>CM061053.1:10000000-11366451 GCA_030762865.1 Paraleonurus japonicus
TATAAAAAGAAGTAGAAGGTAGGCACCAACCTAACAATTATGCAGCTTCAACAGCAACAATTATTACTTTTACCATTGCTACAATTTTCTCGTTTGGAGAGAAGAAGCAGCTGTGTTTTGCTGTTATGCTTCAGGGTTTTGGGGGTGGGGCTACAATGCAGGTGGATCTGTGCAGATTAGCGCAGGCTTCTATGGTTACTCCCCTTATTTATTGCAGTATATTCCTCCAATTGTAATGGCGGAATTGCTATTTACACTCCCTTTTTTACTATCTCAGATTTTCCTTTTTTTTTTCTTTTGTCGGATTATCAGCAAATTCTTACGTCACTTGACATTTATTGAAAATAGTAAAATCCCATAATTTCAGCCAATTTTTTTAAAGTAAACCTCACCCATCCCAAATCAGTTTCACAATTTTTTTATGATTTGTCACGTTAATTTTCACATTTTAAAATAAGAATTCTTTTCATAAATTTAACTCTCACGCTATCCACATATTTTAAAAAAATATTATTACTTTTATATTTAATTCAATCATGTTATTTTGATAATAGAAGTTTATAAAATTATCACTCGATATTTCGCTCATTACACTTATTTTTTAGAGTGTGTGCTCAAATCAGTGTAAAAACTAATCTGGGGCGAGAAAGTATCACTCATTACCCTGTGTTTGGTTAAGGATGGTGGTGGAAGAGATATAGATTAAAAAATAGCACGAGTAATTTAGTGAATAATAAATATGTATTTGATTAATGATAGAGAAATAGAGTTGGATGAAAATTTATGTTAGATAAAAAGTAATATTGTATTTCATCCATTCCAAAATACCTTTTACTGGTCTTTTAATATATATATATATATATATATATATATATATATATATATATATATCTTTCACTGGTGGGAGATTTTAAGAAAATTGAGGAATTAATAGGGATTTGATGTATAATTTTGTAAATTTTAAAGCATAAAGTACAATGTGAAAAGTATGTATTATTAGACAGAAAAAAAGAAAAGTATGGAAGTGTTGATTTGATTATATGGGGTTATGTGAAAATAAATGTGTAGATATATTATATGGTAAATGTGTATATGGATGAATAATTGGAACAAATTCAAAATCGAATGAAATCGATGATAATCATCCCCATTCGGATCATCGAATGACATCATCCATTTCTCATACACCAACTACACAAGTACAATTTATACACATTAATATTTTCTGGTAAAATAATTAATATTTCATAGGAAAATAATACTCCTCCCATATAAAAAATATATTTATTTGTCTTATTTATTCGCACACAAAAACATGTTTATTCTCTTTATGGAAATAATCACTTTATTGTTATTCTTCAAACATCTTTTAATTATTTTAATTGTCATTGAACATTACCCACAAATCGGTTGTACAATATAATTATTTTATATAAGATTGATTTTAATTTTTTTAAAATACACACAAGTTTCACATAAGTATGTGCTTAAAATTAGAGTCATAATGTATGTTTGGAATTAAACTATAAACCTTAATTCCAAAAAAATAAAGAAATCCTCATACCTCATCAATTTGAGATATATAACTTTTATTTCATAATCTTTTTATTCTTATGTTCTTTTCATTCCTTACAAATTTTACAAAACACATTAAAATTTTTGTCATTTGGTTGTTGTTGCTACTAAAAGAAAAAGTGAAACCCATCTGACAATGTAACTAAATTACTTTAACGACAAAAAGACATGATATTTTTTAAAAATAGTATAACTTAATTATATTTTATTAAAAGTTATTATTATTATCTCAAAGTATATTATTGTGGTACCGTGGATAGACCTACTTTTATATGTATTCTTCCTGAAATTTTTCAATGCATGTTTATTATTCTAATCTCTAAAATATTATAGGCTTTTTTTTTTTTTTGACAGGTCCAACTGACTTGTTATTATAAAATCCAAAATCTTTTCTAACCATTAAGTTGATTAAAAATAAATAAAAATTAAGATCAGTCCTTTAATATTTCTTCTTTTTTTATTAGAAAGTCCTTTAATATTTCTAACTATTAGCTAAATATTGATAAATTCTAACTCAAACTAATAATAGCACATTATTTAGCTATAGTGATATTTTCACTGGAATGATTTATAAGTTATCACACACGACAATTAACTTTTTCTTTTTTTTTTACTATTTTTCGTGGTTACATATTATCATTCAGAATATTAACAATAATTATTTTTTTACTATTTAAATCATCCATATTTAATATAAAAAATATGAAATTATAATATTTAAGTTTAAAGTATCAAATAAAAATATCTAAAGTATAAAATTAATGTTTGACCAAAAGTATCAAATATATGATCAAAAATATCAAGAATATGATAAAAAAATATCAAGAATTGGATAGTAATTTATAAAATTAAATTGTGCCGAGTAAAATTAATATAAATGAATTAATTATATAACTCACCACAAATTCTAACTTTTAGATAAAATTGAATTTTATTATGTTAAACCTACTCTTTACTTATATTTTATGATGTGAATTATTTGCAAGCAAAGCATAAAGTCGCTTAATTAATAATTGACAGCTTTCATTATTTTAATTTTAATTTTTGTATCCATCACTTAATGAGCTTGATTACGACATAGCCGGACAAAACACTATTACCTTATTTAAAATTATTATTAATTAGGTATAAATTTTATGGGGGTATATTTGGTATTTAAGTATGTATATTATATATATCAAAATTGTGGCTGAAAGTTTTTATTTCCCGCCAATCTACACATGGAAAAAGTAATTAAGGCTGAAATAAAAATTTTAAACATTTATAAAAAAAAAAAAAAAAGAACAAAATATAAGACATGGCTATTATGCTTGAGTTTTTACATTATTTGTATTATTGTATTTGATCATGGTATAAATTATGAAGTGTTCAAATATATAGTACATATAAATATATTTAGTTAAACTTTCTATTTTTAATTTGGAAAGTATTTTTATTCTCACATTTTTCTCTATTTGTCTCTAATGTCATCTTTCTCTTTTTCTATTGCATAATTACTTTTTTTATCAGAAAATATTAGTTTTTACCCAAACACTCATAAATTTCTTCAAACCACCTTATAACTACTTCCTATTGAAAACTTCTCATTTTTTTATTTTGATTCGTCCCAATCAAATTTTTATTCTCTTTTTTAAATACTCAAATAATACATTTATTACATTTATACACTTTTCATCCATTTTTTTTTTCATCACATCACTCATACTATATTGTTAGTTTACTATAATTTTTTAAATATTGTGCCAAAAACAATAGAAAACTTTCATTGTGACGGAAGGAGTGCATATATTAAATATTTTTTGAAAAATAAAAAAGGAATATGTCTGGCTTGCCTCCATAACAGAGGTACGTACGTACGTACGTGATGACTCATTGGTGATAACCCTAATTTTTTATTAATATATTATAATCAATGGTTGGTGTACGATTTCAATATGGAGTATAATAATTAATTAATTATTATTATTATTATAACAATCTTATTCAATTTTTTTAATATGGACCTATAATTTTGTGGATTAGGTTGTGGCAGTCCCATCATTATAATTTCCTAAAGACAAAGAGTGGGCATAGCTTAATGTGATTAATGAATCAAATCAATTATGAAAGATTATCATAAATTCTAAACCATATATAGTCATATAATAAATCTTCATAAATGACGCTATTATTAAAATTCAGGCAAAAGAACTCTACATATATTTTATTTAAAAAATAAAGGAACTTTTATCTCAAATTTAGTGACTTTATCAGGAAAATATAAATTAGGGATTTTTTTGTCGCAAGGATTTTCCCCAACAATATTAATCGATTAGAGTTTTTTTTTCTTATAATAAAATAACTAATATTTTTTGAATAAAACAACTAATACATTTTAATAAAATAATTAATATCATTCAAAATTAATGAAACAACTAATATTATCCATAAATTTCACGATAATACTTATTTATACGTAATTTGCCTTTTTTTTTTTTATCGGCAAAGAGAACAGAATTTGTCATTTGATCAAATGGTAATGTGACATCACATATAATTAATTGTTAAGCACCCTAATGCAACCTTATATACATTCAATTTTGATAACAAAAATTAATGTATATAAATATTAAAAAAATTCATCTTAACTCTTCAATTTGGAGAGTTGCTTAACGAGATTTGAATTCAAGAGGGAGTGCGTAAAAACTCTAATATTGTGAAATAGTCATATTTATTCTAAAAATATATATTTATATTACTTTTCTAATATATATAGTGAACAAATATATAAATATGTGAAGTATTATTTTTGTTGGAAGTCAATTCGTCACACGTCTTCTTTATTTTGTGTTGATATTATAAAATGCATGAATGTACGAAAACGATATTCGACACATGTGTATCAATTTTTATACTAATAAGGTATTTGCGGAAACGTACTCTTAAAATTTTAAACTTTTACTTTTGATTTAAAAAAGTGGGTGTTTTTAAATAGCTTATTTTGTTTTTTTTTTAAATAAATAATTTGCTCGTGAGCTCGGCTCGTTAAGACTCGACTCGTAGTTTTAAATAAGTCAAGCTCGAGTTCGCGTAATACTCGTTTACTTAACGAGCCGGCTCGAGCTCGACTCGTTAAGCTCGATTGATAAGATTTTTCTTAAAATTTCATTAGGTTCGACTCGTTAGGCTCGTTAGCGAGTCAAACTCAATTTTTAGTTTGTTAATATTATTGAACCGAATTCAAACTTTCAATACTTAGTTCATTTCGAATAACATATCTATTTCTAATTACTTAAAAAATCTCTTAAGTTTAGCTGCTTTTGGTTAATTTACTTTAGGTCTTATCTATTTTATTTTTTATAATTTTAGATTTTAATCACTCCCAAAAGTAAAAAAAAAACAATAGCACCACATATTACAATTGATGCACATGACAATTTCAATTTAATTCTAAGTATATTATAACTTATTTAGAAATATATCAAAATAAATATGAAATTATAATATAATTGGATCAAATTTTTTTATCGGTAAATGTTAGTTGTTAGTGGTTAGAAATTAGTTCACCAAGTCTCCTTACAATTCCAAATTCTCCAAGCCTCCTTGTACCTCCCACTCCAAATTCGTTATCAAAGGGAATCGAACTCAGTCTCCCACTAAAGTAAAGAGTCGGTGGTCAAGTGGGCTAGGTCCCCTTGGTTAATATAATTAAATCAATTGCACACACGTATGACTCACCACCCACCCCAAATCACAAACTCTCCTATAAAAATATGTCCACCTCATGAAATTGATATTCATTATATTCATTCAAGAATATCATAATATTCATTTAGTAATGTTATAACACATATAAATTAATATCACAAAGTAAATTTAATAATATCATTATTTTTATAAATTAATATCATACTTTGTGATATTAATTTATATGTGTTATTAATTTCATACTGTGAATAAATTTTACAAAAATAGTGATGTATATGTAGGGAGAGTTGAATTCTGAGTAAAAGGTATAAATTGGAGACTATACGTACATAAATAATGATGAGTAGAAGAAGGTGACAGAGGATGCAAGAAAATGACAATGTAACTATTGCTTAGAAAGTATATAATGATGGGCCCAAAGATTGCATTTCTGTTCAACTTTCATTATCTCATGAAATTATAATAATTATATAATTAAAAGCTGATTCCTTATAATAAAATACAGTGAAATTAATTTCATACATGAGCCTAAAATACAGTGAATTTTCATCCCATGTGGGGTCCATTAATTTCTTGTCCTCTTCAATGTTCTTCGTAGAAAGGAGGGGAAAGGAAAAGAGAGGAATAAAGGCAATAATAAATAATAATGATTATGATAAAGGAAGTGAATTAATTTCTATCTTTACACTATGAAAAGCAAAGTAAAAGGCTATAATTTTTAATGCCATGTGTAAAGAAATTGGCAAGTGGACCTAATTAATTATTAAACCTAAAATGGAGCACCTAATTGAGTTCATTGAAGGTGAGGACATCTCTTCACCACTTGTAGATAAGTTGAGTCGAAATTTGGACTTCTCGTTAAAAAGTTTGAATTTATTAATTAAAATGACCTAATTAAACTTTAACATTATTTTTCCGTTCAACTGAGTATTTCTTATACTCTGTTGGAAGTGAGTAATAAAATTCTTTGCTTTGCCGAACAAAAAAAAAAACTTTAATAGGTCGGATCATAGGCCTTGTCCGTCCAAAAAAAAATAGAAATCATAGACCCCTATTAACTAATTTGATCTGTTTTAACAAACTTTATATGCATGCAACGCACGAGTACATACAAACGTGTATATATTGCAACTTTTTTCATAACTGAAATGCAATTTACATTTCTTCATTTTCTCAACATGGTATCATACAAGGATTAATTTTGCAAACCTAATACAATATAATTATTTTTTTATGATTTGATTCGGTCCAAAAATCAATTAATTCGGGATCTCAATTCTACCATCCATTAGCAAAGACCCAATTGAAATAAAAATATGTATGGTCTAATACAACATAAGGATTGATAGCACTGAAGTTTATAACCTTAAATTACGAAATTAACTAATTTCTAAATTTTAAGCCCGCACCACCATCAAGCCAACTCCGGTTAATACAATATGATTGCTAGAAGTTGGTATAAAAACCATAATTCGATTGTTTATTGCAGTAAGACACATGTAAGAGTAGCACTTGTGTGAATCGAGTACATACGATAAACTCTATTTTTATTATCATTGTCATGTACATGATCTATCACCTGTCATACACATGCGCTATTATAAATAAATAAATGTAATAGTGTGATAATATAATGAATGACAATGATAATAAAATAAAATTTATTGTATGCACAAAATTCACATAAATTTTTGCACACATATAATTACTGATAATTGAAGAGGGTAATGTTGATTAACTTGTACTACATATTTTCAGGGAACATTGCAGATTACAGGATAAAATGTTAATGAATTACAAGTTTTTGGGTCAGTATGTACACAATAATGAGAGAAAACTATTGAAGGGTGGGTGCACATTGTTGGTACTTGTAATAATAAAAGTTTATACCATTCAAGTAAATTAAATTAGTGCCCATTCATGCCCTAAACTAGAGGACATATGGTCCTACAATTGAACATTTAAATAATGTTTGACCCTTTATGTGGTTCATATTTTAAAAGCAGACTATTCTTATGTTATATCGGATAAGCATTTAGGTCAATTTTTTTAAAAAATTAAAACAAAAAAATATATATTGAATTTGTTAAAAGTATTTTTTCATACAAATTAGTGGGAGATGGCCTCTTTAACTAAATTAATGAAACTACGCTCAATTTAATTAGATTATGATGACTAACAAAGATGAATTTAATTCTTTAAAAAAAAAAAAAAAAACAAAGATGAATTTAATACATGAATAAGTTTAATAATCAATTTCACTAGAGGCATACCCATTATTTTAAGTATACTGAGCTTGTTTGCATAATCATTGAACTTGAAATTATACATTTTAATACCTTATAATAGAATAACTAATATCGTTTAATAAAATAATTAATGTCATTCAAAACTAACACTTTATAATATAAACAATTACTATTCTTTAACGATACAACTAATACCCTTCAAATCATTTTTATGATGAAACTTGTTCACATAAAACTTTTCATACATTCTATAATGGCTTGAAATTCCTAAATTCTTATTGAACTCCTTTTTTTACATATAAAATACACATAGTATGAAGCTTTATTTGATATATTCACAAATTCTATTAACATCTTTTAAATTATTTATTTTCTTCGTACGTTTTGAAAAACAGTTTTTGAAAATAAGCAATTTTCTCATAATTGTTTGGAATTTGCAAACACGACCTTCCTTTCATCCCGTTAGTTTTCACCAAACCAATTAAAATATTCAAAATTAATAAAACTATTTAAATTATTATTTTTATGAAAAAGTTGGGTTGATATATTAATTGCGTTGCAACTTGCAAATTCTTTAAAAAGGCTCACCTTATACCATGATGAAGTGGATTTTTCACGTGTCATAATAATCAATAACACTAGGTTAATTGAAGTATTAAATTAAATTACACCAAGAATTTATGCATGTGTTTCAGTACTCTGACGCAACATCCCCATTGATTCTCTTTCTTTTAAATACTTTAATTAATTATTTATCTGCCATAAATATTCACATATTTCGACTTTATGAACAAACCTTAAGAACTAAATTTGGGCATAAGAGATGTAGGTATGGTTGAGGTCATCAATTGAGTTTTTCTTTTCCTATGACAAATGATAAGTACTTCATATTTCCAACAACAATAATAGGTAAAGTTGCCATTTTAGGTATAGGCTAGTTTTCAACTCTAATAAGCATTAACTATTCATTAAAAATATGACCACTTGATTTATTTATCTGTGTATAAAATATATGATCGTTCAATTTATGAAAACAATTATTTATTATCGCTTTTTAACCATCAATTAATTACTTAACTTTACACTTATAAACAATCATTCTATCTCCAAATGAACCCCATAATACATCAATATATCCTTACTTTATCTAACTTTTATAAAATTTGTGTCCAATCCTTTAAACATTATTTTAGTGGACGGAAGTAATTCTTTCTTTTTTCTAAAGTGCCCCCATTTAATTTCATAGTTTTTTAATTTTGAAAAGAAAAATACTAATAAGAGTAAAAAGAAACTTGTCTATTATTGTTGGATGGAGGAAGCACTTTTGCAGTTTGCACTATCGTACAAAACGCATTTTATGAGATGATCCCTTATACAACAACTTTTCAGGTTAAGGAACTCATTTGAAACGAAACAATGATGATACACAAAAAATTACATAAGACGTCCTCATACATAATACATCATATTTTTACGTATTTTTATAATACTTTTAAAATTTCAATATAATAAAAATTACTCTCCGTCCAATAAATTTATTCTCACTTTTCTTTTTAGTTCATTCAAAAAATTTATTTTCATTCCATTTATAAACATAATTTTATCATCACCCTCTAAACACTACATATCTATCACTTATTTCTACATTATATATAAACTACTAATATTCATTAAAATTCAATGCCCAAAGAATGGAAAATAAATTTATTGAGCAGGAGTAATAAAAATATCAAATCTCATATATAAGCCAATCTCATGCATACCTTCTCATAAAAAATTGGATTCACTCACAATTTTTATTTACAATCATATCTATATAATACATTGTGAATTGTGATTTCACAATAAAATAAACGCAATGCTAACAACCCACTATATTAAATCATTAAAATCTAGAAGACTTCCAATCAAATTTATTCATTAAAGTAAATGGGAAAACACGAACCAAATAACAAATGCAGGTATGCTGGGCCAATAATGACAAAAGCTAAATTAAATTGATGTGTTGATAGGATCAAAACATGAATGGTGGTCCTAGTGGACCTAAGAGTTATAAACAGTACCTTCAAAGTATAGACAAAAATGCACAACCACTGCCACTTAGCATTTCTAGTTTAGATGAATCAGATATACATTTTATCCATTCGATTACCTTGGATGATCGGGTTGAGGTTCGAATATGTGCTGTACTATGATTTTCACACAATCCATTATGTCCTCTTCTTTGCACCATGTAACAAATTTCACTACAATACCAATTTTAATGTATTTATGAGTACAAAATCTTTACTTCAAATTTATTTTTGCAGGTAAATACTTGCATTATGTAGTAACAAATTGTTATTTATGGGTAGTACAACCGTACAATGATATAAGTTAAGTTGACGGGCGGACACCAATTTGTTTGGATATGCTAAGGTCGACAATTAAAATCATGATGCTAATTTATTTATAAAATAAGGATTGTTATCCTACAAACCAATTTTATCGTAAAATTAGTTTGCAACTAATATCTTATATTAAAATAACTATTATTTTTTAATGAAATAACTAATGTTCTTCAACTAATACGTTTAATAAAACTTTTCACACTTTCCTTTTCCATTTATCCCACTATAAGTTTCACACTTTTTAAAATAAAAACCCTTTATAAACTCCACCATCACAATTTTCAATAATTTATACAAAATATCATTATTTTTTGACTTGAACACACAAACAACCCAATAATTTTTACATTATACATAAGACTTTACAAAATTATCCATCAAAACCCCAATCATTATTCTTCTTTCTTAAAAATAAAAATTTCTAATTAATACCCTCCAACCAACTTCAAACAAGACTTTGCCAAAAACTAAGACGGTGACCAAATTTATAATTAACCTAGAAATGGACAGCATAATTAGCATTAAGATCGACTAGACATTGATAATTCCATTATCCTTTGGAGGTTCTGTTTTCCTCTCTTGCAGGTAATGAGTGAGTTATTGATTAATCAAATTATAATTCAAAATTAAGATGATAATCTAGAGAAGTTTCCCCTGATTTCAATAGTGTCTTTGATTACATTCAAATATAATAATCATTAACCCATTAGATTTCGCTAATGAAAGTAACCCCTTAATTCGAGACTTTCTAAAGTGATAACCGAATTTTGGATCGAGAATATTGAATTCTTGTCAGTTTTCACATTCTATCTCAGTTCAACGTCACCATTGAACAAGATCATGTACGAATTTCCAGATAAAATGATAGTAAAAAAGACACAAACTCTATTGTAAAGTTTAATAGGACGAAACTGATACTATTAAATTTATTTAGTAATTCCATTTCACTTATAAATTAACACCTTAATAAATAAATATAAAAATATCAATTTCACATTGTGAACAAATTTCACCCGAAAGGGATTCTAAAACAATGTCTAATAGCATGCCTAATTAATTTAAAGAGGCTAAGTACTTGGAATACCCCAAAGCCAATTGTTCAAAAACCTAAACCTGGACGCATTAAAATATTAACCCCACTAATTGACTATTAGCGATTGGATAGTGTTATTATTCAACACATGTTGTTGAAACATCATTATCAATGTAAGTTTTAAATTCCAGATATTTAATCGAATTTGGAGCATCTTCAACAGTAGATCTGGACTTATCAAGAATTCAAGATTAACAAATATCACTAAAAATATATATATATATATATATATATATATATATATATATATATATATATATATATTTAATCACTAGCGGCGCACAGAAACTTCTATATGGTAATAGGCTTAGCAAGGTTATGTCTCAAAATGTAGGTGCGAGTATCATTTAAGATAGAGCTAGCTAAGGAAATTAGTAGGTACCCAATTTTTATAAATGCCACAAAGATTTTATTGCTGATATGCAAAATTAGCTCCTATATGTATATATTCTCTCAAGAACCTACTGAGAGGTGAGAGCGAACCCCACTCTGCCATGCAAATAAAGAAATAAAAATGATGACGACAATTAGTGCTAAGACGAATAACTTTATGCTATGCTGCTTTCCCTTTTAAGTAAGCTTAAGCGTAACAATGAATAATACTATGCACATTGATTCTCAATCAATACCGATTACCCGGATAAAAGGGAAAACAAAACTTATTCCTTATTTCTATGGCCATCAGTTCCAAAAAGATGTATCAAACAGAGTCATACTCCATTCGTCCCATGATTTATTTCACATGTGACGACATGACACACAAAATAAAAAGTGTAATGACTATGGAACTCATAAATTTTAAGTTAATAAATAAAAAAGAGTTGGATTGTAGTTAGATGTTAGCCCAAAATAATGATATTTTTTGTAAATTTGAGGATATTGTAAGAGTGAATTTAAGAAGGGTTTTCTGTTTTAAGAGAAGTTATTTTGAAATGGACAAAAAAGAAAGTGTTAAATTAATTGCGAAGCAGAGGAGTAATATGTATACATGTGTCGCTAGCTAGCTGGTCGAAGACCCTTCCAGTAAATGCTCAATTCTACACGTTTGTATTCTAACTTGATACTGTGCATTAAACCAAGAATTAAAAAAGATATTTAATTTGGCATCGTTATTGTTAAAAATAGCACTGTTCGAGAGTTAGCAAAATATATTATAGTTTATATTATCAATTTTAAGGCATCATGAGAATCAAAAAGAATACAGATGAGGGAGTGGTGAAAAATGAATAGAATTAGGACTAAGTGAGTGGTAAAAAATGAAAATGTCTTTGAAAGAATTGACTTACTCAAGCTGGATATTCCTCTTTGGTAGGTATAAAGATAGATAGTAAGGATGGCATGAATTGATTAATTGTGAAAAGGAAGAATCCAAATAATGTTGAGAGATGGTTGATAGAAGTGGCCCTCTACCGACCATATAAATTTCAATAAACATATTAAGATAATGATAATTAATCAAGTTTTGCAATGATCCAATATAATTGAGACTATCATTGTCATTATAATTATCTTTTCCAAGCAACTTAAAATGACCCGAGCGTGGAAAATATATTCTCATTCAATTAATTCGGTTAGTTGAAACAAATGCCAGGCTGGACTCTTTCTCAGAATTTATGTCCCTCTTCAACTGAAAGATAAAGCAAAGACTTTGAAAGAAATTCTATGAGGTTGCGTTTGGACTAGGTAATTAAGGGTTCGAAGTTTTAAAACTTTATGAAATTTAATAATTGCACTAATTTATATGAGTTTGCAATGGGTTTGCATGTTTAGTTTTACTCGAAATACTTATTTTTCTAAAATTCAAATCCTGTAATTTAAACACAACTAGCACAATACTAGTCATGCTCTTTAGAATCTCAACTTCTATTTTCAGACAATATATAATTGACGAAAGACCACCTGCCATGAATATCATAATCATGAACCTATGAAGCATGAACCTGAGACAGGATAACTTCTAACAAATGATAAAAAAGAGAAGGATATGGAAGAATGGACAAGTGGAAAAATCAAGTAGTTGTATTCAAGCGATAGTATGCTTTTGATTTCAATCAAGAAGACAATTTTATATTGAATATGTCAATATATGTAAAGATTTATCTAGTTAGTGATGTCAGATCAAACTTTTACATTATGGTTTATGCACACCGACCGACGTAGTGTAGTAAGTGGGCAAGTATAGTATATATATATATATATATATATATATATATATATATGTATGTATATATATAGGGATGATTCGGGCCGCTTCGTAGCATTTTCGAGAAAGAGATGCCTTCTGCGAAACAAAACCCGAAGACCTTTTATTTTGCCTAAATAGATTTATCCTCTGGGAAAAGTTGATAATCTTGATCGTGATGTGATATGCCAAACCTAAAAGGACCTATTTTTATCCAATATTGAGTAGTAAACTTGGATATTGGCCTATTTCGTTGGTACATGACTGAATAGTTATTGTAGCTTTTAGACAAGTTTTAAGAATATTTGTGCAGGTGACTTTAAGTTTCAAATGAAGATATATAACACATTACATTAAATACTGATTTTAAAATTAACGATCAGAAGTTGCAATGTAAATGACTAGGAAAACCTATTATATAGGTAGTAATTTCAATGGCATTGATTCCAGCATTCTTACTTTTAACAATGTATACACGGAGCCTTGTTCTTGCGCAGCTATTATTAGTTACTTTATGTGGTTTGATATGTTCATGTGACCATCCACGTGCACTAGAGCAGCACCTAAAACCCAAGATCCTAGAAAGTTTCAAGTACAGGAAAGGCCTAATTCTTCGTTCATAATCTATTATCTTGCATCCTTAGTATAAATTTGCGATGGCATCCGAAGACCTAAGTAGACATAACAACTTAAGAAAACTAGTTTATTGCTTGATAAATATTTTTAAAGGTTCTTTATTTAATACCTATAGTTACTTTAAGAAAGTAGACCACTAAACCATGATTATTACTTAAAAAGAGTCATTATGATGATGCACGTACTAAGGAGAAATAGTAGAACCTTAAGGAATAACAAAGAAACTTATTGATTAAACTTACCCCAAGGAAGAACAGGAAACTCCCACCTTTGCGGAGGTATTGTTATCACATAAGCAACAACCTGCGGAGGATGGGAAGACTGCTTTTGAAAGGCATATATGGAAATTAAAAGTTAGCATGATTTTGAAGAAATGAAAAATATACCACTATCGATGCAGCCAGAGCCTTGGGAGAGCTGTAAAGAACTGATGTCTCTTCGTATTCATAAAGCAGATCCATTACATCCGTACAAGCTTCAACCTTCACATGCTCTCCTACTTGAGCCATTTCCCTTTGTTAACACAAGAATGTAAAAGTACAGAAATACGCCATCCACATAATCGATTTAGTAATATGCAACCAATTTTTATAGGCAGAAACAACCCAAGCAACCCAGTGCAGAAGCTTACTTCAATTGCACTAGAAGTTCTTCAACTAATACAAAAGCAATATTTGCCATGCCAATCTCAAATTCAAGCACCTTGAAGAAACTTGATTATTTCAGACAAATGAGAAAGCGACCCAGAGAATAAACACAACTCAAATGGTATTAGTAGGAATAGCAATACAGTAACTACCTGCATTAAGACCATCTCCTGCAAATTCCTAGTCAACCACCATTCTTAAGAGAAAAGCAGGATCTTAGTAATATTTTTAAAAGAAAGATCTTACAGCTTCCAAGAAATCCCCCATTGTGTAATGCTGCTCCATGACAAACTTATCTCCCAAGTATTTCAAACTTTTAACAGACAGGGAGGCGAATCATGTATCTGCAAATTAATGAACTTAGAACACAAGAAAGCTGTAGCATATGAACCCCAGCTCCCAAAAAAAAAAAAAAGGATAAAAAAATCACCACATACTTTGCTCGAAATCCACAAGGAAACAAGAGCAAATAGCTGCAAATTACTTTCTCCAATTGGGAGCAGAAGCCAGTTCTGCTTGACCTTGCCATCTTCGAGTCTTTGAAAAGATACCCAAAATAAAAGAAATAGTTTACAAACACAAATTCCAAGAGCAAACATATTCAAATAAAATAAATTTTGGTAGTTTGAATAGAGACAGGTTTTGAGTAAATTTATGATTTAATTAGTGATTCATATGAAGAACCTTCAACCAATGCCACAGTTTCAGGAAATTAAATTCACTCATTAAGTCCTATTGATTCAGAGAAGCAATTATGGTGACATACACATGCCTGTGCTATTTGAACTAGGATATACCCTCCTTCACATTGTTCTGGCTATTAGCACAAGGACAATTCAAATTAACAAAAGCAAAATTGGAAGTCATCAATCATAAAGAGAATCTCTTCTGATATAACAAATGTTAAGCAGATTAGATGGAGGAAATGATAGTAAACAAGAATGGTATCAGTTCATATCTGAACAAACTTGAAACTGAGTCGGGCGATCAAAGATAATAGTGTGCAAATAAGATGAGGAATTTATTTTTAATTATTAATTCACTAAGAATGTTCTAACGAAAGTACAAAAGCTATAAATTCAATTGACTTGTTGGACGCTAATCTAGCTATGAATTGCTGTAGAAGCTTTATCATATTGGCTATAGCGCAAGTTGAAGGAAAGGAACTATCTCTAAGAAAAGCAAGCAAGTAATTATCAGTTTGATGTTCATCCCAATCAAAATTAAAGCTGCACCTCAGCCATGCACCACTCCCATTAAGCTACTTGGTACAAATTACACTTCACATTTTTATTAAATGACTAATGGTCAATGTCCAATTGTCCATAGTTATCTTCACATTTCCCCATCCAACTGATGAAAACATTTGCTTTATCTTGTAAGTTTTAACACCAATACAACTGCAGTTAAGGTCTACAAGAGAACGCAATAATACAAGCATCTTTCCTATCAACGTCACAGTGATCAGAATATCCAAGGTACTTCTGATATTGGTATTACTACTACTATTGTAGTACCATATACCCGGTACCATGATCAAACAATTTTTCTAGCTTTGGCATTTTTAGTTCTATGAATGGAATTACAATGCTCATCATTCAAAAGATACTAATGCATTTTTACAACATTGTTCAAAGATAATTAGAGTTAAGGAGATGAACTATACGAAGTACTTCTGGTATAGTATTGTCATTGATATTATACCACTGTATTCGCAATTTTCATTCAAACGAAGAGCCGTACTAATATGTTTCCGCTTACAACATTTTCAAAGATAACATTTAAAGGTGTAGGAGATGAAAGATGCACACACTAGCAGGAGATTGCAGTGTGATACGAAACACGTCATAAGCACAAGAAATTCAGATTATATCACCTCGGATATGCAAAATCACACAGAACACTAGATCCAGTAAAATAAAAAACAGAAGAAAACTCTGATTAAAAACTGTCGTCATTACCAGATCATTTCACCACATTTTACGATCTTCCACAAGCAATTAACGATTAACACTACTAGATTATAAATCAAACATCAAATAGCTAGATAGATTGCACCTGGAGAGAGCTGGGTAAAAGCGGTCAGCAAAAAGTGATAATGCGGAGTATTTGACGATTGGCGAAACTTTCAACAGCTATTTCCAAATAAATAAGAGACAAAAATCAAACAGAAACCTAAAATTCATGCTGGCATTGATTAATTAGAATCTCAACGAAATGCATGAAATGTAGAAAACAATTTACCTCAGCTGATTGAATTAGGAATTCGATAACTCGGGATCGCAAGCAAGAACAAAGAGGTCTCTTCATGGCGCTGTATTTGAGAGGATGCGCGCCAAATAGGTACTCGCAGAGTTATTTCAATTTTCAATTTGGGCCTATTACTTATTCGTGAAGCGCGAGTTTAGGCGGGTAGCCCACTTTTATTTTTTTAATTTTTTTTAAATTTTAAAAATATAATTTAAAAAGTCTAATATATTAAATTTATCAAAATTACATATAATCAAAACAATTTATTTTGATGACTATCGTTTTAAATTAAACTAATATAAATCTCACAAATAAAGTTCATAATTTATTAATTAAAAAAATAATTTCTAACAAATTAAAATTTATAATTCATTAACCATAATAACTCAAAAACTTATTTTCCTACAAATTATATCCATAATCTATAAACATAAACTTTAATAAATATCTCTAAAAATAATATTATAATTGTAAATATTGTATAAAAAAATAATAATCTTAGGCGGGCTTCACCCGCCCATCTCCAAGCGGTGTAACCGTCTAAAGTTGATTTAGCCTTCATTTTAAGTATGGCGGGACGGGTTGGTCCAATATTCCCAACCATTTTTGACTACTCTAACTGTGGTTGGATAATTTTATTTGTTAGAGAATGATAAGATGATGGGAAAAATTATGCTCAGTTTTTGCGTTTTTTTTTATTCATAAAGAAGGCAAAAATTACAATTGTGGTCGATATTTCTTCAAGAAAAATACAATTACATATAATTAATATTAAAATAATAAATTCAAAATAAGCAAAAAAAAATTTTTAGGATTAATTACAATTTGCAACCTCTATTATATCACATTTTACAATTTGCAACTTATATTATATTTTGTAACAAATTGCAACCTATATATTATGTAAAATTTGCAGATTGATACCTCAACTTAAATTTTATTTTTTTCACTATCAAGTTATATATATTTGAACAAGGTTATATTTGTCATTTTAGGTTTATTAATTATTTTTTTACCAAATATTTAATTTCTAATAAAGAATCAATCCCTAATTTGGCCGGAAAAAAGAACAAAATTTGTATTTGTGATACTAATATGTCAAGTTTACATAGTATGAATCGTAATTTTTGCAAATTGTAATTTATTGTTCTTTTATGGGTACCTATCCCTTGTGTAATTGTATCGACTTCAATAAATGTTCACAAACGATCATGAAACTTTTAAGAATAATAAACCTAAAGATCGAACACGACTAATTAGAAATCCAATTTGTTTTCTTTCATTTAAAAATTAATTTAAAGAAATAAAAAAATAGAAGATGGACATGATAGATTAATGTTGAATTATGTGTTAGATGCATCAATGTTTACGGATCATTATTGTTGAATGTATATATGAATATTGAATAAACATGGATCATTTTATAGTAATAGAAAATTAGTGCATGATCAAGAGTTTATAAAGAAAAAACTTTCCCGTGATATTTTGTTGAGATGCAAATTAAGAGAAACTGGAAGAAGTTTTATAAATTCTTGTTTATACTCCTCCATAATTACTTACATTTTTTTTTGCTTTAAAATAACTTTCACATTTTTAAAATGAAAAAACTCTATATAAATGTCACTTTACTACCTTAATTTTACACAAAATATCATTATTTTTAAAATTATTTTGTTTTTTGTAAAAATCGAACCTAATTATGAATTACCTAAAAATTCAAATTTATAGGTGTATAGTTAATTCATTTATATTTTACTGATTTCTAATGAGCGGTTCGAATCTACAAACAAAGCACAAGGCACACACTCTCTGAATTTGAACTTTATAAATAGCATTCATCTGATCAAAAATTTAAAAAATTGCATTGATAATATGAGTAAAACAGTAATTAATGTTTTGGCGGGGATGACCCCATTCCAATGAAATCATTCTTGACTAGTAATTGTTTTCCGTTTTTATATTTTCTTTATAATTAAAGTTAAAATACTAAGCTCTCCTCCCACAACAACAAACAATATATATACACTTGTGCATTAGTTAAAATTACAAAAATTATGTGAGATGTTTTGTATATGAAATGTGATATTTTTATCCATTTCTATAATAATAATATTTAAAAGTATAATAAAAATATGTACAAGTATCATGTTTATGAGACGGAATTTCTCAAATGCAGTATATATCAGATTATAATTAATATGAACATGAATTGAAAGTTGAAACGTGAAGACACCAATACCAAGAAGTTAAACCTGAATTAGAAAATTAAAATCAAAGAAAATACTATAAATATCCATCCATCAATTTCCAATGTATGATAAGAATCAATTAGGAATCTAACTTATACTGAAGTAGGACAAAATGTAATGAAATAATCTGAACCAGTACAAGTGCATGTACTTGATAAATCATCATACGCATAACTATAAGCCGTAGGGCACGCTTTCTTGAATATCTCCGAATACCTCGTCGGCGAACACGTCTCCGGCGTCGCATGGTCGCCGCTGCAGCAGTACTCCGGCGTGTTGAACTGCGTGCAAGCACTCTTGCACGCCACCACCGCGCCGCCCCCGTCCACCACCCGCAACTCCTCCGGGCAGTTCCCGTTAACGTCCGCCACGCAGCCGGCGTACTGGCAGTCCCCGCCGCCGCCGGACGGCCGCACACCGAGCCCCACATTGTAACCGTCGACGAGGCTGACGTCGTAGAAATCCATGGCGGCGGCGCCGCCTCCGATGGTAAACTCCACCAGGCTGACCGGCGGAGCCCCACCGCCGGTGCATTTCAGTACGCCGCCGCAGTCGCCGGTCGCGCAGCGGCCGTTACCGGAGCCGTCAAAATTGCAACCTGTTCGGGCCCAGAAACGCCCCGACCAGCCCGGCGGCGCTGGGAGCTGTACAGTGCCGCCGGGTCCCAATGTGAAGCCGCCGTCGCCGAGGACGGCGGCTCCGTTGCCGGAGAGTGTGCCCGGCCAGATTGTGTAGTTACAGCTGTTTTGGAGTGTGAAAACCGTCGCCGAAACATTACAAATAATCCCTACATTTTTTTTTTTTTAAATTTAATTTCATTAATGACAAATTTTTACATAAACACAATTTAATTCAAAACAGTATGAATATACATACAAATCAAATATTAAAAAAATATTTGCCAATTAAATATTTTGTTACCTATGAGAAAGTGAGCAGAGAGGAAAGCGTAGAGCTTGAGTGTATCCGCCATGGCTGTGGAGGGAGAGGGCAGTGGTTTATGGGTTTTGTGGAAGTTAATATGACAAGGTTTTTATTTATAGAGAGAAAAAATTAAATTTGGTAATTAATTTAATTCCTTTACGGTTCACAAAAATAACCAAATTGGTTGATTTATTTCCCTGAATAGATTATAATTTCTTGTGTATTTATTTATAAAAACATATATAAGATCGTATCATATGATATGTACGTGTTTCTTGTATTAATACTTTGAATGTAAAAAAGCGAAACTTATGTTTCCATGTTAAAAAATATTAACTATTTTACTTTTTTCGAGAAAAACTATTTTACTATGAAATTAATTGTATATATATTTTAAAAATATTAATTATTTCACTAAAAATATAAGTTTATTAGTATAAACAGTTAAAAAAATTTAATTATTTTATTAAAATATAATAGTTGTGCAACGGATGAACCACAATTAATGCACGTCAAAGGTGGGTTAAGGACGTGTGAGAGTTGAGATTAATTGGGACTTCAGATTTTAATTCCTTTGATTTTAAATTGCTTAAATTAAATTATCAATATAATTCTTAGCTAGAATTATCAATATAATTCTATTTTCTATTGTCGACATAGTTTAAAAAAACACACGTACAGATGTGTGTGTCTGCGATTTTATTTTAGTGTATATTTTTTTAGTATTCTTTGGAGTTCGTGGGCATCAGATCCAGATCACAAGTTCACAACAAACCCACCTGAATAATAAAAAAATAAAAACAAATATATATGACAAATACTTACATAATTTTTTTTTTTAAATTATAACTCAAATATTAAAATTCGTGAATTCTAATCGAGTCGATTTGGGTGAAATGGATTTTTTTGAAAAATTGAAGGCAAACATAATAACTTAATTCCATGTTGGGTGACTTGTGTCACTACAAAAATAAACATGTATTATTCTAATAATAAATATGTGTTACTTATCCTTACGATAAAAATATTTGTCTTTATTATAACGCAGTAAAATATTGAAAATTATGTTATTACATGAATAGATTTGGTACAAACGCGAAAAAAATCTAAACTTAAAAAAGATGAACAGATTAAGAAACACATATTTACCTCTTATAAAGACGTATTTATCCTTATAGGTACTATAAAAGCAAATATATATTTCTATGAAATATTTGTCTTTATACTAACACATAATTGTCCTTGTAAGAGTGAGCTTTTTTGTTTTACCTTCTTTTTTGTTTTTTTGCCCATTAAATATAGGGTTCCTTAAATATATTATAATTGTACGTAAAATTTTGTATAAAAAGTTGTTTAATATAAATAGATCAATAATTTTATGGGTATAGTAAGTATTAACTAGATAATTTTGAGCCTGGAAAAAAATAACTTCGTTTCACTTATTAGAAAGATCATGCAAAGATTTTGCATGTATTTTATCAATTACTAATTTACTATCACACAAATAGTTGAAAACAAATCATAATTTCACTTATTAGAAAGATCATGCAAAGATTTCGCATCTACATTTACCAAAAATATCACACAAATAATTTTTAAGTGAGATTCACTACTAAATGATCTTGTTCTTTTGTCATCGCATGATTTTTTCATTCTTCATTCTTTAATATTTGGTGTCATATATTTTTCAAAAAAAAAAAAAAAAAAATTGGTGTCATATCAAGCAATAGTTAAAAAACTTTTAATTTTGATTAGTACTAAAGAACGTGGTCTACCAATTTTGGTTTAGTACCATTAATAAAGATATAATGTATTAAAAAATTCTTAAACTATCAAATTTTATTTTAAAAATTCTTGGACTAATTTTCATTTTGAAAAAATCTTAAATTATATCATTCTTGTTTTATAAGACCCCTGAATTATTTTATTTTTGTTTTGAAAAACCTTTAAAATATATGATTTTTGCTTAATAAGACTATTTACGTTATCTGTGTGTCTAATGAAACAAGAATTATATAGATTAACAACTTTTAAAACAAAAAATAATTTAGTGACTTTTCAAAATAAAAATGATAGTAATGCATTATTCCTACAATAAATATATGACAAATTCTTATATGAAATATTTCATGGATCTCGGATCCGTGAAATAACTCATTTAATGAAATTCAGATTCTAGCTAGGTCGGGTCCGGTGAATATTTCCAAAAACTAGCGCAAGGAGAAAAAAATAAAATTCGCTTAGATTAAATATGTATTCTTGTAATGACAAATATGTGTTCTTGTAAAATAAATAATACATATTTGTCTAAAATAATTGTCCAAATGCAAAAATAAAAATGAAAAAAATAGTCAAATAGATCTCTAATCTTATATGTATGGATCAAATAGGTTTAGAATCTTTGACGCTTTATTTTCATTAATAGATTGTGATTTTATTGAGATGAGGACTTATTTGATCTCAATATTAAAGAAAAATGGTTTAAATGTGTTAAGAAAAGGTGCATTAGTCTATTCTATCCCCACGCATAAAATTTGGGATAAATATACGTTCTTGTAAGGGTAAATATGTGTACTAAACTCGCAAGAAAGGTAAATATAAAATTTTACTCCCAGGTTGTACTATAAGGTCAAACACGTGTTATTATATAAAAAAATATGTTACTATATACTTACTATATGAACAAACTCAAGTACAACATATGGAAAAATATTTTATTTTTTAAGGACTGGTGATATGTACTTGTCTTTATAGTAACAAATGTTTGACTTTATAATACCTCATGTTTGATCTTATATTAACGCACTTGAGATTAAGATTTTACCGTTGTCTTTGCGCAAGTTTTTTTTAAAATGTGTTATTATATGAACACAAGCGTATTACTTTATGGAGAAATGTGTGTTACTATATGAATAAATTAGAAACATAGTAATGCCAGTTGTGATATTAATTCCAGTTTAAACCGAAACAAAAATTTATTATCAAAAGTTCGCATAAACTTTGTATTCATCACTGTTTAAGTTTTCTCTATTATTGTTTTCACCAATTGGATCATCCAACACCTAATTATTTGACAATTTTTGAAAAAATCATCCTGTCTTTTTTTTTCTTTCTAATTTTTGCTCATTTCTCCTCAATTTGATCTTGTAGTTGTATTCTGCTGCTATTTTCGCCGAATTTCGTTGTTATTATCTTCATCGCCGATGTTTCGCGTTGTTGGTTGTCGCAAGATTTCGACCTAATTCACGCGAGAATATTTGTTTTGACCGTTTTCAAGCATGACCCGCAAATTTTCATAACTTTCTGTTTTAAAGCTTATTTCATGGTGTAATATTTCATAAGAAAGTTGCTCTAAATATATATGATCATATAACATTAATCAAGTAACTCTTCCTCTACATATATTGTCGAACCTTCCAAACTTATTATGCGCTAATACTAAAAGCTTCAATTTTTTATTCGACTGAACTTATGACACTAAAAATTCTTCTATTCTATTTTTTTAACTTTCTAAGAATTTTGTATTTTAAAATTCAAATAAAAATTAAATAAGGAAACTATGAATAAATAACAATCAATTTGTTATATTCTATATATTTGTAATAAGCTTAATTTATATTTCTTAATTAAATGAAAAAATAATCTAATTAAGTGAACAATTAATTTTAGGTCAATCAAGTAATTTCAGCCATTCATTTAAAAAAAATGATTTGGGATCACCGATATTTAGGGATGACAATGGTGCGAGTTTGGGATGGATTTTCCCTGCCCCACCTTAACTGGCCCCACCGGCCCGATTCCTTCCCTTTTTTTATAACAAATTACATCCTTTCTAATTATATATTTTATATAATATAACACAATATATGAACTTAAATTAATACTATTAAAACATATTAAATTCAAATATTTAAAATCATGCATATGAAAAATTATACATAATTGAATCAAATATATAACAAAATATCCACGCCTAGACGTGCAAGATGTCCAAGTTCATGGACATTTCAAAATTGGGCAACACTATGTAAAACTTCTAACCAGTGTATGAGATCTCCCACACTCTTTTTAGTAATAAACTAATTTTATCGTACAATTTAAAATAATAATACTAATTATTTTTATAATATAATATTACTATCAAACTAATTATAACATGATGAGAGTGATGATTCAATAGCGAATCGTTTTCAAGAGAAAAAGAATCACAAAGATGAGACTGCAGCATTAGCATTTCTGGCCATTGAAAGATTGGCTTTGTGACAAAATTTGCAAAAGAAAAAAGAAAATCATTGACCAAGAGTGAAGATTTTGTGAGATATTTGATTTATTGGCGGAATAGAATAAGGTATCTAGTTGGAATTAATTTTGATGAAAACTATATAGTATATACCATCGTACGAAATTAATTATCTGTTTTATATTTAATATCTCACATGATATACATAAGTCAAATTAAAGCACATATTTTAACCCTTGAAACGTTTGAATTGAATTTTGTGGATGTCTATATTAAAATATTTAATTTGATGATCAAAGCAATTAAACAGCAAAATGAAGGGAAACAGCCCAGTAATTTCGTGGAAGTATTTGAGAAGAAAACCAAAGTCTTTATCTTTTGCAAATTGCAATAGAAAACTAATACTCCTAGGCCTAGGCCTATATATAAATCTGTTTTGATACACATTTGAAGCATATAATTAACTTCACTTAATCAATACTTTCTTGGGAAGATGAAGTGGTTCACTATGCTCATTGTTGTCATCCTCACTTTGCTTGCTTTTGTTTTTCCAGGTATATATATTATGAAATTCGATGGTAAATTTTTTATGAAGTTTAATATCAACATAAATTACGTACATGTATATTATAGCATAAGAAGTACTCCCTCCGTCCAATTTTAATTAGACAAATAAGTTGAACACAAGTTTTAAAAATATTAGTTGTTTATGTATAAAGTAGATGAGTTGAATAAAGAGTAAGAGTATTGTTGTGAGTCATTAATAGGAGAGAAAAATAGTATAGAACTCAAATGATAAATGATCTAAATAAGTACCGTATGTTGCAAGGGTAGAAATAAATAAACTTTTTATTTTAGAATGATATATTATAATTGAACGGATCAAAAAGATATATTTTTTTATCGGGGAAAAAATAATATTATTATTAAAAACCAACAAAGAAAGGCAAGAGGTATGCCTTTAGTACAAATAGGAGATAGCATAAGAACACAAATCATAAAAAGACCCTTATAGCTCCCAGTAAACCCCTTCAAACTTTTATACTTAAACCAACTCCAAAGGTTTGATATGTTATCCGCCACCGTAATACCTTTCCTCACTTGTTCCCCTCTAAACATTTTTGCGTGTTTTGTTCTCCACACTAACCAAACCACACATTCACATACACATACCCCAAACACCTTTCTTTTTCTTCCCTTTGATAAGTCTACTAAATTGAAGTAAACATATAACAGGAATTGAGGACATTACAGAGGTCACACCCATCCATCGAATCACCTTCATCCATACACCATATACAAACTCACATTCGAAAAACACATGTCTTACCGATTTGATTCGTACCCACAAAACGGATAGTTTACATCCGCATTAGGTGGTAGACGTCTCCTATTTCAATTAGGGAAAATTATAAATAGATTGAAAAAAATTCAAAATTACAATTAGGTTCATGTTCATATATTTTTGTTCGTTGTTCAAATATTCTTTATATTCTATTTAAATTTTTTGAATATATTTATAACTATACTATTTTTTGTAACCCATATATAAATATCCTTTTAATTAATGTTGTTATTTTCTTTTGCAGACTGTGGCGCTTATCGACCAACCGGAATAACCGGCCGAAAGGCGACCACGTCTGCCGGCGCCACGCCCGCCACGCCCACCACACGGGCCTCACTCCTAAAATTATCGATAAATGTGTTATTTTGAAGATGAATATAAATAATTACTAATTATATAATTTTTTTATTTTAAATATTGTGTTGAATTTCTGATTATTAATTTAACACTAATTAATTTCAAGTCTCCATCTCATGAAAATCAGGAAGTCTCCCATCTGGCCCAATAACGAGTTGAATCCAATTTATTCCAGTTTAATTAATATATTTCAGTGATAATTTATATTTTAAAAATAAATTTATATATCTTTTAATAGAATAATTAATATTTCCTTATATTTTAATAAAAATTAATAGTTGTCTTAAAAATTAAAATTATATATACATGTTATTTCGTAGTAATTTTGGTGTTGAACCAGAAATTATTGCAGGCTTGGAATGGTTGGGCTAATGGTTTCAAATTTCAAACCTATCCCCATCAATTGACCCATTAAAATTTGAAAAATGTATAGACTTTTATGTGAGGGAGATGGTGAGATTAATTTAAATTAATTTTTCTTTAATTTTTTTCCATTTATACTCATTAATCCATACCAAATTTTCTTTTTATTTACTTAACTAATGAATTTTGTTAGAAGGTCAAACTTAAAGATGTTAAAAGGGTCATGACCCGTAAAATGATCCGTTTAAATAAGATTTAAGACTAGCTTTTTCAAGATCGTTTAGTCCGAAGCTCTAAAATAACTTAGCCCTATAGGTTAGGGCCACCACTTGACCCATTTAATAAATTTTAATTTAATTTTAATATAATTATATAATAATTTTACTAATAAAGACGAATCGGTACGACAATCAGCCGTAGCTTTTGTCGAGATGCACATTTCGACCAATCGGTACGACAATCAGCGAGGGTGGAGGAATGAAGACGACTTTGAGAAAAACAATGGTGTTGAGGGGTTTATATAAATAAGGGACATCTTTGTCATTTCACTTATATAATAGGCAGTACTATGCTGATGCGATTTTAGATCACTTCATTTTGGGGAGATAACTCCTCCCAAGAGAAACAATGTTTAACAACAGGCTATGAAATAATCTTGGGCCAATGCGATTGCTACCAAATAACTTTGTTGGTCCAACTCATTGCCAATAGATCCCATATCAATGCTACCAAAGGGCCCTTAATATTTAACATGATATATATAAATCAAATTAAAGCACATGTATTTCCCCTTAAAACGTTTGAATTGGATTTTGTGGATGAAGGGAAACATCCCAGTAAAGCACATGATATATATAAGTCAAATTAAAGCACATGTTTTTCCCCTTAATATTTCACATGATATATATAAGTCAAATTAAAGCACATGTTTTTCCCCTTAATATTTTACATGATATATATAAGTCAAATTAAAGCACATGTTTTTCCCATTAAAACGTTTTAATTGGATTTTGTGGATGTCTTAATTTGATGATCAAAGTAAACAGCAAAATTAATGATGGGAAACATCCCAGTAATTTCCTGGAAGCTAGTATTGAGAAGAAAACCAAAGTCTTTATCTTTTGCAAATTGCAATAGAAAACTAATACTCCTAGGCCTAGGCCTATATATAAATCTGTTTTGATACACATTTGAAGCATATAATTAACTTCACTTAATCAATTCTTTCTTGGGAAGATGAGGTGGTTCACTATGCTCATTGTTGTCATCCTCACTTTGCTTGCTTTTGTTTTTCCAGGTACATATATTATGAAATTCGATGGTAAATTTTTTTATGAAGTTTAATATCAACATAAATTACGTACATGTATATTATAACATAAGAAGTACTCCCTACGTCCAATTTAAATTAGATAAATAAGTTGAACACAAGTTTTAAAAAATATTAGTTGTTTATGTATAAAGTAGATGAGTTGAATAAAGAGTAAGAGTATTGTTGTGATCAAGTCATTAATAGGAGAGAGAAAATAGTGTAGGACTCAAATGATAAATGATCTAAGTGTATATTGTAAGAGTAGAAATAAATAAAAAAACTTTTCATTTTAGAATGATATATTAAAATTGAACGGATCAAATCAGAAAAAATAATATTATTATTAAAAACCAACAAAGAAAGGCAAGAGGTATGCCTTTGGTACAAATAGGAGATAACAGAATAATACAAAGAACACAAATCATAAGCGAGACCCTTATAGCTCCCAAGAAGGCCCTTCGAACTTTTATACTTAAACCACTCCAAATGTTTGATATGATATCCGCCACCAAAATATCTTCCCTCACTTGTTCCCATCCAAACACTTTTGCGTTTTTTATTCTCCACACTAACCAAACCAAACATCTCGGACACATACCCTAAACGCCTTTCTTTTCTTCCCTTTGATAAGTCTACTAAATTGAAGTAAACGTATAACAAGAATTGAGGACATTACATAGGTCACACACATCCATCGAATCACCTTCATCCATACACCATATACAAACTCACATTCAAAAACACATGTCTTACCGATTCCAGCATTCGTACCACAAAATGGACAGTTTACATCCGCATAAGGTGGTAGACATCTCCTATTTCAATTAGGGAAAATTATAAATAGATTGAAAAAAATTCAAAATTATAATTAGGTTCATGTTCATATATTTTTGTTCGTCTGTTCAAATATTCTTTATATTCTATTTAAATTTTTGAATATATTTATAATTATACTATTTTTGTAACCCATATATAAATATCCTTTTAATTAATATTGTTATTTCCTTTTGCAGACCGTGGCGCCTATCGACCAACCAGAATAACTCTCGGAGTGAAACCACGCCCGCCGGTACCACGCTCACCGCCACCACGCCCACCGCCCGGGCCTCACTCCTAAAATTATCGATAAATGTGTTATTTTGAAGATGAAGATAAATATTTACTAATTAATTATATAAATTTAATTTTTTTAATGTTGTGTTGGATTTCTGATTATTAATTTAACACTAATTGATTTCAAGTCTCCTTCACATGAAAATCAGGAAGTCTCCCATCTGGCCCAATAACGAGTTTAATCCAATTTATTCCGGTTTAATTAATATATTTTAGTGATAATTTATATTTTAAAAAATAAATTTATATATCTTTTAATAGAATAATTAATATTTTCTTATATATTAATAAAAAATTAATAGTTTTCTTAAAAATTAAAATCATATATACATGTTATTTCGTAGTAATATTGGTGTTGAACCAGAAATTATTGCAGGCTTGGAATTGATGGGCTAATGGTTTCAAATTTCAAATCTATCCCCATCAATTGACCCATTAAAATTTTAAAAATATAAAGACTGTGAGGGAGATGGTGAGATTAATTTGAATTAAATGTACTTTAAATTGTTTTCCATTTATTTACTCATTAATTCATACCAAATTTTCTTTTCATTTACTTAACTAATGAATTTTGTTAGAAGGTCAAACTTAAAGATATTAAGAGGGTCATGACCCGTAAAGCTGATCCATTTAAACAAGATTTAAGATTAACTTTTTCAGGATCGCTTAGCCCGAAGCTCTAAAATGACTAAGCCCTGTAGGTTAGGGCCGGCCCGCGTGCCATTTAATAAATTTTAATTTAATTTTAATATAATTATATAATAATTTTACTAATAATGTATCTCTATTGTTGTCGATGTTTTAGATGAAACGCAAAGTTAAAATATAATATTTTATTTAAATATGAATCAAAAATATTAATACATATATAGATATATTTAATATTAAATAGTGTTATTTTTTCAATAATCCTTAATTTTTTTAATTGGTTGATGTGATTGTATATAATTAACAACATTATTATTATTATTTTGTATAATTTAATTTATATGTTGAATTTAAATTACACCATGTTATATTATAGATATTTTGATTTTTGAGTTTATATATATATATATATATATATATATATATATATATATATATTTAATTTCGTAGCCTATTAGTGGCCCGTTCATCCCGCGAATCGCTAGAGTTAGGGTCGAGTCCCCACTATTACCTACCCGTTAAAAGTGAATCAATGAGGCCCTAAACTGAGTGGCCCTATAGGGCTAGCTATTAGGTTCGAGTATGTTTAACATCTCTACTCACTCACGCTAAAGAGTGTCATCATACAACATATACTTTTCTTTATGATAAATTAGCAGGTTCCGAGTGTGATGTGAATTTTGTAAAATAATATATGTACTTTGTGTATTATACTGACATCACTAATACTACTTATTTTTTCCGACAGGGACACCACTAACATTATTACTTGTAAAGAAAAAAAAAAAGAATTGCTCTAAAAACTAATATTATTACTTGTAAAAACTAATATTATTTGTTATTGGTGTATGGTGCACAAAGTGTATATAATACATTTCATATATATACTCTATTAAATTTTGAATTTTAAATTATACGAGAGAAAAGAAAAATAAGAGATTTAAATAAAAGTAAGTTTAAATGAGTGACATATGCATAAATGATAAAAAAATATAGCAATATAAATTTAGTGGATAATTACCAAAATAGAATGAGTAACTTAGGGTGGGACAAGCATAATGAAAAAATGGAAAATTTATAGTTGAATTGAGGAAGTAATACATGAGGGTATTAAAACTCAACAAATGAAATCCCACAAAACTTTCTCATGAAGGAGTATTAATTATTAAAAAATTAAAATCACATAAATTTAAAAAATTAGTAGCATTACAAATTTAAAAGTCTTTTTATTAACACTGTCTTATTCAAATTTTCTATTTATATGAGAATTCAATAAAAGATTGACACATATACAACACTTCATAATATATCGATACATAAGTGAAATGTGGCACTCTTATGTGAGACCGTCTCATGCATGAGACGGACATGAGACAGAGTCACTTCTTAATAAATTGTTATTACTTTTTTTATAAATTGTTATCACTTTTATATATACTAATTTGTATCACTTTTAAAAAATTGATTAGGTGTCATACAAGTTTTTGCCAAGTGAAATTGACTTACAATTTGATCCGTATTGGACTGATTCGGATCAATTCGACCGTAATTTACAACATTTTAAATTTACAATCCTTGAATAATCAGTCCAATAATTTATAATTTCTTATTAGCCTTAAAAAATATTCTCCATCATTTGTTATTTAACTATTGTAATCAATACACGTATTATATTATTTAATTTGGACTTCTGAAACATGATTCATTGATCTGGTCCTCAAAGGTCCCATGAAGTAGATTCTCTAAAATGAATTAGCCAATTAGAAACTATAAATATTTCCAACGTTTGAATATTTCAAGTGCAAGCTCAGCTTATTTTAATGGAAACTGAATATTGGCTTGTATTAAATTTGTAGATGAATAAAACAAACGAATTCATTTTATCTTCACTCGTGAATGAGTTCGTACGTGTTATGAATTTAAGTAAACAACACTACGTAAAACTTCTACACAGTATATGAGATCTCTCATATTTTTTAAAATAATTTTGTGTAAATCAATTTTATTGTATAATTTTGAAGGTTAATATGTGTGGAGTATACAGTATAAGGAGTGGAATATGTCAATTTTGACCTTGGTTTCTTCCGCTTTTGTGAGAGATTCTTCACCAATTATTAGGGTTTTCAATTTAAATAGACATATCTCCGTCTACAATTTAGATTCACGTATCTATCTCTCTAATTAGCAAGCTGCATATCTCATTCACCACGGGCACGATTATAAAGTAATAAATCAAAATGCTCAAACCTGCTGAACCGGAATTGATAAATCTTGTCGAGATGCACATTTACGATCGGCGAATCGGTACGACAATCGGCGAGGGTGGAGGAATGTAGATGAATTTGAGAAAAACAATGGTGTTGAGGGGTTTATATGAATAAGGGGCATCTTTGTCATTTCACTTATATAATAGGCAGTACTATGCCGATGCGATTTTAGATCACCCCATTTTGGGGAGATAAGTGATAACTCCTCCTAAGAGAAACAATGTTCAACATAGAGATGGCAATGGGGCGAGATCGGGCGGGTATCTAGATACCTATGTACGCCCGCGCCTATACCGCCTGCCGCCGCGAGGCGACAAGTTGTACTCCAAGCCCGCCGTGCGGAGCGGGTCCGCCCCACCCCATTCTCTCTCTCTTTTTTTTTTAAATGAAAAATTAAAACATCAATCAATATTTTCTTTGCTTTTATAAAAAAATCATATCCAAAATGACTACATAAAAATTAAAATTTTCATGTCCAAAACAAATACATAATCAATTCCACAAATACAAAACAACATTAAAATTAGGGTTCAATAATTGTATATAATTGTTCAAAATTCAAGAATTATTAAAAGATATATAATTATTTGATTTATTTATTATATAATATTATTTATATATATAATTATATAATATGTATATATGTATAGTGCGGGCGGGCGGTAAATATAAGAACTCACGCTCGACCCGCCCCATTCTCAAGATAGGGCGGGGTGACCCAATCGGAGTGGGCGGTGCGGGCCATTTTGCCATCCCAGTTCAACGACAGGCTATGAAATAATCTTGGGCCAATGCGATTGCTGCCAAAGAACTTTGTTGGTCCGACTCATTGGCAATTGGCCCCTTGTCAATGCTACCAAAGGGGCCCTTAATATTTCACATGATATATATAAGTCAAATTAGAGCACACATTTTTTCCCTTAAAACGTTTGAATTGGGTTTTTGACGATCAAAGTAAACAGCAAAATTAATGAAGGGAAACATCCCAGTAATTTCCTGGAAGTATTGAGAAGAAAACCAAAGTCTTTATCTCTAGCAATAGAAATCTAGTACTCCTAGCCGTAGGCCTATATATAAATCTGTTTTGATACACATTTGAAGCATATAATTAACTTCACTTAATTAATTTATTCTTGGAAAGATGAAGTGGTTCACTATGATGATTTTTGTCATCCTCACTTTGCTTGCTTTAATTTTTCCAGGTATTTTATACATACATACATACATATATATATATATATATAAATAGAATATTAAGTTTCTTATAAAGCATAACATCAATATAAATTACTTCCGACGAAGTGATATATCTCACATGGTTAGAGTTCAACTACCTATGGTCTAAAGGTCATGAGTTCGAGTCACTATTTGCCCGATAAAAAAATATAAATTACTTCTAGTTGTATATTACTCCCTCCGGCCGTTCCTCTCTATTAAATTTAATATTTTGTTATTTTGTGTAACCCTCTTAAAGCTTAATATTTTATTTTTGAAAATTTTTGTCCCCACATTTATAATAAAATACTCCATCGTTTTACTTTTCTTACACTCTCTCTTTATTTTTTACTTTTCTTACCCTTTCTACCAAAGAAATTTATAATAAAATACTATATTTATTGTTTCCCTCCGTCCCAAACTAATTTGCACTTGACTTTTTCAACAGCTTTTTGTGTGAGAGTTATTTCATAGTAATATGTTTACAAAAATTGTTTTATATGAATGATATGCTAGTTGATCTTATTAATTAACATATAATTCATATAAAACAACTTTTATACACATATTACTATTAAATAATTCTCACAAAAATTATTGAAAAAGTCAACTATGCATATTAGTTTGGGACGGAGGGAGTAAAATTTGTGTCATCCCCTAAATGTTAAACATGAAGAGGAGCGGAGGAAGTATAACGTATGAATGAACTAGTTTATATTGATATTATGCTCCATGAGAAATTCGTTGTTAAGTTCCACAACAAACTTCTATGGACTAAATCCAACTAATGTATTAGTTGTACTGCATAATTCAAATGTATTTTTAAACAATTATAACTATATTTCCACATCGACTTTCTATTTAGTATTGTTACTTATTTATAGATTGTGGCGCCTATCCACCAACAAAAACACTGTCGAAACACGAGCAAGTCACCGCCGCCACCCCGCTACGATCCCCGCCCGGTCCTTCACCTATGCCTAGAAAATTACTCAACTTGAGAATATAATGCTCCATTTTGTTTGATGGGAAGAGAAATAATTCAAAACTTATTACTCCCTGGGCTTCCGTACTTATTTGAACATTTATTGTTTGACATGGATTTTAATGCATTAGTTGTTTATTGGTATTATATGAGATAAAATTATTTTTAGAGGGGCTAAATGATCTTTTGACATGTGAGAGTTGAATTGGTGTATAAAAATGATGATAGTGGTGTAATTTTGAGATGTTTCAAGATAGTTAAAAATTTTAGTTACTTTATTTTTATTTTAGAAAATTTTCAATTAAATAAGAGACGAGAGCTTTATTTTCAGTTGAAATAAGGTATTATAGATATTAAGTCATGTCGAATTTTCCACCATTCAAGGAACTTATTGTAATACTCTTTCTATTCATTATAAATGTCGTTTTGAAGTACTATTTAATTTATTTGTAATTATATGATGTTATGTACTTAACTATTAATTTAAATTAGTAATATTTACTCCTAAATTATCTTTGAAATTGTTAGTTATAGATAAATATGTTATTTTCAAGATGAAAATAAATATTTATTTATGGTATAATATAATTTTTTAAAAATATATATGTATATTAATATAAAATGACATATTTTTTTATTATGAATGAGTATTACATTTAAAATATAAAATTTTATGTGAGGAGATCGTGAGATTAATTTAAATTAAGAGTATTTTTATCCATTTATTCATTAATTCATACCAATTACTTTTATTTACATAATTATTAATGAATTTTGTGACAAATTTCTACGTCAGATGACGTTGTATAACACATGTAGTATAATGTAATTAGACATGTTTAAATTAAATGTATTTTAATTCACTTTCTTATTTACCAATCAATTCTTATTTTTTGGCAAAAATTTTTGTAAAACCATCAAAATTTAAAAAGCAACGCATTTTACAAACGAATTCATTTTATCTTCACTCGTGAATGAGTTCGTACGTGTTATAAATTTAAGTAAACAATAAAATCTAAAATTTCTATTCAGTATATGAGATCTCTCATACTTTTTGTAGTAATTTTTTTAAAACTAATTTTATCGTGTAATTTAAAATAATATTAGTTATTTTTATAATATAGTATTACTATTAAACGATGATTCGAACGAATCGCTTTCAAGAGGACGAGAATTGCGAAGATGAGACTGCAATTATTATTTTTGGCTAATGAAGATTAGCTTCTTAACCAAGTTTGCACGACAAGAAAGAAATCATTGACCAAGTGAATATTTTGTGAGATATTTGATTTATTGGTGGACTAGAATAAGTTATCTAGTTCCTATTTTCTGGAGTTTTGATGAGAATTATATAACAATCACACGAAATCATCTGCTTTTATATTCGATGGTTCATTTTATATTTCATGTCATGGAAAAACGATATATGAAGGATGAAAAAATAATTAATAAATGATATATACTATATTGACATATATTAATAACCCAATATGATGGAACATCAAGTGAAATATGAAAAATGGAACAGAAGAATCGAATTGATATATATTTTTTTATTAGACGGCAAAAATAGTGGCTTTGGTATAGGAATACCTCTGCCAAAAATAAAGTTACAATAGCTAGCATTCCAACACCATTCTCGGATTAGCAGTCCAATCGATAAATGAAAAGGTAGAAAACGCTTGCTTTTTAATAGCATTAAGATCCTCAACTAATTTATGTGCAGAGAACTCAACATTTCTTAAAACAACACCTCCTTCATTTCCATATTAACCAAACAACACAAAGTCAAATACTTGTCAAATACTTGTCGTCTTATGTTCGACGAATTATCGTTCTATATCGCATGTTCTTGATAACTTGTTTGATTCTTGGTACGCTATATACACTACAAACTATAGTACGTACTATTTAATAAAACAACTAATATTATTTAAAAATATATACATACAGAATATAAACAAACTTTACGACGAAATTGATTCACAGTAATACTTTTCATTCTCTATTAATTACGAGCGGGCACGACAAGGTCGAGGGTTTGAATTTTTCGTCATTTCATGAAGTTGACACACAAGAGTTATGGTATATATATATTTACAAGTCAAATATAAGAACATTTTTAATTTCCCTTAAACGTGTGAATTGAATTTTGTGGATGCTTAAATAAAATATTGAATTGTTTCAAAAAAAAAAAATTGAATTTGATGATCAAAGTGAACAGCAAAAATGAAGGGAAACATGCCCGTATTTTCGTGGAAGTATTGAGAAGAAAACCAAAGTCTTTATCTCTTGCAATAGAAATCTAGTACTCCTAAGCCTATATATAAATCTGTTTTGATACACATTTGAAGCATATAATTAACTTCACTTAAATCAATTCTTTCTTGGGAAGATGAAGTGGTTCACTATGATGATTGTTGTCATCCTCACTTTGCTTGCTTTTATTTCTCCAGGTATATATATATATATATATATATATATATATATATATATAGAATAATAAGTTTCTTATAAAGCATAACATCAATATAAATTACTTGACGAAGTGGTATAGCTCACGTGGTTAGAGCTCCACTACCTATGGTCTAAAGGTCATGAGTTCGAGTTATTATTTGCCCGTTAAAAAAATATATATATAAATTACTTCTAGTTGTATTATTCCCTCCGGCCGTCCCTCTCTATAAAATTTAATATTTTGTTATTTTGTGTAATCCTCTTAAAGCTTAATATTTTATTTTTTGAAAAGTTTTGGCCCCACATTTATAATGAAATACTCAATCTTTTTACTTTTCTTACACTCTCTCTTTATCTTTTACTTTTCTTATATTTTTTCACCAATAAATTTATAATAAAATATTATATTTATTAAAATTTATGTCATCCCTCAAATGTTAAACATGAAGAGGAGCTGAGGAGTATAGCGAATGAAAGAACTAGTTTATATTGATATTATGCTCCATGAGAATTCGTTGTTAAGTTCCACAACAAAATTCTACAGAGTAAATTAAGCTAGTGCATTAGGTGTATTGTATAATTCGAGTGCATTTTTAAATAGTTATAACTATGTTTCCACATCTACTTTCTAATTAATATTGTTACTTATTTGTAGATTGTGGCGCCTATCAACCAACAAGAATAATCGCCAAACAAAAACAAGTGAGCCGCCGCCACCCCGCCACTACCACCGCTCGGGCCTTCGCCTATGCCTAGAAAATTACTCAACTTGAGAATATAATGGTTTGATGGGAAGAGAAATAATTCAAAACTTATTACTCCCTCCGCTCCGTACTTATTTGAACATTTATTGTTTGACATGTGTTTTAATGCATTAGTTGTTTATTAGTATTATATGAGATAAAATTATTTTTAGAGGGGTTGAATGATCTTTTGACATGATTTTTAATTTGAGAGTTGAATTAGTGAGTAGAAAATGATGATAGTGGTAATATTGAGATGTTTCAAGATAGTTAAAAATTTTAGTTACTTTATTTTTATTTAGAAAATATTCAATTAAATAAGAGACGAGAGCTTTATTTTCAGTTGAAATAAGGTATTATAGATATTACGTCATGTCGAATTTTCCACCATTCCAGGAACTTGTTGTAATACTCTTTCTATATATTATAAATGGCGTTTTGAATATTTAATTTATTTGTAATTATATGATGTTATGTACTTATTAATATAAATTAAGTATATTTACTCCTAAATTATCTTTGAAGTTGTTAAAGTTATAGATAAATATGTTATTTTCAGGATGAAAATAAATATTTATTTATGGTATAATATAATTTTTTAAATATATATATATATATATATATTAATATAAAATGACATATTTTTTTATTATGAACGACTATCACATTTAAAATATAAAATTTTATGTGGGGAGATCGTGAGATTAATTTAAATTAAGAGTATTTTTATCCATTTATTCATTAATTCATACCAATTACTTAATAATTAATGAATTTTGTGAGGCGACCACGCTACAAAGCGCCTTTATACAACCTACTTTTTTATTATGACAAATTTCTACGTCAGATGACGTTGTATAACACATGTAGTATAATGTAATTAGACATGTTTAAATTAAATGTATTTTAATTCAATTTCTTATTTACCAATTGTTGTTACCCGCTTTTAAATCTAAGAGAGATTTGTGGTGGAATGTGGCTAGATTAACGGATAAAACAAATAATAAACGAAGAACACAAGATTGGAGAAAAAACCCGAAGGACCTTCCCTTGAAGATGGCTTTAGGAGTCCCATGGGGACCCCTAGCCTTGAGTGTATAATTTTGATGGCAAGAATGAATTGTCTTTTACAAGGGGTTGGGGCTCTATTTATAGAGTTCCCAAAGAATAAAGCTAAAAAGCTAAATAATAAATATAAATATTTTAGGATTTATTTATAATCCGTTGATCTAAAATCCTCGACAAGATCTATTTTATATTAAATGGTCTTGTCTTATCTTGTAAAGGTGTCGGTAATTTGTCGCTTTATGAGGTCGGGCTTGCCGAGCTACCGAGCCGCTTGGCCGCCCGGCTTGCCGAGCCGCCTAGCTTGGAGAATCGCCTAGGTCGGGATACCCCTATGAGGCCTTAGCTTGCCTACCGAGTGTGGAGTATTTTATGAAATATTCGTGTTACAACACCAATCAATTCTTATTTTTTGGCAAAAACTTTTGTAAAACCATCAAAATTTAAAAACAACGCATTTTACATTAAAAAGTGTCTTATTCTTTGCCTTTAAATGTATTTTTATTCACCTGCTTATTCACCGACCAATCCTTATTCTTTAGTAAAAATTTGTGTGAAACTGTACCGAGAGATCATTAACATTTTTAAATAGAAATGTTATTCACTTTTTAATGTAAAATGCATCACTTTTCAATTTTTTACCTTAATTTTTATAATAAAATTTAATTAATATAAAGTGCATCAATTTTTAAAATTTTAATTTAAAATGATGCACTTTATATACACTTTTTTAAAAAGTGATAATATTTTTATTGAAAAACTCATGTTAATCTCATGGCAGGATCATCTCATACAAAACTTAGTCTTTTTCCTTCAAAAAAATTGATAAATACTCCTGTCCCCGAAAAGCTTTATGTAGAAGAGCACACGGTTTAAGAAAAAATAGTAATGATTGAAGTTTTGAGGGATAATTTTGTAAACTTTTATGTATAAAGTAAAAAAACTTTATTGGGTTATGTGTATTTGATAGTAAAAAGTAATGATATTTGTGAAAATTGTGAGGATGGAGTTTATAAAAGATTTTCCATTTTAAGAGTATGAAACTTATAATGGGACGGACGAAAAAAAAAAAAAAAAAAGTGTGAAAGCTTTTATGGGACGGAAGGATTAATACATTTTGCTGTTGTAAACACTCATTCCAACATACAATGAATTACATAATGAGATTGAAATCATCAAGATACATAAAAGGTATGTTGATATTCAAATCCATCACACATTTATTCATGAACTTTTGCATTACTATCAAAAGCAATTTAGGACAAAAAGGGCAGACCCATGGATTTCTAACTGTGTGGAAACTGACTCTTTTATAACTCCAAACTCTTTCCCCCTCCATTCTTCTCTGCATTTGCACGAAGCGGCACCGATTTTTTACCAGGAAGCGCCTTCGCCAAATCGGCTATCCTCATCGACACTTCAGCCTTTTCCTTGTTCAGATTGAAAAACGCGACATAGATTTCTCCTGATAAAATATAATCAATTGCAACACTCTATCAAGTTTGATCCCAAAACATTGTGTTGATTGGATGAATAGTTTTTTATTTGAAACAAAGCACAAAATGAAGTCATTCGAGTTTAATAGATATAACCACGAGGTTTAGAAGATCGAACCTTTTCTTCCCGTTGCAATCCAAACACGAACTCCATTGGGACGAGAATTAGCTGCATGAAAATCAATTTAGCAAGTATAATACTCCATCCATCCCACAATACCTTTCACACCCTTAAAATGAAAAACCCTTCATAAACTCCATCCTCGCAATATTTACAATTTTACAAAAATATCATTACTTATGGGCCCGCACATACACAGAATCCAACTCATTCCTTACTTTATACATAAAAAGTTTACAAAATTACCCCTTAAATTCATACTCATTCTTTCACTTTCTTAATTTGTGTGTTCTCCTTCTATCGAAAGTTTTTATGAGATAGAGGAGTATGAATAATAATATATAAAAAGACCAATAATATGAAGAAAAAAATCACCTTTTTTGTCCTCATAGATGCACATAAGCCAGAATAGCTATTCATCAAGGTACCATTATAGTTCAACTCCCACATCTGTTAGAATCAACAATATGAAATATCAGCTTTTTGCTTAAGAAATGTGAAGTAAAGAAAATATTCTGCAGAATAAGACTTGAAGTTACTTGGTTGGCATCCCATCCGCAAGGTGAAAATGAACCCCGTTTCGAATCTTTGGATGTAAGCTTTTCATTAGGAGAAGCACCAAGGCAAGTCTCCATCTTCTTACTCTTCAACAAATGGACTTTGCTATCAAAACGACGCTCATATGTCATGTCGTCTTCCCTGTACAAGCATCCTTAAGAATCATAACATTATAGAATACAAGTCATAGATGCACGATAATTCCTAAAAAGAAGATAACCTGGAGACGTAAAATTATTACATTAAGAGTAACACTACTGTTCAATGAAAACAACTGATATTCTTCAGTGAAAACAATTAATACTTTTTAGCAAAACAACTAATACCATTTAAAAATGCACTTGAGTTGCAAAGTATTTGCCTTACAATAATAGAGAAGATTGTCTTTTGTATAGGCAAAAAGGCTCTCGACGTCTGTTACTTGAGTTCGCTTCCAGCAAACTTGTTCAAGATCATTACTAGTAGCTCTAGCAGACCATCCACTAGCCTCGACACCATTGCAGCTAGTGAGGCCTAGAGTGAGGGGCTCGGAGACACTGTGCCTGCTGCGATTTCTCGACTGGGACGTTGCACGATTTTGACTTGAGAAATAGGGGAGCTGCAATTTGTAAGGTGATATTAGACTAGAATTTCTGCTCACAAATTTAGGGAATAAAATTTTTTTAAGTCCTGTAAGTTACCCGTATATCGATTTTCATAAATTGAAAATAGCCATATAACTTTTTCAATATTTGGTCTTGTGACCGACTGTAAGAGGTGAAACATCCTATTGACCAATCAGACTCTGCACGCCAACGTCAACCAGATGTTTCACCTCCTCCAGCCAGTTACCGGACCAAAAAGCCAAAAATGAGAGTTACAAGATTTTCATGAAAATCGACTAGACGAAACAAAAATAGGGATAACTTACAGAACTAAAAAAATTATTTTCCCACAATTTAACATGCTAAAGTCTAAGCACGTGCCTCCTTATTGTTCGAGCTGAAGGAGTTTATCTCTAAGAGAGTGGGATTAGAAATTAGACTTAATGTCGCCTTGTCGAGCCGTCTCATATCTCCTCCGAACATCAAAGGCGACTTAGCCATGGCCCACAACGTCATCTGTCCAAAGCGCTCACATATATTTGTAACAACAATTTTTATATTACGAGGAACCATTGTAAGGTATACAGCCATATACAATTACCTGAGACCTCTGTTCATCTAGATTAAGATTACATCTTCTATGAGGGCCTTCATTTGAACCTGAAAACAATTATATCAAAATACCTTTATTAGTAAGCAAAAATATTCTTTGGGATCAAAAGATCATAGTTTAATAATTTAGACTGTTCTGTTCTTCACTTATATAGTTTTACCTTTTTCAATTTTCATCTTTACGATTAGATGAATTTAGTCCGTTTACCTTGATCGGTAAGCCATCCTAAAGGAAGCATATCTAAGTCTGGCCAGGACTTTCCACGCAGCCCTTTCGCCCCAATCATATTAGCAGCAGACATATCCCTGATAAAACCGTAAGGTATTAGTTGAAAGGCATATAAGATATATAGAAAAACAAGTATAATGAAGAACATATGATAAAAATCGATGTATAGTATACCGAGTAACATCAAAATGTGTGGCTACGTCTCCCCATGTATCCCAGTCATCGCCCGTAATTCTGTACATGTTGACCATGCCACTCACGGCCCTTGCCATTGCTGGTGTGACACTAGTTCCCGGAGATAAAGAATAGAGGATTGGCTGGTTAAGTTCCGTCAAGACCTGCCAAATTTCACCTAGAATATAAACTCATAATTCCTGCAACCAATAGTATATTTATGTTCGACGAAGTGATATAGCTCAAGTGGTTAGAGCTCCACTACCTATGACCCAAAGGTTATGGATTCGAGACACCATTTGCCCAATCAAAAAAAAAAATAGTATGTTTGTGTTCTTTTGAACATCCTTATTCTTCGATTTGATTTTCGGAAGTATCTAATGTTTGATATCACTAATCATGTCGAAAATATGAGCACTTTAATACCTTCGAGACATAGCTTATCTCCCTCTAGATTGAAGTCCTCACCAAAAACACAATCATGTTTAACTGTTACCAAACAGAAGCACATAGTAAGTGGAAAACGAAGAATAATCTCGGCTGCTCAAGTAACAAACAATCAAGATATTTTAGAAAATACCGAAATCAACGCCCCAATCAGCATATTGGTGATAGAGTGACCTCAGAAATGCTCGCCCAGCTCCCGACTTGGTGTTGACGCTCATGAAACCATTTCGCATCCACGCACAAGCCCTCTCCTTGATTCCAATGTCTTTAGCAAACCACTTCCGACCAGACTCTTCATAAGCTTTACCCTGTCGACATTCCAAATTTATGAAGTACTATTTATAACTGACAACCTAATTGAAAGGAGAATCTTAGGTCAAAATACAAAGGTGAGTCTGTGTAAGTTACCGTGGTAACATCCAAGATAGGCGTGTTGGCATTAAACGCCTGTGTGCTGATACCTCTCATAACATGAATTCCGAATTTCAAACCCATGCTATGAACTTTCTCAGCCACTTTGGCGAATCCTTTCCCGCCTCTAGAAGAAGGCCATCTACCCGGGTCGGGAATCATCCTTCCCCATTCATCAATAACATCAAATCCAAGAGAATCAACATAAGCCCCTTTCACTTTCCTCCTATACCAAAGGTAATCCACCACCACATACTACTCGACGTCGTGGAGAATTTTACCACAAGATCAATTACACATTCATCAATTACACTTACTATAACATACCAAAATATTCAATGGGAATGATAATGGAAATGTACATGGGTAGTACACCTTTATCATACTTCCTACTGGTAATGAGTCAAAATAAGTTAATGGCTACCATACTTTAGCTAACCACTTCTCCAATAATCATTTTTCCGCAATTCCACTATCTCTCAACCAACAATTATCGTTTGTTCCCACTTATTCAAAGGCTCGAGCAAAACACTAACAACAATAATCCTCATACCATTTCCATCATAAAAATTTGAACCAAGAGCCCCTATACTCTGCAATTACTACGACGAAGGATCGAGTACCTTATATCCATGATGGAGGAGGCGTTGAGCAACAAGTTCAGCATTGTGAAGGAACTCTTCTTCAGAAATCGTCCAACAAAAGGAATCATAAGAGTTCCAACCTCTTGGTGGAGAGCTGGCATGCTCTGTTTCCCCCAGGCTAACAAAATTGCACCAAAAATCATCACTACACTTCCCTTAAATCTAAATTCTTTATAAAACTTGTATTCCCATTTAAAACAATGCAAATTAAGGAAACCCCATTTGCCATTTTAAAATCATTTCCTATTAAACTAACAAAACGGATATTACAGTCAATTTTACTTTGTATTACTACTAGAAAAGCGAAAACTCATAAAGAATTACTAAATATCAACAGAAATTTGAATTTCAAGAAACTGAGCCTCGATCGTTTAATCACACAAGCACATCTTCATACCACTTATACAGCCACCAAATGATAAGAAAAACGCCCTAAACTGTTGTAAACAAATTTGAATTACAAATACATCAAGAATTGAAACGAGCCAAAGAGAAAGATTAAGAGAAGATACCTTTGAAGTAAGAGAGTTGAGAGGAGTGATAGAAGGAGAGAGGTCAAGGAAAATGATGGCATGATCAAAAGCACAACCTCTATGGAACTCAGGAAAGAAAGTTAAAGAACAATGATTGCTATAGCTTGGAGTTTTGGTTTGGCCCTCTATTTTGGTTTTGATTCTTCAGAATTTGGATTTTGATGCCATGTGATAGACTCGATGCAAAGAACATTCTCCTTTTTTCAGATTTTGATTTTCATAATTCGATGAAAAGAAGATGAAAAATCTTTTTTCTTTTTTTTTTTAACAGAAAGATGATAAAATCTTCTTACCAGTTCTAACCAAATAAGAAAAATACACTTTATGTTTGATTGGATTAGTTTGTAAAGATAATTAAGTTACAAAAATTTATTTTTTGTTTTTGAGTTACTTTATAATAATATTTTGTATAAATATGAGGATATATGTTTGATTAGATTAGTTTGTAAGGACAATTAAGTTACAAAAATTTATTTTTGCCTTTTGAATTACTTTATAATGATATTTTGTATAAATATGAAGATATTGTGAATGTGAATTTTGTATGCAAATTTGTATGGGACATCGTGAAATGGACAATGTGTGAATTCGTACGGGATTGAGGGAGTACAAAACTTGAGTCGAATTTAAAATTTGGACCCTTAATAATCTTTTCAATTAATATAAAATTTTAAACTATATGAATTAAATATTACTCCCTCTCGTCGCATACTCGTTGTGACATTTGCCGAAACGTCCGTTCCATACTTGGTTGTATCATTTTCTTAAATGGTAATAAAATAATTTTTCACTTTTATTTATCCTCCTCAAACACTATAATATTACATCATATGTCATTACTTTTCCCACACAATCCAATTTAATACTATTAAACAACTCTTTTATTTAAAGTTGAAAAGACTATCATACTCTCATAAAAAATAACTTATATTTTTAAATAATTTTTACATTAAAACTTGTGTCATAATACTTAAAAAGAATATTATTATGCTGAAGAAATAATTTAAAATTAAAAACTAAAAAAACATATCATAAATGACTAGTTGCTATTGATCAACTAAATCTTTACACATGCATATATAAATATGTCAAATTCAAATTACTACTCGATGTTAACAACAATTATTTTGATATAATTTTTTGATATATTTCATGTTTCAATCATGCAGTTATTTACAAATGAAAATAAATAAATCATATTTTCATAAATATAAATTACCTAATACAGTTTGACATTTGAAGAATTCCTTTTTTCAACATATTTCTGATTAGTGTGAAAATTCATTTTATTTGTTTAATTTGATAGATTTTCATGTATATTTATATTAAATTGATTAATTACACTCGAAATGAGAAAAATATGTGCTTTGGTATTTTTGTAGAAAAATAAAATACTAAAAAGTAAAATACGTGCCTAATATTTATTGAATCAATAGAAGAAATAAAAGGGAAATGGGCCATTAATTTCCACTTGGAAGCAAAAATTCGGCCCAAATGCTAATTAATTTTCAGCAAGTAAAAGCCCAAAGTTTGAGGCCCATCATGCTTAACTCCCAGCAACCAAAATAATTGATAAAGATTAAAGAGTGAGAATGTCCGTATACCAAATATTATACCATATCTTGTACCGAAATTTATGTATATACCGTTTCATACCGATACACCGGTTATATCAAAAAAATATACTGAATTTAAATAGATTAATTATATAATTATTTAAAGGAACAAGACAAGTATATACCGAATACTTAAATTTTTAAAATTTGCACGACACCATACCTAAAATTTCGTATGCCAAAAATTTTAGTAAAATCGGTGTTTTGTGGTATGGTATACTCCGTATAGTGATATTTTCGATATTTTTCATTCCTAATATCAATTGGAAGAGAAGGAGGGGGAGTGCTCGGTTTAGCGATATTTTCGATATTTTTTCATTCCTAATATGCGAATAGAAAATTTTGACATAGGGTATAATAAAGCCCATTGGGTTATTGAAAATTGAAAACTTTAATAGAATTAAAAGCCTCCCCAAGGCAATTTAATAGAATTAAAAGTTCATTGCGTCTAATTAATTAATAAAGGGTGGGGGACTAATTTAATAATTATTGTATAAAAGCTATTAGGGCTTGTTGGTCTCCGGGATTGAGTTAGATCTACTAGAAATAATCTAGAACGGAAGTTGAATAGATTATTCCAATTTCTTACGAAATTCGGATTATCTCGGCCCGATCTTCCAAATTATTGCGTAGTACTCAGTGAAACAATTTATACTCAATCATTTAAGAATAGATCTAAAAAGCTTCTTGACCGATTTTGAAATCACAAAATATAATCGATGAAATTAAAAGCAGAAAGTAAAGAACACGAGGTTTATAGTGGTTTGGATTTGAAAATCCTACGTCCACTCTCCTTCTCCAACTCGAAGAAGGGCCTCTTCTCACTTTTTGCTTGCTTACTTCCTTCGATTACAAATTACAATTGTGAAGATCCAACTCTTCGAATCTTCAAACTTTCTTCTAATCAAATCTTCTAAAACTTAGATTACGGTGCGAGAATGTAGAAGGAATTATAGTAAAGTGTTCTATAAACACTTAGAAAAATATCAAAATATCAAATGTGATTCGCTAAGAGTGCTTGTGAATTGTGTGATTCTCGAGAATGTGCAAAAGTCAAAAGTCACTCTAAGGACTTTACTTAGGCGTATTTATAAACCTTTAAGACGGTTAATTTAATGATGAATACACCCTCCTTTGTTGTCTATTATTTTATCGATTTAGGCTTAAGATAACGTTTGAACAAAATAAATGCATAAAGCATATAATTAATGAACAAATTGGTGGGCTAGAACTTGAGATAAATTTTGATTGTCCTCCTCATAGACTCACGTGGTCTAACAAGAGACCACTTATTGTATTATTGTGTGTACATAAGCATAAAATGATGATGCTATCTTTAAAGGTAGGACTATTATTAAACCAAATAATTAATGTTAACAAAACAAAATCTCCATAATATATATGTATGATATAAATAATTAACTTTATTAACCAAAAATCAAAATTCTACCCAATCTTATCAATTGAAATTGATACCAGAAATTTGGTATGTTTCCTTTCAAAAAAAAGAAAAAAGAAAGAAAGAAATTTGGTATGTTTTATAAACTGCATAACACAATTTTAATAAAACAAAATTTACACGTATATGGTAAGACGCAAAAATCATCGACTTTATTTTTTTAAAAAAAGTTTAAAATTATACACAATCTTATAAATTGAAATATCATTCTCAATAGTAGGTCCTTTTTTCTTTGCATAAAAAACAATTCTACATATTTATTAAATTATTATATATAATCTTGGAGTTTTATACATATTGTTAATTATTGCAATATTATATTAATGTTTATTATCTTCTTTTTCTTTTGATAAAAGTTGCTCAATTTCTTCCGTTTGACTAATTAATATAGTCAAACTTTTCTTATATTTTGTCAATCTTAAGATTTAAAAATCATAATTAAGTAAAAAAATCATATATTTCTCAACAGTGTAGATCTTAATTATTCAATTAACAAATTACATTGCTGATTTATATAAGTCATAAAACATTTGTCTTTATTAAATTGCTTTTAGTAAAAAAAAAAAAAAAAAAGGTCAAATCAATAGAAAATAATTGCTTTTAGTAAAAAAATTGATTGATTAGTTGATTTATTCATGATTATCATTCAAATTAATGGTAAGAGTCCAATTAACACAAATATAATATTAAACCACATAATTAATGACCATAAAGCAAAATCTCCACAAACGTGATAATGAAATAAATAATTGACTTATATAAATTAATACATAAGCTTATAGAATAAAATTGATATCATAAATTTGATTCATTTTTATGTAATACATATTTTTTTCCCGAAAAGATATAACAATAATAATAATAATAATAATAATAATAATAATAATAATAATAATAATAATAATAATAATAATAATAATAATAATAATAACACATAAGCTTAATAAATAAAATTTGTAAATATATGATAAGACACAAACATTGACTTTATTAATAAAAATTTAAAATTATCACAAGTACTAGTTAAAATGTTGAACTAAAATATTAATCATAAAAACACGTTATTACAATATTATATATAGTATATGACAAAAACTTGTATGAGGCAGTGCAATGCATGAGACCTAGTCACTTTTTAAAAAAGTGATACAAATTAGTATAAAAGTAATAACAAATTGAAAAGTTGATAACAATTTATAAAAAATGATTAGATCCCATGTCCGTCTTATCGTGAGACGATCTTATAAAAGTGCTCCATAGTACATATACTCACACGTGACGTTAATTATGATATATGAGAACACTGAGACGTGCTCTATATATATATATATATATATATATATATATATATATTATTACTCCACATGAAAAGGGAATATTATATAATATTACCTAAATAATTTAAAAAAAAAGATCTAAATATTAAAAATGGAGCTCCATCTCAATACCCTGACTCTCTCGAATAATAAGGGCTATCCTATTAATTATCCATATTCCAATTTTAATCTTATCTTATCCAAACCTGTACACATTAAATTAATGATGCCCATTAATATTTAGTATTTAAATCTCATTTTTCCTTAAAAATATGATTGAATTTGATCATATACTAATTTATGTGGCAACCGCTTATGTATTATGTCAACTAATTAAATAATAGTGAGGTCCTTACTAATTAAATAATAGTGGGTCCCTCTCATTTAAAATAAATATCGTTGTGACCTTTCATTTTATTTGCAAATTAGATAATGTTTTGCATTTTTCAATGCAAATTAAATGCATTTTTTTCAAATTTACCCCTTTTTTAAAAAAATTATTTAGATAAATGTGTGTTTTTATTAGAAAGACAAACATTTATTAAGGGTATAATAGAGAATCAATTTTTTTCCTTAATATGTGTGCATTCATCCAAAATTACTTATATTTTGAATAGATGGAAGTATATAATAATAGAATTTACAAATTAGTTGACATGTTATATAAGCGGTGGACGTACATATAAATTGATGTCCACTTATAAACATATGATTAAATCAGAAATATGATTAGATTAAAAAAATTATATAAGACGATTTGATACGTCAAATAGAATTCCATTTTAATATTTAGACCTTTTTTTTTTCCTTAAAATATTTTGATTAAAACCATAAATCATTATCATATAGTATGTATGTACGTATTTGGACTCCATCTCACTTTCACATTTAGGCTACATTTACATGTGCGTTAAGTTTGGAAAAGTCAACATTTCAATGACTTTTTTCATATGTAAGATCATACAAAATAAATAAAAAGAGCAATGAGTATAAATTTAAGAGATGATTGACTTATTTCGTAAATTTTTATATGTAAAGTAAATCAATGAATTTGATTATGTGAATATGTAAATGCAAAAGTGAAGTTTATAAAAGATTTTATTTTAAAAGTGTATAAATTTAAGGGATTAGTGACTTAATTATTTCGTAAATCTTTATATGTAAAGGTAATAAGTGAGTTAAATTATGAGTTAAATATAAAAGTAATAATATTTTTTATAAAATTATGAATATTGTGGAAGTAAAATTTATAAAAGATTTCATTTCAATAGTGTGAAAATTATTTCGTAATAAATAAAAGGGACCAATAGAGTATTCAATATATTTGTATTTATATGTGACATCTCAATATGCTCTATTGCAATTTCTCAATTTGAAATAATAATTAATTGAGAGAGAGGAGGCAAAAATGGCGATTCCAACAGTGAATTTGAGCGGCTGCGAGAAGCCGATGCCGCTTATCAGCTTCGGCACGGCTGCGTATCCGCTGGCTGAGCCGGAGACGGTGAAAGCCGCCGTCTTGGAAGCCATCAAAGCCGGCTACCGCCACTTCGACACGGCGTTTTGTTACGGCTCGGAAAAGCCAGTCGGGAAGCCATAGCCGAAGCCACACGGCTTGGGCTCATCAAATCCAGAGACCAACTCTTCATCACTACCAAGCTTTGGGTCACTTTTGCTGACCCGACCCAGATTGTCCCAGCTTGTAAAATGAGCCTGCAGTATATCTCATGCCTAACCTTTTTTTTTTTTTTTTTTTTAAATGCATGCAGGAAACATATTTTTTTCAAGAAAAATTTAAAATTACAAATAGGTTCGCGTTCAAATATTTTTGTGTTTCAGTTCAAATTTTTTAACCTATTTGTAATTGGGCTAAATTTTTGAACCCATATGTAAATGATCCTATTTTTTTAGATCACTAACTTAGAGGGTTTAACACAAAAATGATTGTAACACCTCAAAGCTGGACAATTTAAAATTTCACAAAATGAGACCAAATTAACCTAAATCAACTCAAATCGGAGTGACACTTTAAGGTCGGTAGGTTTAAAAATTTACAAATTGCCAAATTAGTGACACTTTAGTCCGATTTGAGTTGATTCATGTCAATGTCACCTCAATTTGCAAATTTTTAAATTTGTGTTCATTTGATTGCCGTCCGAGGAATTTACGGTCTTCTTTTGCTACTTCTAAATTATTGGCCTTAAAAATATTATTCCATATATATTTACCTTTTTGAATAATTCGAATAAGGAATATATATTTAATTAATGATCAATGAATGTTAATATTTGGAATAAAAATGCAGAAACCTTCAATTGGAGTATGTGGATCTTTACTTGATACATCAGCCATTGAGATTAACAGAAATGAATACTCAAATACCAGTTGCAGAAGAAATCATAAGGCCTTTAGATATAAAAGGTGCATGGGAAGCCATGGAAGACTGCAAGAAATTAGGGCTCACAAAAGCCATTGGTGTTAGTAATTTCTCTTGCAAAAAGCTTGAAGAACTCCTCTCCACTGCCAAAATTCCTCCTACACTTAATCAAGTCAGTTTATAATTCATGCATTTCGTAAAATAGAAAATGAGGGATCAATTTGTCACATAAAATATATTTTTGAACTGCAATGTATATATATATGGGATAAATTGCAATTTTAGTCTCATGAGAATGAATGGTTTGCAAAATAATCATTTTTCAATACTTTTGGTCCCTTAGTTTTTTTCAATATTTTCAATTTCAAGACAATTGCAATTTTTGGTCCCAAGAGAATGGAGTAAAATTTCAATTTTGATATTGAAATTAGGAATGTTTTTTTCAAAAAAGTACCAGAATAGAATGTGGGATCAAATTTTTGTTGAAAAATTATCGTGGGATCAAAATCGCAATTTTTCATATATATATATATATATGTGTGTGTGTTTATGTGTATATGTATATAATTATGTTAGTATGTATATGTGTATTTATTTTTGTTCTACAATCCCCCAATACATAAATTTTGGATCCACTACTGTTAGTGGACACAACATCATATATGCACCACTTATATGTCAAAACATAAGAGGTGAAATTATACCAATAAATTAAAAATTAGGCAAAATTTTGTGTGAATCAGTTTTGATGCGAAACTAGTTTGAAGGGTATTAGTTGCTTTATTAAAGAGTATTAATTTTTTACACTATAAAGTACTCCCTTTGTCCATGCTCACACTGCTTTTTTTTAACAATTTGTTTTGCTTCACCATTCAACCCGTCACTTAATTTTTTCACATGCTTTGACTTTATACTCATAAACAACGACTTAACTCAAAAATGGACCACACAATTCCCTAAAATGCCTTTATTTTGTCTACTTTATCTACGTTTTTTAAAACCTCACAAAATCAAACGAGCATACTTTTAGTGGAAGGAGGGATTATCTATTTTGAATGAAATTAGTTATTTTATTAAAGAGTATTAATTGTTTCATTAAAATATATCAGTTAATTTACTATAATATATTAGTTGTATATCAATTTTACAATAAAACTAATTTGAATTTTTTTTTTTAATTAGGTGGAATTGAACCCAGCTTGGCAACAAAAAGCATTGCTGGATTACTGCAGGGAGAAAGGTATTCACATGACAGCATATTCTCCATTGGGTGCAAATAACACTGCATGGGGTGACACCAGAGTTGTAGAAAGTGATGTCTTAGCTCATATTGCCAAGGCTAGGGGAAAGACCACTGCTCAGGTACATAATTAATTTTATTAATTAAATTCTCTAATTACTTAGTTACAAAGTATTTGATGCAGAGAAGCATACAAAAACGCAATAAAATATCGAACTCACAAATAAAAATAACATCGAATCAAATGACTCTTCGTCTTAAAAGGACTACATCCTTCTATTTTTCATTCAATCGTCCAACTCTAAAATGAGAGAGTTCAAAGCTTTAAATAAAACACAAAACTACTAAGGGGCCAAGACCCACTATTTAGGAAATTAAATAAATAATAATAAAAATAAAAACACAATTAAAAAATGACTCTAAATAATTATTGGCAACTTCATCTCCATTAGTATTCCATTTTTATTTTAAAATATTACTCTCTCCATTCCGAGGTATTTTTACCCTAGCATGGATAAAATTTTTAGGAAAAGATATAACGAGTAGAATCTTAAAGGGTAATTTGGTAAACTTTTATATATATATATATATATATATATATATATATATATATATATATATATAAATTTGTTAAATTGAGTGTACATTTTGTGTAAATATATGAATATTGTGAGGGTGGAGTTCATAAAAAAATTATTTTTGGTATGAAAAAAATTGTAGGACAGGATGAATAAATAAGAAACAATTGTAGTTTTGGTCCATAAGAATTTTTCAACGACAATGTTAATCTCATGTTCTTTTTTTTTTTTTTTGGTCTTTTTTTTTTTTTTTGCAAAAATAGTCCCAACCATTATTTTTTAAGACCAAAGCAATTTTATCTCATTCTCTTGTGATCAAAGCTACAATTTACCATTCTCTTTAGATCAAAACTGCAATTTTCTTGGAAATAAAAATGTCAAAAAAAAAAAAAAACTACGGGACTAAAGTATAAAAAATGTGACCATTTTGCAGATCGCACATTCTCTTGGAACAAAAATACAATTTACCCAATAAATAAGTGTTAAAACAATTGTGAGATGGAGAGAGCATATTGTACTTTGCGATATCATAAAATAAAATAAAAAATGGAAATGATGATGATTTATGTACAGGTGGCATTGAGATGGGTGTATGAACAAGGGGTGAGCATAGCAATAAAAAGCTTCAACAAAGAGAGGATGAAACAAAATCTTGAGATATTCGATTGGGCTCTAACATCAAATGACTTGGAAAAAATCAGCAAAATTCCTCAAAAAAGGGGTGCTTTTGGCCAACATTTGGGGACCCCACCCTCTTATTTTGGAGCTCGATGCTGAAGTTTAATCTTCAATTAATTACTATCAAGTATTGATGATTAAATAAATTATTGATTATTCATATTAAAAGGCCTCTCTAGCTTTTCCAACTATTTTAATTTGTATTTCTCAACTCATATGATGAAACTTGGTTTTTATGCATTTATTAAAAGCATGTTGGGATTTGTGTAATGTTTTGAAATAATGGATATAATTTATTTTGATCTCATAACTTATCACCTTTAGGTTTTGTCCCAAGAAAGTTTGATGAGGTGGGGAGAAAATATATTTTTACTTGAACACGTATACTAGATTTTTATGTTTTTTTTTCTGATGAGACTTCAAAGCATCACAAAACCCACTTCTATAACCTCCTCCGGCGTATTTTTACAAGTTATTCCGAGCAAATTATACTCTTTCATGGGTGGAATTCCAGTATTTAATACCCATTAATTCCTAATCTTTGTGAGTGTAATTGAATGAATTTTGTCTCATTTAAAAGTTCGAACTTTTAAAAAGGTAAGAATTTAATTAATTTATGATGATTCAACCCCTAATCGTGGGCCAAATTCATAATCTCTACCCTATGGGGAAGAGGTCCATTGAGTGGACAATTTTATACGGGTGAAGTTGCTATTAGCGGGAATCGAATCCAAGACCGGGACGTCTAGGCATGAGTCTTTGGCTCTTATACCATGAAAGAAGAATTTCGTCTCATCTAAAAGTTCAAACTCGTATTGTCCTAAATTACCTGTATTGCATGTGCTATATTGCAAATAAAATCAACTTATAAATATATAATTATATGTTAACTAATTAATTCACTAATATCTGCTTTATTTCATATACGGAAAATATAATTTCTTTAGAAAAGGACAAAATAATAAACAAAGGATAGAAAATATAAAAATGTCACGTTTAAAAACGAACTGTGTTGGTCATAAAAAAACTAATATAAGTTGCTAATACGGACAAATTTTTACTGCAACTTGTCAACTTATTATAAGTATTTATTTTCTATGATTCAAGTTGTTAAATTATTTTAAAAAAAAATCCATGATCAGGTTGTTGAAATTTTTGGTAACTAGTGGACTGCCCACAATATTTAATACCGAAATTATTGAATATTTTTTTAATCAAATTAATGTCATACCAAAGTGATATAATAATCTACCAACTACTAAAACAAATAAATGTACGATATCGACTAATAAGTGTATTTGCATCCCACACAACAGAAACATATAATATTTTTTATATTTCCTTTTTACTATTCGATTTATTAAAGTGAATGTAGCGTGTGTATTTTGTGCACCATATATTATTGATTAATTAATAATATTAGTTACAGACAATATTATTAATTCTCACAGTAATAGTATCAATTTTTTTATGAGCAATAAAACTAAATTGAGTTCAATTCAATCGATTTGCAAATTGAAACTAAGGACAACATATCTATTATTTGGAGTTAAAATTCGGTTTGATCCCGTAATTTTGAATTTTCAATTTCATCCCATAACTCCGCAATTGTTCGTAGTTTGGTCATTTTTATCGGATTTTGCACTTTTTATTTCATAATTTTGAGCTTTGTCACAAAAGGTCCTAAGAAAATGTGTGTCAATAGGATATCATTTGTGAAATTTTGGCGACTTTTGGGTTTAAATCGAACAATTATGGAATTATAAGATAAAATTAAAAATCTTAAATTGTTTGGGACCTTTTGCGAAAAAATCCATAGTTATTGAATCAAATTAAATTTTAACTCAAATATTTGTAAATTGAAGTCAACTCAACCTAAATCAGGTCAAAATTTGCAAATTAAAACTGTATTGATACGAATCCATCCAAATTGGGTTTACAATTTAATTACCACATAATTTAAAAGTATCTCAAAAGCACATTCTAAAATGGAGAATAGTAGGTGAATGATTTTCAACAACTCTTATCTTTATATTCCAATTTTTTTAATGTGCATTGTTGTCTCTTATTCAACAAGCTGACCTCAACAAAAAAAAAAAAAAAAAAAAGAATTCCTCTCCCAAATAAATATGTGTGATATTGAGGTTTCTTAATTGGAAAATGGCAAGTTATACATCGATGCCATCAATTAATTTGAGGGCTGCGAGAAGCCGATGCCGCTTATCGGCTTCGCACGGCGGACGTTCCTGGCTGACCCGAGACGGTGAAAGCCGCCCGTCGAAGCCATCAAAGCCGGGTATCGACACTTCGATACGGCGTTTGATTACGGCTCCGAGAAGCCACCGGGAAGCCGTGGCCGAGGCCTTGCGGCTCGGCCTCGTAAAATCCAGGGAGGACCTTTTCATCACCACCAAGCTGTGGGCTACTCATTCTGAGCCGAGCCAGATCGTCCCGGCTTGTAACCTCAGCCTCCAGTAAGCCAGCTCAAGCTTAACTTTTTTTTCTATTTTTAGTTTTCTTGATGGGATTGGATATATATATATAGAGAGCATACATGATCTCTACCAATGCATCTACAAACGTTTACTACACATGCTTATAAGATAAAATACTGGAAATATTTATTTTTAAGGATCGTAGTAACTTTTTAACCTGATAAATTAAGGTTAATAACTTTAAAAAGTAGCAAATTGAGACTAAATCAACCCTATTCAAAGCTAATTGGCCCGATTTGGTTTAAGTTCAGGCTGAATTTGGACCCGATTTGAGTTGATTCTAGCTGAATTTGGTCTCAATTTTGCGAGTGTTGAAAGTTACGTAGATCCTTAAATTATCAATCCAAAAATTACGATCTTCATTTTTACCACTTCAAAAGTTACGTCTCATTTTGCCACATCCTAATTTCTGTGTCCTTAAAAATTCTCAAAATTTTAGAAAAGAAGAGATACTCAAAAGTCAAAAGGTAAGTCCCTGCTTATATGACATCATTATATTATAATGTACATAAAAGTTGACGTCGACGGGTGAGCACATGATCATTTTCGATTAACTACAAACAAACAAGACATTATACTTTTTCACATAAGTAATTGATGGAATTTCAGATTTTTAAAGTCAACTCAAAACTGAAGATGTAATATTTGGAAATTAATTAATGCAGAAATCTTCAAATGGAGTATGTGGATCTTTACCTTATACATGTACCATTGAGGTTAACAGAAATGAATCCTGAAATACCAGTTGCAGCTGACGTCATAAGGCCTTTGGATGTTAAGGGTGCATGGGAAGCCATGGAGGACTGCAAGAAATTGGGGCTTACAAAAGCCATTGGTGTTAGCAATTTTTATTGCAAAAAGCTTGAGGAACTCCTCTCTACTGCCAAAATTCCTCCTGCACTTAATCAAGTCAGTATATACAATTTATAATTCTGCATATTCATCACTGGAATAATTGTTTTTATGGCCAGTAATTTAAGGGTAGCAAAAAGGATCGAAAGTTCACGGGTAGATAATTTAAGAACCGCAAGTTTAAAAGTTCGCAAATTGAGGTCAAATTGAACCTAATCAACCCAAATCGGGCCAAAATGTCAGACGATTTGGCCTCAATTTGTGAATTTTTAAACATGTAGTCCTTAAATTGTTAGACTGGTGTGGGTTGATTCGAGTCAATTTGAGGGTTGATTAGACCTCAATTTACAAATTTTTAAACGTGAGGCCCTTAAATTTTGTGTGTGTGATATTTATATTTACATAATGTGGAGTTGACCATCTTTTTATTATTTTTAAATTTTAATTAGGTGGAATTGAGCACAGCTTGGCAGCAAAAGAAATTGATGGATTATTGCAGGGAGAAAGACATTCACATTACAGCATATTCTCCATTGGGTGCAAACAACACATTTTGGGGTGACAACCGAATTGTGGAAAGTGATGTCTTGGCTGATATTGCCAAGGCTAGGGGAAAGACCACGGCTCAGGTTTTATTAATTTTTCGAGCTATTAATATCCACCAAATTGCTTACACCCACATGTACAATATTTCTTAGGGGAAAATTGTAATCTTGGTCCCATGAAAATTTTCCAACGACAACGATGTTAATCTCATGTTCTTTTTGGTCCTTTTTTTACAAAAATAGTCTCAACCATTTTTTAGAACCAAAAACTGTAATTTTATCATTCTTCCAGGGACCAACACCGCAATTTATCATTCTCTTGAGACTAAAAATATCGAAAAAATCTACGAGACCAAAAGTGTCAAAAAATGATCATTTTGCAGACCACTTATTCTCTTAGGGACCAAAAATGCAATTTACTCTATTTCTTAGTCATTGATACTTTCAAGTTTAAAGCATAGCTATAGAGTGGGTGTAGGGTAATTTACTTTTAAGGACCGTAATCTTGGAGGGTGGCAAAATGAGGACCATAACTTTTTGGTCTTCAAATTAAGGTTAAATCAGTCTAAATCGGGTCCTAATTTAGGCTAAAGTGGGTCAATCGGTCAATTTCAGCCCAATTTGGGGTGATTTGATCTTAATTTGCCCCTTTTTAAAGATATTGTCCTTAATCAGTTCGAAAAGTTGCAGTCCACGTTTCTTCCCCAACTAAATTACGGTTCCTTAAAAATATTTTTTCCAGTGGGTGTATAAAGTAATTAATTATGTGGGTGTTAAAAAGCTAATGAAAGGTTTGATTGGATGCAGGTGGCGTTGAGGTGGGTGTATGAGCAAGGAGCAAGCATAGCTATAAAAGCTTCAACAAAGAGAGAATGAAACAGAATCTTGAGATATTCGATTGGGCTCTTACACCCACCGATTTAGAAAAAATCAGCAAAATTTCTCAACGAAAAGGGACCATTTGGGCCGACATGTTCGACCACATGATCTCGTTTTGGAGCTCGATGCTCAAGTTTAATGTAAAATTTATATAATAAAGTTAAATAAAGAGTGAGTCTTGCATTATGAGACCGTCGATCCTATGATCCGTTTCACTTTTTAATAGAAAGTTTATTATTTTAAAAACGTATGTAAAATATATTAGTTTTAGATTCAAAAAAATTGAAAATTGATACTCCTACGTTTTTGTCTAAAAAGTGAGAGTTTAAATCCTATTTTGTTCTATAATTTTGGGCTTTTCCATAAAAGGTTTTAAAATTTTCCAAATTTTCAATTTTGTCTCGTAACTCACAACATGGTTCGATTTTTATTGTATTTTCACCGAAAACACAAATGATGTCGTAACGTTTTGTACATGCAACGATATTTGGAGGAATCCGACCACAACATCATATTAATTCACACGTTTCGGCTATATGTCCAATTATAAAAAAATTAACTCTATATTCGGACCGTACATCGCACATTATGAGAATTAATACTAAACTATCCAAATCAATTTTGATCTGTCTCCGACAATACTCTTCCACACGAGATTTGTTTATGTGAAGGTATTCACTACTCACTAGCATTCATATTTATAAAAATAGCAAATTGATTTAATTAATTATCCAAATAAAATTCCATAGAGTCATTTATTGTGCATGTAATTTGTTACCACATCCTCAGGCAATACAAAATGCATGTATAAAACAGAACTCCAATACAACCTATAAACAGGTGTGAAATAAATTTATTAATTCTCTAATACTTCCTGGTTGATGAGGCGAATTCCCTCTAATACAATAAATAAATTTCATTTGAATTTATAGAGTAGTGCAATATCATTCATTTATTTAATTCTCTAATAATATAAATTTGTTTCTTATATAAATTAATTCGAATCAAATTGATTGGCAAAAATGGGGGTTATACATCGATACCATCACCGTATTTGAGGGGCTGCGAGAAGCCGATGCCGCTTATCGCCTTCGAACGGGCGACGCCCCCACCGGCCGACACGGAGACGGTGAAAGCCGCCGTCTTGGAAGCCATCAAAGCCGGGTATCACCACTTTGATACGGCGTTTGCTTACCGCTCGGAAAAGCCGGTGGGGAAGCCGTGGCGAAGCCTTGCGGCTTGGCCTCGTCAAGTCGAGGGAGGATCTGTTCATCACCACCAAGCTGTGGGCTAGTTTCGCCGAGCCTAGCCAGATCGTCCCGGCTTGTAAAATGAGCCTCCGAGTAAGCTAGTTCGATTTCTCAATTTCACTTTTCGTATTTTAGTTGTTATTTCATTACGAATTATCGGTCATGTCGATGTGATGTTTATAATTCATTGATTATGTTTTCAACTTCACGTTTCATTTATCCACATTATAAAATACAAATTGATAATTTTTGTGTGTTAGCTCACGCTAATAAAGCCGTTTTCTTTTAATTTAATTACTCTCTCCTGTCTAATACTCGTTGTGACATTTGCCAAAAAGTATATCTCATACTCGTTGCATAATTTCCTTAGGTGGTAATAAAACAACTTTTTCACTTTTATTTATCCCCTTCAAACACTACAATATTACACCATATGCCACTATTGTTCCCACACTAATCCAATTTAATACTACTCCCATCAAAGTTAAAAAGACTATCCTATCCCCATAAAAATAACTTATATTATTAAACAACTCTTACATTAAAACTTATGTTTTTTCTACTTTTAGTTAAAATTGTTCCGCGGTGATGAAAGTACACGGTTTCTAGTTTTATCGCAATATATAAATTTTTATTTCATCTGTAAATGACAATTAAAGAAGCTAGGTGCAAATATTTGAGTTTAAAAAAAAATTGATTTCGTAACTTCTCTACTATTCAATTTTAATTCCAAATTTTTACCTTTTTCGAACTAGTTTTAATTTTAAAAAAATTATCCAATTTCAGCCCAAAATTAATAATTGGAAAAGGTGTTATTTTTATCACATGAATATTCAATTTTGGTCCCATAATTTATTTGTTGTCCAATTTTGACCCCAAATTAATTCCTCTCGCTTGACATGAAACACGGCATTTTCAATCTTCCGACGATCTTGAGGCCAAAAATTGGACAATTTTTTAAAAAATGGGACTAAACAAAGAGTTAAACAAATTGGGACCTAAATTAACAAATTATGCGATCAAAAACTTTTTAACCCGTTCGCAATTATTTGTTAATGTAATTATAAATTACTTTCTGGGCACATAATTGGATGAAATGTTCAACATAAATATTTCAGTATATATTTGATTTAATATTTGGAATAAAAAATGCAGAAACCTTCAATTGGAGTATGTGGATCTTTACTTGATACATCAACCACTGAGATTAACAGAAATGATAAGTGAAACACCAGTTGCACCAGAAATCATAAGGCCTTTAGATATAAAAGGTGCATGGGAAGCCATGGAAGACTGCAAGAAATTAGGGCTCACAAAAGCCATTGGTGTTAGTAATTTCTCTTGCAAAAGCTTGAGCAACTCCTTTCCATTGCCAAAATTCCTCCTGCACTTAATCAAGTTAGTTTATACAAATATTAAGTTTTTCTTGGTCATGATCAATAGATAACATTAGTTTAATTAGGGGGATATTTTTTTTTTTTAAGGTAAGTAACTTAGAGGGGTAGCAAAAAGAAGATTGTAAATCATTGGACTGGAACAATGAGTTTAAAAATTTACAAATTGAGGCCAAAATCGACCCTAATCGATCCAAAATTTGCAAATTGAGGTCAAGTTAGTTTGAATCAACCCAAATCGAGGTAACAATTTAAGTGCCACAAGTTTAAAAATTCGCAAGCCGAGGCCAAATTGACTGCCCGATTTAAGTTGATTCGGGTCATTTTGGCCTCGAATTTGCGATTTTTAAACTCGCGGTCCTTAAATTACCAGTCCAATTTTAGTTGATTCACACCAAGTTGACCTCATTTGTGAATTTTAGTTCAATTTGGGTTGATACGGGTTAGTTTGACCTCAATTTGTGAGTTTTTGAATATGTTTTTCTTAAATCGTCGGTCAATAACTTATGATCCTCATTTTATACTACTCCCTTTAAAAAAATTATTCATGTTTAATTAATTATAATGCAATTGATTAGTAAAATTAATAATAATTAGGTGGAAATGAACCCAGCTTGGCAACAAAAGACATTGCTAGATTACTGCAGGGAGAAAGGTATTCACATGACAGCATATTCTCCATTGGGTGCAAATAACACTGCATGGGGTGACACCAGAGTTTTGGAAAGTGATGTCTTAGCTCATATTGCAAGGGCTAGGGGAAAGACCACTGCCCAGGTATATAATTAATTAATTTTACTAATTAAATTCTCCAATTACTTAGTTACAAAGTATTCCATTTTTATTTTAAAATATTACTCTCTCCGTTCCAAAAGCATGGATACAATTTCTATAAATAAAAACTAACAATATTTTACATCATTCAACCTACAATTACAATCCTCTTTACTTTTACAACCTGTACAAAAAGCAAGTAGCTCAAATCTTGTGGATGGAGGAAGTAATTTTTATAAATAAAAACGAATTATACATATATACATCCTTTGTTTACAAAAATTACGCTTAGTTGTTTGTGCACGTGTTTGAAAAAAAGTAGATAAAATAACGATATTGTTGAATAATGTGAGATTGAATGTTTGTGAGTAAAGTCAAATGATAATTGAACATATTTCTTATAAACGGACAAATTAGACAAGTGAGCATACTTTTGAAAATACGAATGCAGGTGGCTTTGAGATGGGTGTATGAGCAAAGAGTTAGCATAGCTTTAAAAAGCTTCAACAAAGAGAGGATGAAAGAGAATGTTGAGATATTTGATTGGGCTTTAACATCACATGACTTGGACAAAATTAGCAAAATTCCTCAACAAAAAGGATTCACCTTGGCTAACGTTTTTGGACCCCATCCTCTTATTTTGGAGCTTGATGCTGAAATTTAATTAATCTTTAAATTTATATATATATATATATATATATATATATATATATATATATATAATAGAAATAAGGAAAAAACAAATGTAATATACTTCTCATGTTAGTGAGTCTTACTCTCCATTGAAAATAGTGAATTAGCTTTTTTATTTTTACTTTACACCAGCAATTTCTAATTTTCATAATTTTGTTATTTTAAATTTATTTTTAACATATTATATATCAAAATAATTATCTTTCAAAAAAATTAATTTAAAATATGAAGTATGAGCCAAAATTTGAGTGCGTTAGATGTAATGAAATATGGGTAGCTCTTACAGATTTGGGCCTATAAAGCCCATTATTGATGGACTCAATACTCAGCTTTTTAATTTCGTATGGGCCCCATATATATGGGCCAGTTATTTGCACCGTCAATTTTAATAAATACACTATTTTCATGTAGTAGCACATAATTTTTCATACGGTGACACTTTTGTATTCATATAGTAATACATTTTGCAAGAGTTTCAATGTAAAAACAAATACTTATTTCCATAAGGACAAGCGATAGTACTTATTTGTCCTAACAATAATATGTTTGATATTATAGTAACATACATTTGTCTTTATAGTATATTATTTAAATGGGACTAAATTTTTATACTTATTTTTGTGTGTTTTTTGGAAAAAAATTATTTGACTGAATTCGACCCACTTATGATCCACTATTTTTGTATTTGAGTTATGTTTTACAAGCCCTTGATCCATGCAATATTTATATGTGTATTTTCATTGTTATATGGCAAAGTCTACTATGAACAAGGGTTTATGGTGTAACTTGATTCATTTATTAAAGGGTATCAATTGTAATAATTGAAGGGTATTACTAAAGGATATTAGTTGTGATAATTGAAGAGTATGTTCTATATTACTAAATGGTATCAATCGTGATAAGCTGGAAGGTATTACTTATATTACTAAAGAGTATCGGTCGTGATAATTGAAAGATATGACTTATATAGTTCTATTACAACCGTACAACAATACAACATTACAAAGAGTATTAGTAATGATAACTAAAGAGTGTGACTTATATTACTAAAAGGTATTAGTTAGGATAATCGAAAAATAAATTGAATTTATTTTTTTAATGTGAATCAAGATTTACAGGATACACACTCTTATCATATATATATATAATATTGGCATCATAAATAAATGTAAAATTTAAAATGAAGCGTTATGCCAAATTATAATTAAAAAATCCCAATTGATATTTCCCAAGTCATCTTCTCTAGATGTGCTCCACTATGATCGATTTGTATGGCTAAAATTTGTCACCTCCAAGATCCGAACCCACTTGCAAGATTCACAATTCTCAGTCATAAAATTAGGTCAATAGTGAAATAATAGTGGCCGATAATGCTAAATAATATTTTACATATATATGTATTAAAAAAATTGAGGTGTAAATAGTTGCATTTTGTTCTTTAGGGAGTCATTATCCTGCACCCCAAAATTTCCTATTGATCATACTCTCATTTATTAAATACACCCCATAAAAATTTAAAATTATACTCCCTCCGTTAAGATTTCTTTCACAGTTGATTTTTAACCGTTTTTGTGTGAGAGTTATATCATAGTATTATGTGTACAAAAGTTGTTTTATATGAATAATATATTAGTTCATAAGGTTAACTAGCATATCATTCATATAAAATAATTTTTGTACACATAATACTATGATATAAGTCTCACACAAAATGGTTGAAAAGTCTGTGAAAGAAATATTGGGACGGAGGAGTATTATATATTCTACTTTATCACTATTCTACCCTTTCTACCAAAAATTACAAAATTTAGATTAAGAACTTCAACTACTGCTCACACCCTTACCACTACCCACACCTCAGAATGATAGAATCCCCTAGCACACCCCTACAAAATTTTAAGACTAAATTAAAATATATATATATATATATATATATATATATATGTATATATATATATATAGAGAGAGAGAGAAGAAAAAATCTACTAGATTTTATTTTTAAAAACACAAATTAAAATTAAAATCTTCAAAAATCAAATAAAGCAAAACAAAATCTGAAAAATATTTTTAAAAATCATCTAGATCATCAAAATAATTAAATAAAAAAATAATTAAGTTTTAATTTCATTTAGATTTTATTGAATTTTTAAGTTTTATTTTTTTAATTTAATTTATTTTCAAGATTTAGTTGACTTTTTAAAATTTTTAAAATTTTTTTAGTTTTTATTATTTTTAATTTAAGTATTTTTGAATATATATTTGATCTTTTAAATATTTTTCTGATTTTATTTAGTTTTAATTATTTTAAAGATTTAGTTAAAAATTTATAATATGTTCTGATTTTATATAATGTTCTCAAATTTTTTAACAAATATTGTTAGTTTAAATTAGTTGATTTTTTAAAATATTTTTATACTTTAATTAGAGTTTTCATATTTTAAAATTTTTTTCATGCTTAAAAAAATTGACCAAAAATGCTACATCCCTAGGATGGCATGTTATTGCTGGAAATGGCGATTTTTTTAAATAAAATTAAACATAAAGGACTAATTTTAAAAATTAAAGCACAAACAAATTATTTTACCCCATAATTATACAAGGTAACTAACTCATTTTACATGTTTATTTTATATTTAAAATTATGGAGTGTGTTTGGTGAATTATAGAGTGTGAATAGTAATTTATTATTTATTTAAATAAATATATATATATATATATATATATATTAATAATAGTTAAAAGGACACATAGCTACAAACAAATTTTAGAATTTAAAATGACACTTGTTTTTTATGTTTTATTTTTGATTGACACTTGTTGATTGATTGTTGAAAACTAAAGAAGACACTTCTAAAATTAAAGTAGTATAGAAAGTAGGGTCAGCAAAAAGAAAAGAAACTTTTAGATATATTTACAGAAAGATATATGGCAGTAGATGGCTCAGTTTGATGAATTAGAGCCCTCACAATCCACACACTTTACCTCAACTTGTATAATACTTTTTCCACTTTTTTTACATGTCAATTTAGCATTTCATACTAATTAATTTCTTAATATATGTTGTTTTAATATTTTTTTCTTAAATTTTCCATTTTTACCCCATTTATTTACAGTTTTTATTTGGTGAGTATGTTGATATAATGGCCATCGCATAGCTGTTGGGTCTCTCTCTCATAATATGTTGCATTATCAACATATTATAATGGATATCTGCAAATATAATTAGTATGAATTTAGAATTATGTTGTAGGCATTAAAGCGGATGAAAAAGAAGATAATATATAGAGATGAAGTTGCATCAATCAAACAATTAATTGCAATAATCAAGCAATTAATTGATTGATTAATGATATCCATATATAATTTTTTTATTAAATTTAAATGATTATTAAAATTTCAAAAAAATTTCTTAAATTAAAATATATGGTCATGATTAAATTAAAAGATTACAATCAATGTTCTCACACATTCCTGTTCATTCTAAAAAAGAAACCAACTGCTATATTATATATTTATAGATTAAGGGTAAATTTGGCATAAAAATACAATTTTATTCTTTATGTTAAAAGGTAAAACAACATTTAAAAAAGTGGAGGGAGTACTAAATTATCTTCTCTCAATCTTCTAACTAACTAATTAGTTATCTTTCCAACATTTTTTTGTTTTATTTTTGTGGATGTGACAAAGAAATTTTTAACTTTTTGGTTTAATAATAACAACCTTGAAAAGTAGTGAATTGAAGTCAAATTAGTACGAAACAATCCCAATCGGAATACATGTCCTAATTTGGGCTGAATTCAGATTGATTGACCCAATTTAACTTGAACACGGACTTCGTGTGTGTTTGCAAACTCTACTCTAAAAGTAGAATCACTTTTTAAGAAAAATAAATAAAAATCGCTTCTCAAGTGTTTGTGTGGGTGTTTGCAAACTCAACTTCATGAGTAGAATCAATTTATTTTGAAAAAAAAAAATCACTTTTATAGTGCTTGCAACCACTTTTCTAACCATTTAAAATCAATTTTGCAAAGGAAGTTTTACTTGCTTTTGAATTTTCTAAAAGAAATCTTTCTCATTGGGAGAAGAGAAAAAAATAATAATTACTCTCACATATAATTATCTTCAGTACTATTAGTAAAAGTGATTTTTTCCAAAGACTCACTTTTTTAATTTGATTAAAAAAAAAAATTTTCAAACACTCTTTACTTTTAATTTTACTACAAAAATTACTTTTTAAAGTGAGTAGTTTTTCAAAACACATGTTGCAACTACTATATTAAGCGCTTATAATTAATTTTGGAGAAACAACTAATACATGCTTTTGAATTCTAAAGAATCAATTCTCACATTGGGATGCACAAAAGGTGTATCTCTCAACAAAAAAATTAAAAATTAATTAATAAAGTGATTTTTTTGCAAACACATGCACTTTTAGAATCACTTTATTTCCATACAATCTCCACTTTTAATTTTACTACAAGAATAACTTAATATCACTTTTAATTTTTCAATAGAGTTTCAAATCATACTCTTCATTTGAGTTGATTCGAATGATTTGATCTCGATTTGTGACTTGTAATAGTTACATTTCTTAAATTGACAACCCAAAAATATACAATTATTATTTTCAGCCCAAAAACCTTTCGATTCTCATTTTGACACTCCCGAAATTATCCGTAAAAACATTGCATTGAGGTCACCATCCTTAAACTCGGGTTCAGAGTAAATTGCATTTTTGTTCCAAAATAATGAGTGGTTTGCAAAATGGTCTTTTTATATATATTTTTGGTCCCGTAGTTTTTTTTTTACATTTTTAGTCCCAAAAATTACGGTTTTGATCTCAAGAGAATGATAAATTGCGGTTTTGGTATAGAGAAAATATGATAAAATTGCGGTTTTGGTCCTAAAAATAATGGTTGGGCAAAAAAATAAAAAGAGGACAAAAAAACATGGAACTAATATAGTCGTTGAAAAATTCGATGTGACCAAAACTATAATTTTCCATTTGGATTCATTATAAACCTAGGGGCGGTAAACAAAGCTTAAAAAAATAAAAAAGAAAGAATAAGAAGAAATGTCAACATCAGTCTAAATATCCTTACTGAAAATTCATTCTATAATATCACTTAGGAATTATTCAAAAACCTTCCAAGTAAACATATATTATAAAACAACATTATTCACTTTACTGTGTATACGTATGATATCTATTGTCAATTGCTTTATGTAGGGTGGTCTCTATTAAAGTAAAATAATTAACAAATAAAATGCAATTTTAATAATGAATTTTATTCATAAATATCTCAACGTACGCACTCAAAATGGACAGTAAACAGTAAATTATGTGGACATATATACTTCCTTAATCAAGGTGTATTTGTCCAATATTTCCACCATCTATATATTATGCATCATATATAGAGACACACACATTTTTATCTTTATATATATTATATAAAAATAAACTTTTGGAAGTTTATGTGTTGTATCAAATTTTTCTATAGCAGCTATACTTTATCATATTATTTTGTTTGAAAATTTATGCATTCTCAACAAAAATTATTTAAAATTTTAATCCCAACCCTACATCTACTACAAATTAATAATTTTGACCGGCCATTAGGTTTAAAAATGTTAAATAAGGAAACTATGCACCAATATTAATAAATTGTAATCAATTTTTAAGATTTTATTCTATAATTAATTAATGTATATATTGAGGGAATAATATTTTATTTGTCAAGTAAATAAATCGTAGTCATTTATTTAAAAAAAAATTAAACCATTAAATAATCTCAGTCATTTAAGATAAATATTGAATAAATAAGTATATTTAAAAATATAATTGTAATAATTATGTAATGAAATAATAATTTTATAAGTACTGTGACAAAATAATTAACTTTGAACCAACATGATATGTAATTTGAAATACATTATATTTATAATTTATATATTATGTACGATTTAACAATTAATATTTAATCTAAAAAATAAAATACAATATTTTATTCTCATTCTTCAAACATCACTTTAATTACTCAAATTATCGCCGATTTTATTCATAAATGCACTCAACAATACTTCATAATATCTTGTAGCATATCTCTTGTATACATTAACTTCTAATACTTCTTAAAATCCATTAAAATGTCGTAATGTAATGGATTTGAGTAATCATTTTGTCCGATAAAAGGGTTTTTTTATAACTCGATTTCGGTCCAGGACCGACCAATCCGAGGACCAATCTCACCGTCCACTAGCGGGGCCTCCACTTAAAGCCTGAGCAAAGCTCCGTATGGATTAACTCACATGAATTGTTAGCACCCAATGAGTTTCGAATATGAAACCTATAAAGCATCACACTCCTAAACCTCAAACCCTCACTATTAGGTCAACCCCTGGGGTTCCAATAAAAAGGGTTGATACATGAAAAATTCCGCTTCATATAAAAGTTCGAACTTGTAGAGAGGTTTGAATCAGGAGTTTTGCTCTAATAGAAAAAGAATTTCACCTCATCTAAAAGTTCAAATTTATAATAAGTTTGAGAATCAATTTATTTATATCATTACCCTAATGATACACGCGCACACAGAATTAGGTTTCCTGGTGTAGGGGCAGTACAGCTCAGATGTCTCTGCATGGGAATATTATTATATGCTAATAAAATCTAAGGCCCACCCAAGTTGCCTTTTTCCAATTAAATTAATAAATCAAACAAACAATTCTTTCGAAATCCACCATGCAAGATTACAAAATATTTAAGGGTGATGGGCCCCACTCGCTTTCTATTGGCTATCAATGTCAATATTCCTCCAATCAGACATCACTTGATTGTGGGTGCTGAGAGCGACCTTTCGAAATGTCCGATTTGCCCCTGGGTTCGTATATTTTGGTCATAGCTATGGTTCGTGCAGTTTAATCCTAATTAATCCTAAGCATTTCCCACTTTATTGTACACATAAATTTAGGGATGGGGGCAAGAGGGTAACTGTACTTAGAGCAGTTATTCGAGTCGAGATGAGTATTTAAAGTTCAAGCACGATTCGAACATTTATTAAGTCGAATTTGACTTGATTAAATTTATGAGCAAAAAATAGAGTTCAATTAAGTCTAATGAAATTACAAGAAAAATCTTAACTATCAAGTCAAACGAGTCGAATCGAGCTCAAGCTGACTCGTTAAGTCAACGAGTATTTTGCAAGCTCAAACTCTACTCGTTTAACACTATGAGCCGGGTCAAGGCTTAACGAGTCGAGCTATCCTCAATATTTTGAAAATTGGAATGGACCGGACCGGCCGATTCGATTGGTTTAATCGAGAACTGGTTGCGGTGCCGGTCCAATTCTTACCGCATTCCAATTCTTAAAAAAACTAGTAAGAACCGCAAAAAAAATCGGGTTCAACCAGGTGACCCGATTTTGTTGAGTTTTTTATTTTAATTTTTAGCCTTTTTTGGATTGATTTTGGTTGAAAATTTGTAATTGATATGAATTATTTTAATTGTAAAATTTTAAATATTAGATTTTATTTTTATGGACATGTAGTCAAATTTTATTTTTGCGTACTACGTTAATTTTATGCAATGTTTTGCCATAATATTGAATTTTATGTTATATCTTTATTAATATTACTATCTATAATATTTATAATATATTGATATATATTATACATAAATATATAAATAAATATTCGAATCATTGATTTTTTTATAATGGTTCAACCAAATAACCAAGAACCTAGTTCATTATCCGGTTTGCTAATCGGTCCGGTTTTAATAAGACTGGCTTTCCTAATTAATGTCTTGAATGCAAATATAGGGGAAAAAAACCTAATTTGAAACTTTTGAGTTTGTAAATATTTTGGGTTGCTATCTTAATGTCTTGATTGCATTAGAATATTATTATTATTTACTAATCTTGTGACTGTCAATTTGCAGAATGAAGTTTCTCTAATTTTGACATTTGTTATAAACGTACATATATATTACAACTATGTCGCAAGAAAAGTGATATTATTTTTTAACAACTTTATGTACGGAAAAGAAATTTTAGAACGAAATAACTATGAAGACTTTAGCAAATCTACGTACCTCTCAAATTGCTAGAAGAAATTATTTTAATATATATATTATAATTTGTATTTGTGTAATACATCGTGTAGATTATTTATTTTATTTCATTTTTGACAATGGGAATTTATAGCTGGTTTTTTTTTTTTTTTAAATATCCACATTGAATAAATTCTGTCCCAAGACAAATTACGAGTGCCAAATAATTTGAATGATGATGATTTTTTAATTCAGGAGCTCATTCACGTACGTTTTGACCTAATTAAAATTTCATATGAATATGCAATGAGTTTGCCTCAAGTACAAGGAAAAAATAATAATTTCCCCATAATTCACATTTCGTGAGTATTTTTTATTTATAGAAATAAACATAAATATTACAAAATTTCGTTTTCTTTTTCCTCTCTCTTACGACGACGACATCATCACCCACGTCACTTTATTTATTCTCAACTTGCTATATATGCTCCCTGTCAAAAAAAAAACTTGCTATATATGGTCCCTTTTTCCCACCTCTCTCTCTCTCTCTCTCTCTCTCTCTCTCTCTCTCTCTCTCTCTCTCTCTCTCTCTCTCTCTCTCTCTCTCTCTCTCTCTCTCTCTCTCTCTCTCTCTCTCTCTCTCTCTCTCTCTCTCTCTCTCTCTCTAATTTTGGACCTCATATTTAGAAATCACAACCACTCACTAGTACTCATCAATCATTGTAATGTATGGAGGCAAAGCCAAAGTAAGCACTTCATGATTTCAATTTACACTAGATCAAAGGACTCTCAATCGTACGGATACACTTAATTTCTTGTGCATGTTCAATGTAACACATAATTGAACACATGCATACATTTCGTGTGTTTATAGTACTAACAAATATTTGATTTTTGATTAATTTTGAAGGTCATGTGGCCAAGGTTGGTAGCAAGTAAGATGTTCAAGAAGACATTAGGTGCTAACAATTTCGTCGCGGATTTTCCAAACGACGTCGTTTATGATCCTACCCCGACTAATTGTTTCAATCGCAAGTCCCTCTCTTTCAATCCCACCACTATAAGTGACTCCCATGAAGAAACAAGAAATCTCAAGTAAGTTTAGTTAATTTTGTCTCAAAAAAATAAATTTGTTTTTAAGACATTATTAATTATAATTTCTTCTTTTGAATAGAGTGTTTGTTAGCACTTGGAATGTTGGAGGAGTTGCACCAACTGAGAATTTCAATATGGATGAGTTGATTGACCAAAGCAACCCTTGTGATATCTATGTTTTCGGGTAATTATTATTATTATTTTTGGGTAAATTGCATTTTTATCCCAAAAAAATGAGTGGTCTGCAAATTAAATGGTTATTTTTACACTTTTGGTCCCAAGAGAATGAGTGGTCTCGCAAAATGATCCTTTTTACACTTTTGGTCCCGTAATTTTTTTACATTTTTCATCCCAAAAAAATTGCAGCTTTGATCCTAAAGAATGAAAAATTGCAGTTTTGGTCCCAAAAAAATGATATAAAATTGAAGTTTTGGTCCTAAAAATAATGGTTGAGACTATTTTTGCAAAAAAAAAAAAAAAAACAAAAAAGAACGTGGGATTAAAATTGTCGTTGAAAAGTTCTCATGGGATCAAAATTACAATTTTTCCAATATTTTTTAAATGAAAATTAATTAGAGAATAATGGTTAATTATTTATTTAAATATTTGATTCATGATGGTGTGCAGGTTTCAAGAAGTAGTGCCCCTTAAATTGGAAAATGTTTTGGGATCAGAAAAGAGCCAAATTTATGTAAAGTGGAATTCCTTAATTAGAGTTGCTCTAATGAAAATGAAAGTGAAAAATATTGAAGAAGAAAACTCATCAAGTAATTTCAAATGCATCATAAGTAAGCAAATGGTGGGAATATTGATCTCAGTTTGGGTTCGGGCCGAGCTTCGGGCCTATGTTAGAAATCCCACTGTTTCATGTGTTGGCTGTGGAGTCATGGGCTGTTTAGGAAACAAGGTAATTAAATTCAACCCCTCTCTCTTACCCACACGAGATCATATGTTTCATATCCGGTGTTTCACTTTGTGTTTCATATTATGGATGAACGACACGTGGAAGGTGAAATAATAATCGATGAATGATACACATCACATCGATATGTGTTAATAGTCCGTAATGGTGGAACACTAAGTGAAATACGAAAAGTGGAACTGAGAAATCGAATCCTATCTCAATTAATCATGATTTTTGGGGTTAATTCATGGATTGTGTCGGTGTAAATAAGTTTCACCGTAAAATTGCTTTCGAGGGTATTAGTTATTTTATTAAAGGGTATAATTAACTAGGATTTCGAGGTAAACTTTTAGGCCCAACAATTTAATCACGAATTCAGGGTTATAATATAATGAGTCCTTCTTGCAAGCACCAAATGTGATGTGCAATCTCTTTCAATTTATAATACTTTATCAATTATCAAGTAATACATCTATACTTATAAAACAACACCCCAATATTTTTCACACAATTCGTCGTGTTATGCGTGTAAAAAAGTTGAATATTGCTTTATAAACGTTTAGGTATTATAAGTGATAAGGTATTTCAAGTTAAAAAAAAAAAAACATACGATGAAAAAGTCCAACCTTCTGATGTTGCCAAAAAAACTCAATCATTGATATAAAAACGTGATTAAATTATTAATGATACAAATAAAAAAACATGCATGTATCGATTTGCAATAATATCAAAATCCAGCTTTTTTTTTTTTATAATCACGAAAATTGTAATTAAATTGATATTTGACCTAAATATGGCAAATTAATAATCATATACTAAATAATATTAATTCTTGCAGGGTTCTGTATCAGTAAGATTTCGATTACATGAAACAAGCTTCTGCTTTGTGTGCACTCATTTGGCCTCAGGTGGTAAAGAAGGTGATCAAAAGTACAGAAATTCAAATGCAGCTGAAATATTATCAAGAACAATTTTTCCCAGAGGCCCTTTACTTGATCTTCCCAGAAAAATTCTTGATCATCAGTACGTATGTTTTTTTTTTTTTGGTTTTTATTTGGGGATTGTAAGATAAAAATATCAATTTGAGGTCCGAAAGATGTTTATATTAATTAAGGAATTCTATCAGTCTAAGACCTGAAATTAAGGTCCGAAATTGATAATTAGCCTATCTTCAGGTCCCGAATTGATAAAATCCCTTAATATAAACATCTTCGTGCCCCTAATTGATAATTAACATATCTTTCAAGACTTGTACCGACAAAAATACCTTTTTTAATTAATTTTGCACTTGTTTAATTTAAAAATATATATTTAATTAAAGTTTTGAATTAGGACAAAAGAATGCATCCAAATAATCTTTTCGTTATAGGAGAAAACAATTAATTAATACTAATTTCTCTTAATTAATAGCTAATCTAATAGGACAAGGGAATAATCCAATGCAGCATCAATCAAAATAGTCCTTAATTAAGCCAAACAATTATTGGCTGTTTATAAGATTAATGTTGTGTCCATATCGATCAAGCCGTCTGTCAAATTAAAATTAATTAACTTCGTTAATCACATGGAGTGTAGATTAATTAATAATGAGTTAGACGTTTAGTCGTTAGCTTAACCACCTTGAAGAAATTTGTAATTAATTTCTATTCTATATGTATGAAAAAAATTAGATTTTTAGTATCTTATGAATATTCTCAAACCACCTTAATTTGGTCAGCTACATTAAAAAATGATTCTCCTTTTTTTTAGGCAAAATTAGTCTCGACTGTTAAAAATAAAGGACCAATTTTGGGCACACGATATCATATATTCTATATTTAGTGTTGCACTTTTGTGTTTCATATTGTGATGAAAAAATAATTAATTAATAATATTCACCACATTGACATATATTAAGGGTTTTTATTAGTACAAGTCTTGAAGATATATTAATTATCAATTTGGGGTCGAAAGATAAAATTTGTCAATCCGAGACCTGAAAGATGTTTATATTAAGGAATTTTATCAACCGGGACTGAAATTAAGACCTCGAATTGATAATTGTCTTATCTTTCGTGTCCCGAATTGATAAATCCCTTAATATAAACATCTTTCAGTCTCAAATTGATAAATTTTATCTTTCATGGCCTTAATTGATAATTCACATATCTTTGGAGACTCGAATAATAAAAATCCAATCCAACAAGGTACACAAAATGGGTATCAAACTGAATTTTGGGACAAAAGATGTTACGATTGGGATTAAGTTTATAAAAAAATATGGACTACTTTAAACATATATATAGTGACCAAAAATATTTTGAAAATATTCAAGTGTAGCTAAATTGCAATTATAGTTTGATTGGTTCGTACATGTTACTCTATATTTTTATATACATGATTAATCTATTTTTTTACTGAATTATAATAAAAAAATGACCCAATTGCCATATATTTGACCTAATATAATCTTCATGAATATATTAATTTAATTTTTGTTTTTTTGCAGGCGAGTGATTTTTCTAGGAGATTTGAATTACCGAATCACGTTGCCTGACTCAGCAACAAGACAATTGGTAAACAAGGGAGACTGGAATGCTTTATTGGAACATGATCAAGTAATAATTAATTATATTTATATAATGATGAAAATATAATAAATTAATATATTGTTTTATTTAATTTTAAAATATTAACAATTTTTATGATAATTAAATGTAGCTAAGGAGGGAGCTGATGGAAGGTCAAGTATTTGAAGGGTGGCATGAAGGAGCAATAAAATTTGGACCAACCTATAAATATTATCCAGATTCAGATGAATATTATGGCAAATTACAAGCCAAAAAGGGAGAAAAGAAACGTGCCCCTGCATGGTAATCAATTAAATTTTATATATTTTATTTTATTTACAAATGAATTTTAAGTTCAATATCAATTTAATCACGATTTTCGAAATTATACTAATAAAAAAGGTCAACTTTTGATATTATTGCAACTCGATATATGTTTTTTTATCGGTTCAATTTAATCATATTTTTGTATTAAAGGTTGATTTTATTTTTATCGGGTTGCTACAACATCAAAGGTTGGATTATTTTATTATAATCATGAAAGTAGTGATTAAATTAATTGATATTGGATTTAAAGGTAGTGAATTAATGTAGAATTAATTAACCCCTATTCAAGTCTGAATAATATTAAACCAATTATTGAGTGAATAAGTTTCACGATAAAAATTATTTTTAGAGTATTAGTCATTTCACTAAAATGTATTTGTTGTTTTACTATAAAGCATTCTATCTATCTAAAAAAATTATTTTCCTGTCTTTTGGCACAAATTTTAATGAATATTAATAGTTTATGTATAATAAAATATAAATATTTGGTGGATATGTGGTGTTTAGAGGTGATGATGAAGTAGTGTGAGATATAATTACTAAAAATGGAATGAGAATAAATTCTTTTGACGGGGTGAGTATTAGTTTTGAATGATATTAGTTGTTTCACTAAAGGATATTAGTTGTAAATTAATTTCATGGTAAAACTTGTTCACACAATACCAACTCATGATATTAATTTTGAGTTGGTCCTCGTGTAAAATAATTTTATCGAGTAATTGATCCGCGACTATCACTTTATATGAAACAACTAATACTATTTAAAAATAAACACAAAATGCAAACCAACTGCACGGTAGAACTGGTTTGCGTTAGGTTAATCAATTACTCTAATTTATAACCCTATTTCAAAAATTAGATTAGATTATCCCATGCTAATTCAATTAATATTATTATGATTGTAGGTGTGACAGAATAATATGGTATGGTGAAGGGTTGAAGCAAGATTTATATGAAAGAGTTGAATCAAAATTATCAGATCACAGGCCAGTCAGAGCAATTTTCACCACACAAGTCAAGTTGAATGCCCTACAAAATTTCTTTTTATCTGAGAGGTTTCAAAAATCACAAATTCCCCCTTGGATATACATTATGCTAAAGATGATTTTCCTTGTAATTCCAAATATAGCCTTCAAATCTCCAATTTATAAAAAAATTATACATTTTGAGAAACATTTTTGACCTTTATATCCCTACTTTTTTATATATATTTTTTCTTTTTAACCTATTTATCTTAGGGAGAGAGAAAATCTTTTTATCTAGCAATTTACTTATCTCCTTATTAGTCTTCGAGTTGATCTCTCGTGAGGTGAGTGCATGCATGCATTTGAATTCTATTACGATACTTTTCAATTAATTTATTGTTACTTTTTATTTTTAGTTTTCGGGATACTATTATTTTGAAAGTGAGTGCATACATACACTCACCTCATATGAGATCAAACCTTAATCTTTTTGTACTTTGAGGTTTTGAGGGGTATTTTTGTAACTTTTATGTATAAAGTAAAAAAATGAGTTATGTGTATGTGTGAGTCAAAAAGTAATGACATTTTGTGTACATTAGTGAAAATTATGAGAGTGAATTAAGTTTATAAAGAGTTTTCTATTTTAAGGGTGTGAAACTTATAGTAGAATGGACGAAAAAGGAAAGTGTAAAAGGTTTTATGGGAGGAGAGTATAAAATTGTAGCATTCAATGAATGTATTAGAAATAATATTAGTTATTTATCTCTTAATTTTATTCCAAATACAAATAAACCCTTATACATTATATAATATTAACATATTATTAGATCACTGAAATATGAATATGAATATCAATATATCATTCAAATAAATTACGTTCTTGCAAAAAAAAATATTATGTAAAATAAAAACTTGTACGTATGAGATAGTTTCATATATGAGACGAGTTTCCATTACATATAAATTATATGATCTGTAAATTTATAATTAATTGCATTCACTGAAAGGTGGAGTATTAGTTATCACTAAAATGTGATAGTTGTTTATAGTTATATGCAACTGGTGTATAAGAATGTTACATGTTGATCACATGAACAATACTATTGTAGACAAGTTTTGCACTCGATTTTTTTTTTTATATGGCAAATAATGACTTGAATTTATGATCCTACGATACGAGGTAGTGAGAGTCTAATCACTTGACATATTTTTTAACGTCATAATAAGAAGTGACTGATTGGTGAGTAGTTGAAGTGTTAGTTAAACTTAAATATAAAGGTTGGTCATGTGTGAACTAATTAACTATGAAATTGTTTTACAATTAATATTTTATACCTTACAATAAAAATAATTAATACCCTTTAATAAAATAATTAATACCTAATATCAATTCAACGTTAATATCTTATACCTTACAATAAAAATAATTAATACCCCTTAATAAAATAACTAATACCTAATATCAATTCAAAATTAATATCTTATAATATAAACTATTAATACCATTCAAATCAGTTTTACGGTAAATATTGTTCACACGATGATCTTGCCTAAATGCAAATAGTAGGTCAAATGTTGCATAACTTAATTAACTTAAATATATCCAATAAGTGATGTCTTGATTGATCACCAAACTTCATGGTTAAACTTCATACAACTAGTTAATAAGAAACTGTTGGTTTTTAATAAAAACAAATTCAACAAATTTTTATAATTTAAAACACTTCATATAGTTTTTGTAATAATATTTACGTCATTACTATAAAAACAAATCTCAGAAGATCCATTAATATCAAACCATATCACATTATAAAAGATGGTCAAAAGCAATATTAATTTTGTATTACCAAGTAGACATATTATATAATTAGATTATATATTACCAAGTAGACATATAATATTAGATTATATATATATATATATTTCATTAATTAATGCCACGGTGTTTTAATTCATTAATCATGTTATTATGAGCCACAAATGAAGCCTGTCATTTTCATTGATGGCATGAGATGTTGATTTTTTTTTTTTTTTTTTTGAATATTTATTGTTCTATCCAATCAACCATCATGTTTCATATTGACGCTACATGCAAAATTTATGTGTTTCCTAATATATATTATTTCTTAATAAATAAGAATTTTTATAAATTTGAATTCACATGATCTATTTTTCTTCAAGTATCAATATTGTATGTACATATTGTTGTACATATGAAATATTATTGTTTAAAAATCAAACATTTCTTGTAAAAAAAAAAATCAAACATTTCATTTAACGGTGACACTTCATACGCATAACGATGATAATATAAAAAAAAATCAGATTCAGATAAGACCTACTTTTGAAATATTAAATAGGTAAATCACTCAATATTAGTACTAGCATTTCACAACATCGCCGCAATTTGATTGGTTGATATAGACCAATGTTTGGAAAGATTTAGATAGTTATATTATTGATAATACAATATGTGACAATTTAAAATAAAAACTAGCTATCATAGAAAACGATATATTTGTCTCATTTTTCGTTATTCTTTTTCGTAGCCTATTTTTATACCGACCTATATCTTGTTGCATTTGTGTTTTTTTATCATTTTCTTACAAATAAACAAATAAATAATAATTAATAAGACCTAAATTTTATATTTTGGTTAAAATATGCATCTTTCTCATTAGGGATAACATAACTTATGTTTTAGTAGCAATGGAAAAACTATTTTCTAGTTACAAATTAGATAACTTTTTTTTTTTTTTAATTTTTGTTGTGATACTCTCATTAAAATGCAAGCATACGCATCTAATGATCTAATTAACATAAAATTAATGACATGACTTGAAGGTAACATGCATGATATGAGGGAGATGACACGATGGAATGGGGTCAAGCGACATGAGTGCTTTGGGCATAAAATAATGGTAAGTGAATATATTCTTGAAAGAAAGCTTCTGTTTCGATATATTATTTGTCAAACTCGGAGCTTGGGTGAATGAGCAATTGAATTTCAAAATTTATTATAATAAAGAGAAAACAATGAACTCCCGCATTAGAAAAATGTCATTAAGGAGGTAGGAGTGCAAATCTAAAAAGTTATGTACGCAAATTCAAAGCGACATTTGCGGAGTAAAGTTCTGTATGAATCGACCCACTTCAAGAATTGCTCGCACCTAATGAGTTTCGAACTTGAAACTTATAGAGCATCACACTCCCAAGTCTCAAGCCCTCACCACTAAGTCAACCTCGGGATTAAATTCAAAGCGACATTTATGTATACAAGCCATCACACAAATTAGTGATCCGAATTCATGAGACTAATTTTGTTGAGCTACCAAATGGGGCCTAAATGTCTTCCGTTTCATTGATTAGCATAAACATAGGGTTTTAATTTGTTCTACTGATCCAGTCGAACATAATATTTATATAGATGTATTTTTATTAATAATAGATATTCTTACGTATTTTTTCTTAACATAAATTCTCAAGCATCTAACAGAGACTTTTAAATTGGGATGAGCTGCTAAACATTAATCGAAGATTCGAATCATGAGTGTGAGTGGTGTATTCTTTTGAAGATGAGTATATTGGTGGGTGCATTGAATAAGTGGGTGTGTGTAAATATTATATGATGAATATAATAATAAATATATAGTGAGTGTTAAAATAAAATGTGTAATATATATTTAAAGGGAAAAAAATATAAATTTAGCAGTGAGTATACTAAGTGAAGGCAAATATTTGTGTGCACATTGTGCACACTAAAAATAGTGTGCACAATGTTTTTATCTAATACTATATCAGAATCGAACTAATACTATACAATATTGCTAACTAAACTAATACTATACAATGTCTGAAATAATAATACATCGTAACCAAACTAATATTGTACAAGATTCGAAATAATATTATACTATAACCAAACTAATATTATACAATATATGAAATGATATTACACTGTAACAAAATTTTGTGCACACAATTTTTATTGTGCACAATATGCACACAAATACTACTCCTAAGTGAAATGATGGGTGCGAATAGTCACCTTGTTCATATATTAAAAAAACTTAAATTCATTTTAAATTATATTTACATACTTAATTATCATCTAATCCATGATCTCATATCAAATATTATTTTTCATACAAAATGATTTAAAAATTTAACATACAAACAAACAAAGAATATATGATCAAGGAAAAGAAAGTACAGTTCATCAAATTGTAAAAACTCATACTATAAACTAGACAAAACTTAGATTTTAATGAAAAGCAATATCATAAAATTTTCAAGAATCAATAACTTTTTTTTTTTTTTCACTTTTCAATATTATTACTCATATTTTAAATTCTTAAGGCATATTTACTTTGTTGGATTAGGAGGAATATATATTTTTAATCCATTTATCATACATTTGGTTCATATGACACCGACCCGTGATAAATTGTTAGTCCGGCAAAGAAACTCGACTTATCTTCAAGAACGGGCTGATGTGATGATATCGCCCTCATTAATAAGAGATAATTAGTCAGATTAAAAGAGGTCGAACTAGTTATTTCATTAAAAAAATATATTTATTTATCTTGTCCATTAAAACAAACGAGTCTTAAAATTAATTTCTCTATGTCGATGAGATTACGATGAGAGGAGAGTAACGTCATAGATATGGGCTTATAATTGTAGTTTCCTTTAGGGTATTTTTGGATATAAGTGGCTTACAAGAGGTGGTCCATTTCCATTATGGACAACTTTTGTCCATCATCCACCAAATTGTGGAGTTGGTAGATTTTTAGTTGGGCTAGCTCATCAAAGAGATAAGAGTACTTATTTTATTATATTATTATTATTCAAATTGTTACTTAATCTTTTTTATCAGAAACGAGAAATCTGGTGGCCAGGATGACTAAATCACCTAAATATTAAGTAATATTGATGTTCAAAATTTATTGGGTGCGAGCAATTTTTGAGATATATCAATTCATACTGCAGTTTTGCTCTGGTTTTAATTGGGGCTCGCGCTAGTGGACGGTGGAATTGGTCCATCGAATTAGTCGATTCTTGGCCGATCTTGAATTATATATATATATATATATATATATATAAAAGTAATATTGATGTTATCATAAATTTCTTTACCAATAAAAACTTTGAATCTTTGCTATGTTGCATTATTCAATGAATGAGGACTATTGTTTCAATTGGTCATCTAATGTTAAATTGATAGGTTATAATTTAGAATTAGAGAATATATGTACATTTTAAGTCAAACTATAAATATATAAAAACACTAATAGGAGAGTGAATTGGTAAATCTTAATTTGAGCAAGTAGAATTATACTCATTCTATGTACGAGTCAGTACAAGCCAACCCATGGGGAAGCAGACCGACCCATTCTAATTAGATTTTTATTGTTGTGATAATATATTTTAAAATATTTAAAATAAAACTAAGATTTCAATTGAAAATTAATATATGCTATTAGAAGTAATTTTATGAATTTATTTTCACATTTTAAATATGTTGATATCAATAAAAATTCATAGTTAGAACTTAGAATACCATATTATATTTTGTCAGTATATATTAATTAGCCTAAAAATACTTATGAATTTGAGTTATTCTTATTTATACTATACATACGAATAAAAGTAATATAAATGGATTAGAACGGGCGGGTCAAGTCGGACCGGGCGTAAGTGGTATATGAGTCCAGGTAGAAATAGTTGGGGCGGGCCAAAAATATATCATGTCCATTCATATTCTATAAATAAATTCAAATTTAAAACATAAATATTATTATTTTTTAAAGTTTATTTTTATTGGTTTTGATAAAAACACCCCGATAAGTCGGAGTTTGTGTCTAATTTACGTGTTTTAGGTGATAGTTTTATAGTTAATTATTCACTATTTTCTTGGGTTTACGCAACTTATATTAATTTGCGCTCGTACCTTTCGGCACAACGAAAGAAAAGCCTAAAGGATGATTAAGCTTTAGAGTGAACCCTTTAATATTCCCCATTTTTCGAATTAGTCCAAACCCGTGATTTTTTTTAATTTCAAGTTATTTTGGAGCCCTTTGATGATGTTTGAGAACGAACAAAAATAAAGAATAAATTGTTATGATCTATAAGGAAATTAAAGAAGAGAATTGAACCATATTAAGAATGTCGAAAAGAGGCTCATAACAAAAAAAAAAAATAGTGGAATCAATCGAAGTTCGAGAAGAGGATCATAACAAAAAAATAGTGGAATCAATCGAAGTTCAAGAGTTCAAATTATGTACGAAACAAAAATAATTTGGCTGCAGCAGAAGTCCACTCAGCTTAGTGATATTGGAATTACAGCCCATCTCAATGATTTGCTGCCCAACTACATAGCAAGCCCATTACAATAATTTTCCACGGCCCATTTGCCAATGGGCCTGATTTTTCTAACACACCAAATTACTAAATACACACTTTTAAATAATTCTAGGTACACACCTGGCATGGCATTGAATTTTTCGTACAAGTATGTATTCAAAAATACTTGTATACATAGTAATTTGGTGTGTGAAAATAACGTGACCCTTTTGCCAATATTTTAGGCCCACTTGAGTATATTAATTAGAGGCCCAATTCAACATATAAAAATCAAGTAAGGTCCATTACCCATTGATATTATTTTTATTCATTGTTTTTATAGTCATGTTTAGTATCTAGTTTTTATTCTAGTCCAAAGAGGTTCATAACCTTTGAATGACTTGACCATTTGATTAATTGATGATTCAACCCTCTCCTTACAAATTTCAAATACTCCAAGCCTCCCTTATACCTCCCACTCCAAATCGTTTCCAAAGGGAATCGAACCCGCGCCTCCCACTTAAGTGAGGAGCTTGGCAAGTGGGCTAAGCCCCTTGATTAATTCATTTGTTAATTAATTTTAGCTCACATGATATAATTAATTATATATATATATATGTGTGTGTGTGCGATTATTGTAGCAATTAGAGTTTTTGACTCTTGAAATAACGAAGTCTAGACTATATGATTCGAATGTTTCGATTTCATAGTTTAGTTTGCTCTATTATTTTTGTTGCACTTGATTATTTTCCACTGCAATTGATTATTTTGCACGTTTTTTCGTAGTATAGAATCAACCAACCAACTAAACCCTCATTTTAATTGCTTTTATACCTGCCAGTTCAATTTAAATTTGTTATTTCTTTCTCTATCTTACTACATTGTTGGATTTATTAAATATGTATTTTTTATTACATTTTATATCTCTTTCAATCTAGTTTTTTTTTTTTTCGCATCTGTCTTGAATTTGTCAAGAACATCGTTTGTATTCATATACTAATACATTTCAATATACTACATGTGTTATAATAAAAAAATTATCTTTACATAAAAGAATATACTCCCTCCGTCCCACTTAAAGTGTCCAATTTTTCCATTTTTAAATGCAATGCCACCAAAGTATCATATTCCTTTTATATTCATACCCTACTTTTATAATTATCCCTATACTACTATATACATATTTACACAAAATGTCACTCATTTAATATATTTAAATACATTTTTATCTCTCTCAATTACATCACTTATACTATATTATTATTATACTACCTTTCATCTTTTTATCTATAACATCACATTTACTATATTATTATTATACACAATTTCTAAAACTTGCGCCAAAAGTCATGGGACACATTAAATGGGACGGAGGGAGTATATCCTTACAATAACACATGTTACCTGATTACGATTTTTCATGCTTTGTAAATTTTTTGAAAAACCCACTTGACCCCGTTAAGATTCATAATTTTTTTTTATTTAAATATATTTTACGAATCTTGATTTTGTGAAATATTTTTAATATAAAATACAATATTAATATTGGCACTAGAGAAAAATATATACAAAAGTATAGTTGACAGATTAACAGTGTTAAAAATATATATTTCGTGTGTGAATGCGACCGGCAACCACCGCCACGTCATCAATCCGCGATACAACGGCGTCGTATTTCATGCCAGACACCTCCACCCTTTCTCCCTCCTCCGCCAGATCTAAATCTCCTTCCACTGACAATCCGAAGGAACAAATGGCAACTTTTATCAGGCTCGATGATTCACCTATGTTCCAGAAACAGGCAAAATCATCTCCTTCATATCCTTTTCTCTTGATATATGTTTGTATGTACATGCGCAATAATTGTGTGTTCCGTTTTTTTGTTGTTAACATTTGAATTTTGCTTCTAATTTCGTTCGGAAATTGATATGTAGGTGCGATCGCTGGAGCAAACGTCGGATGAGCTGAGAGATCGATGCCAGAAGCTGCACAAAGGCTGTAAGAAATACACGTGAGTACTTTTCGTGTGGCTAAAGATTATGTCCTGGGGAACCACATGCTATTATTACTGCGAAAAAAATGTTGAAAACTTGGTATTCCATTAATGGGATCGTGTGCAATCTTTTGTTTATGCTTTTTTATCACATGTGCCACACTGTTAACTGAGCTCCTTAGAAGTGTTCACCATTTTGCTTTCATTTTAATTTAGCTGCTACTCTTTTTCCAGACGCAATTGGGCGAATAATGTGATGATATCTGTCATTTTAGAAACTTAAAAATTGATTCGATTGTGAGTGTGTTTTGGGTTTAGAAGCTAGGTTTAATAATATAACTTCGGTGATTAACTTAGGGGGCTCTTGGTTTGAAATTCTTCAATAAGAATGAGTACTAAGGTAATTATGGTGGTTAAACTGAACAAAAGATGACAAATGACACTACTTTCCCTCCTAATGAAGGTAATCATTACCCATTTTAATTAACTTTCTCTCCTCCTACACTCGTTTCTCCCCAAGTCCAAAATTAGAGCGCAACACTAATGATGTTCCACAAAGACAATTCTTCCTCCAACATATCCAGGGGCATAGAGCGAAAAAAGAATTTCAATCATATTCCCATTGAAGAACTTGAGCCATGCGCCACCTCAAAAATGTTTGATCTATTGAAATCTCTATAGGCTGCTAGAGGCACACTTTAATCTTTCTGGAATTGGTTTGGAGTGTTAATAGCCTCCTTAACATGTTATTAGACATTGTTTCTGCCTGTTTCTTTACTATTTCCTTATGTTATTATTCAGTTTGAAAATGTTTAGTACCGATAAACACAGTGTTTGGTAGTGGAATGCACGGTGCTATATATTTTTGAAACTGTTTCTTGCATCACCTTACTTTGCCAACTAGAGCATGATTAAGCTACAGAACGATAATTATAACTGAAGCCTACTTGCAAAATGAAAAGTATCTGGAGAATCCTAAGCCTTTATATCAACTTATTGTTAAGAACTAATTGTTGAAGTGTTATTATATATAAGCATTCCCTATCAATCAAGTGCACTTGCAAAAGTTATGTGTTGAATCATGCCACATCGTTTCTGGGGATTGTGTAAACTTTTGTTTGGGTTTTTAATCCAATGTGTTCACTGTTTATTGTCTTGTTGAAAATAGTGTTCCCTCTTATCTTGAAGTTTTCTTTTTCAAGGGCTCCCTCGAAGGGAATGTAGGCTGATAAGTGAGTTTGATTAATATAACTGTGATTGTGTTTAATTTGTTGCAAAACTAATTTATTGGCGTCCATCAACAAATACCTGCTTTCACTAGTGTTCCAGGGGTGTTGATTTTGCTAAATTAATTTAGTTTACTATTTGATTGTGTTTCATTAAGAAAATACCCGCTTTCAGTAGTGCTTCTAGGCATGTTCGTTTTGCCAATCATTACGTTAAATTGTTGAGAAAATACCTGCTTAGAACTTTCATGGGTTGTTTCTTTTATTCTGTTTCAAAAGACTTTTTATTCACGATTAGAGCAATAAATATTCCACAACTGGAGATGTGGTAGCTCAGTGGAACCAATCTGGGAAGGCTGGTCTCTGGCCATTTGTGCTGAATTAGCAGCTTATTTCTAACCAATCCTCGTGGCTAGTTTGGGACAGTTAGTTGCACTTATGAGTTATGACTTTTATACATTTCATTGAGAGCCTAATAATCATTTATCAGATCCTCAACTGAAAGATTTTGTTGTCTTGTGACATTCATAGACTAAAATATAATTGGGCCAATTGATGCTACTCATAGATAAAATATGGTGAAACCGAACATAGAACTTCCTTTGTTTTGTTTTATTGCTTCTTTGCATAATTTATCCATGTTACCTTAAGGATCTTGGCAACACGCTAAGTTTTAAGTTCTCAATTGAATAGCCAGAAAGTTAACATACATGAATTTGAAGAAACAACTGCAAAACAATTACTTAGATGTTCGATTTTTTGGTAAGTAACACAATTGCTAAATTGGGTTTCTATGATACAGGGACATGCTTGGGGAAGCATGCAATTCTGACACGAGCTTTGCTGCATCATTAGAAGCATTCTGTGGCGGCCTTGATGATCTTCTTGGCGTGTCTATTGGAGGTATGCAAAGTGGCATTTTAGAAAAAATATTCTGCTGACCACACAAATCATTGAATTGATGCCAACAGTTGAAACTGACCATATTGTATTTGATTATTTCTCTTGTTGAAAGTAGCTCCTTTTTGCCCCTTTCTTTTTGGTAGTACTCTCTTGTTAGTCATTCTTTTCGGAGAAGGCTCAAATTCTATTCTTAGATTATCGAAAGCAAAGGTCAAAGGATGTTTAGCTAGTTATCACATTCCTTTGCAAACTTCTTTAGTTTATCTTTTTAATTATTATTTTGAAATCGATACATAGATTTCGTAAAGTATTGATGCCATTACTTGGATTTTGTCTTGTAGGTTTAAAAGTATGATGACCATTTCTCTTTGCTTCCTGACAGGTCCAGTGTTATCGAAATTTGTCAATGCATTGCACGAGCTTGCTTCATACAAGGAATTTCTTCGTTCTCAAGTGAGTGTGCTTCTTTCAAATATGAAATATTATTAATGTGAATTTACAATCTTGGGCACGTTATCCCCAAACAATAACCACTTTACTATTTTTGTCTATTTGACATAAAATAGAGTGCCCACTGTCCCTTGTGTAATTCTGTCTTATGCTTTCATTTTGAAATTTCAATTTCTCGTTGAATATTTCCCTAAATAATATGTTGTACTTCTTTGGCATAATACGTTATCTGGTTTCTTTTAGTTGTTGACTTTACAGAGGTATGATTATAGAGTACTGAGCAGGTTTGACAAATCTTTGTCAAATTTCACCATCTCAGACTCTGTCAATGTTAAGCATTTGTGGACATAATTCTAAGTTTTTACATAGTGTTAAAGAAAGATAAATATAGCATCAACATTTCATGTAGCAAGTATGCGGATTTTATTCTACTTGAAAGCATCAGTTTCCTCTTACAATCTGAAATTTTGATGGTATCTATTATCCTGAGACATGACAAATATATTGTGCTGCAGGTTGAGCATGTTCTTGTAGACCGTTTGTCTCAGTTCTTGTCTGTAGATCTGCAAGATGCAAAGGTATGCCACATTTATTAACCATTTTAAGTTACTGACTGACCATGCACAGATACTTGGATTATTATTTAGGTTGTATCCATCAAAAAAATTCCTTTGTCTTTTTCTCCCTGTGGAATAGTTATCATATCTCTTTGTTTATCACTTGCTGAAGGGATTGATTCTCTGTCTTTTACTGATGTATTGTCAAGGTTGAGTCTGTGTTTTGATGAAAGTTCTGTTACATTTACAAAATATTCACTGCTTATTACCTTTACTAGCTGTATGGTTACAACTCAATATTCATGTTTCCTCTGGTGCCCTTTCCTAATTGGCTTTCACATTGTAAATCATTAAATTCTCTAGTCTCCATTGTTGATTTGAAGCCAACTACTATGTTCTTGCAACTTAGTAGATGCTCATGGCTTTAAACTATCCAAAGATTACAAAAAGTTTGTCCTCCAACATATCATTGATGTTGAACCTATCAGTAGAGAAGAATTTCCAATAGGTGTGGGTTGAAACTGTATCTTTTGATTCTTCCACCAACAGTCAACATTCTTGCAGAAGAAACACATTGACGGCTTCTTGGAGAAGGTCCTACAGTAGATCTCTATAGTATCCTTTCTTATAATGTATGTTGGTTATTCACAAGTTCTCGACACTCTTTGCATCCGTGGTACCTCCACAAGTTGGGGTCCTTGGGCTGCCCACAATCAGTGCATTTGCTCACATTTCAATCAGCCTCTTGTCCTCCGAACTCTGCTTTCTCTTTTATTTTGCTCTACTTAGAATAATGAAATGGTTGTGGTTTATATGTCTACCTCAAATTTGGAGAAAGATAATGTCTTATCCTTGTTGTATGATGTTATTATTTACCTCCTGCAGGAGTCCCGTCGCCGTTTTGACAAAGCGATACATGCATATGACCAGGTATTAGAGATCTTTCTGAAAAAACAATTATATATTTTATTTGATTGGTCTCTGCTTACTAAATGAAACGTCCATAAGAATCGTATACATCTGACTTCCAACTTTAACCATAAAGAAAAGAGAAGTATCAAAATACCTATCTAAATTCTTTAGAATCTACCTTCAACCATATTTTCAGCCATGGAATACAATAGTACGTACCCTTGACCTCTCCGGCTCTCCCTAGATTCCAGATGATGTTTCTTTCAGTTGCCACCTAATAGAACTAACATTTTGCAGCTACTTCAGTATTTGGCCTAGACAAGATCTGAAAACTATCCTTTTGTAACCATTTACCACTGTCTGTCCAAAAAGTGTTGTTCAACTGCATTGTTTATCATTAAGCTATTTATATAGATACAAATAAAAGTCGCTCCTTTTAGTGTTATTAATAAATTAAAGTCGCTCCTTTTTGTCCCTACCAATTTCTTCTCTAGAATCAATAGTGGACTCGAGCTATTAGTTGGTTTATTATTAGAAAACTAAAGAGTATTTAAGATAATTAGAATCAATTTGAATTATTAAATCAAGACCAATTCATTTGTATCAAGGAAAGTGAAACTTGTTAAAACTATTTATTGTCCTAAGGTTGTGGGCTATGGGTCAAATGATAATTCTGTCTTCAGGTCCTTAGTTCCAGTCTCCATTTTGCATGTAAATTTGCCATGCTATTATTTCATAAGTTATAAGTGTGTTCCTATCTCTATAATTAAGTTTGAAGGGTATATGACTTCTGTGAGGCTTGAATATATAAGTATTTCTTCCCGAAGAAAAGATGGATTAATCTTCACAAAATGCATACTTCTTATTTTCGCAAAGTTTTGTGAACTTTTAGGGAGCCAAACTATATAATAATGAGTTAATTGCTTTCTGGTACTGATATAACTTCGAGAGGTTCCTGCGTTAAAAGCTGCTGTTCACATGAGGGACCCCACACTCGTATTAACTCCATATTACAACCGATATAGCTATGTCTGATCCAAGACTCATACCTTGTGGTTGGGATCGTAAAATTCCACTATGCTCTGCAGCCCCCACCCCCAAGCAGGCTGTCTTTTCTACATTAACCTAGCCCCAGGTGATCACAGTAATACAGGCTTCATTAACTGTGCCGCATGACAATTAACATGGCCATGAGAGAGTGCCCTACCTTAAAAGGTATGTGTTAAGGTCAAAAGCCTAAGATAATATTAACTCCAGACTTTTACCCGTATTACTGATTTGGGATCCTACTTCCATCCTTGATGGCATAAAATCCTGTTCGTGGCCACATTATTATTGAAGGAACCAAGACTCACCTTGGTAATATAATACTTACATTTGCATCCATATTACTGATGTGAGATCGGAGTTCCACACATTGCATTTAGGGTCATAGAACTTTCTTTTGGTGAGGTATCCATTGTCACGTCAACAACTCAACATCATACCATGAGTGGTCAGATATATGCTCATAGTTGTGGCCAACTATTACTTCTAGGAATATAATTTGAGTTTCTACTCAGTAACTGCTCAGGACCTCAAGTCTTCCTTAACACATGGGTTTTATTGTCAGGCACGTGAAAAGTTTGCTTCCTTAAAGAAGACAACACGAGATGAAGTTGTTGCTGAATTAGAAGAAGTATGTTTTTTTTTTTTTCTCAATTGCTTCTACTTGCTTGAACTTATATGATTTTGACATATTTTTCTCATCTTTGTTGCTGAATATTCCTGCTAATGTACCATGGTTATTGAACCTGATTTAATAACTTGAAACTTCAAATGTTTGCCTTTTGATTTTGCATCTCATTTGGAACTTCAATGCTGCTAGTGTTTTATCTTTATGTGGTCTTTGCTGTTATCTTTACTTTTCTGGTTGTGCCGCATTTACTTGTGCATGAATATGATATTCAAGAGGTCTAATGTTGTATTACATTTCAGATGATATCTTTGAGGTCTTGCACATAATTATAAGACTTGGTTGTTTAGGACATTCTAGGGCATGAAATCTTAAAATAATAGTTAGGGGAAAGGGTTCGGTTGTTTGTACAGTTAAAGGGGTAAAAACATATTATATTTTCATTTGAAGTATAATATTACTACTTCAAGGATCTGGAAGGTTCTTATCCCATGTTTTTTGTTGGAAGTTTCGTCCACATCAACTATTTACTACATTTACTTTCTCATGGAGTTCTTGTCTGTTGAACATGCATCGAATTGCTTATAGGTAAATTTCAATTATTTCTTTAAAAAGAAATGATACACAATGTGATATGTTATTGTGATATTCCTTTAGATTGTGTTTCATATATTTGTCATTACTTATTGTATTAGTGATTTTAGCAGTTTCCTATGATATTTCACAACAATATCTGTACAGGGATGCTAATTTCATCTGATACTATTTTCTTATCCCATGTGTTTTGTAAGGTTTTGGATAAAAAGAGATAAACAGAATCTTTCAATATACTATGTTTCTTCATGGTGCCCTCTTTCCATTTAAATATCTATGTTTGTGATACACTAAGTTTTAAATGTGTTGCTAAAGCCGACATGGTGACACTTTTACCTTCAAAAGTTGTGATCAGGAGTATGTGGGTGTCACCTCATTTTGTTTAAATAATCATATTTCTTCAGGATATAAAACATTAATTATGGGCATCATGAGAAGGAATTAAGAGCATTTCTTTCACACCCCTAATTTTAAAACAATTTAACTTGCAATTATAAAATAGATTAACTATTTGTATATTTTATGTGAACAGCTAGAATTTAAATTAACAAGGAGCATCCTATATTGAACAGATTGAATAAGATAACAGTGGAAGCCAAATGATGGGAAAAAACATAATATTAAGTGAATATACCAAAGGTCCTAGTGAAATAAGATACTAATCCCATAATAACGAAATAAGTTATCATAAATGAACCGATCATTTATAACTAGAGAAATTCATTGTAATTTATAGTAAATCTGTCAGCTATGTATTTTCCCGCCAATGCCACATCAACTCCTCAATCTGAAAAGGAAGTATTTTATTGGGGATGAGCAACCCACAGCTTGGTGGGGACACATAAATACAGTATGCAAACCATTAATTGACACTAGCAACATGTAAGCATACATACTTTGTAGCATGACGGACATTCTTAAACACGTTTAATGATCCTGTGTATTCTTGAAGAGAACTTTTATGGTCCCAGACCTATGTATGACCCTTGGCTAAATATAATATCCTCGTATGCATATTCATAGATCTTAGATCATAGCTCATAATAATTTGAATGGATGTATAGGCCATAGATCTTAGGTCAAGAACTCAGTTTCCTCGAACATATTGAATATACCAATCAATAATGCATTTATTAAGACAAACATAAATAAATTCCCACTCGAAAGATCAGCAGATAGAAACCAAATACTGATGCAAATTTCAAGTCCTATGTATCCTTATTCCTCGTTGCCTCTGTGTTTTCTGCCGTGAGTTTGTGGTGAAGAGAAGCAAGGATTAAGGCTTGCTATACAGGACTTTATACAAGAATTTTGTCTTGGTATACAAGACTTCCCTTGTATCATTATCTTCTAAAATTAGTACTTGGGCTCGAGCTTAAGCTTGATTGAATAAATAATGTTGCTATGTTACAATTTCACCATGGATGCGCAGGAAGAATGTTATTGCATGTGTTAATAAGCATTATCATCTGAAGATAACAAAAACTCTCGCATTTATGTGAATAGTGATTACAGATTATGCTTTACACACCATATTATGTTGCTTTCAGATTCTTTGTGCAATATCTTGCTCAACTCGAACCATTTTCCCCTAGTTTATAGTATGCAATATGAGGCAGCATTGTTGTATAACTTTGATCGTTCTTGGTCTTATCACTTCAATGAGATGATGAATGATCAATCATGTATTCTCTTTGTTTGAATTATCAAATTTCTTAGTACTATTGCACTTGTATTGTTGAATAATTTTCTTGATCATCTGTAACATATCCTTTTTAATTTTCTTTTGGACTTGTCTGCTAATTATGTGACAGGATCTACAAAATTCGAAGTCAGCATTTGAGAGAAGCCGCTTTAACTTGGTATCATAATGCCAAAATGATCTCCCATTGCACTCATATTACGTAATTTTCTCTTCATTCTGTATGTTAACTTGCATCCTTTGATTTTAAGAATTTCAGGTAAATGCTCTCACGAATATTGAAGCCAAAAAGAAATTCGAGTTCTTAGAATCTTTTAGTGCAATTATGGATGCACATCTGCGATATTTCAAATTGGTATTTACTGAATTTACTGATTTGATTTGCTATTATTGCTCATAGATACTGTTGATGTATTCTAACTGACCAATATACCTCCGCATACTTTTAGGGATATGACCTATTGAACCAAATGGAACCTTTTATTCACCAGGTACAATAATTATCCTAAATTCATCTAAATCTTGTTTTGAGGGCGTATGAGGAATTGATTTATAGTGTGAAGTTGGCACTACGTTTTGCCTCATTATCCTCTACATGTGAATTCACATGTTGTCATTCAAGAGCACAACTAGGATACATTTTGTAGCATCCAACGGCGATAATTAAATATTTAGGGTCCTCGTATTATTCTTTTTGTTCTGTTGTTCAGCTTTCTGAATTGCTCCTTTGCAAATAATTGTGACATGCTCACACGCCAAAAAAATTAAAAAGAAAAAGAATGAAAGACAAAAAATTCTTAAAATTTCTTCTCTAAAACTTCAGGTGTTGACATATGCACAACAATCAAAGGAGCAGGCAAAAATTGAACAAGATAAACTTGAGAAAAGGATCCAGGAGTTTAGAACACAATCAGAGCTAAGCCAATCGCAGGCATCAGATAAATTGCCACCTCCTTCAAGTGCAGTTGGCATGAATGGCTTTGGTATGAGTGCTTACAAAAACATGGAGACAATTACACTGGCTACTTCTAAAGGTGAGGTGAGTTATTATTTTTGCAGTTTGTTATTGGATGTCGAGTGTTTTTCCTAATCATGAATTAATGCACATACTCGTAATGTTTAACACTGAAAGGATTATTCTATTCCCAGCACTGCAGTGTTAGCTTTTAGAACACTGACCACATATTTGCCAGTATCATTTACCAGCAAGCATCATCGGTTGTACTTACCCAGCAGTGTGGGCAGACAGTATTTATGATGCATTCAAACAATTAAATTTTCAACAGATTGAACTCAATAAAAAAAGAGAATGACAGCCAAAAAATGGGACATGGAATATTCACATAGTCTTGTTAGACAATATTTGATTCTGCTTGTGGAGTTGATGGATGAGACTGGATACGCTGAACTGTCACGATTGAGAAAAGAGAATGTGGTTCATAGCGGTTGTCACTTGTGTCTATCTGGATTGAGTTGTGGAGATGGTAGCAGCATTTATTGGTTCAAGAGTGAGGAGCCAATATAATTTCACCATCCAAAACTTGAACATGTAAAGGACTAAAGTGAGAAAAGGAGGGAGTATTTGGTCTGTTGACAATTGACCTGGATATTGCTTTTTGAAATTCAATGCATTTAAAACACGTGGTGTTGAAATTTCAGCTTTTAACACTCAATACTTTATTGAACATCATTCATTTCATTTGCTCAGGTCCAGACTATCAAGCAGGGGTATCTTTTAAAAAGATCTTCAAGCCTCAGAGCAGACTGGAAGAGGAGATTCTTTGTACTTGACAGTCAGGGGACATTATATTATTACAGAAACAAAGGTGTCAAACCAGGGGTATGATATAAAAATTGTTATATATTCAAATTGGTGCTTGCATTTTCTTGTGGGTAAAATATTTGTGGCCTTGCATTCTACTTTTTATTGAGCCTTTACCGTTTCTGATTGATTTGTACATTAATGTGAATGCTCAGGACTATTTTGCATGTTTATTTGCTATTCAATATCATAAATATCATTTTCCACCAGCATGAAGGATACTGTTGTTCGGATTTGAGATTTTCTGGTATTATTTATTCTCCGCAAAGTTTTATCTCAACATATGCTGATTACATTACAGATCTGAATTCATGTATAACTATGATGAATCATTTGAAGACAATCCTGACATCCTTTGCAGTGACACTAGTCTAGACTCTCCTGTTGATAATAGTGTAGTGCAACTATAATAGCTAAGGCCCTTGGTATCACTATTTACCACGAAACTGTCGCCGTCTAGCAGTTTAGCTCAGTATTGAATCTTCCCTTAACAAAACATTGTCTGTGCTAGTTATAATATATTTTATTGGCCGCTGCCAGTCAATAGTCAAAATTCTCAATCCACTGAATCCTTGTGAAATTTATCTAGAAGTTATTACAATTTCACATCTTTTTCCATCTGATTTGGCAAGCATCAATCTCTATTATATTTTGTTCCCAACTTATACAAACATAAAGGAATGCAACCATAATACTTCAGACTTGAGAGAAACATCTAATTTTATCTTTTTCCCAGGGTTCTCCTTCATTTCATCCTTCCCAATCTTCGGAGCATAATCATCGCGTATTTGCTAGATTCCGGTCAAGGCACAGTCGAGGGTCATCGCTCGGTGAAGAGAATTTAGGTTGTAGCACAGTGGATTTGCGTACTTCAACAATTAAGATTGATGCTGAGGATACTGATCTTCGACTGTGCTTCAGAATAATTTCACCAATGAAAACATATACCTTACAGGTAATTGTTTGAAAATGTTTGCTTATAAGTTGTTCATTACATTCATGTTAATAACTAGAGTTTTCTAGTGCTGCCATCTTTTAAGATTCTGGGAATTTTATGCAATTTTCTGATTTTCTTAGTGTGTTGTTTCTTGTTAAGTGTTATTAATACTGTTGAAATATTGAATGCTGCTCCTCTCTAACAGCTGAAGCTTTTAGATAAGTGTGGTAATTCAAAATGGCATCACTGATACATCAAACAAAAAGGTCCTCTGTTCAAATCTCACCTGTTCATTACAATGCGCATGTTCCTTCAGCACAATTATTATGTGTGCACGTGATGGAGTGTGTGAATATTTAATGATACTCCTCCTTAACAACTTCTAGATGAGGTGGCCATCTAACAAATATAATTGAGATTTTAGGATTAATTGGTACTAGTCATGTTAAATAGACTTTTTCTATTTAGAAGCTGGACCTAGTCCAGTAATTTTTTACCTTTCCGTTTTGTCACACTTGCATTTTTCGAGGATTGGAAGCACAATGGATAGGATGATATTATATTAACCTTTTGTGTGCTGGTTTGGATAGGCTGAAACTGAGGCTGATCGAATTGACTGGATGAACAAAATCACAGGAGTTATTGCGTCCCTCTTAAATTCTCATCTGCAGCAGGTGAAGCCTATACTTTTCACTATTCTTTGAAGCGATTGTCTGCCTCAGTTCTTACAAAAGAGCATTTTATGTATTACAGTTAGATTTTGGGAAAAATTACAATAATCCCCCTGGGACATCTTCTAGTCAACCACTTGATAACACTGGAAGTACTCCAGATGATATGAGAGTCAACCAATCTGATTCTGTTTACAAGATTCTGAGAGAAGTCCCGGGAAATGACCAATGTGCTGAATGTAGTGCTTCTGACCCTGACTGGGCATCTCTTAATCTTGGCATGTTAATGTGCATCGAGTGCTCTGGCATCCATCGTAATCTTGGAGTTCATATATCTAAGGTATACTTTTTGTATCTGATATAGCTAGGGTTTGGAGTTGTGTTCTATAGTTTGCTTCTGTTTTGTACTCTCAGAGGGATGACTTGCCCCTTGCTATGCTATCTTTAATTTAAACAAAATTGTAAAATGAAAGAGTTCAGAATTAATCTGTTATCCTTCTCTCTTGTTTTCAATTTTACCCTTCAACATTTTGTATGCTATTGTTGTACTTGTTTCTGTAAACTTTTTATTTGTTTTGCTCATTTCCTTTTTATTTGATCATAACATCTTTTTAATTTTTTTATGAAGCATAATGATATTTTATTTATGAACAATAAAAATAGTTGCAACCAGTGGATTATGAACAATATCTATTTATTCTTATGTATGATATGCTTTTACCTTTTCACATGACTGTTGGTCTTATTACCAGGAGTGAAGAATTTTTACTGTTGACTAATCCTTGAAAGCTTCCCCCTTCATTAGAAATAATTTCACTGCAAGCTATCATATCTTTTATTGTATCATTAACTAGTAAATATTTGATTTTGGTCATTCTTGCACTCCACCATTCTCCCTTTACTTTTGGAATAGCATTAACGAATACTAAATAAACATCATAGCTGAATGAAATGCATCTGAATTTGCAAAATTGTTATTTCTCTGAGAAAGTCACTGAAATGATATCCCCCTCAGAGATGCATAATTGTATGCATATCTCAGTTCTGAAGAACGCTTGTTCCATAAATTGTATGTTAATGTGGTTTAACATCATATTTAATCATGACTGAAAAGTTGTTTTCATATTCATTTTATCAAGAAAATGACATTTGGTCTTGGGTTCAAAATCCAAAATATGTACTTGACTGCATTTTATCTGTTATAACATAGTTATGTATTCTTTTCCTGCCATTTTTAGGTAAGGTCAGTCACCTACGATGTGAAAGTTTGGGAACCCGCTGTCTTGGACTTATTCAAAGCTCTGGGTAATACATACTGTAATTCTGTCTGGGAGGAGTTACTTCCACTGCACAGAGACTTGTAAGCTTATTAAACCTCTGCTCAAGATGGCATGAAGCTTTAAATAAAAGTTGAATAACTTGAAGTTTATATATCTTTGCTCATCTGTCCTCAAGCAAAAGTTCAAAGTTAGTTTCACATTATTACTTTAAGTGAACTTTTTCTGTAAGAAAATTACCAATTAGAAAAAATTGAGGCTTATTTGTGGGCATTCAAAGAAACTCAGGAGCATACAATTTGAGTTGGAGGAACTACATATTATATGTGCGAGTACTTTTCTGCAATAGTTCTGCAAGACTATATTGTATCATGCTCTCGATAGTTTAAGTTTCAAGTAATGATAATCTTTCTTAAATCAAAGGAGAAAACGTTGGAGGTATACTCGAGCATTAATATCATAAAAGCTGTAGAGAAGAAACATATGCCTAGTGGTCTACATTATTATCTGTCTTGTGGTGCCATTTTGTAAGGTGATCTTTTTCTGGTTTTTAAATTTAATTAATCTACAACACAAATTGGGGACAAAATAGATACTGAATAAAACCACAAGCATTGGTCAATTTTCTTTTTCATATGATTGCACAATTCGCACTTCTGTAGATTGGTAAATGTTTTGGTTCTCTTGCTATTTCTAATTTCATGAAGAAGTATTAATCATTTCTGAGTTGAACGAAATCATTAAATATAGGAAAATCGAGTCTGAAGGCCCATCAGTTACAAAACCATGCCCCAAGGATGCATTTCATCAAAAGGAGATGTACATTCAAGCGAAGGTATATTTCTGGAAAAGTTCAGCTTGTATTATCTGTACACAACACTATTTCTTGCTCACTCACTTGCGAACATAAATATAGGAAACTAATGGAAAAAGATTTTCCTGTGCTAGTGTGCTTCCCAAATTTTGCCAACTGCATAACCTTGAAGCTGGACTCATGTCTAAGCTATTTTGATTCGAGTGGATCGATAACAAACCTTTCTGAATTTTGTGTATCATCTGTCACATCTTGAAATTTATTTATTGGTATGGAATTTGCCAAGATGATTAATTTGTCAAAGCCAACAATATTGGGAATGCCTTTTTCTTTTTCACTTTATGTAATCCTTTTCATATCTTGTTTCCTTCTTTCTCCTACATACCTTGAACTTGTATTTTTGGAAATTTGAACATGCTACTTATTGTAACAGTATGTTCAAAAGCTGCTTTTAAATAAAGAAGCCACAACACCAAGAGAGTTATCTGCTTCCGCCATCTGGGAGGCTGTTAGAGAGAACAATCTGCGGAAAGTATACCGTATTGTTGTAGCATCAGATGTGAATATAGTCAACTCAACCTATGAAGACATGGTTACATGCAATCCGCACAATGATGAAATTGAATCACATCACAGCTTCAATGCTGAAACATGTGAGAGAATCGAGTCTTCTAGTGATCCAGGAAACTGTCTTGAGGGCTGTTCTTTATTGCATTTGGCGTGCCATGGTGGGAATTTGGTTATGGTAGAGCTGTTGATGCAGTTAGGTGCTGATATAAATAAGTGTGACCTTCAAGGGAGAACTCCTTTGCAACATTGCATCTTGAAAGGAAACAATGAGATGGCAAAGTTTTTGCTAAGAAGGTGACCTCTTATTCTGAGCATTTTTAGAAAACATCATAAATATATGTCATGTTGCCTAGTTTAATTAGATAAGTATCTTTCAACTAGTATGCTGCAAAAATGATATCTTGAGATATTTAAGTTCGATATTGGTTTTATTTAATGATTTTCTACTTATTCGATTTTCATTAATAGGAAAATACATGGTAACATAAAGTTTAAGAGCTAACATGACTAGGACAGAAATTATTTTTTTCTTTTTAACTTCAATTGTTTTGCTGGTTAGTTTTTAGGGTGAATCAATTATACCCCTTGTGTTAAAAATAAAGAGGTTAATGAATGGTCTGATTAACTCACTGTCATTTAATGACAAGATTCCTAACCTATGCAATTGGGCCTTGTATTTATTTAGTGGACTAGTTCTTTTTGTTGGTTTCCATAGCGTAAAAAGATACATAAGCAAAATGTAGATAAATCCTATTCTCTTCGTTCTTTTGTGAAACTCATGAGTTTAAACCCCATGTTTTGACAAACAAACTGCTGCAAGGTTTGTCTAAATACACACAGATCTCCCTCAAGATTTATATAGTTTCAGTAACTTCCTTTATTTGAGTTTTGTGATTTATTAACTTAATATTTACACTTTAGCTTTTCAACTTTGACATTTTAGAATCATATCTATAAAATCGTAAGTACATTGGGAAGTTAAAATTAAGGTGTTGTTTAAGATCACTGGCCTCGTATTCAAGTGTCCCTCGCTTCAAGGTTAAACATGTTGCTAGAGCCCTTACAAAATCTATAGATTACTGTCACACTTGCAGCAGTTGCAAATAAACCTTAAAACTTTTAGTTGTATAATGCAAGGGAGTATTTTTTATTTAATGGAAATTTTTCTGTACTTCACATTTCGTAGCTAGAGAAACTGTGACGAACCCCAAATCTTTTGTGTTCTTAATTTACTATATTTTCTTAGGTTTTCTCCTGTACTTGGTACATTAGGTGTATTGAATGAAATCTCTCATCTTCCTAGTTGTACTGCTAACTAAAATTTGTACCTGCAGTTAAAGAAATCGTTATTGCCCTTGCCCTATAGTTGCATTACTTGACCAAACCATTAGATTCTTTCCTTAATCCTGAACCCTAAATTGAACCAAGCATAAAGCCAATCTCGAGTCTCAGCATATTTTTAAAACAATAAACATTACATAGAGGATATGACAAAAATGGGTCAAGTGAATTGAGTTCATACACTATCTTGTGAGTTGTAAATTCAATATCAGGATGTATCATTGGTTGATTATACATTATTATATTTCTTCCGATCCCGCTTTTAACTTTCTTACTTCTTTTTTGTTTGCTCTCTTCTCTTCTAATGATGATACATATGTTATTCAGGGGTGCACGTGCATCTATAAGAGATGCTGCGGGATTGACTGCTTTAGAAAGGGCCATGGAGATTGGTGCAATAACTGATGAGCAGCTCTTCATCTTACTTGCAGAGAGTGAGTGAATTAGAAGATTGTGAATATGGTGAGTTTATATAACACCGTTATACTTAGCACGCCCATTGTTTCATCCTTATTTTAACTTTTGCTTCATCCTTAGACTGAAGTTGCAATAAATCTATATCTGAAGGTTGGAAAAAATGGTTACACAATAACTACATAGATAAAAGAGATCAGTTGATCATAATGTATAGGTTATGCACTGGTGATATATGTCATTTTCATATGAATCTGGGAAGAAATTTGCGTCTAGAGGCCATATATTTTTACAGAAATAAATGCATTTTATTGTTGTCCTGAATCACACTAGTATACTGGCCCTTTTTTGGATCTTCTATTATTGCATGAGAGGAAAAGATATAAAAAAATCTATGGGGAAACCTCAATTAGATTGAAAAACTGAGAGAGAGAGAGAGAGAGAGAGAGAGAGAGAGAGAGAGAGAGAGAGAGAGAGAGAGAGACATGATAACCTCATTGGAGACTGCTAACCTGTAGTTTATGTGTAGATTTTTTTTTCTGGAAATAATAACACAAAAGTAGAGGTTGCAAAAGATTTGAAAAGAGGAATAAGATTAGGAGAGTTATCAGACGTGCACCAATATACATACTCAAGTTACTGAAATGCCCCTGAGTTTGCCACATTGCTAGTATGATTTCTTACTTCATTGTACTTCTTTTCTTTATAAGCTTGTTCGATATGCTGAAATGTCGGTGTGACGAAATACATCAATTTCTACTTGCCTCCTTATAGGGTTATAATCTACTGTCATCATTCTCTCTACTTCTCAAAAACTTTATGGTCCTGAGTTTTCTCTTTAGTACAATCTTGCTTATTGCTATGAGCACAATGTGCTTGTCCATTTTACAATATTTTAAAAATGCAAGATTTTCCATTGTGGTAACTTGTTCAATAGTTTCCTTTGCAGTTATCTATCTCTCTGCATTGGGATGACGCAGAGACGAACGATTGCAAATTCACCAACGCAAAAGTTCGAGTCGAGTCGAGCCTTTTCGAGACAATACAATACATGTATTAGTTTACCAAAAGTAGAGGGAAATCCTACCGAGTATATTCAGTAATTATTTAAATTAAAACCTTGATTTTTTTCCTTGTTTAAGTTAATCATTTTCTTAATCAAACCATGCATATAAGATCAGTTCTGATTTTGGTCCACAAACTTCTTCAACCTGTGGAATTTCAAGGGGCTTGTTCGTTTGTATAGCATTTTGGACAAACAAAATCACATGAAAATTGTGTATTCAATGTGCAAAAGACAATGTTTTTCTCTTTTCTTTATTCAACCCCCCATCCCTCCCCTCCCCTCCCCACCCCACCCCACCCCACCCATATCTTTACCTTTTAATTTTTGTTCGTCAATTCTTTAGACTGTCTTTACGAAACACAACTAAGAATATTCTTTTAGGAGAAAGAAGAATATCCTCTCTAGTTTGAGGTTTTCACTTTAATTTGATCTTTTCGCAGAATATCCCTAAATATTTTGATTAAATATTTGATATTTTAATTATTTTAAAAGTTGTAACATCATAAATTTAGTGTGTATACAAAACACAATAATTTACCCAGAATGATAAAATAATATGAGATAAAATTATTGTTAAAAATGGAATGAATAAAAATTGACAGACACCAAAAAAGAGTGGAAATAAATTTTGTATACGAAATTTTTAATAAAATAATTAATATTTTCAAAATAAATTTTGCAGTAAATCTTATTTTCACAATACTTTTGACTTTTGGAAAACTATGCTACTAATTAATTATAGATATATATGTGGTTTTTCTTTGGGGAAAGTTGTTAATGCCCTTTGGGGAGTTGTAAATGTAAATTATGTAATGAACTAAAATAAAATCTGTGGCCGCCAGCACGTGCCTTTATGGCAAATCAACATTGAAATATCTTAATCAATTATTCTAGAGAGAGAGAGAGGGAGAGAGAGAGAGTCAGAAAAGAACAGCGTGAGTCTGCCTTGTTTCAACTTTACAGTTTACTCTGGCTTGTCTAAATCTACACCGTTTATAATATTTCAGAGTTGCCTTCGTTTTGCTTATTCTTTCTCCATTTGTTCTGTGTTTTCTTATCCTGGTAAACATCCTTAAACTTCTATGTATGCTTTAAGTTGTTAAATTCTTGAATAATTTGCAGAAAGCTCTTATTTATTATAGTTAAAACTCTTAATTTCTTGCTCGTATTTATGGTTGTTTGGTGGAGATTTGGGTAAAGAATTAAACAAAGAAAAGAACAAATTAGAAAGGGTAAGTAGTGATGTTCATCTAGTATGATGGTTTGTTTCTAAATTTAGATTGCTTTTTCTTGGAATATTGCACATTAATCAAGTGATTTCATACTTAAATTTGGTAGATGATTCAGAGGATTTGATTTTTTTTTTTGAAAGAATTTCTGTCTTGTCTTAAAGTTCGAACTTATAGCGAAATGTGAATTTAATTTATTTATATTAATTTCCTAGCATGCTCCCTCGTGAGCTAGATTCTCAATTTAATTAAATATGGGTGAAGTTGCTTTATGTGGGAATCGAATCAGATTTGGGCGTGAAGAATTTTGTTTCGTCTAAAAGTTTGAACTTGTAGAGTGGTGTGTTGATTTAATTCATTTATATTAATTCCCCAACATTTTGTTTGTGATTTTAGAAAGAGAGAGATGGGGAATATAGACATTGATGGCATTTTGAATGAGCAGTCATCTGATTCCCGTGTTCCCAAGACAAAGATTGTATGCACATTGGGGCCGGCTTCTAGATCGGTCCCAATGGTGGAGAAGCTCCTTCGAGCCGGGATGAACGTTGCTCGATTCAACTTCTCACACGGGACACACGAATACCATCAAGAAACACTAGACAACCTCAGGATTGCTATGCAAAACACTCAGACCCTTTGTGCTGTTATGCTTGATACCAAGGTTGGTTTTATGTTCTTGTTTAGCAGAGATATCCAAATTTTCTTACACATGTTTCGATCCTACGTTTCTGTACGTTTCTCATATTCGATTTCTCAGACCTAATGTCTTTTATTGGCAATCATATGTGAGTTTACTGCGCGAATTTGACTCAATTTTGACCAAAGTTCAACTCATATGCAAAAAAACTGAAATGTGTATTGAGAAATATTAGTTCATACAAAAGAAGATATTAGGAGCACAAGATCATGTAAGGTCGCCATGAATGATGGATATTTCTGATTTGCCTTTCATACATATATGATATAAGTATAAATGAAATCATTTACTCTGATAAAATTGATAAGCCACTCCCTGATTTTCGATTTCGTAGTGGTGTAGTCTTCATAGAAACTTTGGACTATATACTGCTAGAATGTTTCCATTTCATTGACTACATTTATGGGGGTTCCTCTTAGGTTAGATTACGGAGTTAAATATTTATTTTAGTATCCGTCATCGCTACTATTTTTGGCTACAAGATTCCATTTATGGAGTGGAAGTTCAGTAATGATTGTACGAGGCAGTAGAGCTGATATAGTTGATAACACCTTCTTGGATTTTCTCCCTTGTGAATTGACAATCGATGGAGACATGTTTGATGCAAATTCATGCAAGGAAACCAGATAATATATGTCTGATTTCAACTTTAGGAATCCTCCTTAATTGAAGTAGTACATTTACTAGAGTACAAGAGTGGCCTCGAAAAGCTCTTTTCGAAGATCATCAGTCGAAATCATATCAAAACTCCCATGCTAAACTCATTATACAATGATGTGTCACATACAATCATGCTGTTTAAACATTTCATAATGACATTTGAAGTTAAAGAAACACTCTGGAGCATCAAATTACTTAGTAATATTGAACTGTTTTCTCGTGTATTCTTAATCAGGGGCCCGAGATTCGAACTGGTTTCCTGAAGGACGAAAAGCCTATTCAGCTGAAGGAAGGCCGGAGATCACTATAACCACTGATTACACCATAAAAGGAGATGAAGAAACGATCTCAATGAGTTACAAAAAGTTGCCCGTTGATTTGAAACCTGGAAATGTAATTCTCTGTGCAGACGGTACCATCTCACTCACCGTGTTGTCATGTGACGTTGCTGCTGGAAGTGTGAGATGTCGTTGCGAAAACACAGCTATGTTAGGCGAGAGGAAAACGTCAATTTACCTGGTGTTGTTGTTGATCTTCCAACACTTACGGAGAAGGACAAGGAAGATATCCTCGAATGGGGTGTTCCTAATAACATCGACATGATTGCTCTGTCTTTTGTGCGCAAGGGATCCGATCTAGTTAATGTCCGAAAGGTTCTCGGACCTCATGCCAAGCGAATACAGCTAATGTCGAAGGTTTGCTAAATTTCTTCAGTAATATCCAAAAGTTTGGTTAAATTGCATTTGAAGTTAAGGTCATGTTCTTTTTGCAATTAACCCATAAATTTAAAATTTATTGTGGATTGATTTGTTTGTGTTGATGCTTAAATTTGTATTAATTCAAGGTTGAGAACCAAGAGGGGGTCATCAACTTCGACGAAATTCTTCGTGAGACGGACTCGTTCATGGTTGCTCGTGGTGATCTCGGAATGGAGATCCCAGTCGAAAAGATATTCCTGGCACAGAAGATGATGATATACAAGTGCAATCTTGCCGGAAAGCCTGTCGTAACGGCCACACAGATGCTCGAGTCCATGATCAAGTCCCCACGGCCGACACGTGCCGAGGCAACGGACGCCGCCAACGCCGTCCTAGACGGGACCCGACTGTGTCATGCTGAGCGGGGAGAGCGCGGCCGGTGCTTACCCGGAACTCGCCGTAAAAACCATGGCTCGTATTTGTATCGAAGCTGAGTCATCACTCGATTACGCGGCGATATTCAAGTCAATGATCAAGTCGACCCCACTTCCGATGAGCCCGTTGGAGTCACTCGCCTCTTCGGCTGTGCGGACCGCCAACAAAGCTAGGGCGAAGCTCATTGTCGTGATGACACGTGGCGGGACGACAGCCAAGTTGGTTGCTAAGTATCGGCCAGCTGTGCCGATCTTGTCTGTGGTGGTCCCAGTTATGACAACGGACTCGTTTGATTGGGCGGTGAGCGATGAAACGCCAGCTAGGCAGAGCCTGGTGTACAGGGGTTTGATTCCAGTTCTTGCTGAGGGATCAGCGAAAGCGACCGATGCTGAATCAACGGAAGTGATTCTGGAAGGCGGGTTGAGGTTCGCGAAGTGGCGCGGGCTTTGCCAGGCAGGCGATGCAGTCGTTGCGCTTCATCGTATCGGAGCTGCGTCTGTCATCAAGATTTGCATCGTCAAGTGAGTGTGCATTTCTCGTCTTTCTTACGCCTGCATTCGAATAATGCTAATGACTACTCTGCCCTCTTCTGCTTGTTTAATGCCTGTTTTTGAGTGGGACTAGTATCGGTATTTTCTTCCTGTTAAGTTGCATGCATTGTTTGTGCCTATTTCTACTTGTTTGTAATGACAATGTTAAGCTTAATCCTCCTTTGTATTTCTTTTAGCATACATGATGTCCAGTTCGATTCCTCCGTTTCACTTTTCGTATTCCACTAGGTGTTTTATCTTGCTGGATTGTTAACACGTGTCAATTTGGTGTATACCATCTAATGATAATTTTTTTACCCGCAATATGTTGTTCATCCACACTATAAAATACAAAACGAAAACACTAAATATGAAACAGACGATTTCATTTGCATGTTTTAACGTAGGTTGAACATGAGGACGATCTTTTGTTTATACGTACGAACAAAAAGGTAAGACTATGTGCCATTGCTTGAAAGAAGTTGTGAAATATTAAAGAATGATTATTATTTTTTGATCACTCGATATTTATTCAAAGGACTGGCTAATCGGGGAATTAGTCCCATTGTCAACTAGAGATCTCATTTGAAGTTAGAACAAAATTTTGTATGAACTAACCCGATACCTAAAAGTTTCGAACTTAAAATTTAAAGATGAATACTCCGAAGTTTTAAGACTACACCACCGAACCAACTCTTGGAGGTTATTAAGGAGTGATCATTATTTAGGTGCACTTACATCTTGCATAATTAATATTATTCAATAAAAATACTAATTAATATTGTTCAAGAAAGATCATTAATATTAATTAATTATATTTTGTAGTAAATACTGTTCGTTCTAATACAAGCTTCCCATCTTGTTTTAGAGTTATACAAGTGTGTTCCATATCATTTTTGAAAACTTAGGGGCGTTTGGTTGGAAATTTTTCAATGGCTATGGGAATAAGAATTAGCATAAGACAATTATGGTGCTTAATGATAATAAAAGATGATGAATGACATTATTTTTCTCTTAAATAAGGTAATCATTATCCATTATGATTAACTTTTTCCCCATCTACAATCATTTCCTCCTCAATCACTCCTCCACCACCAATAACAAGCTTCTTTTGTCCCATTTTTTCCAAAATTAAAGCACAATACCAATGATGTAACTAACATGGAGACATTCCTTCCTCCAATAAATGCGAGGGCATAGAGGAAAAAACCAATTTTATTCTCATTCCCATTGAGCGATTCGTAACAAGCGCTCACTCCATGAAATAATTCTCTCTCTATTGATGTTATTTATAACAGCTACCATTCGTTTTACTCTTCATTATCTTCGCACTTCACTTTATTACCTTTTTCCAATCCCATCAATTATACTACATCATATTTTATATTAATATTTTTATAAATTCTGGGAAATTTTTTCATGAAAAATTTGTATTGGAATGGGGAGGTATACCTGTATTCCATATATAGAGAAGCTAGGCATGAGTGAGATGAGTCGGTCATGCTGGAAATATATATAAATATATAATAGTTTATTTGCTACTTAGATTGATGGATATGAATGTTAGATTACATGTCTTTATCATCAACCCATATTATTCCACTCTTCCAAATTCCACTTGTTGCTTGTTATTATCATGCTCGTCACAACGTCCTGGCTTACCCCACCTCTCTATTGGTTCCTCACTTTCTTTGGAAAATTCAGTTTAATTCCTTTTGAAAGCGAATTATGGAATTATAAGATAGGCTTGGAGAAAATGCGAGAATGTTTGTTTGAGTGCTTGGTTAATTAACTACTAACAACTAATATTTATCGATAAAAATTATCACGCTCGTCACATGATATTATCACTACAAAAAAGCGTGAAATACCGACGGACCAAATTTCGTCACAAATACCGATAAAATACCATTGGAATTTCAAATTTGATTTACCTACAAAATTTTGAATTTTTATAAACAGTGTTTTTAAGCGAATATTCGTCGGTAATTACCGACGGAATACCGCGAATATCCATCGGTATTTCTTGTGAATTAATTTTGTCGGTATTTTGTGACGAGAAAAATACCGACGGATGACCAGTTTATCGGCGAAAATCAGCCGGCAAATGACTATTTTTGTAGTGTATACGTATGTTATTTTCTTTGTTTCATTCTATATTTCATAATCTAAATGAATGCAATGTAGTATATTTTACAAATAATTCAACGAACCACTACAATCTTGGATCCATATGTTAAAAATCTAGGAAGAAAATACATATTAGAACATAAAAAGTAACGCATATTAATTGAACTGTGCTACAAGGTACAACACCTTCTTTTTTTTTTAACGAAATACTCTGTTTTTAAATTTGATTGTCGTTTGTTTAGAAAATTTTGTGGTTGAATTTGAAAAATTTATTATAATAATATATAAATACATATTTTTCTTTTATTTTTTCGATATTTAGTGGCAAATATAGGATATGAACGTTGGGACGAGATTCGAAAGTATAATAAAACACGTTTTAATGTAATTAATATGTATCAACATTCATATATTAATATAATTATACACATGCACACATAACTATAAATATATAAGAAAAATAACTCTATATATAAATATAATTATATGCATATACTCAGGACGGCGCCCCACAAAATATTTCTCCAATTCTTTTTTCTATTTTTATTTTTCTCTATTTTCTAGAATTTTTATTTTATTTTTGGTAATAAAAATTGAGAAATAAAATAAAATTAAAAAATTATTAGTAAGAGAATCAAATATGAAAATTAAAATATCAATGAAGGACGCCGCTTTTTACTTTTTGCCCATATCTTTGAATGGAATAATAGTCTACATCAATTGTGTAACTTTTTCTTTTACACAAGTTTAGTATTCAGTGTGCACGTCATCCATAAAGATCTCTTTTGAACTTTTAATTTTTCTGGAAGACAGGGACACATCAGATTAGGTTATGACTCACGAGTAGAATTATTATTCCAGACGAGATGAGTATTTGAAGTTTGAGTTCAACTTCGATAATATTAACAAGTTTTTAATGGAGTTATAAGAAAAATTTTAATTACCGAGCCTCAAGCTCAGTCACTTGTTAAATAAACAAATATTTCACGAACTCGAGATCAAGCTCGATTCGTTTAACACTACGAACCAAGCAAAGTCTTAACGAGTCGAAATGAGCTAACGAGTGACTCATTTGAAGTAATGGTAATGGGCTCACTTAATTTTGTAATGGACTAATTTGGTGTTTGATGAATTGGCCATGTCATGTACACCTTCTTTTGTGGGTAATATACCTACTAAATCTAGTACTTACCTGGACCTTCAGGGTAGGTTCTTTTGAGATTTAGGTGTGCGGAGTGAGTCATGAGATTTGAGTAGAGTTGAATTTTACTTTAGGTCTAATCAATGTGTAAGAGTGGTTGATATTGTATTATTATATTGTATTTGTGTAAGAATGATTGATATTTTATTATTATATTAAGGAGAGATGTAAAAAATAGTTAGTATTAGGAAAAGTAATAATAGGAATCGGCGGATCCAGGATTTATCCATTGAGTTGGGTGTAGTAGAAAACTAAATACATATATTAACATAATTACATACATATACATATATATATATATACACCGCAATTCAAAATTTAGGCCGCACCTCTCTATCTGCCCATAAATAGGTGTTTAGATGTTTATAGGTGTGAATTGAGTGTGAAATTTAAAATCGAGAATCCCTAACTTACATGGGAAGGGGCCGAAAAATCCATACGTGTGAATCAGGAAGAACATACCCAGATATTTTCTTTTTATAAAAAAAAAAATAATAAATAAATAAATAAATGCACCCATGGTATGATTAATACATCCACCCTTCTCCTGTACATGCCCCCACCCCCATCCCCAACCCCATATTCTTTTTCTCTACCACTAACCTCTATTTTTGCAACTGTCTGTCTCTTCAAGGGACACGTTTGATTTTATTTTTTTAACTATTTTCTTTAATTTCGAATCTAATTTTTGTCGCATTTTGAAAAAATTTGCCAAAAATTCCTAAAATTTTCTTTTAACGAATTTTTGCCTTTTTCGAAAAAAAAACTAAAAATATTGCAAGGCGGGTGCAATATATATATATATATATATATATATATATATATATATATATATATATATATATATATAAGGGTGCATTAATTTGGGCCATTGAAATATGTCAAAGTTTTATATGAAATGATTCGTGATAAATTTATCATGAAATTGTATTAAAAATTTTAGAGTAATGGTATTTGATCAAGATTATTAAGCTAGAATATTATCGGGAGTAAGTGATATCATATTATTTTTCAAGAGTGTCAATAATAATTAATTTTTACTATTTAAATTATTTATATTAAATATAAAAATATAATATTATAATATTTAAATTTGAAGTATTAAGTTTAAAAATATTTAATGTACCAAGTATTTAACTAAGAGTATAAAAAATGAATAAAATTGATTAATGGTTCATTGATAATATACTCTTGAATTATTGTTAAATATAGATAAATAAAGTAATGACATATAAGTAAATATGTGTATATTGTGAGGATGAGTAAAATTTTATTTTTTAGGTTTGAAAATTGATACATAACGTCTTAATAAAACAAGTGTATAAATTCATGAGGGACAGAGATACTATTTAATTTTTTAAAAAACAAAAGCAAATCACTTGAATAAGAATGCTATTAATGCAAATGGATCAAGGTGCATTAACCACCTTATAACTCTATACTTCGTTCCTACGTAAAATCGAATCCGGATCTTTCACTAAAGTGGGAACTCGATGGCCACGTGGGTTAAGTCACCCGGTTGTCATTTTTCGTTTTATATTAAGGATTATTTGATAGATATATTTATTTTTTTGTAAAAGTGATTAAATCTAAAGGTTTGAAAAAGTTCCTTTAAAAATAATTGGTAATTTAGGCAAAAAGAATTTATAAGTATTTCACCAAAGAACTGTACTGGAAATATCAAAGTTTTTTATTATAATAAACCACAAACCTGCCACGATAAATTTTTTAAAAAATCAAAATTGGGGAAACATGTATGGATGGTGCTCATGGTTTCCAGCATTTGCAAACACTTTTAATTAAAAAATTAATTTTTTCTGCCAAAAATCTAAAAGTAGGTCTTCTGTTAATCAGAGTTCACATTAATTCTTTTTTCGAAAATTATTTTATGCATGTATAATATTATTGTTATGTATATATAATGTTAGTTTTTATTTTTAATTAGTGATATTTCATATGTACAACATTAATAATAATACCTTAAAAAGAAGTTAATGTGAACTCAAATTTACAGAATTTTTCTTAGAAAATTAAATTAAAATGAGTTGTTATTCTATCCACCGATTATATCATGTAAATTATCTAACTCAATTTATCTGGAAATTATCTTAAAAGCAAAAATAAAAGAAAATAAATGTCGAGTGGACCTACACCTAATTTATCTTTAAGATTTCCACATTATTTTTATTTTATTTTATCAATTTTAATTTGTCAAACATTCCAAAGAATTATCATGTGGACCGACTAATTTTTTTTTTTTTTTTTGCTCACATCATGAAAAAACTGATTACCAACTAGAGGGGAGAGATATTTTGTTAAATAAATTCTGGAGAAAACTGTATTAATGACAACTAGTTGACGTTAAGCTGACGTCAGATATATATATATACACTAGTGTGTGTATATATATATATATATATATATATATATTATTTTTTTGGTATTTATATTTTTCAATAAAAGAGAAGAGCTGATAAAATATAATGATATACATATATATTTTTTTTTTTTTGATAAAGAGGAAATATTCGAAGGCGCAAACCCTTCCACATGTATCGAGATCTCTTAGTCGGGCGGGTTGTAAATCGAGGAATGTGCAAAAATGGCGATCTTGCAAGGGAATCGAACCCGAAATGTAGGAGTGTAAGTGATCTAGTCACCTTATTCGGTTATCATCAGTCTATTCCCATAGGGGCAAATGACATATATATTTGATTTATAGGATTAGTGTTGATAGATTATTTTAATTCTTGATAATCAGTTGTTTGGTTCACATGACGGGTCGAGTACAAAATGTTCAAACCAAGAATAGTTCAGTACAAAAAAGTGTACAATTCAATTTTTACTTAAAATGATCATTCTACCTTGACAAGATTGTAATTCAACAACCCAAACACATAATACGATTATATCACAATTAATTCAACCTTAAATAATTCATTACATTATATTATATTTTATCACAACTAATTCTTGGGAAAAAAATTATATAATAGGAAAAAATGGCAGTGATATTTTAGAAAAAGGAGTTGATACTTGTATTTATAACTAATCTTGACAATGAAATTAATTAATTAATTATGTACACACGAAAAATTACGATCAAATTTTTAGTTAGAGTCTCAATTTCGGACTTAGTTTTTTTTTCTTTCAATCCAACTCTTTTTTATTAGTTTGACGATTTTTTTATACAAGACGATAACATGAAATAATTTGTATTTCTGTTATTTTGTTGAAAAAATACATTTTTCATCATGCATCATATTGAGAAAAAATCAATCAATGTGAAAAAATAAATCTTGAGACCCGAATTGAGACATTTATTATTATTATTATTTTTTGAAAAGGAATTGAGACATTTATAAAAATTACTATAGAATCTAAATTTAGATTCAATCTACAAATTGAGCGTTTATTAGAATTTTTTTCGTACATGACCATAATCCTGATCCTAATAAATTAAGACATGGCGTGTCAAATAAATTGTGATTAATTTAAATTAAATCCCATATATGAGTCAACAAAATATCTCATAGCATATGATGACATATTGATGGAAATACTAACTCATGAGTAGAGTCGTCAAAATGGGTTGGGCCTATTGGGTCATCCCGCCCGTCATACTTAAAATTAAGGTTGGGTTGAATTTTTAGCCCATTTGGAGGTGGGTCCACACGGATTGGCCCATTTGGGCCGCAGGTTTTGGGCGCTACTGTCCGCCTAATTTTTTTATTTTTGTATATAATATTAATAATTATAATATTATTTTTAAGGATATTTTGTAAAGTTTATGTTTATAGATGATTAATTTAATTTGTAGGAGACTATACTTTGAGTTATTATGATTAATGATTTATAAACTTTTATTTGTAAGAAGTTATTTTTGTGATTAATGAACGATGAACTTTATTTGTGAGATATATATTATTTTTATTTACTTAAAGTGATAATCACCAAGATAAATTATTTGATTATATTTAGCGTGATAAATATAATGTATTAGAGCTTTTAAATTATTATTTTTTAAATTAAAAAATAAAAAATTTAAAGTGGGTGGCCCATTTGATCATGACGACCAATAAGTGAGTTGGATTAGAAATTTTGTAGTCCGTCATACTTTTAGTCCGCCCGCCCGCATCGTAAAAAAAAACAGGCATTTGTGGGTTTTGGCCCATTTCATCTCGACCCGTTTCGATATCTCTAGTTATGAGGGATCTTTGTAAAAATTTAAAGTGAAAATGGTTTGTTAATGATAAGATTTTCCTACTCATTTTCAAAAGTTAATGCAGATATTATGCAAAAAAAGTCTGCTCCATTTTTATTACCATACTCATAACAGCAAGAAACTTGTGAAGAGGGCCCGATTCAGACAAATAACCCTATATACTAATAGTAATAGGGAGTTTATATTGTTTATGTGTCGATTTTCTTTTATAATTTTTATAATTTATCGTCTAATGATGAAGTGGTGATTATATGGCAAGTAAATAATGATTTTAGTATATTGACAATGCTGATGTGTCACCATATATACCCCTATATATTAATAGAGAATTTATATTATTTACATGTCGATTTTCAGTGCATTCTTGATAAAGTGTCGTTTAATGAAGAAGTAGTTATCATGTGACACTGACAAGTAAATAATGATTTTTAGTATATTGATAATGCTGATGTGTCACCATATAATTAGTCTCTAATTATTTAGATAATGTGTTATTATTATGACATTAATATTTATTACTTTATATTTTATTTATTTTACTTTATTATAATATTTATTTATTTTTGTTTTTTAACTTAATTTAATTTAAGTAAAATATTCAATCTAAACGTGTTCAATTTCTATTAATATGCATGATTTTTATTTAATGATTAACTTTATTTTATATTTGCTCTTTTTGCATATTTTATGTAACAGAATTATTTTATATTATAATTTATTCAATTTAAAGTTTTCTTCATTAATATATATTAATTTATTACCACTTCTTTGTCAAATGTTGTTTCATTTTTCTCTTTTCAACTTCTCCCTTAATAAAATATACATTCAACATTAAATCAAGAGATTATGATAAATATCTCAAATGTTTCCGCTCATTCTCAATAAAAAAATCAATTGGTGTATTATATATTTATAGATAGATGATATTAATTTCTTATGATGAACAAATTTTATAAGAGAGTGATTTATTAAAATAAAAAGCAAAGCCTTATGTGTTTTGTATACACCGTAAGTTTATAGTATTTCACTAATATTCTTGATCAAATATTTGATACTCTTGGTTAAATATCTAATATTTTAAATGTAATTTTTCAATTTCAACAAATTTTTAATACTCTTGGTCAAATTATTGATACTCTTGATCAAATATGATATTATTGAACCTAACTTTTGATACTCCCGATGAAATTCTTAGTACTCTTGATCAAATATTGATATTTTAACTTTTTTAAAAAAATAATAACACTATAAAGAACTACGGTGTATACGAAACACAATTGATTTGTTTGAATAGATAAAATAAAATATTTTTGTCCCCAACTCTGCCTTTTTATAATACTTCCAATTTGCTCTTATTTCTATGGATGATTTGTGGTCCAAATTTTAAAAAGACTGAAAAGCAATAAAAAGCTGGCAAAATCCAATTTCTTTCTGCTAATCTCTAATTTGAATTTCTTTCTCATCTCCAAATTAATCTTTTATCCGTTGGCTTTTTTGTACTATATAACAGAGTCTCATTTCACAAGAAAGACAATAATTAAACACTGTGAAGTGCGTGTTTGTGTGTGTAATTTTAATGGAGGCATTTGCATGTGTGACATTTTTATTGCTTCTCATCTTTACTTGTGCTTCTTCTCACACCTTGAATAGACGCAATCTTCTTGGAAATGGCCTTGCTTCCACTCCTCCAATGGGGTAATCGATCGATCGTCTCACGGTGAGACGGGCATGAAAGGATGGTGTCACCGTGCGACAGTCTCACACGAGTTTTCGCAGTAGATTTTTATTTTTGTGAATTTTGAAATGTTGTGCTTATCATCTTTTTATGAATTTGTTTTAGGTGGAATAGTTGGAATCATTTCAACTGCATGATCGATGAAAATATCATCAAACAAACAGGTGAAATGTAGTTTAGAATTAAATTTCCAATGATTTTCTTGATTTTGTTTTAATATTATTTAGTGAAATGAGTGTCATTCGTTCGTTCATCAGCTGACGCACTAGTCTCGACGGGCCTTGCTCGTCTCGGGTATAAATTTGTCAACATAGGTATATTTCTTGCCCCTAATACTATTTTAACATAAAGTTAGTCCTCCTTGAAATTTGTTCGTCGTATAAAATCGATATCGTTATATTCATTTAATAATGTCATTACACTTATAAACTAATAAAATAATATAAAATAATATTATTTTATTAGTTTATAAGAATAGTGATATTATTAAATAAATATAATGATATCGATTTATATCTTGTGAACAAGTTTCATGGGAGAATTTATTTTAACATAAAGTATTATCCAATCATCTGATTAAAAACTTATAACTTGTTTTTAGATGATTGCTGGGCTGAAATTAGTCGCGACCACAAGGTTAATTTGAGAAATTGCTAATTTATTTTTAATCTGCATTATTATTATTATTATTTCTATTAGAGTAAATATTTTCTGCACTATACAATTCAAGTGCATTTTTAAACCTATTATTTTCAACAGTGACAATTGTTTGCACTTAATAATTATAGTTGGACAGCTGTGACTATTCAATTAAAAAAACTGGCACTGTTTAAAAATGCACTGAACTGCACAGTCTGCACTGCACACCTGATTCATACAAGACTTCGTCGTTTCATTAACATCGATAATCGAATTCAGGGGCATTGGTGCCGAAAAACTCGACGTTTCCGTCCGGCATTAAGGCCTTGGCCGACTATGTTCACAGCAAGGGACTTAAGCTGGGAATATACTCTGATGCAGGGTAACTAATACCATCTTAAATATATAGACATGATTTTATTTAAAACAATATATTTTTTAATGATATATAAAGTATTTATTTAATATCTAATTAATTATGGTGGATGCAGTTTTTACACTTGCAGCAAGAAAATGCCTGGTTCTCTAGGACATGAGGAAATTGATGCTAAAACATTTGCCTCATGGGTAATTAAATAATCAATCATATATTTATAAATAATTATTATGTGATGGAAAATTGACTAAGAAATGTTGTTGCAGGGAATTGATTATCTCAAGTATGATAATTGTAACAATGATGGATCAAGACCAACTCTAAGGTAAATAATAATAATAAGTGTGTTTGCAAATTATTTTTAGGTTTTTTTTTTTTTTTTTGAAAATTGTGGCTGGTGAGTAGAGCAGTTAAAATAAACGAACTGTTCGTGAGCTCGGCTCGACTCGTAGTGTTAAAACGAGTCGAGCTCGAGCTCGCGAAATACTCCTTTACTTAACGAGCCGACTCGAGCTCGACTCGTTAGGCTCGATAGACAAGATTTTTCTTAAATTTTTATTAGGCTCGTTAAACTCATTAGCGAGTCGAGCTGAGTTTTATTTCTAACTCATTAATGTTATCAAGCCGAGCTAGAACATCCAATACTTGGCTCGGCTCGAATAACAAGTCAACTGGTGAGGAGTAAAAAATCTGTTTTCAAACACAATCGAATACTCCAAAATTACTTTTTTCAAAGTTGGTAGACTCAATTTTAAATAAAACAATTTTGAGTTCGAAAGTGATTCTACTTAATTTGTACAGTTTGTAAACACACCTAAATTTGTTGGATAGTGAAAAAAACCCTTTGGATTTTAGCTTAATTTAGGGTGTTTTTATGCAGATATCCCGTGATGACGAGAGCTCTGATGCGAGCCGGGAGGCCAATCTTCTTCTCACTCTGTGAATGGTGATAATTACGATATTTATATGCATACATAATTCTTATAAAAATACGGTTTTTGACAGAGAGTAACGCTTTGACCGTGCAACAGGTGCACAAGTAATACTGTTCAAATAAAAATAATTATATTAACCAACTAATACGTTTTAGTAAAACAAGTAAAACTATTTAAAAACATACCTGAATTATGCGGTGCAACTGGTGCATAAAAATATTTACATTTTGATTATGGTCTGTAATTGCAGGGGAGATATGCACCCGGCTTTGTGGGGTTATACTGTAGGAAATAGCTGGAGAACAACTAATGATATTTCTGATACATGGGAAAGGTACCATTATTATATGATCTTGTCTAATTAATTTTGAAGTTGATTTTATATCACACGAAATCATATATTTCATATTTGGAAGATGGAAAAATAATCAATGAATAATATACACCACATCGACATATATTAATAATTCAAGTAGAGTGTAGCACTTGGTGAAATACGAAAACTGGAACAATAAAATTGAACTGCGTATATAATATTTGGAATCTTTGTTGTTCAACAGCATGGTTTCTAGAGCAGATCAAAATGAAGTTTATGCAGATTATGCTAGGCCTGGTGGTTGGAATGGTGAGTATAATGTATATACTTTTTAGTATTGATCCTAGTTTCAATATCGAAAAATATACGAGCAGGTCTTGGGTGAGACGGAATATAATTTTGGAATGACATTTTAACACTTTAGAAAGGAATGAGTACTAATTTGTGCTAGTTTGTGAGACCGTCTCGTTGATTTTTGTTAACTGCAGATCCGGATATGCTCGAGGTTGGAAATGGAGGAATGACCAAAGACGAATACATTGTTCACTTCGATATGGGCAATTTCTAAGGTCTTAATTCGGTCATGCATTTCTTTTGAATGATATTAATTTGAAATCGAGTTACTTGTGCACACCAATTGAATAGTATTACTCATTTTATTGAATGTTATTATTCGAAAATCAGTTGCACGAGTTCACACAAGTGTTACTCTTTTTATTGACTCGTATTTGTTTATATATATCTGCAGTCTCCCCTCCTCATTGGTTGTGATGTGAGGAATATATCAAAAGATACCATGGAAATCATAGCAAATAAAGAGGTGATCAAAGTCAATCAAGGTATATATGATCACTTAATTCACCTCTTTTATTATCTCCATGATTAATAATAATTAATTTCTCCTTAATGAATATATAGATAAGCTTGGTGTTCAGGCTAAAAAGGTTCGAATGGAGGGCGATTGGGAGGTAAATTAAATTCTATCTCACATGTCAAGATACTTGATCTAATTTATATAAGGCATAATTAATGCATTAAAAGATTCCTAAATTATCAAATTTTATTTCCAAAGGTCCTGAACTATATTTTATTTTTAAAAGCCCTTAAATTATGGTGCCATTCTTATTTTATAAGATTGCTGAACTATTTTTTTGTTATGAAAAGCATTAAAGTATATAATTCTTGTTCAATGAGGCCTTTTTTTTTTTTTTAATAGCATTGAAATTGACTAATGCGTCTTATTTGTGATAAACATTAAACTGACTCAAAGAAAATTCATGAGTTTTCGTTACCAAAAGCCTCGTGAAACAAAAATATTATAGCTTAACGGCTATTTAAAATAATAAAAAAAAACTTCTCGAAATAAAAGTTGTGATTCGAGGATCTTTTAATATATTTATGTCTTCATATAAACTCAGACATTAAGGTAAATTTGTTGTTGCAAGTATAGGCGTGGGCGGGGGCCTCTTTCGCGTTACGGAATCGCGGTTTCTGCTGAATCGGGAGCTTTGCCTACCCCGATTCGCTCACTGGGACGATATAGGAATCACGCCCACCACTTCACGTGGTACGAGATCTCTGGGAGGTATGTTAATCGGGTTGGCCCGTATCATGATTAGTTTGATTTTGTTTGGCTGAAAAAGAATGATTTGATTGTTGTGTACTATTTGACAAAGCACAAGACATTGAAGACAAAATTTTCAGGAAATTTGACAAAGCAACAGTGGGTTCACATGCATGCAAGATGTTTGTATTGAAACTGTTTATTGAATCATATTTAATTTGTGACTGTAGTATTAACGTCGGATTTATCAATAAAATGATGATCACAAATATGGTTTTATACTTATCAATTTCTTGCAACTCATAAACCAAACACAAGCCAAGTACTAATATCGATCTATTTGAGATCAACGTGCTAAACCCGATGTACAATGTTCAAATTTAAACTTGGACAAGATCTCGTTGCGGATCCGACTCTAAGAACTCCTAAAATTCAAATCAAGTTCTTCAAAAGAAAATCAAGTGAATCATTCAGCGTTCGAAAATCCACTTTCAAACTACTTCAAATTGTATCGAGAGAGAAGTTTGAAGTTAAAATGTTTGTTTGCAATAAGTGTATGAATTTGCACTTTGTAGGAGAATACAATCTTGAAAGACAAACATCACGCTTTAAAGTGAAAAACTAACCTAGTGAATAAAGAGAAGAAGATGCAAATATTTTTGTATGAATTGTTTTTAAACTTTGCAACTATTTTTATTGTTAAGAGGATCATGTTCAACAACTATATATACCAAAAATGTAGGTGATAGTCGAGCATATTGGGCCTAGCTCGAGTGCATGATGGGCTCGGGCCGGCCCATTGACCCTTTTTTCTTTTCTTTTTCTTTTTTAATGAATATGTGGATACATGATCATTTTAGGAAATAAACTACTCTGTTTGAAAAATATAGAAAAATGCAGATACTAATAATTTTACAATTTAAAAATAAGATTATTTTTAATATAAAAATGGTTAAATCTTTTTTCATACACTCATATAATTTTATATATATGAATTTATTTTTAAATACTTATTTTCGTAATTTTTTATCTTTCAATTAAATTAATTAATTATCTTTTTAAAAAATTGGGATTATACTATTTTGGTCGTGATCAGAATTGACTAACACGAAATTATTTACTACTCCCTCCGTCCACTAAAAGTATGCTCATTTGGTTTTGTGATTTTTAGAAAATATTGATAAAGTAGATAAAATAAGGGTATTTTGGAGTATTGTGTGGTTCATTTATGAGTTAAGTGGTTGTTTGTTTATGAGTATAAAATTAACAACATATGAAAAAATTAAGTGGTGATTAGATGGTGAAGCAAAACAAATTGTTGAAAAAAGCAGTATGAGATACTTTCGATGGATAGAGGGAATACATATTTATATATCATTTTATAATTCATATTGTGGTAAAAAATTAATTACTAATTAATAGATGAAATACACCACATCCACATATATTAATAATCATGTAAGTTGCAACCACAATTTAAATACGAAAAGTGGAGCAGAGAAAAATCGAACGTAGAAACTAAGGTTAAAATTTGGTATAAAATTAACTTTAGGTTCAAAACAAGAAATAGATCATAATTGAGGGTTCAGAGTTCAAACTGAAGAATTCGCCAAATAGGAATTGTGATTTGTGAAATGAACAAGTCTTTGAGGCAAATATATATACAAATGTACAATCATTTGCATCCCAAAACCTAATTTGCAGAAAAGCAGAAGGCCATGGAGAGCGTTGCATCTGCTGTGGATCAGCAGAGCATGGTTTCTTCGTTCTTGGAAATCGCCGTCGGCCAAACTGCCGAAACCGCACGTCGATTTCTCCAGGTAATTCTCTTTATGATGTTGAATTTTTACATGCCTTAAACCCTCACTGAATCTGTTCGTTTCTTGGACGTGCATTTGGATTTTCAATCCCTAATTTTCCCCAAATAAATTAGTGTTTCTTTTTCCTCCCGATTACTTCTGTTCTAGATTTTTATTCTTTTGTTGGTAGATGTAATGACTATGATGGGTGGGTTATCTTTTGATAGCTGTAATGAAGTTGCACATTTAGTATGATTCTTATTTTTAATAATATCCGCCATTATAAAAATTACTGATTTTTAGGGTTCTCCTCTGTTGCTTAGGAATACCAGGATATGGAGTTTGATATTGAATTCAATTTTCGAATAAAATGGCTTTGAGATTGTAATTTTGTTGTGGAGAATAAGAAATCTGAAGTTCCTATCTAATGATTTAAATATAATGGCAGAATAGTGAAGTAATTGTCCTAGTGTTGGCTGTATACTGAAGTAGTAAGCTACTGCAGATGGGAGTTACTTCCACGATAGCCCGGTTCCAACTTTCAATGATTATGAATAGCAGAATTTATGATATTTGCTTTTTATTGAACTATATTAAGTAAAGTTGATGATGGACAGTTGCAAAACTTAGTAATAAAATGCTTCAAGTAACTATTGAGGATATGTGAAGGGGGATGATCAAGTTTTGAGAAATTTGATGTTGTATACAATGTGGTTATAGTATACAATGTGGTTCCCTTGCGAATCTGTAGTATTCAGATAATTGGTCCTCAATCTTTTCAGTTATTCCTTTACTGTTTTTTGGGAGATTGATTTCTTTGCTTAATATAAAAAACAGAGAATCTGTAGTTGATTTCATGTCATCTAACTAGCTGCATGTATTTCCTGAAGTTTTGAAAAATCAAAATATAATCTGAATTGGCGCTGCAACTGAACTGAAAATATATATGACTTTTATTGACTGTGACACTACAACTTAAAAGAAGTATCTGATCGAAAGAAGACATTGATGATTGATTTCATAGTCATACATCGTGAAACCGCTAACAATTTCTTTTACTTATACGTGGTGCCTTTGATTGGAAGGGAATCTTTATATTTCATAAGTAACAGAATTTTTTTAAAGATTATTGTTGTCTGAAAGCACTGATTATTATCCAGAACCTTAATATAAAATTCACACAATACAGGCTACTAGTTGGAAGCTTGAGGAAGCTATTCAACTTTATTTTGTAGGAAATGAAGGCAGGGATGTTAGACCTTCTGTAAATTCTCCATCCTTGGAAAATGATTTGCCACCTCGTGATTTAGAAAATGATTTGGGTGGCCAAGATGTTGGAGATGATGTACGACCACCTTTACCTGTTGTCAGAGATGTTCTTTATGACAGTCCGATGTTCTTCAGGTATCATACACTGTAATATGATTTCTTTTTAGTTATCATTTAGTAAATTGTTTTTGTCTTGTAATTGATAATTGATGTAGTCATCCATTAAGTCTAAAAGTTTGTATTCATGGGAAGGGATTTCTCATCCCTTACCTTCTCTCCCTAATTAATAGTAAAACTTTTTGTCTCTTATCAAAAAGAAATTATTTTTGTTTAGTTATAATTGTTTATGTTTGATGTATGACATTTTTTTATCTTCCTTCTGCTGTATGAATTATATTGATTTTTCTTTTTCGTTTTTTGAAAGGTGTAATGTTAGACAAGTTGTGAGGCACATCTAGAAAAACACAAATGCTCAAATTCAATAAGAAAAACTTCAAATCACAAAAATTTCATATGCTAGATCTGAAATTTCATTTTTATACATAGGCAATATGGATGTTAAATTAAAGATTGTATTTTTTTAACTTAAAATGGATTGGAAAGAGTTTAAAAAAAAAAAAAAACTGAAAAAGCAGCTTTGTTGCTAAGTGTCGTTGCTGTTATTGGCACATGAACTGGATGCTTCAGCTTCAATTTTCTATTTTTAACAAAATTACATTTTTTTGAAAATGTGGTTTGGGCTAGGCTAGGATAGGTGCAAACCTCCTGTCCAAAGACAGTATGCAAGATTTGACTCGCAAGTGTGTGACACAACTTATACATCTATTTTTTTATTTAGATCTTTGTTTCACAAAAGAACGCTATTACTCCCTCCATCCCAAGAAGTTATGCACACTTCTTGGGGCACAAAACGTAGAAAAATTAATTTTGTTGATTTTTATGAGAATAAAGGGTAAGAGAAAGAATAAAGTGTAAGGGTATTTTTGGTGATTTAATGAGATAAAGTAGGAGAGAGAATAAAGTAGAGTAGAATAAGAGTGTCATTTTTAAATTTAAATGATATTGTGAGGGTATTAATATTGTGTGATGTTTCCTTTTTAGGAGTGTGCAGAACTTGTTGGGACGGACCGAAAAGAAAAGTGTGCATAACTTTTTGGGACGGAGGAGCATCATTTTTTGTTTATCTAGAGTTGTACACTTAGTCATTTACTAGTTCATTAGAATTTTTAAAATAATTAGGTGAGATTTTTTGTACAATGAAGGGAAAAATAATAAATATATGGTGGGATGGAAGAGCAATTATTGGAATGGTAGAACACAATTCAAATTTTATTGCTGCATCTTCTGAAAACAATTTTTGTCTTCCACTGCACAATTTATAACAAAATATGCTACGTTGTGATTCTAAAAGAGTAAAACACCCTTTAAGATGTGTTCAATGTCTGTGCACATTCTCTATTTCCGTAAGTAAAAGAGATGATGGGGGCCATGGGGCTATAGATTTGAATTGTCTAAGAACACAAAGGATTAAGTTATTCTCGAATCCAAATGGCCTGCTATTGGAGACAGCCAGCATAATGGCTCTTATTTGAGTTTGCTTTCGTTGCTTCCGTACTTGATGCCTATTGCATTTATTTCATATATAAACCCTACAAAGTTCATGGTTTTCTGAGAAGTTGTCAAATAAGAAATACATTTTTTCTAATATTATCTCTTCTCTCTAAAAATCTACATCTGAGGAAAGGTTGTTTGGTTTGCGTATGAGTTGGGGTATTTATTTACCGAATACTTTTTTTTTTGTTGAATGATGTTGTGATTTATTCTATATTGTTTTATCCATCAGAGCTCCAAGATCGGGTGATTCATCTCAAGGAACTCATATGGTAGTCCCATTTCGTAATTTTAATGAGGAAATGAAGCGGCCTGGAGTCTGGGGAGCAGAACATGGTTCGTCTTCTTCTGTGGCAGATAACACTCAGGATAATCTGGCTTCTTTATATCGTCCTCCATTTGCATTAATGTACCATGGGCCATTTGAAAAGGTAAATATAAATTTTAGAAAAATGTTATTTCTTTGATTTAGATTACTAGTTTCATTTCGCTTGGTTGGGTGGGGATATTTAGATGTTTATCCCACTCTCTTTGCAAGGATATCTGGAAAACCCTGTCTCATTTGACTTGAAATATCAGCTTTCAGTGTCCCAAAGGGCTTGCTTTAATTAACTTTTCACTCGGATGAGAAATTTCACAGAACGATTTTAAGATTGATGTTTAGATATTTGGTAACTTCTACATGTGTGTTGGAAATGGCTAAACAACTTCTAGGAGAGACATAATTGACGCATTATCTCGGTAGCTATGTCACCCACAGAATTTAAAGAACCTAAAGGAGCATAAGTCATATATTCTGCAGAAAACTTCCATAAAAGCTAAACTAAGCAATAGATGAAGAAACATAATAAGAATGCCAGAGAAGCAGAGGTGATAAGTAAAAAGAGAGAAAAGAATGGGATGGCATCTTCAGTAATTCTAATAATTAGTATAGCAGTCCTAAGGTTCAAGAAAGAAAAATGCATTGCAAACACCTATACTATTTCTAAAGAAGTGAACTTGGAGTCCTGAACCCCTGCATTCTTTTGTGTGCCCTTAATCCACTCTCAACAAGTAAACCAATAGATGGAAAGAGAGTTCAATGACAACTGTAACAGGAACTCAGTATTGTGAACATTGAAGATAAGACTAGGTTGATGCAAAATCCTGATTGTTTTTAATTTGGTAGCATCTTTCACTTCAATGAAGCATATATTAGTAGAATGTATTGGAGAATCCTATTAATTCTGTTGGAGGTACTTGGTGCTCTGAAGTTCTTGTACAATTGATTTTTCATTGTTTGATTTGTTATTTGATATCAGGACCTTTGTGTCACAGGCTAAAGATAATGCCAAAACACAGAATAAATGGCTCCTTGTGAACATACAGTCCACCAAGGAATTCAGCTCCCACATGGTACTTTTCTCTCCCCCATAAGTATATACACATTCTTCCAAAAAGGTTTTGTTTCACTCAGGCTCGTGTAAGCTATTTGCATAATTTCTTTCCTGAAGCATATCTATCTCACTAGTCACTACAGCAATAAACCTGGAAACTCCTAGCTCTCTCTCTTCCCCCTCCCTCTCTCTCTCTCTCTCTGAAACTGTGTTTGCTGTTCTGAAGCTTAACCGGGATACTTGGGCAAATGAAGCTGTTGCACAGACTATCAAAACAAACTTCGTCTTCTGGCAGGTTTGTTTTGTTGTACTATTAAATAATCTTATTGCTGTTTACCTTTCCGAGCAAAACTATGTGTTTCCCTGGCATGTTGGGGAAGAGAAAATTGAAAGAGAATGCATACAAAAGGAACTTAAAAGGGGTAAAGCCTGATGAGGAAGACTTCATGGTTTAGACTGTTCACCTGCACTTGACATGCATCCATTTAGTAGTCTTCTGTTTCTTGGCGTGAGACTCTGCTGCATCTCACTTATTCATCTTGTTAATGCATTTGAGTTCAGCATTTTGGCGATACAATTGCTCTTCTGCTTTTTTTTTTTAAATAAGAAACAAATTTTATTGCAAAAAGCTTAGGGATGAGGAATCCCTAGCAATATTACTTAGGGCAATATGGCAACACAAAACATCAACTCCTAACTACATCTGACAAAGACAAACCCTTTAAAGTACTCTGACTCAACAGAAAGCAATTTTATAATTAATCCTATCCCAAATATCATCTAAGGATTCACTACTATCATCAAAAATCCTCTTATTCCTCTCTGGAACAACAATTCTTCACAAAATTTTTCCTCTTTTATTAATAGAGCCACCCAAATTACTTTGGATCTAAACCAAAATAGATCCTGGAAAAAACCCATTGTACTCCCATTTCTCCAATCACCCAAGAAAAAGTAAAATGCACGAATAGATGATTAAGATCCTCCGAGGAGCCCCTGCACAAAACACACCAACTCAGGAAAAGAGACATATTAGGACAACGTTTTTTGCATAACCTCACAGGTAGGCAACTCTACCAAATCAACTAAACAAAGCAACGGTTTTACTCTTCTGCTCATTGTGCAGGCAATTATTGTCTGTCATTTTGTATTATTGTAGTTGAATATTGTGATGACTCACTAATTTCTTCAGAATAACATAGAAAGTCTATGATGAAAGAGAAGATGATTCTGTACTATTCTATGTACTTCTGTATTTTCAGTGTAAAATGTGGTACTTGTATATAATTATCTGTTCTTGTTTGATATATTATGAATTGTGTTTTCTAGATGAGTTTTCTTGTTATATTACTATTTATTTGTTGTTTTATGTGCTTTAGGTGTATGATGACACCGAAGAGGGGAGCAAAGTCTGTACTTATTACAAATTAGACTCTATTCCTGTGATCCTGGTGATTGATCCCATAACAGGTCAGAAAATGCGCTCTTGGCGTGGAATGGTTCAACCAGAAAATTTGCTGGAGGTATCTGACTTCTTTTCATGTGTATCTTTTAACTATTTTTTTACAAAATCTTGTTAATCATGTTACGCCCATGGAGGATTTTGAATTTGTGACGGATGAAGTAAAAGCTAAAGACTTGCTGTTACTGTTTCGTGACCTGAGCCTTTCTTCATGCTCTAGGATCTGTTATCTTTCATGGACGGCAGCCCTTCAGATAGTCATGTCAGTATATCACATAAACGTCCCAGAGAAAGCTCTCAGGCTCCAATTCCACAAAGCATTCCAGGTTTTTATTTGTACTCTTAGTATCTGGTTGCAATGTGCAAATTACTAAATATTAGTCAAGTCAAAGTTTAAATGGAACACATCAGAATTATTTTTATGGAATAAAAATAGATTAAGATGATTCAATAATCTATTAAATCCCTTTCTTTTTATGATAAGAAATTAATTAAGAAAATGAAGATACATAGAGGGACAATAACGTTCTCTTTTAAATTATAAGAGTATCATCTAAACTAAACAAGGAAGTGTGTGCATGAAAATTTTCGGAACTCTCTTTTTCGTGTCCAGTCTACTGCATTTAGGTGTTATGGATTGTGGGCTCCTAAAAGCTATTGTAGCAAGTCCTCCCTTGGTCCCAATTTGTTTGTCGTTTTAGGGTATTTCACACAAATCAAGAAAACCATTAAATAGCAATAAGTATATGGGTAATGTGACATTCTTACCCTATGAAGTACATAGAAATATTCGGAGTGGGATACATTTCTCCATGCAAACTTCATTAGAAGGATAAAATTGGAATGCAGTATTGAATTCTTTCTTGATTAGTGTAAAATGACAAACATTTTGGGACAAAAAAATTCTCTAGAAAGACAAACAAATTGGGACGGTGGGAGTATTTCTTTTGCTTCTTTTATAGTGGTCACCCAGAAACCAAATGAATAATTTCAGCATTTAATGTGCATCATCAGGCCTTGCTTGTAGTATGAGGGTTATGTTGAGAAAATAAGAATGTTCCAACTTCCAACTTGAAATATATTCAAAATAAAGTCAAGTCGAAAGCAAATGATAGGACCATTAAATCCATTTTCTGAGTGCTCCATGGAAGTCATCTTTTTCTAACAGAATATTGGCTTACTGCTCTCCTTCATTCAATATTTCTGCATATTTTCTTGCCAAAGTATGATTGGAGTATTGTCATATGGATTGTACTAATTTTTTGTTTATTTTTTTGGTCAGTTAAAAGGAGATTCTCATTCATATAACACAGGGTATAAGCAATACCCATACTTACAGAGTTTTCAAACGAATACAGCAAGGCAAAAGAGAACTATAGTACTGACTTTAGGCAGCTAAGATGATTCTTGGGTTTTCTAGCCAGTCCAAGAACGAAAATTCATGACAAACAAAATCTTTAAGTACAAGCCAACTCCATAGTCTCAACTTGAGCTCTTCAATGAGTTTAACTATCGAGAATTGTCCATTTCCAAAGACTATCGCATTCCTCCATTTCCTTGTGATCCATACAACTAATTTTTTTGTTTCTTATGAAATATATATGTGGGCACATCCCTGGTTTGTTACTTGAATTCCCTATTACTAAATGATAAGTCAGAAATTAGTTGACAACCTAAAAAATCAATCTTACGTCAAAAGCTAGTAATAACTAGTTGAATGATTTCTTCAAGTGCGCCTGAAAATCATCCTTTCCTGATAAGTGTTTTGGTCAATGCTCCTCATTCATCACCATTTTTCTGTATATTTTGTTGCCAAAGAATAGACAAGAGAACGAAACTCCATCTCTGCTTTGAATCTTATCCCATTTCCATAAAAAGATGATAAAGCAACAACAATATTGCTCACAAACTAAAGCATCTAGTTCAAGTGAACACTTGCTAATGACAGTAATGTTTACTCTGTATCTAATAATCAAACTCATGTTCATTTGCATATAATAATAATCAAAACTGTCTAGATTAACCCCACCTTTAAACTTGGCTTGCATAGCTGGGTGAGTACCGAAAGAAGACCTAAAGCACCCATTTTGTTGCACACAGTGACTTGTTGTACATACAGAGCGATGATTGTCATAAATGCTTCATTGGCTGCAGATGACAAAAGCGATGAAGAGGAAGATTTGCACAGAGCGCTGGCTGCCTCTATGGAGAATCACAAGGATATAGATGGAGGTGATCACAGAGAAGTGGATGATGCCAGTGTCGAGGTGATAGTGAAGAAGCGTGCTTTTTTACCTTTGCCTGAAGAACCGAAGGGTGACCGGAATCTTCTTTGCAAGGTCGGATTGCGTCTCCCGATGGTCGTAGAATCCAGAGAAACTTCTTTCGCACCGATCCAGTTAAGGTAAAACTTCTGATCACTGTCATTCGACTCTCAGATTCTGTCTTGATTCTTGTTGTGTATGGATCCTGTGTCACTTTCTTGGGTGATTTCTGCGCTGTGTATAGTGATTTAGACACTTGTGATATATCATATTGGAATATTAAAGTTGCTCCACTATGATGGATGTTGGCGAAACCAGAATGTACATGTCTGAACCTATTAGGTGTGCTCTCCTCCAATACTTCCATGGAACTCCTCCCAGCCTCCAATTTAATTTAATTTTATTTATTTACTAATTAGGTACGTGAAAGTAAAGGCAGCACCTCACGTATGGAGTATTATCTGATACTTGGTTTGCCATATTTTCATCTTTTAATACCTCACTTCAAGCATCATATGAAGAAGAAATAATTTCAGTATTAAAAATAAATGAAGATAGTAATGGATTTCATTGACTGATCAAACTTCATTGTTACTTAATTTTGATGTTTGCTTAATGTTAGCTACCTAATGTGTGTTTTTGGGGGAGGGGGTAGATAAGCTGTTCGTCTCTTGCCAATTGAAACAGTCATACCTAGTTAGTATACTAGCTACTTTTTACAGTTTGAACTCAACTTACATGACCCTGATAATTTTTGCATTTCATTCTGAAGAAATTTAATATTTCTGGAGTTGCATAAATGGTTGTGAAGGTATTTTTATAAAGTGTTTTTGGGTGGTTCATAAGCCCGCTTAAGATATAATCTTTTTATTGATTACAATCCAATTCTTGAAACCATTTGCTGGAGATACAAGGACTTCTACGATAGATATAATATTTTGACTACCACTAAATCTGTTTGTGTTTGCTGATATTAGCCAGTATTTACTGCATATAAACGTTCCTCTGGTTTTTATATATATATTTTTACTGAGTCTTTGTTTAACTACAGCTACTCTGGTCATTCTGTTCTACTGAGCTGAAGGAAGATAGCGCACGCCCATTTCGCTTAACCCAAGCTATTCCTGGTGCATCAAAGTCCTTGGATTTTGATGACCATTCAACATTTGAGGAATCGGGTCTTGCCAACAGTATGATTTCAGTTACTTGGGAATGAAGGACGTGTCTGATGCATTGGAAATGCCTGAATCTTGCATTGAAGAGTTTTTCGTTTCGATTGCAAAATATTTTGTACTCCTTCATTTTGTTGAGACTATTAAAGAATGGTGGATGCAAAATACTTGAGCAACGCATCGATCTTGTATATATTCCATGCCAAACGCATGGAAACGCTGAGATGGTAGCATACCCCTCTACTTTAGGGTTTTTCTTATTTTTATTTTGATTTGCTTCATTTGATCAGTTTCTTCAATGGACCTCCAGTTTATCTGTAAATTTCTAACGCTTTGATGGTTGCCTTTGATCCTTTTGTCTTTCAGAAAAAAATCTTCTTTTTTCACTTAATATTTTGAGCGTTTGCATGTGCAGGTAAACTTTGTTTGCAGGTTGATGTGGAAATGTGAGCATTATCTTTTGAAAAATAACACATAAAATGTTGTATGCACATGTTTACATATTTTTATGTAAAGATAATAAATCGAACAACGCAACCTATATTTCACTGAATTTATTTGCAAATCTGGACAAAGAAAGGTGAATGATCAAAGAATGAGTCAAAAGAATTATAAAAAAGTCCACACTATTTTTCTCTCTCCAAATGTATGAATATGCATATATTATTTCCGATCATCCAATTTTAATTAATCAATATACTTTATTATTCCGTCCAATTTTAATATGTCATCCCAAAAATAGAAATTTTTTTACTTATTTTTACCTTCATAATATATATTTATTTACATCATTTATCATTTGAACCCATTATTATTTTTCTCTCCTATTAATAATTTGACAATAATACTCCTACTTTTACTCCACTCATCTACAAATTTGTGTCCAATCTATTTGCTAATTAAAATTGAACAGAAGGAATACTATTTATTACTTGAGGGCAAAGTTTGATATGGATCAATTTTATTGTAAAAATTTGTTTGTTTTTTTGTTTATTTTATAACAGTATCAATTACTTTATTAAAAAAATATTAATTCAAATTATATAATGAAAACAACTAATATCATTTAATATCATTTTAAATTGTGTAGCAAAACTGATTTACAAGTAATTTTACCGAGACTTCCAATTTTTTTAAGAGTATTAGTTAATTAAAAAAATATTAATTTAATCACAATATTGACAAAATTAATTCAGTCTTACTCCTACCTAAGACTTCCAAAACCAATTATCTCGATCCCTCAACATAATTTTTGAAAAGTTCTTAAAGGCCTGTAAACTAAGTTAAAACACTAATTGAATGATAAAATCATTATTTTTAAAAAGTCAAGTCACACTAATTTTTTATTTTTTTATTTTTAAAAAAAAGTGATTCAAACTATTTCAAATGAATTTGAAAACAGGCATCAACACCTTCGGTTATCTGGACAATCAGGCAAGAGCTTAACTGAATTTTCAAATTTAACAAAATCATAGATTTATTAAAGATAAAACTAGGGAAAGGAGATATCAAGTAGCATAAAAAGAAATTTACTAGACTAAATTACGATAACATCATTAAGACTTTGATTTGAACCATACTTCAAATACAAATTAAAGTAGTAATCTATATCCTAACATTACTAGATGCTCCAAAATTAGCATAAAAATGCACATTCAAGACATACATCAGAGCAGTCATGTAGTCATCATATAGGATAGGGATGATCCTATTAGTCAATTTTAAGTCTTACGACCGTACATAAACAAATAGCTAAAGATCATCATCCATTATTTGAAAGAGAAATAAAAGAAATATTAAAAGTTTGCTCCTCAAACCAGAGAAATCTTCAGCAGCTTCTCATAAAGAATCCTATCATCCCTGCCTGTGCTGCTCTCCAACAGCGCACTTTGCACAAGGTCCTATCCACGAAAAATGTTAATCAAACAATATTTTCAAGCAATAGAATCTTTAATACATAGACCAGAAGAAACGAACCTTGACTTCCCGGTGGGCTAGGAACGTCCCTAGGTTGTGTATAATTAACCTCAAATCTTCAACCTGAAAGGAGAAAAAAAGTGAGTGAGCAAGCCACATCATACTCAAACAAATATTATTATTACAATGAAAAGCAGTAGCCAGCTCACCCTAATGTATCCAACGCGATTGCGATCAAAAACCTGAAAGCCTGCTACCATGAAAAAAGGAAGCAAAATTGAGAACATAAACCAAGGCTATAAGTTGTAAACACACACTTGTATGAGACATGATACTTTAGTCTATTTTTGTGATACTCGAATTTCATAAGTATTACAAAAATATGCAAAAGTATCATGTGGGCTCATGCAAGATTTCCCCACAAGTAAATTGATAGGTTCAGCAACAATAACGTGCCTGTAGCAGTTCTTTGTCCCAAGCATCTGAGTTTCCTTTTGACTCTGATTCCACCTTTGCAACCTTACTTGTATTACTAAGCTCAAGATTGGCAATTGCCTCTTTAGTTTGCTCGGTAGTTTCTTGCTTTTCATTCTGAGCAACATCAGCAACAGTCTCACTCTCTATCTTTTCCATTTTAGTAATATCCTGTATGGACAAAAGACCCAAGTTACAACCAGCTCATCAAACAAATTCAGAATCATACTCACAATCTTATCAAGGTATTTAATGAGCACAGGTGAGATTCTTTTTCAAGAGAGAATTTTGTTAATGCAAAAACCCTATCAAAGTTTAAGTCTCTCGTGTTTTCTTTTACAGGTGGGTCACAATGGCAGTATGTTCTTACCTCCTTGGCAGAGTCGTGAAGATGGCCCGCCTCCTGCATTTCATCATCTTCCTCAGGATCTTCCTCGGGATCTTCCTCGTTTGTTATATCGTCAATCTTAGCATCATCGACTGGTTTAGTAGAATTATCTTCTTCGTTGCTAATATTGATGTCATCTTGGTGAGCATCATTCTTACTAGCATTGTTGTCATTATGGCCGGCGACATTTTTACCAACATTGTTGTCATCTTGGGAAGCATCATTCTTGCTAACATTGTTGTCATCTTGGTGAGCATCATTCTTACTAACATTATCGTCATCTTGGTGAGCATCATCTTTATTTTCAATCTTGGTTGACTTGTTATCATCACCATCCTCCTTGATCTTAGCACGCTTTTTTGACGAGCTCCCTTCATTTTCCTTCTTAGAAATTTCTTGTCTCGGCCTCTTGCCTTGATTTTTCTTTTGAGACAAATTTAATGCGCAACTTCTACAATAGAGAACAAATAGGAGGGCTAAGAAAGAAGGAAAAACAAGGGGGTAAATTAAATCTGAAATTATCAAAATTAGTAGCTGAAGCCAACCTGAAGGAAAGTCAAAAGTCGACGACCCATTTCGTATTGAAGCATCTCATACAAGGATTCCGCAAATAATGATAACTGCAACCAAGGAGAACAAAATACATATCAAATTCGAGAAATGCCAAAAAGGTAAAGTGAATTACAGATAACGAAGAAATAGTTCTCCAAGCCAAGATCATATACGCAGCCAACAAAGGAGAAACTTATGATACAAAGATACAACAGAATATAAACTCATAAAATGATCAAACCTCGAAGTTTGATTCTTCAAGATCCTTGTTACTGTAATCCAAGAGTGAATCCAAAGAAAGTGATACCGACTGGAGCTGTGAGACAAATATTATTAGATTCTGCTTCTGATGTAGAACATTAGGTCAAATTCTTCAGAAAATTAATACAATAAAGTCTACGTTTTAACCTACTTTTGGATCCTTGCTCTTTCTGGTTTGAAGGAACAACCCAGGATGCCGAGGAGGTTCTTCGATGATCTTCTTTTCTTTCACAGCTTTATTTGCTTTGGATTTAGACACATTTTTCTCATCATTATTTTTCCCACTTTTTCTTCCTTCAGCATTTTCTTTGCAATTGTTCCAGTGACATCAGTTTGAGAAACTTTGTTCTCTTCCTTCAGCACTTTTTTTGCACTTGTTCCAGTGACATCAGCACTTTCTTTCTTTTTGCCCTTTTCTTCTTCCTTTTTGTCTTGCTTCTCAACAGAAACAGTTTGTGCTTTCGTTTTGGGACTATTATTATCTTTTAAGGTGATCTCATCCTTCTGGTTTTCATCTGCTTCTCCATTCCCTTCAACCTTAATTTGTTTAAGCGGAGTGATGTTTTTCCCTGCCGTAATATCATCTTCAGCCACATTATTACCATCTGACGTCACAGCCTTTCTCTTTGGGACCCTTTTGATTATTTTCTTCTTCACTGTGGTTTTGGTGACGCTCTCTTGGGCCACTTCATCAGTTGCTTCTTCTAATTTAACCGTTGATTTGTCCTCGGTACTCTCAGGTTCCTTTACCTCAGGTGTTGTTGGTTCAGCTTTTGTGCGGCTTTTTCACAATCCTTTTCCTTATAAAAGTTTTCATAGCAGGAGGATTAGATGATGAGTCATCCTTTTGCCCATCAACTTCAGAAATAATCTTCTTCCCTCCTGCATCCTCTTTGTCCAGTACTTCATTCGTTTTAGCAGAATCTTCTGTAGTTTCCTTCTTCGTAGCAACTTTTTCCTGACAATCTTCTTTATAATTTTCTTCTTTCCAGGTTTAGCCACAGCTGCTTCCCTGAGCACTAGAACTTACCACTTGTTCCTTTTGACATTTTTCTCTTCCTCAGCACTTCCAACTACATTTTTAGTTTCAACAACTTTATCTTTCTCCTTCCCGTCTAAGCTTTCACCATCTTTCAGTTTGGGAGAATCTTTGTCCTTTTATCATCATCTCCAGCAAGTACGGAAGATGAGGGCTCTTTCTTTTTCTGCTGCTCAACTTTCCCTGTGCTACCTTTCACTGGCTCAACTTTCGCTTTGCCAGCTTTCACAGGCTCGACTTTTGATGTGCCACCTTTCACAGCCTCAGCTTTCGATGTGCCACCTTTCACAGCCTCAACTTTCGCTGTGCCACCTTTCACAGCCTCAACTTTCTTCTTATCTTCATGATAAAAACAATACGAGTCAGTACTGTAAGAAGCATCAGTTGACATAGTTTTTAAATCCAAATGTTACCTTTTGCTACTTCGTCTTTGTGTCCAGCTTTCTGTCATGAAAATGCACATACAGAAATAAGTACTTATCACAGAAATTAGGAATGTAGAGTCAGAGGTCGAGGATGAAGGAAACATAGATAATAAATAATGCAACAGAATAGTTGCCCGGCGTCAGGTAACAACTATGGCAGAAAAAAACAGCATGTTGAGGGTAGCATTTTTATTTTGCTCTTTATTCCTTCACAAACTACTAACTTGAAGGTTCCAACAGCAGGACATGTAGGCATCATTAAACTAATGAAATATAAAATGAGGGTGCTTGCTTAGTTCAACAACTCAGGCACTGTAACAAGAATCAATACTGTCATTATAAGCTATGTAATAGCAAGAAGTTTCAAGGATTTCGCTAGATCATCACAATATGGGTATTTTATGCTGACTAATTTCCCAGTATGGCGAATTCATTTTTACAGTGTATTCTTCAATTCAATTAGTTAAAATTCTTGGAAAAGGAACAAAAGAAAGATGGCCCAAATGAGTAAATGGATGACCCAGTACCTGTTACCAGGCCCAAACCAGGACATTTAGGGGCTGACAGGACAAGGGTGGAGAAGGTATAAAGAGTTACTCCTAACACATAAAATGCCTAAGCCCCCACCCCAAGTCAAAAACAAGGATTTGGTTCTGTTAAGCGAAAAAACGCACCTCTTTCTTCAAATTCTGCTGGCGCTCTCTTTCAGCAACTGACTTCTTGTGGCTAATCCACTGATCACGCCATGAATCTAGTGAAGGAAGGCATTCAGAGAGATCTGGGACATACAACACAGTTACTTCATTGTGACTGAAGAGGCCATCTTTTCCAACTCTGTGGTAATGAATCTGCACGCACCACAATGCCCATTATCATGAAAAGATTGTCGAAAAGTGCAATTCTCTCAAAGTTTCAACAAGCCTGTTATGCATGTCAAAACTCACTGAAAGCACTAAATCTTTATAGAAGTGTATTTCACTTCTGAAACATAAAGAGTGTGATTACACAAAGAACTCAACGAGTAGATTTCCTCCTTATATGCTGTTTGTCCAACCATGTCGATCCACCAATGTTAGCCCATTCTGTTGACTTACTCTTTTACAAGAACTATTTTACAGGGGCAACCATTCTCCTTAAAGCAAAATTGATTTTCACAACTAACTCTGTTTTCAAAATGTTTATTTTCTTTCAAAGAAAGTTCCAATTATGCAATATTCGCTCTCAAAAGACCGAAGGTTCAAAATAAACTGATATGTTTAAACTTTAAAAACAAATGCCACCAAGTATAAAGGTATTCATAAACCAAATGGAATATAAAATATCCTTTCAGAGCACCCCAAAAGTATCTCTACCATAAAGTCCAATAACATTGGTATTAAAAGATGCACAACTAGAAAATCAACCTCTTAAACAGTCAAACCCTCTCAAGAGTCTGCACGTTTTTGCCATACAACGATATAAAGAGTAGATAGGTGACAATCCAGTGAAACGGACTCAATATAGCAATGTAGATTAAGCACAGTCAATATTAACCCAAAAGTTACTACAAGCAAGAAAATTAATCACACTCAAGCCGTGCACTAAGCTCAGTTAAGAGGATTAGAGGAAAAAGTTGATTTAAATCTGCTGACAGGAGAAATAAGCATTGTGTGCAAAAGAAATTGAACATGAAAATGCAATAAACTAACAAATAATTGATAATTTTGGGGAAGGAAAATTTCAACAAGGTCCAATTTGGATTAAAATGTGACTAGATCAGGGAGAGAGTCAATATAGTCATAATTAATAAGCATTTCATCGTGTGTGACGTGCAACTGCATCCAGACGCTCTTCCAACAAAGCAGTGAGCTTTAGAATGATACTGAAATTAGAACATCTATGAGTACCGGTTTTCTTCAAATCATTTTGAAAAGAAGTGTTTAATGCAAGGAAGCCGTACGCAACAGACCCATACATCACAAAGTATTGATCAAACAATGTCAGTCATATTCTGGAACATCTAAGAGAACTCAATCGACATTCCAGAAAATTTCTCTAGGTATGAGTTCCAGAAAATTCTGAGAAAAGGAAAACAAAAACTAGGGGTCTTTTATCTTCAAAGTTTTTCGAATTTATTGATTAGAGAATATATATATATATATATATATAAAGGTGTTCTATCAGTTCTGATCAAACGATACCATCACGTTTGACCAGAAGCGATTGAGCAATTTGGTATAGTTCAACAAGGAATGATCGAGATTTGAGCATAACTTCAGTAGGTGACTAGGCGTATTTAGAAAAGGATGGGCATGCCCTAAAAATATACAGAAATAAGATTGGTATCAATCTTTAAGACACAAACTTGAGCAACGTAGATGGGAATGTAATCCAACAGAAGAAATCTAAAGATGCAAAAGATTACTGATAAAAACAGGATGGGTGATGGTTTCAGAATCGGACTACTAGAATATGATACGAAGAAGTTTGATTAATCGACTGGAATTAGAAATATTCAGAATTTTGAAGATCCACAATGGAATTCTAAGGGAGAAAATAACTTGCGGATCTTGAAACTGTGAGGCACGCGACAGCATGATCAACTGTATTGATTGAAGAGTTATTCAAAAGGACATGTTTTTCTGAACCTTCTGTCAGAAAACATTTACTAGGGTAATCGAAGAATATTCACTAAGCTTCCAAAAAAAACTCCGTACAAATACCGCCCAAACAATATCATTATAACCCTCATAAGATAATAATACTAAATCCTTGCTAGTCACAGGAGTAGATGCTAATCTAGTTTCCAGACACATCCTTTGGGGTCAGGTACATGATTGAAAAGAACCAAACAAAATTACTGAATAACTTTTTTATTAAACTACCTCAAGAAAACGGTTCCAGCGTTGACAGTTCTTCAGATCGAGATTAGTCACATCCTTCGCATACCTAAAAAGGGATATATTTCAGCACAACCACTTACACTATGATCCAAGAAAGTACTTCATAAACAAACCTCAGAGCAGTTCGAATTAAAGAGGAGTCATCAACTGATGGATCCCCACCATCAACTGTGTCCCACGGCCCCCAATTGCCATCAAAGAGTTATTCTTTTTCAGAACAGCAAACCTAAGCAAATTGCCAAAGTGGGGAATGCGATCATCATAGCTTCTTTCAGATGACAGCTCAGCCTGAGCATTTTGGCTAAGACCACTCATCAAAATAATCTGGCATCACCAATAAATGAAGGGAAAAGATTAAAGTTTCACCTACATAACACACAAGTCTCCTTCAACAATGACAATTGCAGAAGTGGTAAAATAAACTGGTGGTGATTCTTCATGATATGGTCTTCAGGTTTTTTAACAATTCATGTCATCTGTTTTTATTGCTGTTTTCCATGTTTTTAAAGCCACCCATTTTTTTCATCTCTATACTGAAAATAATTTGACAAGAATATAGTCTTTCGAGTGTTGGTCAAATTTGTCAAAGATATTCACAATTGACATTGTTATTTGTTTATGGATTTTAAAATTTGAAACTAGAGAGTGCAGCTTTTTCTCCCATAAGACTTTCAACTGTAATGTAGAGGTTGGGTGTGACTGATTTACAAGCACTTTTCCATTGTTCAGGTTGATGAATATTTCAATACTGATGGGCAGCACAAGTAAAGGCCAGCCCATTTCAGTCCCACTCATAAGTCCAGCCTTGTTTTGACTTATTCATCTCCAAATGAAGTGCAAAACATAGTAATGAAGTGATGGACTATCTCTACCAAAAGATAAATGTATAGATTCTTTAATCTAAGAAGATAAATCACATGCAGTAAAGATGAAGGATGTCTATTCTACCAACAAACACTAACAGTAGAAGATGCAAGTTTCATTTCAAGAAGATTGCACTGATTATCGTAATGTTTCTGTACATAATCAAACTACAAATACCTAACCTTGGCATTCCAAATGGGAGGTTGACTTTTTGACATGTCAGTAACCAGCTGTGCCGAAAGTGATTCTTTCTTCTCCACAACACCCTCCTTTTCGACAAAGTCATGCTCAAAACTGTTTCATAAGACATGGAAAATGTAACTGCTCACATCAATTTTCTAATATTGCATCCAACTCTTGCCACAATGAACAGTCAAGGAATTGAACCCACAGGCATTAACAAGTTACTTTTATCTTTTTTAAAAACAAAAGTATTAGAATGTAGTATGTAGTATGCAACGAGGAAACTCCAATAAGAGCCAAAACCCAAAAGGAAAAGGTCAGATGAAAGATTTACCTAACAGGAGTATAGAATGGGAGCTTCAGATTTTGCTTAGGCCAATGTACAAGTACCTATAACCAGCCAATCAGTAAAACCGAAACAGTACAAGGGATGCTTTGAAAAAAAAACAGGTGAAACAAGACATACCTTGGAGCATTCAGGAGATATGTAAAGTCGGGGATATCTTTTGTCCAATGACAAATAATCCCTCTCAGCTTGCGCAAAGTTAAATGAGAAAACCTACAAAAGCAAGTAACAAATTAGGTGAAATCAATTAACATAATTCCAAAATGCATTTCAATCTCCAGGTCCACATTTTGGACAAGTCACTGTTCTCCCAATTTATCTAAAAGACAATTAATTCATCTAAACATAAAGATCTAGACTCAATCCTTGATAACGTCAAAGAGACAGTGATGCCAACAACAAAAGCAATTGCTTGTTTGACTAAATAGATTTTTATATAAATTACATGAAGTCTGATTAAGGTCTCAAGATTGCAGCACCTACTTTAAAATTATCAAGGAAGACTACAAAATTACAAGACGAAGGATATCAAAAACCAAGCAAGCCAAGGTGCATAAAAGATTACGAACAAAGATTGAATTGGCTGGCACAAGAAGAGAAGAGAGAAGAGGCATCAAGAAGATTGGTGCTTTGAAAGTTCATGAGAGAGTTCACCAAAATAGAAAAACTAAAGTGATGTGGATTGTTGAGCAAGTTTTCCAGTAAGAATGCGCAAGCAGGCAGCAGTATCCAGCAACCATATCCAATAATCAACTAGAATGTGTCAATGAACATTCCTATATAACGGTCCTTGAAGCAGAATTAAGCATTTAAGTTTCTCTATAAATGAGTCCAAAATCGTACAACGGCCAGGCTGTTGTGTTGTTTTACCTTGCAGGAATACTCTCTCCTCTTATCTTTAACAGGAGAATGAGGCCTTCAGCATTATAAAATACCAAGTTAGGACGGCTGCAAGATAGACAAGTTGCTAAACAATATAACTGTTATAGGATGCAATTAAACAAGATCCACCTATTCGACACTTCACGGCGTGGGGATTCTCGTCGTTGAGTTCTGGTGTCCTTTGTCAGTGAGGGACCTCGACGGTCCCTAGATGATCTAGGAGGGGTCAGTTCACGCCGCAATTCAAGTCCACGTTTGTGATCTCGGTCTTTCTCTTTGTCCCTTCGCTCCCTTTCCCTTTCGCGTTCTCTCTCGCGTTCCCTTTCACGTTCTCTATCGCGTTCCCTTTGACGGTCTCTTTCTCGTTCCCTTTCTCGCTTCACGTTCGCGTAGGCGCTCCTTCTCCCTTTCTCGATCTTTCTCCCGCTCGCGCAGGAAGTCCCTGTCCTCTCTTCGTTCCAGATCACGACCATATGTAACCCTATCATCTTTCCTATCCTCAACTCTAAGATGACTTGCACGTCCCAGCGTGCTAATTGGATAATCTGATTCTAGTGGCGAGCGATGAAGCCCCTTTCCCGCTCCATAGTCCCTACCCGGAGGCAAGCTAACTCCGTAGCCAGGATTTGAAGAACCTTGAGCATAGATAAGATCGTCTACGGTTCTACGTGGAGCAGCTCCCAAAATTGATGCAGCATGCTGTCCACCATATGATTGGCCACTTATCATTGACAAAGTATGTGATTCTGGAGTCGTTTCTCCCACCGAACGAGATGGGATCTTGGCCAGGATGACGAACAGTTGCCCTTCCCACAAGATAATCAGCTTGTCTGGCAGAAATTTGGTGCTACTCAGTTCATAAGATATTATACCACTTAATGAAAATGCACAGTGTTTCTGTGCATGTCCACTAGAATACAAATTAACCTCAAACTCATATCCAAAGCAAAAGAATTCCTTAATTGATCAATTATGCTTTGAAAGTTAATAATCATGACACATGCAAGATGAGAATGCAAAATAATGGCAGCAACATTTGGCTACTGAAACCAATATCACTGATACATGCCAAAAGGTTGCAACCTAACATACCTAGCTCCTCCTTCGACCGAAGCAGATTGTAGTCCACGAGCCTTTAGCACTTGTTCCATGTGATCATACATCTTAGACTGAAAAAATATTAAATAATTTCAAATGAGCTTAGATTTCAAATGAAAAAGATAGATAAAGGGAACAAAATCAAGATATATATGATAGCAAAGGCATACTTTTGCTTTCCGGTTATAGCAGAAGGTATAAAAAAATTAATTGCACTACTCCGTACCTGATGTTCATGGCCAAAGGGTGCTGGCTCGGTATATCTACCAACAGTTTCAGTTGGCAAATCAGCTGCCAGATAAGCACTGTGGCGTTCAGCATATTGGCGTCTATCAATTGATGGATACTCAGAAATCCTATCCGAATATAACTGATCAACCTTCTGACCATATCCGCGGCTTGATGACGAGACATAATCAGTGCTGAACTTAGGTGAGTCTGGCATGGATGACCCATATGTACTTCGACCTTCTAAGGCAGTTGCAACAGATCCCTTGCCCATTGGAGAAATCTGGGAAGAATATACAAATGAGAATCCAAACTTTGCCAGAGATCACATAGCACCAGATGGAATGACAATTGAAAGCTTTTAAACAACGAAATAGACAGGAAACAAGTATAAATTAATTAGTGAACAGTATCTCAAGAGCTAATAACAACAAGAACCATAGGAATATTTGAATCAAAAAAGCAGGCATTATTATCACCCAATACACATGGAAACAAAGAGTATCACCCTATTGAATATTATGAAAATTGTAAGAGAAGATTTCAGAAAAAGAAAAGGTAGAAATTCTGGTGAAAGCTTAGGGTGTCTGGAGAGGAACTATACGTTTCAGGGAAATTTTGAGAGAAGCCGAGAAGGATTTGAATCTGGGTGTCATGAAATCTCATAATGTATAAATATAATATGCATCAACAAACATGAGTGTGTCTTGTGTTCTTAGGGAAGAATTTTATTTGATGAATGGAGCACAGAAATAGATATAGCCCGAATTAGTTTAGAAAAGTCTCAATCATAAGCAGTCTAAAAGGATGTTTAACTGAGCTTATCCAAGTGCTAGTAAGAATTGGATATTATTTTTAAGATGAGTTGTTCGAATAAAATAAGATCATAGAGCTTTCAAGATGTTAGTAATTAAAATGACTACTTTTAGAAACAAGATATTATTCTAAAAGAAGTAAAGAGTTTCCTTACTTGTTATGAAAAAACTCTGAACCTCTTACTTTGTCAAATTGAAAGATTTATATTTGAAAAGCTACACTTTTGAGGTGCCTGTAATCCGTTTAAAAGCTTATAACTTTATAAGGCCCGCTAAACACCATCTAAATTGATTCCAGCGCAGGATAGTATACCAGATGCTTTCTAAAAATTCAATTACTAAAATAACATTCCTTAGAGCTTCAATTAGGTAAAGAAGGCTGTTAGTAGACAGATTAGCCAAAAAAAGCGCAGATATTTGTGGCATTAAAGCTTCAAACAAAAGCTTAAATTCAAGAAGTGTATACATGCAGTCTAGAGAAATTGAGCAACACAATTAGGATGCCACAAATCTATATTTTTTTCAACAGTCAGAGAATAATTCATTAATAGTGAGTACAAGGAGTACTCAAAACCCATTAACAGATTACAAGAGTTTGGAATCAATTCACAGCGAATTAAGACTAATCCAACGATCCCCAAGCCATAAATCTATATTATGAATCACTATAAACGATATCCCATGTCTGATATCTGCCAACACAAGCTATTAGCTACTGAAGGTTATCCTAGGGTACATCATCAACTTAACCAATGTTGTTACAACATGTATTACACACAATAAATATGCATCAAACATCTGCAAAAATCTCTAGAAAAAGTTCTTGTATCGACCAAATTAGTTCACGGCTGAGGAGGGCACAGTTCACGGGCCACACCTCTGAACTTGCAAATCTCCACACACCAAAACGTGTTCTGTACAATCTTGAAGATCTAAAACACGTTTTGGACAAAAACACATACAATAAAACAATGACAAAAACATAAACATGAAACAGTGCTGAATTCTGGTCTGGTGTTTAATTGGAAACTTGACAATAAAAGAACAGCACCCTTTGCTTTGAATCTCGATTTTGCCAAGTTGATTTTGACAGCCGCAGTCGTTTCTTTGGTATTGCTCTAGGTTATTTTTCTTTTGCGTGTCTGTGTGAATTATCTTCGCTGCTATTTTATGACTTATGCCGTGTTTTCAACTATATACCTCCTTTCCATATCAACATACTTGGACAATCTTGGTTTAGATAAGATTAGCCCATTGGGCTATTTCTCAAATAATAGAGCCCCAGTTTTGTTTTTCCTATTACAAAAAAACACTTTTGGGCGAGATCAATAGGGAGCCTCACTCCCTTGTGCACCTCTTGCATCTAGAAACTTCCCAACACATCCCCAATATATTGCCCAAAACTTGGGGCATAACTTGTAAGAGTGTGTATGAGCGTATCAGCTCAAAGGCAAACCATTCAGCTTTTCTCTCAGTCTCTCTTAATGAGGAAAAATATTGCTCATCCCACTTGTGGATTAAAACAATTTTTCTCAAGGAAAATTTCAAAGAGACATTTCAAATTATCTTCTATAATCTATAATCTCAAGGAAAAAATATTGCTCATCCCACTTGTGGATCAAATGCTTCATCATTATAATCAAGCGTGAGTTATTAACCATCTCCTGCACATTTTTAACACTATGAATACAAGGATTCACATTCAATATAGTGCCACCGTTCACACAATCAAACCTAACATTTATGTGTGATTTTATTTACACAGACATGATTACTCTAGATCTTGATTTATATTCCATGAAGCACTAACAAATTACTTCAAAATTTGCAACAATTAAAATAACAGTTGTGTATTAGATAATACGTCAATCACATCTAAATTGGAAGTAGCATTAACCCAAACAATCTGAGTCAAGAATATAGCCAAGAACCTGCTGCCCAGTGGAGCCGTAGACTGAGTTATACTGCCCACCATAATGGGGCTGCGGAGACGCTGCAACAGCAGCTGCCGATGAAAGGATGCCCATGTAAATGACCGTGACCCCTAAGTCCACCAAATTCCGATTCTTGAGAAAGACCTGCTAAAATATTTGCAGCTCCCAACTACAACACACACAAAAAAACGTACATATATAAAATGAATGGTGTACCATGCGCTCTACTGGCTGTACATTAAAATCATAAAAACATGTAATTCTAAGAAAAAACGAGATGCGTACGTTTTGAGGAGCGTATGAAGATTGTGAGGAGTACGGTTGTTGTTGGCCGTAGGGATTGCTTCCTCGAGAAGAATACATGATAGTAATCAACGGAAAATAAATTAAACAAAGAAAAGCATGTAGAGGGCAGATGGTTCTCAATTATTGAAAATTAAAAGGGTGTTTGATTTGTGAAGGTGAAACTGCTGCGGAGACGGCGGCGGCGGCGGACGGCAGCGGCGGACACCACGCTACGGTGCAATAAAAGGTGAAGAATAAGTAAACTGACAGAGCCCTAAACATCTGACGAATATATCTTAGGTTAATTGCAGTTTGACCCAATACTATTTTTATTGTCACCTGACCCCTGTACTGTTTGTATTTGCAATACTGTTCTCTGCGTGTGTTTTAGAACTTAACAAAAAAATGTGTTCACTTATCTAATTTATTTGTTCCTATAAAATGTGTTTATTTTTATACACAAAATTATTTTATTTTCATTCTTCAACTATCACTTAATTACTCAATTTATCATTATACTTACTTATAAAAAATTATTTTATTTATAAGTGGACCCTATAATATCCTAGAATCTTCTTTATTTTATTTATTTTTTCTTAAAATTTGAGTTCAACTCAATAGACACATGTTTAAGGGACCAATGAAGTATTATTTTGAAAGCATAATAAGAGATTTTTTTATATATATTTAGACTTAATTACATAATAAATTACCATGTTTTCCAAAATTACATTTTAATTTTAAATTTAAAATTTTGGTAAAAAAGTTCTATTTATTCTTGGTAATTTCTCACTTATTAAAATTTGATTTTGAGATTATAATTATACTACGATAAATATTTCAACGAGAAGATTGATCTCACTACACTATCATTAATTTGGTCACCTCTCGGTCCTTCTTCCCCAACTTTTGAGCGAACATAACGATTGGTCATTTCAATTTTTGAGGTGGAGCGACTAGTTCTAATTTTTGGAGATAGGACGACGGGTTGTTCTTACTTTTATTTTTATGCAAAATGATGGAATAACTAATCGTCCAAATTTTTAGGCGGAACAACCAATTTTATGTACTGAACGAATAATTGCTCTAAGAGGGTGAGAGGGGTGGATGACTATGAAAAGGTAGGTAGATAAGGATGTTGGTCATGTGGTAGAAAACTTTTTTTTTTTAAGGTGAGTTTTATATGAAAATGTTCATAATTAAATTAGCATGAAACTATTTTAAAAATTTTAAAATATCAAATATTTTATCAATAGTATTAAAAATCTCATCATATCAATAATTATAGTCATGAGTATCATATTATCTTTCATGAGTATCAACAATAATTAATTTTTTTATAATTTAAATTATTCTATTTAATATACAAATGTAGTATTATAATATTTAATTTAAAAAAATATTTATCATAAACCATGTTCATATATGATCTCCTCACTTTTAAATGAAGATGGATGTAAAATCTATATTTTTAATAAAATAGAGAAACTCTTGTGAAATATTCTATTGTGAAATTATAGTTAAAAATATCATGGGTCATACTCATCGAGGCACAATTTAGGTCAAAAATGAAAAAAATAAATAAAGTGCGGATTTGTTGCCCTAACAAATCAACAACGAAAAGAACATAGAAAAGCAGTCGGAATCACGATAGAGAAATGCGAACGAGAGTGAACAAAATCATAAATACTCACTTTCGGGTTGTATTACTATAAAACTCCGTTTGATAGGGGTTATTATTCAAGGTGAGATAGTACGAAATTAGTAAGGGTTTGATATTATTATATTGCTTGGTAGGTCATAAAACTAGCTACATACTAATAAAAATGTGGAAAATACTAATTTGTCCTTCAAATTTTTATTCACCATTCCAATTTCCATTAAAATGAAACTAAAAAATCACATTATCATCTCCAATTGTAATTAAAATGAAACCCGTAAATCATTATATTGTCGTGCAAATTGAATTAATTGAACAAAATCATCTTTTCTCTTGTAGCTATACATGGAAGGTCTACATAATCATAAAATTGGTAGGAATGAACCTTAAAATTTGCAAAAATCAAAGCCACAATTCAATCCAACAATTAAAAAAATCAAACTGGAAATAAAATTCAAATTGTACAATATCAATTACAAATACATTAGATGCGCGCAAGGGGGAGAGAAGAGGGGTGAGAAATAGAGAGAGAGAGAAGAGGGTCAAGGTCGCGCAAATTGGTGTGGCGATTGTTCGATGGAGGCGGCGACGGCGATAGCGATTGTTCGATGGCGGCAAATGTGGTGGTATTTCAATATCACTTTGTAAAAAAAAACCGAAGAATGAAGGGGTGAGGAGAAAGAAGAGAACTAACGGCGGGTTCTTTGATGGCGGCGGCGGCAACCGGTTTGATAGTGGCGGTGCTCTTTCATTGGCAGTGTCATTGGAAAAATTGAATAGAGGAGAAGAGGATTAAGGAGGAAGAAAAGGGTAAAGAAGGTAGACTAATTTCTTTTCAACCGATATAAAATTGTAAGGGGAGGTGAGATAATTTTATCTTGATTATGGCATATAAGAAGCCATTTTGTACGTGGTCGGGAGTATTACATCTGGATCCATATAATTTTTATACGTTGTATCAAGCAATATAAAAGATTATAATATGGGGCTTATATGTCCTACCAAGCGTGAGCCTAAGGGTAAGTGTGTATTTATGTAAGGACAAATACGTATTCTTGTTTATTTATATAGTAACACATCTTTCTCATAAAGTAACACATTTGTGTTTATATAATAATACATTTTTCAATACCTTACATGTGTTACTTAGAAAGACAAATATTTTGTTTCTATAAGGACATATATAGATTGCTAGTTCTTACATTAACACATATTTGTCCTCACATCAACAAATATTTGATCTTATAGCAACACAACTTGGGAGTGAGTTTTTATTTTTACATTTGCGCAAATTTAGTACACACGGTCCTTACAGAATCATGTTTGACCTTATAACAACACAACACGAGAGTCAATTTTTATTTTTGCCTTTGGGTGATAAACACATATTATTTATTCTTGTCGTAACATATATTTATTTATAGTAATATATATTTAACTTTATAATAACACATTTGCGAGCAAGATTATATGAGTTTTTATCTCAATAAAAATAGGTATTTTCCTTTTTTTTTCAACAAGTTTTTTTTTTTTTTTCTTTTATCATCTTAGCCTTCGTTTCATTCAAATTTGGAACCCTTTGGCCTTTGTCTTGCATTCCACCTCATAGATAGACAAAGTGCCAAGCCGGCTTCCGCCGCCGCGTCACCGGACTTCTCCTTCCGACAGTTAACTCGAACGACGTATAATCATTCAGGAACCCTAAAAACTCTCTACTCAATATGACCACTTGCAATGGCGGCTGCTACACTTGCTGTAGTTCTTCTCATACTTCCATTGATACTGCAAAAACCCCTTTCCAAAACCCCTATCCCTAATCTCCAAACACAGATTGCAATTTCCTTAAGCCCTTCACTATTGACGATTTCTTCTTCACCTTCTCGCCCATTCCTAGCCAACAGCAGCAAAAACAACAATGTTTCGACTAAGAAGGAAGAGCAGGCGGAAGAGGAAGAGGAAGAGGAAGTAGAGGAGGATATGCCGTGGATACAGGAAAAGGCTTTGGATTTGGTCGAGTTCACTGGCACCGTCACGCAGGCAATTCCGGGACCACGTGTTGGGCGGAGCTCCCTGCCATGGATTCTGGCCGTTCCCTTGGCTTATCTTGGCGTCACTTTTGTCATTGCCTTTGTTAAGACCGTGCGGAAGTTCAATTCCCCTCGGGAGAAACGCCGCCACTTGGTTGGTTTGCTCGCCCTTTTCTTTATTTGAATACGAATTGATGTTGTTTACTTGAACTGAATTCGTACATTGTGCTCTTGATAGTTCTTCCTCCCTCACGAGTTTAGCTTCATACCTTGTTTGGCATGAGGTGGAGGAATGAAGAGGGATTTGAGGAGTAATTTTGTAAACTAAAAGTAATGATATTTTGTATAAATTTGAAGATATTGTGACGGTGAAGTTTAGGGAGGAATTTTTATTTTAAGGATGTGAAGCTAAACTTGGTACGGACTGATAAGGAAAGTGTCAAGCTAATTACATGAATGATGAGTATTAGTATTGTATCATAGTTGGATCAATTTCATGAATGATGGTACTTTATTTTAAGGATGTGAAGCTAAACTTGGGACGGAATGATAAGGAAAGTGTCAAGCTAATTACATGAATGATGAGTATTAGTATTGTATCATAGTTGGATCAGTTTCATGAATGATGGTACAGGAGGGCTAAGATATATGTTACTCCTCAGTCTAAACCTTTCATAGGTAAGAGGGCATACAAAATAAAAAAGAGAAGTAATGATTGAGATTTTGAGTGACAATTTTGTAAACTTTTAAGAAAGTAAAGAGATTAGTTATTTGTGTGTATGTGCGGATCCAAAAGTAATGACATTTTGTGTAAATTTGTAGATTGTAAGGATGAAGTTTAAGGAGGGTTATAAATTTAAGAGTATGAAAAGTATTGCGGGACGAACGGAAAAAAGTGTGAAAGATATTTTGGGAAGAAGGTAGAATATTTTTTTAATATTACTCCATGATTGAGAAAGATTGGAGAAACAAATCAGGTGGAAATTTATACAACTTCATTTTACTCTGTAACAATCTGATACTTGTTACTTGTTAGGGATCAATCATCCCTAATTTTTGGCAATAAATTTTATGTTTCTTATAAAAAAAAATGGAAATTTATATAACTTCATTTTCTCTTGGTGCATGTTTGGTGTGAGTATGATGATGGAAGGAGGATGTAGCTGGATTTTGCAATTTGATATTGTGGTGCATGACAAACAATGAATTGGTTTATGTATACATAGGTCCATTATAAGCTATGTTTACTTTATTCTGTTATGCTATACAACTTCTATAAAAGGGCACAACAGGAAATAATATGCTGTAGCAAGAAACACCCTTGTTCTAGCTTGGTTTTAGATTCATATATGGCTTTCTTGAGCTTGAAATGATTGATTGAAACCCAATTACTTGAGGCAATAGAACTTCATTTGATGTTTAAGTTTATTATGAAACTGTGATGCTTAAGAAATTTGAAAAGAAACGAAATAGAGAAATAATTGGAGAAATCTGAGAGATGGGCTGGAATTAATATTTTGGTAATGTTGGCTATTTGTGCTAATTAAAACCTAACCTTAAAAGTTAACTTCTAGCGACTAATCTTGGCACTACCATACTGGAGATTACAATGAATAATCATGGCATTAAGCCACTAATAATAACATAGAAATAATGATACTAAACTTCAAAAGACCCATTCAACACCTATGCTCAGTAATCGTATTACATGAGTTCTATGACCAAGTCTCCTTCTCTACCCCTAGTGCCAGAAGATCTTATTGTTCATTTTTCCTCTTTTAATGTGAAGGTGGCTTAGACTACTACTTGCAACTTTTGCCTTGGTGATGAAACTGTACAATGTTTCCAGTGACGAGGGCTATTAACTAATCTATTATGATGCTGTTTTTCCGTAATACTTGTTAGTATGGCATGAATGAACTTGGCATTTTGGCTCTGTGCAAGTGAGCTTCTAGTCTATCCATAAGATATATATTCTCCATGCAACATTGCAAATGATATTCCCCATATGTTGAGACAGCTTTTTCCCGGGGTATGGCATGCATTGTTATGTAGCTGTTTAAATGGATATATCGTGTCACATTTTTTAGCAATTATGTCAACCAAAAGTATCACGACGTTGATTAGGAGTTGAGTGGTTTTGTGAAAATTTATTATTTACCTCTTTGTTTACTTGACAAGTATAGTTTATTTCAGGTCAATAAAAATGCTACGCTCTGCAAATCTCTGGATGAACTGTTTCAGAAGGGAGCGAATGAAGTAAACCAATCAGCTTTGAAGGAACTGATGCAAAAGGTGAGTCATACAAGGCATGCATGCCATGAGTCCATGACCTTGACTGTTGATGACTTATTTTCCAGTATAATTGTCCAAATCTTTTCTGGAAAGAATGGTGAATCTAGACTTTATGTTCCCTTTGGTTAATTATTTTAGTTGTTATGTTTATGGTATCAAATGCTTATTGTTGATCTTGGTTTTTTATTTGGAAGAATAACTAACCCCTCCCAGTCCTCCTCGTGTTTTGTTGGAGTTGCCAAAAGTACTCTGTTGAAAACCACGCAGCATCCTATATCACTCTCTATAAAAGAAATATAGAGAAAAGAATGCACCCCCATCTCCCTGAAAAAGAAAAATAAAGGAAGAAAGATTCCATTAATATTTAGTATCGATTATTACTACATATCATCCCTGCCATTCAAAGACCGTTGCTTATTAATTAGACATACATTCATTTCCCTGCACTGATATGATCTATAGTACTGTCTGGGTGAAACAAGAGATTTGAAGAAAACATATATGCTAGACTAAATTAGAAACAAGTAAACCTTTTATGTGTGTAGCTCCATCTGTTTCAGAGAGAGATCCGAAAGGCACTTATATCATGATCATATTTGTAAGCTGACTTGCTTGAGTATATACTTAGACTTAGAGCTGAATTATTTCCGAAGAGTGTTTTTATGTTGGCTCATGCATGTGACATATACAGCACCCTAAATTTAATGCAAACTGCTTGATATATTCATAGTTTTGTATTTCCAGACAGGTTTTGAGATGGACGAAATTTTGCGTAAATACATACGTTACGTGTTGAATGAGAAGCCATTTAATCCAGATCTGATAGTGAATTTGATCCACCTCAGGAAAGAGACAATGTTGGATGACTCCCAAGTAGCAGGAATTCTAAATGAGATTTCAGCAAGGATTGTGAAAGATAAAGGTACTACATTAACTTGTTGCGACTTGTCCTCTGTGGAGCTGTAACAAAACTCTCTTGGTTCTAAACCATTGCATATGTTTTCACAGACTTGGCAATTAATCTAAAGCCTTTGAACTTGCTTACCAAGTAATGTGAATATGTGGATTGTCTAAGCTACTTTAAATTGCCTTAATTGCAGATATAAACACTTTTTTTTTCGCAAATTGCAATCTAAACTTTTGCATCCTGCTAGACAAAACCTCAATTAAATTTTTTGCAATTCGAGCCAACTGGCAGATTCACTCCTGCCCAGAAATGACGATTCGTCGTCAAGTACACATACAAGTTTCCGGCAAGAGTGAATCAGTCCACTGATTCAATTGCAAAAAAACAAAAAAAATTGAGGTTTTGTTTATCGGATTCAAAAGTATAGATTAGATTGCAATTTGCGAAAAGGTTATGATTTTATCTACTATTAAGCCTTTAAAATTTCCAAACATCTTTTAGCAGGTGTTTGTATACATTCATTAATTTTTGAGCAGACTCTTTTGTAGTTCGCCTGCAGTGTGTTATTTTATGGTAGATCTATTTTGAGGTTACAAATGATCAAACAAGGCCTATATTTATTGCAAAACATTGATACACAGCAAGATGATTTACTGATCTGGAATATGCATACATATTCAGGTCCAGTGGTCATGGATATGTCGGGATATTCTGAAAAGGGATTCAAAAGAAAACTTGCCGTGCAATCTCTTTTTGGGAAGATTTATTATCTGTCTGAGGTAAGACTCTATTTGGCTAGAGGTGACATTATTAATAGTTTATGTATAAAGTAGATATGCTGGAGGGTATTATGGGTCCATTTATGAATAGAGTGATTGTTTATGAATAAAGTCAATAGGAAATTGAGTAATTAAAGAGATGTTTGAAGGGTGAAAGATAAAGTGTTATATTCGATTATAGTATGTGCATACTAAAATTGGACAGACAAAAGGGGAAAACGAGCATACTAAAATTGGACGGAGGGAGTATTATCTATAACGATTATTAAAAACAGGTGCTCCTCTATATTTGTTGCTCTTAGTCTTAGATATTAGGCACAGTTATAGCTCTGCATGTCCATGGGGTGTGGTCATTGTTTCGTGGTACTAAAAAGGAGTAACTATTTGCAAAGTTGTATATACATTTTCTGGTTTCTGGAAAACTATTTAGATTACTTAATATTTGTCACTTTTTGATGTATATTAATTAATATTGTAGTATCATTCCAATTTGTAGGAGCATATATATGTTTTACATGTAGCATATCCACATATTTTTTCCCCATAATACATCTAAAGATCCTTGAACTATCAACCTTTAATTTGAAAGGCCCGTAAACTATATTTTGTTTTAAAAACCCTTGAATTATTAACTTTTGTTTCACGAGATCCTTTTTAAGGGTATTTCTAGATAAACGTTGATAGTTTAAGTGCTTTAGTGTATTATGCCCTTATTTTGTTTAAAGGGTTGAAACATTAATTAATACTTCAATCCTTCATCAATGCTTTTGAAACCACTTACTATTGATATATGTATCATCTACTCTACTCATCTAGTCGAGATTATTCACGACGCCACTGTTTATCTTATCGATCTTTTTGTTTCGTTGTCTAGCTGCCGGAGTTTTGTTCAAGAGGTAGCTCCTTAACTGTTAAGGAAATATTTGGAGTAGCAGAGTAAGTATCATTCCCTTTTCCTTCACACCCATAATTGGATTCACAATAAGTGCTGATGAGTAATGCCTCTTCTGTTCTTTTGCAGTGAAGATGCTGAGAAGCTAAGGCTCCATACTGTTTCAGAAGCCGGGATATGGATTCACTGGAGAAGATGGTTAACGGCTCCGACGGGGACGGGGACAGAGGCGATGACGGCGACTCAGCAAAAGAGGCTTGATGCTGTGTCAGGTGCAACATTTTAGGTTAAGGTCAGCTTAGATGAAATAGTCTAAGGTGATAACAGGAAACCAAGAGAGTATACCAGAGTTTTATTTTACATTTTTTTGTTCTGTGAAAGTTTACCATGCTTCAGTTTATTTTATTTTTATCGAGGTATTTTTGCAGCTAGATTATTGTATTACCAACTACATTGTATTCTAAGCGTTTGATTATGATGTCTTACGAGTTATTTAGTATGTCAATAAAATGTGGTAAGAATTGTTTTTGTTTATTTTCTTGGAAACCTCATAGCAATTTTACAAGAGTAAAAGTTTTTTTATCATTTATTTGGGTGGAAATAGGCTTAATTGTAGATAAAATTATAATTTTTCTTCAAATTGCAATCTAATCTAAATTTTATGATTGATTTCTTAGGGTTGCATCAAAAGTGTTATAATTTATTTAAAAAAATGGTTGTTGCCTCAAAAATTAAGACTCCTGTTTCCTTTTTTGAATATCTCCACTAAAATCATTCAACATACAAATTCTTTTGCCAAATGGAAAGAAGATATGATGACACTAACTTTAAACAACAATTTACAATGGAGATCATATATAAGCATGCCTAGAATCAGTTTATTTTTACAACTTCAACAAAAAAACTAAGTACACAACATTGCAGAATGATAGTCTTGGACAAAAATCTGCATCTTCTAAATTTAACATGCAGATAGATGTCATAAGCTTTTTAAAGTACATTGTTCAACAGATAGCAATGGAACACTGATGCAGCAAAGAGATGCATTTGAACTCATATGAGCAGTTGCAGACACATACTACAGCTAGGAATAGTACCTGCCAGTGATGACAATTTTGCAAGATTCAGATTATGCTTTCTCTTTGCCAGAGTTGATTGACTCCTTTGAAAGAGATAATGCATGTAAAGGTCTCGGAAGCGGACGAAAACTGATGAAGAAAGAGCTCATGCTGCTAATGTAGCCAACTCATCATGAAATTCCTCTCCTAGTCTCATAAGCTTGCTTTCATATGGTTGTTGCTGTCATGCTACAAAAGTAAACATTCTATTTAGGTTAATAGCACAAGTGAGGAGACATTTTCATTTAAGATTTTGACAGATCAAAAGGGACATTGCTTAAAAATCAAAGGCAATAGCATCCACAACTAGTAGGTTCAACCATTTGCAGTACTAATATCATCATACTGCTTTAAATTCATACCATGAGACGCCGAAGGAGTTGAGAGTCATTGAGGTCACAGCTTGTACTCCACGTAGTTTGATAACCGTCGTGCCTTTTTGCAATTGACAGTAACTTCAAGAGAGTGCCATCAGAGCGTCCTTATTCTGGTCTTCGTTTTTGTTGGCTGTCCTGCAACAGAAAAAAGTAAACAATCAAGAATGTGGTCATTCCAGATAACAAGTAGACCACTTTTCAGATGTACAATCTAGATCTTAATATTTACTCATATAGGAGGATCTGAAGCTAAAACTTCACACAAGCATTTGAGAGCAGCTGTAGCTCTATGCAATTGAACAAGTGTTTACATATCTTCGCTGATGACATATTCTAGCTGTTTCTCTAAGCAATGAAATACTTCCTCAAGGTCTGAGACCTTACTATAGAACAATTCAGCATTGTCTCTATCCATCAAAAGAACTGTGTTCCGACGGGCTCTTTCACCAACTAACTGGATAAGATCCCAAAGGGCTCCAGAAGTTTGAATATCTGAACCATAAGAGGAACCAGATTTAGATGCATTGGCATGGCTAATTGTATTCTGCAGCACCTACCAGCAATGCAAGCCAGACATTCTCAAGATTCCTGGAATAATTAATCAAAACAACTGAATCAGAAATTGGAAACAAAAAAAGGAACAATTTAAGAGCAAAAGAAGAAGGGAAAAGAACCACCAAATAATTAGACAAGAAAAAATTGTCCATACTCACAATTTTCATGGCCCTTGGACAAAGCAAGGAACTGGAGATCTACAAGTTGTCCAGAATTGATCTGCTTGTCCTGGTAAAGTGGTAAAAACATTTATTCCCCCACTTTCAAATTCCCTTGAATATGTTAGTTTGTCAAGTACACCATCAACCTGCCCAGACAAAAGAAAATCATGGAAAAGCTGACTCAGTAAAGTTTCTGATTCCTCATCTCGAGGGCTTCGGCATGCAACTCCAATTAAGCCAGCCCTTTGCCTGTCACCTGCATCCCAAGCTTCTGAACTGGCTCTTCTTGGAGCAATATTTCCAGCAACAGCGAAGTTTCTTCTATCCTCTTGTGATAATCGATCATTAGAACTACCTTTACGTGACAAGCTTCGTGCAGGTGGTTCAACTCCACCAAGCTCCATCTTCACTATCATCCGAGCATGGTTACACAGAAGCATCAAGAACTTTTCCAGCATCATTAGGCAAGTCGAACTGATAAAGTATGGTGGAGCTCCTCCAATAGTGGGATACTGTAGCAGTATAGCAGAACCAGCTGGTATGCCACCTACTTTTAATATCTGCTCTTGCTTTAGGTATAATCACTTGGATTGGTGCTTTCTTCTGCAATATCTTCACCCACTGGCTTCGCAATATCAACACCAGATTTATATTGCATGGTCAGAAGAGAATACTCAATGTAGCTTGAACTGGTGACCTGATCCATACAAAATGTAGCAATAAGAATAGTTATTATCTTTACCCTCACTATCATTGTCCAAATCAAGAGGCCAAATTCTCTTCTGACCAGCAAGATCCTTCTGGATACCCAGATCACCATCAGTGCCAATGATTTCATGTGACCAAAGCTTTGACACATATAAATCAGAAGAAAGTTTTACTTCAAAGCACTGTATCTCATGATTAGTAAGTAGAAGGAACTGTCTTGTAGTATTGTCTAATGAACGAGTAAAGAAGTTCCAAATTAATGACCTTGGATAGCCCTGACTATACTGTCACTTCCTCGAGAAAATCAATTTGGCAGGCTCTCTTTGATGGGTCAATATGGATTTGGACATCGATTCTTCTACGAGTGCATTTTCGAACTCTACAAATAGCTTTTAAAAACACAATTTTTGAAAAAAATATTATGAAAACTTGTTTGTAAAATTTGAATACATATCATGTGTGATAATTAGGACCGTTTGTTTTGAGTGATTACTAGAAATAGAATTTGTTTTTCTTAAAATATAAGTGTTTGTTATTGTTGATTTGTATTACATATAGACTGCAAAAAAAAAAAAAAAAAAAAAAACCGACCAATATTTTCCCATTTTTAAGTGAAAATGTATCTCTCCTTTCATGAAGTATCAAAATTATCATCCACTAAATTATTGAGTTAATTGACAAAAATATCTTTTTTATTCCAACTAATATAGTAGATGGAGATATAATTATAAAATTTTAACTTATCACATGAATTAATTCTCAATACAAACACTCGAAAATATTATGAAATGTTGTAATATATACTAACAAACATATGATTTAGTAAAACATATCACATAAAAAGTCGAATGTATCATATGTTTCACTTCCTCCAAATTTAATATCCAGAACCAAACATCTGAGTTTATATATATATATATATATATATATATATTGAGAGAGGGGGAGATGCAGTGTTCCTCAACAAATCCAAAGGAGTAAAACTGTATATAATATAATATATATCCAGTACAAGTTTGACAAAACAGAGGTTCTCCATGGAAGAACCAGCAATGCTTAGCAAAATTTAAGACAAGAGGAAACATGTTTCCTTTCCTATTTCTACATGGAACTGAAAATTCAAAGTAGATACATACAAGCAAAGCAAAGCAAATCTACATCATCAAGGCTCCAGCTTCAGCGATACAACGCGAGACTGCCTATTTCGTTTCGCCGCCTTAACGAATATAACCGAAAGACAAGGCGGGGCCCACCACGGCCTTCGTACTTTTGCTCCCCTTTCAAGCAGGCAACTGATGCACCATAACAAAGACACCATTTACGATTTAATATGGGACATGAAAACACAAATAGAGTGGGAGAAGATGGATAATAATATCCAACATATATAAATCAACAACAAGATATTTCTTGAGACATGTCTCTTTCAAGAGGTCAGGATTTCTAAAGGAGGTCAGTGTTCATTTTCCTTTTCCAAAACCAACGATGAGTAAAAAGAAGGTTCATTTGATTAAAAGTAGAATGATCAAGTTAAAGCCACTCCTAAGCTCTTAAACCCAACCAAAAAATGAACGCTATAGAAAGATGTCAAGAAAAATCTTACATATACCAATTTATTTTCTAGTTTTGTCTCCAAATCTCCATCCAGGTCATGTACATTAAGAGGAACCATATACATTATTATCTTATTATTATTATTATTATAATATAGTTAAGGTCATTTAAATTTAAGTTCTTAAATAAGCAGGCCACGAGATTTATTGCCTATGGGCAAAAATAGGGCCTAGGAGTCTTATTTATATCATGTTGTTTTATGTCGTTAGGGTATCCAGGAGGATCAAAGAATTTGGGAAACGACAATTGTTGCTTGGGAAGGATTAATCCTGTAAAACCTTTTATATTATATTTCTAGTGTTTCCTTGTTTTTCGACCTTGACTCTATCATACTCCAAATAAATAAACTAAGTATCAACAAACAACATCTTCATCTTCGTCCAAGTTTCCAGTGCCTATCGGCATGATAATCAACTGTTAAAGTCTAATACGTTTGTCAGCCAGGAGTTTAACAGTGGCTGTAATATTACACTCATAGTTAAGTTGCGAAAAATCCGAGATCTTAACTCAAAATATCATAAAATTATGAGTGAACATTAAATTGTCAATAAGAACTGAATGCAGTTTAACACTGGTCAGTTGAATTTTCACCGAATATGAGAGACAGTATGAGGATAGAGGGGAGAAAAGAGAAAGAAAGGGACCTTTTATCCGCCTCAGCTCCTTGCACAAGGTTATAAAATCACCCCATTTCATGTGGCACTTCCTTATGAACCGCAGGATCTGTTCAGTTGTAAACATTGACATCCCTTCCAAATACTCACCATTAACTCCATTTTCTTTGAATATTTGGCGATAGCTACCAAGATTTATCTCTTCCAGCCACAGACCAACATCCTATGAAGAACATACAAATCCAAAAGATTGACAATTGATCATAAGATATATTGTTTACCATTACTTTCTTCCCCTACATTATTTTTCTCCTTCGACTTCTTTTAATAACAGTAACACAGGTTAACACGTACTTTCTGAGTCTATTTCATAGCAAATTAATTTTTTAAAGCAGCCTGAGGATCTCCATAGCATCACAATTTAAACAACCAGGGCAAGTTGGAAAGGTTTCAGACAAATGCACTTCTCAAGCTAAAATCCGGACAGCGATAGTTTGAAGACTTTTTAACAGTTAAGAAAGCACAATTTGGAGCATTAAAAATTGGCCATGAGAAAAGAAAAACCAAGAGTCTTTCCCCTTCTTGAGGCTGAATAAAACAAGGCCAGTTTGAGTCTTTCAGGATCAAAAGTTAAGGCAAGGAGGACTATATTTAATGGCCCAGGTTATTAGAAATTAACAAAAGTTACTTTAGATGTTAAAAAGTCTAAGATGAAGAGAACACCAGCGATCAATACATAAAATATGCTTCAAAAGAGGTTCTCAAGGAATATATTTTACAAGGCTGATAAGTAAAGGTAATAAGAGAGCTCTGAAGCTCTCCAAAACAACATTTATTATGGTTTATAGAAACTATGATGAAAAAGCACTTGAATAGTCGTAATGATTGTCCACATCGGCAGCATAACATGTGCACTAAGGCATTTCATTAGGATGTCTTTTTCTAAAATAAAGTTATTAGGAACCAACGAGACTTTTCATTCAAGACAAGACTGCCTGAACTATGCACTCCTGGAGATTAGAAGTGACAAGCTTCTAGTCACTAGTCCTGCGCAACAAGACAACAACTCAAGCGTCATCCACCCTGTTTGTGTATATCATCTGAAATACATCATTTCTGTACAAACTTACTTACATCTACCCCACATGTTCTTAGAGATAAGGAAAAAGATTGAACCTTTTATCTAGCTTATATGTCAATATCTATCTGGATTATGCCAAGAATTCATCTTTAAGGCAGACATGACCTTTAACCCGAGTAATAAAGAAAACCCAAAAATGAATTATCAATTTCCTAAAAGGACCTCACTCGAACATCTTACTCTGTTGCTATGAAGATAGCAACAGAGAAGGCAACACTAGCACCCTCTAACCAATGTTTTAGCAACAAAAAGCCACAAGAAAGGAGAGCTAATAAACAGCTCTACATTTGAATGGATCAAACGATCATATTCAGGCGTCATTACAAAATTCAGTCTTCAAACACAAAATTCCACATACAGCAGAAGCAGAAGTCAAAGACTCATCAAACTACAAAAAAATTTAATTATAAATTCTATAAAATATACATATGTAATACCCCTTAAATGGAAAAAAACTCACCTATTCAATTTAAATAATGGATGGAAAAAAACTCACCTATTCAATTTAAATAATGGTTACTTGAAACCCCTGACCGACCAATTAACAAGATTATGAGCAACAAGAAGAAGTAATACTCCAAGAAAAATTAATAAAAACGAAATAGAATAAAATAGTCCAAGATCCGAAGAAAAAAAGACAGAAAAGGGGGAAAATCAAAACCCAGAAAAGGAAGAATAAATTACCTCAACAGTCCAAATAAAGAAATCAAGAGGCTCGGGTGGCCTGTCTTTGCTCATGTTGCATAACCCAAAAACCGAAGAGAAAAAAGATCCTAAAAAATTCAACAGCGGCGTGCAATTCAGATCATAATAGCAGTAATAAATTTATGGGAGTCGTATATGCACAACATCCTGCACAAATACATACAGTTGATGTTAATAATTGAAAACGGCAAAATCCAAACGTTTAAATTATTTGGGGCAATTAAGGGCTGTGATTTCCTGCATTTGGTGAGGAGTGCGTGTAAGTCTCTTTCACAGTGAGTATACACAAGAGAGAGAGAGAGAGAGAGAGAGAGTTTCTTTATGGGAGGGTAGGGTGGGATGGGGGAGGCTTTAACTTTTAGGAGTTCGCTTTGGCCTACTAAACTAAACTAAAAACTGCTAGCTTTTGTTTATGTTGTTGTCAAATCAAATTTACCTAAAAATGGTCCATGGTTTGCGATCTGAATTGACAAAACTACCCTTATATCTCTCTTCTTTGTTTTTTTCAAAGTTTCGACTTCGAGTGTATCTCATGTGAATAAGTTTTATGGTGAAATTGAATTCAAATTGCAAAAATAGATTCAAATTTAACGATCGATATCATTCAAATATCTCGATATACAATTTAGATCATACCCTCCAAAGCAAATTCTTGTGTGAATAAGTTTCATACCATAAAATTTATTTTGTTTGTTTTGATTCAAATTTTATGGTAAGAGTCAATGGTCATGTATATGTTCGGGTTTAATGTGTATAAAAATGAGTCAAATATAAGTTTCATACTATGAAACTTATTTAATGGAGACCTACTCTACCCTCCAATTACCGCGACTAATATTATTTTCTTAAATTGTCTTAATTGATATCATTTTGTAATATATGTCATACCCCCAATGGAAGTAGACATTAAATATGGAAATAGATAATACTCTCTCCGTCTCATGAGTTGTTGAAATATTTTTTTATTTTTAACACCTTCACAATACACATTTATTTACACCAATGTCATTACTTTTTTAACTCAATTAATTAATTTTTACTTTACATACACATGATTTATCTATTATACACCATTTTTAAGTTGGTCAACTCTCTTAAAAGTGCATTTTCTTAACATCTGCGTTCAATTAGTTACGATTGAGTATCGATTGTCAGTTCAACTGTTACAATGATTTTTACTTACTATTTTTATGTTCCCTATGTTATATTGAAAATTAAATATACACTTATCAAAATTTACAATTATAATTTATAAGTTTCATATTGAAATAAATAAAAAAGTCATAGGCTGTTGTGACACAAATATTCCTTTAAATATCTCCCCTCGGTAGGCGGCAGAGGTCCCACATGGATATCTCGGTCAGGGGTCTCGACTCCGAGCCTCGGTCCCGGTCTCGACGAGTTCACCTCTTCTATATAGACAACCGACAAAGATCAAATCCGGCAAGATCTACGAATACGAAAAGATCAAAGTCAACATCACCAAATATATCAAAGTATTGATTTCTTTACGAGACACGACATATTCATTAAATTTAATATATTAGATCGTGATTGTAAATAATCCTTAAAATAAGTGGTCAAAATGACTTTTTATTTTTGAACTTTGGAGCTCTATAAATTGAAGCTTCAACCCATTGTAAAGAGAGAATTCATTCATCATCTTCAACATTTATACAACACAAGTTAGAGATTTTTGGGGACACACCCAAAGCCATCTTCAAGAGTAATACTTTCGGGTTCTTCCGGCATTGTTCGTGTTCATCATTTCATTTTATATTTGCGATTCGTTTGTTAGCCACTTACGAATACCCTGTCTTACAATAAAACGGCTACAACATAGATAACACAACATCATTTTAAAATACCACTCTCTCTGTCTCGTACTAAAAGGATCATTTGCCAAAAAAATTTATCTCGTACTAAATGCATAATTTCCATAAGAGTTAATCCGATGTATCTACTACGTGTTACCACTTTCAATACCTTAAATTTTTAATACAAATGATGCATAGGACTAATCAAGATCACACACGGTGTGGTAACGTGTTACTACTTTTAAAAGATTTAAAGTATTAAATGATTTGTTCAAAATTATTAAAAATCTCATTAAAAGCATAAAAATTAGGGTCACTATACCATATTATTCAAAATCTCATCATGAATATAAAAAAAAATTATAAGATAATGGTGACTCGAACCTATAAATTTAGGTCAATCGAATTGAATTTATGTCATACATAGTGGAGCTTCAATATTTGATGCACGAGACTTCTCACACTTGGATTTGATACTTCACAGAAATCACAGCTCATACATACAACCAATTTATATGTAAAGGTGGTTATGTTCATCGACGAAGAAAAGAATCGAATTTCTCGCTCAATAAATTGAAACCACCCTCGAATTCTCAAGAACTTGGGTATTCGAAAATTTGGACGATATCAAGATCAATCGCATCATAATGGAGAAGGAAAAGGCAGAAACGGCGCCAAAAAGCGATAATCCGTGGAGTCTGAAGTCCATTTTCGCTAAGAAGAGTAGTGGCGATGGTGATGCGCAAGCCGACGCCATAATTTCGCCGAATAAGAATGTCGCCCTTTCTTTTCTCTCACCTCACGCTAACTCTGTCGTCTCTTCTTGCTCCAAGTAATGAATTTCTGCTCTTTTCAATCGCGTTTCACTCTAGCTTATCGCTTCTAATTTATTTTAATTTGAACTGAATATGATCGCTCTTGATTGAGTTTGAATGTGATAAGAGTTAGGGTATAGTGTCATTAAAGGGGGAAGAGATGACAGGATTCTGATTTCAGTGGGTAATATCAGAATCTTTTACAAAATGCCAAATTTCATGATACTGGATTGATGAATCGATTACAATGAAAGGAAATGAGATATACATAAAATGCACAATTTTACGTTGTTTTACTTTCAGAAATGCTTGAATCTTGATATCAGTGGTCTCACAAAGAGAAACAGGACAAAGAAGATTCTCTTCATTGCCTATCTGTGTTATTATAGCTACATGAGGCTTGATATGTTGGAGAACTTTGCTTTGTTTTCTTGGCATACGCCTCATTGATGAGGATAACACTGTTATTTACTGTTTCTCTCTTAACTTGGTTGGAAATTTTGTTTTATTTGTTTTCTGGATTTTTCTAATAAGTTCAAACTACTTGTGAATCCCATCATCACTTGAAAGATGATCTTGTCAGGCAAGGTGAGTTTTTGTTGCTATGTGAAACTAAATATAAAATGGTTGTCTATTGACCCTCGGAAGAAACTTCCTCAGACCCATCTGTTGTGCTGTGCATGAGTTTGTTCTGATAAAAGATATTTGTTATGAACCATTACTAACTATGTATGCATTGTTTCTAGGATTCTCGGTGTATCAACCAAAGAGTTACAGGACCAATTTGACGTCGAGCTTCCTGATAATCTTAGGAAACCTCCATCCTATGCTAGGAATTTCCTGGAATTCTGCTCGTATAAAGCACTACAGCTGGCCATCACACGACCTAATTATTTGAATGACAAGGAATTTTGCCGCCTAACATTTGATATGATGATCGCATGGGAGGCCCCTGGTGTTGATGCCCCTAGTGCTGATATGGACCTGATAGATGAAGTAATATGGGATTGATCTTTTTCTCCTAAATATATTCACACCCTTTCAATTTTAAATTTCTAATGTAACTCTAATTGGACTTCACAAAAGAGAATGGAGATTTGATTCAAATTTCTGACTTTACTCAACTTCTCTTTCATTATTTTTTAGTTTGACATGTCTTGAATAATTTGTGATTACAGGCAACTACCCCTGTCAGCAGTCAGGATGGGGAGAGTGAGGATGGTTGGTCGTTGTTTTATTCTAATTCAACCAAAATGGCTGTTCAGGTAGGGGTTTCACAGTTTCTCTTGAAATTGTTTGTTTTTGCAAGTAATGATGACCTTTATACTGTACATGTGTATTAGGATTAATTTATTTAAGGAATTTTGTCAATTCAAGGCTTGGAAGTTATTAAAACTATTATTTTGGAGCTTGAATGATTTTTCATATTATTAACTTTCATTTTAGGACTCATACTTATTAACACCATGTTTGGCAACTTATAATTTATATCCTTATTTATTAAAGTACATAATTATTTTTCATTCCTACTTTCTTTTCTTATATTTTTGTGCTCACGAGAAATTAATATATCTTTTTTTTTGGAGTTGTAATTTATAAAAATATTATTGGATACATAGAAACTATAAGATGTCAAACATGGTCTTAAAATGTTAGTCTTAAATTGATAGTTTTGATCTTCCAGGTCCCGGATTGATAGTTTTCTATTTTTTAGGCCCTGAATTTATAAACTCCTTTATTTAAAATTTTGTCATTTTGATGCCAAGTTTATTTATTTCTGTGAGTTATCTTGTTGAAAACATAAGGTTGATGACAAGAAAACTGTTGGGGCAGAGGCTTTTTCTCGGATAGCTCCTGCCTGTCCAGTTATTGCAGATGTAGCAACGGTTCACAATCTTTTTGATGTTTTGACAAGTTCTTCAGGTTCCCGACTTCATTTCCTAATATATGACAAGTACCTTCGGAGTCTTGAAAAGTATGCATCACTTCCTTCAGCTTATTTTCTATGTAAACTCTATAACTTTTGCCAGATTTTTTAAGGAACTCGAATCAAATCAGATCTCAAGGGGTTGGTGTTAACTTGCTAATTCTGAAGATGAATTTAATACCTGCAGAGTGGAATTTAGTTTTTATCTCTCCTCAATATCTTTACTTTTTTCTTACATTCAAGATCTTAATGCATGAAAGATCATGAAGGCGTCTTTTGTTCTGCTTTGCATTCAGAGGATCTCTCGATTTCTCTCCACGATTCAGTTGATTAGGAGTTAAGCAAGACCAAAATATGCTGAGAAGTTTTTGCTTTATATGCACTCAGATAGGATTATAAATTTGCTGCTATTTTTCTTCAATTTTTAAGTAGAAAAATATCATTGTTGTTCTGCATCTATCCCTTTGAGTTTTAATAGACTTTTTGTAGGAGTGTGATAACTGAAGATGAGGTGGACTTCTAATGAATGTTGATCCTTATATTGTGGTGTAGGGTTGCCAAATTTGTGCAAAATGCTGTGGGACCCCAAGTCATTTCCAATCTTTCACTTGCTGAGGATGAAATTATTATAGATGTAGATGGCACTGTTCCTACACAACCAGTTTTGCAGCATATTGGGATGGCTGCATGGCCAGGTAACCAGTAATATTTCCTCTCAAGAACTGATTTGGTTGGCCAAAACCAGTTAATCCCTTTTCCAACTGGCTTTTTTATTAAAAAAATAACATATCTGAATGGACTGATGAAAAGAAAAGAATCACCTCAGTCATGACTCATTTCATTTTGTTTTCTCAATTATTCCATAATGGCAGTGCACTATTAGATACTCCCCTATCTCATAAAACCTTTCTCACTTTCTTTTTCCGTTCGTCCCACTATAAGTTTCACACCCTTAAAATAAAAATCCTTTATAAACTCCACCATCACAATTTCCGCTAATTTAAAGAAAATGTCACTACTTTTTACTCACACAAACACACAACCCAATAAATTTATTTACTTTATACATAAAACTTTACAAAATTACCTCTCAAAACCTCAATCATTTTTTTTTTTAAGTGTGTGCACTCCCTCCTATGGAAAGCTTCTATGGGACGGAGGGAGTATCTTTTATCCTTTTGCCACTTGTTTACATTTTTAACATGAAGCACTTGCTTTTCATGCTGAATGGTAAACTTATTCAAATTGGTTTTATAAATTAAGTGAAAATATTACTCCCTCTATCCCGGGATAATGTGCACCTTTTGCTGGGCGCGTAGATTAAGGAAAGTTGTTTTTGGAGTTAATAAAGTAGGAGAGAGAATAAAATGTAAGGGTATTTTGGGTGGTTGGGTTTTGATAAGGTGAAAGATAATAACTTTATTATTAAAAACTGAGTGGCATTTTTGAAAATAAAGTGATGTTATGAGGGTGTTAGTATTTAGAGGACTTTCTTTAATTAGGGGTGAAGATTATGTTGGGACGTACGAATAAGGAAAGTGTGCAGATTATCACGGGACGGAGGGAGTATTTGATTTTAAATATCTTGATGGTTTATGCTATGATTTCCGTAATGAAGTGGAATAGCTCAAGCGGTTAGAGCCCCACTATCTACGGCATGAGATCATGGGTTCTAGTCACCATTTGTCCGATAAAAAAATGCTATGATTTCCGTTGGTATAAATATTTATTTTTTGGCTAGTTTCTATCTGTCAAAAGTTTGCCATCGTTCTATTATCTTATATATTTTCTTGGTTTTGTTTTGCAATTTCAGGGCGGTTGACATTGACAAACTATGCTCTTTACTTTGAGCCCGGTGTTGGTTTATATGACAAAGCTGTAAGATATGATTTGGCAACAGAAATGAAACAAGTTATAAAGCCTGAGTTAACAGGACCCTTGGGTGCTCGTCTTTTGATAAAGCTGTTATGTACAAGTCAACATCCACGACGTTTTCTAGCAAATTTGATATATGCAATCTCAAAAGTGTAATATTACATTTTGACTCTAGTCTGTTATAGAGCAGAGCCTGTGTATCTGGAATTTCCTGAATTCAAAGGTTGCTCAAGGAGGGACTATTGGTTAGATATCTGTTTGGAGATTCTCCGGGCCCACAGGTTCGTTAAGAAATATAATTTGAAAGGAAATCAGCAATCTGAAGCACTTGCTCGAGCAATTCTTGGAATTTTTCGATATCGTGCAGTCAGAGAAGCATTTCGTATCTCCTCGTCCAATTACAAATCTCTATTGTGCTTTAACTTGGCTGAGAGTCTTCCAGGAGGAGATATGATAATGGAAACGTTATCAAGTCGTTTGACACTCATAAGTCCTAGTGCTGGGCAAGATGTTTCAAGCTCTCCAAATTCAAATAGGCGGCGTATATTCCCAACTGCACTTATGACACTTATTAGGCTCAAAATTGTTTTGCATAAAGAAACAGAGTTAAATGGAGAAGCATCATATCAGGCTGCAGATCTTTGTGTGGGTGAACCGAATACTTTAGAAGCTATGGTGAAGCAGTTGAAACAGGATACTGGAAAGGCTGAAGCTGCTCAAGCAACTGTTGATCAAGTGAAAGTGGAAGGGATTGATACCAATTTAGCTGTGATGAAGGTTTGTTGGTTGTATGCTTTGTTATTTGTCATTTGAGTGTCCTGATTCTTCTCTTCATGCATGTTTTAGAATAGGGAAAATAATTCTTTTAGTCATGTAAGTTACCCATATTTCGATTGTAGTCCTGTCAACTATCAAGAATTGAAAATTTGGTCCAATAACCGGCTATAAGAGGTGAAACATCCGGTTGACCAATCACACTCTGATACATGGACAAATCAGGTCCTGCCACACTAGTGTTAACTGGATGTCTCACCTTCCATAGCCAGTTACTGGACTAAAATATCAATAAAAGAATGTTAAATGACTATCTTCAATCTGTAAAAGTCAACAAGACTAAAATCAAAATAGAAATAACTTATAGGACTTAAAAAAACTATTTTCCCTTTCAGAATATGAATGAACATTTCAATCCTTCAATTGGCAGATAGGGATGAAATGATGCGGATGATACTGATATAAACTGATATATAACTGCATACCAGAAGAGCATTTCTTCAGTCGATATGCTATCAGAATCCCTTCCCCGCTCCTTCCGCGTCTTTAATGATTACAAGAATGCTGATTAAATTAGACTTGAATGATATATTGTCTACTACACTATGTATAAGTCCCCAAAATTAATTTAGGTATGCTCCTTCATCGACTAATATGTGTCCTTGTTTGAGTTGACTAGGTATTTTATATGAGTAAAAAAGTGGTTATTTTTTTGCTGCTTTATCTCAAAAGTAGGTGTTAAGAAGACTCTAATATTAGAGTCGTACTTGAAGGAATAATCATTTAAAAGGGTATATTGCTAAATTTGTTGTATTCCAGAATTTCTTTTGTCGCAGAGTACTTCTTTTTACTTTTGGCAGCGTGAAATTATTTAAGGTACTTAAAGTAAGGAACTGATGTTTGTGCCAAACTGATGCAAAGATTCTGCCAAAATGCCCAGCACTGTAAAAATGTTGCATATATATAATTTGTTCATTGTACTGCTTATGTGCGCATTTGACTGTGCAATTACTGACTAATGTCACTCTACTATTCTGTTATTTCCTTTCTTGACAAATCATTCCTTCTTTGTATTCAGGAGTTGCTTTTACCACTTATCGAACTATTTAACCGGCTACAGCGTTTGGCTTCATGGGATGATCCCTCCAAATCAGTGATGTTTGTGTTATTCTCTGGCTATATGATACTAAGGTAAGAAACTGATATTGTATCTCAATCATTTTTATTGTAATATCTTTATGATATACAAAAAAGTAGTGGTGGACATAATTGTGGATTATCTTTACTTAGTTGTAAATGTAATCTGGAAGTCTGAGCCTATAGGTAAATGAACCAGATTTTCACCAAGGTTTTTTGTTTTTATTTTTCTCCCTATTAGTTTTTGCTGGAACCATGTTGCAACCCTTTCTATCAGCACTCCTTTCATGGATCTTTCTACTTCCATTTCTGTAATAAGCTACAAGAATCATACAAAGATTTATCTGAAGGCACTTCCTCGTCTCTCTCAATTACATAGGCTTGTATATGTTGAAGCTGAGAAAATACGTTAGGAGGAATTTTATTTCTTTGGTCCTTCTACATTACCTGAACTCAGCTGAAAGTGGTTCTCTTCTCAAATGTAAGCATGATATTTCCCTGTAAATATAGGTAAAAATTATGCTTTATAACTCAAAATAATTTGTTATTCACTGAGTCATTAATTATAATTGCACTGCTCTGTTTGTTGGTTCATTGGGTATTTGACTACTTTTACAGTTTTGCTTGCTTTGATTTCAATCCTTACATATTCTTAAAGTTGCAAGTTAAATTACATAGAGCACCTGATAAAAGACGCATATTATAATTTTCAGGGAGTGGACCACATATATATTGCCATCAATTTTCGTAATTTTGGCGCTGGTTATGCTGTGGCGTAAGTATACTTGGAAGAAAAGACAACTGGAAGCATTCAAGATTGTAGCTCCCCTAATAAGAATGCAGTGGAGCAGCTGTTAACATTACAAGAAGCTATAACTCAAGTTGAATCTCTCATCCAAAGTGGCAACATTGTTCTTCTTAAATCACGAGCACTTCTCTTTGCTGTTGTGCCACAGGTATTACCCTTCTTTGTTCCCCAATACGTGCTTGCTCGATTTTATTCCATATGAGAATATTTTCTTCTAGCAAATTTATATCCTAGTTTTTTTTTACAAGCAACTGTGTTAAAATTTGTTTTTCTGAGCTCTTGCTGAAATGAAGTAGAAAGAAAGTGATTGCATGCATTATATAGGCCCCTTACTTATTCTGCCTAATTATAGTGCTTTTTTCCACATTCAAGTTTCATCATATTCAATTTGATTTTTTTATCAGGCAAATTGTGACTCGATAGATAGTGAAGCTCTAACCACTTGAGCTATACCACTTCGTCGATATTCAATTTTATTGGACATGATATTATTGATGCTTCTTGGTTTGTAATGTTAATATTGTGTTAATTACCACACAATCATATAAAAACCAGAAAGCTTCTATTCTTGGAGATATAGATGCATCCTTAAACCTTGCCATCATTGATTTACAGTCTTTAATTTTCTGAATGATGACAGAGGTTGTAAAGAAAAAACAGCAAATGCTTAGCCCGTTTGTTTTGAATCTACTTGCTATATTTTATGATTATGCATTGAGTGTCAAATAGAGATCTAAGATAAAATGGACATACGAGATGTATATTCGCATTTGTATACTCTAATTGTGTGTGTATAATTTACAGGCAACAGAGAAGCTGACTGTCTTGTTGCTTATAACGGCTGTTGCAATTGTTTTTCTGCCGCTGAAATATCTGATGCTATTAGTGTTTGTGGAGTATTTTACGAGACACATGTCGTTGAGGAAGGAAAGTACCGAGCGAGGGTGGAGACGAATAAGGGAATGGTGGACGAGGATACCTGCAGCTCCGGTTCAGCTTATAAAGCCTGATGACAAGAAGAGGAAATAAGGCTATGTTTGTTTCCGGATTTAGGTGTGCTGTGAAGTCATGAGACGTGGGTCGGAAAGTTTTAAGTCCAATCGTTAGGTCTTGATGATCTCTCTCTATATTGTAATGAACATTCTCTATATTGTAATGAATCAAGTCTGTTGAAAGCCTGTTAATAGCCTTGGACATTCATTTGTTCCCATCTTTATGCATTAAGCACATCATTTAACATTTGCATGTGTTCCAATGTACGAATTCTTCTAAAATTTTCACGATGCAGTTTCGAAGGGGTGCGATTCACGAACCTGCGAATCCAACTGTCGTCATTTGGCAAATTGGTAAATAATAAAATAAAAAAACTATTATGCTCCATCCAAATGGAGTGAATTTGAGGATTTCAAATGATTAAATTTTGTTGGGTATTTGTAATTCTCCCACTTATAAGTAATATTTGTGTATCTCAAATCCATTCCTTTAATTTTTCTCTATTTTGATTTGGTGTGCAAACTTGGCTTGGTGATTAAACATGAATATGCTATGTTACTTTGATTAAATTTTATTATGTAATGTAATTTAGATCAACAATATAACACTCGGTCACTCGTTTTAGATTGAATTCACTATTATAATTTATGTATCATACTGATAAAATTTGAATTATTATTTTATTACTTAATTAAATTAAATTACTATTAAAAAAATTGAACTACATGCATTTAATTTATGAAATTTATAAAAATATATTATCTTGACCCCTTTTAAGTTTAACTTCGAGTGTCATTGTTAAAGCTTAACATTTTATTTTTTAAAATAGTATGACTTCATATTTATAATAAAATACTTTATCTTTTTTTTTGAAAAATATTATTTTATTTTTGAAATAGTATGAACTCATATTTACAATAAAATGCTTTATCTATTTATTTATCTTATACTCACTTTACCATTTTATTTTTATTCTTAAGAGTCACTGCTATTATGCACATACAATATCATAATATATGGGAAATAAAGTTCATAGTATACATTATTAAAAAACCAAACCTAATTTACACAAAAATTACTCTGGTAATATGCAGATTGGGGTTTGAATACTTTTAACACATTCAGCATAAAAAATCATCAATTGATGGTTGATACAAATGGAATTAGTTGTGACCATCTCAAGAAACATCTAACATTACAAATATCAAGAAATGTGATTGATCAATGATGAACAAAAACAATAACAGATCAAGAAGGTGCTCAAAGCACCCAGTTCAGCAACATGTTACCATACATACATACCTATAAATCTTCTACGAATCAACAGCTGCTTTGCCCTTCTTTCTCCTGCTGCTCTTCTCCTTAATATCACCATCACCATCATCACTCTTCCTCTTTTTCTTCTTCTTCACCGAAATTTCCACATCTTCAGCTTCATCTCCTTTCAATTTCTTTTCCTTTTTTCTCACTTTATTTTCCGAATCCTTGTCCTCGTCTCCTTTTAATCTTCTCTCCGTCGCATTAGTCGGCAACTTAGGGCTACTTTGCAAATTTTTTAATTTGGAGCGCTTACCGTGGAATTGAACCAAGTGGTTGAAGGCTTCGGCGGTGCGCTGCAAGTAGACGGCTACGGCGGGGGAGGAGCCGTTGTCGACGGCGGCGAAGCTGGATACGATATCTGCTGCTCGAGAGAGTGTTGTGGCCTTTGTGGACACTACGTGTCCTGAAATCTTTCTCATCCCTTCACAGACTCTATGGTTGAAAGGAAATTGAAGAGTCCGACGCAAAACGTCTGGCGGACCGCGGCGACGACGGCGGACGGCGGAGACTTTCTCTTTCTGAGCGAGGGTTTTGCCATTAATAACGTGCTTTTTTATACGCAAGTTTTTAAAAGCTGAAAAAACCTCAATTGAAATAAGGCCCAATAAAATTTCACAAGGCCCATTAGATTTGAAAGAAAATCTCTTCGGCCCAAAAATATTTATTCGTTTAAAAAAAAAAAAAAATACAATAAAGTTTTAAGAAAAATCAAAAATAAATTCATGTTCAAATATTTTTACGTTTTTCACATATTTTTGTGTTAAACCTATTTGTATTAAGTTATTTTTTTGAACCTATATGTAAATGATCCAAAAAAAAATTGAAATTAAAGTGTTTAGACAAAAATAAGTGAGTGTTTGTCAACCCAATTTTTTTTTTTTTGGGAGAATCATTTTTATTTTGGAAAAATTCATTATCTAGTGATTGCAACTATTTTTTTAAATACTAAAATTAATTTTGTCAACAAGTTTTACTTGCTGTTTTATTTTTTAAAAATAATTTTTATTGGAAAAAGAGAAAAATAATAATTACCTTCACATATAATTACTCCCACTATTAATAATAGTGATTTTTTTTTTTCAAACACTCACTTTTTTAATTTGATTTTAAATTACATTTTTTCAAACATTATTTACTTTTAATTTTACTACAAAAATTTATTAATATCATTTTTAAAAAGTGAATAAAGTTTCAAAACACACTCCAAATTAAAATAGTAAATGATTTTCTCAACTAAACATAATGTATATATAATTTTATGAAAATGATCGCATATCCACCGGTGATCCCAATTTATATGTTCACAGTTAAATTTTTATATCACATAAAATATTAATTTAATAATTATGAGCTTCTCTAATTATGTGATATTACACCATACATAGGCTGTCATCAAACGGGCCGGGCCGGGCCGGCCCGACACCGGGCCACTCACAATTTCCGGGCCGGGCTGGGCCGGGCCCGGTAGCTATCGGGCCACTATTTTCCAAGCCCGTCCTAGCACTAGGCGGGTTACCGGGGCCACCGGGCCATTTTGGCCCGATTTTTTTAAATAAAAAAATATTTTATTTGAAGTTGAAAATCATTTTATTCAAACCGATTGAAATTATAAATTTGATATCTATATTAACGAATGTAATATATTAGTTTTAAATATTATTTAAATTTGTGTTAAATATTTACACAAACAAAAGTGATTTTAGGTAGAATAGTTGCAATTTTTATTTTTTATCACACTATTCATGATATATATTCTCCTCTTTTTATTCATATATATATTATTATATATATATATATGTTAGTTAAAATTATTTTGAATTTTGCAAGTCATTTAGCAAGTAAAAATATTACTTTTCATTAATGCCAAAAATAGGAGGGAGAAAAACTAAGTTAGTTTTGTCTAGTTCCTCATTTGGGCAATTTCATAATCCATCTGTTAATAAGATTTTTCATTTTTTTTTTTGACAAATTGTAAAAATATATTTTATTTTTGTTCTCTTTGTTGCAATTAAGTTTGCATATTTGGGGAATGAAATATTTGTCAATTAATCTACCTCAATGAATACTCATTTTTTTATATTTTCAATCCTATTCCTTTCGTGAATATATACTATGAACTTATAATCACTATCTTAATTAAATATTAAAATAAAAATAAAAAAAACCGGGCCAGGTGAAAGTTTCGGGCGGCCCGGCCCGAGCCCGGCCGGCCCGCCGGCCTATCGGGCCGGGCCAAATCGCCCGGTTCTTTTCGGGCCTATATTTTCTAGGCCCAGCCCATCCTAAAACACGGGCCAACCGGGCGGCCCATCGGGCGGGCTCGTTTGGCGACCCTAACCATACACCATAAGTGATGAACATATAAATCGGTATCCACCAATAAAAATATGATCATTTTAATATAATCCTATGATCTTTAATACAATAGCTGATGTTTGTGAGAAACTTATGCCTTGATTAATTTCACCTTAATCTAAACTCAACAATTATATCTTCATTCCTTGATTTTTAAACACCTCAAAAAGTATTGTTATATGTACATGCAAGCATTCTCAATAACTTTCACACTTTTCTTTTCGTCCGTCCCACAATTACTTTCATACCCTTAAAATTAAATATTCTATATAAATTACCTCACACTACTATTTAAATTTAAAAATGTATTCGCTTAATTCTCCATTCTATACTTTATCTCATTCAAACCACCAATAATATTCTTACACTTTATTTTCTCTCCCATACTAATTTGAGTTTTCTTAAAAAGTGTGTTACTTCAAACGTGGAAGTAAATACGAGATGGAGGGAGTACATTTTATGTTAATTGTTGTAAGTGATCCATGGCTGTAAAAATATATATATAGAAAAGTGAGAACAAATAATTTTTATTATTTCATAAAGAAAAAGGGGTTTCATTACAACAATTAAATTATATGAGTTAGTATTAGTTTAAGTGTTATTATTTGACTTAACTATATAATTTTAAACCATATTAATTATTTTTATTGAACAACTGATCTGTCTAGTAAAAATAGCCGTAATTATTAAGTGAAAATAATAGTATTGTATAAAAATGCTATATTTGTATGATATATTTTCCACTACTTAAGATAAAAGTGTACATAATTCGGTTATTAATTGAAATCGAACCGATATATAAATTCAGTTTGGTTACCATAATTTTTGGTTGATTTCGATTAATTATTTTACCAAATTCGATTTTGATACGGTTATTTAGTGTGTAAATTTCGGTTAACCGAATTGTATATGTTTATATATAGAAATATTGTTATATTAATATTATAATGTATAATAATTAATAAATTTAAAATTACAATGTTAATATATAATGCAAATACATAATTTAAAATTATAATATAAATATTTTGGTGTAATTTATGGTTTATTAGATAGTTTTAGGTTATTTCGATTTTTACCGAAATCGAATCGAAATTTTCAGTTTTGATCATTTCGATTTAGGTATTATTCGGTTCACTTTCGATTGCTTATAATATTAAGGGTTAATTACAATTTGCAACATGTACTATATCACATTTTACAATTTGCAACATGTACTAAATTTTGTAACAAATTGCAACCCGTACTATGTAAAATTGTGAGACTAGTACCTCAAATACAAATTTTATTCTTTTTCCGGGCCAAACTAGGGAGTCGATTCTTTGTTAAAAATAAACATTTGGTAAATAAATAATTAATAAACCTAAAAGGACAAATATAATCTTATTCTAACATAATTTGGTCGGAAAAAAGATTAAAATTTGAGTTGAGCTACCACTTTGTCAATTTTACATAGTACAAATTGCAATTTGTTACAAAATATAGTATATGTTGCAAATTGTAAAATGTGATATAGTAGAGGTTGCAAATTGTAATTAACCCTAATATTAATTGATTCAATTTTGTTTAGTTCGCAAATTCAAAATATTCATACATACAAGTTCCACATTTTCGAAGACAAATATCAAAATTGAAATCCACCTTTTTCTGATTCTCAAGTAACAGAAAGGTTGGATAATCAACCTAATTTTAAAAAAATAATTATGTGATATCTAAATACAAAATAAAAAAAAAAATTAGAACAAGTTAAAAAAATAAAAAAAAATTAGAACAAGGAATAGTTTTCACATCAAGCACATTTTGCCCAATGGCTCACCGTCGGATGAGATAGCTGGTGCTTGCCGGAATAGTACCGCCGCCGATTGACTGACTTAGGCCGAAGACGACGACCTGGTGGAGCGGCTCCGACCCGTTTATCAACCTGGTTAATAACCGCTGACGACGATTTCAGGTTCTTGCTGAAGCTCTTCTTCTTTTTTCTTTCGTCATCGTAGCATTAGTTGATTAGTTGTAGTGGTGATGCATTTATTCCAAAATTGTTTTAGACTCCATTTGGATAAAATCATGAGAAAAATTGGATTTGGTTCACACAAATATTATTCATAAGTTTAGTTTTCTCTCATTTGAAATTCTCTCATTTCTTTTGTGTTTAATATTTGTATGAATAGTTTAGTTTTTGATTATACATTAATAGCATTATAATTCAATTTGAAAGTTATTTTAGTTGAATCTTAAGTCCATTGTGATAAAAGCCCATTATGTAAGATTTTAGCCCAATTCCGGACAAACCCTACATAGCAGCCCAATCTCGAGTAAACCCTAGTCACACCCAATTTTAGACAAACCCTAGCATTGCAAAACCTAGCCGCCTAATCAAGAAGTAAACCCTAGTCACAATTTCAAACAAACCCTAGATTTGCAAAACCTAGCCGCCCAATCTCAAGTAACCCTAGGCACGCCCAATTTCAAACAAACCCTAGCATCGCAAAACCTAGCCGCCCAATCTCAAGTAAACCCTAGTCATCATATCCCAAGCTCCCATTATATATATGGTTTCAAATCTCACTTGGGGCATCCATTTCAAGCTAGCCTATATGCTTAATCTCAAGCAAACCCTAGCCGTCAAATCCAAATTCCAGGTTTCCAATCTCTTGGGGTATACAAGATTTTCTTTCCCCTCTCCAAAGTTCGAAGCAAACTCTAGCCGTCCAATTATCCCATTATATATATATTTTGATTGGTTAAATGGTGACTCGAATTCATTAACGATGGTGAACTCTAACCACTTGAGCTATTTCACTTCGTCAATCATCCCATTATATATTTGTTTACAATCTCAGTTAGGGTCGACAATCTTCTTTGAAAACCTAGCAGCCGTCAATGCCTGTGACATCTCTCAATGTAATTTCTCCTTTATCTAAATTCATAGGTAACTTGTTTCTAAATTTCAAAACTCTATTTATATATTTCCAAATTTTATGAATTTTGATATGTTGTAGTTTATTATGTTATAAATATACAATACAAATCTCAAAACAATTAGATTTGTATGTTATTGATATGAATTTTATATTTATGTTGTTTTCTCTAATATATTCTGTAAAAATTTAAAAACATTTTGACTTATATTTCTTTCAATTTTTAAAAACATTTCGGCTTATATTTGTTTCAATTTTACCACTGTTGTACAAAACTAACAAATTTTAACAATTGAAATCATATTTGTACACATTATATATAATATAATTTGGAGTATATTGTGTACAACTAATCTCATATTTTTCCTCCCTTTTTATAAGTTATCAACTAATAATATATTATTGTACAATGAATGAGTATTTCTAGCAATTCATATTCCTAATGAACTTCTCAACTTTTACAAAAGCATATTTTTGTACAGAATAGACCCCTGGTAAGGCTTAATGTTTAGTCCTTAAACACCAATATTTTCATTATCCTGAATCTTGTGATTTAATGCATAATGTGATTGCAGAAGGTGGAAACTAGCATGATACACAAAAAGTCAAATGTCGAAAAATGAAGGTTTGCCTATTTCCAAATGTTATGTACCTTCTAATTAATTCACATAATGTAGTCTTCAAACTTTACTTTGTAATTTTTCCTCATTCCTCTAAATGTTCTTTTTTTTTTTTTTTCTCTTTTCTATTTTATATAGCAGACTCAAGATGGATTATTAATTGTACCACATGGACAAGTCAAGATGAGGATATGATAATGAGACAAAGCAATAGTATTGAATTCATACTAATTTGTAACTTGGAGAAAGACCTGAACTCTTCATCTATTGATAACTTCATTTATAAGCATACTACTATTCTGCCACAAGCTTTTGTATTTGCAAGACTTTTGTCAGACCCATTTTCAAGAGGAGCCATCATGGTAGACTTTCAAAAGAAGGGTCAGATAATATATGAGTTCTTGGAAATTCCCAACCATAGTTGTGTCTTCAAGGGGAAGGTATTCTTTTGTGTAACATCTTTCTATCATCCTTGCATTCTTTTCTTTTTGAAATTGGTCTACTTTCGCGTGTGTAAAATCTTGCCATAGCCTCAACTGATTTGAATTCATTGCAAGAAAAAGTAAATGGTTTTTGATTATCTACAAAATGAGACACCTTCATCTTACATTAGAACTTTAGTTTATTATATGTTGATTGTATTTTTATTGATGATAGCTTCCAACACGTGGATCCTACCGAGTGTTAGAGGTGACAAGAGAAGCAAGAGAAGGTCACAATGCAACAATAATTGGTAAAGACTTCATTTTTGATGGGGCTATGGAAATAACGCTCATCTGACATCATCAGAAGCAGGATCTTTTACTAGGGGTGGTTATTGAGGCCGTGGAGCTCATTAGAATTCAAAAACAAATAAGAGACCTCAACAACAACCATCCATTCACAGGCATATAATCAAATCACCAACTGCAGTTTAGACCGTTCCTGCTCATATTGTTATTTGTGTTCTCCATTCAAGCTCTACAAATGGTAACTTGGAGAAATATTTATCCCCTTCACCGTTCGAGGACTTCATTTATAAGCTGACTACTACTCGGCCACAAGCATTTGTTTAACCAGGACTATTTTTTAGATGCGACTCTTCAAATTTTACACCTACCTTATTCAAGCAACAAAATATTGAATTGGAATCTTAAGGTGATGTTTATTTTGGGGTTTTAAGTGGTTTTTGAAAACCCTCTTTTTAGAATTTAGGGGATTTAGAAGTTCCGATAAATAGTAAGGTGTGTGTTTGTTTTTGAGATTTTGAGTAGAGTGAAAATTAAGTTCATGCCAAATGTAAGAGTGAATGATGTTGTATTGTTATATTGTTGTTGGGTATGATTGTAGTGATTGTAAAAGAATTTCATCTCATCTAAAAATTGTAGAGAGGTGTGAAGTTAATTTATTAATATTAATTCTCTAACAGATTGAATAATGTGAGTTATCATTAGTTTAGTTATAGTAAGTTTATAGGTGTAAACCGGATTTAAAATATCCTGAAATAGAACTTGAGTTAGATATTTAAATCCAAAACCTGATTTTAAAACCCAAAATAAACATCACCTAAATTATTCTTGGGGAGGGATAAAATATTGACTGAGAGTTGAAGATAATTTCAGTGAAGATTTGCTCTCTTTTTGTATGTTCATTTTTTCCCTTTAAATGTTGATTATCATCCAAGTGCACACTGCACAAGAATCCAATAAACATTACTTTGTATTAACCAAGAAGAAATACTAGTCTTGTTCATTGGTGCATTAGAAGCAGATGCTGTAAGTAATCTTATTGCGAGAAGCTACATGATAACATAAATAATTTAATTGGAGTAGCATTCTTGGGCTGTGCAGTGTTGGTGTATTATCCTATTCTGTAGTCTTATCATGAGAAGTTTCATGGTGCATTAACAATAGATTTCATTTAGGAAGCTCTCTTAATTTGGTTGCAAATTTCTGGATTTTTAACTATATATGTTTTCTTATTTTAATGTGGTAGATTCAGGGATGACTAATAACGAATAGCAATGGACAAGTTAAGATGAAAGATATGAGACCTAGCTATAGATCATTACGTTGTACTAATACGTAAGTTGGAGAAAAACATGACCCCTTTATCTATCAAGAACTTCATTGACAGGCAAGCTGTTGTTCTGATATGAATTCTTGGACAGTCCAAACTACTAAGTTGTGTCTTCAAGGGGAATGTATTCTTTCGGGAAGTTGCCTCAAGATCTAATCTTATTTCAAAAGTTCTATTATTTTCTGATGTGCTGAGTGCTCATAATGAACATATATGTAATGTAATGCTTGGTAAGCAGTCATGTGAAAGGCATCATAACTAACTGCTTTCTAACCGACAACTCTAGCTAGCTAACTGTGTTTATCTGGTAGCCTTTTACGTGCTTTTCCTGAAAATCTTCAAAGAAAGATACGAGCAAAAGGGGATGATGATTCATTGTTCATGGAGATATCAAGCTGAAAAATTATTGGTTAGAAGTTAAAGATAGTTGACTGAAGATCTGCTCTCGTTAAGTTCACTGCACCGGAATCCAGTATGTAAACATTACTCTCTAATATCTAAGTAGAAAATACGGACCATATGCAGTATTGGTGCATTAGAACGATATGGTGTAAGTAATCTTATTGAGAGAAGCTACATGGTACATAACATATTAATTAGAGGAGCATTCTTGTGCTGTGCAGTGTAGGTGCATTTACCTATTTTGTAATCCTATTTATGAGAAGCTTCGTGGAGCATAAACAGAAATAATTTCATTCAGGAAAACTCTCTCTTAATTTGGTTACAAATTTATTGCTTTTACCTTTATAAGTTTTTCTTGGTTTAATATGGCACGTTCTGGAAGACTAATAATGAACGACAGGGAGCAAAAGAGTATAATTATTCCATCAGAAAATGCAGGTAAAGATGTTTTAACAATGAAGTCATTTTTAACAAAGATATTAGATGTCATAAAGTTCTGTGTACTAAGGGAGGTTGTAGGTTATGCAAATGGCATAAACCTGCTAATTAAATTCAAAATCATATGCATCACTCAACTATCAGGTAACCAACAATTTTGAGACAAAGTACATATCTTTGATGATACCTTTTGCTGCACCTATCTCTATCGACAGCCTCTGCTTGAACTCGAGCTTTGTGGTTGAATCTTCACCCTTGTCTATCTATGGCGCCATGTTATTACCATGATTCTTGAACTATTGATATAATAAGTTTCATTAAAGAGTTAAATAAATGACCATATAAGTGACTACAAATGTTGCCCTTAGGTAAGTACTTGAAAACTAGCATTTGTAATCTCCCTCTTGACAGTAGCCTAACAGCGTCACCAATTCAGGTGCTGAAACACAGAGAGATGAGCCGCCTGGCGCCTGCTAATCAAGTACTCAAGAAAAACTCACATGAACATTCTTTTTATCAAGATTGTAGATATTGTGCCAATCTTTCTAATCAAATCTTGTGCATACCTCATTGATGAATTCACGCAAAGGATGGACCGTACACTTTTTATTGGCGGCGACAGTTCCATCACTTAGTAACCCTCTGAAAACTACGCCAAAAGTGGCACTTCAAATAAAGTTGCTTATTAGATTTGCTCAAGTTCTTTTATTCTGAACTGCTTTGCTTCTTGAGGATCTGGAAACGAGCAATACGCGTGATTCGATGGATTTGATCGTTTTATTGTACATACCTGCTGTGGGATCAGAGGATCCTGTTTCTGAAACTTTGTTTGGGAAATTCCTGAATTAAAAATGATGAAATGAAGTAGTAAGTGCTATATTGCTCTTTTTACCATTGTAATTTTCTTCACAAGTGGCCTCCACATCTCATTCTCATCTTATTTCAAAAGTTCATATTGCTATTTCTTTATTGTTTCAGTAAACTTGAACTGTTGAACATACTGTTTTTAGTTGATATGATGACAATATGTTCATGCTTTTGCATGGAGAAGTAAGCCTGCTTTTTCCTTTTGTTATTATATTTTTCAATTTTAATGTTCCTAAATTGTACTCATTCCATTACGTTTTAGATTGCTCTAAATCAAATGGCACGAGTTTTAATAGAAATATTGTTTATTAGTATTAAAAGGTGTAGAGTGATGATAGAAGCTCAAGATCTTAATGACCTTTAATGGAAATCTAGCTAGTTTTGAGTTTCGTTTGAAATAGGTGACACTATATATATATATATCTGAAGCGAAGATCTTAATGACCTTTTATGGAAATCTAGCTAGTTTAATTAATTTCTTTTTCTTGGTTGTCTAATAAATCATTTCATGCTGCTATATCCTGTATTTGGTAGGTGAGCTGCCATGTGCATACATTTGCTGGTGGAGAAGATGAATGTTTGTGCACCGTTGTGCTATTTGAAAAAGTGGACAGTCGTAACCAATTAGTCGTGTACACAAAGGGAAGGTATTCTTCAGGGAAGAATGTTCACTTAGCTGTATAATTTGCTACTAAGTTGTCTCCATTTCTCAATTGTTTCAGTTAACAACACATTAATTATTCTAGTTAATAATGTTCACCTGACTCATGAAATCCTTATTCAGTTCTCATATCCAAGCTGCTACAAATTGTCATCTTAAGTAGAATTTAATTTGCACATTTGTGTGTGTGTGTGTGTGGGGGTTCGTAGTTTGGCGGATAATACTGAGGATTTAAAAGTGGGTAACTGAAAATTAAATGGCTTGGATCATATGAATGCATGTGATTTGGTTTCCCTGCACAGTGAAACTAATCAATTTTTTACCTTATGTAGAGAGCAACTTTTTGTACTTATTTTTCTGGCATTCAATATGATTTATCAATGCCAACTTCGAGAAGAATGATAAGCGTGAACTTTAAGAACACCAGTGTATGGGTCTTGTTAAGGACCCAGGATCTCTTAGTGGCTGTTTTGGATTTGCTTCAAAGTGGTCCAATTAGTAAAGAAGTGAAAATCTTGTGGAAAGTTGCTGTCTCCGTGGTATTATGGTCTATTTGGTCAGAAAGGAATAATGTGACTTTTAATGATAAGATTGAGTCTATAAATGATGTGGGAAATGATCAAATGTAAAGTTGTGTTTTGGTCCTTGAGTCAAGGTTCTTTTAAGGGTTTGTCTTTGTCGGATGTAGCTAGGAATTGGTGCTTCGCCTTGTAAGCCTATTACTTGTAATTAGTAGGGATTTCTCATCCCTAAGCTTTAGCAATAAAATTGTCTCTTATCAAAAAAATTCCCACAAGATAAAAACAAGGAAAATATAGCTATTTGCACTGTTTGGCATGCGATGTTAAATCTGTGTGTAAATATCATGATAAACATGAAGATTTCTGGAATTTTTGCTTATTCTTTGCATTTTTCACATTGTTTAGATTAATTAATCTCCTTAAAAGTTCAGGTTGTGCAACAATACCCATTGAATTGATGGAGAAGGATAAAAGATATGACTGTTCTTTTTTCCTCACTCCTCTCCCCATTCTAGATCTTTATCAGTTTTTGGTTGGTTCAATTTGTCATCACCTTATTCTCTCGTCTTTCCTTTCAGCTTTCAACTTCTCATTTTTCTCCTTAATCTGATAAAGATAATTGGTCTGCTTTTAAACTCTTGATTGTTGTGTTGAATCTGAATCTGCTGCAATTGCATCACTTTTGGGAAATTATTCCGTCTCAGGGAGGCTTTGTTGCATCACTGTTGTTGAAGGCATGTGTTTGTGCTTAACAATCGAGTTTTATGTTGTTTGATGGAGTAAGGCTGTCTTCTATACTAACTGAGATATTAGTATATGGAATTTAATCCATTGTTTGTTATACTTCAAATTGTGGGGAAGAGATGAATTGATTTCTATTTCCCACTTTATATACTTCTAAATGAAAGAGAAAAAATAGAAAATGCAGATATGCCTAAGTTGTATTAAATGTCGCGTTAGATAGTAATAAGCTGAGGGGCGTGGATGCATGTATTTACTTGCCCTTACTCTTCGCTAATATTTTTCCACGTGGCCTTCCATTTATATCTCTTTCCAAATTGTATTGATAACCTATACCGTTTCCATGCTGAGTATCGAACCATAAGCTAAACTCAACTTCCTCAGCAGTGTTGAAAGTGTCTTTTCTTTGCTGTGTAGTTCCGAATTTCTGCTGCGCACCGCCCCAATGTATGGAAGCGGACTCCAAATTCTTGATTGAATTCTTTGAGTTGCCATCATAATACTCTTGTTACAAGCTCTGCACCACCAAATACAATGCGTATTTGGAAATCAATCTATTACTAATAAGAATGGAAGGTTCGTCCATTTTCAGGCATATAATCAAATCACCGACTCTAGTTCAGACCGTCCCTACTCAGATCTTTACTTGTATTCTCCAACAAAGCTCTACAAATGGTAACTTGGAGAAACACTGATCCAGGCAACTGAATATTGAATCAGGATCTTAAATTTATTTGGGGAGGCAAACACTGCACTTTTTCTGTCATTATTTTTCAATTTTAATGCCTCTAATTTAATTGTACATCCTCAAGTATGCGTGTAAATGTTCACAGTATAAATATTTTGTCGGTTTGAGTTTCGTTTGAAATATGTGACACTATACATATGAAGCAAAGATCTTAATGACCTTTTATGGGAATCTAGCTAGTTCAATTTCATCTTTCTTGGTTGTCTAATAATTTATTTCATGTTGCTTCATGCCAGACATGTTCATTTGCTGGTGGAGAAGAGGAATGTTTGTGCACCATAGTGCTATTCGGAAGAATGGACGGTCCTAACCACTCAGCCGTCTCTTCAAGGGGAAGGTATTCATATTTAGCTAGAAAGGTGAAGAACAATTTCAGAAGAATAGCTTTTGCTGATTTCATTGATTGTGAATGTGTTACATAGCAATATAAATGGAGGATTGGTGGGAATATTCCCTGATATAAGGTACAATGTGCTCTGCTAAGACTACCAGAAACATTCACGATCCTCTACAGCTGCTCACGTACACCTTCCGCGTGCACATCACTTGCTGTTGAGTTCCTATCCCATGCATTCAATCTAGGTACACCTACACCTGATTCATCTTGCTTTTCTGCAGCTGCATTATTTTTTGAGAAACTAGGTCTGTCTTAGGAGCAGTTTGGCCAGCTTGGTGTAAGTTTACCAAGTTGTTTAGGCCAACTGTCTCATATATAGAGGCTTTGTTGCATCACTGTTGTTGAAAACGTGTGTTTGTAGAGTTAAAGACATTTTTGGTCCCGTAACTTTCATCGATTTTGCAAATCTTCCTAGTATAGTTAAAAATTCAATCTATGCTCAATTTACGTCAATTTTTGCAAAACAACATTGCTCATTTTTGTCTCGTAACTTTCTCTTTTTCGCAATCATGTGGCAAAAATGATGTTGTTTTGCCAAAATATGGACGTAAATTGAGCAATGTACAAAGTTATGGGACAAAAATGATCTTTTTAACTATCTCGTGACCATTTGCGGGTGAAAATTACAAAACCAAAAATGTTTTTAACTCTGGTTATATAATAGCATGCTAGCACAAGGCTGCCCTCTATACTAACTGAGATGTTGAAGCAAATGCACATTGACCATAAAAATATTATAAATTTTGCAGATGTATATATCACAGTTTAATAACTATATTTCATAATAAATCTTATAGGAGCAGCTCTGTTGTCATCATATTAGGGATGGTTAGAAGAATGTGAATAATGTTCTCAAAAACAAATCTTTGCATTTATAACATCTGGAGATTTTGAATTGAATTCCACTGAACCTAGTATGCTACTTTAAATGGACTTTTTAAGATGCTGATTCACAACTCTAAGTCCAATAATCAAATAAAATTACCATCATCCTCCATTCGAATTATGTTAAAGGGTCTTTCGCCTTTGCCGGATCTAGGAGATACTACAAGTCCTCCGTCTGAATGCTATTGTCGCGGTCATTTGGCTCACCGTAACATCGTCACTTCAAACCTTTTATTTTGATTTTAATGCATTAAAATCAATTAAATTACAATTCTTGAGGTGAGAGTTAGTCACTGAGTTAAAATATTTATACCTACAAATTCTATATTTTAAAGGATGAATATCAAAATTGAAGACCTACCCTTTTAGTTCTGAAGTAACAAAAAGGTTGGATAATTAACTTAAAAAAATAAATTAATACTCCCTCCATTCCAAAATAAGTGTCCCCTCTTTGCTGGCCAGAATCGTACCTCCGGCCAATGACAACGACCTGGTGGTGAGGTTCTGACCCATTTCTCAACATTTGCAGGATCATCAGTGTGAGCAGTTTCTACGCCATTATCGAAACTGTGAGTTGTTGAAGCTCTTCTATCTCTCTCTTTTTCAGTTCTTTGTATTGGTAATTCTGTGTCCCATGACCTTACGACATAGGTAGTGAAACTCTAATTACTTGAGCTATATCACTTCGTCCAATCATATTCACTCTTATTTTTAATATTATTCAATAATTTAAGTATATTAAGATTTAAAAATAAAGCCCATTATACTTGCTCTTATTTTTAATATTACTCAATAGGGTCAGGTTATTTCCACACACCAAATTACTAAGTACACACGTATTTTTGAGTATACATACTTGTACGAAAATTTTATCCGAACAAATGTCTTTTGTGCGAAATTTTTAGTCGCACATTCTCGAGTACACACTTTTGTGCAAAAATTCAACCGCACACCGGACATTTGTGTGAAAAATTCAACCGCACATCGGATGTGTGTACTTAGTAATTTGGTGTGTTAGAATAACCTAACCCTACTCAATAATCTTAAGCCCATTAAGACTTTAAAAATAAAGCCCATTATATGAAGTTTTTAGTCCAATTCTATACAAACCCTAGCCACCCATCCCAAAGACTTTAACCCCCAATTCCAAGCAAACCCTAGTCACCAAATGTCAATCTCAAATTATATATATGTCCTCAAATCTCAACCCAGAGTAATAATCTTTAAGCCCATTAAGATTTTACATAATAAAGCCCATTATATAAATTAAGTTTTTAGTCCAATTCTATACAAACCCTAGCCGCCCATCCCAAACAGACTTTAACCCCAAATCCAAGCAAACCTTAGCCACCAAATGTCAATCTTACATTGTATATATGTTATCAAATCTTAACTCGGAGTAAGAATCATAAGCCCATTAAGATTTTAAATAATATAGCCCATGATATAAAGTTTTTAGTCCAATTGTATAAACCCTAGCCACCCATCCCAAACAAACTTTAACCTCCAATTCCAAACAAACCCTAACCACCAAATGTCAATCTCACATTATATACATATATATATATATATATATGTTATCAACTCGGAGTAAAAATCTTAAGCCCACTAAGATTTTAAAAAACAAAGCCCATTATATAAAGTTTTCACCAAATTCTATACAAACCCTAGCCGCCCATCCCAAACAGACTTTAACCTTCCATTCCAAGCAAACCCTAGCCACCAAATGTCAATCTCACATTATATATATGTTATCAAATCTCAACTTGGACCTACAACTTTTTTTTTTTCCTCCCTCCACACCCCTAAGTAAACCCTAGCCGCCCAATTCCAAGAGAACCCTAGCTGCCCAATTCCAAACAAACCCTAGCTGCAAATGCCAATCTTTCATCATGGATGTGTTTCAGATCTCAGGTACACAACTTTCTTCTTTCCCCTCTCCACCATCGCCAATCTTCTTTGAAAACCCATCAGCCACTATCTCTATGTGTTTTCTCTTTTATTTCAGTTCATAGGTGATTTATTTATAAATTTTGAAATCATATTTATATATTTTTAAATTTCAAGAAAGTTTGTATGTTGTAGTTCAAATTTGTATTTTATTGGGTAAATTGTATTTTCGATCCCAAGAGAAATAGGTGGGCCGCAAAATAGTATTTTTGACACTTTTCGTCATATGATTTTTTCGACATTTATTGTCCATGGAGCAGTTTTGATGATGTTGTAGGAGAATGATAAATTGCGGTTTTGATCCCAAAAGAATGTGGTAAAATTGCTATTTTGGTCTTGAAAAATAGTGGTTGAGACCCTTTTTGCAAAAAAAAAAAAAGACAAAAAGAACGTGGATCAAATTGTTTTGAAAAATTCTCCTGCTGACCAAAACTGTCATTTCCCTTTGTATTTTATCAGATATCGCTTCTATGTAGAAGTCACAGTGTTTTCTCTATTATATTAAGTAAGAGTTTCAAACACTTGATATCATATTTATACATCTTATATATATAATATAATTAAGGGATATTATGTACAACTAATCTCATATTTTTCCTCATTTTATGAGATAATAACTAATAAAATATTATTAATATTATTGTACGACGGATTTGATTTTATGCCCGCATGGTGGACACCAATTTATATGTCCACCGCATATGTGGCATGTCAATCACCAATCATGTGATGTCACATAAGTAATTAATTAAATAATAGTGGGCTCACGTATATGTGGCATCAAATATTTTTAAAACTCAATTTCCTTTCAAATAACCTTGACTTTTTTCAAATTTATATTATTGTACAAAATAGATCCTGGCACTTAAGGCTTAATGTGGAGTTCCTAAACACCTTTTTTCCATTATCTTAAATCTTGCGATTTGATTGCATAATGTGACTGCAGAGGTGGACACTAGCATAGTAGCATGATTCTAAAAAGTGAAATGTCAAAAAATGAAGGTTTACCTCATATACTTTCTAAATGCACGTACTCTGTCATTAAATTTCATATTAAAAAAAAAAAAATTCTTGTGTTTTGCAGTCCTGGTGCATTGGCAAGATAATATGTTATTTTATTTTATTATTATGAGAAGTTTGGTGGTGCATAAACAAAAATAATTTCATTTAGGAAGAATGGAAGATCTATTAATATGGTTAAATTTTTGCCCTTTCTCTAAATGTTCTTTTTCTACTTTTTTATAGCAGACTCATGAAGGATTAGCAATTGGATGAGAATATTGGACCATGGGGCCGAGTAACAGTATCGAATTCATACTAATTTGTAACTTGGAGAAAGACCTGACCCCTTCATCTGTCGAGGAATACATTTATAAGAATACTACTATTTTGCCACAAGACTTTGTTTTTTCAAAATTGTTATCCCTTCAGAAGAAGGGTCAGATAATATATGAGTTCTTGGAAAATCCGAACCATAAGAGGAAGGTATGCTCTCTTAAAACATCTCTCTGTCATCCCTTTTTAATTTTTTTCTTGAAATTGGTCTTCTTTTAATCGGAGGTAATACTAAATTGGTCTTCCTTAGCTGTGGAAAAATGATGTATATGAGTGTTTAAACAATATAATGTGAAGTTAAATAAAGATTGTCTTACTACTTGTTCCCATGTACATGAAACTTGTGTTGTGAATTCTCTAAGAGCTGAATATCTTTTTCACTTTTAATGTACTATTCTTGCATATTCTTTACCACAATAATGCTAAGTGGTAACAACCTTAATTTGTTTTTCTTTTAAAGAAACAACTGTAATTTGTTTGGACTATTTGATTACATAACTGAGAAGCTAAGCTTTAAAGCTTTTGGTTTTACACTTTACGAACAATGTGTATCTTAGTTCTGCTTCTTGGGAGTTCTGGGCGTGTTCATACTATTAGAGAATTAATATAAATGAATTAATTTCGCTAGATGAGGCGGAGTTCTTTCACACTATCAGAGCCTTTAGGCTCAAGCTCACGTTCTGGGTTTATATCCTGTTGAAAGCAACCCCACCCATATTCAATTGTACTCTTATTTTGGGCGTGTTCTTACTGTTAGAGAATTAATATAATGAATTAATTCCACATCTCTCTACAAGTTCAGACTTTTAGATGAGGTGAAATTCTCTCGCGTACTATCTTCTGAATGTTTTCCTCTCCTCCCTAAATAAGTTTAGTTCCTGCAGGATTATATCATTGCAAATCTGCGTCATCTGGCATGGTGCCTGAAGAGTTCAACGCTCATGGTGCCTGAAGAGTTCAACGCTCGGAAACCCATTGGAGAATCTTAAGGTGGGTAAAGCTGAACGAGAAGCGGGTGAACTATCTCCTATTAGAAATCTAGAAGAGAACTACTTTTCAGCATCTGCAAATACTGAAGAAATCTGTATTGAAAAAGCAGGAGTTGAAACTGATGGTAATGGTGACGATGATAGTGGAATGCTTCTGGAAATGGAGAAGGTGAAGATTCATAAGGAACGATGCCGTTTCCTGATAGTCTTCTACTGACTGTTGAGCCTCTTAATGTGGAAGTGTCAATGGTTAAAGTGCTGGATGGAAGGCGTTTTCCTAGCTCCGTTTCTTAGGACAAGATTATCGTGCTCCCGTTCAGAATCTCCGCGTTTTGACAACCTGCTATGGTGGATGTCGTTTCTACACATGAATTAGCTAAAGATAGAAAACATTCTTCAACAACTCATCAACTCAACTTGGAGAATGACCCAACATTACCCTTCATCAATCGAAGACTTCATTTATAAGCTGACTACTACTATGCCATAAGCATTTGTTTTTCCAAGAGTCTTATTTATATATGCGACTCTTCACATTTTACATTATCGTCATGATCACAATCTTAAATAAATATGGATTGAGAGTTTAAGATAATTCAGTGAAGATCTGCTCTTTTTCCACGTCTGATTGTTTTCCTTCTGATCAACTGTTTGGTTGATTCAAGGTATCATCACCTTATTCTCTTTAACATCTCATTTTGTCATTCTCTTGACAAGGTCAGATGAGTGAAACCAAAGAAAATAAATCCTGTAGAAGCACAACTCTGTCAAACATAAATACTAGCATTCATAACTAGTGGAAATAAATATGTTGTAAAATCTGTTATAAATGTGACAGTATACTTATATCCTCTCATGAAGACCACATTCTTGAGTTCATTCAACCTAATTAGAACATCAGTGCAGCAGCACAGCCTCGAGCCACACGTACGTGTTCATTCTATTATTCTCTATTGGTCGTATTTAGCTTAACTTGTTCTTTTAATTGATCGAGTGTTGAAGATAGTTCAGTAAAGATCTACTCTCTTTTTTATATGTTCTTTCTTCCCTTTAAATGCTGATAACTATCTAAGTGCACGCTGCACAGGAATCCAGTCTGTAAAATGTTACTCTTGTCATTTCTAAGGCGAAAATACTAGTCTTGTGCATTATTGGTGCATTAGAATGACATGCTGTTAAATCTTATTGAGAAGTTACATGATAATTGACATAAATAAGAGTATTCTTGTGCTGTGCAATGTAGGTTAATTTTCTTATTCTGTAGTCCTGTTTGTGAGAAGTTCCGTGAGTACGTAAACAGAAAGAATTTCATTTAGGAAAACACTCTCTTAATTTGGTTACAAATTTATTATCATTTTACCTCTGCATTTTTTCTTATTTTAGTAGGCAGATTCAGGGAGGACTAATAATGAAAGTCCTCATCAACCAAGAAATTGGATGTCTTAGAGGTTGTAGGTCATGCAAATGGCATAAAACTGCTAATTAATTAATAAATCATCATATGCACCACTCATCTATCGTGTAGCCAACACTTTTGAGACAATGTAACTTATCATATCTTTGATGATACTTTTGGGTGCCCCTATCGCTATCCACAGCCTCTGTTGGAATTCAAGCTTTGTGGTTGAATCTATCGAAAACACCACGTTGTTACTGTGATTCTTGAATTATAGATACAGTAAGTTTCATTAAGGTGCCTTGCTTCTTGAGGAGCTGGCATGAAAATCGAGCAAAGGAATGTTATCACAAGGCTGCAATTGGAAGATGACATGACACTAACTGAAGAAAATCCCATCGAAAAGAGCTGGTCAGTTTTGAAAATTTATACAAGAAAATTTATGCAATCGCTACATGCTTTACTTGACGTCATTGTTTGTTTTCTGAGGATTTGAAATTAAATGGCTTGGATCATTTGAATGCATGTGATTTGGATTCCTTGCAAAGTGAAACTAATCAATTTTTACCTTATGTAGAGAGCAACTATTTGTACTTATTTCTCTGGCATTCTAAATGTTTTTTCATGGCCAAGTTTGGCTGTTTGAATCAGTATTTTTGAAGGTTAATTCCCACATGATAAAAAGTAAAGAAAATATAGCTATATGTTAGTTTGACAATGTTAAAGTACATGCTTCTAAATGAAAGATAATATAAAATAGAAAATATAGGTATGCCTAAGCTGTTTCAAGTGTTGCAATAGACAGTAATAAGCAGAGGTGAATGCATGCTTATATTTACTTGCCCTTACCCTTCACTAATATTTATCCACTTGCCCATGTCTTTCTCTGATGTGCTACTTTTGAATCTCCGTTGCCTCCGAGATACCTGGTGGAGTTTCTTGATTTCTCGGACCTGGATTTCGAATATTATGCTTATGATGAGGCGTAGATGGATGAAAAATCGTAAGCGAAAGCAGCTTCCAAGCAACCTGCTGGCTAATGATTTGAATTAGCTTCCATCACTCCAATGAAGCTCTAGAAATGGTAACTTGGAGAAATACCTTATCACTTCATTTATAGGATTTTCATCGGTACAAGTCCCGAAAGATATATTAATTGGGGCCTAAAAGATAAAATTTATCAATTCGGGACTTGAAAAAGATGTTTATATTAAGAGATTTTATCAATTCGTGACTGAAAGATATGGCAATTATCAATTCGGGGCCTTAATTTCAGGTCTGAATTGATAAAATCCATTAATATAAACATCTTTCAGGTCCCGGATTGATAAATTTTATCTTTCAGGTCTCAATGACGATAATTAATATATCTTTCAGGACTTGGACTGATAAAATCCCTCATTTATATGCTATGCTGACTACTCTAACCACATGCATTTGCTTTTCTAATGCTGTTATTTAGATGCAATTCTTCAGATTTTACATCTTCCTGATCCAAATATTGAATTAGAATCTTGAATGATTTTGAGGAGGGGATAAAAATTGATTGAGAGTTGAAGATAGTTCAGTAAAGATCTCATCTTTTTTATTGCTAGAAGCTACATCATGATACATAGCAAAGAAAAATTAATTAGTGTACCATTCTTATGCTGTGCAAGTGAATTTTCCTCCTATTTATGCATAAACAGATTCAATTTCATTTAGAAAAACTACCTCTTAATGTTTCCCTAGATGTATTATTTGTTATTCACTTCGTTAAAAGTACTTAGTCTTGTTTCATTTTACTCAAGTTTTAAGAAATAATAGTAGTTTACGTGTAAAGTAGATAGGTGCGAGGATATTATGAGATATTGTGGGTTATTTATAAACTAAATGGTTGTTTATGAATAAAATCATTGGTAATTCGAGTAATTAAAGAAATGTTTGAAGGGTAAGGATAAACTTGGACACATGCAAGCAACAAATACTCATCTTAAGTAGAATTCGATTTCTTGCACGCGTGTGTGTCGCACAAGGTGACGGTTGTGTTCTGACGTAATATATATATATATATATATATATACACACACATAATTTTGATCGGACAAATGATAATTCGAATTCATAATCTCACGTCACGACATATGTGGTGGGGCTCTAACCATTGGATGCTCTCTATTCGATGTCATTATCCAAACATTAACAGTGAGTTGCTGCATTTCTTCTCTCTTTTCCAATTTTTTAGTTGCTATCTTCTCTTTTGTGTCTGAAAAATCAAATTGAAAATTGATGATCCTCTCCTTTTGCTCCTATCTTTATTCGTAACTAGACTTGTGGATGGCTGTGATATAATATATCAAATTAACATGATTAGCTAATCCTTTTTCAAAATATTATATTTTTATTCATTTCAATATTATATTACCATAAATATTCTTGGGCCATATAAAGTCCATAGCCCAATCCTATACCAAACAAACTTTGAGCCCATTATAGTGCAAACCCTAGTTGCTAAGTTCCAAACAAACTCTAGCCGTCAATTTCAAGCAAATCCTAGCCGTTCAATCCCTAACAAACTCTAGCCGTCAATTCCAAGCAAACCCTAGCCATTCAATCCCTAGCAAACTCTCATTATTATATCAAATTAACATGACCAACTAATCCTTTTTCATATATATATATATATATATATATATATATATATATATATATATATATATATATATATATATTCTTTTTCGTTTCAATATTATATTACCATTAATGTTCTGGACCATGCCAAAAAAGGTTAAGTCCATAGCCCAATCCAATACCAAACAAACTTTAAGCCCATTAGTGCAAACCTTAGTTGCTCACCCCAAACAAACCCTAGCCGTCAATTCCAAGCAAACCCTAGCCGCCCAATCCCCAGGTAGACTCCCATTATATATACATGTTCCAATCTTAATAATTAGAACATACAATATTTCTCCCCATCTCCACAGTCACAAGAAAACCCTAGCCACCCAAGGAAAACCCTAGCCTAAGGGTATACAACTTTCTTCTTCCTCCTCTCCACCACCATCCAATAGCCGTGCACGGAAGCACTACTCTCGCACAACCGTCTCTCAATGTTTTATGAATTGAATCTTAATTCATAGGTAATTTATTTCTAAATTTTGAGATCTTGGTCATGTACTTTTGAATTTTACAAAATTTTGATATGTTGTTTTTATTATGTTATAATTGTACTCAAATATATATATTTATAGATCTCCAAATAATTTTAAAATATGGTGGTTTTTATAATGTTTAGAGGATACATCTATAATTTTGAGTAATAATTGGTCTTGAACTTTATTAGATATGAATTTCATATTCTTTTGTGTTGTTTTCTCTACCCAATTTGAAAATTCAAATTATATATTTATAGATCTTTAAATCATTACTAAATTTATGTTGTTTTTCTATCTGATTCGAAGATTTAAATAATATATTTATAGATCTCCAAATCAACTTCGGATATGATGGTGTTTGCGATGTGTATAAGATGCATCGTATAATTTTGGATATATTATACAAAATTAATTTCATAGTTTCCTCCTTTATGTATATTTCATGTTCATTTCAAGTTTTGTGGTGCATAAACATATTGAATTTTATTTAGGACGTCTATCTTTTAAATTTGGTTACATTTTTTTTTCTCATCTTGTAATTTAGTTCTTTTCTATTTTTAATTTGCAGAAGTGATGGAAGTTTTAAAGCCTGGTGCAAAGTTCTTTAGTTTCTCAGCTTCAATTATTTCTTCAAAGGTGAGTAGCATAAAATTTTGGGTTTTTATCCTTACAAGTCTCAAAATATATGTTAATTATTAATTCAAGGCATGAAATATAAAATTTATCAACCAACACCTAAAAGATATTACTCCCTCCGTCTTGAAAAAACTTTCATATGTAGGAGTAATAATTGAGGTTTAGAGTGATGATTTTGTAAACGTTTATGTATAAAGTAGAAAAACTTTATTGGGTTATGTGTATGTGAGAGTAAAAAATATTGATATTTGTGTAGATTAGTGAAAATTTTCATTTTAAGGTTGTGAAACTTATATTGGGACGGACAAAAAAGAAAGTAATATTTAGGGATTTTATCAATTCGGGATGCGAAAGATATGTCAATTATCAATTTGGGGCCTTAATTTAAACATTTTTCAGGCTTGGACCGATAAAATCTCTTAATATGAATATCTTTCAGTCCCGGATTCATAAGTTTTATCTTTTAGACCCCGAATTAATAATTAACATATCTTTTGGGACTTGAATTGATAAAAATCCTAAAATTTAATTTACTGTCAACTTTGATAATTATATTTGCACCCTAATTTAAATATTATTTTCATCAGTGCAATGCAGACTTCCAAAAACTTGTGAAGACATTATTTTCACTGGCTAGTAAAATGGCTCCTAGTATCATGTTCATTGATGGGGTATGGCTTCTGCAGAAACAAGTTGCTCAATTTGATCTTAAAATCTCTGTTTTTTCAATAATGACTAAAAAGAAAATCAAATCTTCCAAGTTTATCTCCACCAGAAAGAAAAATTCAATATTGTCTCAAAATAGATCCCTAGTAAGTCTTAATATTAAGTTCATAAATACAATTTTTTTCCCATTTATCTTGCATCTTGCGATTTGATTGCATAATGTGATTGTAGGAGGTGGACACTAGCTTGATTCAAGAAAGTCAAATGACGAAAAATGAAGGTTTGCTCACATATTTGTTGGGTCAGCATGGTTGCCGATTTCCCCAATTTCCGTCGTCACGTGCAAAAAAATGTGAGATGAAACAATGTCGTTCGCATTTTTCCAACGAAAATGGGACTAAAATCGGACTACTTGGTGAGTTATGAGACAAAATAAAAAATTTAAAATATTTTGGAACCTTTTGCGAAAAAGCTGAGTTATGGGACCAAATCGATTTTTAAATTGTGCATAAATAGAAAATATTTCATTTAAGAATTGTTTTAACTTTTTAATTTTGTTACATCTTTTTTCTCTAAATGTTATTTTTTCTATTTTTATATAACAGGTTGTAGGAGGATTAGCAATTGTAACGCATCGACAAGTCAACACGAGGATATGAGACTAAGTAATAATAGTCTAACACAAACCACAAGCTTACTCTGTGTATTTCCCTCTTCCTTGATCTCATATATCAAGCATATGATTTAAAATATTTACACTTCTACAAATAAAAATAAAATTAACTTAATTTTTTGCCTTTAGCTTTTTGGGGTATACTTTTATTTGGTCCACCTGGTACTGGGAAAGCTATGCTTGCCAAGACTGAAGCTGGTGCAAATTTCTTTAATATCTCGGCTTCAATTATTGCTTCAAAGGTGAGTAGCATAAAATTTAATTTACATTCAACTTTGATAATTATATTTATACCCCAATTAAAATATTATCTTCATCAGTGGAATGCAGACTCCCAAAAACTTGTGAAAGCATTATCTTTACTGACTAGTAAAATGACTCCCAGTATCCTCTTCATTGACTAGGTAAGGCTTCTGCAGAAACCTATTGCTCCACTTGATTCAAGAATCTCTACTTTTCCAACAATGATCAAGATGAAAATTGCATCTTTCCAAGCTTATCTCCACTAGATAGAAAGACTTAAAATAGATCTCTGATAAAGCTTAATATTTTTTTATCGGTAAATGTTAGTTGCTAGTTCACCAAGCGTCCAAACATTCATAGATTTCTCCAAGCCACTTTATAACTCCATAATTTGAGCCACTTTATAACTCCATAATTTGTTGCCAAAGGGAATCGAACCTGGGTTTTCCACTAAAGTAAGAAACCCGGTGACTAGGTGGGCTATGCCATCTGATTGACACAGCGTAATATTAAGTTCCTAAACGTCATTTTTTCCTATTTATCTTGCATCTTGTGATTTGATGGTGTAATGTGATTGTAGGAGGTGGACACTAGCATGATTCTAAAAGTCAAATGATGAAGAATGAAGGTTTGCCTCCATATCTTGTTTATGGAGCTGGGAAGTGTGCAAGTGGAAACCTTCACTAGAAGCAGAGAAAGACCTGACCCCTTCATCTGTACTAGCTTAATTGTATTGAGCCCAACAACTGTATTAGTTTTTGTATGATTAAAATTAATATACACCAAATGTATGAGTGTGTATTTAAAATGTATTAGTTGTTTTACTAAAAAAATACTCCTTCTGTTCCATAGAAATTTTCATAGGAATGAGTGTACACATTTTAAGAAAGAAGAGTAATGATTGGGGTTTTGAGGAATAATTTTTTAAACTTTTAAGTTGTGTATTATTGAGTTATGTGCATGTGTGAGTCAAAAGGAAATACATTTTGTGTAAATTTGTAGAAATTGTGAGAGTGAAGTTTATAAAAGGGTTTTTCATTTTAAGGGTGTGAAGTTTATAGTGGGATAGACGAAAAAGATAGTGTAAAAAGTTTTATGGGACGAAGAGAGTAATAATTTGTTAATATTGTTGTTTTACTAAAAATAATAGTTGTGCACCAATTGTGTCGTACAATTAGTGCACATGAGACTAACTACTTTTATACTTCCTGCATCCCATATAAGCTTTCATATGAGGGAGTGAACACACTTTAAGAAAGAAGAGTAATGATTGAGGTTTTAACGGATAGTTTTATAAATTTTTATGTATAAAGTAAAAAAGTTAATTGGGTTGTGTGTACTTGAGTCAACAAGTTATGACATATTATGTAAATTAGTGAAAATTGTGAGGATGAAGTTTGTAAAGGGTTTTTCATTTTAGGGTGTGAAATTTATAGTGCAATGTACGAAAAAGAAAAGTGTGAAAAATTTTAAGAGACGGAGGTAGTATCTCTTATTTGTTGTGAAATAATGTCAATTGTTTATGTATTTATAGTATAAATTCAGTATTCTAGAATAACCAAAGTGGAATTTAGTCTTATTATTGTTTGTACACTTGCCTTATGCGTATATCTTATAGTTGTTTGCACACTTGTCTTATGTGTAAGTCTCATAATTATTTGTTCACTTAGAAAGTGAAATTTTTTTATAAATTTACACAAAATATGATTATTTTTTGGGCCCATATTACACTCAATCCAATAAATTACTTTACTTTATGCATAAAGATTTTCAAATTACCCTTCAAAACTCTACTCAATACATATTTTTTTGTAAAAAAGTGTCCATCTTAGCATGCAAACAAATCCAGTTCAATTCCTATGTGCTACTTTTTATTTTCCAATATATTCCACTTTCTTGATCTTCAACACATAGATTCAAGATTGTGGTGATTCGTTGAATTATTTTTAACATGTCACGTGTCATTAATCTAAATTATGGAACATAAAGTAGTACACATAAAATATTACTGGGCTTTCGGATTTGCATGCATGGTCAAGATTATATGCATTGAATTACCTTATCTGGTGGATTTTCTTGAATTTTTATAATCTGCAAATGATGATTTTTTTTTTTTTTTTTTTTGCTTTAAATGATGATTACTAAGTGCACACTGGACAGGAAATCAGTCTGTAAATGTTACAATGTAATATCAAAGAAGAAAGTATTATTCTTGTTCACAAAATCAGTCTGTAAATGTTACAATGTAATATCAAAGAAGAAAGTATTATTCTTGTTCACCATAAGTAATCTTATTGCAGGAAGTTACATGATAACTTTTAAAAATAGTAAATTAAGGTTAAAACAATTGAATTAATTTAAATTGGGCTAATCAACTCGATTTCAACCCAAATTGGAACAATTAACCCGATTTGGATTGATTTGCCTCAATTCACGAATATTTGTCGAAAGACTAAATTTTTTTCTATTTATAAGTATGCGAAGTCGAGTGTCCCAAAAATGGGTAGTCGTGTAAATACCAAACATGACAACTACCGAATGAAAATTGATAAGCAGGATGTGAAGTGCTACAATTATTTAACTAATTGCTTATTTGACATTACCATTAGTAATGGTGTAATACTTATATCTAATAAGTTATTATATGCTCCTCCATCCCGTCCAAAGTGTCCCAACACTTTTGGGCACAAGTTTTAAGAAATGTTGTATAATAATAATATAATAAAGGTGATGTGATAGATAGAGAGATAAAATGTAGTATAATAATAATATACTAGTATAAGTGATGTGATGGAGAGAGATGAAAAAATGTAATTAAATATATTAAATGAGTGACATATTGTGTAAATATATATGTAATATAGGGATAATTATAAAGTAGGGTATAGATAGAAAATGAATGAAACACTTAAGTGGGACGGACGAAAATGGTAAAATAGGATACTTAGGGCGGGACGGAGGAGTAAAAATAGAAAACTTAGAACCATAAGATCACAAGTCGATCCATAGGTCGGAACCCCCATTAAAAACCTTGTTAGAGTGAAATCCTCGTGAGGGAAACTTCAATACAAGGAAAAGAGAAGTTCCTCTAAGACAACAAAATTAACACAAATATTTATGTGAAATGGGTACATATGATGAATTAGGGATGACAATGGGGCGGGCGGGTATCTAAATACCTGTGCGCCCGCGACGCCCCATCCGCCCCGCCCTGCCCTCGCGCCCGCACGGAGCGGTTCGCCCGTTTTAATTTTTTTAATTAAGTTATGAAAAAATTATCAAATAATATTATATATATTAAATACAATCAATATATGTAATATTATATAATACTATATTTTTTATAACATAAAATATATATAATATTAAAAATATTATAATATTAAATACATAGTATAATATAATATATATATATATGTGTGTGTGTGTAGGGCGGGTCAAGGCGGGCGGGGCAGAACACATACTCATGCCCGATCGACCGTGTGCGGGGCGGAGCAGACTGCCCCATTTTCCGAACGAAACGGGCCGGGCTGCCCCAATTGAGCGGGCGGGGTGGGATGAGTCATTTTGTCATTCCTACAATGAATCGCATTTTTATTATGACTATCATAAGAGTGTGTCTCATGAACCAAGTTTCATGGTGAAACTTGATCATTTACTAAAAAGTACTAAAGAGTATCATTGTAATAACTAAACAAGATTACCTATATTATTAAAGAGTATCGGTCACGACTAATACTCTTTAACAATATAGGTAATACTATTCTGATTATCACGACTAATACTCTTTATCAATATAGGACATACTTTTAAGTTATCAATGACCGATACTTTCTTTAATAATATAGGTAATCTTGTTTAGTTATTACAATCGATACTCTTTAATATTCTTTTGTAAATGATCAAATTTCACCGCTCACAGTAGACTTTACCTATCATAAATATTCACGGTTAATAAGTGTATAAATTAATGTGCACGCGGATATGTGATCAATTCTGTTTTGTATGCGAGGTGCGGCCGAATCGTGACTTCTGGATATCTGTTATTATTCCACGTGTTCACTCTCCTTTGAGCGCGTTTCTCGCACGCTCTCTTTTCAGCTCGTCATCACCACCGCTTCTTCCTTTTCTTAGAATTCGGATTCTCTCGAACAGCATCTCTTAGCTTCAATAATCGGTAATCCAGAGGAATTTTAATGAGCAATTACCTAATTTCTAAGCGGTGGTTCTGATTGCCCGGATATGTTGGGCCAATCGTCGGCGACGGCGGCGGCGGCGCTTGGTATTAAGGATGCCATTAGCTGGTGGGACGCGGTGAATAAATCAGTTGCTTGGCAGGATCGAATATTCCACGTCCTCGCCGTGCTTTACGGACTCGTTTCAGCTATTGCTCTTGTATGCATTTTTTTCCTTTCCGAATTATGATCTTCAACGGCGAATTATTTGAGAGTATGATTTTCTAGACTTCTTTGTCCGGTTTTCTCAGGCCTCTTACTTGATGATAAAAGATTCTCGGTGTTGAATTGCATCATAATTGAGATAAATTTGTTTTTCTCTATCTATGCTGACTTGAATGCAAGATGTTGTTTCCCCTTTCAATTGGTAATAACGTGTTATTACTTGGAGTTTAGGTACAATTGGTGAGGATACAATTGAGAGTGCCAGAGTATGGTTGGACTACGCAGAAAGTATTCCATTTCCTTAACTTATTGGTTAATGGAGGTTTGCATCTCGTGCATTTTGAAATTATCTCGGTAATTAGATGTATTGGCTTTATATAGTACAATTGGAGTTCTTTACTGAAACAATTTTCTTTTTTATCGTTTATATAGTTCGATGCGTAGTATTTGCACTCCGTAGGAACGTTCAAAATTTGAATCTGGAGGTACCATCTTTAACTCATGTTGATATCTGTTCCAACATTTCTTACAAGTTTTTCCCTGATATGACATTACATTATACTCGGAGTAGATTGTTCAACATATATTGCTTGACCTGCCGAGTCTTGCGTTCTTCACTACATATGCATTACTGGTGTTGTTCTGGGCAGAGATTTACTATCAGGTTGATTTTAAATTCTCCCATTAGGTTCAGGTTGCTATTGGATTTTAGTTATAGGAACGTATTTAGTTTCTTCAACTTTGGCAGGCTCGTGCTGTATCTACTGATTGGTTGAGGCCTACTTTTTACTCCGTTAATGGTGTGGTGTATGCAATTCAGGTAAATATCCTTCCCATGCATGATGTATTAAGTTAAGCTTGAGCAGAATTGCAATGTGTTATGTTATTATGCCTTGTGTTTTTTCAACGACGAGCTTATCAAGCTTTGTTTTTTTATCTCCCCCTCATTAAATTCTAAATTAGAACTCATTTTGTCTTGTGTAATCAAATGGGAGATATTTGGGGATCTGTGGAACCTTTATGATCTAACTAAATCTTCAATCTTAACTTGGCAAAACAATTGTCTAAAATACATGTTATGTATGATGGGCAGTTATAGGTAAAAATAGCTTACATCCTTTTTGGATATTTTTCGCCTTCTGATAGTGTTGTCGTGTGAAGTTATTTTGGGGTGTGAATTTATAATAACTTAATGCATTACCAAGTGGACATAGTATCCAAATGTGTGTCGCCAGGAATTTATGTGCATCTCTGACCATTTATAGAATATCTATATATGCCAAAAACTGAACAAAATTAAACTATATATATATATATATATATATATATATATATATATATATATATATATATATATATATATATATATATATATATATATCTGTCTGATCATCTTTTATAATCCTAATGGCCTGTAGTGTCTGTCACAGAAATTAGCAAACAATAGGGTCAAAATGGACCAAATTGGGTAACAATTTCAAGGTTGAATAAGGTTGCTTGCAAGCTCTTGAATTCATCATCCTGGATTAAGGATGTGGCCCTTGGGTCAGATAAATGGGGCCCAACCTGACTTGATTATGTCTAGTTTGTTCTGATTATGCTTCTATTGCTTGAATTACTTGCGCAAAAATTAAAATCTTGAACTTTATTTATTGATTAGATGAATGAAACTATGGTTCTTTGTCCTCAAGCATTGTTCGAGATGCACTTAAAGAAAACATTGATGACTCAATGTACTTAATGGTTAAACATTGGCGAACTGTAAACAAGTTAGTTGCGTGGCAAAAGTGACAAGATATTGGTGTTCAACTTTTCTGGCAATTCATCTGGCGTTTTTAAATTAGGAGCCCGTGCTCTGGAAGTATAATTTGAAGAATAGGTAGACTGGGTACTTTTGTGACGTGCTATCTGAATTATTGCAAGGAAAGCAATGACAGATTCTACTTTTTCACTGATACTTTTGAGAATGCATTGTTTTCTCTAACTTGTTACAGATAATTTTATGGTTTATCATGTGGTGGAAGCCCGTTCATGCAATGATCGCTTTTGTCCAAAATGTTCTTTGCAGGTTCTTACTCTAATTCTATGTTGAGTTTATATGCATTATTTGTGTAAATCACTTCCACTTCAATAAAACAATTGTCATTTGGCAGGTGTTTCCTTCTTTGCAGCCTTGGGTTTTCTTGTCTATGGTGGAAGGTAGCTGATTTGATTCATTACTTGACCTTTGATGTTTTAATATAATTTCTTTAAGAAAAGAGTAAACATATTTTGGTTTGCATTCTTTGAATAGCTAAAATCCGCGTAAAACAAAGCTTATTGGCATTGTTTTCATGAAAAGCTAACGAACTAGTGCTTCGACTCTATGCTATATAAGAGAGACTCTGTAGCTACTTGTAAGCAGGGCAGATAGCATGGAGTTGAACATTCTTGAATGAATGGGAAGGAAGATGGATTTTGCTCTCTGTGTATAGTAATATAGTACATAAAATATACAAGCATTTGAATGAGCTGGTTATATTTCTTTTATTTTGGAAAAAGATGTATTACCTGGATCTGTTTATCTGTTCACCTTTTATTTTGGGTTTGGTCTAGAAGTCACTTGGCAGTTGGCCATCTCAACCCTACACATGGTATGCATTCTTCCACCAGATGTAGGACAGTTCCAACATCACTCGGCTTTGATCAAGATTTCAGACCATAATTCCGTCTTTGAATATTTAATCATCAAACCTTATTCCTCTCACTCTTGAAGTAGCTAGATAATTTGAGCTAGCAGGCCTTTCGTCATCCCCGCATTTGTGTAACAGTCGACTGGAATATTTTAGTTCTAAATGTAGTGTTAGAAGTACTACTTGTACCACCATGTAAGTAAATAAGTAATATTTTCTCGAATGTTCATATGCTGAAGAGTGAATGCTTATTTTGTAGATTGTATTTGGGTTGATAAAAACTTGCACCCACAAATTCTTTAATTTGAAGCAGAATGTTCAGTGGATGGATTCATGTTCTTCCATACGTCTAATGTCTTGATGTGCAGGCTGTTTCTGATGTTACAACGATTCCCTGTGGAATCAAAAGGACGACGCAAGAAGCTGCGGGAGGTACTCTTTAATTGACTTTTCCCATCTGCAAGTGGTTTTTTTACTTTTAACTTTTCCTCCCTATCTGCTGCTCATTCAGGTTGGCTATGTGACCACAATATGCTTTACATGTTTTCTTATTAGAAGTATTATGGTAAGTTCTTATTCTACAGAAATCGTGTTTTTTTGTTATTTTGATTTGAATATCAGATGATCAGATCTCATATTGTTAAATTATCATCGATGGGATAAGAATTTTTGTTATCTTATCACATGTTTATACCATTTAGAGGTTTCGTTGGTTTGATAATCTTCAGATTAGAATAATCTGATAAATGATGAGAATCCAATCAATTATTAAAGAAGCAATAAACTTTGATGAGACAGATAGTTCTGGGAGAAAGATAATAATTTCTTTATAATCAAATGAACGAGAATTTTGTTTAGATATTTTCATCTTTATGATTTGAATTCCTCAATAATCATGTCAATTATTTCCCACTGATGTGCTTATCATCTGACTTTGGCTTGACAGATGTGCTTTAATGCATTGGAGGCAGCTGCTAATCTAGATGTTCTGGATCATCCTGTTTTGAATTTTATATATTACCTTGTAAGCTTCCAGATGAACTTTGATATTTCACCATTTTTTTTTATATTGGTCAAATAGTGACTCGAACCCATGATCTCACTTCGTCACGTTGATATTTCACATAATTTATGCTTCTCTGACATGATTTTTATGCAGGTAGCTGAGTAAGATGTTTGTTACTCACTTTTTCATGTTAAACTATAATATGATAGATAATGACTTAATCATAAGCTCAAAAGATGATTGATTAAATCAAACATTTTATATATATAACTTCTTATTTCTCACTAACCACTTGTGAATGCTTCATTCATATATTTCGGTTACAAGTATCTTCCTTTTACCATAATGCTTACTGCTAGTACATAATAGTGATTATACAAGTGTTGTTTATATCTATATAAGCTCATTTGAAAATTTTGCAGCTAGTGGAGATCTTACCTTCGGCGCTCGTTCTCTTTATTTTGAGGAAGCTGCCTCCGAGACGTGGGATCACGCACTATCACCCAATCCGGTAATTAACAGCAACCTCTATGTTGTGGTTTGGATGTGTTTAGGTTTGAAGACTACTTCTACCTGAAATCGAACCGAAGTCAGAATATGCGTGTTTGAGAAATCGACCTTATTAGCATCAGTTTAGCACTCTGTTTGCAGTTTAGTCTTTGTGAATTTTGAACAATAAAATGGTTTCTAGTATAGAATTCATGTGCATTATTATCCATTTCTCTTCTCTTTATTCAAAGATATCCCAAATTTTGAAAAAGAAAAAGTAAATATTTACTGTGGTAAAAAAAAATCTTCATTTCAAGGACTTTGTTTCTAGAGTGCTGGGTTTATGTAGTTTATGATATTGCCTTTAAAAATGTAGTCCAATTATTGTACACATAATATGTATGTACTGATGGTGACGTCTATTTATATTTTATATACAGTAAGTTAAAAGATTTTTCCTAAAATTATAATAAAATAAGATGATGGATATACTTGCTGTTTTTGTTAAAGTTCGAAACTTTTGCCTAATATAGGAAAGTAGGAACAGGGAGATTGATGCAAATGTTTCACAATATTTGCCAAGTAGATTCTTGTGCTCGAATATTTGAATAATAGAGCAAAAAATTATTATTATTGTTATATTTCTTATGTTCCAATCATTTTTGTATATGTGAGAACACATAAAATAAAGAAATGGAATAATGAGTAGAGATTTGAATGAATGATAATTTTGTAAATTTTTATATAAAAAGTTAAGAAATGAGTTGGATTGTGTGTGAGTGTGGATCTAAGAGTAACACTCCTTCCGTTCTAAAAAAAAAATAAAATTTTTGTACGAGGAAGTGCACACTTTTTAAGAAAAAAAAAAGGTTAGATTTGGGAATTTGGGGGACAATTTTATACATTTTTATGTATAAAGTAAAAATTATTGAATTGTATACATGTGTGGGTTTAAAAGTAATGGTATTTTATGTAATTTAGTGGATATTGTGAGGGTAGTTTATATAGAATTTTTATTTTAAAGACGTGAAGTTTATTGTGGGATAAATGAAAAATAAAATGTGAAGATTTAATGTGAAGATTTTATGAGATGGAGAAAATAACATTTAGTCATTTTGTGTACATTAAAAATATTATGTTTGTTGAGTTCATAAAAAGCTTTTTATTTTTAAAATATAAAATTATTTTGAAACGAGCGAGGAAAAAGTGTAAAGTTAATTACGATATAACCTTCTTGTTTATATTATATAAATATTCATGCATAGATCGGGACATGACCCACACATGGGAAGTGCAAATTGACGCAGACTCTTCTAGAAGACTCTATTTTTGGATGAGAGATAAAATATTAAAAATATTGATAATTGTGTGTGAAATGAATTTTTTATTTTTTGACAAGATGTGTGAAATGAAATTAAATGGCTTATTTAACTTATATTTCCAGCTTCAACTTTTTATTAAAACATGTGAGTAATAATTATTAGATAATGAATGAACTCTGTGTTACGTGGAGGTGGGTCCCCTAATTTCAAATTATAATTGAACATGGATCTTGATTTTTTTTTTTGAACCATGGATCATGATATATTGAAATGTTTGTAAAAGTTTAAAAATATTAGGTATTTAATTAAAAGTATAAAAAAATTCATAATAAATATAAAAATTTGGATCAAGGTATCACATTATTATTTTGGAATATCAATAGTACTTAATATTTTTTTAAAACTATTTAACTATTCATCTTATTATTATTTTTTGACTATGACAATAAAAATAGAATTTATCGTATGCATTCGGTTCACACAAATATTACTCTTGATTATGATACTATCAATATACAATTGTTGATAATACTATTGTTGATAATGAGTTGAACTAATTATATCACACCGAGCGACGAGTGGTATAGTTTAAGTGGTTAGAGCCCCGTTATTTATATAATAAGGTCATTAATTTGAGTCACCGTATCTGATAACCTTGATATCTCCAAAATTATACAAAACAAGTGTACTTGAAAATTGCACGACAACCTGAGCAAGTTCTCTGCTCAACAAACCAGCCTAATGAGCTACTCACCTAAGCCATCTAATAAAACCTACCTGACGATTTTAGCTATAAGCAAAGTCTATTGTGAAAAATGTTCACGGTGAAATTTAATCAATTTTAAAGAGTATCGGTTGTAATAATTGAAAAGTATTATCTATATTAACTAAAATGGTATAGTCGTAATAACTAAGGAGTATGTTCTATATTATTATAGAGTAGCAATCGTGATAAATGAAGGGTATTACCTATATTACTAAAGAGTATCAGTCATGATAACTGAAAGATATTACTTATATTACTAAATGGTATTAGTCAAAATAATCTGAAAGGTAAGTTGATTTTTCTTTTAATGTAAATCAAGTTTCACCGTAAAACTTGGTTTCCGTGATACACACGCTATAATTAGATGAATACCCCTTTAGAATGGATGAATTTTTCCAAATGTTTTTCGAGGCCCGATAGGATTAAGATCGAGTTGAAATCCAATTCGATACACCACATGCTAATAAACTCAATCTTAATAAAAGTTTTATTTATGCCTACTTCTTTTCGTGTCACCCTCTCAATTATTTATGATTTAAACGACACTTGAATTTTATATAATCCCTTCATCCCTTTTTAATCTTTACGTTTTGTCATTTTTACGTTCTCTTTAAAGCTATACGCATCTTTTCTTCTGAAAAATTGACAACACCGGTCTCTTAATAATTATCCGTACTTTTACACAAAATTACATTAATTATCACTCATTTTTACAATATTTCTCTATTTTTTTAAAAACTTTTGTACACTTTCTATCTACCGTCCCCATTTATAAAGATGAGACGACAGAGGGAGTTATATGACATGAAAATGAAAATATACATAAAATTGTTAAATTCTTTTTTTTTTTTTGACAGACATAAAATTGTTAAATATTGAGAATGACTCGATGGAATAATAATTATTGGTGAGAATGAGGAAGTGCAAGTTTCCTTTATCATGCATTTATTACTTATTTATATTTGCAGTACCAATATTACTATTGCCTGCTTTTCCAAGTGCATGACATTAAATCATACATCACTTTTACCATGTTCTCAATAACTTAATTCACTCATTTGAGGTGAAAAGAATTTAGTTTTCCTTAAAATGTAACATCTGTCACAAGATTTGAATCTTTGACGTCTCTCTCTCATAAATTATTGCAAACATATTTCAATATACAGCTTGTTGTTTTTTGACAAATATTTCCTCCAATTTTTCATAAAAGTACACATTTAAAAATAATAATAATAGAGATTTTAAAGAATAATTTTTGTAAATTTTTATATATGAAATAAATGAATTGATTAGGTTGTGTATGCATGGGTATATAAGTAATGATATTTTGTGTAAATTAATGGATATTAAGAGGCTTGAGTTTATAGAGGATTTTCAATTTTAAGGTGTGAAGTTTATTGTTGGACGAACAAAAAAGAAAGTGGATGGAAAGAGTGCACCTTATTTGCATCCTGAAAAAATGCATCTTAATTTGATAAAATTAGTTAAATTTATTAAGAGAAAGTAAAAATATATATGGTATGATTTACATTCTTAAATGTTCTTAAACTTTCCAAAAGTTAAATAACTTAAATTTGTGCTTCTTTTAAATTAAGATTTGAAAATGGTATAAGAATTTGGTGTATTTATTCTATTTTAAGAACAAAATCCAAAGAAAAAGGATGTTACATGAAAGGTTGAAACCTTAAGAGAATATAAGAGCCTTATTTAGAATATAAATTATTTTAAGGGTGTTTTTACCAGATTTAGGGGTATTAAATACAATGAAATAATATAGAAGCACTTTTAAAAAGACAAAAACTTGCATCAGATGGTCTCATGCATGAGACCGAGTCAATTTTTAATAAATTGTTACTACTTTTAAAAAAGTGATACAAATTAGTATAAAAGTGATAACAAATTGAAAAGTGATAACATTCATGAAAAAATGATAACAATTTATTAAAAGTGACTCCGTCTCATTCATGAGACAGATCTCACACAAGAGTGTCCCTTTAAAAAATATTAAAAGTTGTCTTTCATAATTTTTGAAAAAAAAAAACTTTTAAAAAGCAGTTTTTAGTGTTCTAACCAACTTTAGCAATTTTTGGGCAGAAATTCAAATTTCGAGAAAGCTTAAGAATAAAATGGTTAATTGGTGAGAATTGGATCAACTTTGAAGAATTTGATAAAAGAAATGGGCGTGCATGGCTTCTTTCTTCAATGCAAACAAGGTTAGCAGCAAAGCAAAAGCACATTAGGTAACAATCATTGTCTCGAAAAGAAGAAAATAAGAAAAAAACAAAAAGAGTAGCAATAAAATAAATAAATAACAAAAGAGAAAAATGTGTTGCCTCTGCAAACTTCACGTGATGCTCCAGCCATGTCTCCCTGAGCATGAAATTCGAGGAAAGCACAAAAGCCCACTTATTCTTTTCTCTCTCCTCCATAGAGAGAGAGGGGGAGAGGGAGAGAGAGAGAGTTCACATCTTTCACAGATACAAAAGGGGTGGTGACCTCCATTCCCACAAATCAACACTCAAGTTGTTGAATGTTGTTGTGAGAAACATGTCCCTCTGATTATTTTTCCGTTTTCTTGAAAAAAAAAAATTCAATCTTGGTCAAAGGCAAAGGGGGTGTATGTGACAGTGACACTAGTTTTTACACTTAATTGGTCCCAATGATTCACAATAATCTCATGTCACTCTCTCTCCCTCTCTCTCTAGATCTGGAGATTCGGGTCTTGAGAGTGATTTTGCTAAAGCTAGAGACAGAAAGCAATTTCCCTTTTCGATCTTCCATCTTTCAAGATTCTCTAGGTATTATCTTGTGTTGATCATCATTTCATACACCCCCTTTTCTGCCTTGATCATGGGAATCAAATCAAGACTCTGTTTTTGGGTGCATAGTTGTCATTAGTCAAATTCTTGCAATGTCTGTTAAACCCTCCCTCCCCTTCCCCCTCATTCTTGCTCTTGTTATCATCATCATTCCTGCTGTTATTATCCGCATTTCCATTAGCTAAATCAGGTGATGCAGAGGCCCTTCTCTCTCTAAAAGCATCGATTGATCCCTTGAATGTGCTTCAATGGAGGAGAGAGATTGATGTCTGCAAGTGGGAGGGTGTGAAGGAATGCTTGAATGGGAGAGTAATGAAGCTTGTGGTTGAAAATTTGAATTTGAGTGGAAATTTAGATGGCAAAAAGCTTGAATCAATTAGATCAATTAAGAGTGTTGAGCTTTAAAGAAAACTCACTTTCTGGGAAAATCCCACCTCTATTAGGCCTTGCTAATCTGAAGTCTCTTTTCCTCAATAGCAACAGCTTCTCTGGTGAAATCCCACAGAGTATTTCAAGATTGCATCGTCTTAAAGTGATTGTTCTATCTGGTAACAAATTATCTGGATTGATTCCTTCTTCTTTAGTTGATTTGAGTAGATTGTACATGCTTTATTTGCAGGATAATCAATTGAGTGGTATTATTCCTCCTTTTGATCAAAAAGCTTGAAATCCTTTAATGTGTCTAACAATCTGCTCTCTGGAGAAATTCCAGAAACTTCATCATTAGCTAGGTTTAATGCATCTTCATTCATTGGTAATGATTTATGCGGTGATCAAATTCAAAAACCATGTAATTTTAGCTCGTTACCACCTGATAAAAGCATGGAAAAAGAGGAAAAACAAACTTATCTTGATAGTTGCTCTGAGTGTTGGTGGATTTTCAATACTATGTATTGGGGGAGTGCTTTTGCTTGTGTGTTTAAGGCGAAAAAAGAACGAAAATGAGGCGCGAGCAAGGTGGTTGCGCGAGGGGTAGACGAGGGGGTGCTAGTGGGGTTGCTAGAGACGATAGTATACATTCGTGGGAGCAAGGGGGAAGGGGGGTGGGTAGTTTGGTGTTTGTAGGGCCAGGGGATCAGTTGATGAACTATGGTTTGGAGGATTTGTTGAAGGCTTCAGCTGAGACGTTGGGGCGAGGGACGATGGGCAGCACTTACAAGGCGGTGATGGAGTCGGGGTACATTGTTACGGTTAAGAGGTTTAAGGATTCGAAGTATCCTAGGATGGAGGAGTTTAGGCGACACATTGAGATTCTTGGTAGATTAAGGCATCCTAATCTTGTTCCTCTTCGAGCTTATTTCCAGGCGAAGGAGGAACGCTTGATCGTCTACGATTACTTCCCCAATGGCAGCCTCTTTTCGCTCGTACATGGTACATCATTTACCCTGCATCTTTACTTGTTTGAATGCCAATTTCTATCCTTTTTCCATTATGTTATTCATACTATGATTTGCTTCCTAGCTAGTTTTTGATGAGCTTTGTTAGTTTAGGGAGAAGAGAAATGATGAGATGTGTTTATTAGTAGAATATCAGTTGTACGGTGCAATTGTGCATAACTAGTATTTCTCGGTGAAAACAACTGATATCATTTAAAACTGGTCGAGAGATTGGTAACTTGCACATCTTTATATTGCGGTTTCTTTTGCATATCGGGCGAGACATTCTCAGATGATCGCCATCTTAGCGTTCGTGCAATAGATTGCTAATCTCCTTGATTTATACGATCATACGCATTCCGATGAACATTATGCGAAAATTTTAGTTCGATTGTATTCGAAAGTATGAAGGATGTGCAACTTTGTTGACAGGATCAAGATCATCAGGTGGTTCAAAGCCTCTTCATTGGACATCTTGCCTCAAAATAGCTGAGGACTTAGCTGCTGGATTGCTTCACATCCATCAAAACCCGGGCCTAACTCACGGAAATCTGAAATCGACCAACGTCCTACTAGGCTCCGATTTGAATCTTGCATCACAGATTACGGGCTAACCCGTTTGAAATCCTGACTCGCCCGAAGAGTCAAGTGCTTCGTCCCTCTTCTACCGGGCCCCAGAATGTCGGGACCCACGAAAGCCCCTAACACAACAAGCAGACGTCTACAGCTACGGAGTCCTGTTGCTGGAGCTTCTAACCGGAAAGACTCCTTTCCAAGACCTAGTCCAGGAACACGGGTCGGATATACCTAAATGGGTCAAATCGGTACGTGAGGAGGAGACGACCGAGTCTGATAACGAAGCATCTGAGGCCAAACTCAGTGCTCTTTTGAACATTGCCATGGCTTGCGTTTGTGTTGCGCCCGAGAATCGTCCCGTTATGAGGGAGGTGCTGCGGATGGTGAGGGACGGGAGGGCGGAAGCTCAGGTGTCGTCGAACAGCAGTGATCATTCGCCCGGAAGATGGTCGGATACGGTGCAGAGCTGCGTGTCAAGGGAAGATCATTCAAGCATATGATCACTTGTTTCTTCATTGAATATTTGTGCATTCTTTTTCTGTTTTTTGAGTTAAAAAAAAATTGATGGTTACTTTAAGATCATATGTAGCCATTGATTGAAGAGGAAGCATTGTTGTTGTTATTGTTATTTGTTTTCTTGATGTATGTATATAGACTAGAAAAAGTTTTTCAGTCGATTTTTCGATTTTGGTCCCAAAATTTGATCAATTTCAGAAACAGTCTCAAATTTTAAAAAGTCTCTTTTTGGTTGGAAACATCAAAACTATGTCGTTTTGATTCACGTAAATTGCACGTGATTGGCTCCTCTGGCAGATTTGTTGTCATGAATACGTATTTGGCATTTTTTTATTAAAAAAAAAAGTAATCACAATTTCATTCCAGACCCCTGAAAATATTAAAAAGAAAATTAAAAAACAAAGAAAATTATATATTAAAAATTGAAAATTAAAAACCAAAAACTGGTTCTCCTTCAACATTAACACTCAGAATATGATAAATCCCCAATCTTCTAAACCCTAAATTAAAAATTAGTGATAAAATTGAAAAGAAAAAAAAACAATTAACCCTCTAAAGTTTAAATAAACAATTGAAATCGGTTGTCGGTTGTTGGGAATATCAATAAACCCACTAAAACCCCACAAAAATCAATTCAACTATCATCTAACCAAAATGAATTGTTGCTAGTTTGGATTTTTCTTTACTATTATTTATTTTATAATTATATATTATTCATAAAATATGATATTATAAATATAACTGTTATATGTAGAAATGAGAATTGGAATGATTGTGTATGGTGATTAAAGTAAATTTATTATTTGGAGAAAAATATTAGTGTTTTAAATATTCCTAATGAATAAATCTGGGATTTTATAAATTTCTCTTGAATAAGATGTGAATTTTTGGGATTAATAGTTATTCATATAATATTAGGATAAAAATATTTAGTATATCTAGAAAATTATTAATTCTATTTATTATTATATTTAAATAATAATTCATTCTAAATTTTTAGGGGTGTTAAAAAAACATGAATCTCAATAAGCTGAAACAGTTAACATGGTATTGGTTCCAATTCAAACTAAAAAAACCGCCTGTTTCCAATTTCAAATTTTTTGGGCAGCTCTACTAAAAGTTAAAAAAATGTGAAATTTACACATCTTTGAATAATATTTTTGTATTTTTAGAAAATATGTCCACATAAAACCAATGCAAAAGGTGAAACTTCCTAAAAACATATTCCTGATGAGATCATGGCATGAGAAACTAAGGCAAAAAAATTAGTGCAAAAATAAAGCAAACAAGTCATGAAGCGTTAGCGCGGGACCACGCAGCTGCTCTCTGTAACGCTCTCAACCTGTTCGCCTCCATTCGACCTCTTTCTTCTTCCGACATTCTATTTTGATCGGATTTTGCAGCATCAATGCTTTCGTCTCTACTACTTGTGTCTCCCATCTTCACACCCTCATAACTTTCCTGTTTCCAATCATCAACAACATTCAACATTATCATAGTTCATGAAGATAATATTTGGGAATTTATTTCAGACTAATCAACTAAAATATTGTCTAGTTTCTAGATATTAAACACCTTTGAGCTCAGCTTTATAAACATTTAAAAAGGAATTTGCACTCATTTCAGCTGGAGCATACTTATCACAGGAGTTGTGTACCCAAATTAATGAAGGAAAAATGAAAGATGCAAAGAACTCACTTCTGTTGCTTTTTCCCACATGTCTTGGGGAATGTCTTCCTGAAAATTACTCTCGTCTTCGTTTTGCAAATTATTTTCGGGAAAGTAGTTGGCATGTCGAGATCTGCTGGTGCATCTACAAAAGCAAAAATATCACAGGAAAGAAGATGTGTGCTTACAAATACTTATAATAACAAAAATGTCAATTTAATTTTAATGTTTAGATGAAATTGAAAGAATTTCAAAAGGAAACTGAATGTGGCGGGAAAGGGATAGTAAGCAAAGGGGACAGGGATGATTGCACATTTTGTAGCAAATAAGCCATTGAATAACTCACTTTTTGGCTCGTTAATAAAAATTAAATACCTTGTTCATCAATAGATTTTTGTTCAACTTGAGGCTCATGCAGCTTTGTTGGGTCAATTCCGTTGGCAATTTTATCTTGTAGTGATCTGAGACATAACTTTAGAAAAGGAAGACACAAAAGGTTTAGAAGGCATACCATTCCAGAAAAATAATTTGCTACAGATGAGAAAGCAACAATTTAAATTATGAAATACAACAAAATGATTGGAACAAATCAATATTATGTTTGTTGACATCTTTAAGATGAATTTTCAAAAGCTTACTTCTAAGAGCACCAACACAGGAAAATGGCTTTCAACCAGACAAAAAAGGTCTTGATGCATGAAAATTCTAAAGTATACATAAGACGTTACTAGATACAACTATACAAGTGAAACTTAAGCACTTCAGGTATCAGGAGCATGACATTAAAATGCTAATTTCATTAATTCTTTCACGCTCATTCTGTTGAATGGGATCTGCAGATCAAATTGTAGACAATAAACACAAGAATTATAGATAGATAGATAGATAGAAAGAGTCACATGTTTAACTGTTCCAAAGTTAGATGGTACTGCGAAGCATCATGTTGAAGCTTTTGTTCTGTCCCCAGTTAATAACGATACCAATTGACAAGCTAATTGAAATCTGGCGAAATTAAGAGGGAAGACACAATAGATACTATAAAGTAGGACTAAACAATATGCAAGCAAAGACACAATAAATGCAATAAAGTAACGCTAGTCTGCTATAAGGCCATCACCAAAATGTTTAAGTGCAGAGCTTAGTCATGTTGGGGTCCTCTTGAAATTCTGGGTACTGATATTGCTCAATTTCAATCAACTCGCCAATCTAAATGGAAATGGCATTAACCCCTGAATTTCAAGCCAGTAAACATAATTGTCTGGCATCTTTATTAATATGAAACTTTTGTTTTTTCGTCTCTAAATAATATGCACCCATTCTAGGTATGTTCAAGAAAATCAAATGCTTGCATCCTACAGATAAAGCTCACCTTCAGAACGCAACACTTCAACAAACATCAAGATAAATATAAATATCTTAGTTTAAAGGGAGAAATTTCTTGCCTTGACACGCTTTGTAGAACCCACTTGTTCCACCTTATGTACAAATTGATCAAAATTATAATAGGGAAGCAACTGCGAGTGCCATTCAGCATAGAGGCCAAGTAGGTGCTTCAGATCATTAACCTGCACTCACAGAAGATGAAAGATGTCGATTAGTATGGGCTGATGGATCAATGATAGTTTTCAAATGCAGGGAACTGCAGAGAGAGAGAGAGAGAGAGGATCAATTATTAGTCATACTCGGCATTATGTTTTGAGAAAATTATCCGATCTCTAGCAATATAAGTTGGCCTTTATACCTTCTTCCAGTGAACATTGCAGATAATATCAATAGGCAAACTCTAAGCAGTGTTTGATACAATTCAGGGAATGGGAATGGGTATGGAAAGGGTACAGTTTTGAGTGAAGTGAGGTATCAAACCCACACAAAGGTGGGTTCATTTCATTCCTCACTCTACACCAAACGTATAACTTCAATTTCATATATATTCCGTATATCCCAAAGTGTTTTATTGTTGGGTGTGAAGTGTTAGTTATTTGTCCATAGGATGGAAAGTGATTAACCGAATATTATCTGGGAGCCAAATGCTTTTGGTTAATCAATCGTTTAATCATGCGTCTAGACCAAACATAAAGGGTAAAATGACTAAATAACATGAAAAACAAGTACTTGTGTCTATACTCTGTTTTCCACTATATGAAATCAGGATCAGATTTAACAAATCGACAGAGGCAAGCTCTACTATCACATGGTTTTGATATTGTGTATCCAGATGCATAATACGCTTCGGTTTCAACCTTCGGAAATTAGAAATTCAAGTGAACATTAAATCGCATGCCAAATTATAATGGTGCAAGTGTGAAATTTAGGGTTTCGTCACCTCATGGCCACGGCCGCGGCACTTGAAGGCGCGGGGAAAGCAGCGGAGGATGCGTCCGATGCCGGCATCGGAGAGTAGCAGCTCCGGAGTCAGCTTCGGTTTGGTTCTCCTCGGAGGCTTCTGCTTCGGCTTCTGGGAGGAGGGAGGCGGTTTCGACCTTGAATATGAATTGGAGTTGAAATCGGTCTGAGGAGGCGGATTGGTGTTGCCATCGGTGGTGGTAGTGGTGGTTGGATCGGATGGGCAATCGCGGGACCAATGGCCCGGGCGGCCGCACTTGAAACAGCCGGTAGGGACAGCGCCGCCGTTGTTCATTGTGTGTGGGTGGTGGAAATGGGAGGCGCGGCACCTACTTATATTTTTGGAATTTTGGCGGGAAAAACCTCACCATATCTCTCTCTCTCTCCAATTTGTAATTTGCAAGGTTATTTAGTATTTGCACTCCCCTTTAGTAAGTGCACCTACAAAAATTTGAATAAAAAATTGCACACAAAAATAGTACTCCCAAAAAAATATAACCCAACCTATAATATAATTTTTTTCATTTTTAATAATTACATATTATATTATATTCAAAATTGATAATTATAATAAAAATAAATTAAAATACATTATTAGAAAATTACAATAAAATTAAGAAATAAATTACAATACATATAAAAAAATTACAACAAAATTAAAATTACATTAGTTGAAATAAGAGAGAAATATTAGGAAAAACTAGAACAAATAAGAGAGTAAATAAGTTTGTGATTCAAAATACCTCAATATTGGTCTCTATTTATAGAAAAAAATCCCGAATTTTGATGGTTTTTTTTTTTTTTTTTACAGATATTATACCTAATCGAAAATCTAAATTTTTATTTAAATAAAATCACACCCTCCAATTATAACTTGTCATGTGACCCTCAAATTATAACTTGTCATGTGTCCGTTGGAGAGTATATAACCTTCCACAAGACCACAACCCATTGGTTATTCAACGACCGAGTCGTGAGGTTTTTGTGAATAATTTTTTTAATTTTTTATTATTTTTTGTCATATAGTCGGGCATAGGTTGTGGACGACCCGCAAAAACTCAATCTTAGTCAAGATGAACAAAAATAGTATTTAAGGTGGGTACTAATTCTAGGGTGAAAACAATCTTTAAGCGAGCGTACTAATTAAAACTGGGGTGCAAATAGCATAGGCGTTTGTCAGTTTAAAAATGGGCAGATAAAATCAATCCTTTTCGAACTTCTAAGTTTTGATCTGATGTAATTGAACTAGTCAACGAGTCGATTAATCCAGCCAAATTGTCAGCTTTAATGATACAAATTAATTAGTTGATACTTGATAAGTTATTAGAAGTTGTATTTGCATCATAACAAATCTATCATTACACTATTTCGTACATAAATGTTATGCAAGTTTTTATATTCATTTCAACCATTGAATTTTTCCTGTTTTATTGTTTAAATTCATCTAAAAATCGCTCTCGTGTTCGACCAACCAAAGCCGAAAATTTTGGTGATGTTCGTAATATCATCATGCATGTATTATTTGAAGAGGAAATGCTCTAGTTTCTTATGTAGAGTCTATTTTATATTTTAAAATTTTACTCCCTCCATCTCACCCCAAGCTACCCATTTCTTTAAATGACAAAATAAATTTTAACAATTATCCTCAATCTTTAATTTTATTACACCTTTTGCCACTCAATTAATATTAAAAATACCCCTTTTTAATTTTCTTTCTCAATCTTTTTACTTTCCAATCACATCTCAACACCAAATATACTTAAATATTATTTTTCCTTAAAAAGTGTGTAAAAAAATAAATGGATAGCTTTGCTTGGGACGGAGGAGTATATGGTAAAATAAGCTAATCATACCCATAAAAAATCCATATTTTAGGTCAAAAATATTATTACTAAGAAATCAGAAATTTAATAAATAAATTTGACATCTCCCATAAAAATGAAGGGTGCAAATGCATGAAAGATGGTTTGAGGATAAGTAATTGAAATGGGAGATTGGATTGAAGAGGAAGAAAAGATGGAAAAAAAAAAAAGCAGCATAGAAAGCATCCACTCAAACTAGTTGTTTCTATTCTGTAAATTTACATACAAGAGGAGGCAGGCAGCTAACAATTAACCTTTTCAGTGCATTGCATAGCTTTGATCTCTGCTTTCAAACACAAGAAGACATTATTATCATCTGTTAAATTTTTTTCTGTTTTGGCTAGGATCTGCTCCAGTAAACAATCACAGCTTCCAAAAAAATCGACATCTCTGGGAAAACGTCGTCAATACCAGACTACTTTGTGGAGTCGTGATGAAGGCATACCACCAAAGCTGAAAAAACCAGTTTACAGCAGAATTTCCTTACTTACAGAGTGAGGCCAAAGTTAAAAATTATCCATCAGCATCCCGGCTCCTGCTTCATAGGTATTGAGCTTGAAGCACCAAAAGTCGGGGGCTGCAAAACGACACTGGATTAACTGTTATAGCTCGACTCAAGATGGATAATTTTGTGGAACAATGTCTCCAATTAATGAATTTCTAAAATTGCAAGCCAACTGAGACAGAATATCTAGCTGTATATCATGGTAACTGAAGGATAGTACAAGCAGTAGGTAAAATTCGACAGCCTATAGACCAGAAAGCAGTGATCTTCCTACCTATCTAGGGTGACAATTATTGACATGACAGCTACGATGAATCAGATAAATGAAATTTAAGACATCATGACACAAAGACAAATTTTCAGTTTTAGTTTAAATTTTACTGTACTGCTAAAATTAGTTCACAAGTCAGAGCAGCAATTTCATTACATCAAACTTTAAACATTTGTTAGATTGATAAAGACACTAAAAAGAGACCAAAGAAGAATGATCAACATGAATCACAACAATCATGTTCGCCAAAGTGCAAGGGCCAAAATTTCCCTTTTTCTTTCTTGTTGCCCTCAATCTTACCCCCATAGTACTGTTTATCACTTGCCTGGATAAAGAATAGCAACTTCATACATATAATACAGGAAAGCATGTGTCATGCAATACGATATTCTTCACATAAGAGACGTACTGCAGCTAATGAAAAATTTAAGGGAGACAGCAGATCAAACCTGAAATGAGTGCGGAAAAATACTACTGGCAAGTTCCTCATTTAAGAGAACAGGAAGAGGTGGCATTTGACTCATAATCCCAGGCGTGTTCCTCATGCTGCAGGCACGAAATAGGGAAAGAAGCTATACTAAATAACATGAACGAAGTCAGAGTTATTAGACTAATAAGAGCAACATACTCATTCAAAACTGTAGTTAAGTTGTTTCTCGTACGGAAAAAGAGATCAATGTTTTCCTGCAACTGATACATGGATGTCAAGATTAGGAGTGTGAGAATATGTAAAGCATTTATCTAGAAATGAAATACAGAAAACGAAATTGAATGCACAATATGGAAGAACATCACTTATCGAACTTCATATACAAAACATGAGCTAAAATGCTTTTGGCAAGTTTTTTACTTTGTTGGCTATTTAATTTAGCTGAAGCAAATAAAGTTTAATGGGTAGAGAACCTAGACCAGAAATGAAGATATCACATGATATTGTCCATTCTAGTTGAGCATCTCCTAGGGGAAAGATACAGCCAGTGGTCATTGCCGCGGTGATGCTAACAACAGAAGACTCAAGAAAAAGTGAAAAACAATAAGGTACTGTAGTTGCAGCTCAAAAGTTACTGCCAAAAAGCAGTTAATTTATTTAATTGCGACAAAAAACATTTTCACGTACTTCTCTGTCCCAAAATTGCTGTGGCAAGCAATACCTCCAAATATCTTGACCGTGTTTTCTTTTCTGCACTTCTTCCCTTAGCCTAAGTTATAGATTGTTGAGGGGTTGGATTTATAGTGGGTCTTGTCATCATCAACCACAGAATTATTTCTTCCCATTATAAGCGATTTTATTTGTGAAAAAGGGCCAAGTATTAAGGGGAGTGATTGTTCCAGCATTGTGTTGGTTTCTCGGTGAACAAATGGAAGAATCTTTGAAAATAGAGAGGAGTATTTAGAGGAGATGTGGGATAGGGTAATATTTAGGGTTGCTAGGTAGGCTTCTATCCATAAAGAAATTTAAGATTTCTATTGTTTCAGATTTTAGCTAGAAACTGGTGTATTGTATTGTATTCTGCTATGTATGTAACCATGAGACATATTGACCTTTTGCAGCACCTTCTTCTTATCAGAAATAAGAACAGTTATGCATAAATTTTAAGGTGCTCTAGGCTAAGGATATGAAGTAACTTTTATACTGCAGTGTTTAGTCAGGAGTTTTATTTGAGTTATAATAGGGGTCTTTGGTCGTTCATGATTAGTTTGACATTAATTAATAGTCTCCCGACCAGCATTAGCTCTACAAAGTTTTTATGTATTAGTGTTAATTTTAAACAGAATCAACATTATTTAGGGTGGATTTTCTTCTTACTCCAGAATCCAAGTGTTCTCTCTTCCTTATTCTACCACTTTATCTTTCCATTATCTCTTCTACTGATCCGTGATCCAGCAATTTCACTTAATCATATCATATTACCACTGCATGATAATGACCATCCATCCATAAAAACAGAAAATAGTGTTGGTTTCCATGAAGTTACTATTTCAAGTACTGTGCACAGCCTAAAACAGTGTCGCCGCACATCATCCTTCTTCTTCCAGGTCCTCTATCTCAAGTACAATCAATATATATTTCCGAGTTGTAATCAATTTGGTATTAGATTTCGAGGATGTCCAAAATATTGGTTTCAATTTAGACAAAAACTAGTTGAAATTTTCAAATAAGGCTTTGTTTATTTTCAAGCTGTAAATAGAGATGTTTTCAAATCTATCTCTCTATCTACTTATAATAACAGCAATCGGACCAGTTCAGGAAATTCTTTGGTTTTCCTGCCCATTCAACATTCCAAACAGAGCAATTTTCATCAACCTATCCCAGCCATGATCTATATAATAATATATATATCAAAAAAATAAAATAATAATCAATTAAAAAGTATATATTCAGTAATTACTAATCTAAATTATGGCAAGTAAGACCATTTGAATTATGTCAAGTAATAAAAGTAAGATTTACAAAATTATGACTAGACCATTTAAATTATACCAAGTAAGACCAATTTTTTTCATGCTTAAAATAGTAATTAATTTTAATTCTTATTATCAGTAAATAGAGATGAATAAATTATTAAAAATTCTTAAGTAAATAGAATTAATAATTCACTCCATGCACTCACAGGTGCATATTGCCAGTATGATATACTTCTTGCAATCAATTAACAATAATAAAGATAGCCACCGGGGACGGGTGATGAAATAACCATCACAAATATCTGTTTAAATGTTGAGAATTGTCACTCATGACACTGGAAGGTAATAGTGTTTCAAATAAGCAGAATAAGTACAACACAAGTTGCAAATCCATTAACAAATGGTTAGTGTTTGGTTAATTGTTCAACCAAGAAGTCATTTAGCCCCAAATGAACTTTCCACTAGGCTGATATCAGGACATTTAGGATGGAAAAGGCTTTTGGACACAGAAAATTGCTTGTGTTTTTCTTAGATTAAAATTTATTTCTAGCTTTTTCGAGAATTCCTAGTTCCCACATAATTCTCCTATCCGACTCAGCATGTGGGTATTCCACATCATTATTCTATTCCTAGCTTCTAATCATGACTTCCTTTGTTCATTCTTCAAAAGCTCAAAAGGTCTTGTGAGGCTACAATTTACAAAAAAGCGAAAATAAATGGTACTCTTAGAAGAAGACAAAAATTGAGTGTTTATCATGCTGTTCAAAATTGACTAAGTATCATTCCTCATTTTAATTTTTAAATAATATAAATACAGTCTATGATGATACTATACCAGTGACACATAATCGCAATTGCAAACATAAATTTCATAAAATTTAATTTACAAGAGATAAGAAACAAATCTCAATTCCTTTCAGGACTTAGGATTCTGGCATTACCTTAAGAGACGACAGATTTGAAGATATTTGACCAAAAGCATGATGATTTTCTTCCAAAAGAGGTCTGACTGAGCTACTAAGTACTGAAACACATACAGAGAATTAGTTTAGTAGCATTCTATATATAAAACTTAAAACTTGGGTTGAAGGCATCCAAAGCTCCAAGTTCACAATCAGAAGACCATTTCTCTATTTGCAAGGACAAGAAATGATTTATTTACTTAATTATAAGAGCACAGCCAACTCAAAAGTGGTATCCATCTTAGGCAGTTTGGAAGTATACACAAGCAAGTAAAACAACTAGATAAAGAGAAATAAGAGCCTTGAAACAAAAGAACACTTATCTTGATATTATATATACCAGAGTTTTAAAGTCATTTCAACAGAAATAGAACATAGACGCAAGCACAATCAAGTGACAAGTAAATAACAAAATTCTCATCATCAATAATCCACAACTCAGTAATACATTCAACTCACTCCCCAACACAATAATAAGTGACTCAAAAATATAACTCCTAATGTTACGAAAGAGATTTGGTCAATCCTGAGGAGAAATTAGACAAACCTCCTGGAAGCATGTAATCACTCTGATTATGATGGTTTCTGGGTATAGAATATGCAGGCACGTTCAGTGGTGAAGCTGAAGACATGTTATTTTTCAAAGATGTGTCCACCAATATATCCTGATAAAAGGGTAGCCTTTTAAAATGCTAGTTTTTTTCCGTAAAGAACATATATATTGAGGACATGAAGAGACAACCATGAGTAACTAGTCCAAACTTCAGTAAATATTTGACAGCTTCTCATTGTAAAGATGTAGAATCATTAGAAATTAATATGAAGAAAACAGAAAGCATACATTACAAGAAGATAAATGTGAAGGTATCTGGCAAGCGGCAGCCACTAACAATAAGTTAACGCCCTTTCAGTATGACAATAATAGATGTCTTAGAAGAATGTGATGCAGAAGTACATGACACTTAAACATGGCATTACAACCAAATAGCAGAAGCTATTAATGAAGGGGCTGCAGAAAAAAATCAAACCGACCAAACTATACAAAATATTGTGACTTATGGTTAAGTTTGGTTTGCAGTTTTAACGAATAAAAAACCAATACAAACAGGACTAACCCAAAGTTTCTATTATTTTCATTTCTCATATATTTTAGTTTCTCACTACTTCCATTCCTTTTTCCCTAATTTGATGGTCTAATTTTTGGCTAAACTTAATCACGTTAAGATACTTTTGAAAATTATTGATAACTTTAGGATAGGTTTTCTGGTTTTATGTAGTAAAATGTAGATATATTCAGTTGATATGTTAACAACACTGTTTTAAAATCGAGAAACGTCATTCAATATTTGAAAAAAGTTTCAAACCGAAACCAAATAGACTTTAAGCTAACCACACAACCCCGAAACCATGGGTTTCACCTATGGATTGGTTGATTTCGGTTTACTTATATTTTAAAACTGAAAAGGAGGTCTGGTATAATGAACCATTTAATAGGTGAAACCCATGGTTTCAGGGTTGTTCGTGGGTTGAATGTAATTCAGCCCTTAGCATAAACCTAACAAACCATTCAACCTACGAACAACCCTTCTTAATGTCTCCAGGGCTGAATTATATATAGCAGATAAAGAACCTGGTTCTCCTTTTTTAATTTTTCCTTTTGTATTTGGTTTTCTCTTTCCCCTATGGGTGTGGTCTGGTCCACCCACCACACCCTTGGTTATTTTCACAGCCCATCCTCTTCCCAGCCCTGCCACCACCCATAGATATGTCACACCAATTCCCTCATACCGTCACACTGAATACCACATTGTCAGTACTAGTCTACTCCATAATATGTAGTATGATAATAACAAACGGTATAAGATGTTTTAGTACACTTCTAATAACTCCAAATACAACCCAGCCAAAAGATATCACCTTTGTCCGTAACAGCTCAACTGCCATATTTGTCTTCATAAACATTGATATGAAATCGAATGAGCATGCAACGTGACATCAGAGAAGTAACTTATGAGACTGCAAAATTCATTAACTAGTCGAGCAAAACTTTGGTGTATTTGGTTATTATGAAAATGGAAGGGAAAGATAGGATTTATCCAAATATTTGATAGTCTTCTTCTTCTCCCTCTTTTCCTTTACTTTTCTTTTCAGGGAACGGGTTGGAGTGTGGTTTTTAGAGAGAAAGCAAGAGAAATAAGACTCCATCAGGCTTTCTTTAAGCTCAAATGCATTATTTGTGGATGATAAGGCTGCAGTGGAACAGTATGCTCCACTTGACTCTCTTACTAAACTACTTAATCTCTTATTGGTGTAGAGGGAAAAAAATTAGGACTATAGAGTATCACAACTCCACAAATTAAACCAAAGAAAGAATACCTTCCGGTCCTTCACTTTCTTCCCTGAGCTTTGATCCTCCTGTTTCCTTCTCTTTCTCTGTTAAACAAGAATACTAATCACCCTCGAAACAATTCAACAGAACATGATTCACATGAAGTAACTCAGATACAAGAAAAAGAACGTGACAAGTCAAAAATCATAAACAAAACTGCAGCTATTGTTTTCTAAGTAACTCTGGTAAATATCTATCTCCAAAAAACTATGACTTACCATCATCCATTTACATCGTAGAGCAACATCGCGGACTGTTTTGTCTTGAAGTGAGGCAGCAATCTTAATATACTGCATAATATGAGGTTCATTGGCATATCTACAAATTTAAGTAAAGTGCGATGAGAAATAACACAAAACCTGGAAAACCAAAAGAACTGAAGTAGTCACATGATGAGATTCATCAGCTAAATTGAGGTATTGTGTTGAATCAATTGCATGAAACTGAGTCAAATGAAATAGAGAACGAGTGTAGTTGACACATAAGTAGAATGGCAGCAGCCAGCAAAATAAAACCAAAGATTTCATGTTTCTCAGACATGTGCGGAAACTGACTATGATTTGCTCATACTACAATATTTCTTAATGGGGACGTTTTGGACAAAATCATCTCTTCTAACTTATCAGAGTAAAAACAAATTATTACAAACACTAGTGTTCCATTTATATTTTTGTAATAACAACTGATGCACAACTGTACTCTGCATTACATCTAGAATTGCATAGATATGAATGTCAAATAGATTCAGAAGAATCCAATCCCCAAAAAAATTACGACCCACACGTAATATGTGAACTAAATGACAATTAAGGATCATATAACTATGATGAACAATGAAAAGTATACAAATAAACCACACATGTTGAACAGAACGACCACCACTGTATGATCACATGAAAATGTTTTAGACCCAATTTTGGAAAAGTACACATCTCTCTAGGTCCTATTCAACTGTATATCTTATGGCCTCATAGGGTGTAGTGTAGGAGGTTAACTCAGACTATATGGCTTGTAGGTTATGGATCAAAGAAACTGATCACTTAAATTTAATAACAACGAGCATGCATCAGATGTTCAATATCTTTTTTATGACTCGGTATCCAGTCCAAGGATCTACTATAGATGTTCGATATCTTAGTTTGAAGGTAATGATTGACTGCTCTATCAAGGAATTCGGTAAAGGACCACATCAAACCCGTCCCATTTCTCTGTCATAATCCGAAGTTGTACTTTCACAGAAGCAACTACCTCATTATCTTAAGACTTTTAGACCAAAGGTACAAGCTCTGCCACGTGTGGTACAACATACATACCATTTACTTATAGTAATCATGAAAGAAATTAGTTCACAATAAATATTTATAGGAACATTCTAGCAATCGATTGAATTTCCCTAATTAGGAAGAAAGTACCTACTTGGCTAGACCTTCCTCCAACTTATACTGTTCATCGACGGACCATTCCACCGCGAGGCCCGTATCGTGCTTCAACCCTGGAACCGAATCCAATAGCAGCGACGACGATGGACCAACGGAATTATTCTGCACCGCCATGGGGGAGAAAATCTGAAGCCCATCGCCGGCGGCGCTCAAATTCATGCTTCCCCGGGGCTATTATAATAATTCGCCATGGAAATCAGCTCATACCCCCTGAGCCGCTGCTACTGTTGCTCACCGACCCACTCGGTTTGTACAGTACACTCTGCTGCTGATGAAACCCGGGGTTAAACTCACCCGTCATGTGTTTGTCAAATTGCTTCAGTCAGAGACATAAAGGATTACAGCACACCTTCAATTTTCCGGCGAACATCTGCCACCAGATGATTAATTCAGTCTTCTGAATTAGCACATTAACATTACTGAGCGCCGCAATTCCAGTAAGAGAAATCGAAAGGACACTTTCCAATTATTCCTGCGTGCGTGAGAGCGAGAGAGGGGGAGAGAGACAGCAATTTGAAGGAGGGGGAGAAGGAGATGCTGTTATGGCTGTTAGCTTTTATAAGTGGAAGAGCTTTTGTTTTGTAATAATTAAACTCGCATTATGCAGATACGAAGGTGGAAATGGAATAGATGGATATTTCTCCTCTTTCTTCTGTTGCTAAACAGTGTCATATTCTATTTTCAGTTGGATCTCTATCACATTTCATTTATTTTCCCCATCAATCATATTTGAGTTTAGTATTTTTATTTTATTTTATAAAATCTAGTGAAAAAATATAACACGATACATAGTATGAAAAAATATCATTACATTCATTTACTAATATTATAATTAGAGGTGACAATTTCGGACACGATTCGGAAATTGTGGGTAAGTGTTTGGGCTTATCGTGTCAACTCGTTAAACACGATAAAATTAACAGATTACACATTAACTCATTAGCAACCTGTTAATCTAGTAGTGAATCACTAATAGAGCTTCACTACCTATGATCCAAAAGTTATGGGTTCGAGTCACCCTTTGCCCGATAAAAAAATTCACTAACACGTATTTATAGTAACATGTTAATGACACGCATATGATTACAACAATACAATGTATATTTTAAAATTTTTAATTAAGCATTTTAAAATCTTAAATTTTAAATATTATCGTGTCTAAAATTTTAAATTTTTAGATTGTATTTTCGGTTTTAATATTATCGTTATGTGTCGTGTTGACACGAAAATTTTCGTGTTGTGCCGACACGTATCCTTATTGTATCGTGTTCGTGTTTCACCTTATCGTGTCGTATCGACACGATTTGTCACCCCTAACTATATTATCCATTCAATGATATCATTACATTTATAAATTGATATCACGGTATAAAGTGATGATTATGATATCAGTAAATTATTATAATGGTATTAGTGAATGATTGTAATGGTGTCGGTTTAAATACTATGAAACTACCTCACAAGAAAGTGACTAATTTTTTTATGATTCCGTATTCGACTTAAAGATCAACTCATTTAAAAAGACCAATCTCACCATCCACTTACGAAAATCCCGATTGAAATCACGGTAATTCTATGCATGGATTGGTTCATCTCATAAATTAATCCGAATTTTGAATTTTAGTTTTAATTTTAATTAAATTCATATATTTTAATTTCATGTTGATTAATAATATAAATTATAAAATTCTAAAGTGACCCCTTATATGATTTGTATACTACTATCTCATATGATTGGTGAAGTATTATTGTATTCCACCTATATTCATATATTAAATAATAAAGTTGAAATAATCAATTATAGTTTATATTTTTTTATTTTTTTATCAATTCTAATATAGGTGTATTTTTTTATTTTCAAACAATATTCATACTTTTAGTTAATATTTAAATATATTTCCGGTCTCATTTTATGGTAAGGTTCGTCTTATGTGAATTTCACGTGTACTGTTGACGTGCAAATAATTTAAAAAAATCAATTTCAACAGTAAATTTGAAGAATTCTTTCAAAAAAAAAAAAAAAAACAGTAAATTTGAAGAATTTGACGCAACTCAGGTAGAATTCAATGTGAGAATTGACCTTCGTTTTAAAAAAAAGAATTGACCTTTTATATTTAAGTATTTGACATTAGCAAACTTTGTCGAAAAATGAAAAGTCATTTTTAAATACTAATTAAAAGTAGGGAAAATTACAAATAGGTGTAAAAATTAGGAAAATTACAAACATGTGTAAAAGTGCAAATTTTTGTGCATGCAAAAAAATTTGTGCTTATGTGCAAAATTTTTACACCTAGTTGTAATAAGGCTTACCTCTTTTCTACCTCATTGTAAATGACCCTTAAAAGTATGGGTATTATTTGAATATATATATTGTATATATGCTAAAATTGATAAAAAGAAATAGAAAAATATGGACGAAAATTGATTAAATTGACAATATTAAATATGAATTATAAAGTTATTTCAACTTATGTTTCTCATACTCTTTTCTTTTGTAGTTTCTTCATTTTATCCAGTAATTCCTTCATTTTTAAACAATTAAATAATTTATTTTCCAAATAATTTCAAATATAATTACTTGGACTTTTTTTTCTATTTCAACACCCGATATAGTTGATCTTGTCTGAACTAATTTAATTATAAAGTTAGTTTTCAATTAATATATTATAGTCAAATAATTAATATTTTATAATAAAAATAATTAATGTCCTTCGACAAATATCTTTTAAAATTTTAATAAAACAACTAATATCTTATATTCCCTCCGTCCAATTTTTATTACTAAAGCCAAAATAACACCGATTTAAATGAGAAAATTGTTAATTAACTTTAAAAATGTGTAGAGTTGAGGATAAATTGGAGGTTGCTTAGAGTTGGTAATTAAATGACATGAATTATAAATAAGAGATGTTTAAAATGGTAGATTTTTTTTTTTTGTCATTTTGAGTATGAGAAAAAAATAAGACATTCATTTTTATTTTTGAGCAATGTAAAATGGGACGAAGGGAGTGCACATACTTTAAGAAATAAGAGTAATGATTGAGATTTTGGGGGTAATTTTATAAACTTTTATATATAAAGTAAAAAAAAATTATTAGGTTGTGTGTACAAAAAGTAATTACATTTTATATAAACTGTGGGGTGGAGTGTATAAAGGGTTTTATATTTTAAGAATTTGAAACTTATAATGAAACAACAAAAAAAGAAAATTTTAAAATGCAACAGAAAAAACATATGATTAACTATTTTTAATAAAATAATTAATATTATTAAAACAAATTTGTTTTTTCAAAGTGCATGAGGTATATGATGAGAATCCACAATAAAATTTGGTCGGTCTGAAATGTAAAAAGTAAATTGAAATGAGCCACCATATGTGAATATTATCCATCTACAATAATTTGTGTATTCCATTATATAAATAAATAAATATTAAAATAAAAGGTCAAGATAGCAAGTCTTGAAATTCATCACAGCTAAGCCATTGGGAATCCCAATAAGCAAGTGACGTCATGTGAATGTCTCTCCAAAGTTGCAAGTATTTATTATTTTATATTTAATTCATATATTCATATAAAAAGACAATAAAAAGAATACACCAAACATATCGACACGTACTTTGTACATAATTACGGATAGCAATCGACCAAAATTGTTCTCATGGGCCCCACCTGTACAAATTTTGTTGAGTTGAGTTTTTTTTTTTAATTAAGTTTTGCAACTAAACTACTGCAATGGAATAATTATTACTCTTTCTGATTACCTTTTATATAAAGTTGGAGATATAATTTAAGAAATAAGAGTAATGGGTGGGAAAAAAAAAAAAGAATTATGTGTTTTTATAAGCTCAAAAGTAATGACATTTTGTGTAAAATTGAGGGTATTGTGAGGGTTTATGAATGATTTTCTATTTTAAGGATGTGAGGTTATTTTGGGATGTAAAAAAAAGAATTTTATATTTATATTTAATTTTATTGAAGAATTTCAACCAAACACACCCTATTTTTTAATTAATTATTGCAACTAAACTATTGCAAGAAATAATACTCCATCCATTCAGAAAAGTATGATCGTTTAGTTTTGACATGCTTTAAAAACGCAGATAAATTACATAAAGTAAGAGTATTTTTGGGTATTGTGTGATCCATTTATCGGTTAAGTGATAGTTTATGAGTGTAAAGTTAATAACATGTGAAAAAATTAAGTGATGATTGAATGGTAAAATAAAAAAATTATTGAAGAAAACAATATGAGTATGTTTTTTGTGGTCAAAGGGAATATTAAATAATTAAAAATAGATCTTGTATAAGACTATTTCCCTGCTACTAAGACATAGCATAATTTGACACTGACATTTTTATGCTTTGAAAAGAGTGATTGCTAATTTGTGTTGATTTTTAAACCATTTTACACAAGAACTTATCATTTGAAAAGAGTGATTGCTAAGTTGTGTTGATTTTTAAACCATTTCACACAAGAACTTATGCAGTACATGTAAAAGGTGTAAATCATTAAATAGAATACAATAACTGAACTTTTATTATAAGCATGAACTCAAAGGTGCATTTTTTACTAAATGTGCTTTGAAAACTGAAGCCAGATTGTTAGGGGAGTCCAATAAATTTATTCTTATTTTTCTAGCATGTTCAGTAAATTTATTTTTATTATATTTTTAGAAATAATTTTATCTCACACAATTTTATCATCATCTTTTAAAAACACTACTTCATCTACTACATATTTTTATTTTATATATAAATTACTAATATTCATTAAAATTGCAAAAAAAGAGAAATAATTTATTGAATCGAGGGTGTATTATTTTATATTCTCTCTATTGTTCTTTTTCCTTTCATAATGTTCTCTCTATATTCCGAAAAAGTTTTCACATGTAAAAGGGCACACACTTTAAGAAAAAAGTATGATTGAGGTTTGAAGGGTAATTTTGTAAACGTTTATGTATAAAGTAAAAAAATAATTGTTGGATCATGTATATGCGAGAGTAAAAAGTAATAACATTTTGTATAAATTAGTAAAAATTGTGAGGGTGAAATTTATAAAGGATATTTTATCTTAAGGGGTAAAACTTATAGTGGGACGTATGTAAAAAATAAGTGTGAAAGTTTTATGGGATGAAGGAATATTAGGGCATCTCTTACCCTAGTGGCAACTTTGCCACAAAAAATATCAATTTGCCACCATTAGTAAAATCATCTCTAACCATTAAATTCAAATTATAATTCAATCAGAATATTCTCTTAAAATATTCTTATTTTAACATTTTTTCTATTTTATCAAATATTAACTTTATTTAATAAAAATTGAAAACATATATATTTTAATGATATAAAATACTCTTGAAAAAAGTTGACATAAATTATCAAAGTTCAATTACACAATTCATCACAAATGCATATTATTACTAAAGAAAGTTACATATTTATACAACATAATTCAAAATTAGAAAAATATAAATTACATACTATTTGTCTTTAATCTTCTGAATTATTAGAAAAATACCATTTTGCATTTTGTCTATATTGCAGGTGTGAGTCCTTAATGAAGGTTTCAATGCAATATATAGCCTGAGACACATTTCATTCTCTTGCTGTTGACAGATTTGTAAGTTTTTGTGAATATCTCGAGTCTTCTAAATAACTGCAATCAATTCTTAAAAAATAAAAGAATTTAGAGATCTACGTTTTTTTTTTTATGAAATATTTAATTGTCTCATTAAAATCTATACTGTATTTTCCTTAGTCGGAGCGTCGTATGCCCCAAAATGTATTATGCAACTCAATTGTATATCGCTTGTTTTTCTTGAATAGTTGTAATGGTTTATATTGAATAATTACAATTATCCAACTTTTATTGCGCAAGGAAAATAACTATGATTCTTTAGTAAAAATAATTATTAATATTATTTAAAATTACATGCATTATAGACTTACCCTTTTCCTAACACAGACTAATCTGAGTCGGCAAGAATCTTTGCAAGATGAGATAACCCAATTTTATTTGATTTTGAAATTTAAAATTTTAATTTGATTTCATTTTATTCTATAAGATTGGATATTGATACTATGATTCATTAATTTATGAAAATGGCCGTGGATATTTACACCCATAATCTTGTTAAATACACCCACCGTTATATATATATATATATATACCGACTTTAATTTTTTTTTTTTTAAATGGATGAATACACTAATCCACAATTATCTACATTTTCTAATTTCTAATTTGCTCGTTCTAATTTCTGCTCATTTATCTACATTTTCTATAAAATTATTTATTTGGACAAATTTTCAGTATTACACAGCTACTAATTTAGTTTTATATATATGAAGCTTTCTTTTATTTATAACTAAGGGAGGAGAGTTATATTATAATTAGAGTAGGTTCTTCAAAGTATCACTTAAAAAATATTTAATTTTATTTGTTATTGATATCAAAATTACTAAAATGTAATTTTTCGTTTGCTACAAGCCTACAATACTACTGAATTTATTGAAAAAGCATATATATATATATATATATATATATATATATATTCAGAATTAAGATATTGATGAACAAAGCTTTAAAATATAACTCCACATAAGTAAAACACAAGGTCCACAACGTAGAATTTAGGATTTTCATTAGGCCCAAGTTATAAACACCCCATTTTTAATTCACAATACTTTTCACATTTTTCTTTTCGTCCGTCTCACAATACATTTCACACTCTAAAAATGAAAAACCCTTCATAAACTCTATTTTACTTAAAATATCATTACTTTTGAATCCACACATACATATCATCCAACCGTTGATAGAACAAAAAGGTGGCAACCGGTTCCGGGATAGCAGACTCTCTTTTTCCGTCCTCGGATCTTATTTTCTTATTTTTTACATAAAAATTCACAAAATTACCCCTCAAAATATTATTCATTATTTCATTTACTTAATATATGTATTCTCTCTCCTATGAAAAGTTTTATGAAATGAAGAGAATACTTTTATCCCTCCTAATAAAACCTTAATTCCTATTCCTATTTCTTTTTCCTTCTCATTCCTTTCTTCCTCCCCGCCTGCCTCCTCACCCCCTCGCCCCTCTACCCTTACCTCCGTGCCATTTCCCGCCTCTCCCCATTTATTCTTCGCTCATTGCTCTCCACCCCTCGACGCCTCCTTATTCGAAATTTTGTTTGAAGACCCAAATTTGAAAAAATAATTCATTGGGTCTTCAAACAAATGGTTCCATTCACATAACATATCAATTTTTTTTTGGAGGAAAAAAATTAAGGTTTTGATTTTAGGGGCAATATAGTCTTTTTATATGTAATTTTTATTAATTAATACAAAAAGGGTACAAATAACCTTGGCCTTTTCATTATTGGGCCTAGGCCCATTATAACTTGTCTCAACCTGATGAATATTTGTAATCGGATCCCCTCTTGCCGAAGCGGAGTATCCATCACTACCCGGATCCGTACACATTTTTTTTTTTTTTAAATTTTTAATTTTGAATTCCCTTTCTTCAAACCAAACCCCTTTGCCAAAACCCTACTAACCTCACTCTTCCATATATGATATACCCTTCTTCTGTACAATACCCGCGCTGCTGTTGTTGTTGAACATTCTTGTGGGTTTTATGACTGCAATGAATGTTCAGAGTCCGATTTCAAACGGCGCCCATGTCTGACCCGTTTTCATGTTTCTTCGGTTTTGCCCTAGCCATGTTAGTTCTCCTGCGCAGGCTTAAAACCTCCCATTATCATTCTGTAAGCTCATTGCTACTCGATTCATCACGCTGTTTGTTTTCAGGGGATATTTTAACCTGGGCCAATAATTTCTTGTGTTCATTTTCGAGTTTTAGCAATTTTGATGAAGTTTTTAATCGAGAGACGATAAGGAACATTGTAAAAGAAGAGAGGTGGGGTGATTCTCGGTTAGTGGGGTTCTTTGATTCGGCATTAGCCCCTCTTCGTGTGTCAAAATCTTGATTGAACTAAAACAAGATCCTTTATTAGCTTTGAAATTATTCAAATGGTCGGAATCCCAAAATGGATTTCGGCATACAACTGAGAATTATTGTGTCATTGCTCACATTTTGTTCTGTTCGCGGATGTACAATGATGCTCACAATGTTCTTAGGCAGTTGGTTGCTTTACATAAAAGCAGTAACCATGATGCCAAACCATCTCCTTCTTGTAGTATAGTGGATGTTTTGTGGTTAACGAGGAATGTATGCGTCCCTGGTTATGGGGTGTTTGATGAGTTATTCAGTGTAATGGTTGAGCTGGAAATGCTAGAGGAAGCTAGGGAGTGTTTCTTGAGAATGAGAAGCTTTAGAGTTATTCCCAAAGTAAGGTCTTGTAATAATCTTTTGCATAAGTTTTCAAAGTTAGGAGATGGAGGGTTAGTGAAGAAGTTTTTTGATGATATGATTGGGGCCGGAATGGCTCCATCAGTTTTTACTTATAACATAATGATCGGACGTTTGTGTAAAGAAGGGGACCTGAAAGCTGCAAGAAGCTTTTTTACGGAGATGAGGAATGTGGGCGTCTCGCCTGATGTTGTTACTTATAATTCACTTATAGATGCCTATGGGAAACTTGGGGAATTGGGTGAAGCAGTTTGTATATATGAGGAGATGAAAGCAGCGGAGTGTTCTCCTGACATAGTTACATACAACACGTTGATTAACTGCCATTGTAAATATGAGAAATTGCCAATGTCGTTTAGCTTTCTTAGGGAAATGAGGGAAAGATGCATTAAACCTAATGTTGTAACTTATAGCACATTCATTGATGCTTTTTGTAAAGAAGGTATGTTGCAGCAGGCCATTAAGTTTTTCATCGATATGAGACGAGTTGGTCTGATTCCTAATGAATTTACTTATACTTCTTTGATTGATGCTAACTTTAAGGTGGGAAATATTGATGATGCCCTAAAGTTTGTAAAAGAGATGGTGGAAACTGCTGTGAAGTTGAATGTTATCACCTACACAGCATTGCTTGATGGCCTATGCGAAGGAGGGAAGATGAAGGAAGCGGAAGAAGTTTATATGGCTATGCTAAAAGATGGGATAGTACCAAATGAGAAAACATATACAGCTCTGATGCATGGGTACCTTAAAGCGAAAAGGAGTGACGATGCTATGAGGATTCTGCAAAAAATGAGAGAGAATAACATGAGAACTGATCTACTTCTGTATGGAACTATAATTTGGGGGCTTTGCAACCAGCGACGGTTCAAAGATGTGAATCCATTGTTGAATGAAATGAAGGAGAATAACATAGATGTCAATGAAGTGATATACACAACACTAATTGATTCCTATTTTAAGGCAGGGAAGAACGAAGAGGCAAGAAATACTCTTAATGAAATGCAGGAAAGAGGCATGTCTCCAACAGTTGTGACATATAGTTCACTAATTAATGGCTTATGCAAATTGGGATATGTCCAGGAAGCAATCAATTATTTCAACTACATGAAAAGTGTTGGTTCGCCACCAAATGTTGTTATTTATACATCACTAATTCACGGTCTTTGTGAAAATGAATGCATCGAGGATGCTAGAAAGCTGTTTCTGGAAATGCCTGAAAAGGGCTTGCTACCAGATAAAGTTGCTTACACATCTTTAATTGACGGAACAATGAAGCATGGAAATATTCAGGAAGCATTCGATCTTGTAAAGCAAATGACTGAAAATGGTTTGGAGCTTGATCTTCATTCCTACACGTGCTTAATTTCTGGGCTCTCAAGATGTGGTCAACTTCAGCAAGCACGAGACTTGCTTAGTGAAATGATTGAGAAGGGAGTTCAGCCTGATGAAGTTGTTTATGGTTGTCTAGTACGTAAGTACCATGAAGTTGGCAACAGGGAAGAAGCTGATGTCCTACTAAATGAAATGATGGAAAGAGGTTTAGCTCCTGTTAAAGGCCAGCTGCTAAACAAAACATATGAGCCTGAGTTGGTTTGAATTTCTGATGCTTTGACCAACCACTCTTTATCGAAGCATACAAATTTGAGACGGGCCATTCAATGTTTGGTTATCCTCGTATTCCTGAACTTCAAGGTTGCACGGAGAGGTAAACATTGAATTATAATGACTTATTTTAGATTTAAGTATGAAGTAGCTATGTATGCAACTGATCTGTAAATTGAAGTTCTTTTTATTCTATCTAGTTTTTGTGACTGGGGAAAGCATATTGACCATTTGCAAATAAGAAAATTCTTTTCTGGAGCAAATTTGCTTTTCATGTGCAAGCTTATTGAGCATGACTTCTGCTTGTTTTGTTGATTGCTTATTTACCTCATCTGTAAATGAAAGTAGCAGAAATTTAACGATATACTTAATTTATATATGCCTAATGGGAATTATGCATGTTCGTCCACATTTACTCTCTTGTCTTGTGCAGTTCGAGATATGGAAACAAGTTCTTGGAATGATTGTTGGAGATAAGGTACCATATTACCTCAGCATTCAGCAACTTAGAGAGTACTCTCTTCAATGGTGTACATCATCTTACGACATTCATCTCTTACAAAACTGGATACACAGGTAACAACTAACTGTTCTTTTCATTATAAAAGTACACTGTTTCTTCGTGAAAAATATGCCATTTCCAGCGCATGCAATTTAAAATATACTATTATCTGTTGTTGATACGTTTGCTCTTTCTGCCTGTAGATCATATCAACAAAGAAAAGTAACAGGCTCACTGATTACATGCTGTAACAAGATAATTGGAAGCAACATTCATTTATTGAAGCAACAAGGCAAGTAATTCACTCCATGTCCTAATTCTGAGACTAATTGTTGAATTCTTATTTTTTTTTTTTTTTTTGATCGGTAAATATTCGTTCCCAAAGGGAATTCTTATTAGACTCATTACTTTCCCACTTTTTATGATTTTATGACTTTACAGACCATTTAAATGAGTAACTGTTGCTTTTTCATGGGAAATATTTTATAAAATCAAACTTGGTCTACTCAAGCTACTTATTTTGTTGATTTTGTGTATTCAAGATGAAATGTAAAATTTGATTTTCAGCCTCTGTATTCATTCAAATGAGTAAAATGTAAACACCTTTAGGTCTCGTGCACCCGCAACTTGAAATCTGGTCGTGTAATTCTGCTCATGATTTCATCAAAACTTCTTATCATCACTTGTCTTGATATTTTGCCTTGTCCCTCTTTTGCTTTCCACAGTTAAGATTTACCGACTGGAAATTCCTGCAATGAGAAAACACGTTGAAACGTCGATGAGGATTAATGCCTGGCTGCCGCTCACTGAAATAAGGAGAATGCACAAAGGAGGAGGCAATTCAACAGACAGACCTCACTTGTATATCTATTGTTAATATTCAGTTGATGCATTGAGGTTTATTGCAAGAAAATGGTGGAGTTGATGGCAAGTTCATTTAGTTGAAAATGTATGTCAAGAATTATCTTAACATTATGCATTGCTGACGTGGGAAACAAGATTATTACTTTCATTTAGCCATTCTATTAAATATATATATATATATATAAATAAAAGTTGTGTCCACCGAATGAATATGTAATCATTTTTTGCATATACATTTACATATATATGTATATATATCATTTTTGCATATGTATAATCTGTTTAACACTCAACTCTTTAAACACATTTTCTTTCTCACCCGGTGAAGATAAGTAGAACACAGTTATTATATAGTTACGAAAAACTTAGAATACCAATTTACGTTTAGCTAGGCTAATTTATTAATATATTGCAATTTTCGATTTTAAGTTATTTTCATGTAATTTTTTAATTGTAATTTATAAATTTTTATTTCATATTTTAAAATTGTAAGCCTTATTGTAATTTTGTTTTGTATGAATATGAATACAATAAAATTTTAATTGCTTAAATTCACTTTCCATTTAGTTTTTGTCCTTGACATTTAACAAATTTAAGAAAAACCACATGTTGAACTTGAAATTTAGAAGTTGTTTAAATTTATTAAAAATGCAAAAAAAAAAAAAAAAAAAAATCCAGAACCAGCTGGAACCGGAATCGACCAACAATAATACACGGTTCAGTTTCGATTCCCTGAAATAGAAACCGTGGGACAAATATGAGAGTTGAGGGAGTAAAAATGATATTTTTGGGTGAGTGTACTAATTTTATATTGGGGCCTCGTTTGGTTTCCTTTATTAGGGGTGTATTGATCCCTAATACAACTTTATCACTTGTTTGGTTTGTTGTATACATTATACTTCCAGCCCGTTATTAAGAATGGGCCCGTTCAAATAATACATAATACATGGTATTATAGATTCCAAATTTCATATGGTATTTGTAATACTTATATTTCTCCAACATCTCCCTTCACTTTCATCAAAATGTGTTTATTATTATTTTTATTTGTAAGGACAAATTAGTCTAAAATAAATTAATACTAGTTATAATACTTGCTACCAAACATAATATTGATAGCTAATCACTAATTATTTAACTCAAGTTTTTGAAACCAAACAAAATATTGATAATAAACTGGTATTACAAATATAGGTATTATAGTTCGGGTATTATCCAATAAAGGAAACCAAACGAGCCACTGGGTGTACTACCTGTAGGGTGCATATATAACCTGGGCCAAAAGTTACATGTTTGATGGGGTTATTTGCTTAACCCTAAAAATTGTTTTTTTGAGCTCGTTTTAGTTACCAATTTTATAATCGAGTTTCATTTTGTAATAAATAAGAATCTACATATACATTTTTATCATTTTAACTCGGGTGATATATTTTAAAGCTTGGTAATTAAACTAACATATATGGAAAATTGGATACCAATTAGCTACAAAAAATCTGAAATAGGGAGTAGGAAAATCAATAGGATCCAACTCCCAATTCACTGAAAATACATATATTGATCATTTATATAGTCACTAACTAATATGAAAGACAAGAGAAGAGAAGAGAAGAGAAGAATATCAATGAATCCACATGGATGTTCATTCATATGCTTTACCTAATATTGCTCTGATGTAGAATATATTTAGAACCCCAGCCTTGTTCTTTTCCACTCTCAATCATACTCTGCAATACACTCAAGAACTCGTTCGCTTCTTCAGGGCTCGTAAATTCCAAGTTCGTTTGCAGGAAAGGGAGCGGAGTATGAGAATTGCTCCACACCTTCCCCTTTGCTACGTTGTTTCCTCTCTTCTGTCTAAAAGACGAATCCATCCCACTTCCCACAATGTGCACCACCTCACCTTCATGGTCAGCAAGAATTACACTATCCATTCCAATTTCTGATTGTATCTCACACTGTGGATCAGGTGGGACCCCTTCGAAACCAGGTTTATCGAAGTTTGTTAAACTCGGGCAGCTAACTACTAAGATGAGTCTAGCAGTGATCAATACATATTGACCACATTGCTTAAGTGCTTTGCAAACGACTAATGTCTCATCCCTCAGTTTTACGTCGGTTTGAGTGAGTATATGTGTTCCAACTGCTTCATCCCAAGAGTAAGGCTTCAGGGGAGACTCTGCACTTAAAGGCCTTGGTAAACGGACCCTATAACACCGGTACCCCATCTGGTGGATTCTACTACGATTTCTGATACTCTGTGCAGTTTTTCCAGTGACCTCGAGGATACTGGCTGCTGGTCTTGCCACTAGTCCTGTGACACCCACAGCAATACCTGGAGGAAAACAAAAGAGAACCTCCAGTAAGTGGTTTTGGTAGAGATAAAGGTCAAGAATGAAATATTTTGCAGGATTAAATACTGCCCAAGCAACAATTGTCGTTTTTTCCCAATTTTATGATCCCTCTTGATACCCCAACGACATAAAACAACCCGATATGAATAAGACTCGAAACCTAAATCTTAACTTACCCCACAAGCAATAAAGCGCACTTACTGTTTGTTTAAGAATTGAATTTAAAAGGAAAAACTTTTGTTGCAACTCAAGTGCATTTTTAAATCATATTAATTGTTTTACTAGAAGATATTAGTGATCAGTATTAGTTATTTTCACTGAACAATATTAGTTGAGCACCAGTTGCACCGTGCAACTAGTGCACCCAAGTGTTACTCATTTAAAAGACCCTAACTATAATAATAAGATAAAAATGTATATCGTATCAGAATTTTGAAGACGAAAATATAAAATAAAGAACTTTTACGAGTAGCAGTACCTGAAAGTAGGCCTGGTAGGCCATGTTTTTCAGCTCCTTTGATCGGTGATTGGAGTACACCAGTGAGTCCCTATGCAAAAAAGGATAAGCTTATAAGACGACCCTGGAGTCACCATCCACGAAGGAATACTATAGAGGTCATGAAATATTCAAAATACGAATGAAAAAGAAATTCTACAAAACCCCAATCTAGCTCTGTGAAGTATAATTAGCCTTTAAACTTATGAAAGAAAGAACTTGGGGATAAAACTGTTCCATTGGGATGGTAGACATAAAAACCCAAAATTCACACGTTGATCACACAAGAAGACAAAAGTACCTCTAGGAACTCGTTTATCACTCCTTTACTATGTGAAGACATCCCTTTCTGTTGCCTTTCTATCATCGTCACAGTTTGGTCGTCAAATGTAAATGCTACAATACCCTGCAAGTTGAAATCAAGTAGAAACTGAGATAAAAGTTTGATGAATATGCGCCCAAGTCCATCTAGAAAACCAAGTACCTTGTGTGCAGCTCTGCTGAATTGACTAGTAGCATCACTTATTGCATAAACTGTATTGCTGAGAAGGCTTGTTGTACCTTGAGCCATGCCAGTAACAAGTCCAGCTGGACTCTGGAAAAGTGATTTTGGGTTAAAATGATATTCTCTTTTTGGAAAACAAAGGGAAATCAATTTACGGTAGCATACCTGGAAAACACTCCACATAGGAAGGGAGAAAAAGTCTTTGATGCCAAGACCTAGACTCCTAGCAAATCCCACAGGATTTCCTATAACACCAGCAGAACCAAAAACCTGCAGAGTCATATCCCCAGTGAAAATTGATTTCTTGAAGGACAATTATTATTTATATCTGAATAGAAGTTCACTATAACTACCACAGTTTCATTGTAAAGTAGCCTGCAAGGATTTGCCAAAAAAATGACAATAAATACACAATGTTACGGACCCCAAAACCTTGAGCTTAAAAATCCACATAATGATTGAGAAACCTAGCAAGAAATTCGTGGCTCTAGACTAACAGGGTGTTAGATTAACTTTTAGTTAACACATATCATAATCTACTAAATCATGGGATTCCAGATTCTCAATATGAGTTCCATAATATGGGATTCTATGTTATGATCCCAGGAATTTAATTTCCTTTATATAGTTAAGTAGCATTTCGGAAGTTTATGTATATTTCATAACTTTTAGGGAGAAGTTGATTTCTCACTTTCTGTATATCTTGAATACTACTAAGAAATTTGATATTGTTCACAGCATCAGAGCCCCTCTCCGTCCTAAGAGATCTCCATCCCAAAATGTATGGCGTGGCCATTGAAAATTGTTCAGTGGTCTTTTAGTTTCTGACCTAGTGAGAAGCTGGAGTGTGGCATTGTAAGCTGTTGCTTGGTTGTCTTGTACTTTCCTGAGGGATTTCTCATCCCGCTCCTTTTGTAATATGATATAAAGTCTGTTTTTTTACAAAAGGAAAAAAATTGATATATGGCCCCTGATGTAATTATAACCCAGAAGTAACCAAATCAAGATCATCTCGAGAAGTGAAACTTCAGTTTTTGGGAGGATCCTTCCAGAAGATGATTGCAGCAAAAGATAGTTGGGACAGGGTCTTTGGAGCACCAAAGTAATTATCTAATTGCACTTATTGTTAATGATATCATGACCTATAGACTCCTAAAAATTAACCATATACTGTTCTCCACAATAAAGATAAAGAAACAGAAGCTCCAGAGTAAAACATCGATAAGTACTAAATAATAGAGTTATAACTCAGGATATATTGTCAACTAATGCCAATCTACTAACAGAGTCGTGCATAATGGTTGTCAATTGTACATAAAAAGGCACTGACGTTTGATCGCCAGAGAAACGTAAATTGACATGCATCAGAGAGAGAAGACATCGAGGCGGTTACCTTGTACATCTCATGCAGAAATTGCCGCATGTAATGGCTTACAAGGATCTCTTCAATGGTTTCCCAGCTAGCTATTTGGTGTGAAAGAACTAGCTCTTTAAAATGAATTTTCGCACCCTCAACATCAGCCAGAGCCATAAGACCTCTCTACAAAAGAATAATATCATAAATCTAAGGAAATAGAAGTTGGTAAAAAAATGCTACAGATGTAATTAAGCAAATAAAACCATAAAACACCATGTTATGATTGAGTTGTCATTTGAATCACAGGGCAATACGTTCAGTAATTCAGTGTAAAAATTATCCTTCACTTCAATGCACTCTACTTACATGAATAAGAGATTCTCCAGATGTAAGGACACCATTCCTAAGGATCCATGGACTGCTAGAAAAGCTGCAGGAAGAAGGTTGTGAGATGTAAAGAAACTATAGGAATGTATGGTGGCTCATAACTATTTATCTGCTCACCTCAATGTCAGTTTAATTGGCCCCATATCAAAAAGTTCAACATATATTTTCTTCTGCTTTCGTGAGCCAAGGTGAATTTGCTGCCAAGGAGCTCCAATAGGGACCATGAGGGGAAGAAAACTGCTTGTTTTGTGATCTTCACTAAGCAGAGTAGTACCAGTGCGATGGGGATGTTTCTCATCCAGCCTTGCAGAATACAGAGCATTTTTAGTGGTTTCTCCAGTGAAATCCGAGTCAGGAAAAAACAGATTCTGGGTGGAATCCATATATTGAGACACTCTGTTCTGCAACCTCAAAGATGCAACTTTGCAAAATTCAAACAATCTCAATACAATTTCATGCTCAATCTCGAGATAAAAATCCGCCATTCTGCAAAAGAATGATATTCATCACAAGGTACATGGTTCTATAATTTATAATGTAATCCGTAGAGCACAAACCTGAGGCTAATGGATTCAAAAGAAACCAGTGCCACATCAGTGTTTCTCCACTTGGCAACTCCTAAGGAGAACACTGGCTCATGCACGTTTGAAGAGGCAATTTGATTCGTACTTCCACTGATGAACTTACTATTACTGTCTTTAAGCTTCATCTGGTTTACCATACTGTCCTTGTTTCCACAGTTGAAGGACATGATTACAGGATATGGTGTTGTACGCAATTGGTTATCAATTTGCAAATATCCAATTTGCAGGGAGAATTGTTGTTGGTCTAAACTTTGTACGATGTTAAGCGTTGTGTTCTTAGCACATGCAAAGAGTAAATCCTACCATGAAAGAAACAAACACTGCTTGTTTAGAATTGAGTATCGGAAATGGGATAAATTAAAAAAAAAAAAAAAAAGAACTTTCCCATTACACGATACCTCAGGATGAGAATTCATTAAAGAGACTCCTAGAAAGGGAATGTCAATTGAAAACCTTTCCTTGTAATTAAGAAAAGATTCACGCTTCTGAGTTTGTTTTCCATTATCTTTCAACTGAGGAATGTGAAGCTTCTTCAAATCACTTAAAACATGGTAACTTGAATCAATAATGCTGAGAACCTGAAGAAAAGTATGCAAATTAAATCTTGAAGCAAAAGTAGCATTCTAATTGCAAATAACTTGACACACACACCTTAATTGCTCCTTCAGAATGGACAGAGATGAGCAATTTTCTTTCAGGCTTCTGGAAAGAAAATTTGAAAGCCACAACATCAGTTATACCAAAGAACATTTTTTCTACACGGCACATAAATTTTCTTGCATCAACAAAAGAGGCATGCAAGATGTGGAAGAAATGGAGGTAATGCACCTTTAATGAACTCTGCAGTCACGTTTGACAGACTGCAATACCCTGCGCCCACAGTTAGGGCACGCAAGTGAGACTGTGTGTTAAGAAGCTCCACTAGTAACTATTTTGATTTCCTTTCTTTTGTGAAAATGTAATGTTTAACTCAAGTTTCTAGGTGAGCACATAGTGACTTATAAGTTATAACCAATCAAATCCCACAATCTATATCACATATACCCTCCCCTACTGGATGTAAGACATCCTTGTAACATTTCTTGCACGAAACACATTAGATTTTTATTTACGTAATGTTCTAAAAGGCCCCATGCACCAGCATGCGACTGCACCTAGCGGCTTGGGAGCCTAAGTGTGACCGTCTCCTTGAAAATTATAAGCATTTTTTGCAGTAGTAACTTTTTTACTTAAAAAAGTATCATCGATATTTTTAACTTGTAAAGACTTATGAAATTCGTTAGATGTATCTTTTAATACAATGTATAATTCTCTGCAACTAGTATCCAGCTCCACCCTTTTTGAATAGTATCGTTTCCAGTGATTTTTCAGCAATTTATCTTGTCCTTTTTGCCGGCTTCTACAGAATCGCTTGCTTTGACTGGGTTGAGGAGTAGCTGGAAATCATCAAAGAACACAGAGAGCACCGAAGCAAAACTAGGTGCTTGCATTTGCATCAGATCACTAATTCAGTAACAATCTAGTTAGCCTAGTTTCCTTTATTTTATAAGAAAGTTATTGATATTTTGACGTTGAACTAACATTATGGTCTTATCATAATCTGGACCATGAGAAGTGCACACACTCACAGAACTTATTAGCTTTCTTAACCAATGCAAAGAGTTTCTGTTACAACTTACAACTTCCAAGCACCTTGAACTATTGCTTACACTATCAACTCTATCTTTCACACACCCTCATGGCTGAGCAATTCAAGTGTTATTGAGATTCATGGAAACCCGTTTCTTAATACTGGCCTCACAGAATCAGGTGATAATTATCGCATTTTTGACATTACACCCACAACATGCATAATATGACATCATAATATTAAAATAATATAACTGCCTTAGCTTCCTCTGCTTTCATGCTTACTATACAGGACAAATCAATGGTTATATCACAAAAGCCTTAATGTTTCTTACCAGTTACCACCAAGTACCACGTAACAAGCCAGCCTCTTATTGGTTTAATAGTGATATTACTCTATTTTTGGCTTGTTCATCTAGAAGGAAAATTTATATGTTTCCAGCATACCTTGCTAATCCTTTATTAAATGGAACTAATCCTTCCAGGTGCACATATTTAAACTAAGTTGGCATTGGTCATGTTATCTGAGTGCAATTCTTTTTCCTTCTTGTAGGTATTCTAATTAATTATGGTGAGGTCACATGCAACAGCAATCCACCAAAGTCAACATGCGCATCTACCAGTCTAACAAAAATCCATCCATTTGAATTTCTCACACATTGTGAATTATTATCAAAATCAAAATTAATCACTTGAGGATTCAACTAATTGACAGTAAACTCTAACACACCAATCAAAGACCATGAAGCTAGTATAGATCTCATAACAAGACTTTGCCAGGAAAATATTAATAAAATGTTCAGAAGTTTGCACTCATTTCAAATTTAGATCCATATAATTGCATACATAAAAGATTCTCAACAAAACCATTTAATAGAAGCAAAGTTAAATAAGGACTGAAAGATCCATTATAATATTGTGAGAGGAAAGTTTAACACTCAACATAAAGATTAAAGTTGAACTTTCATATAGGGAGTTCCATGTTTGTTATGAGAGAAAAATAAAATGGAATAGTTAGATCAGAGAGAAGAACAATACCTCTGAAGTCGCAGGAAGGTACACAAGTGAATGAGATGATACATCATCAATAGCATATGATCCTAATATGCGTTCACCTGGCACCTGACAGATTCAAAAGCTGAGTTTTATCCCCAGAAGTAGCTAATTAATTTGGTTCAAAAGTACCATACCTCAACAACGAGACGATGGGGATAGCAGGGTTCATCCCATGCATAAGGGGAAGATGCGTAAGGGTGAATCACTGTTTCAAAAGATTCACATTTTGGCTGGTAAATCCGCAACCTCTGCAAATTGTCAAAGAGATAGTGTTAATAAGGAACAATAGCAAAAAGAATAGGGATAACACTTTTATAAAGGATGGGGTGGGGTGGGGTGGGTGGGTTAAGTTGCCTAACCTTCTATTTCAGTAACAGCCAGTAAGTCAAAAACAATTTACAACTATGAAATATAATTATCAAAACAAGGATCATTTATTTGGCTATGTACGATTACGAACTACTTTGTCAAATGCTTTCCAACAGTTAATGAAAGACAAGTGGCAAGAGATTTCAAAGAAAGTCACAAGAACGACAATATTCTGCCCACAAACTGGGACAGAGTTTAAGAATGATGTGAGCAAATAAAAATGTTATTAGAAGTATGCTTAAGATTATATTCCTCAAACATATACCACGGCAATGCACAAATCAAGAATCAACTAACCTCCCTAGAATGGTTATCAATTCTATATGGCATAAAGCCGGTGTCATCATCAGACAAAAGAATCAAGTTTGTCCCCGAGTTTCCACTTGTGCTTCCAACTATCTTTTCTTCTCCAACAGATACATCAGCACTGCGAACTTCTACGCGCATCATGCTCACACCAGTATTCGTATAATTGCGGACTTTAAGCTGAGTGTCACCTAACTGCTCAGGTAAGAAGCACCCAGACCACTCCCATCCAGGTTCATTAAAGCGAATGGAAAGCAGTAATTCCCTGAAAATAAGAGGCCAAATATAAGTTACAAACGATAGAAGATTATCAACGAGATGCACAACATCGATCACCCCACGCCATATTCCATATACTTGAGCATACCAAAATTGAGAATAAAATGGAGTCATAATACTGAAAACTTCTTTGCATAAAGCTCATTTACAATGCAAAACAGCAGTTTCCTATGGAGCACAGGTTTATCTGTTTAAGCTCAAGTTTACATGTCACCGAGATTATGAAATATATCTATTTAGCTAAATAGCATAAACACAAAGTAGCAAACCTTTTGTATCCATCCACTGAATATAGGAATGCTGTCCAGCTCCCAAAACAAAAGAAAAGTCAGTTCCCTTCTGCTTATAACATAAACTCTTGGTGCACGCATTGGCAATCACATATCTGTAGAAAGAAGAGATGGTCGAAAAGTGAAAGAGTGCTAAACACATGTAACTAGTCATTATGATATAAAGAAAATACCTGGGCTGGAAAGTGATAATTTTTGTCCTTGCTGAAAACGGTGCAGCCATAGCAGAAACAGATAATACATACCCAGATACCATGGATGGATGAGGAACAAGAACACTGGTAGAACCAGTTGGTGGAACTAGTGAAAAGGGGGCAGACCATGAATGTTTTGCGAAATTTTCCACAGCAGAACGCATATACCTACTTAGCTTCACCATAATTTCCCGGAATATGAATGAGGATCAGGAGAAAACAGGCAAGCAGAGACCTTTCTACTGCCACTGTCGACAGGAGCAGGTGAATTTAAATTTGTTTCACTGGTAGAATCTGGGGAGAAAGTGGATGAATCAAACGGAATAAATAGCCTTTCAACAATCTGTGGCATTGTTTCCTAAGCAGTGTGAAGTTACAATAAGGGAAAAAAAAAAGATCACCTGTAGCTGAACACTGATCAGAACAGATAAGACGAAGACCATCTTTCTTTTCAGCAAGTACATTCTTCTCGTTCAAATTGTAGCATGAAGGAATGACGCAGCTATATCCTTTCATTTCATTGGCGGAGCTTGTGAGAGCTAGAGGGAATCCAGTACAATTATACAACAAAAATGGAATATATATGAATATTTCACGAGCTCCAGAGACAGCATCCATCACCTTCTCCATTGTAACATATAATGGTCCTATATCATTTCAATAAAGTTTCTATATACATTAAAACCTTTTTATTAACATGAACAGCTCAACTCATATATAATGTGATTACTTATGACATACCATACGAAAATTCAGAATCAAATCTAACTGTTTCAGATACCGAGAACTTAGTTCCACTGAATTTGGCTTTTTCGCTAAATGATTCAGAACGGGATACTTCAGAGTTGAAGGCCTATATCCACGCATTTGGAATGTGATCGAGAAGTCATGTGAAGAATCAATGTGATAGAAAGGAGTTTCGACCTGAAAAACAGCCTGAAGAACATTAAATTCATGAAGGATATCTCAAAGTAGATATGAATATGCATAAGCAAATACATCCACGAACAAAACAATACTAATATTGATATTAAGATAACCATCTGGACAGACCTCAGAAAGAATGGTAGTTCGTGGTGGCACCAGCGCCTTCTAATGTAACAGTCATTGACTTCATGAGATAGTTCTTCAATACTAATGGACTAGTTAACATCACCTGATATAATAATCGATTCCTTGGTGTCTCTAAATTGTGGGAGGATTGACTATAATGATTCTGAGATTGCTTACCACAATCCAAATCAATTGTGGAACACACTGTTTTTACTCTGCCCACTTGCGGCAGACACTGATCATTGATGGATATGCAACAGCGAAATGCCTCACCGTTCGGATGAGTAGGATAGCAAACAAAAGAACGCAGGAAGCCAATCCTGACATCTTGAGAGATGATACTTGAAATATTATAAGCTTCACTCCATAGGTATGAATCACCAAGAGGACGCCATCTAATGCAGCCTGATTCAGCCAAGTGAAGAGGAAGAGGAAACTCCTGGCCAGGACGTATTGGACCTAAAATCTGAAACATGAGTTGTTAGGCGCCTATAAAACCAACACATGACCCTTCAATTCCTCATTTAAGAGATAACTAGTAACCAATTGAATGTTGCCAGAAATACCTTAGGAGCCACACCAAATGGAATATCAAACCGTACTTCAAGCAACACAGAGGTTGAGTTTAGAATCACAACCTGAAAACAAAGATTTTTAAAAAGCCAGAAGAGTCAAATTTCATATAATAAGAGTCAAGAAATTAGACACACTGTTGAGTACAAGCGCATCAACTTTGTAAACCGCTGTACAGATACATCGATCACCACAGGAATAGCAAATCCTCTAATTGAATCCACGCTCCCATTTCCTTCTGTTTTTCTTTTAATAAAATTTGTATCACTATGAGATTCGGAAACATGTGATGATTTTGAAAATTCAACTTCAAGTATCTACGACCAACAAGATCCATTGAAATGGGAGCAGAAGGTATGGAGGCACCCTCCAGCTGGAAAGTAACATATCGATGTGCTGTCTCAAGCGATTGCTTATCATTGAGTCTGTCAGAAGATTGCACTGGTCTATAGCGAAAAAGTAGTTCCTCAGGTGATTCATTGATGTAAATAAGAGTAGAAGAACCAGGTTGTAAGACACCTTTTGATGGGGATACGTCCAAATCATCAGCCCCAAGTTTCCACTGGCAGATGTAAATTAGAGGCAGAGTAGTTAAGTTTTGCAGCACGTACGGAGGCGTATCTTTGCGTTCCTGCACTTCTGGTTATCAGGGAATTTGAAAGATCAGGGTTTTCTGACATTTCCATAAGACTCCATGCATCCTTGACCATCTCAATTGCCCTTGAGATAACCTTTTTGAGAAAATTTGAGAACATTAGGGCCTCACAATTTCAGGTAAAGTACCACTAGTATAGGGAATAAAATATAATACACTGAAGCAGAATATCAAAAGCCAAGGGTCAGGCGGACCTCGTGATGAAGTAGACAGTTAGATAAACTTTGCAGTTAACCTAGTTAACATGATATATTAGATGTGACAACCAATATCATATGGAAACTAGTAGCATCCATCAATAAGGTGTCATTAAGCTTCTTCAGAAAATTAAAAATACCTCTATAATGGATTCATTAAGATTCAAATTGAGATGCGTCTTAGATTCCAGATTGATGTCTGTCATGAAAGTGCCACTGAAGAGAGCCCTCTCATCCTGCTTTTGACTCATATTCAACTGAAATTTCCAAGGCTCCAGAAAAGGCTCCCACAAGACCTAGAATTGAATAGTGACAAAAGGTACCATAAGCAATTAACTGTCAGGAAATACTATATGAATTTTATTTCTTACCTTGTCAATGTTGTAGTAGTTAACTTGAAGGTCACATTCAACTGCTCCTTCAAGTCCATCCTCAGTTATAGTGGACCAAAATATTGAGTTTCTCACGAGAAACTCCAGCAATGGTCCATTAGAAGTCTGCTACACATCAGGAAAAAATAAAAAATAAATGAAAACTCAGAAATTACATCCATTGGTAACTAAACTGTATGAAAACAATCACACAAAACTTATCATCAAACACTAGCCAATTAAAAATAAGACTTTCATTAAAGAGCAACTTTCATTTGTCTCAACAAAAAAAGTCCATTTGTCTCCAGCAATGGTCTGTTAGGTGTCTTTCACTTCAGTGAATTGTACAAGAAACATCAACCTGGGGTAAATATCAGGTCAACTCTCACAACAATCCTTTGCCTTCAAACCCTTTAAATGCAGAAATGGAGGCGTGGGTGTTTCTTTTCTGTTAAATGACCGACATTATCCTAAATGGGAGATAAGCTCCAGAATTAATTTTCTCTAAATTACAGAATTTGAGAATTCAAGAATTTTTCTTGTGAATGACATTATTAGCAATTGGACAATCCTACTACAGTTTAGATCCTTGATTGTACTGTTTGTCTGTAGATATCTCTCTCGGTGTATAATTAAATTAACAAGAAAAATTGTTTCTCATTTTAAACAATATCACAGGAAAGTCATTAATGTGTAATGAGTCTTCTCAATGAATATCATATTTTAAAAGATCATGTTCTCTACGGTCAGAGGTTTTTGGGGTTAAGATAAATTCAGAAGTTTAGGGAAGCAGAAAATAACTGGTAAAACTAACAAATTTCTGTTATTATATTTAGGCCCTGAACATGATTTTCAGCTCTTAACATTAAAAGAGAAAGGAAATAAATGAGCAGCAAACTAGATGTATCTCTTTTCTGTCAATTATGTATGCACATATACCTCGAATGGCAGTTCAATGTATCTTTTTGTCAATTATATATATATAAGCAAGTTTCTACAGCATAAGCATGGAAGAAATTTGAGCAACTTAAAGTAGTCAATATCTCTAGATAATGATTAAAAAAGGAGAGAAGTATGTTTTCCATGAAATAAAAGCCGTAACAGATCAAAGTGTTTTAGGAAAGAAAGAACTGTGCATGGGGCATTTACCTTCCAATCAGTTAGAAGAAGAGAAAATCTCCTTAGTTGCACCTTTAAGTCCATTTTCTTGAGTTCAAATTGAGAAGACATTTCTGATTTTTCGAACCATGTAAAGTGAAAGAGGTATAGAATGTGATCTCCAAGAGACAAATCCAGACTGTCCGAACGAACCAGTAAATTCATGCTCACATTTTCAGTCTGATGTCCAAAAACTTCCGACTCAAGGTAAACTTTGGATAATTGAAAAAGGGGCCAAGTTCGTGCTGTGTCTCCCATAAATAGCTTCAGCACTCCATTCAAATTCTCTGAACTGATCAACAGTTTTACACTTTTGCCATCAGCAACCACTTTACTGTTTCTACTCTGCAGGCTAATGGAAAGAAAACATTTCTGATTACCACTTGGAATGCAACAACATCCCCCAAAAGGCTGTTTATCTACATGTGGCTTTCCAAATGCATTATCTCTGCTGACAAGTGCAGGAAAATGAACAGCCAATCCAACATGCTCAAATGTTAAAGTGAATAAACCAGCAGCATGAGTGATGTTTTCTGTCGCAACATGATTTGGGCTATCACCTGATGAAAATTTACAATTTTCAACTGGAATGTCAGCCGCACCTTCTGCTGATGCACATGAGTTCAGCATAGACAGTTTCCTGCTGAACGAACTAAGTAGATTGATAACCTCAATCCAGTCAAGCAAATGTAGCCAGACATCCAAACAAGGAAATGACAAAACAACCCGGTTTTCACCATGATCTGATACAGCAAAGATCATGTCAAGTACTGACAAACCTGAGCCAGGACAGGTAAATTCGGCAAGCACAACAGAGTTAAGTAATGAAAATAGAGCCAGTGAAGAGAAAGAGATGTCAAAACAGTGAGGTTTTCCATCTATCAAAGATAAAGAACACACAAACTGCGTCTCAGCCTCTGCCATGATCTCAGAAAAAGCTGAATCCTTTTTCAATTGGTGAAACCTTAATGTTAATGACCTCACACAAAATCTCATCTCACTGAATGTTACACTTGAGGTTTTAGGAAGAAGTGCAGCTTTTTCTGTCATTTGTTTCTTTGCCTGGAGAAAATCTCGTACATCAGAAATGAAAAGATTGGATTCTTCACCCACCAAGGAAAACTGATCGATAGCATAACACAGTGCATTGAAACCAGCGATCGCGCATACTTCTGTAAATTAACAAAAAAGAATAAACAAAAGAATAATAACAACAATATTCATAAGAGTCTAATATTTAAATAATAATTTCACATACCTTCAATGTCAATGACGGAGTCATTGATCATAGTCATGACACAAACAGGATAGGAAGAAGCCACATCATAGGGTATTCTCACCCACACATCTGCACTGAGTGATGCAACCAAGACAAGATTTTGGCATCTATTCAATGAATCGACCATATCCCTATCCAATATTAATAGGGATAGAGACAGGTCACACCCAGAGAAGTCCAAACAGTTATTTCTATCAGAAAATTTTCCAGCACTAACGCAGCATGCAGAAGGAATGTTTTTGATATAGAATTTCCGTCTAAGTTCTCAGAGAAAGCAACAGCTAGCTGTTTAATGTTAACTTTTAGGAACTCAGAGCAATCACTTTTGGAAGGTGTAACTATGTTAGAATCAACTATTTCAAAACTATATTTCAGAGTGCTGGAGTCCTGAATATTCATGGTGTCAGTAGGCTGTTCTCCGGAACATGGGCTCCAATCCGGTAGCAAGAAGTAACCAATAAATATGGTCAGAAGCTCTGGAGGTAACATGCAGGAAACTTGCTGGATATGAAAACTCATTTCAAGTAGTGAATACTGAGGACCAGTGTTCCTTCTCTTTAGACGTAAATTCAGAATAGGAGAAGAATTTGAAGATAAGGGCCCCCAAAGAGGCTCAGTAATTATTTGAGACCACCATGATGAAGAAAGACCTACTCCTTCAGTAGAACAAACCAAGTCCAAATTGTATGCAGAGATGGTAAGTAATGAGTTTGCCAAGGGCACCACAACAGTTCCAATGATGCTTGAAGAATCATGAAAATGCACTGCGATACTGCCAAGGGTCAAATTGACAAGCAGAGAATCCCTATCAACAGAAGTTTGCACTGAAGAATCGGTATCAAAATTACAATTTGCAGGAGGATTGGAAAACATCTTTGTCTTCTCCTTAACTCTAAATTTGGAGCATCTGACTTTCTGGTCTCTTAAGTAGAGAATTTCATGGAACTTAAGCCACATATCATGAATATTGTTACTGAGTTTGCAAGGATCATGACCTAATGGGATGTCTGCTGATTCATAAGAATCATTCTCATCAAAATCATTTACATCAGGGTTTTCATATTCCACATCTAGTTTTCTTCCCTCAATATTAGACTCTGCATAGAGTGCTATTTTGTCTAAGAATCTAACCAACTGCCCAACAATAAATGGATAGCAATGAATGTCAAGATCACTAGCGCAAATTGTGTATTTCTGAAGAGACCATCGAGTATTTCTGGGAGCTTCAAAATGCAGAAATATGCACCCATAAGCTACTGAACTTCCATCATCTAAATTTCGACTTTGACCATTACCATTGACAGTTGTGTTATGCAGACCTTCAGATTCAGAATCAAACAATCTTCTGCTTGAGCAAAGGATAAGGTCTCCCCAATCGTATTTGGTGGAACTAGCAGTGATCTGACAAGCTTGCATAGAGACCCAACAGTCAGGAAAATCCCTTTGGTCATACCTGGAATCATGTTAAACATGAAAAACATTAAACCATGAAGCGCTGGGATTCAATGACGTTTTTGATAAAAATGTCCTATTAAGATAGGAAAGATAAAAGGATGAGAGATCCCTTTTACAGCTTACAATCAGACAGTATCCCTTAAGAGCGAAGCACCAATCCCTAACCAAACCTGATACAATTCAATGACTTTTTACTACTTTATACAACACCATTCCATTGCTCCATATTTTTATAAAAATATTGCATGTATGAGTCATGAATGCAATTTCCAAATATGGTTTAATTAATAGCATGATTTCTTTTATAAGACATAAAATATAATTAAGTAATGACCAATGATTACAACAAGTGAACAAGATATCCACTCATGACCAACAAAAAAGGATCAACAAACTAGATGACAAAACTCCAATTTTTAACAAAATCTGACACAACCAAATGCTTGAACTCTCGATGTTAGTGAACCCATAGTGTTATTCCAAATTTAAACCTTTCCCAGTACCCTAAATCAATGGAATCATAAAACAATCTCTTATTCCTCTCCAGCCATACGGACCAGTATTCTACTTGAACAATAATACTCCATAATGCCATACTTCTACCTCCTGAAAACCACCCGAGATCTAAAACAAAGATATTTGAGCATGAACGAAACCCAAACAAGGCTTAGTGCCTCTAACACTTGACCATTAGAAACTCACAAATAACCATGCTGAAAAAGATGCTCCTGACTCTCCGACAGTACCTGCAAAAACACACACCAACTTGGGAAAAGAGAAATACGAGGATTCGTACTCTGCAGCACATTGCATGTTGGGCAACTAATACTTATCCAAACCCACCAACCATGAAAAGAGTTGGATTTTGAGGGTACTGGCTCCCTCCAGATAGATTCAAAGAAGGAAACCGAGGAAATGTAAATTGTGTAGTGAAAGAATGTAAAAGGATATACACAAGAAAATACCCAAAGAGTACCACGTCCATCCCTAAATCATCCGTACCCAATCAAGCTTAATCTCAAACAAATCAAAAAGGGAACACATACCTAACATTTGGTCAAACAACAAAAGTATCAACATGTTCATATACGCACAAAAATTCCAAATCAACCCACCAACAATGCTCCCTAAACTGCTGCAATGAAAGTGAAATTTGACCATGGATAGTGATGCAACAATGCTGACTGAAACCTTGGTTTTAAAAGGTGCACCCAAGGCGCATGGCGCGCGAGGCTATGGCTAATGCGCCTTTTGACTGAGGGTGGGGAGCAGATCACAAGGCGCGCGCCTTTGTGCGCCTTTCGTGCCTTTTTTTTGAGGCGACCAAGGCGGGCGCGCCTTTTGGTCAAACATGTTTCAGGACTTTTTTAATAATAAGACTAACACTTTTAGGTCTTTTCTTGAGGTATATTAACACTTTTACTTTAAAAACGTTTTTAAAATCTGAGTTACAAACACACATTCAAATTAGGTAAGAAGAGCAAATATAGAAACTAGGGTTTAGAGAGTTCTCCAACCAAGCTGTGGCTGCTGCACGCCCAAACCACTGAGCCCATTAGTCCGTGTCTTGAGGATGGTTGATGGTGAGAAGAAGCCTGCAATGGGCTATATCTACGAGGCTATGGATCGGGCGAAGGAGGTTATCTAAAGTCTTTTGACAACGAAGACCGATATCAAGATATATTTGAGATCATTGACAAAAGATGGGAGTGTCAACTTCATCAACCTTTACATGTTGCAGGACACTATTTGAATCCCGAGTTCTTATATGCAAATGTGGGGTAGTTCATAGTTGCAGAAGAAGTGAGTAACAGTTTCATTAGAACCGTTGAGAGATTAGTTCCAAACCCGGTGGAGCCAGATAAAATCTCCGTGGAACTAGAGATGTACCGAAAAACTGATGCAGGATTTGGTTTCAAGAGGAAAGAGGTCAACCTTGGGAGCTAATAAGCCCGCATATAAAACAAGAGAAAAGAGGTCAACCTTGGGTAGTTCAAGTGCTAAGGGCAAGGGCAAAGGAAAAATGCAAAAGACTCTTTTAGACATAGAGATGAAGATGAGGATGAAGATGAATGTGAATTTGAGGAAGATGGAGAGGAAGAAGAATACATTGATGATGATAATGATGAGGAAGAGGCCTTTGAGTTTGATGAGAGTGATGAGTGTTGACTTTCATGACTAGTTAACTAGAGTCTTAGACTAACAACTAATGAATTCTTAAGCGATTTGGCTGGTTTTTACATTTGATGATGATTTTTGTGTGATTGAAGTTTAATTCACTGTTTTATGTAGTATTATGTGGGTTTATGTAGGAAAATCTGTATGAAATGCGTTTATTGGCATTATAATTGTTGTTTTGGAAAAGGACGAAAGGCGCGCCTCAAGCGCCAGAGCACCCCTGCGCCTAATGCCTTTTAAAACTATGACCAAACATATTCTTAAAACTTTAAGCTACCCGACTCCTCGAGAAAATAAACAAAAAATACTTGATTCCAACAATAAAGACATAGAAATTTGATTTCAGAATTCAAACACACGTGCATTACTAAGATTGCGGGATACCTCATTTAGAGGTTTCATCAATTGGCCTCAGAGCCGATACACGATCAATTACCCACATTCTGCGCAAGAATGGTTTCGATCAAGCAATTGAGGGATCAATTGAGAAGTTGCGCGACATGATGCAAACAATGTCGCCCCGTTGGGAGAACGAGCCCAAATGCCTCCTCGGCTGACAGACGCCAACGACGAAGAGAGAGGGACCGTGTGCGGGAGAGAGAAGAACCAGGCTCGTGATGGTGGAGACGCATGCTTCGGGAGGTCCGACGGTAGCAGCGTCGTGGTGGCGGTGATTGTACCAACCGCAAAGCGCTTAGGCCGCCGAGGCAAGGTAGAGGAAAGGGGTCACGAGGGAGGAGAAACCACGACGAACATGACGGTACTATCGTGACCGCGATCCACGGGAGTCGAGAGAACGGAAAACCCGCTTACAGGATATCCAGGACCCTTCCATCGTGATGGTTCAATTTCGGAGGGTGAAGGTAATGGTAGCGAGGACTCGGATAGAACACTACTTTGATCTGCAAGATATTCAACTCGAGATTGTGTACAAATTGCCTCGTATTATCCGGAGGGAGAGGCGAGGCAATTGTGGAGATGGTTTGAGCAGTCAATGGAGAAGATGAAATTTTGTGGGACAGTTTTAGGAGGAATTGTGGCGCGATTTGGGGTTGCCCAAGATAACAACGTAAACAAGATGATGAGTAAGACTAAGCAACTGGTAATTTCCATGCCTCGCTACGGGAATTTGAGAAAGCTATGAGCAGGTACCGCATTGGCCACCTAGTGCTCTCTTTGGAACTTTCATGGCAGGTCTCAAACCCGAATTAGCCGTGGAATTAAAGACGTGGAAACCACACGACTTGCAAGATGTGGTACCGCATTGGCCACCTAGTGCTCTCTTGGAACTTTCATGGCAGGTCTCAAACCCGAATTAGCCGTGGAATTAAAGACGTGGAAACCACACGACTTGCAAGAGGCTATCGATTTAGCTTCAAGGAAGGACGAGCAACTACGACTTATGGAAGGGGCCTACATTCCAGCACCTCCTGTCAACAGAACAAACAGATAAGAATCATGCTCTCAACGCCGGGTCTAGTTCAGAAACTTCTAGATTGATTATGGGGTCATATAACTCGAAATCGACTCCTGATATTCCAGCCATTGGTCGGGGCGAATTCAATTACCAAATGAGGAGATTAGCCATTGAAGAAAGGGGGCCTGTGCTTTACATGCAATGAAAAGTACACGCTGAATCATGTCTGCTCAAATGCAAAGGTGATGAGCTTAATTGTGGATGACGTGGTGATTAGTTGCAATTGTGATCAACCACCCACATATGACGAGTGGGTGGATACAGGTAGAGAAAAGGGCGAGGACATGGGGAAAACAAGAGTTCAACCTTGAGGACAAGGTTCATTTTGAGGGGGAATGATGATGAGAACCCAAACAATGCAGATATTATGGGATATTTTATTAATTTGATTGTTTAATTGATTTGATTATGATTTAAAATTGATTAGATTTAATGTATTTCTTAATTTAAGATTTGGCCCATGGGCTTTAGGTTAGTATTTATACTGTGTACATTGTACCATTGAAGGATAGGAATGAAGAATTGATTTGAGAATTACAGCTTGCTGAGTATAGAACAATTTGAGAGTATTACTCAGATTGCTTGGATACCTTGTTTAGAGGTTTCATCAATAAGAAGCATTCTTTCTCAAGCACAAAAATGCTGATCACAATCGTAACATTTAATACAAACTAAAAGCTAACTGCATAGCAAGTTGAAAGATTAGAAACCCTGCTGAGTGACAAATTTTACTGCATCACTATTATATATTTTTTTTTAAAAAAAGAACATTACGTGAACAAGAAAACCAACAAGTACCACAAAACAGATCACAGGCAGAATAAATGTGCAAGCCTATAATTAAATTCAATGCCTTCTGTACAGAACTCTTGAAGGAGCAAAAGTAGCATACCAAATTCCTAGCTTCTGACAATGGAGGTTCAGCGTGCATCCGTCAGCTACATTATCACCAAGATTAACTAGGAAATAAACTGCATCAAAACAAGTATCAACAGAGAACCAGGTATTCTCAGAGATCTTCAAGCCATTTGACGTGAGTTCAAGTGAAGATGTGGAGTCTGGAGGAAGAAGCATATTAAGCTGTGAAACTAATCCCATAATTTCTCCATAAATAGAAGCAGAGAAGTGAACAACAAGTGATGGCACCTGTACATGAACCTGATAAACAGAACCAATAACCAATCAAGACGTCAAAGGGGAAAACGAAAAAGTAATGATACAACAAAGAATTATGAGATAATATGTTTCCATCATTGACTAATCTAGCATATTTGGCTTCTTTTTTCAAATCAGTAGCCTCTTTGACTATAGCCTATTAATACGTTGAGTACTCTACCAGGGCAATAGATTAGGCAAAGGTCCAATTGTTTCTCCAAACAACGACTAGTAATGATTCCACATCACTAATGTTCCACGGTAAGAGCCATCTCAAATGATAATAATCTAAATCTAAGTACTTCATTGCCTACTCTGATGTAATTTTAGGTTGATATCTCCATCTGGGATTAGTATCAACAAAGGCGCCGGTCAATGTATGACAGATGTGCGCCTGGCTGCACCTTTTGTGCCTTGGTCGAGTCTGGGCTGCTGACCCTTTGGGTGTATTTTCTGTCAAGTCTTTAGGAGAGCTTCTTGAGAGTCTTAATGGGGTTACTTTGAGGGGTGTTGGGGATGATAGTCGAGTTTGGGCTGCTGACCCATCGGATGTGTTTTCTGTCTAGTCTTTCTTTGAGTCTCTATGTGCAAATTTGAATCTCTCAAACGCTTTCTTGGTGTAAAACTGTATGGAAGGCTCCAGTTCCTAAGAATATACAAGTTTTCCTTTGGTTGTTGGTTTTGGGAAAGTGTCTACTTGTGATATTGTTCAACTATGAATAGTTGTGAGCTCCTAGAGTGTTTAGAATTGGTTGTTTTAAAAGAGTATGGGGGTGATCGTAGGGCATGGAAGCTGATCCTTCTGGGGCTTTCTCGGTCAAATTTTCTTTACTTTTTATGCATTGAGTCTAATCTTGCACCTGTTTCTTGGTCCCAAATTGTGTGGATGGCTCCGTTTCCGAAGAAAATTCAGGTGTTTCTTTGACTGACTTTGTTGGGAAAGATGAACACTTAAGAAGTTATGCAAAATGCAGGAACTTCTCGTAGTTTCTTAATCACTTATTCCTACATTGTCTTTTTCAGGGAGCTATGGAGATTGGAGAAATTGGAATCCATTGGGTCTCTCCTGAATCTATTAGTGAACTGATCCATAGTAATTTTGGAGGTCTTAACAATAAAAAAGGGAAAACTATATGGAGGATTTTGGTTTTGGTTGTACAATAATCTGCTTGGACAGAAAGGAATAAGAGGATTTTTTGAGGATTGTAGAGAGTCTACAGATGAGATTCGGGATAGAATTAAACATAGAATTGTCCTATGGTCTGTGCGTCATCATATTTTTAGGGGACTATCTTCGTCGGATGTAACTAGGAGTTGGTGCTTTGCTTTGTAACAAATCTATTGTACATGATAGGGATCTCTCATCCTTGCAATAAAATTTCTGTTTCTTATTACAAAAGAAAAAAATTGGATAGTTATTGTTTGCTACTTGTTAGCCTTTGATGTTTGCCACTTGTTGTTGAAGTTTTATGGCTTTGGTTTGTGTCATTTTGAGATATTATGTGCTTTTGAACTTCAATTTATTAGTTCACTGTACAATAAAGTTTAATTTATGTATATGTAATGTTTTGTGAGTATTAGCATTAATGTACAAAAGGCGCGCCACGGGCACTGGGTGAGCTCTTCCTTCACAAAAAAATCTTCTATCTTTGGCATGGCTTATCAGGAGATTCCATGGGCATTTCCAAAATAATAATTTGATTGAACTGAATGCACGTGTCAAAAACAACTCACCGTGACGTTTCTCTTCAAAGAGAAAACCCATATTCATGGTCTAGCGCAACATTTATACCCAAAAAGATCGAGGATGCATGAAACATTAGAAATGAGAATCTCTAGCAAAGGAAGATCATACTATCATGACTCTATACTTCAAAGGGTTTACTCAATGTTACAGCTTACCTCCAATTGTTTGAGGATTGGTTCATCGGGTAAAATACAGGATGCCAAGCTTGCAGAAGCACTAAATTTCTCGAAGAGAGGGACAGTCACAGAAGAACTCATCATCATTTTAATCTGCAAAACGTCATATTTAACTTAGCCCACCCTTCTTTAAGAACTCCAATTTGGGAAGGACACACCCACTAACCTGTGCATCATTTATCTGGATTGCAAAGTGATCATACAGATCATGAACCTGAAACCCAACAGGAGAATCTTCAGTGATATCTGAACCAAATTCAACATAACTGCTCAGAAGATGAGACCTATCTCCCATGTGAGAAGACGAGTCCATCTCAGATTTAGATGTAAACGAAACAGCTGCTACTTCAAGGACCTGCCAAAAGTTAATTTACTAGGAATAAATAAGTAGTGCGATAAGATTGCCTGTACACATTAACAACTCAAGTGTGCCACAATAAAAGAAGAAAAAAGGAGGAAAATTATTGACCACTACAGGAATTCAAAATGTTATTCGTAAAGCTGACTAGATTCAAAAAAATCTCAAGCACCCGGATGAAGGAAAATTCAGTTCAAAAGTTAGATCCTCTCTGCCATAACAAAGCAACAGTTATTGGAAGGTCATTACACTATAATTAGCTAGCAGTAGCAAGAATTCGACTGAGATGAATCAGAACTTAGTTTCTGTTCTGTGTTGAGTTTGGTTGTACAGAATTAATGTTGGGCTTAGTCAAGTCGATTCAGATAAGTGGACTCTGACAAACACAAAGGAATAAGATGTTAAACTGTCAGGTACTCAGGTTCTTCAAGAATAAAGGAATTGAGTTTTTAAATTGACATAAAGTGGGATGAAAAAGACCTAGGTTACAATCAAAACAAAGAAAGAAGAATAAAGATCCAAGTAACAAAATTAAAACTCTACCTACTTAGCATAGAACAACTAAACAAGGAAATATAATAATAATATAATCTTCAACAGTCTTCCTTCCTAGAGCTAGTTAAGTTACTTATTAAGATCCATTTGTCTATTTTATGTTTGTCTAAATAGATATATTGCAATGTGACGTTGACGCATCCATATATTTTTAAAACCACCATTGTTAAAACTAAATGCCTTATTTTCATTAATTATGTAATGGGAAAGAATTATGGAAGGAAAAGAACTTGGTACTAATCCACTATGGAACTTTACAGCTCTCAATCAAGTATCTGCAATTTTCTTTTCTAAGCGGCAGGTGGTAGAGGTAAGAAAGTAGTCATTTATGAACTAAAATGGGAAGCATAGTTTCCCTTAATAAGAAGCAGAAACCTTTATTCATTGAAAAAGAGTAATACAAGGGGACAAGGATGCCTATAATGTGCAAACAGAATAAATAAAAGACGACATCAATTTTAGCAAACTCTCTCAGAAAAACGATTCCGTATATGAATGATTAAGTAACATAAAGAAAAGAAATGACTGGAGTTGGAGGGTCAGAGACGATGTACAAAGACAGGAAGAGAAGATGACTATGTTACTGTTGCCATATTTCACTGTCATAAAACGAATATTCACAGTTAGCGCATTCCAACTCCGTAATGAGTCTGGAACAGGAGTTCCTTCGGCGTCTCCGTTCATAAAATATAACTCTATCTTGTCTATGTTAGTTGACTGTTTAAGTACTAGAAATTGCATCCATAATACATAAAAAAATTAAACGAAGCTCTATTCAAAATAGTACTGTGGCTTGCCTCATGGATCACACAAAACATCAGAACCAAACCGGCATATTTAATTAGTATATCTGCAATAACCAAGGTGTAAAAGTACATACTGTATTATGAGCTCCATCATTAACATTTCCCCATGGCATATTAACAACAGTATTAAGAAGACTGATATCCCACATGATCTTCTTACGACTGGATAAAACAGAACTGCAACACAAATAAGATGCGATAATCAATGCAAGTAAAAGAAGCAAATGACAATGAGAAACGTGTCAAAAATATATGCGCGTATAAAGTGAAGCCATTAAGCACCCCGAGATATGTAGCCTACCCAATTTTGGATAGAATCCGTGAGTTAAAATTGTTAATGCCATTTAGGGATGACAGGATCTGCAAGAAGAATAAAGTAAATTTTGTGAAGATATTATTTCACTAGAAAGGTACAGCAATAAATAGTGCGCCTGTATTTACTTCAATTTCCATGTAAAAAAGGGGATTAAATGAAGCAAAATCCAGAGGATCAAAAGGGGATTTAATACTAGCACTCAAGGGGACTTTAACCTGATGATGTACACAAGTCATGATATTAAGAACTTTTCCTTGCAATGAAGACTATTTACAAATGGGCTGATCCTGCCAGATGATAGTTAAAGTGGCATTGTAGATTTTTCACAGAGAAAAACTCAAGTCTGGTATTGGAGGAAGGACTGAACAGTTAAAGTTCACTGGAATGCTACAATGGCATAGCAGCGAACCAAGTTCTAAGTCAAGTGAGTATTCAACACCCAAGATGGATTTTCAGTTGATCACAATATTGAACAAGTGCTCTCTGGGCTGTTGCGGTCCTTAAATATACAATGTGAATACACTGAAAACTACAGGTCAAAAGCATTTCTCTAAGAAAAGCTCAACACGAAAACATGTAATGTTGTCAAGAGATACAAGGGCACAAGGATAAAATGTGATGGCAATGAGATTTTCATCAAACTGGACAGATAAATTCTTGAAACTTTGAAAGCAAAGTATCAGAAACTTCCTATACATGAGGATCCGTAATAAAACGATCAGAAAAAAAAAAATGTAATATTACCCTCTCCTGTTGAAAGCTCAGGTGGTTCAGGACATGTAAGAAATCCAAAATATTCTTCACAAACTCTGAATCACAATAAAGTTCAGTTGGGTTGAGTGTCACCTGGATTATACAAAAGCTGCTAGTTATCAACCATAACAAACCTCAGGCAAATAGAAGATTAAAAAGCAATAAATTAGAGTTTGAAGTAATTAAAGGATTTAAGAGCTTAGGAACATCAGAAACCTTCACAGATGAATTAACATCACAATTCGGCGGAGAGAGGTCCAATTTGATATCTAGAGATGGCTGCTGCTTTTCAAAGACATTATCCTCCATATCGACCTGCGAAGAATAAAGTTCCTTGAGATGCAAAAATGCATGGTCTTTCAGGTCAGTCTCACAGATAAAAAAAAAAAAACAGATCATGCAAACACTTCAAATCGAGATGGAGAATACTAGGAATTCCTAGAACCCCACCAACTCTCCAATTGGAAAATCCAACACATGCATCTTCTAGAAGATAGAGAATTTAAAAGGACAATTTTACAAGTGCATCACCAAACTCCCAATAATACATTGGTTAGATATCAAAGCCCTTTATCATCCCAGATTTATGTGCTTACACAAACCCATTATTTAAAGATATGCGACTTTCTAGGCAGATGCAGGTACTGGTTATCCCGGCAAGTTAAACACATATATATTAGGCAGGCATTAATAATGGCTGACTTGAGAATCCCAACGTAAGTGGGAAGAGAATATAGTATTGCTGGTCTGGAACTCCAAGAAGATAAGGGAAGCTTTCAAGAACTTTTTTTTTGACAGAGAAGCTTTCAAGAACTAAACAGGTAATATTTGGAAAAATTATACAGAAAGGCATGGATCACAGTTCACATGAGAAGCACACAACCACCGTACAAGCAAGCTATAGACTGTACAGTCTGTACTACATTAATAATTTAACAATCAGTGTATTAAGTATTCTTAGTACTCCAAATAAGGAAGCCCTAATAAAAACTGGCAGATGGAAGTCAACCTACATCTGTATACTCCTGCTGCAATACGTTTAGTTTACCAAATCTGAAACTTACTGCGTGAACCCAGGAGCAAATTAAGACTGCATTGAAGAAGAGAACTAAAAGCATACAAACCTTTTTTGCAAGAAAAACAACTTGACCGTTACATGGATTAAGCATCTGAGAGGAGTTGACAGAGGCAGTAATAACAGCAGATTTCTCCTGACCTTACCCTCTATGGAAATCCCATTGAGGGTCAAATCAGCTATATCCTGTCCCAGCTCCCTAAAATATGTATCAGACTATCAGCTAGAAATTATATTCAACACACGTGACAGTAAAATAAATCATTTCCAAATAATTCATTCCAAATCAGGGCATTGGAAAACAAGAACCGGGAATATCACAATATCATCATCATACATGAATGGATAACACAAATACATGATAGCACGACACGAGCACAACATGAGACAAATTGCAACTCCTAACATTACCCAAGAAACTTCTAGAAAAAACTGAAGAAAGTCACCCATTGTTTACGTTCATGTCAAATATCTTACAGGACCACTTCTTTTATGAAACTAACTATCAATTATAAGAGTTTATCACTAGAGTATCAGAAATAAACCGCACATACATGCTCTGAAGCTGGGAGTGAATTTCAGAAATGTTGATCTTTATTGAAGAAAAGTAAACTTCATCAATAATAGCAGAATCCCCAAGCACTACAGGAGCAGGATGAAATTTTGTTGCCTCGTATATGTCCTACAGAGAGAGATCCCAGACTTTCAGTAGTATTAAGCATGTGCATGTGTAATTTTATATCAATATTACAAAGCCCATGTATTGTTGATAAGATTCTATTAGACAATGAATATGCATACTTTAATAACATCGTCCGAAATGACACCGGAAAATTGATTGGAATCATCTGTTCCCCCAGCTCCAAGCATCCCATAAGATAACCAATTCAACCATCCACGAGGCTTGCTAGGAGGACGATCATCCTCGACTGACTTTTCCATGTTTCCACCATTGCTCCCATATTTTGATGATGGGTTCGCCAAGAAATCCTACAAATGAAAATCCATGATTGCAAGGAAGTAACTCAAATGACAAGTGTTGATTTATCTCTTGTTTTCATTTGGTAGCCACTACAATGACTTAGAGAGCTAGAAGCAACTTTCATAAGAAATATAACAACATAGGAGCATACTGTGCATTATTTTACCTCTAGTTCACGTTCAGCAATAGCTCTGTAATTTAAAATGTCATCTATATCAGTTTCTTTCTCCATTTCCTCCAACTCATGCTGAACATCTGCTTCTATTACCTGATGGTGTGATTGTAATGAACAGCATCAATGATAGAAATGACCATAGACCAGAAAGAGCAAATAAGGATCAGAAAGCATCAACTATAGCACATTCTTCAGTAATACCTCAAAAAAGTTAAGTATCCTGCAGAGAGAACGGCAGAAGCAGCTAAAACTTATTTCAAGTACCATCTTCGGGCAGTCAAATAGTTCAGTCTAAGCTGCTTTGATTAATCAATTTCTTATTGCATCCCCTACCTTTCCACATAATATCTATAAATGATGCACAGATAGGATTTTCAGGTTTTAGATGCTTGTTTACAAATTAGCATGTTAAAGTTAAGTGCAACAAATCAGGCTATGAAAAGTTACACCTATGACAGGAAAATATAGGAATAATATCAAGTTTAGTAGGAAGTGAAAAGCTGATCACCATCCGTAGACACATGCGAAAAAGTACGCCAAAGGAATAGCGGCAGGGATGTAAAAAGATCCCACCATACTTTAAAAAGACGCTATATGTTGCTTGTTAAAATATATTTTAAAGAATAGAAGATTGTTTGATAACGCTTCAGAGTCAATTGACGATGTGTGGGATAGGGTTAAATTTAGTATAGCCCTATGGGCTTCTAGCCATAAATTGTTAAGGGGCTGCTCAGTTTCCTATTTAAACAGGAGTTGGAGTCTAGTCTTATAGGCTTTGGTGATGTACGTTTGTATTTTATGGTGGGATTACTCATCCCCTGAACTCTTGTTGATTTATTAATAAATTTTTGTTTCTCATACAAAAAAAAATATATATATATATATATATATATATATATATATTAAAGAAAAACTAGATTACAATCGTCAAGTAATTGACATAAGACAACACATAAAACGTATCATGGTATGTTTGCGACAAGGATGAACTCATCTACGAAATTTTTAAACTGGGATTGAATTTTCATCTCACAAACAATACATTACATCCCCATCGCTGTGCATAATTACAACTCGAAATACAAACTTGATACATCTGAGATAAACATAGTAATATCCTGTATATTCCTTTAGGGTATAGTATATAACTATCTAAGTTGTGGACAGATTTTCTCATATTAATAATTGTATTTGGCATTCCAATTAATTACAAAAGAAAAGTGAAATCATTAAAACTAAAATTCCATGCAATTTCGTCGCAAGAAAAAGGTATAAATATTAAGAAATTTATAGTAGTAACTAAGAATTGTGTTAAAAGGAAACAATACAAATGCATACATTCATAACTGTGTTCATACAAACTTAACCTTTTGTTTTCCTTTAAAAGCAAACAAAAGAAAGTGCCCAAGGAGAACCAAACAAAGGAAAGCATTCCGCATAATCCTTGACTCTAGATTCAATTGATTCTTGTTGCTTATTTTGAAATAGTCTGAGAGATAATTTTCGGTTTTATTCTCTTCCCTCTTCCTTTTTTATGAGACAAAACCTATTAATTAGAATAATGGAAAGATGATGAGAAGTCCCGAGGAAATAATAGAGCTATCAAGAATACAATGCTCCGATCTAGATATATGTCGAATAAAAATAATATTTTGAATTTTTGTGGATTGAAACCACGCAACATTAAACTTGATCCTACACTAGATCACATCTAAGGACTCCTTTTAATACTCTGATTTAATTCTCATTCTCTCTTCCCTATTATTTCTTCAGAAAATTTAGAACATAGCTACAGATTTACAGGTTGTGTGTGCATGTATGTAACGTCAACTACAGGTAATCATCTCACCTGATCGTGTCTAAGGCATTTCAACTTGGCCTTGTACAAGTTCACATACTTCCGGCGAGAGTTTCTGTCATAAAAACATAAAGAATTCAAACACATGCACGTCAACATGATGATACAAGTGAGAACTCATAGCATCAAAAATCCCCACAATGTATATCTGTAACTTTACAGCATTGCACATGCCACAATTAGCAATGGACAAAGTAACAGAACAAGTAAATGGGATTTCATTTACTAATTAAAGGCATAAGGCATTAGCCTTTCTCATCTCAGTTTTCTAATTTCACATATACTGATGCCGAGTTTATCAATATGTCTACACAAACTGATGCTTTATTATTGCCATCTACGTAGTATTCTTGTTCATCTATAGGAAAAACCTATGCCCTGACTAAAAGAAAAGGATGGATTCTGTTTTTCAAGCATATTTCTCTCTGTGCATGTATTGATGTCTTGATACCTAAGAATAGACACAATTCTTTGGAAAGGTAACTTTTGACAAATTTTATCGTCACTAAATACAAAATGGCATCCATTCACCAAAATTTTATTGCATCGGCCTAACAGGTCTCAAAATATAGCAAAATAATGTAAATTTACATTGTAGTTTGCATAGAGAACTTGTTTGTCAACATGATCGTAGAAATAATTACAGATAGTATCTGAGCAAATGATTACTTAAAATTCATCATTTGTGTACACAATCTGAAACGTCTTTGATGGTTAGTGTCAACACAATATCAATAATCACACATCTCTATATACAGCAAGGTCATGTTTTGTTTGAAAAGTCCAGCTGGACATCTCTATGATGAAGGATACATTTGTTTATTAGAAACAGAATTTCATTGCTTTTAAAAAGAAAGGTAGATGAGAAATCCCTCAACACAATACAATCAGCCCAACTAGAAAATTGAAAGGCAAAGCTCCAGGCTCCAGCTCCTAACTTCAGACACAACACAGCCCTGAAACACCTTATGACTACAAGCCCAAAGAGAAACTCTAATATTGACCTTATTGCACACATCATCTAATGATTCTACATTGTTCTCAAACAATCTCTTGTCCCTCGAGCCAAATAGACCAAAGAACTCCCGGGACTATTATCCCCCACAAAATTTTACTTCTTTTATGATGGAGGTATACAATTTTCCAATTCTCCGTTGATTTCAAGTAATTCAATGTGGAGCAACGAAAACCAATTGTATTACCAGAAAGGAAACCAGTTTCCTACACCAAACCTCTCTGATAATAAGTGGAGCCTAACTCGTATAACTGACTTCTTCAAGAAATTGCAGCAACAAATTTCAATTCCAGTGTCTTGAAGCCATGTGTATTTCAGAAAACAATCTAAACTCCATCCAGATTTTGAAGGAAAGGAGAGGGGGTTTGGAAGAAAAAAAAAAGAAACAAACTGCCAACTCCCTCCCAGCATAAAGCTTGCAGAATATGCAGTAAATTATGCAGCAGAATACAGAAGCAAAGATGTCGACACATACAAATGAAACCAACAAAAAAACTGTGACTTATAACTTATTGTGTACGTTATTGAAAATGGGAGTCCACAAGATGCAAACATGGATAAACTGACAATGACGGAGAACACTGAACAATGAACACTGAGACTGCATTTTTGATAAAAAGCTCATGTACAGTAGTCAGCACTCGACAAGATTAAAACTGATGTTTACAGAGATCAACTTACAACTTCTCTCCAAAGTATTTCCAAGATGTTTTTCTCAAACTCCTCCGAACATCAGAAAGAACAGACTCTTGGGCGTAGTGCCACCATGCCTTTTGCCATCCACTGAGCTTTTTCCCTAAAGGACTCCACCAAGGACGATAACGTCCATAACTATCAAAAACACAGAACAAAAGAATCAGAGCTTTCAAATTTAAAAGATCATAATGACTGATCATGCCAAGTAAACAGGATCAAGGTTATCCTACAACTTCCCTTTTCATATAAATCATTGTAGGATAAGTGTTTAACAGGTCCATTCACCAAAGTAAAATTTAATGCTGTTGTGGCAACACTTCTCCTTTCCAGTTTCACAAAAAACCGTGTTGCTGTAGGAATCAAATGCTGAGCCAAAACTAATTGAACTAAAGCAAACTTACCTCTCTCTCAATCTAGATAAAGATATATAATCGAAAAGAGACAAGATCTGCTCCAGCTGTACCTCATTCATTGAGGTAGCCTAACAATGCACATAACCAAAGAAATTATCAACATTCACATCAAAAGATGAGGAAACCACTTAGATACCAAAAAAAAAAAAAAACAGTAGACTCTAAGCATACCACGCAAGCCAACTCAAAGTGGACAGTATACTGTGGCGCATCATTTAATAGTTTTCCTGATCGGTTTACCTGTAGGACATCGATGAAAGCTGTTTGAATGAAATAGAAACACTACACATATCAATTGAATGATAAAGAAGCAACCTATCTACCCTTTTTTAATAAGAAACAGAATCATATTGACAAAATTTAGAGATGAGAACAAGTACAGCAGATTTGTTACAAAGCAAAACACCAACTTCCAATTACATCCGACAAAGATAGACCCCTAAGATATGAGGACTCACAGACCATAAGGCAACTTTATGTTTAATACTATCCCAAATCTCATCTATAGACTCACTACAATCCAAAAATCCACTTATTCCTTTCTTTTTCAAACCATAGGACAACTGAAATCACAATTCTCCATAGAATCCCTTTTTTATTGATAAGACCTCCAAGATTACTTTGGATCAGCTCACTAACAGATTCAGGAAAGACCCAATGGACCCAATTTCTCCAATCGCCAGATACCACAGCTCCGAAAAAGGACAATGTAGGACTAAGTGATTAACCTATGCAAAGGGAAAAAGCACTAAAAAGAAAACATATGTGCCGCAAACCATTATCATGTATATGAGTCAGCTTACGATAAAACCCTAACATCAGACACAGAAAAATTTACAGATTGATGAAAAACATCATTAGCATAGATCATATAGGCAACAATATGTTAAATGGGCAAGTTAAACTGCAAATATAATGGAGATTTGGAGACGCAAGAAGACTCTTTTTACATGATTGTAAATTTTTGTTGGATTCCTCACATGGGGCATGATCTCAAATATGCTAGGCAAAGATAGTGAAACATATTGAAATTTGTAAGCATGAATCAATTAAATATTCTAACAACAAAAGGCACTGACGATGTTTATTCTCTACTTTTGTTATGTTCAGTTAGAAATTTAACATTTAAATTTTAATTATGCCAGCAATAAAATTGCCTCCCAGTATTATTAGCTGTGGCATCTAGGCCCTAGCTAGCAGATACAACCACAGGTTCAACAAGAAACTTTTTGTTTAGACAATAATCAAACATTTTATTAATTGGCAAAAAAATGTACAAAGGGATAAGGAATCCCTAACAAAACTAACGATGTCATCTAAAGCATGTTTTTCAAATCAATAACAATACCTGACACGATAAAAAATAAAAAAGAAATCTCAATGATATGACACCCCACCAAGCAACTCTCAACATAGTTCTATCCTACACATCCTTGATGGTTTCCATAGAATCCTCAAAAATTATTACTAATCATATTGACCACCAACACAAAGCTGGATCACTCATCCTCCATAACACTATACCTCTATTGTTAATGAAACCTCCAATAATTTTATGAAAACAGATCAATTCGAGATTTTGGCAGAAGGCTATATAGGCTCAAATAGTTAAGCGACCTGTTCCACAAGCATAGGGCAACAAAACTTGCAATGAAAAAATGATAAAAGTCTTCAGAACTACACCTGCATAAACATACCAGTTTGGAGACAAAAAGAGGTTGAATTTTTCAGGGACATCGTAAATGAATAGTTTATCCAAAATCATCAACCAAGCAAATAACTGAACCTTCCTAGGTATTGGAACCTTCCAAACAGCTTTAAACCATAGTTCTTAGAGGCGCACAGAGACACAAAGGGAATTCTAGCACACAAAGCCAGAGGTGTATCTCTTGTACATTTTGGGGAAAAAAAAAAAAGAGCTACACATCCTATACTTGAATATAACATACTTGGCACATAATTATTACAGAAAATAAAGTTCAAGAACGCATTATATCACATAATGGAACAAAAATGACACATATTGAACATGAACATGTAACGCAAACACTAGATAGTAGTACGAAATAAATATTAAACTACTTAAGTTCAACTTCAAATCCTAAATAACACAAAAGGCAAATCAAAACGACTAGCAGTTCCAAATCACTGATCATCATCCACTTCATCAACATCAAAAAATCACATCTTCTTCATTATAATCTTCTTCCTAAAGAAGCTTTAGGCTTGAAGAAACTGTCTTTAATTTCTTTCTAAAAAGTCCTAGTTTTCTAACGTGTTTGAGTAACAGGGGTTGAGGGTTTTAATTTCTTAGGTTAATTAGAAATTATAGAAACGTTTTTACTTTTAAGAAAATACTGAAAACATTAATTAAATTCCACAAAAGATCAGATTACAGGGGGTGCGCCTCGGCGCACACCTCACTAATTGTGCCCGCCTCTTCATTTGATAGTCGCAAAACCTGGAGCCCCGTGCCTGGGTGAGCCTTGAACGCGCCCCAACAACTATATTTTAAACAAAAAATTTAAGGGAAAAAAGACTAGTACAGAGATTTACAAGAAAACACCAGTGGACAACTCCAAACCCATCTATGCCATCAACATCCTCAGTCAATCTAACATCCTCCAATTGTGATTTGCGGCATTTTCCCAATAGGGGAACACATAACCCTCCTTCAGCTTCTTTTAGATTATGTAGAAATATGATGAATCAATTAGCACCAAACATCTTTAACATAATCCCACTTGAGCGGTTAGCACACAAGTTGAGTCCATGAGGAGCCCAAGTTTCAATAAATTGAACAATATAAGAATATCTTCGGCATCAAATATTACAATTCAAAGAGAAGTAAAATATAACATAGATAATAATATTCTTTTACAGAATAGAAGCCCAACATGCTTACCGACAAGGATACTGATACATCCAGTGGAGCTAATATAGATGAATACTTGTTTACTTCTAGTCCTTCCCTTCCGATAGCATTTTCCGTCCTTGAATCATCAGTCCTTACAAAGGTATCACAATAAAGTTCTAAACCCTGAACTTCAATCAATTTGTTAACTTGACCCCTCTAACTTTAGCAGATGAAGATCTGAAACAAAACACAAATATTTACATTAAATGATGGAATAAAGCTAAAATGAAACAAATATAACTCCCAAAATTCTGCAAAGATCATAAAAAGGCAGACTGCTAATTCATTGGGAAGGGCCATTGCATCTGCTTAAGTTATACTTATAATACAAGATATGCGTATCAGTAGTAGAATGGTTTTCACTCACTCAGATGAACAAAAATTGTGATCAACAATTAAATCAAATTATGAACCACCTTAGCTTTCACGTCTATCTTTATAATCTTCATGGATTTACCTTTCTGGTAACAGCGCTAAGAAACTTTGTTATTTTTATGGTGGTAGCTTTCAGACGCTTACAGTATTTTTGTCTAGTATGTTAAGGGACCTTGTTATCCAAACGCTCCAATCATGTAATGTTATAGTATTAACAACAAACCACAACAGTAATATTTGCAACCCAGAAATGTTTAAAACTTCAGTTTCCAAATAATGAAGAAAGCCAAGCGAGTACCATCTTAGAAAAGGTTGAAATGCAATACAAACAATATTAGAAATTAGATTAAGCCAGGAGAAAGGTTACCCGATAGCAGTTTGCCTCATAATTGTCAAACTTGAAAACTTCAAACCAAATAAAACATCTTCCTGGAAAACATTGACCCCAAATAAACAGGTTACCATTACGAATTAATGAATTGACACTACCAACAAAGAATACAATGTATCTATCCAAATATTAAAGGCAAAAACGATGAAGTGTCATCATTAAGAAATAGCTCAACATAAATCCACATGAAATAAATCATACCGTCGCATTCAATGTGTCGTGATAGAGGATGTGAACATTCCTGATGGATACTTGGATGCTATCAAGAATCTTGGAGGGAAAGCAAAGAAGTTAGAGAGAGAGGTGAGAGGAGGAATTATATAAAATCCAACTACATAACCAAAAAAATAATAGAATCAAGGACAATGAATTTCTGCCTTTAAAAGAAGGCATGTTCTTTAATATCAAAGCCCTATGCAAATGTCTCAAAGTCATTGCTCTATAAACTGGACATTTTTCAGTCAACTCCTGGAAGTGATAGTTCTTTACAGATTCCAAGAAAGGCTGACTACATAATCCAAATTCAATAACCCCAAAGTGCTGAAGAGCAGAGCAGATTAAAAGCAACATCTAAGCCCAAAAGGTGGAAAAGATGATGACTTTCGAGAAGTATTGAATTTTATGAGAATGAAAAAAAAGTCAAACGGATGGAATAAGAAGACTTCACTTTGTGACTAAGCTGATAATGCTTTGACTAAGAAACTGAGCTCCAGTGCCAGTAAAGTGAAAGCAGGCAAGGGTGAACTTGGGTGACAGTGGGTTGAGACTGAGAGTGAATGTGATTTTGCAAGTGGTTCAGTCTATGTTGATATTATTAAATGTTTATTAGTTAAATGATTCTCTGCTTTAATAGCTCAAGTATTTTAGATGAACATGGGAAATGGCCCTATACCAAAAATGAAAGGACACAAAAAAGTAAGCTTGCAAATTTTGTTAAGAATTTTAATTTGAGCAATTATCGAACATGATGGATATTAAATTTACTTTCATCCATCAACATTCAATCAGAAATTTCACTGCAAAAAGATAAACTTCTTCCTTCTAAAAGACCAAAAATGCTAAGATATCCAATTTACTGTGGGAACCCGTTCAGCTAGAAGGTAATGGATTTTACCTTAGCAGTGATATATGAGATAAAAGATTTTCCAGTCTGATTGTCTGCAACAAAAAATCCATAGTGAAGAACAATTTAAACCAAAAGATGTAGTGAACCAAGACAATTTTACATCTGAACAAGTGGATGCACAACCATGAGGTAAAAACCAATCCAGCAGAAATACTATTTTCATCCCTCATAAAGTATAAGGATCCAAAAACCAAACAGCATGTGTCAATAAAGAAAATTATTCACAACATTTATCATGCAGTTTGTGGACGACTACTTGACACATTAGTTTCATTTCTACAGTCCGCTACGTATATCATTGCCTGATAAAAAACTAGATTTTACACACAAGTTTCTTTTAGTTGTCCATGGACCAAAGTGCTGCTTAAGCACTAACCAGAAAAAGCATATGTCATTACTATGAAGATTTAAAGAAAAAAAAGGTAGAGGTGAGAATGAACCTGTGCCCATTATAAAGAAAAATCACTAGACTGCAATTTCCATAATGATTGGAGACAGTCATGAGACAAACCAAATTAGAGGAAAAAACTATTACAAGAAGTCATTTATGCATATTTTAAGTCTGTTTTTATAGGCAATTAACAAAATGATAAATGTGAGCATAACAATGGTGGTTAATGACAAAAGAAAAATTATTAGAAAGCAAATTTCTTTTATATAATAAGAAACTGGATTTTATTTATAATATTATGGAATGTGTAAAGGGATGAGAAATCCCTAAGGAGATAATAGTACAGTCTAAAGAATAAAACCCCAGTCAAGATTGATTTCAGAAACAAAAGAAATTGAACTTTTTGTGGGTTGAGAATTTGAAATCCACCATGGTGATTCTACAGGCAACATGACTTCCAACACAAATATATCACGACAAAGATTAAGTTGTGGTTTAATAAATACCATAAATGACACCTTAAATCCAAAGTCAGAATACCCACCACAAACACGTCTTGATAACTTTGCAAGTTCAGCTGCAGCAAGTTGGGCCTTTTGCTTGCATATTCTCTTGTTTTAACAGCATCCGTGCACCACTGCCCAAAATGATTAAAAAATTGTCATCATTCAAAGGGTAGAGAAAGTCACTAAGAAAACAAAATTTCATGGAGAATGCAGGTAGTCCCCTAATATCCTCCCTTGCCCAAATCAAGTGGGTTTTCAGGAGATCCCAGAGCATCAGAAGTAGGTATAAACTCTTCTGTTTTCATTCCAGCTTATAGCCTACAAGTTTACAAGTGGGCCCAAAACCACATCAAGACCAATCACTCTCAAGCACTCTATTCAATATTCATCTAAGATAGTTTAGGGGCTTTATTTGTCTTATTGCTTATTTTTATCTTGTTTAATAACCCTGATAATAAATAAAAATGGTCAGATACCCATCTGCCTGCCCTTCCCTTGTTCATTTAGTACTTCAAGTGACACCATGGAAGTCAATCAATGGTCACAACTGCCATCCATTTTTTTTTTTTTTTTTTTTTTTGGATAAGAAACAAGAAATTTATTAATAAATCAAAAAAAGAACAGGGGATGAGTAATCCCACCATAGAAACAATCATACATCACCAAAGCTTATAAGACTAGATTCCAACCAAATAGACCATACTACCCCAGGAACGATTAGCCTCCACAAGACTTTACACTTTTTACTGGTGGCACCCGCCCACATTAACTATAAACAAATCTGCCACAGATTGGGGGCAGCTCATTGTGACCCCAATTGTCCAATAACCCTATTCCAAAGCTGATGAGCGAAGGGACAGTGGACGAACAGATGATTTAGATCCACAGCAAGTAGTAAAGTAGCAGTGAAATATTAAAAGGCTGGATTTTTAGTTGGAACTTTAGGTGATTCCGGAAAAAAACGTCACTTTAATGTTAGACTTGCCAGGCATAAGAGTGACATATTGTTTAAAATATTCCACATCCTCAAGAATCTATGTTAACAATCTTGGAACAAAATTACCTCCGTGTCATCCCGTTGAGAGACAGAGATATAAACTTCCTCCAAAATGATTATGATGGGATCCCACCCAAGTTTCTTCCATGGAATTTTGATGCTTAACTTTCCAACCCGACCTACAAAAGAAACCACATTTAGATCTTGTCACAAGATAAAGTATAAATCATGAGTAAACCAAACCGACTACAAGATGATAAGGACTGGTAAAAATGAGCAGGCTAGATTTAGGAGACCAACAAGGAGAAGTAAAACTCAACTACAGAGATCTAAGTGTTCAAGAAACAGTGTACGCAGATGAAAAGATAAGTTTCTTATCGGAAAAAGCATTCAAGAAACAGTAAACTAGATATATGTCAAGTGGGAATACATGAATTTGTTGGATAATCTTAAAATTGCCACTGTAATAATGTAGCAGCACATGAGCACGCTAGCATCTTTCTTAGTAGAATCAAACAATTGCCAATCATTAACACAGACAGTTTTTTATATAGGAAAATTAAAGTTTTAAACCAGGAAAAATGAAATTAGTGATAGTTAGTCGGGAATACGCTTTATCAGTGTTAGTCACTAAGGAAGACAACAATCAATGGTGGTTTTTTAGCAACTAATGGTCCACAAAAAGTCAATGTGAAAACCGAAGTAATGGGATGAGCTGGCTGGACTGCACGCTATATGTGGGCCTAATTGGTGTGTCGGGCGACTTCAATGTGAAGGGATTACCAGGACAAAATCATCAAACCAAAGGTTCACCTCCAGCATGCGGAATTTTGAATCTTTGGTCTAGGAACTTTAACTCTTCGGGCCTCCACTTCTCAATGCAAATTTACTTGGTCAAATTTGAGGGCTGAACCAGTGTGCTGCAGATTGGACTGATTCTTTGTTATGCATGGATGGATGCAACTATTTACCGAGATCAAGCATGAAGCAATTCCTAGATTGACTTTGGATCACAATCCTATCATTTTGATTCAAGTACCATGTGATGGGGACCTTCACCCTTTAGATTTGAGAATGTTTGGCGCCAACATAAAGATTTAAAAACATTTCAAAAGGTGGTGGGAGGAAGATAAACAACATGGTTGGTTGGATACTTATTCATGTCAAAGATGAAGGCTATCAAACAAACGCTAAAGGGTTGGAACAAGGAAGTTTTTGGCATTATTGATTTTAAGAATGCAGATTCGGAAAGATGCATACATCAACTTGATCTTCTTGAAGGTTCTGGTGCATAGTCTACAAATTATATGGAAGAAAGAAAATATGTTCCTACAAAAGTTCAGATTCTTTCATGGTTATTGTGTTGGGAAAGATGGCTACTTGTGATTATTTTCAAAAATGTTTTCCGAATGTGTACCTTTCCCCAAATTGGTGTGTTCTATGCAGGAGTTCTTCTGAGGATCCTAATCATTTGTTCGTCCACTGTCCTATCAACTTTGGAGTAGGGTTCTTAGAGAGCTAGGTTCACCTTGGGCAAAACCCCAATCTGTTGCAGATTTTTTCATTGTTAATTTGGGAGGCTGTCATAGTAAACAGTGTAAAGTGAGGCTTATCATCTCAGGTGTTCTTTGGTCTATTTGTTTGGAAAGAAATAGGAGATTATTTAATAACAGTTCTGAGTCTATAGACGATGTATGGGATAGGGTTAAATTTAGAATTGCCCAATGGGCTTCTAGTCATAAACTGTTTATGGGCTACTTATTGTCCGATTTATCTAGGAGTTAGAGTATAGTCTTATGATCTTTTATTGAGCATGTTTGTAATTCTTTGAGGGATTCCTGTGTCTATGAGTCTGACTCTTATCATTATTGCTGATTTTCATTAGTTTAATAAGTGAACATCATCTCGAAAATTTTTTATGATTCAAACAAACTTCATCATGCTTGAATAAAGACTTTAGTAGCTAATTGGGCCTTATCTTCGGTTATTATATTACATTTATGCAAAGATGATACTTCCTTACCTGTGAGGGTATTAAACTTATGCATTCTTTTCTTATATTTATTCATTTTCTTCTTCATATTAAAATTTAAATCAAGAATTTACAAATTTATACTCCAATGCTTAATGCTATATAGCAAATCACTTCCACCTCACGTAGCAAGAAACAGATCATGGATGTTACATTAGCCTCTAACAGTTTCAGGTTTTCACTTTTTTCATACCTTTATGCCACCTTTTGCTATTATTTTTCATTATGTAGTATTGTAACCTAACTTTTTTCCTAAACCCAGCCTTCTAACAGTACATATTGTCTTGCCCTGTCCTAATAGTTCCAATACATTCTTCATGTGACAGTCCAAAAATAACAAAAGGAAAGGAAAGACAATTAGCAACCATAACAGATGCTCAATGTACTTAATTCCACATTCCATCCACTGCCAAGAGAGCATCAAAGCAGATTTATGTTCAACAATGATGAAAGTAAATTTTATTTCCTTCCCCACATGCATATCCCTGGAAAAAACTGTCAACCTAGAAACATACAAGAAAATGAGTGATGTGCAGAATATGCATTTTGAATTCATATATAGTAACTTCATAACCAATTGTTTACTTTGGATCCCTTATAGTTTTTTTCTTTTTCCATGTTAACTTTTATATTGTTCAAGCTATAAGCAACTTTCTAGAGGATAAATAAATAAAACATGTCAAGCTCGTTTAAGTTCCCTTCGCATAGCATTTTACATTGCAATACAATAAAGTGTGCCAAAAATTCATTTTCAGTATCTGAGAAGCTTGAATATCAATTTTCGAATTCCTAAAAACTGCCTAACACAATGTGTTTTCTGGTTAAATTGAGAGACATAGTAGATCCTGTTATCTGTACTTAGACCCACTTATCAACCTACCTTGTTTGAAAGCAAATGGCAGCCGGAGGTAGTCAAAGGCTTCAAGTATCAGCTCCACATTTTCCAATAATACTTCCTCTGTTAAAAATTGAAATTTAACAGATCATATGAGAAACTAGGTTATCATTTTCAGCTAAAAGGTGTTATACACGGTGGTAATAATATTCACATGATTACTCAAATAACTGCAACAAAAGTAAGATTTGCTACGTAGTTGTAGGAAATGGGGAAAAAGTAAGAACACGGTTACCATTCCAAAGGGTGATTTTGAGCTGCTCCTTTTGGATGTCTTTAATGTATCGGCCCAAATATCCCAATATCAACTGTCTCACCAATCCCTCAAACATCCTTCCTAAATTTCCTTCTCGTGATTGTTTCTTCTCTGTTCAATACCCATTCACTGGAAAATGGGGAAACAATTATTAGGTAACGTATAACTGAATATGTATGCAATACCTCGTTATGTAATGTATACACCCTTCTTTTACCCCTCCCCAGGCCACAGTACTCTACTCACGCACAACACACACACCTAATCACGCAGCAGAAACCAAATTCCGCGCACGCCAATTTTTGCGCGTCACACACATCAACTCAAGACCGATGGAGGCGAGCGGCGAGAGAGAGAGGGTGTTGAATGGGTGAGAGTAGGGCGAGAGGGACAAAGAAGGAGTGTATGATGAGGGAAAATCGATTAGCCATGGCTGAGGAAGATGGGAAACCGTAACTGGAGATTACAACGTGACAGACAGTCTGACAGAGAGAAGAAACTTCGAGTATTTGCTTCTGCAAAATATGTCAATTTTCTTCTCTCACAATGATCTAATTTTTGAAGTAAGGTCTTAGTGAAAGTCTCAAATTTTTGTGAGATAAAATAGTATGACTTGGGGAAAAAGTTAATCAAGTAGTGTTTTATTTAGAAAATGAAAAAACTTGTATGAGTCCGTCTCATGTATGAGAGCGAGTCAATTTTTAATAAATTGTTATCATTGTTTAAAAATGTGATACAAATTATTATAAAAGTGATAACAAATTGAAAAGTGATCACAATTTATGAAAAAGTAATAACAATTTATTAAAAAGTGACTTCATCTCAAGTATGCTCATGCATGAGACGGCCTCACACAAAAGTGCCCAAAAATGGTAAAAACTTGTATGAGATGGTTTCATGTGAGTCACTTTTTAATAAATTATTTTAGAAAATAGTATTATTGATTGTTTTTGTTCTCATTGATTATTAAGAAATTATGGTTAGTGATATTATATTAATTTTTAGGAGAATAACAATAAATTAATATTTTTTATTATTTAAATTATTCATATTTAATACTCTCTCGTCCCATAAAAGTTTATATAATTTCTTTTTAGTTTGTCCCACAAAAGGTTGCATGCCTCAAATTGAAAATATTCCTCATAACCTTCACTCTCACAATGTAGACATATTTATCCTTCATGCTATTACTTTTGAGGCCTCACATACACTCAATCCAATTAATTCTTTTATTTTATTCATAAAAGTTTACAAAATTACCCCGCTTAATCTCCACTAATTACATTTTTTTCTTAAACTTTGTGCCAAAAGATTCCAGAAATTTTTCGGATGGAGAGAGTATAAATATACGATATTATAATATTTAAATTTAAAATATCAAATCTAAAAATAAGATTTAAAGTATCGGATATTTAGCCAATATTAATAAATATTTGACCAAAAGTATAAAAAAATAAATGAAAATAAAAGTAAAACATCGTAAGCTTACTACGTGTGTGAGACACGTGAGACTTTGTCAATATTCAATTAATCAAATTTATACCAATTTTATAGTCTCTTGTGAAATAATTTCACGGTATAACATTAGTTAAAAATAAGATTTTTAAATTCGTGGGTAGTCCATATGAATACGAGTCAAGCATGAAAACACGCGGATCTTAGGGCAACAAATCACGTAGAGAAGGGAGACGCAAAAAATCGCAACAAACCTGGATTTTTAGGCGACACAACAGATAACTCTAATAAAACCAATATCGAGATTCAACAAAATATCACATTGAAGAGAAATAAGTAAATATACAGAAAAAAAGGATATGGATGATTTCTTTTATTATTATTATTATTATTATTTAGAATTGTCAGATTATTGCAATAAAAATTCAACAGGTTCAATCCAAATTCACTCCCTTTCTAGCATTACACCATCAAATGAATTGCTAAACAACATCCACTTTTTATTGGTGGAGAAGTATTTCACTTTCCTGCATTTGACCAACACATTTTCGAGTGTGCCATTTACGTAATAAATATGTGGTGAAGATAAATATGAATTCTACTACATTGGCCAACGTCAATTCTCTATTAACAACAACAACAATGGTGGACAAACAATATTCATGCATTAGATCTTTTATGATGCTGCACACCGACATATAATTATCCTCACGCTCAAACTCCATACATGAAAATGCAACCGAAAATATTGTTCACGTGGAAGCCATTTCAACTTCCATTAGAGTCAGTTCATATTTCTTGGTCTAGTATGTACAATCCACGAACAAGAAAATGAAAAATCGTACAATAGTTCACTCTTGTATAATGAACAACAATATATCTTTTGTCAAGTTGGTCTTTTCTCATTACTGTGACGAAATGAATATTTTTCACCCTTCAATTTCGTCATAAGGTATTACATTTGTGAATGACCCCTATGCTCGACAACTCCATGCTCCAATCGGCCATTGCAAATATGTCTAATTGTGATTAGTCTCCGATCATTATTTCTTCAGGTGTATCTAAGATATCTATAGATTGATGGACTTTTGACAAATTCAAAATAAATAGATCATTTTTTTTTCAGACAAAATAAATAGATCTTGAGAAGGAGTTAAGTTGTCTAAAAATTAGTGACCTTCTAAATATTGGTCAATGGGGTAGTTGTGTGTGCTACATACAACCTTCAATTCCTATTCCCTGTCTAAATCAATTTGATTTTCCAATAACAATTGCAATAACATTTTTATCCCATTAAAGGTACCATTTATTTCACACGAGTGTGTCTCCCACTTTCAACACTGTAGACCCCTTAATAAGGGTAACAATGTCATTTAAATGATTTTAAAACATAGGTAAAGTACATAAGGTAAGGATATTTTAGGTTATTGTGTGGTCCATTTATGAGTTAAGTAGTTATTTATAGGTATAAATAAATAGCATGTGAAAAAAATAATGATTGAATGGTGAAGCAAAACAAATTGTTAAAAAGACAATGTGAGCATACTTTTGATGGGTAGAGAAAGTATACAACATTCCCAATAAATAGTGCAAAACTAACCTCGAACAAAAGGTAAAACACAACATGTTAAGCGATGGACCATAACTGCCAAACAAACCTTAGTGGAAGAATCTAAACTACTCCGTTCGTCCCAAAATCAAGCTTGCCTGACTAATTGGGCATGCGAGTTAAGAAAATTCATTTTTAGGGAGTTGACAATGTGTAAGTGAAGGATATAATTGAAAACTATATGTATGTAGAGTAAGGGGTTAGTTAATTGAGTTGAAAAAATAATGACATTGATGTAAATAAATATGTATTGTGAGGATATTAAAAAGAAAAAGTGTTTTCATTTATATGTGTGTAAATAAGCGTGAGACGGATAAATAAGGTAAGTGTGCAAACACTTGTGGGACGAAAAGAGGTACTATGTTTGACCTGGTTTGGCTCAAAATAGTTTGATCATTCCATAAAAATATTAAAATTACTTATATTGATATTCTATATAATGTGATGTCATATAAACAATTACTTAAATTATTATAAACTTACCTACTTATGTATCGTCACAATATATACAACATATGTGGTGTCCATCATTAGTGCACACATGATCATTTTCATCTATTTTTAATTATAAAATTACTTACATGAGACGGGTCATCCCTAACCCGTCTTACACAAACTTGATACCATTATTCGTATATTTGATACTTTTACCGATAATATATTTGATACCCCGATTATATATTTGATACTTCAATATATATTTTCTGATATCCATGATAATATATTTGATACTTGCGAGTGGAACCCATGTCATGTATCATATGATTATAGACAAGTTTTTGTCTAAATTTATTGCACAATCGATGGGGCAACCACGCCCACCCTTGAATTACTTGGCTGGAAGAGGTCAGAGGTATGAGCGGACTCTGTCATTTGCCGCATTACATTTTCTCAATCTCAACAACTACAAGGACCGCAATTTCTGCTACTTCCTCACTCCCAATACTCTCTCTCCACTCTAGTTTCTTCAAGTCCTCTTCTTCTTTGAAATTTCAGCGACGAAATTCGATTATCAACGAAGCTTCACAGTCATTGTCGAACATGGAGCCACCGGTTGCAAAGAAAGTGAAGCATGAGATGGAGATGTTTGGCGACGTCAGAGTGGATAATTACTACTGGCTTCGCGACGATTCTCGCACTGACCCTCAAATCTTGGCTCATCTCAGGGACGAGAATGTTTATGCCGATCATGTTATGTCTGGTCTGATTCAAACTCTCTCTCTCTCTCTCTCTGTTGGTTAGTTATCGGGGTTTTGATGTTAGTCTACTGTTTAGGGGCAATGGGGTTATTTCAGTTGGCTAATTACTCATGTTTTTGGTTTCTGGAGAAGGGAGGAGCGGATCCCTTTATTTTGATTAGGGTGTTGCATACGAAATGTATATCAGTATATATATATATCTCATTGTTGACTTTTGGGGATTATATAGATTCCCTAGTGTTGCCTTGGGATGGGTGCATTCATGGGCAAAAAGGCATTCCCTATGTCTTCTCGCCAACACAAATGCAACGAGTTAAATCAAAAATGGACACAATGCCTATATTTGATTATACATATATACGCCACTACGCATATAGCATAAGGTTCATGATGAAAAGAAATAGCAGTTAACTACAATCTTTTTGACAGGCAGTTAACTACATTCTTAATTGTGAATTATGTGAGGTGTTATATACTAGTTACACACTGAACCATTCTTTTTTTTTTTTTTAATTTTTTTTTTTTTTTAAATGATTGTAGATAGTGAATGCACGTGTAATACCTGCACTTGCGGGGAGGGTCTGGGTTCTTGATGCCTTGATTTGGGTACCTAATTTCCAAAGAAGTTCCAATATTAGAGTTTAATGGACTAGTGTTGCATTGAACAAAATAAAATATATGCTAAAGTACAAATTTAGTCAGTTCTGAAAACTGTCGGATAAGTGATAACTCACCTGCCAATTGTAGCACAATAATATAATTACATTTCTGTAGAAATCTCAAAGACTGGCTCTTGTTTTGATTATCTGCCTCAATATAACCTTGTATCAGGTGGAACGCGCATATAACTGATCATTTAATGCTTAATCAGGAACCAAAAATTAGAAGATCTGATTTACAGTGAGATACGGAGTCGCTTGAAAGAAGATGACATATCAGCGCCTATACGTCGAGGACCTTACTATTATTACAAAAGAAACTTGGAGGGTAAAGAATATGTTCAACGTTGCCGTCGCATCGTGCCTAACGTGAATGCACAAGCATATGTTCATGACATCATGCCAATCGGGCATGGTGCCCCTCCGGAGCAAATACTTCTTGATGAAAATGTCAAAGCGCAGGAACATGCGTTTTACTGCATTGATGCTTTTAAAGCAAGATTACCTTCTCTTCTCTTGTTTCTTCTACTTCTTCTTTTATTTTAAAAAAGTAAAAGAAAATTGAGTATTTAGATCTCTTTCCCCTCTAAAGCAATTTTTTTTATGGTCAGTACAATTGTACCACCATTCATCCTGTCACTATTATTCATTTATGTATTTCAATCCAGGTTAATCCAAGCAATAAGTTGGTAGCTTATGCAGAGGACACTAAAGGAGATGAAATGTACACAATTTATGTCATTGATGCTGAGTCTCAAGTACCAGTAGGTAAGCCTTTGGTTGGAGTCACATCAGACTTTGAATGGGCAGGTGATGACACTTTAGTTTACCTCACTAGAGATGAGATCCTCCGACCCGACAAGGTATGGATGATGAGTTGAAATATGTAATGTGAATGATTTCTCCTGAGTGCCTAATGATAAGAATATGGTTTTCCTTTTGTCCATTAAAACAAATTGAATGCATCATTAGAAATGATAAAGCCAATTCTTTATTCATTATATAGTGAACTAAAGCTGTTGCTTCAAAATTATTTACACGTGATATATTTTTTTAGAGAAGGGTAAATACATTAGAACCTCAGAGCATCAAACTTAAAAGATTCTTCTAGAGAAAATGCAAATAAAGAACTTGAATGACTTGGGAGTCATAATTGTTATGGATGGATACTCAGGAAGAGGAAAACGTAAGCATGATGATTCAGTGTAACCTAAGTTTTGTTTGGCGGTCAATAAATGTGTCAGTTGCTGTAGGTTTAAAGAACGAAATAGGTGTGGGTAATTGTAGTTGAAGAATGCAGACAATGCTGCGTAAGAGGGGTGAGACTGTTGGATAATGACCATGGGGAGGGTGATGGACGGTTGATTCAATTTTGTTTTCTCTTCTCCCTTATAAATTTGTGTTCCTTATCAAAGAAAAGACATAGAGCTCCTTTTGATCTTATAAACCATTAATAGGAATGGATATTGTATTCTTAATAAAACCTATTGGGAATCTCTTAAGCTGCCAATTTAAAAGATAATCTGTCCTTTTTATTTCCCCTCTTTTTGGTATGTTACTTTCCTTAACTATTTATGATTTTGTTTCTTATTGCAGGCGTGGCTGCATAAGCTGGGAACAGAACAATCTTTAGATCGTTGCCTTTATCATGAAAAGGATGACATATTATCTCTTGATCTTACTGCTTCTGAGAGCAAGAAGTTTGTGTTTGTTTTATCTGAGAGCCCAACCACAAAATTCATTTTTTACCTTGATGTTTCAAAGCTTGAAGATGGGCTTATTGTCTTGACACCGCGATTGGATGGCATTGACACATCAGCAAGTCATCGCGGGAATCATTTTTTTATTAAAAGAAGAAGTGATGAGTGTTATAATTCTGAAATACTTGCATGCCCGGTGGATAATACATCAGATACCACAGTTCTTCTTCCTCATCGGCCAAGGTAAAAATGCATGTAGGCCAGAACACCCCAATGACTAATCTAATGATTGCCCTTTTTGTTTGAATTATTATTTGAACTGGAATTCACATAAAATGATTTGTCCGTTCAGGTGTAGCTTAACTCTTTCGTTTAAATCAATGAAACCTTGTTGTGGATGGCATCTTGTATTGAGATGCAAACTGAAGTTTAGTTGTGTGAATTTTTATGTTGCAACTAATTATATTCCTGTTGTTGTATGACATGCACTAGATTTAAGTTTAGCAAATGCTTGCTAACTGTGCATTTGGATTTGATATACTCTGTTGACCATGCTTGCAGTGAACTTGCTGATAGCTTTTAATATGGTTGTTTTCATTTGGAGCTGCAATGCAGCCCGCAGGGTTACTATTTAGTCAAATGGTCAAGAAATTTCATACAAATCTGATAAACAAGAGAAGAATATATTAATATCCTAACTAACTAGATCATAATATAATCAAGGAAAGCTGAACATATGTGACTCAGAGAGCGGTTCCATGGATGGTTCACTAATTGGACTTTAGAAGGGGTATTCCAGTTAAATTAAAATGCTGAAAGGTTACTAGAAGCTGGAGAAATATTAGATTAACAACCTCCAACATGTTTCAATGTTGAATGACAAATCATACAGACTCTCTATAACAGGAAAAAGCAGCATCGCAATCATCTTCGTACTGGAATACTTATCTATCAATTACACAAATTGAGATCCTTATTCCTCTGCATATTTAACGTGCTTACCTACAAGGATAATCTTAGGGAACACTATAATTTCCAATCTAATACTAGAGACAGGTAACCATCTTAGTTAAAAATTACAAAGAAAAATTGTACACTGCAAATGGCTAAATCCTAAATGTACTATATTCTATATGCCTAATTTATTTATTTTTCTAGTGAAAACTCATCAAATTGATCAAGAAACTGATGCACAACTCCTATATGTTGTTAAATTTTAGTATCTGCCGATGAAGATCTTCCAAAAACTCTCTCCATTCAGTTGAGACCTGATGATAAATTAAGTTGACATGTTTTATTACTTCCACCAGTGTAAATCTTCAGGAAATGCGACTATTTAGTGATCATCTTGTGGTTTATGAGCGTGAAAATGGTTTGCCCAAGATAACAATATACCGCCTTCCAGCTGTTGGAGAGCCACTTGACAGACTTCATGGTGGTCGGAATGTAGATTTTGTTGATCCTATATATTCAGTGGATCCATCAGAGTCGCAATTCTCTTCTAATATTCTGAGGTTTTGCTATAGCTCGATGAAAACACCTCCTTCTGTATACGACTATGATATGGACTCTGGGATTTCAGTTCTCAAGAAGATTGATGTGGTGAGTAGCTCGTTACTGTTAGTGCCAGGATGGAATTTTCTTGTGCACGTCTATGCTTTTGTTACATGGTGCTCTGTGTACCTGTTTCTTCATAATTGGATTTTTTTCTTCAATTGGGATTTTAAAGAACATATTGCATATATTGTTAAAACTAATTGATAGACACTGGGTTGTATACCGCATACAGGCCATGCACTTTAGTTCTCATCTTTCTCTTGTATGTCAAGAATGTCTCAGTCCTTCTGAAACCAATTTTTTTAAACCTCAGACGTTTCTATTAATTATTTGCTTGCATTTTCAGGTTCTGGGAGGCTTTGATTCTGCTAATTACGTAACTGAAAGACAGTGGGCTACTGCTGCCGATGGCACTCACATACCAATTTCAATTGTATATAGAAAAGATCTAGTGAAGCTCGATGGTTCAGACCCATTTCTTCTTTATGGATATGGCTCCTATGAGGTAATGCATCACTTCATTGATTAAGTATTTCTCTAAATTTATTCTATCAAACAATTAGCCTGCATACAGTGTCTTAATACCGTTTTCTTCACCAAACGTGTGTTCCTTTTTTTTTTTTTTTTTTTTGTATGTCGATAACCACATAAAGAGATTCATATGGTTGAACCTGCTGACACCATCAACTGTCATATATTCTGAATGGCGAAATTTTTAAGGTTCACACTACTAGTTTTCTAACTGCTGATATTCCAAACAGATATGTGTAGATCCAAGTTTCAAGGCATCGAGGTTGTCTTTGTTAGACAGGGGTTTCATATTCGCAATTGCCCATGTTCGTGGAGGTGGTGAAATGGGGAGACCATGGTATGAAGATGGAAAACTGCTCAAGAAAAAAATACATTCACAGATTTTATTGATTGCGCTGAATATTTGATTGAAAAGAAGTATTGTTCCAAGGAAAAGCTTTGCATTGAGGGAAGAAGCGCTGGTGGTTTGCTAATTGGTGCTGTTATTAACATGCGTCCTGATTTATTTAAGGCCGCTGTGCTCGGAGTGCCTTTTGTTGATGCCCTGACCACCATGCTTGATCCAACTATTCCCCTTACAACTTCCGAGTGGGAGGTTAGTTAGCTTTCGAGGTTTTCATTTCAAGTTTTTCTGACTATAGTTGTTACTAATTGGTTGGTGATTAACCCTGAAAATTCAGTTGTCCTTTAGTTCCATATTATCTACCAAAGACCACCATCTACCCTATTAGTTTTACACAATAATGCTATCTAGGATAAGTTGCTATAATCAAATGTTCTACAAGTAGTATTAGAATGACCAGATATAGCTCATAGAGCTTTCTCTCGACTGTATTGTTGTATCATAGTTCAAATTTGCACCCTATCTAATTTCAAGAGTCAGAAACCCATGGTCTACAGGAACAAAATGAGGCTGTAAGACGTTTCGTATCAGCAAATGGAAGAAATGGCAAAGCTATTATTTCCACGATGGCTAGACGAACTGAACCAGTGCTTCCTTAAGCTCTTAAAGCCCTTTGATAAAGACTACCTGTGCTTTAAGATGTTGGCATAGTTTCTGATGGGAAAAGGAGTAGGGAAAAGAATAAGGCAACTAAAATGCATTTATTTTAAAAGCCAGTAAAAATTTAGACACCTATTAAACTTTTATATATGTAGCCAGAAGACTGTTTTCTAAAATTAATATAATGTAATTGATTATGTTATAAAAATATGCTATTTGATATTTCAGCGTAGGGCGAATCCTGTAATTTTTTAGCCAACTTGGAAAATAAATCCACAGATTTTTCAAAATAAGACTCAACACTTTCAACAGATTAAGTTGCAAATAAATCATTGTTTACTCATGTTTCTTACTCTTGTAACTGCAGGAATGGGGTGATCCTCGCAAAGAAGAGTTTTACTTCTACATGAAGTCCTATTCCCCAGTTGATAATGTGAGTTTTAAGCCAGATAATTTTTAATGTTTCCATATTGATGTAAGAAATAATATTAGCAAGTGTACTTTCAGTTCATTGACTATCAACATTTTACATTATATTTATAGATTAGCATTTTTCTCTTTTACAGATTAAAGCACAAAATTATCCTGATATTCTCGTGACAGCCGGATTAAATGGTTAGTGTGAACGCAAATGTTATTTTTCTTGTACCTTTACCATTGGAATTGAAAGAATTTCATTTATGTAGCTAGCTTACTGATCTGGGAAATTTGTTTAAATCATTGTTTGCATCACATCTGTGATCCCTTTATAGGACAGTCAGAAATATGTCATGCATCCCACATTGTGTACTTCTTCAGATATAAAAAGGTTTCTTAGGATTTTTGTCATTATACTAAAGGTATAATCTGAACGCATTTGTCTCTGGCAGATCCGCGAGTTTTGTACTCTGAACCAGCTAAATTTGTTGCAAAGTTGAGAGAAACGAAGACTGATGATAACCTTTTGCTCTTCAAATGCGAACTTGGGGCAGGTCATTTTTCAAAGTCAGGAAGGTGATCATATCATATCCCTTTGTTTGCGCAACATTTGCTTCTCTTATCGGTTAATTGTCTGCATTTGAAGCTGACCCTTGCAAAGAACATATACTAAATGCATAATTTGTTCGTTTCTCAAATAACACTCTTGTATACCTGTTGTAGATGGTTGTACACAACTAATATCATTTAAAAATACATTAAAGTTGCACGGCAAACAAATTTTTATCATCTCAAATTGAGGCTCGCCTGGTTTTTCAAAATTTAAAGGGTAAAAGCTATTTATGGGTCTTCTGTTCAGTGTCATCTTCTCCTTTCGCCCTTCATTGTACATTAGGTTTGCACATTAGGACTACAATCATTCGTGGCGTTCGTTTGCCAAGGTTCTTCCTCATTTTCGTTTCGTTTTGAATTGGTTTTTTTGATGTAGGTTCGAAAAGCTCCAGGAAGATGCCTTCAAGTATGCCTTTATTCTCAAGGCCTTAAACATGGTTCCTCCATTGCCTTAGATGTAAGATTGACTGAAGCTAAGTTTGCATGCTACTTTGTACATTTTTATTTATTTTTCATGAATATTGAAATTGATTTTATTTTCTTGTCCTATGTTGCATGCCTGCATCTACTGGATTACAATGTGTGAAGTGAAAATACATTAATTATTTGAGATTAGACATAGTAATTACACATTTGTGGTCTCTACGACTTGCTCACATTATAATCATTTTATGAATATTGAATTAAAATATTTTCACATATTAGAAAAATGAAAAATAGAACGTATGCACTTCATCAAATCAACATGATATTTGTTGGCGTCATTTGACTCGCAACATTATTATTTAAAATTAGATTGTATCTTTAGAGTAATAGAATTAAATTTTAAGGCAAAGTTTACTACGAACAAGAGTTCATGGTCAAATTTAATTCATTTACTAAAGAGTATCAATTGTCATGATGAAGAGTATTATCTATATTATTAAAGAGTATCGATTGTGATAAATGAAGAATATGCATTATTACTAAAGGGTATCACATGATAATGAATGGTGTTACTTATATTATTGAAAGGTATTCTTCATGATAATCGAATGATATAAGTCGTATGACCTATATTACAACAAAAGATAACATTACAAAGAATATTAGTCATGATAATCGAAGAATATCACTGTATTGTTAAAGGGTATTAGTAAGGATAGCTAAAAGGTAAACTGATTTTTTTAATGTGGATCAAGTTTTACCGTGAAACTTGGTTTACGGGATACACACTCAAATTTTAATAGTTGGTTTTGTATAAATCAAATGATATTGTGTATTTTTAAATGATATTAATTATTTTAATTTATTAAATAATATTACTATCAAACTAATATATTTTTATCTTATGTATTATTATTTATTTTTAATATAGTACCCGTTTTTCATTTCTCAGTATAATTTCAAAATTTTATTTTTTTATGATTTTTGCAAAAATTATTATTGATTTAATGTTCAAAATAAATAGCAAAAATGACAATATTTTTAAATAAATAATTAATTAAAATAGATAATATAAATTTATAAATATTATATTTATCAACATAAATTAATACTAAAAACAAAATAAAAGAAGAAATATTGAATTAAGAAATATTAAATGAATTAGATTAGGTGGATAGTGAGAGTCCTAGAATAGTAATAGTTGTACCTGAGATGTAGGGAAGTAGATGTATAAATTGATAGAGCTAGTTACAAATAGATTAAAAAAATATTCAAAATTCCAAATAAATTCAAAATATTTGCACAATAGTACAAGATGAATTTGCACGAGAAACTCAAAATATTTGCAATAATTCCAAATTGACAAGTGGAATTTACTTTTGATATAGCGAGGTGATGTGTCAAAAATGTATATCTAAAAATGGGTACAAAATTGAGGATCCTCAATATTATAATTAATAAAAAAGCATTAGTTACAAATAGGTTAAAAAAATTTTTAAAATTGCAAATAGGTTGAACAACAGTATAAATATATTTACACAATAAACTTATTTGCAATTTTTAAATACTTTTGTACCTAATTATAATGATTTATAAAAATATTAATTTATGTGAATGAATAAAATGAGATATGAGATTAAATAAAAACAATATACAATCATGCACGATACATTAGAATTAGGTAGCATGGGATCAAAAGTTTTCCATTCTAGTACTAGTTTTTCTTTTTTATCGGTTCCATACTAGTACTAGTAGTATATATATTAGAGTAATATTTGTATGTATATTGTGCACAGTAAAATTTATGTACATATTGTTTGGTTATAATGTCTTGTATAATATTAATTTGGTTATAATATAGTATTATTTTAAGTTACGTATATTATTAGTTTCGTTATAGTGTAATATTAGTTTCGTTATAGTGTAATATTATTTGACATTATATAGTATTAATTTAGTTGATAATATTGTATAGTATTAATTTAGTTATAGTATAATATTAGATAAAAACAATGTACAAACAAATATTTGCCTCTATATTATTGGACAATTTTGACTTGTGATTTGTGAACCTTATCTCTCTCTCTCTACCGGTCTTCTTCTCGTTCCTCTCTCTGCATATCCTTCCATGGCACCACCCTCAAATTCTCTGACAGTCTCTGAGAATCACGATCACAAGCACTCCAATGGCGCTGATTATCAAAATTTAGAATACCTGCTCGAATCGGCCCGTCCTTTCCTCCGCGGGGAGCTTCACGCCGTCGATGAAAACCTGCCACGGCTCGTCGCGGTGCTACAGGCTGCCGGCGCCGGCGAGTGCTGGCACAAGCACGGTAGCTTCCTCGACCACCTCATCGGCGTCTATCGCATACTTAAGATATGGAAGGCTCCTGACGCCGTCTGCCTCTGCGGCCTCTTCCACTCTGCTTATTCCAATTCCTACGTCAATCTCGCCATCTTTCCACCTTCACCCACCGGCCGCGACACCGTACGCGGCCACGTTGGCGCCGCTGCTGAGCGGTTAATTCACCTCTTCTGTATCGTTCCGCGCCAGCCTCTCATCCATGATTTCCTCCTCTTCAAGTACACGGATGCGGAACTCATCGAGCACCTCCGATCGTCGGAAATTTCTGTTAATAAGATCCGAGGAGGAGAGGAAGTCGGAGAAGAAGAGAGCTGGAGGGTGAAAATCCGATCTCTCTGTCCGCCGGAGGGGATTACCGTCAAGCACATCAAAACAGGGGAAGATGTTGTGGTTTCAAGGAGACTCGTTGCTACTTTCCTCCTTATGACAATGGCGGATTTCAGCGATCAGCTATTCAGCTTTCAGGATTCCTTGTTCGAGAACTCCAACGGCCGGCTCGAGTTTTCCGGCAGCAACATTCCGACATCTCTATGGCCCGGTGATGGTAAACCAGGTCTGTGGATGAACTCCGTTTCGAGAATGGGTGCAATCTACACTTTGATTGTTAGAGAAGAAGAGATATACCTAAAAATTGGGGAAAATCATGGTACGGCAGATAGAGACGAAGAATTGGAGCTGGTAATTCCTCCTGTTTTCAATAGCTGCACCGCCGTTGTTAACTCTTTAGATCAAATCGAAGCTAGGGATCTGTACTGGGAGGCGGTGTGCAACGCGGCGGCGTTGGGGCTGGAGAAGGCGGAGGAGCTGCTGTTGAGGAGTGTAGAGAAGAATCCATTCGTGGGGGAGGTTCATGTGGTGTTGGGACAGTTGTATTTGGGGAAAGGGAAGTTCGAGGCGGCGGCGGAGGCGGCGGAGAGAGGGCTGAGATTGTTGGTGGAGTGGGGGAGTCCATGGGATAAGAGGATGACGTGGCAGGGGTGGGTTGCATGGTGTAGGGTTTTGGTGATGAAGGCAAAAGACAAATCGTGGCCTGATAATCCATGGGGTATTCTTAATTTGGGGCTTGTTAGGTAAACATCTTTATCTAATATCTTCTCTTCTATTTAATTTTACAATAAATTGGCTCATATAATTAAATAAACCTGTTGTTTTATAGTAAAGTTTATGTTGATATTGTTCTTGTAATTAATATCACCTTTGTCACATATAACTTTTCGTTTCTTAGGAGAGTTGCACACTTTTTTTTTTAAATAATGATTGAAATTTGGAGGGATAAAAAATGAATAATGATTAAAATTTAAAGGGATCATTTTATAAATTTTTATGTGAAAGTTAAAAAAATTATTGAATTGTGTGTATATATGGGTTCAAAAGTGGTCTCATTTTGTATAAATTAAAAGATATTGTGAGAGTAAAATTTATACAGTAGTTTTTCATTTTAAAATTATGAAGTTTATAGAGAATTTTTTATTTTAAAATTATAATGTTTATTGTGGGACGAATGGATTATAATAGTGTGAAGACTGAAAAGTTTTATGTGATAGATAAAGTATAATTATAATTAGAGTAGAATTTTTCATTAGTATACCTAAAGTGTAATGAATATAGATGGTGTTTTTATAAATGAGGGATTGTAAATAAGCCTTCATATATTTTTATTTTTTTAATAACTCTAAGATCCGATCCAATGATCGAATCAATCACACCGCTTCATTAATGGGGGCTCCACTTAAAACTAGAGTAAAGCTCCGTATTTAACCTGGCCCCGAAATTGTTTGCACCCAATGAGCTTTCGAATTTGAAACTTATATATTATCATACTCCTAAACCTCCATGCAAGTCGAGGTCACGCCAACTATTTTCAATAACCCATCAAAAGAACATTTGAGAAGGCTTGCAACAGTCGAATGAGCAAACAAAGTTTGAAGTCTCTCACCGTGTTAATCTTCATGGTGGATTTTTTTGTTAATCGACGATATGATACAAATATGGGGAGATACGATTTAAAAAAAAAAAAAAAAAAAGTGCACTACCCGTTTAATCGATAATGCCCACAAATCTATGTATCCTTTTGTCTTGTCTACCGCTTAGCAAAACAAACATCCACATTTTTTATGTTTATTATGTCTCTCTTTTGTTTGGCTTTTTATGACTTCATTCCTGTCCTCTACATCCATTTGTGGCTTCATACACATATTTTTTTCTTTACGACAAAAGATATCAAATCGTTTATGGTGAATATGTCAGTGTGGTCCATTATATCATAATTTCGTTGTTGCACCTCTTGCAAAAAGTAACACAACAAACGCTAAAATATTGGCATCTATTAGACCATAGTGGCTGAAATAACACGACTAACGAAATCCAGCTTTTTTGAGAGGTGAAATCCAGCTTTTACTAAGCCGGTTTTTAAAATAAATTTTAATTTTAAAATATAATACTCTCTCCTATTCAAAATGTATGTCGTTTTAACTATTCAAAATATTTGCAATTTAAATGTCATTTCAGTACTTTTCAATATTAATTAATTGTATTTCTTCACAATTTGCCCTTAAACTTTTTAAGGCCCTCTCCAATGGTCTACCCAAAAAGCGAGGTTTTTGTGCGTCGATCTGCCACCTCAAAAGCAAAAATCTTTACCTTCAAAACAAAACTCCTCCCCAACAATATACAAGAAAAGTAGGTTTTGGGGGACCCACCTCAATTTTCTATTTATCTCATTTATATTTTAATTTATAAACTATATTAATTATCCATTTTTCGGATAAATAATAAATAATTAGATATTTTTATTATTTTAATATTTAATTAAATTTTGGGAAAAAAATCCAAAAAAATTATTAATTTTTTAATTACATAAAATGTAAAAATACAAATTGAAAAAACACACATTACATAAAAAAAAATCCAAAAGCAACAACATAAATTTCGCAACAATTAATTTAATATCTAGCTAATTATTTTCGGATTGGGCCCAAACATGCTCAATTAAATCGGATAGAAGTTGGTAATCGGTGAACGAAAGTTGATATTTGGGGGCGATGCATTTTGGTCGGAATTTGAAGAATTGAACCATTGCATCCATGAATCTTTATCCATTTTTTTGGGTGAGAAGAGAATAAATTTAGGTAGAAAATTAAAATTTGAGAGTGGTAGATAATGTAAGAAAAATGGTGAAGTGGAATGTATATTTATATATATTGCAACAGCTACATATATGTTGCAACGACTAATTTCCTTAATTTAATTTTCTCGCCATTTAAGATAAATATATACATTCTCTTTATATATGTTGCGGTGATCTTAATTTAATTTTACGGACATTTAATTTGCTTAAGGTACCGTGGGGCTCGGCCCTTTAAATAAATAAAAAAAAATTGGAAGCTGGCAGCGCGGGACACGCACCTGCCTCCCTCTCATTTTCCAACGGTTGTTGTGCACTCTCCCACTCCCCACTCTCTTCTCTCACTATCTACCTAGGTAGAAGATAAAAACCTCAATCTCAAATATCTCTTCCAAACAAAGAAACCCATTTTCTAGGTTTTTTTTTAATGTGGACACGTTGTCAAAAACCTCCCAATGGGGAGGGCCTAAAAATAACTTAGATAACTTTCAAAGTCTAGTGTAAAATTTCAATGCTATTAATTAAGACTCCATTTGGATGGAGTCGTTTGAAATCAATGAATTCGTGGATAATACATTATACATTTACAAATCAAAATAGGAAAAAACTAAATGAATGGATTTGATTCACACAAATATTACTTATAGGTGGAAGGATTTTAAATATCCAACAACACGTTATTTGAAATCCTCTCACTTCTCCCACTTGTACTTAATATTTGAGTGAATTAAATCCATTCATTTAGTTTTTCTCCATTTTAGTGTGTGTAATTGCATGATATATTATCCTCAAATCCTTTGATTTCAAATCCACTCCATCCAAATGGATTCTAAGGATATAGGAGGAAGCAAGGTTGTAGAAATCGAAAATCGCTAATCGGATGGTTATGTGCCGCCTAGCGCCTATATGGTCTAGACGCCGCCTAGTCGCTACCTAGACAGTCCATTTTTTTATTATTTTTAAAAAAATTGGTTTAAACTACAAAAGAATATAATAAGTTAAGAATATAATTTCAAGAATTAGTCAAATAGTTAACATTCTAACTACTATAGTACTACTACACAACAAAACACATGTTTCACATACCAAGTTCACATCAAAATAATTTTAAAGGTTTAACACTTTATAAACTTCAATATTTTAGTTTCTTTTATTAATAAATTCAATTTTATAAAGAAAAAAATTTAATTATCTCAACCGTCTAGTACCCGACTCTAAGACCTCGTCTAGGCGCCGCCTAAATCCCGCCTAAAAATCAAATTCGTAAAAATCGAATCGGCCGATGACAGTCCGCCTAGGCGAGATTTTTGCAACAGAGGGAGGAAGTCAATTATTTTCTTAATATGTGTGCATTAGTGTAAAATGACATATATTTTGATTTTGAATAGAAAAGAGTATTATTTTATATTGGGAAAATCACATACTTCAATAACTAAGATAAACCTTAAAAAAATTGAACTAATAAATTAAGAGTGAGAAAAAGTATGAGATTACGAATAAAGTGGTGGATTCAAATAAAAGTTATGTTTATAATTTTTAGGCAATAGGTAGATTGATTAACAATTTAACTTATTTATATGCACAGATGTCATGCCACACGTGTTCATTAACCAATAAAAATAACACATAGTACTTTTTTTTTTTTTATGAAATAAATCAACTCAACAAAAAAATGACATGAATTACACTAATTTTGAAAAGACAACGACGTACACATTAACAAAAAAACATATTCCTAATTAAAATATCAAGAAATGTGTGTATATTTGTGGAGCCACATTCTATGGATAATAAATTAGTTTTATTATGAAATTAATTTACAATTAATAGCTTAAAATAAAATATTTTATACCTTTAATGAAACAATTAATACTCTTCAACTAATACTTTTAATGAAACAATTAATATCATCTAAAATTAATACACTTTAATAAAACCACTAATACCCTTCAAACTAGTGTCATGGTAAAAGCTGGTTCATATAAGACTTTGTCTATAATTAATCCTCCCTCCATCCAAAAAATTTATTTCCCTTTCTTTTGATATTATTTTTAATGAATATTAATAGTTTATATAAAGTAGTTATGTGTGGTGGATATGTGGTGTTTAAAAGGTGATTATAAAATAATGTGAGATATTATTATCGCTAAAAATAAAATGAGAATAAATCTTTCTTAAAAAAAAAAAAACTAGGAATAAATTTTTTAGAGAGGGGAATACTAAATTTTATACCAAATGCATCATCATCCACAACATCAAGACTTATCTAACAAATTATAGGCTCTTATATCCTAATTTGATTCACAGACAAAAGTGAAGTATAAATTGTTGAACTATCTATAAATACTCATCCCTATTTCAGATATTGTTGTAGTACGCATATCCATATACCTGCTGGATTTAAAAAAAAAAAAAAGAAATTACCTGCACTGCAAAGAAGAATGCAAAAGAGAGGTGCTTCTTAGTGGCAGAATGGTAAAGGTGAAGTAACTGCTCTTGGCAGTTGTATAGCAGCTATACAATAATAAGTTCTGGGGCACCTTCACGTTAGACGAGTCGAACAAAAAGATAGCATGACCAGCGTCGAATCCAAATGTCTTTGCTTTAAAAGCGCAGATGATTATGCAGTGTTCGATAACATGAGCCTTGACAAAAACTTCTTCAGTCTCTGTTTAACACAAAAAGGGAACAATCCAACAATCTCCATTACACTAGATTAGCATGTTATAAAAAGATCTTCATGCAGCAGAAATAATATCTCACTTCAGCTGGATGGAGGGGGTGGGGGTAGTTAATCTATGCACTTATATGGAGAACTATTACAGTAACAGCACAAAAAAGGGAACAATCCAACAATCTCCATTAAACTAGATTAGCATGTTATAAAAGATCTTCATGCATCAGAAATTTCAAGGGGGTAATCTATGTACTTATATGAAGGAGAACTATACGCTAACAGAACAGAATGCCGGCAACATAGGCATTTTAGAAAATATAGAGAAACATATCCGTTTATTTAACAGGACATTAATAACCTCCAAATCCATTCCAAAATTTCTACACATTCTGAGGGATTCCGTATAACCTTGAACTCGTTAAAATGATAAATAAAAACATATCTCCTACAGGCAGATAAACAGATATTTCATAGAATCCTCCTGCTTGTGGAGTCATAGAGAATGATTGTACAACAGCATACATATAACGAAAGAGAAAATTCAATCTTCAAAGGAACACGGTGAATAGTCTCAATGAGATCGGTTAAACTACAAATAACACTCAGTTATGTTTGTTACCAATTTTACAATCTTCCATATCAATAGATTTAAGAGGATCAAAATAAATCACCAGGTAATAACTACCTATATAAAACTCAATGTCCAACACAACATAAAGGACACGGAAGACAAACTCACCACTGTAAAATAACGTTTAACATGCTGTTGTAAATAAAAATATAACCAGGTGGCTTAGCCCACCGAGTACCTCACTTTAGTGGGAGACCCGGGTTCGATTCCCTTTGGGAACGAATTATGGAGTTATAAGGTGGCTTGGAGAAAAATCTACGAGTGTTTGGGTGCTTGGTGAACTAACAACTAACAAAAAAATATAGGAGGTGATGAATTACCTGGCTGTACAGACATCAAGGATCATTCACAAAAAGCTATCTACGCTGGTTGGCACGACTGCCAGATTTTCTTTTCTTCCAAAACTAACGTCTTGCAAAGTAGCGATTCATGATGTATATACTCAACGAGTAAGTCTTTTAGCTGTTTTACTCTGTTGTATGATTCAGTCCCTGAAAGGACTACTTGAAGTTCTTCATCAGTTCTTTTTGCATCAGTTTTTAATTTCATCCTGCATAGCAACAATGTAGGATATTAATACAATTTGGAAAAAAATAGCAAGTAACTATATTTGAAAACCTTCAAGTATAGGCATGCATGCATGCGTTTCTACTTATTACTATCTAATGCAATAGTTCAGACCACAAGTTAATCACAACAAAACCATTAAAATAGGCAAAAAAGGTCTAAGGAGATGCTTGGTTTGTCGAAAGAAATCGAAATGGTAATGAGTTTGAAAGTAGTGAGGAATGATAATGGGTATGCTAGTTATTGTTGAGTTGTTTAGTTTATATATAGGTATGGCTATCATTACCATAGAAAGTGTAAGGTTATAATAAAAATATTGATAATTAAAATTATTATTACCTCTTTTTAATATTAAAAATATATTATATAATAATTATAATTAGAATATTATAAATAATATTAATAAATAATTTAGAAGGCAAAATAAATTTTTAAAAAAATATATATGAAATTTTAGAAAAGAATAACTTTCATTTCTCATAAAAAGGTGAGGAATGAATGTATGCCTTTGATTACTCACTTTTAAGATATCAAACATTTGATTCCCCTCAAGCAAACATCACACTCTCCTTTCATTGCTAATTCTTAACTCTAAAGGTGTGAATCAAACATCCCCTGAATTTCTAATTTTTCCTCTTCCATATATAACTCTGTAAAGTGACAAATGGAATCTTCTCATTGCTTTCCCACAATTTATGATGGAATCATCATGAAAATACCTATCTTACCATGGTCATGGGGATTAAGTTCCATATATTAGGCCCAAATGTTCCGACCGATGCTTTTTCTGTAATAACCCATGGCCTGCACAAGTATACAGTACATGAAAGCTGAGTTTCCATAAAAGAAAGAAAAAACCTTTAATATCAAATTAGCAAGAAGCTTGCATAATAAGTTCTCAGAGAGAAGCTCAGGTCAGCATATCCATGGATCAGTTCGAAAAATCAGAAAAACTAAATGTTGGATGATGTGATAGGAAAGATCATAATGGCATAAACAAACAGAGAAATGAATTAACTCATGATACACGAAACATCAGTAGAGGCTATAGAGAAGGATTATTTATGTAGTTTCAATGTTTCATTCTGCAAGAGAATGAGAACATCTTGTTTATGAAGTCATTTCAAGTATAATTATCCAATTTAAAATATACATAATTAAACTACTCCCAATCAATAATTTTTGAGTAGGGCTTGTGTGAGTCCGTCTCATGGTAAGATGGAATATAATTTGGGAATAACACATTAACACTTTGGGAGAAATGAGCATTAATTTGTGCTAGTTTGTGAACCGCACAGATTTTGCCAAAAATTTTACCCCTAACCAAGAATAAATTCTAATTCAAGATTCTGTTGTGTGGATCTGGAACCTGATAGAAGATCCGAAGAGTCATATGATCGTTATGAGCTAAAACAATGATGCCAAGCTTACAAAAGCAATATAAATAGTAGCATGAACTTTTGAAACAAGTTAAGATCCAGATGCAACTCATATAAAAAAATATTTTATTACGGAAACTACATTCACTAAAGAATACCTTCCCCTTAAAGACACAACTATATGGTTGGGATTTTCCAAGAACTCATATATTATCTGAACTTTCTTCTCAGAATCTACCATGATGACTCCTCTTGTAAATGGGTCGGATAACAGCCTTGGAAATATAAATGCTTGTGGCAAAATACTAGTCCGCTTATAAATGAAGTCCTTGATCGATGAAGGGGTCAGGTCATTCTCCAAGTTACAAATTAGAATGAACTCCGTATTGCAACCCGATCCCATATCTTCATCTTGGCTTGTCCATGCATTATAATTGCTTATCTTTTCTGAGCCTGCTTTAAAAGAGAAAAAAAAAAAAAAAAAAACTTATGGAGGAAGGGGAAAAATGAAGTAATCATATTAAGAGATAACCTTCCTAAATAAATTCTTTTTATTTAAGCATCACCGAACATCTCACAATAAAATAACATAATATCATGTCAATGCACTAACAACACAAAAACATTCTCCTAAATATGAATTTAATTAAAATGTCAAGACTGATGACTACATTCCGTGCATTTAGATGATTCATGACATTTAGAATAGTAATTTGCTTATAAATGAAGCCCTTGAGTGATGACAGGTGGCTCTTTCTCCAAGTTACTATTTAGTATGAATTCGGTCTTGCAAGGTCTTGGTCCCATATCATCGTGACTTGTGCATTTGTTATTATTGCTAATCATCCTTGAGTCTGCTATATAAATATAGAAAAAGAGAACATATAGAAGAAGCGGAAGAAAAAGCAAATTTAGAGATATCCTCTAAAATGAAATTCTCTCTTGTTTATGCCACACATAATTTTCCCAATAAAATAACTTAATATCTTGTCAATAAGACTGCACAATACAAGAATGTTATTCTTATTTATGAATTTTAGTTACGGTGTAAAGCTTGATGACTACAGTCTGAGCATTTAGATGTTACACAACCTTTGGAATAGTGTATGCTTATGAATGAAGTCCTTGATCGATGACGAGGTCAAATCTTTCTCCAAGTTGCAAATTGATATGAATTCAGTAGTGCAAGGTCTGCTATATAAATATAAAGAAAAGATGTAGTCCAGAATGAAATTCTGCCTAATTAAGTATCATGAAACTTCTCACCAAAAAATAACATAATATCTTGTCAATGCACTAGGACTGCACAACACAGAAACGTTCTTCAGATGAATTTTAATGACAAGAGTAAGATTTGAGTATGCTTATGAATGAAGACCTTGATCGACGAAGGGGTCAGGTCTTTCTCTACGTTACAAATTGATATGAAGTCAGTAGTGCAAGGTGTGCTATATAAATATAAAGAAAAGAACATACACAGGAAGGCAAAAAAAAAAAAAAAGATGTAATCCAGACTGAAACTCTTCCTATTTAAGTATCACGAAACCTCTCACCATAAAATAACATAATATCTTGTCAATGCACTAGGACTGAACAGTCAAAGGAACGTTCTTCAGATGAGATTTAATGACAAGAGAGAATTGAGTATGCTTATGAATGGAAGCCCTTGATCGACGAAGGGGTCAGGTCTTTCTCCAAGTTACAAATTAATATGAATTCTGTAGTGCAAGGTGTGCCACACAAATATAAAGAAAAGAACATATGCAGGAAGGCAAAAAGGGAAAAGCAATCCAGAATGAAATTCTTCCTATTTAAGTATCACAAAACTTCTCACAATAAAATAACATAATATCTTGTCAATGCACCAGGACTGCACAGCACAACGTTCTTCTTCAGATGAATTTTAATGACAAGCGTAAGATTTGAGTATGCATATGAATGAAGTCCTTGATCGACGAAGGGGTCAGGTCTTTCTCCAAGTTACAAATTAATATGAATTCAGTAGTGCAAGGTCTGCTATATAAATATACATATACAGGAAGGCCAAAAAAGGATGTAATCTAGAATGAAATTCTTCCTATTTAAGTATCACGACACTTCTCACAATAAAATAACATAGTAATATTTTGTCAATGCACAAGGATTGCACAACGTAAGAACATTCTTCCTCGGATGAATTTTATTGACAAGAGTAAGATTTGAGTATGCTTTTGAATGAAGTCCTTGATCAACGAAGGGGTCAGGTCTTTCTCCAAGTTACAAATTGATATGAATTTAGTAGTGCAAGGTCTACTATATAAATATAAAGAAAAAACATATACAGGAAGGCAAAAGAAAAAAAAAAAAAAGAAGATATAATCCAGAATGAAACTCACAATAAAATAACATAATATCTTGTCAAAGCACCAGAACTGTACAACACATGAACGTTCTTCTTCAAATGAATTTAATTGACAAGCGTAAGATTTGATGACTATATTATGTACAGTTAGATGGTAGACATTTTGAAAGAGCAAACCTTCAATTTCCAACATTTGACCTTTTGCATCATGCCATTGCGCATCTCCTGCAAACACATTAATGCAATCATACCCCAAGAAGATAATGGAAAATAGTGTTCATCTTCTTAAACATTAAGGCCTTACCAGCGGTCTGTTTTGTGACGATTTTGCGCTTTTCTTTCTGGTGAAGATAGATTTGGAAGATGTGAGTTTCTTCTTAGCCATTACTGCAAAGGCCGAGATTCTAGGATCAAGCTGAGTAGCAGGTTCTGCAATGCAAATGCTTGCAATGTTAGCCGTGGTTAAAGTACCACGACCACGCCCATTTTTCCAGAATAACACAAAGTTGCACAAACACTCCTCTTCTCCATTAACAAATAAATGTGCCCTTCGTTTCACCTGCCAATTTAGGATAAAACAACATGAAAAAAATCGGGTATTACAAAACCAAGACGAAGAGACTAGACTACAACCAGCTTGATTCCCTTTAAAAATCAGAGAGAGATCTTTACTCAAAGAGTCATAGCATCACATATTTCAAACCAACAGTTGACTAAAAGATATTTGTTACACAAGTACCATAGAGAAATTGAATGGAAAGAAAAATAATAGATAGAAGTGCGGGCTTTGCATCTATGAACATTACAATACACCAATCATCATAAATTTTGAATCTCGAACAGTCAAATGAAGCCGAGAGCTTAACCAGAAATACTCACCTCAAATATAAGACTTAAGTTAGACAAAATAATACATAAGTAGATATCAACTCTCCCACAACTTCTCAAAAGTATTATCCCTTCACAAATAACACTAAGCTGGAAACATAAGAATTGGACTCACCGCTTCAATAACGGCGTCGTAGAACCTGAGGTCGTCGTCAGCTACGGCATGGGCAGCGCAGACGGTGGTCCTGATTGAGAGCTTCCCGCACTCATGGTCCTCCAACGGCAGCGAAACAGGTCGGAACCGCCGCGTCAGCTCGTCCACTTCGGCCGCCGTCGCGAATTCGTCGGCGTTAAATACGACCTTGTACTCCTCCGGCGAGGAACAGAATTTGACGGTGAGCTTCTCGGCGTTGCCGTCGAACACGACGCAAACGCTGTACCAGGCATCGTCCTCGCTAGCCCTATATTCTAGGTCGTAATCCTCCGATTCGGGTGTAGGCAAGTGTCTGTTCATCAAATCTGTCGTGTAGAGAGAAACGATCAGGGAAGAAAGAAGAAGAAGAACTAGGCTACTGAAATTTTAAACGCCAGCTATTTCTTCTTCCGAAAAACATGGAATATGCGCGCGCCCTCTGAAAGAAAAACACTATTTTTAGGGTTTTTTTATAATTTGCAATATGTATTATACTCCCTCCGTAAAAAAAATATTTCATATAGAGAAGACGCACTTTAAGAAAAAAGAATAATTATTGAGGTTTTGAAGAGTAATTTTGTAAACTTTTATGTATAAAGTTAAAAACTTTATTGGGTTATGTGTATGTGTGAGTAAAAAGTAATAATATTTGTGTAAATTAGTAAAAATTGTGAGTGTGGAGTTTATAAAAAGTTTTCCATTTTGAAGGTGAGAAACTTATAATACGACGGACGAAAAAAAGAAAGTGTGAAAATTTTTATGGGACGAAAGAAGTAGTATATTTTAAAATTTATAATTTATATTCCTCCGCCTCAAATTAATTTTCATACTAATTTGAAGCACATTTTAAGAAAAATGTAATGCATGGAGTATTGAACAATAATTTTATAAATTTTTATTATTATAGTAAGGAAGTTGGTTGGATTGAGTGCAAAAAGTAATGACATTTTGTGTAAATATATATTAATATTGTGGAGGTAGAGCTTAAGGAGGAATTTTCGTTTTTGAATGTGAAAACTAATGTGGGACAAAAAAACGTGAAAACTGATGTGGGACGGAGAGGAATCTTGTATTTTGTAATAAATTACAACGCGTATTATGTAAATCGACTGATTGGTAACTCAACTCAATTTTTCAATTAAATTATATTTATCACGTGTTTTAGTCTAAATTCATGCTTAATTGTCGAGAAAGGAATTTTTATGATTTTGTAAAAAATTGAGATGACTGAGTAGATTGTTAATCGAGCAACACATAAGATTTACAAGAGAGAGCTATGATGGTCAGTGCTCGACCAGGGGCTCAGTCAAGCACTCCCTCTGGCTAAAGTCGTGGTTGCGTTTTCACTATCGTGCTTGACCAAAAGTTTAGTTGAGCAATCCTGCTCGATCGAGCACGACCCAAAAAAAAAAAAACTCGTTTCAACCTAGAAGCATGGACCCCACAACTCCAAAGGATAAATTTAAATATAATTAAAATCACAAATAAAATATTTAACATAATTAAATAATTATTTTAGTTCGTTGATAATTGATTATCATAAATTAGTATAGAAGATTAAGTTTGTAAAATTTTTATTTTTTAAAAAAATCACCATAAGAATATTTAATTAAATACAACTACATGTATGGTTAATTTCCAACAACTCATCTGTACTATAATGAAATAGTTAATATGACTTCGGTCATTCCTGGAATACTAGATTTATACTATATATATGCATTAACAAATGACATTATTCCACCATATATTGGTAAACAACTGTAACTTTTTTCGATGAAACAACAAATTAATACTCCCTAAGTGTCTCATTTTACCATTTTCATATGTCTTACCAAAGTGTCCCATTCTTTTTGTCCATACCCTACTTTTATAATTATCTCTATACTATCTATATATTTACATAATATATCACTCATTTAATATATTTAAATACATTTTCATCTCTCCCTATCTATCACATCACCTCGTACTATATTATTATTATACAACATTTCTTAAAACTCGTGCCCAAAAGTGTTGGGACACTTTGGGCGGGACGGAGGAGTATTATTTAGTAAAATAATTAATATATTTTAAATATACACATGTATTTGGTGTATGCAAGTTTTTGTCATAAAAAAATAATACAATTGTTGGGCTCAAGATTGAGCTAGTTGGCTTGTTCGACATCCAAAGAAAAACAAATATGTGTTGAGTCCCAGTTGAGGTAAGTATCTTGGGTGATCTTATAAGGATGGACAATCCTCTCACTTATAACCCGAGTTTTAAGTGTTGAGTTAGGTCTTATGCTCTATATGGTATCAAAGTCTTTCTCAAATCGATGCTTTGCTCTTCCCGAGCCAACAATGCCGTAGTGAGGGAGGATGTTCCCGAGCCAACACCGCCACGCTCAAGCCATCACGCACGAGTAAGACGTGAGAGCTCGTGTTGAGTATCCCACATCGATTGAGGTAAGTATCTTAGGTGACCTTATAAGCACTCTAAGTTATAACCTTTGAATTTTAAGTGTTGGATTAGGTCTTATGCTCTATATAGTATCAGAGCCTTCCTCAACTCGATTTGGGATACTCAACAATATGCACTATCCTTGATACAGTAACTAAACATAATTGTATTCAATATGTTGAAAAATTCACAGTAAATAATAAAAACAAAGTAGTTGGTCTCATGTGCACCAACAATTACACAATGCAATTGGTGCACAACTTATCACGTTTTAGTAAAACAACAATATTAACAAACTATTATTTTTTAATAAAACAACGAATACATTTTAAATTTATACTCATACATTTGGTGTATATAAATTTTTATGAGAAAATTATAAATAGGTTAAAAATTCAAAATTACAAATAGGTTCAATGTGCAAATATTTGTGCTTTTGTGTATATTTTTGTGCTTCTGCAAATTCTTTGAACCTACTTGTAATTATCTCCCTTTTGAACCTATATGTAAATGACCTAATTTTTATGGTACAAAAATAATACAGTTGTTGATACAATTGAGCTAGTACAGATGAAGGGGTCAGGTCCTTCAGTAGTGAAGTTTTCCTTGGACAAAGTAAGCTTGTGGTTTGTATTAGGCTGTCCATATCCTCATGTTGACTTGTCGATGCGTTACAATTGCTAATCCTCCTAAAACCTGCTATATAAAAATAGAAAAAAGAACATTTAGAGAAGAAAGATGTAACAAAATTAAAATGCTATAATAATTCCTAAATGAAATATTTTTTATTTATGCACCTCACAATAAAATAACATAATGTCTTGTTAATGCACGTCTTCTTAATATGAATTTTAATTAAAGTTTGAAGATGTATTATGTAAATTTAGAAAGTACGTGAGACAAATTTTCATTTTTTGTCATTTGACGTTTTAGAATCATACTAGTGTCCACCTCCTACAATCACATTATATAATCAAATCACAAGATGCAAGATAAATGAGAAAAAATGGTGTTTAGAAACTTAATATTAAGCCTTTCCAGGGATCTATTTTGAGACGATTTTGAATATTTCTTTCTGGTGGAGATAAACTTGAAAATGCGATTTTTCTGTTTTAGTCATTATTTCTTTTTATCGGTAAATGTGCACACATATTAAGAAAACTATTGATTTCTTATTATATCCTTAATAAATATTTTTCCTTCTTTATAAAAGAACACATATTTAACTACACATATTAATGATTTTAGGGATAAATATGGAAAAATACAATTAATTTACATTGAAAAATACAAAACGCCATATAACTTGCAAAGAAAATGAAAGGTCAAAACGTCATTTATTTTGAATAGAAGGGTGTTTCACTAAACTGAGAGAAACAGTGGCTAAGTGGGCCACCTGATTCATTTTTAGTCATTATTATTGAAAAACATAGATTATAGGATCAAATTGAGCAACTTGTTTATGCAGAAGCCATACCCTGTCAATGAAGAGGATACTAGGAGCCATTTTGATAATACTTTCACAGCTTCAGCAGCTACAGCCTTGGCAAGCACAAATTTCCCAATACCAGATGGACCGAATAAAAGTATACCCCTGCTAAGCTAGAGACAAAAATAGTTGAGTAGTTTTTTTATTTTGCAGGTTGATTGTTCTCCATTGATTCATCATCTGCATATTATAAAAATTCAAGAAAATTCACCAGAAAAAGTGACCATTGAATATAATCTTGACAAACAATTAGAAAATTAAAGAAGGAATCTTACCTTAATAGCACTTTGCCTAGAGCTGATTTCTTGAAATTCAACAAAGCCAAAACAAAGCCCTTGTTGCTGAGGGTGCTATAATTCTTTGAGGATAATTTTGTTGGGGTGAGACGGTTTTTGGAGACGAAAAAGAAGGAGCAATTTTGTCCTATAAGTTTTGATTGAGGAAAGAGAAAGAGCCGTAAAGACAGGTTTTGGATGGAGGATATTTTTCGATTCTAGGCTCAAGGAGCTTCTAGGGAGTACACCTCGCTCGAGTGAGTTGTTCTGGGAAGCAATGTGGCCACGTTTGGTCTTTGCAACAAGTGATGTTAAGATCGAGAATATGCCCGACTTGATAACAATCCAATCTTTCGATTTTTTAAATTTGTCCGCTCCACTGTCATTCCATTTAAACATAATATATCGGGATCAAATACTCAATAGCAGCTCAAAAATCATGAAACAAGTTAAATGTATATTAGAACACACACCATGCACCATCATCTCATTGAAGGTTGAGAAAGTAAATCTCTCTATTGTTATAAACAAATACTCGTAGTTTTGGTCTCATGAGAACTTTCCAACAATAACATAGTCCCAACTATTATTTTTTAAGAATTGCAATTTTTTCTCATTCTCTTAGTAACCAAAAGAGCTTCTTTTAGGGTCAAAATTACAATTTTCTTGGGACAAAAATGTTGAAAAACTATGGGATAAAAAGTGTCAAAAAAATAATCATTTCTCTTGGAACCAATTTATCATTCTTTTGTGGCCAAAATTATAATTTTCTTGGGATAAAGTGTCGAAAAAATGACCATTTTGAACAAATTAAACTCACTTTTGTGACAAAAATGCAATTTACCCTTTATGAACTACAAAAATATAAAACAATTACCTTTGATTTCAATTTTTGAGACCCCATCAAATGAAAAAACAGTACATCTCCTTTCTTTAATCCGTGCAAGCACGAAAATCCCTTCCATCCAGCATTTAAACCATGATGCCTCACCAACCCAATAGGGGTATCGAAATTGGGCAAACAAAGACTTCATAACTCTATCTGTATATACTGCAAAAGGGTTTATCATATTTCTTAACAAATTAATTGAAATAAGTGAATATTGCAAAACACCCATCATCACAAATTTAAAGGAGGAAAGGTATGAGATTAAATGTATATTATATATAAAAAGTTTAAGAAATAAGACATATCTTCCAATTAAACATCATAAACACATGATAAAGTGGGGAGATCTATAAATATATAATTTGAATTTTCAAATCTGATAGAGATAACAATCTTTACAACACTTCTTCAGAAGAATATAACTCAGATCTTTTGGAGATTTTTATTTTATATTTATATAACATAATAAAAACAACATATCAAAATTTCATCAAATTCAAAATTATGTAAATAGGGTTCAAAATTTAAAAACAACTTACCTATGAATTGAGAGCAAGATAAGACATTGAGAGATAATTGTGCCACAGCAATACAACACTGTTGTTGGATTTTCAACAAAATCAACAATGATAGACAGGGAGAAGAATAACAATGAACTCTAGTTGAGATTAGAAACAAATATATAAAAGGAGCTTGGAATTGGGCGGCTAGGGTTTGTTTGGGATTGGGCAAGTGACTAGAGTTTGCTTGGAATTGTGAAGAGCAGTAGAAAAGATTTTATGTTTCTAATTGAAATTGGAACACACATATATATAGTGGGAGCTTGATACTTGGCAGCTAGGGTTTGTTTGGAATTAGATGACGGCTAGGGTTTGCTTGAGATTGGATTATGAATATGGGCTTTTTTTTTGCTAGGGTTTGCTTGAGACTAGATGGCGGCTAGGGTTTGTTTGAGATTGGGCTATGAATCTATATAATGGGCTTAACTTTATTTTGCTAGGGTTTCCTTAAAACTTGCCAGCTGGAGTTTGTTTGAAATTTAAAATCTTATACAGTGGGCTTAATTTTTTCAATTTCAATGGGCTTTATTAATACAACTTTCAAATGAATAATAATATAATATAATGTTAAAAATAAGAATGTGTAATATTATAACTTTCAATCGAAATTCTTGTGCAAATAAACCACAAGTCAATTTGGGCCCAAACAAATGAATTATCAATTCTCCATTTCATTAAAATAAAAAAATAAAAAAACCCAATTCCAAAAGAATGCATCACTGCAGATCAAACAAGCTAAGGTAACAAAAAAAAAAAAAAAAATTGAAAATAGGGAGAAGAACTGCAACAATTCACCTGTTTATGTTCCAATCTTTATTCTACCTTTTTAACACATGACTCAAGATTGTGATAAAACATGACCCAAGATTGTGAAGGTTCGTTGGATAATTTTTTTAAACATCCCACATGTAATTGATCCACATTATGAAACATGAAGTGAAACACCAAAAGTAGAATCCGGCAAGTTATTTACTCAACCGCTCGGCCTCCGGCGAGAAACCGATGAGTTATTCACTGAGAATGCGAAATGTGTGAAGAGGAAACTGGAAAGGCCAGGTTGTCCCACGAGAATTAGAGGGGACCTGCATTTCTTCAATTTTGGAGTGGATTATAAATTATTATCTTTCTAATTTTTTTTTAGTTTGTGTTAATTTTATTATTTTAGATGAATTATCCAGCATTTTTGTTACTTCAGAATTTAAAAAGGTATGATTTCACGTTTGATAGTTTGCCTTTGAAAATAGAACGTCTGGTCAATATCGTGTAATCATTGTTATTTTTTAATGGAAACAAATATTTGTCTTATACGGATGCATTTTACATATATATTTTTGAAAAGTGATACTCACTTCTTTATATTTTTTTGTGTGAATTGGGTGCATACTATGAACTCTATTTGACATTGGGTGATGCAATTCTTGAGATGGGTCAATTCTTTAATTGGGGCCCCTATTGGACAGTGGGATTGGTTCCGGATTAGTTCTTTGAGCCAAATTCCGAGTTATCAAAATAATAATAATAATAATAATAATAATAATAATAATAATAATAATAATAATAATAATAATAATAATAATAATTTTGCATTGTTCAACTATGTGGAAATGGAGGTTTTTAAAAGATTCTCATCAGTTGTGGCATAAATTCTTGTCTCTAAATATGGAGAGTATTTACTGGTCCAGAGAGGAGAATTATCCAGATTGCTTCAGGATGTTTTTAACATAGAAACAGGGTGTTTTGGGAGTTGGTATGAAGAAAATATCAGCAAGAAAATTGGTTTTTTTTTTTATCGGTAAATTTTAGTTGTTAGTAGTTAATTCACCAAGCGCCCAAACACTTCTAGATTTCTCCAAGAAACCTTATAACTTCATTAATTCGCTCCCAAAGGGAATTGAACTTGGATCTTCCACTAAAGTGAGAAACCCGGTGGCTGTGAGAGGGCTAAGCCCCTAGTTTAGCAAGAAATTGGTAATAGGGAAAACACCAGCTTTTGGGGAGAGAAATGGTGTGGCCGGGAGGCAAGTCTCTGGTGAAGCTTTTCCCAGACTTTTCATCCTCTCAAACGACAAGGGTAAGTCCGTGAGTGAATTGAGGTCGAGCCGAGCGGATGGAGAGAGGGAATGGATGTTGAGCTGGAGGAGGAATATGTTAATTTGATTGAGAAAAGGAAGCTCTTGGTTGTTTAATGAATTTGATTAGCAATCACTGTCCTAAGGAGTTTGGTAATGATAGATGGATTTGGAATAAAGAGAGATGGATTAAAGTCGTGGAAATGGGCTATAGCTAGAATGAGGAATTCTATAACAATTCATAGATTCAACCCTCTCTTTGATCTGATCTAGCCCTATCTTGCTGGGTGGGACCGATAGAAAGAAAGGACGGGTGGTGTGCTTCTCGGCCAGGGATAGCTGCTAAACGCCCTTCTCTCTTTGAGTCGACTCAATAGCTGCAAGGCTTCATTTGGATATGGAGTCATTTGAAATCAATAGATTTGAGAATAATATATTATACATTCACAAGCCAAAATGGAGAAAAATTAAATAAATGGATTTGATTCACACAAATATTATAAACAAGTAGAAGGATTTTAGATGACAAGGTTTTGTGAGGTATTTGAAATCCTCCCACTTGCAAGTAATATTTGTGTGAACCAAATCTATTCATTTAGTTTTCTCCATTTTGGTTTGTGAATGTATGATGTATTATTCTCAAATCCCTTGATTTCAAATGACTCTATCCAAATGGAGCCTAAGAGTAAATTTTAGTTTGGTAGATTGGTCGACAATCCGATGATATGTTTGAAGCAAGTGTAATTTCTTTGTTGGAGTAGTGTGTTTGAATTGTTGTAAGGGTCGAGTATCTCTTGTACTCGTTCTATATTTCTTTTACCAAAAAAAAAAACCTAATGCTGATTCATAAATGTACGAAATTGTTGTATTGTGCTATAGCTTTGGAACCCCGTTTTGGTATAATTGTTTGTTCTCACTTCTTTATAAGTATCCCACTTGCAGAGTACATTCGAAGAATGAAACTCAAAGGAATTGGGCCTGCAAAAGCGATGAAGCATGTGGTTTAATTCGATGCAAAGCGAGAAACCTCATCTCAACTTTTACATGTCATGAATCCTCTTGAAAGAGAGGAGTATCTTCGGAAACGCAAACGGAAGTGGCGTATGGATGTCGTTAGCTCTTTTTTTTTCTTTTTTTTTTTTATGAGTTGCTTGCATTAGATTCTTAACAACAACTAACATAACCTCTACCTCTTTATTAGAATATTAATATTAATTAGTGTAATATCAACACTTCATACTTTTGATGTTATAGTCAATCTAACTAATATTACTATTATATAAAAAAATCTAACTAATATTACAAATATATATTGGAGAATTTGGCGATTTGGATTAGTATTAAGTTGAAATAAATCGACATGAAACTATAATTTACCTTTTTTAAAGATAAAATTACTATAATGCACATGCATGGTCATATTTTAAGGACATTCATTTACAAAATACAAATTTTCTATAGTTGAGATACTCAACAAACTTATAAAAATGGGTATGGTGGGGGATGTAAATTCACGAGATGTGCTTCAAGGGATAATTGGAACTTCAAAGTCTAATGTGTTTATTGCTCTTGCTATGTCAATGTTGCTTACTTTTTTTTTTTTTTTTTTGATAAAACTGTTATTTATAAATTAGAATTGATGAAGAAGTCCGAAAAAGGAAAAAAGACCAAAAAGAATGTGTTACGATTAGTAACTGCAAATATCTTTCAACTCAAAGCAATCTCTCTAATAGTTTAGGATTCTAATTCAATTTCACAATAAAATTCGTTAATATTTATACGCTGCATCGCATGAGAGAAAGACTAGTTTAAAGGGTAAAAAAACCATATTTAAAAAAACAGATCTTCACTAAACAATGTGAATTAACTTGAACTCTCCCCATGAATAATTTACGATTCGAATTCTTGGACCAAGAAGATGTAAATTTGAAGAGTCACATCTAAATCTGAGGCCCTCGACCGATAAAGGTGTTTGGCATTTGTAGAGCTTGAATGGAGAAGACTAGTAAAGATCTAAGAAGGATTTGTTGGGTTAAATGCAGGAGTAGTCCGTAAGAAAAATATGATTCAAAAGTGGTCCTTTAGTTAACAATAATAGTCCTTTAGTATAAAAAGCGTAAAAATAATTCTTGTGGGATCAGTTTTGCAATTAAAATACACACAAAAGGACCATTTTCGAGCTCGGTACCAAAAGTGCAATGAGAAAATTCTCTTGGGACCATTTTTGCATTTAACCCGTTAAGTATTTGATGAGCTTGAATGGAGAAGACTAGTTACGATCTAAGAAGGATTTGTGTGTTAGGTATTTGTAGAGCTTAAATGGAGAAGACTAGTAAAGATCTAAGCTGGATTTGTCTGAAGTGATGTTGATGCTTTGATCAGAAATGTGAGTATTTTCAGAATTATTCGTGAAGCCATCGTGCATTTTTCTTCGGTGAGGCAATTACGGCAATCAAATCTTTCGGCTTCCTTCGTTGTCATGTCGATACATATTAGATGATACCTGAACCACAATCCACAAGTATGATCAAAAAATTTACTCACTTAACACCTCAACAATCAACATATATATTCTACAACATGGAAGCAAGACCTATATACGAGCAACCAATTCTTCTAATAGGAGAAAATTGTAGTTTTGGTCGCATGAGAATTTTCTAAATTCTCCATGTTTTTCTGGTTCTTTTTGTTTTTCAAAAATTGTCCCAAGCAATATATGTTTTATAACTAAAACATCAATTTTATCTCATTCTCTTGAGGCCAAAAATGCAGTTTATCATTTTATTGGGACCAAAAACTGTAATTTTTGGGACTAAAAATATCGAAAAAAAAACTACGAGACCAAAAGTGTAAAAAAATGACAATTTTGCAGACCACTCATTCTTGGACCAAAATGCAATTTATATACCCAACAAGAGTTGGTCTTTGTTCAACACAATATTTTCTTATCTTTAAGTACTTTATGCATTTAAATTTCAAAATTATGTTTAGCCCTAACGGCCACTTTGGGCTCCTCACTTTAGTGGGAGACCAGGTTCGGATCCATTTGGTTCGATTCACTTTAGTGGGGGACCAGGTTTGATTCCCTTTACTTGAAGAAATCTAGGAGTGTTTGGGCGCTTAGTGAATTAACTACTAACAATAACATTTACCGATCAAAAATAAAAAAATTCAAAATTATGATGGAAAGACTGACCTCAGATCTTCAGTTTCACCACCACTGGACTGCCATAAATCATTGTTGAGATCTATTGTTTGTTTTCGAATTCTGATGAGCTTCACCGCCTCAATAACCACCCCTAGTAAAAGATCATGCTTCTGATCTCCCATGATTTGCAGGTTTTGTAATTGATTATGCCTGATGACAACTATTTTTACAGTTCCACAAAAAATAAACAGCCTTTTACCAATTATTGTTGCACTGTAACCTTCTCCCTTCTCTTGCTTTTGCCCATCACCTCTAACACTCGGCAATATCCACGTGTCGGAGGCTATCATCACTGAAAAATACACCAACGTTAAATGATTTATTGATAAAACAAAGCTTTAACTGATTTAACAAAAAAAAAAAAAAACATGTGTACACTTGCATCGTACAACTAGTGAACAAAAATGAGATGAATTGTACATAACATACACCAAATATAATTTCAAGTGTTGATGAATCTGTTAATTTTATACACAGGAGGTATAAATCAAAAATATTTTTACATATAAAAGTAAAAAGATTTAAAACTCTTACTGAATATCAAGGTTGTAAAACTCGGAAATCGGTAATGGGCGTTTTGAAGCCGCCTATTTTTTTTTTTTAATTTTTATTAAAAATAAAAATCGGCCACCTAAACGGCGCCCGACCACGAAAACACCTAGCCACCTAGACTAGGTCTAACCACAAAAACGCCTAAAATGCCGAAATTAAGCAAAATCGGGCGGTCGGCGCCTAGGCCGATTTTTGCATCAATGCTGAATATAAGAGAGAAAACAAAGGATTTTGTACAATTATAACAAATGCTTGTAAAACTCAGGGTTTTAAAATTTTGAACTTACCTACGAATTTAGATAAAGAAGAAATACATTGAGAGATGCTGAAAAACTACAGGATTTTGAAAGAAGGATGGCTACGTTTTGCTTAGGACTATGAAGGGGGAAGAAATATATGACCTATTTGGGGAAGCAATATATATAGTGGGAAAGTGGTGGCTAGGGTTTTGTAGGGATGGGTGGCTAGGGTTTCCTTAGGATGGGTAGCTAGGCTGCTAGGGTTTGTTTGAATTTTGGGCCACAAATTTTGTACAATGGGCCTTTTTAGTTTTAATGGGCTTAAATTTAAAGGTAAAATAACTCTCACAATGAATCATAAAAATAATAGTGTTAAAAAAAAAAAAAAGAGTTTTAAAAAGTAAATCCATACTCATTTGCAGTAAATCACTTATCAATTTGGAACAAAAATAAGCCGATCAATTCTTCTATTGATTTTTTTCCAAAAAAAAAAAAAAAAACAAAACAAAAAACCATAAATATATCTAGGGATGAGGCACCACCACTTAAAATAATGCTAAGATAACAAAAGAAAAAAAAAGAATTGAAAAAGGAGAGAGAAGAGCTATAACAACTCATTGTTTCGATAATGGAATCATAGAACTTGGAATCATCATCTGCGATTGTCCCGATTACAAGCATCCCACGCTAATTATCCTGCAACTAGTGAGATATGGGTTGAAGTGATATTACATTTCACAACAAATGTTATGAACAAATTATTTAGGTCCAGTTTCAGCAATAAGCTGGAAGCGTATTGATCGTAGTATTTTAGTGGATAAAAATTTTGCGACCAAATATATCGAACCCAAGGGACTAGGAATGAGATGAAACCATGAAATACCACGTTTTCAAGAATTATAGCGGCTAGTAAAGATTGCAGAATTAAAGCAACAAAATCACAATACAAATCCAACACAAAATTAAACGAAACAAATAATGATGAATACCAAGGATGAGATAGTTGTGCTCGGGTGCAAATCACCAAAGACTTGTCAATTTCGGATCATCAACAATCAAGTGTTCATTCAAAGAGGGATCATAGGGATAACCAACGAATAATTCAAATAAAACCGTCTTTGGATAAGCCTAGGTTCTAAGTGATCGATTAAACACGTAGGAATGTAAGAGACGACACTCTCACCCCCTCACTAATTACAAGCAAACAACAAGTAATCAATGTGCCTTAATGAGGTTCTAATTAATCAACCAAGTATCCTTGTGTTAACCAAATATCCACTTCAATCACCCAAGTAAACCTAACACCTATGCATCAATTCAATAAACCAAGTATCCTTGAGTTAATCAAATCAATAAACACAAGATCAAAGCTCACCCAAGCAATTAAATCATTCCAAGCATCATTAAGACAAGTAATCACCTCAACAAATGAACACCCAATCACCAATTCACCAAAATCAACTCATCTAGGGATCATTACACCCAAGCACATAAGTAATTTAGCCAATCATAGCTAATTGAAAGAAACCCATGAACATTAAGTAAAGAGAAGACATGAACATCCGAAATCAATAAACAAAACTTGATATAAATGGTAGAATTCACCTTGATGGAGTCTAATACAACCGATATGCTCAATTCTATCAGCTATTACACTTGGGTAATGAAAATCTATCAAAATTGGAAGAACACCTATCACTATGTGTTTGTGTGTGTGAAGGAATGTTAAAATTTGGAACTAAGGAATTTATCTAAGTGTAGAATGTGCTCTAAGTATGGAATTCCCCTTTCACTCGGTGAAATGGGAAGTATTTATAGTGAGGGCAAAGTTAAAATAACGAAAATTGCACCTAGGTCCCTAAAAATCAGATAACTCAAAGAAAATCGCGAGGCTGCTGTGTCAACTCGGCTCGAGTTGAACCAACTCGGCTCGAGTTGAATGAACACGGTCGAGTTGAATGCTGAGTTTTGGGCGAAATCTTACGGAGCCTCCAACTCGGCTCGAGTTCAATGAAACAGGTCGAGTTGGTCTTGTCCTTGGCCACAATGCATTCGGAACATTTTTCCCCCTCCAACTCGGCGAGTTGAGTCAACTTCGACTCGAGTTGGTGCCGTTCTCGCTCACACGTTCGTAACTCGAACTCCCGAGCTCCGATTGATTGATTCTCATTGCGTTTCGACCCTCACTTCTTTGCCTTTCCAATTCTTCACATTATCCATGCAAAATCCTGCAACAAATGCAACACTACCTTTCTCGACTATTAGACTCACAATTATATCAATCATGATAAATAATGCGATGAAATTAATACAAGTATATATCTAAACACACATCAAATCATGTACTATATCACCCTAATCACGTATTTAGGTTCATAACTATTTTGAGTTAAAAACCGATTTGGTCCCATAACTCAGATTTTTCCGTAAAGGTCCCAAAATATTTTAAATTTTCAATTTTGTCTCATAACTCACCAAGTAGTCGATTTCGGTCCCATTTTATTTGGAAAAATGAAAAGGGCGTTGTTTCATCTCACGTTTATTGCGCGTGACGACGAAAATTGGGAGAAATCGGCCACCATCTTGACTTAGCAAATATGTGGATTTTTTTGTCTCAATATATAAAAAAATTCACATATTTCTTTATCAAGATGGTGGTGATTTTCCCTAATTTCCGTCCTCATGTACAAAAAATGTGAGATGAAACGACATCATTTGCATTTTCGGAGAAAATGAGACTGAAATCGGACTACTTGGTGAGTTATGGGACAAAATTAAAAATTTGAAATATTTTGAAATCGGACTACTTGGTGAGTTATGGGACAAAATTAAAAATTTGAAATATTTTGGGACCTTTGCGGAAAAAAATCAGAGTTATGGGACCAAATTGATTTTTAACACTAACTATTTTTTCGTATACAATAGCTTTAACGGAACCAAACACAATTAATATTTCCAACAAGTAATAATGATGCATTACCTTATTAAGAGATTTAAACTAGTGTTCACTTCATGTGTAATGGTTAACCTTGGATAACCATAGTGGGGGTGATAAAGGAGTGTTAAAAATTAACCCAAGGGGAAGGTGAGTTAGAAATCATGGGATAAGAGAGTTAAACATAAACCCGGATCGGATAGATAACTTTAGTAAATTAACTCAAAATGTAAACATGGGCTACACCTTCATAGGGTTATCCAAGGTTAACATTCAAAGTAAACACACATTTAGAGTACGTACTACATCTATAATTGTATGTCATAATAACAAATCTTAACTTATACAAATTCATGTAAATGTAATTGTTGTATTGCTCTTGGGCTTTGAAACTCATTTTTCTCTACGGTATAATAAATTATATTGGAAAAATTGTAGTTTTGGTCCCATGAAAATTTTTCAACGGACAATTTTAATTCAACATTCTTTTTGGTCTTGCAAAAATAGTCCCAACCATAATTTTTAGGACCAAAATTACAATTTTATCTCATTCTTTTGGGATCAAAATTGTAATTTATTATTCTCTTCGGACCAAAAGCGTGTAATTTTCTTGGGATTAAAAATATCGAAAAAACTACGGCACCGGGAGTGTCAAAGGGACCATTTGCGAGACCACTCGTTCTCTTGTGATCAAGAATGCAATTTAGCCAATAAATATTATTTGTTCTCACTCCTCTATATTTTGCTTTTTTTTTTAAAGATCATTTATAACAATAAACAGGAAAATTATTTTTTCAGGACCGTAACTTAGGGGGTGGCAAAATAAGTACCGTATATTTTCGGGCTGGCAATATTAGGCCCGTAACTTTTAATTTTAGCAAAATATGGACCGTAACTTTTTATTTTAGCAAAATAAGGACAAAATAGCCCGAATTGCACTTAATCGGGCTGAAATTGAATACGTGGACGCCAACTAGACTCCAACTCATTAAGAAGTTGCCACGTCACATCCGGGGTGGCAAAATAAGGACCGTATGTTTTCGGGCTGGCAATTTTAGGCCCGTAACTTTTAAATTTAGTAAAATAAGGACAAAACTAATAATATACAATGTCCGAAATAATACTACACTATAACCAAACTAATGTTATACAAAGACTGCAATAATACTATATTGTAACCAAACTAATACTATGCAAAGACATGAAATAATACTACACCGTAAACAAACTTTGTGCACAAAATTTTTATTGTGCACAATATGCACACAAATACTACTCTATATTTTAACATATATTAATATTCAGGGAACCTTTGATCGATATGTAAGCTATTACTTGGTTTAATAAATTTTTAATATTAATTTGTTGGATAGGTAATCACTATCTAATTTTTTGAAAAGAAAATATTTCAATTCAAAATATAATACATTTAAAAAATTATAACTAATATATTTCATATTTGTTAAGGTATTATTTAGAATTTAAAATGTTTTTAATTTTCTTTTAATTTAAATTTTATAAGATAATTCAATTTTATATGAAAATTGGAATTTATTATTATAATATATACTCCTATCATTTTTTAAATGACACAAAAAAATATTTTATACCATTAGCAGACGGTGGAATTCGGAGGATCAATATGGTGGGCTGCAAAACCCCAACCCAACCCACTTATTGGGTGACCGCGGGTTTAGGCAGCCAGCCACATTAATTTTTTTATATTTTTTTATTTTTTAAAATTTCAAAAATAATAATTTTAAAGCTTTTATACATTAAATTTATCACAATCAAATATAATCAAATAATTTATGTTGGTAATTATCACTTTAAATTTCTCTTCCAAAATTTCTCATCAAATTTCTCTTCCAAAATTTTTGACCGTCCGGTAGCAAAGTTGACAGAATTTCTGGTGTTTCATCTACCATTAAAGATTTCTCTCACTTTTTCCTATTTGATATATATGCCTCGTGATCCCATTTATTTTATTTTTACCAAAAGTTTAGGCGTTGCTATCTCTCTTATTTTTGATCACGTCAACCTAATTTATAAAAGGATTTTATATACAAACTCTATTTTTCTATTGTTTGATTTTATATTTTTATTTATTATTAATTTATTTATAGTGACATTAAGACACATTATTTTATTTTATTTTTAGGTGGCGAAAATTAGAGTGTTTCATTGCATCCATTTGCATCCACGACATTAGAATAAGGTGGGGATTTCTACTCAAGTTTACATTTGTCTCTATTAAATGCTTTGAATGTGAATTATTATTGTTTAAATGCGACATTCTATAGGCTACGATTCTGATTACATGCTATGTTATGTTCAACAGTTTCTATAGTAGCTCGGATCACAAGTGGGTCCTTGCTAAAATTTACTGTGTTGTAGGTATCCAGTGATGATTTATATGATTTGTATTTAACATTGACAAATGAGTCCCCACTAAGCTTTGTTTGCTCACCCTTCATAATTCTACTCATTTTGATTAAGGAGGCTCATTTGTGGTGGCAAGGTGGTGGAGATTAGTAGCTCTATTACAATAAAATATTTTCTTTTAAATAGATACACTTATTGTTTATTTTCAATTTGGTTCTAGGAAGAGTTTTGTTATTTTACTGGATTAAATTTGTTTACAAGTTTGATTTACTCTAGTATTTGTTTAGAGTATTTTTGGTTTTTATAAAAAAATAACTTTGAAACTTATGTGACTTCCGCTGCAAGATTTTACAAATATTATTTGGTTCGTAGTTCCTTTTATAAAATTTATGAGCCCTTGCTATTAAATCTTTTTACCTATGTTATTCTTCAATTTTTGTCTACCACGCTTATCCTCAAAACTTTCTAGTATATTTACAAAAAAGTTTTCAAAAATTTGGATGTGACATTTTACAAAACTTTTAAAGTTATGAGACAAAATTGAATTTTATCCACTGTATTAACTCAAATAAATGTAATTATTGTTCTGCGCTGGGGCTTTGAAACCCCTTTTTCTATAAGGTAATAAATGTAATTTTTGTTTTGCCTTTTTCTATATATTAAAAAAATTTATATCTATAATATTAATTTTTTTTTCCTACAAGGGTTTAATTAAATTTATTGGTATCAAAAGGACCACAATTGATAAAATAAAAAAGGACCAAATAGTAAGAAAAGGTGCAAACACCGGGTCATTTGATTTCATCCTTTCTTTTGGGTAAAATTACAGGACCATTTTTGAAATTATCTCATTTATCCCACCTGTAACATGATTTGACTCTAGTTCGGTCTATGGTATAGCTGCTCAACAATGATATGCAATAATATAACATTATTGAAGCAACTAGGCGATTTTTTTTGATCGGGTAAAGGTGATTCGACTTGAGCTATACCACTTCGTCACAACCAGGCTAGTTTGAGTTGAGAAATTAACAATCAAAATATCAAACAAACACAAAACATATATTTTTATTGAAACTTATGAGGATGTGGAATCCCCAATTATTATTGTGCACACATAAACACCAACAACAAAAGTACCATAATTAAATACAACACAAAACCATCGGTCGAGGATAAGGTGGACTTTTGATGTTGTAATTTGGCCAAGGTCCATCCATGACATGATCTTCCTAGCTAAGATTATATAACATCTTCTAATCTAGTAAGATATCATTCTTATCCTCCATAGCGATCGATGATTTTCAACGTCTCCACCTGCGTAGGTACAGAAACAAAGAAAATTCATTCAATTATTATGAAATAGAACACTATATATACATAACCATTGATATATATGCTAGGAAAAAAAAGGGTTTTTATCAATACAAGTCCCAAAAGATATGTTAATTATGAATTTGGGGTGCGAAAGATAAAACTTATCAATTCGAGACACGAAAGATGTTATATTATGTGATTTTATCAATTAGGACCTCAAAAATAGGTCAATTATCAATTACATGCCTTACTTTAACCATTTTTCAGGTCAATCCCTTAATATAAACATCTTTTAGGTCCCAAATTGAAAAGTTTTATTTTTCAGGCCCAAATTGATAATTAATATATCTTTCGAGACTTGTATCGATAAAAACCAAAAAAAAAGACGTAAACCATTGATTAATTTCTTACGTAAAAACACTATATAAATGAAACAAAATTGAAATGTTAGCAGTAACTAATGCATTGATATCTTTCTAGAAACCAGCAAATTAAATTAAATCAGCGTAGAATATATATTAATTAATTGATTTTCCCTGATAAAGGTCAATCAAACTATAAAAAGTAATTGACATGAAATTGAGTAATAAATTAGATTAGAACATGCATATACATATTTAAATGAAAATCGGTTGATGATATATAATTGTTAGAGTAAGAAAAAGCAATATATATATATATATATATATATATATATATATATATATATATGTGTGTGTATATAATTACTTCATTGGAGGAATGCCAGGTATAAAACCGCCGAAAGCAAACATTGTTGCAGTAGGAAGATTGAGAGCAAAAGAAATTATATTAATTAGATCGCTTATGTGAGGTGAGGAAAACACTTGTAGAAGGCTGCACCTTATAAAGGGGAATTAAGGAGCATCTCCAAATTATTCATTAATTATTATTATTATTATTATTATTATTTTTAATTATGGCCGGTCGTAGCTATATAATTAATTTAGTGTTGGGTATAGGTACGACCCAAATACACATCATTTAAATGTCATTATTTTTACTCTCACATACACATAACCCAATAAAGGTTTTTAATTTATACATAAAAGTTTACAAAATTACCCTCAAACCTCAATCATTACTCTTTTTCTTAAGGCGTGTGTCCTCCTACATATGAAAGCTTTTTCGGGACGGAGAGAGTATTATTATTATAATTATTTTTAATTATGGTGGGTGAGCTAAATAATTAATTTAGTGTTGGGTATAGGTGGCGCGGATAACTGCACCAAAGTGGTGAATAACGTGCAAAATGTAAACATCAATCCATGCATATCTCAATTAATCATAAAGAAAATATATTTATTTATTTGAATAGAGTTGATTTTTGCATATATGAATTAAAAGGCTGAAATTGAGTTATCTGGGCTTGAATTAGCTAGCTAGGTAGTGATTAATTTTGATTTGATGATTAAAATAACAGTTAATTAAAAGAATTTGGAATTGATTTCAATTCATAAGGTAATAGTTTTAGTCTAATTTGATTTTATGTCCTATTAAAATATTGTCGATTTATTTGTGCCAAACAAGGTAATATTCTGTTTGATCAAACTTAAATTGAATTTTGTTTTTTTCTTTTTCTTTTTTTTTTGAAAGCGTGCAATTAATATTTCGATTTGGTTGCAGTCCAAAGTTACGCTTAGAAAATTTCATGAATCCATTAAAAATAAAGTTAAATATTCAAATTCAAATATAAATCCTTATTAGCTAATTTTAGTGTTGATCTTTTATACTTTCTCAGTACACTAAAAAGAATGTACACCCTATTTTTTTCAACAATAATATATTTTGCCTCACCATTCAACCATCACTTAATTTTTTCACATGCTATTAACTTTACACACACAAACAACCACTTATTGGGTATGGAAAGATCAGTGTTATCGATCAGGTAATTATTAAAGTATTAATGCCTAGATAACGAGAGCAAAGTGGTGATTAACGTGCAAAATTGAAACATCAACCATGTTCACATATTGACATTGTGGCGATGAGAATATTTCTTTAATTTGTTTGACTAGATGCTCATGGATATGCTTTTTGCAATCATATAAGGCTCAAGGTAATGATTAATTTTTTGAATATTTAAATAATATTAATAATTAACGTTTGGAGTTGATTTCAATTCATTTGGTGATATTCCTCGAGATATATATTTTTTCTAATTTCTGAATATCCCATATTACATATAGGGCGCCTATTTTTATGCCTTTATCATCTCTTAACTATGATTAAATAGGGTTTAATTAGATCTAAATCAAACGTCAATGTGTTGCATATGATGTTTATTACTCTATATTTTATATTTTATGGAAAAAAAAACTCTTGTGTGAGATGGTTCACACACTAACAAAAATTAATAATATTTATTTCTTTTAAAATGTTAAAGCGTTATTTTTAAATTATATTTACTAATTGTGCTTAATTATATCTTACTAAATGTGAGAGCCTTGGTCTTTTCCTTTATAAATTCCTTTTTCTTTTAATTTTTTTAATAAAGACAAAATAATCAACATAAAATAATTTCAGGAAAGGTCAGTTTTACCTGCTAATTGGTTTAATTAAATTTATTGGTATCAAAAGGATCACAATTGATAAAATAAAAAAAAGGACCAAATAAAATCTAGATTCGGGCAAAATTACAGGACCAATTTTGAAATTATCTCATTTATCCCACCTGTAACATGATTTGACTCTAGTTCGGTCTATGGTATAGCTGCTCAACAATGATATTTGCAATAATATAACGTTATTGAAACAACTAGGCCAGTTTTTTTTTTTTTTTTTTTTTGATCGGGCAAAGGGTGATTCGACTTGAGCTATACCACTTCGTCACAACCAGGCTAGTTTGAGTTGAGAAATTAACAATCAAAATATCAAACAAACGCAAAACCATCGATGATCTTCCTAGCTAAGATTATATAACATCTTCTAATCTAGTAAGATATCATTCTTATCCTCCATAGTGATGATTAATTTTTTTTTTTTTGAATATTTAAATAATATTAATAATTAATCTTTGGAGTTGATTTCAATTCATTAGGTGATATTAATCCCTCCAGATATATTTTTTCTATTTCTGTATAGCCCATATTACACATAGGCCTGTTTTTATGCCTTTATCATCTCTTAACTATGAGGGAAGAGCTTTAGCAACTCACAATTCGATAATGGCGGTGTAGAAGTAGAAGAGCTTTAGCAACTCACAGTTCGATAATGGCGGCGTAGAAGAGCTTTAGCAACTCACAACTCTCCATCGGAACCACCGTATGCGCTGCCCATCTGATGCAAACTCAGTATTTCAATGTTGGTCCAGTAACTTTTTACACCTAGTTTTTGTAATTCTTTTTGGTAGTTTCTTTCTTTAAGTTTTTAGTTTGATAGTTTGTTAGCAAGTTGTTAGGAAGGAATTTCTATATAATGCTTTGTATGCTCATCCTTTGGAATTAATGAGAAATATAGTTCTTTCTTGAGCAAATATTATTTTGCAACCGACGTCCCTTGCCGGCCCGAGCTGGAGTGTCGCGGAAATAGTTCGTTGATCTTGCAATTCTTGCAAACATCGTTGCTTGCCGGCCTGAGTCGGAGCTCCGGTGTATCGGTAGAAAACGCGGTTCTCATCACCATCTCTCCTATTTTTTTCGTTTTTTTGTCAATTTAAGCGTTATTTGGCTTTTGCGTACTGGAATATTGCCCTGGAAATGCGATTACTTTATTTTGAAAAGGTTTATTGCGCGAAAATTGTCCATTTGTGTTTATAATTAATGGACATCACATCTGGTGTGTTTTACCTCATAAAACTTTGAAATGGAAGTGCTAGAAGAGAATTAGTCGGCTCATTTGGAATCAAACTGATCTGCTCTGTTGTAGAGATTACATTTGTGGAACTCTAAATGCTGCATTCCATTTTACATGCTTCCTTTTACTAAAGTTTTGTGATAAATTTTCATGGTACTTCAAACGGATCACCACAGCCCAGCTTTGTAAATTTCCATATGGTAGTTGAGTAATTTTGATCACCAAGCATAATTCAGATATTTTTGGTAAAATTTTCATTTATAGAACTAATCAAGGTGTATGAAATCAGGTTGCCTCCGGTTTGAAATAAGTATTTCTTCGTGCTATTCATTTATATATCTAATACAGGTTTGATCACAATTCATTTGACTCATAACCATGCTATCGGGTCAGGATAATGGTTATGGGCTGTGTCCTACGGAATATGATAAGACTATCTCACTTAAGTTTTTGTTGTTAGAGTTAAGATGATTTATAGAATTCTGAAACACAACTCTGTTTCTCAGCTAAGAACATGAAATCTATGTTCCATACTATGGAATCCATGTCAATTCTGTTCAAGGATCCTTAATCGTAAATACTAAACCAAATGACACAAGGATTTTATGGTAGCCAGAGAGGCATTTCAGTAGGATCGATCAAAGAAAGATGCCCCAAGGGAAGAAGGAATTCTATGTTAAATATTAATTACCTTTGGATCGATCAAACGAAAAATATAAGTAAAGATTTGAACTACAACTCAATCTCTTAATCTTCCCATTGAAAGATAACTCAAATATATATTCAACTCTTCTACATTGTGTTCCTCACTTTAGTGGGAGACCCGAGTTCGATTCCCCTTGGGAGCGAATATTTAACTATAAAAAACAAAAAGAGAAATACACCCACAAATCAATCACAAGCTAGCTGATAACAAATCAAAGAGGGCCGGGCAACGCCAACCATGAAGAGCTGGAATATCATGTTGAGGTTGAATTTTGTAGTACTATGGGAGAAAAGGGCAGCTTGTAAGAAAGGTCAGAAATTGTTGTTGCAATATCCAGTTCCTCATCACCCCTGATATGTAAGTTTTGCATTGTATATTGGGTGGTGCAGAGCTTGTAACAACATTATTATGATGGCAATCAAGAAACTCCACCGGGTATCTCGGAGTCCGCCTATCACTGAATCTTACATTCATGTCAGCATTTTTGGCATATGTAATTTCTTCAGTGAGACAATTATGGCAATGGAGCTCATCGACTCTTTTGTCCGTACACGTCGGATGATACCTGAACCATAGTCGACACGGTAATGATTAAAAAAATTGTCAACATATACAGGTTGGGTAAAAGGTTCCAAGAGAATAAGTAGTCTGCAAATTAAAATGGTCTTCTTTTGATACTTTTGGTCCCGTAGTTTTTTCTGTCATTTTTAGTCCATAATAATCGTAGATTTAGTCCAAGAGAATAATAAATTGCAGTTTTGATCCCAAAAGAATAAAGATAAAATTGCAGTTTTGATCCTAAAAATAATGAGTACCAAATTCAAGGCCTTATATAACTCTTTCACACAAACTATATAATTTAATTTCTTATCTTAAACCACTTTATGAATTTTAATTTACAAATTATAATGGAAGGACTTACCACGGTTTTGAAGAACACTTTTCGTCTTCGGGTTGATCGATGTTATTCAACCTCCAATCTTCATTTGCACCGCCACGGGATTGCCAGAAGTTGTTGTTGAGGTCTATTATTTGTTTCTGAATTCTAATGAGCTTCACCGCCTCAATAACCACCCCTAGTAAAAGATCCTCCTTTTGATCTCCCTTGATATGTTGGTTTTGCAATTGTTGATGCCTGATGACAATTATTTCCATAGCCCCACCAAAAAGGAATAATCTTTCACTAACTATAGTTGTATTGTGACCTTCTTCCTTCTCTTGCTTATGCCCATCACCTCTAACACTCGGTAAGATCCACGTTTTGGAGGCAATCATCACTGAAAAATACACCAATATACATAGAGTTAACTTTTTTTTTTTTTTAATCGGACAAAAGGTTAGATAGTAGAACTCTAACTATTTAAGCTATACCACTTCGTCATATATATAAATAGAGTTAACTGATTTAGTGATAAACAAAATCTCTAGCTGATTTAATATTAAAAATCACCATGTGTACAGTTGCATCGTACAATGGTGTACATATATGAGATGAATTGTACATAAATATACTCCAGATTATATTATATATAAGATGTACAAATGTAATTTCATGTGTTGAATATTAGAGCCGTCGAAACAGGCCGGGCCTAAACCCGCAAAAGCCCATCTTTTGGCGGGGTGGGGCAGAGCGAACCAAAAATATGGTGGGCTGCAAAACTCCCAACCCAACCCACTTATTGGGTGACCGCGGGTTTAGGCGGACCATCCCACATTAATTTTTTTATATTTTTTTATTTTTAAAATTTCAAAAATAATAATTTTAAAGCTTTAATACATTAAATTTATCACAATCAAATATAATCAAATAATTTATGTTCGTAATTATCACTTTAAATAAATAAAAATAATATTTATCTCACAAATAAAGTTCATTGTTCATTTATTACCAAATAAATTCTTACAAATTAAAGTTTATAATTCATTAACCATAAACTAAAAATATAGTCTCCTACAAATTAAATTTATCATCTATAAATATAAACTTTACAAAATATCCTTAAAAATGATATTATAATTGTTAATATTGTATATAAAAATATTAAAAAAATAAATAAAAATTAAAAAATTAGGCGGGCCCGCCCCAACCTGCCAAAGCCCGCGGCCCAAACGGGCCAGCCCATCTAGGCCCGCTTCCAAACGGGCTAAAAAAATTCAACCCAACCCTCATTTTGAGGGTGGCATGGCGGCCCAACGGGCTTAACCCATTTTGACGGCTCTATTGAATATGTTAATTATGTATATTAGAGGTATAAATAAAAGTCAAAACAATTTGAAACTCTTACTTAATATAATAGATCTAGAAACAACATGAATTCTGCATAAAAGAATTTAAAATTCGTACTTAAAAAAATACAAATCTAATTGTTCTATAATAAGCTGTAACATACCAAAATCTTGAAGTTTGGAGTTTTGAGTTTAGAAATGAATTACCTATGAATCCAAATGAAGGAGAAAACACATTACATTGAGAAATGGTGGTATAACAACTGGTTTTTCAAAGAAGAGCGGCTAGGGTTTGCTTGGGCTGTGAAGGAGGAAAGAAAAAAATTGTATGCCTACTTGAGATTGAAAGCCAAATATATAATGCAATATGTGGTGACTAGGGTTTTCTTGGGATGGGTAGCTAGGGTTTGTTTAAAATTTGGGCCATAAATTTTATGTAATGGGCTTTATTTTCTTCAATGGGCTTAAGATTAAAGTAAAATAACTTTCACAATTAATAATAGTACTAATGTTAAAAATAACAATAATATTACAAAATCAATCCATTCTTTTATGGAGTAAATCACTTATGAATTTTGGAACAAAAATGATCCAATCATTCTCCTTTTGATTTTTTTCCAAAAAAAAAAAAAAAAGCAATTTCGAAGAGCAGGTCTCTTTGTGTACCAACTATACCGTGCAACTTAAGTGCATTTTTAACCTTATCAATTATCACAGAAAAGTGCAGCTAGCCACTTCAAATAAAGCTAAGATAACAAATTAAAATAAAAAATTGATCCTCCGAATTAATTGGGCGTATACCAAATCATAAAAATAATAATAAAAAAATTATCTCATTTATCCTGTAACATGATTTGACTCTAGCTCGGTCTATGGTATAGCTGCTCAACAATGATATTTGTAATAATATAACGTTATTGAAGCAATCAGACCAGCTTTTTTTTTTTTTTTTTGATCGAGCAAAGGGTGATTCGACTTGAGCTATACCACTTCATCACAACCAGGCTAGTTTGAGTTGAGAAATTAACAATCAAAATATCAAACAAACACAAAACATATATTTTTATTGAAACTTATGAGGATGTGGAATCCCCAATTATTATTGTGCACACATAAACACCAACAACAAAAGTACCATAATTAAATACAACACAAAACCATCGGTCGAGGATAAGGTGGACTTTTGATGTTGTAATTTGGCCAAGGTCCATCCATGACATGATCTTCCTAGCTAAGATTATATAACATCTTCTAATCTAGTAAGATATCATTCTTATCCTCCATAGCGATCGATGATTTTCAACGTCTCCACCTGCGTAGGTACAGAAACAAAGAAAATTCATTCAATTATTATGAAATAGAACACTATATATACATAACCATTGATATATATGCTAGGAAAAAAAAGGGTTTTTATCAATACAAGTCCCAAAAGATATGTTAATTATGAATTTGGGGTGCGAAAGATAAAACTTATCAATTCGAGACACGAAAGATGTTATATTATGTGATTTTATCAATTCAGGACCTCAAAAATAGGTCAATTATCAATTACATGCCTTACTTTAACCATTTTTCAGGTCAATCCCTTAATATAAACATCTTTTAGGTCCCAAATTGAAAAGTTTTATCAATCCATGCATATCTCAATCATAAAGAAAATATTTTTATTTATTTGAATAGAGTTGATTTTTGCATATATGAATTAATTTCTTACTTAAAAACACTATATAAATGAAACAAAATTGAAATGTTAGCAATAACTAATGCATCAATTTCTATCTATATAGAAACCAGCAAAATTAAATCAGCGTAGAATATATATTAATTAATTGATTTTCCCTGATAAAGATCAATCAAACTATAAAAGTAATTGACATGAAATTGAGTAATAAATTAGATTAGAACATGCAGATACATATTTAAATGAAAAATCGGTTGATGATATATAATTGTTAAGAGTAAGAAAAAGCAATATATATATATATATACTCCCTCCTATTCAAAATATATGTCATCCTAAGCTCATGCACATATTTTAAGAAAATTATTTACTTCCTTTTATACCCTTAATTAATAGTTTTAAAATTTTCCACGTGACTTTAAAGATTATTATTATCAATGTAATTTTTACAAAAACTAAGGATAAATTGGAAAAAAACTATAATTAATTAACATTGAAAAGTGCAAAACGACATTTAAATTGCAAATAATACAAAAATCAAAACAACATATATTATATATTATGAATAGGAGGAGTATATAATTACTTCATTGGAGGAAAGCGAGGATCAAAAGTGGCGAAAGTAAACATTGTTGTAGTAGGAAGATTGAGAGCAAAAGAAATTATATTAATTAGATCGCTTAGTGCAAGTGTGAGGTGAGGAAAACACTTGTAGAAGGCTGCACCTTATAAAGGGGAATTAAGGAGCATCTCCAAATTATTTATTAATTAATATTATTACTATAATTATTTTTAATTATGGGGGTCGTAGCTATATAATTAATTTAGTGTTGGGTATAGGTGGCACTGATAACTGCACCAAAGTGGTGAATAACGTGCAAAATTTAAACATCAATCCATGCATATCTCAATTAATCATAAAGAAAATATATTTATTTTTTTGAATAGAGTTGATTTTTGCATATATGAATTAAAAGGCTGAAATTGAGTTGCTAGGTAGTGATTAATTTTGTTATGTTGATTAAAAAACAGTTAATTAAAAGAATTTGGAATTGATTTCAATTCATAAGGTAATAGTTTTAGTCTAATTTGATTTTATGTCCAATTAAAATTGTCGATTTATTTGTGCCAAACAAGGTACGTAATATTCTGTTTGATTAAACTTAAATTGAATTTTGGTTTTTATTTTTCTTTCAATTAATATTTTGATTTGGTTTCAGTCCAAAGTTACGGTTAGAAATTTCATGAATCCGTTAAAGCAAAGTTAAATGTTCAAATTCAAATTTAAATCCTTATCAGCTAGGTTAAATTTTAGTTTTGATCTTTTATACTTTCTCAATCCACTAAAAGTATGTACACTCGCTTTTAATTTTTTCAACAATAATATTTTTGCTTCACCATTTAACCATCACTTAATTTCTTCACATGCTATTGACTTTACACACATAAACAATCAGAAAGATCAGTGTTATCGATCGATGTAATTATTAAAGTATTAATGCCTAGATAACGAGAGCAAAGTGGTGATTAACGTGCAAAATTGAAACATCAACCATGTTCACATGTTGACATTAATTGTGACGATGAGAATATTTCTTTAATTTGTTTGACTATGTAACACAATCATATGGAGCCATGTTAATTTGTGGTGGGATAACCTTGTTTATTTTGATCAAAATACTGGTGGGTTTGAATTTTTTTTTATCGGTAAATGTTAATTGTTAGTGGTTAGAAATTAGTTCACAAAGTCTCCTTACAATTTCAAATTCTCCAAACCTCCATATACTTCCAACTCCAAATTCGTTCTCAAATGGAATCGAACCCGGATCTCCCACTAACGTGAGGAACCCGGTGGTCGGGTGGGCTTCGGTTTAAATATTAATAGTAATCTGCGTTTAATTCATTGGTTAAGATATAATTTTTGGTGCAATTACAATTTTGTCCCTATTTTAATAATATATTTTATATTACTATGAAGGAAGAATGAGTTTTTCTATAACATTCTGGACAACAATAAAACAATAAACAGTAGAAATGTTTAATAAACTGCCCAAAATGGAAGGGTTAACTAAGAGGGGATGTTTACCCGTTTTTAAACCCAAAAAGTAAACAACTATTAACCTATACTAATAGTAGTAAACCAGTCTTAATTAACCTGCCTTAAGGAACAAAGTAAACACACCCTCAAGGTAATGATTAATTTTTTTAATATTTAAATAATATTAATAATTAATCTTTGGAGTTGATTTCAATTGATTAGGTGATATTAATCCCTCCATATATATTTTTTTCTATTTCTGTATATCCCATATTACATATGGGCCTGTTTTTATGCCTTTATCACCTTGATTAAATAGAGTTTTAATTATTTTCGAAATCAAATGTCAATTGTGTGAGATGGTTCACACACTAATACAAATTAATACAAATTAACAGTATGATATATGTAAATATTTTACTAATTATGCTTAATTATATCTTACTAAATGTGAGAGCCTTGGTCTTAATTATATCGCAAAAGTAAAATAATTTTCACAATGAATAATAATAATACTAATGTTAAAAATAATTATGACTATTACAAAATCAATCCACACACTTTTGGAGTAAACCACTTATGAATTTAGAACAAAATGGCCAACCGTATTTTCAAACAATATAAATTATTTTTATAAAAAAATTCAATTATTTTTATTAATATTTTTTTAATAAAAATAATTAATATTTAAAAATGTAGTCGTGTTCACGATGCACCTAACTTTTGTCATTTCAAAATGATGATCACCACTTCTAAAAAAGAAAAGAAAATACAGTATGGAAAAAGCAACTCACAATTCGATTATGGCGTAGAAGAGCTTTAGCAACTCACAACTCTCCATCGGAACCACCGTATGCGCTGCCCATGGGATCTCAGCTTCTACGACGCCGTTATTCAAGCGGTGAGCTGTAACCCTCTCTCCTATTTTTTTTTTTGTACTGGAATATTGCCCTGGAAATGCGATACTTTATTTTGAAAAGGTTTATTGTGCGAAAATTGACCATTTGTGTTTACAATTAGTGGACATCACATCCGGCGTGTTTTACCTCATAAAACTTTGAAATGAAAGTGCTAGAACAGAATTAGTCGGCTCATTTGGAATCAAACTGTTCTGCTCTGTTGTAGAGATTACATTTGTGGAACTCTAAATACTGCATTGCCATTTTACATGCTTCCTTTTACTAAAGTTTTGTGATAAATTTTCATGGTACCAGACGGTTGCCTTTCAAACGGATCACCACAGCCCAGCTTTGTAAATTTCCATATGTTAGTTGAGTAATTTTGATCACCAAGTATAATTCAGATATTTTTGGTAAAATTTTCATTTATAGAACTAATCAAGGTGTATGAAATCAGGTTGCCTCAAGTTTGAAATAAGTATGTCTTCGTGCTATTCATTTATATATCTAATACAGGTGTAAAATTTTCCTTTAGGACGGGCCAAATTTATATTGATCACAATTCATTTGACTCATAACCATGCTATCGGGTAAGGATAATGGTTATGGGCTCTGTGCTACGGAATATGATAAGACTATCTCACTTAAGTTTTTGTTGTTAGAGTAAAGATGATTTATAGAATTCTGAAACACAACTCTGATTCTCAGCTAAGATCTATACATGAAATCTATGTTCCATACTATGGAATCCATGTCAATTCTGTTCAAGGATCCTTAATCTTAAATACTAAACCAAATGACACGAGAATTTTATGGTAGCCAGAGAGGCATTTCAGTAGGATCGATCAAAGAAAGATGCCCTGGGGAAGAAGGAATTCTATGTTAAATATTAATTACCTTTGGTCGCATCTTTTATTTTGTTAAATAGTACGTTGGTAGAAGGTTAAAGATGGAGTAATACTTTTGAGAAGTTTTATAAGAGATTATCTCTACTTATGTAACTTATTTTCCAGCTCAATTTTTTTATTTGAGGTGTGGGTTTCTGCTTGAGGTCTCAACACCATTTAGTTGTCAAGATATTAAATTTATGACGATCTCATCTTTCAATGTTCGTAGATGGAAAGTCTGCACCTCTTTCTGTTAATATCCTTTTCAATTTTAATCTCTCTAATTGGATATCCTCAAGTATTTATGTAAAAATTCATTGTACTAAATACTTGCAGGTAAAATATTTCAAGGCATACAATGACTTTAGGTTCGGACTTTTGTTTTGAAATAGGCCCAACATTACCTTTGCATAATTCCGGTATAATCCGAGCAACAGCTACCAAATCGGAGGAATTGTCGCTCTAGATTAAAAGGCTGCTGAGGACGATTCTTTATTGGTACAATGTGCAGGATGCTCTCCATCGGAGCCACCGTATGAGCTTCCCATGGAATCGGTGACCGTGGTCTCAGGTATTGAACTGTTACCCTCTCTCTCCTTTTTTTTTTTTTTTTTTTTTCCTTTTTACGTTTACAGCATTTTGTCAATTTAGGCGTTATTTGGCTTATGCGTGCTGAAAAATGTTTATTGTGTGAAAACTGTGTTTAAAAATAGTGGATATCACACCTGGTGTATTTTGCCTCTACCAAAACTGGTCTTCTCTGTTATAGTTTCTTTGTTATGGAACTCTAAATACTGTATTGGCAATTTCCATAATTCATTTTATGATAATTTTCCACAAGAAGGTGATGGTACCAAATGGTTGACTGCCCACCTTTGTAAATTTCCATATGGTAGTTGAATAAGTTTGATCACCCAACCAAGTATGATTCAGAATTCTAGCTAAACTTTCCTTTACAGAACTAAATAAGGTGTATAAAACCAGGCAGCCTCCGGTTGAATTACATGTCTTTTGTGCTACTGTTATATATATATCTGACACTTGTGTAACAGCTACTGTTAATTAGAGTCTGGAAAGGTCTCCTATACGATGAGGCCCAAATTTAAAATTATCACAACTCATTTGACTCATAATCATGCTGTCGGGTCTGGATAATGGTTATGGGGCCCCGCCCCACAGAATATGATCCGACCGTCTCTCTGAATTTTTGAGTTTAGAGTTTAAGATAACCTATAGAACTCTTAAAACTCAACTCTGTTATCCTTTGGGGGCAAAACTTGTATAGGAATATATACTTCCTGCATGCGGCATGCCTTATTTTTGTAATGAAAAGAAAACACTACACCATGTGAAAGAATATACACACTTCTTCCATTCCTATAATTCTTTTCCGTAGACCTGTATCGCAGCTGGCTATTTATAGCAGCTCAGTTCTTATACTTTTGAACATGTTAACAGAATGTTAGTTATTGATATGTAATGTCTGTTGGAAGTCTGTCTCGAGACCTTAATCTGGGCAGAGGTAGTAATACTTTTGAGAAGTTTTGGAAGAGATTATTTCTACTTGTGTAACTTATTTTCAAGCTCAAGTTTTTCTAGTTGAGGACTCAACATTGTTTTGTAGTCGAGAAATTAAATTATGAGGATCTACATCTTTCAATGTTCATATATGTACTTCTTTCTATTTTTATCTTTTCAATTTTAATATCTCTAAATTGGATAAACTCGAGTATGTGTGCAAAAATTCATTGTATTAAATATTTCCGGGTAATAAATTAAATGGCATAAACACCTGAGTTTCGTTAGAAATAGGTGATGCTATATATCTGAAGCAAAACTCTTAATGATTCTTAAAGGGAATCTAGTTAATTTGATTTCATATTTTTGGGGTCATGGTACTTTAACTACTGCAAAGATTGCAAGTATATGCACTTTAGTACTTGCTGTTGAAGTAGATCATATAGAATCTCAGCTTTTGTCAGTCTTCACTTAGTATCTAATAATAATAGCCATGTTTTTGGTGAATGTAAAAGATGTTCAAATTTGGAGGTAAAATCAAGCAACTATATATGCATCAAAGCTGGAAAGTAATTTGTAATAAGCAGAGTTGCATGCATGCATATATTCTTGCCCTCACTCTTCACTAGTAATTTTCCACGTGGCGTTCCAATTATATCTCTTTCCAAATTGTATTGATAATCCTAAATTGTTGCCATGCAGGTTGAAATTTATTCGTATGCTGATTCGTACAAAGAGTAAAACAGTTAACAGACTCATTCGTTGAATTTATGAATCACAAATCACAACTTTGCAAGAAGTTAGCTTTCTAAGGAAAAAGAAAACTGTGGTCATGTTAACCAACTTAGATTGCTTCTTGTGAATGGTCCCTGATGACATCTATTCATCCAGGTAAGTCATAATCTCTTGAAACTTTTAACTACAACGTGTGAATATCATTTTGCGTGACAAGGTTGTCGTTGTACTATAAATTTGATGCTTTACAAGATTCAGGAATTGTCTTTTGTCATTATCCTTCTCACATATAAATTGCATAGAGATGTCTTAACTTTGCCAAACTCATGTCACTTTAATGTTTACATTTAAAACTTTGCAACCAGTCAGTTTTTGTTGTTCGGTGTTTCCAGAAAGTATTAGTAGTTGCTGGCATCAGAAAAGTAAGCATGATAAAATCTTTAGAATTTATGATGTAGTACTAGTCTTAACTTAATTACCTCTTTCACAAACTGCGTATAGTTATTTAAACTTGATGATGGGTGTGTTTTTACAAACACTGCATACATAAATATGACTTATTTCTTAACAATTTTTTCTGAACAATGTTTCTATTATAATACCATCACTAAAAACCATGTAAATTTTTTGAGTTTATCTAAATCAGCAAGTGGACCAGAAAATGTCCAAATCCTGATCCATGTGTTTTATAGTTAGATCAATGTCTTTTGTTATGAAACGGACATATTATTTGCGCTATATATATATATATATATATATATATGCTATCCTACATATGACAAAATGAGCTAAATAATGTTCATCGTTATGTTCCTAACAATGGAATTGCAATATCCACTCTAATATTTAATAATTTTATTTTTCTCTAAGCCCATTGAAATAAAATTAATAAGCCCATTATATAAGGATTCTAATTTCTAACCCTAATTCCAATAAAATCCTGGCCCATACAAAAGCCCATTTTATAAGATTCTAACCCTAATCCTAGCCTCTTCACAATTCTCTATATATAGGTCTCCCATCTCAACTAGGGTAAGACACAACACTTTCTTTTCCCCTCTTGCACTGCGGCCATAAAAAGCCCATTATATAAAATTGTATCCCTAACCCTAACCCTGGCCTCTTCACAATTCTATATATATATATAGGTCTCTCACTAGGGTATGTCACAACTCTTTTGTTTCCTCTTGCACCGCAGCCCATACAAAAGCCCAATATAGATTCTGAATCTAACCCTAGCCCCTTCACAATTCTATATAAATAAGTCTCCCATCTCAACTAGCGTAAGACACAACTCTTTTTCCCTCTCTTGCACGGCTGCCCATATAGAAGCCCATTATATAAGATTCTAACCCTAACCTAGCCTCTTCACAATTCTATAATATATAGGTCTCTCAATAGGGTATGACACAACTCTTTTCTTTCCCCTATTGCAGATCACAAGCCCATACAAAAGCCCATTATAGATTTTGATCCTAATGGCCCCTTCACGATTCTATATATATAAGTCCCCCAAAAAAACTAGGGGAAGACACAACTCTTTTTCCCCTCTTGCACGGTGGCCCATACAGAATCCCATTGTATAAGATTCTAACCCTAACCCTAGCCTCTTCACATACAAAAGCCCATTGCCTTCTTGCACTACGGCCCATACAAAATCCCATTATAGATTCTAAACCTAACCCTAGCCCCTTCAAAATCTATATATATAGGTCTCCCATCTCAACTAGGGTAAGGCACAACTCTTTCTTTCCATTGTTGCACGGCGGCCGCACCACCATCTCTCATGTCTTTTCTACTTACTCTCAGTTCGTAGGTAATTACTTTGCTCATTTATACTTATCCATATATTGTGAAATTTTGATATGTTGCTCTTTGTTATGATATAATTATACAATGAAAATTTCAAAATTATTGGACTTGTATTTTATTAGATATGAATTTTATATTATTCAAATTAAAACTTATGTTTTCTCTATTCCATTTGAAGACTCAAAATATGTATCTATAGATCTCTAAATAATCTGATTTTCTTATCGCTCATTCACCGGATTTGGGATATTTATATTTCTAATTTGAAAAATCGAAAAAACATATTTACTGAGATCTCCAAATAATTTGATTTTTGGATATGTTATAACTTGTTATGTTTATTATATCCTGGGTAACTTTTTTGAAGGACCTGGTGATGGAAAAATGAGGATCGTAACTTTAAAAAACAGCTGATAGAGGTCAAATCAGCCCGAATAAACCCAAATCCGGCTAATCGGCCCGATTTGGACTGATTGACCTTATATTGCCTGAATTCGGGCTGAATTTGGACCCGATTTGGGTTGATTCAGACTGATTTAGCCCTAATTTGCTGCTTTTATAAGTTAAAGTGAATACATGGATTTGGGTTGGGTTTGGCCTAAATTCGCCACTTTTTAAAGTTATTGTCCCGTGAAATGTTATCCCCCTAAGTAATCCTTTAAAAACATTTTTTCCATTATATTCTTTAAGATTTTTATTATTCCGCTTTTTATTTATTAAATATTCAACTTTTACACTTGTCCTTTAAAATTTACAAGTTCAACAGTTTCAGATTTAAATTAATCTCAAATTTTTTTATATATGATATAATTTTGAGTATATATAAAATTAATCTCAATTTTTTAACCTTTTATTTTATATGATATACTATTGAAATATTATTATACAATGAGTGAATACTTCTAGGAATTCAAATTCCTTTTGATTAACTTAACTTTATACAAGTTGACCACAAAGTTTCAATTATTTTAGATCTACACCCTCGTTCACAAGTATTTCATTTTATCCCCTCAATTTTTCAAGAATTATGTTTTAGTCCCCCAACCTTTTAAAATTCTCATTTAGTCCTCCAACTTCTCAAAAATGAAAACTTGGCTCTTTTAGTTTCTCAAAATTATATTTAGGCTTCAAATTTCCAAGAACAAAGAAGTTGCCCAAAAGGCTTTCCAAAAATATCTTATTAGTCTAAACCTTTTCCAAGCTACTTTCAATGTACTGAGTTTCCAATCTCTCTTCTTTTTCAAGGAAATCATGTTGGTTGAAGTTGTTTCTTCTTGGTTTTGTAGTAGCAAATTTTCTCATGTTGCTTTATCCTGTATTTGGTAGGTGGAACGCCATTCGCATTTATTTGCTGATGGATACGAAGCGTTTATGCGACTTTTTGCTATTCTGGAAAAATGGGTGTGGTCGTGGTACATTAACCTCAGCTGACATTGCAGAACCTGTTGATGTGGTGGATCTAACTCAAGAGAGTGTGAAGAGAGTGAAAAGAGATGCAATGGGTGCCAAGAAACTGAATGAAGAACAGTACGGTTATGAGATCCAGAGCTATGATGATTCAGATTATTATCCATCAGACCCCACTTGTTCTCCAGCTAAGGTTTCTTTATTTCTTTTTTCATTTTATGTAACCTTTTATTTATTATCTGCTTGTTTTCTTTTACTAAGCTCCCTGTGTAGTGAATTGTATAACTATGTTTTCTTTTTAATTTTTATAGGTGCACATTATAAGGGCAAATGATTCGACTGAGGCTGATGGTGCTCTTAGCCTTCTAATTTTGGTTCCTCAAACAAAGCAGAATGATGCAGGTTAGTTTTGATGATCATCTCACTTATTTGATGATATTCTAACATTCCCTTGAAATAACTTGAAACCATGACACAGAGGTTAGTTTTGATGATCATCTCACTTATTTGATGATATTCTAACATTCCCTTGAAATAACTTGAAACCATGACACAGAGGGAGCTATGGATGCACAAAGCAAGAAGAAGAGGCGTCCGAAATCGAAGAAACCCAAGGCAGGTGCAACGGGGCTCCAATTTGGACATGATAATAATGGGGTTGCTTCTGAGGTTGAGGTGACCAAGTTCCTTGGATCTTCTTTTCCTTCTAAAGATATTAAAAGCTTCGAGGAATTTCACACTATGGTGAATGGAGCATCCGTCAAGTCTGATCTTCCTGAACATATTCGTCGAAAATACTATGTGGTTTGTGCCAGCAAATATGTTTTATAAAATTTTCCTTAGAAGTCAATTGCTGCAATGTTGTATCTATATCTAATTTTGATGTCTAATTTTTTTGTTAATTTCCAATGGATCTTCCTAACAAAATATGTACTGAGACTGAGTTTGCACTATTTTGCAGGATGTTGCAGGAAAGATACTTACTTTTGCTCAAGTCGGTCATCGAGGGATTTGTATTCTTTCTGCAATGTCACACTTCGCCAGCCTGGTTTTTCTGGGGGTACACATGAGGTTCGTTCTCTCATCCTCGATTATTATTATTATTATTTTCGCTCCTGCTCAAATAATTACATCGCTCTAATCTTTAAATTTTAATGATGTTGCTCCTGTTTGCATATGATCATTTTCTAAATTTACTTGCTGCTCAGTTAAATGAAAAACAAAACTTTCTTGGTTTGTAGCAGTTGGTCATTGTTGTGCATTTTATTATTGAATGTATCTGTAAAGCTTGATCGTGCTTCTTGAATGTTGATCTGCATATCATATCATTCTAATTTTCTGGTGTTCAGGATATTAGATAAGAGCATTTTTGTCATACCAAAGTTAATACTGTTGTTGGATTAAGTACATCAATAGATTCCTGCCAGAATTATAGGAAGGAGAGTTCCATGGAAAAACACATGCCAAAAGTTCTTAGACCTACTCAAAATAAAATTAACTCTTTCTCTCTCTTGATTTCATTTTTGTTAAGGGTTCCAGTGATCGAAAGGAAGGAACTCGATCTGCATCTATTCAAGAGGAGGCTACAACAAGGTTTATATATGATCAGTTTATATATCAACCTTTTTATGTGTTCAAATAATTTTTTCGAGTTATTCATTTTATGATTATAAAAAAATGTTTGTAGGTGGTCATGGAAAAAATGGAGGGAGATAAGCTCGATCAGTGTTTGAATTCTCTCCGACGACAACGAGCTCCTCCTATGCTTTAAGGAAACACTACTTCACCCTTCTCCATTGTTATGAGCTCGTTTACTTCTTTCGGGTTCATAATGATAAGAAAGAGAGAAAGAAGATTTCCGATGCTTTGAGGAAACACTACTTCACACTGCTCCATCGTTATGAACTCATTTACTTCTTCCGGGTTCATGATGATGAGAAAGAGAGAGAAGAGTTCCGATGCTTTAAGGAGACACTTCCTTCTCATTCCTCCATTGTTATGAGCTCATTTACTTCTTTCGGGTTCATGATGATGAGAAAGAGAGAGAAGAGTCCCGATGCTTTAAGAAAACATTACTTCACACTCCTCCATTTATGAGCTCATCTACTTCTCCATTGTTATGAGCTCATTTACTTCTTTCGGGTTCATGATGATGAGAAAGAGAGAGAAGAGTCCCGATGCTTTAAGAAAACATTACTTCACACTCCTCCATTTATGAGCTCATCTACTTTTTTCGGGTTCATGATGATGAGAAAGAGAGAGAAGAGTCCCGATGCTTTAAGGAAACACTACTTCACACTCCTCCATTTATGAGCTCATTTACTTCTTTCGGGTTCATGATGATGAGAAAGAGAGAGAAGATTTCCGATGCTTTAAGGAAACACTACTTCACACTCCTCCATCATTATGAGCTCGTTTACTTCTTTCGGGTTCATGATGATGAGTAGTGTGTGTATTTTTAAAATGTATTAGTTGTTTTATTAAAAGAATATTAATTTGTTTATACTTGTTTAACTGATGCATAATAGACCAACTCCTTTTTTATTCCTTATTTACTAGGAAATAACGTGAACTGCACATGGAAAAAGTCTAGAGAGGGAGAATTAGTGAAATCAGTAAAGATTGATGTGTTAGCTGATTTTGAGGTCTTGAATGTATTAATATGAGGGCGAACCTATATTATACTCTTTTCGTCCCATAAAATTTTTATACTTTGTTTTAACTAGTGATGTCAAAATCGAATCAGATTGACCGATTCAACCGGACCGCCCTTTAAACTGCCCGATTAGCCCCTAAAAACCATTTTTAGGGTCGAACCGAATTGAATCGGTAAGAACCGGATAAATCCGGTCAAATTGGAGGAAATCTGGGGACCGCTCAAACATTTTTTTTTCTTCATAGGGTCATTTTTTTCTTTTCTCAATCCAAATCCATATAATGAAAAAAAGTTATGGAATTCAAGAATAAATGTGAGAAGATGGAGAAATAAAGGAGGAGAAGATGAAAATCGTAGCACAATGCTTTCATTCTTAGGCCATCTCCAGCAAGGCTGGAGATTGGCGCAAAACTCCACAATTTAAGCCCAGCAGACCACTTCAAATTTGCGCTATTGTAAAATTGTGTACGGATGAGACATTTCTTGCGCCATTTGTAGCATCAAAAGTTGTTGCGCTACATTTTCTTTTAATTTTTTTATTCTTTTATTTCCTTTTCCTTTTGTTTTTAATTCTTTTATTTTATTTTATTTTATTTTCTTTTCTTTTTTTTATTCTTTTATGTACTTTTATAGTTTTTTAATGTAAATATAAATTATATTGTTGAGGTGTTTATCCAATTATTATTTTAATTTAATATTAAAAATTTATTTATTTTTTTATCTACACAAAAATTATATATTTAAAAATAATGTGAAAATTAAAATACTTCATTTAATTGAAAACATAATATAACATTACTAATAAAATAATCAACATTACAATACAAACATTACAATAATAAAAACGATTACATAATATTACTACAAATAGATAAAATTACACAAAAAAAGACTTACGATCATAATAACTAATAGATAAAAACGATCATAAAAACAGATAGCCAATATAGCTTTTAATAATCGAAGGTCACTTCCGGATCCCCCAAGATCGGAAATTGTCCAAACATATCAAACATTGCCGGTGTTTGCCATGTGTGCTTGTCTTCTTTTCTCGTATAAATAGTTGTTGTTCATATTTCAATGACATACGACGCTCAGGATCCTCAATTGAGTTTGAATCCATGCACATGATTTTATCGTCTCTTAATCGTTGACGAATTTCTATTTTTTTCTTGTTCGGCTTCCACTTTTTCTCGTAATACTTCCAAACCACGATCACTTTTTTCAACTAAACCCCGCAATAATTCTCGAAGTTTCTCACTCTCCTCTTTGATAGTTTGTAAAAAACTAGACCTCTCTTTACCTTGTTTTCTCTTCAATTTGGACTTTTGACCCTCTTGGGATGTGATGGAGAACTGTCCGACATTGTATTCATCACTTAAATTAATAATGAATGAAGGGGTGAAGGATTAGGGAAATTAGGGGACTCCGACATATTTTCGTCAAAATCGAGGAGACTCCACCATGAGTTTGAGCCTGGGCCTGCAAATAGTCAAAAAGCCAACGTTGTTTCAATCATGTGCCGATCACGTGCACATTTTTTCTTGGGACCTTTCGTGAAAATGTTCAAAATTATGAGAAAAAATACAAAATTTGGCAACAAAAAAAAAAAAAAATTCGGATCAATTATAGAGTTATGGGATGAAATTGAAATTACTAATTTTTGGGACCTTTTGTGGAAAAGTTTAAAATTATGGGACAAAATTGAATTTTAAATCGCCGAATAATATAAGTAAAGATCTGAACTACAACTTAATCTCTTTATCTTCCCATTGAAAGATAACTCAAATATATATTCAACTCTTTCTACTTTATTTTCCACAACTAAATACACCCACAAATCAATCACAAGCTAGCTGATAACAAATCGAAGAGGGCCGGTGCAACGCCAACCATGAAGAGCTGGAATATCATGTTGAGGTTGAATTTTGTAGTACTATGGAAAAGAAGGGCAGCTTGTAACAAAGAAGGTCAGAAATTGTTGTTGCAATATCCAGTTCCTCATCACCCCTGATATGTAAGTTTTGCATTATATATTAGGTGGTGCAGAGCTTGTAACAACATTATTATGATGGCAATCAAGAAACTCCACCAGGTATCTCGGAGTCCGCCTATCACCGAATCTTACATTCATGTCAGCATTTTTGGCATATGTAATTTCTTCAGTGAGACAATTATGGCAATGGAGCTCATCAACTCTTTTGTTCGTACACGTTGGATGATACCTGAACCATAGTGGACACGGTATGATTAAAAAAATTAGTCAACATATATAGGTAGGGTAAAAGGTCCCAAGAGAATGAGTGATCTCGCAAAATGGTCTTTTTTTTTTTTATATTTTTGGTCTTGTAGTTTTTTCGATATTTTTAATCCAAAAATTGTAGGTTTGGTCCCAAAAGAATGATAAATTGCAGTTTTGATTCCAAAAAGAATGAGATAAAATTTCAGTTTTGGTCCTAAAATATAATGAGTACCAAATTCAAGGCCTTATATAACTCTTTCACACAAACTATATAATTTAATTTCTTATCTTAAACCATTTTATGAATTTTAATTTACAAATTATAATGGAAGGACTTACCATTGTTTTGAAGAACACTTTTCGTCTTCGGTTGATCGCTGTTATTCAACTTCCAATCTTCATTGCACCGCCACGGGATTGCCGAAGTTGTTGTTGTGGTCTATTATTTGTTTCTGAATTCTAATGAGCTTCACCGCCCCAATAACCACCCCTAGTAAAAGATCCTCCTTTTGATCTCCCTTGATATGTTGGTTTTGCAATTGTTGATGCCTGATGACAATTATTTCCATAGCCCCACCATAAAGGAATAGTCTTTCACTAACTATTGTTGTATTGTGACCTTCCTTCTCTTGCTTATGCCCATCACCTCTAACACTCGGTAAGATCCACGTTTTGGAGGCAATCATCACTGAAAAATAAACCAATATATCGAGTTAACTTTTTTTTTTTTTTGATCGAGCAAAGGGTGACTCGAACCCATGACCTTTGGGTCATAGGTAGTGGAGCTCTAACCACTTGAGCTATACCACTTCGTCATATATAAAATCTCTAACTGATTTAATATTAAAAATTACCATGTGTACAGTTGCATCGTACAATGGTGTACATATATGAGATGAATTGTACATAAATATACTCCAGATTATATTATATATAAGATGTACAAATGTAATTTCATGTGTTGAGTATAGAGATGTTAAACGGGCTGATCCTAACCCATTAGGGCTAGCCTTATAGGACCACGGGCCTAAACGGTTCCGAGCCTTACCGGTTCACTCTTAACGGGCCGACAATTGTTGGAACCTAACCCTAACCCTAATGGGCAACTAATGGGCTCAAGAAAAAAATAAATTTTAATATAAAATCTTAAATTATAATTATAATGTAACATAATACAAACTTAAAACATAAATATTGTTTACAAATTCATTAGAAATACATCAAAATAGTTAAACAATAAAGAATTACAACAAAATAGATTGTCAAATTAAATCGCTTAAATAAACTCAACTTATTTGCGAACATTCTATTCTTTTTTTTCTTGAAATATCTCAAACCCTTTTAGTAACATTTTGTTCTTTATTAACTTTTATCTTTAAGAGTTTTCAACTCCAATTTTTCCCTTGTTAAATAACTAATAGACATAAGGTTAGTAAATTAAAAAAATAAAAATAATAATAAACGGGCCGACGGGCCTTTTAGCCCGGGCTAATCGGTCCGAGCCAAAAAGATCCGATTTTAAATGGCCCATTAAATTTCTGGCTCTAACCCTTCATTTTTCGGGGCTAAACGGGCAGGCGTGACCCTTTTAACATCTCTAGTTGAATATGTTAATTATGTATATTAGAGGTATAAATAAAAGGCAAAAACAATTTGAAACTCTTACTTAATATAATAGATCTAGAAACAACATGAATTCTGCATAAAAAGAATTTAAAATTCGTACTTAAAAAAATACAAATCTAATTGTTCTATATATTTATAACATATATAATAAGCTGTAACATACCAAAATCTTGAAGTTTGGAGTTTTGAGTTTAGAATGAATTACCTATGAAACCAAATGAAGGAGAAAACACATTACATTGAGAAATGGTGGTGTAACAACGGGTTTTTCAAAGAAGAGCGGCTAGGGTTTGCTTGGGTTGTGAAGGAGGAAAGAAAAAAATTGTATGCCTACTTGAGATTTGAAAGCCAAATATATAATGCAATATGTGGTGGCTAGGGTTTTCTTGGGATGGGTAGCTAGGGTTTGCCTAAAATTTGGGCCATAAATTTTATGTAATGGGTTTTATTTTCTTCAATGGGCTTAAGATTAAAGTAAAATAACTTTCACAATTAATAATAATACTAATTAATGTTAAAATTAACAATAATATTACAAAATCAATCCAGTCTTTTATGGACTAAATCAATTATGAATTTGGAACAAAAATGATCAAATCATTCTCCTTTTGATTTTTTTCCAAAAAAAAAAAAATCAAGAGTAGGTCTCTTTGTGCACCAACGTACTGCAACTTAAGTGCATTTTTAACATTATCAATTATCACTAAAAAGTGCAGCTAGCCACTACAAATAATACTAAGATAACAAATTAAAATAAAAAAATTGAAAAAGAAAGAGATGAGCTTCAACAACTCACAATTCGATAATGGCGTTGTAGATACTGGAATCATCGTCAACAATTGTCCCGATAATATTTGTGTGAACCAAATCCATTCATTTAGTTTTTCTCCATTTTTATTTGTAGATATATGGTGTATTATCTTCAAATCCGTTGATTTCAAATGACTCCATCCAAATAGAGCCTTAAAGTTATGAGACAAAATTGAATTTTATCCCCGTATTAACTCGAATAAATGTAAATATTGTTACTGCGCTAGGGCTTTGAAACCCCTTTTTCTATAAGGTAATTAATGTAATTGTTGTTTTGCCTTTTTCTATATATTAAAAAAATTATATCTATAATATTAATTTTTTTCCATACAAGGGGTTTAATTAAATTTATTGGTATCAAAAGGATCACAATTTATAAAATAAAAAGAAAAAGGACCAAATAAAATCTAGGTTCGGGCAAAGTTACATGACCATTTTTGAAATTATCTCATTTATCCCAATTCGTAACATGATTTGACTCTAGCTCGATTTATGGTATAGCTACTCAACAATGATATTTGTAATAATATAACGTTATTGAAGCAACCATGCCAGTTTTTTTTTTTGATCGGTCAAAGTGTGATTCGGATCCATGACCTTTGGGTCATAGGTAGTAAAACTCTAACCATTTGAGTTATATCACTTCGTCACACCCAGACCAGTTTGAGTTGAGAAATTAACAATCAAAATATCAAACAAACACAAAACTTATATTTTTATTGAAACTTATGAGGATGTGGAATCCCCAAATTATTATTGTGCACACATAAACACCAACAACAAAAGTACCATAATTAAATACAACACAAAACCATCGGTCGAGGATAAGGTGGACTTTTGATGTTGTAATTTGGCCAAGGTCCATCCATGACATGATCTTCCTAGCTAAGATTATATAACATCTTCTAATCTAGTAAGATATCATTCTTATCCTCCATAGTGATCGATGATTTTCAACGTCTCCATCTGCGTAGGTACAAAAACAAAGAAAATTCATTCAATTGATATATACATAACCATTGATATATATGCTAGGAAAAAAGGTTTTTATCCATACAAGTCCCAAAAGATATGTTAATTATGAATTTGGGGCATGAAAGTAAAACTTATCAATTCAAGACCTACAAGATGTTTATATTAAGTGATTTTATTAATTCGGACCTCAAAGATAGGTCTTAATTTAAACATTTTTCAGGCTAGATTGATAAAATCTCTTAATATAAACATCTTTCAATCCCAAATTGATAAGTTTTATCTTTCAGACTCCAAATTGATAATTAACATATTTTTCGAGTCTTGTCTTGATAAAAAAAGAAAAAAAAGACGTACACCATTGATTAATTTCTTACTTAAAAACACTATATAAATGAAACAAAATTGAAATGTTGGCAGTAACTAATGCATCAATATCTATCTAGAAACCAGCAAAATTAAATCAGCGTAGAATATATATTAATTAATTGATTTTCCCTGATAAAGGTCAATCAAACTATAAAAGTAATTGACATGAAATTGAGTAATAAATTAGATTAGAACATGTAGATACATATTTAAATGAAAATCGGTTGATGTTATATAATTGTTAAGAGTAGGAAAAAGCAATATATATATATATATATATATATATATATATATATATATACTCTCTTCCATTTAAAATATATGTCATCCTAAGCTAATGGACATATTTTAAGAAAATTATTTACTTCCTTCTATGCCCTTAATTAATAATTTTGAAATTTTCCACGTGACTTTAAAGATTATTATTATCAATGTAATTTTTACAAAAACTAACTGTAAATTGGGAACACTATAAATGATTCATATTAAAAAGTATAAAACGATATTTAAATTGCAAATAATACAAAAAATCAAAACGGCACATATTATGAAGAGAAGGGAGTATATAATTACTTCATTGGAGGAAAGCGAGGGTCTAAAGCAAACATTGTTGCTGTAGGAAGATTGAGAGCAAAAGAAATATTAATTAGATCGCTTAGTTCAAGTGTGAGGTGAGGAAAACACTTGTAGAAGGCTGCACCTTATAAAGGGGAATTAAGGAGCATCTCCAAATTATTTATTTATTAATTAATATTATTATTATTATTATTAATTATGGGGGTCGTAGCTATATAATTAATTTAGTGTTGGGTATAGGTGGCACTGATAACTGCACCAAAGTGGTGAATAACGTGCAAAATTTAAACATCAATCCATGCATATCTCAATTAATCATAAAGAAAATATATTTATTTATTTGAATAGAGTTGATTTTTGCATATATGACTTAAGAGTAGTATTTGTGTGCATATGGTGCACAATAAAAGATTGTGTGCACAAGTTTGGTAGCAGTGTAGTATTATTTAGTCTTGTATAGTATTAGTTTGGTTATAGTGTAGTATTATTTCGGTAATGTATATTATTAGTTTGGTTACAGTGTAATATTATTTCAGGCATTTTATAGTGTATTAGTTTAGTTAGCAACATTGTATAGTATTAGTTTAATTACGGTATAGTATTAAATGAAAACATTGTGCACACAAATATTTTCCATGAATTAAAAGGTTGAAATTGAGTTGTGATGATTAAAAAACAGTTAATTAAAAGAATTTGGAATTGATTATAATTCAAAAGGTAATAGTTTTAGTCTAATTTGATTCTATGTCCAATTAAAATTGTCGATTTATTTGTGCCAAACAAGGTACGTAATATTCTCGTTTGATTAAACTTAAATCGAAACCAAGGGGCATAGCCCACTTGGCCACCGGCTCCTCACTTAAGTGGGAGACTGAGTTCGATTCCCTTAGGGAACGAATTGGAGTGGGAGATATAAGGAGACTTGGAGAATTTAAATTTGTAAGGAGACTTGACGAACTAACTTCTAACCACTAACAACTAACATTTACCGATAAAAAAAAAAAAAAACTTAAATTGAATTTTGGTTTTTTCTTTTTTCTTTCAATTAATATTTTGATTTGGTTTCAGTCCAAAGTTACGGTTAGAAATTTCATGAATCATTAAAGCAAAGTTAAATATTCAAATTCAAATTTAAATCCTTATCAGCTAAGTTAAATTTTAGTTTTGATCTTTTATGCTTTCTCAATCCACTAAAAATATGTACATCCTGTTTTTTTCAACAATAATATTTTTGCTTTACCATTCAACCATCACTTAATTTCTTCACATGCTATTAACTTTACACACACAAACAACCACTTATTATGTATGGAAAGATCAATGTTATCGATCGAGGTAATTATTAAAGTATTAATGCCTAGATAACGAGAGCAAAGTGGTGATTAACGTGTCCCCGTCAAAAAAAAAAAAAGTGGTGATTAACGTGCAAAATTGATACATCAACCTTGTTGACATATTGACATTAATTGTGGCGATGAGAATATTTCTTTAATTTGTTTGCAATCATATGAGGATGCGTTTACTTTGCCCACATGGATATGCTTTAATTTGTTTAATTTGTGGCGATGATAATATTTCTTTAATCTGTTTGACTAGATAGATGCTCATAGATATGCCTTTTGCAATCATATAAGGCTCCGTTTACTTTGTGGTGGTATAATCTTTGTTTACTTTGATCAAAATGCTGGTGGGTTTGTTTTTTTTTATCGGGAAATATTAATTGTTAGTGGTTAGAAGTTAGTTCACCAAGTCTCTTTATAATTTCAAATTCTCCAAGTCTCTTTATACCTCCAACTCCAAATTCGTTCCCAAAGGGAATCGAACCTGGTCTCCCACTAAAGTGAGGAACCCGATAGCCAGTGGGCTTCGATTTAAATATTAATAGTAACATGCGTTTACTTCATTGGTTAAGATATAATTTTTGGTGCAATTACAATTTTGTCTCTGATTTAAAAATATATTTTATATTACTATGAAGGAAGAATGGGGACAACAATAAAACAATTGTATTATTTTCTATTAATCTAGAGGAAGACCATGATGAGATTAATTAATGACTTATTTTCTTATATATGATGTTTATTACTTTATATTTTATGGGAAAAAAAAATTGTGTGAGATGGTTCACACACTAATACAAATTAACAGTATGATATATGTAAATATTTTACTAATTGTGCTTAATTATACCTTACTAAAAGTAAAATAATTTTCACAATGAATAATAATAATACTAATGTTAAAAATAATTATGACTATTACAAAATCAATCCACACACTTTTGGAGTAAAGCACTTATGAATTTAGAGCAAAATGGCCAACCGTATTTTCAAACAATATAAATTATTTTTATAAGAAAATACAATTGTTTTTATTAATATATTTTTAATAAAAATAATTAATATTTTAAAAAATGTAGTCGTTTCAAAATGATGATCACCACTTCAAAAAAAGAAAAAGAAAATACAGTATGGAAAAAGCAACTCACAATTCGATAACGGCGGTGTAGAAGAGCTTTAGCAACTCACAATTCGATAATGGCGGTGTAGAAGTAGAAGAGCTTTAGCAACTCACAACTCTCCACCGTATGCGCTGCCCATGGGATCTCAGCTTCTACGACGCCGTTATTCAAGCGGTGAGCTGTAACCCTCTCTCCTATTTTTTTTTTTTTTTGTACTGGAATATTGCCCTGGAAATGCGATACTTTATTTTGAAAAGGTTTATTGTGCGAAAATTGACCATTTGTGTTTACAATTAATGGACATCACATCTGGTGTGTTTTACCTCATAAAACTTTGAAATGAAAGTGCTAGAAGGGAATTAGTCGGCTCATTTGGAATCAAACTGTTCTGCTCTGTTGTAGAGATTACATTTGTGGAACTCTAAATGCTGCATTGCCATTTTACATGCTTCCTTTTACTAAAATTAGTTTTCAAGATATTAAATTTATGGCGATTTCATCTTTCAATGTTCGTAGATGGAAAGTCTGCACCTCTTTCTGTTAATATGCTTTTCAATTTTAATCTCTCTAATTGGATATCCTCAAGTATTTATGTAAAAATTCATTGTATTACATACTTGCAGGTAAAATATTTCAAGGAATACAATGACTTTAGGTTCTGACTTTTGTTTTGTAATAGGCACAACATTACCTTTGCATAATTCGGTATAAGTATAATCCGAGCAACAGCCACCAAATCGGAGGAATTGTCGCTCTAGATTAAAAGGCTGCTGAGGACGATGCTTTATTGGTACAATGTGCAGGATGCCCTCCATCGGAGCCACCGTATGAGCTTCCCATGGAATCGGTGACCGTGTCTCAGGTATTGAACTGTTACCCTCTCTCACACTTTATTTTTTTCTTATTACATTTACATCATTTTGTCAATTTAGGCGTTGTTTGGCTTCTGCGTGCTGGAAAAATGTTTATTGTGTGAAAACTGTGTTTATAAATAGTAGATATCACACCTGTTGTATTTTGCCTCTACCAAAACTGGTCTTCTCTGTTATAGTTTCTTTGTTATGGGACTCTAAATACTGTATTGGCAATTTCCATAATTCATTTTATGATAATTTTCCACAAGAAGGTGATGGTATCAAATGGTTGACTGCCCACCTTTGTAATTTCCATATGGTAGTTAAATAAGTTTGATCACCCAACCAAGTATGATTCAGAATTCTAGCTAAACTTTCCTTTACAGAACTAAATAAGGTGTATAAATCCAGGCAGCCTCCGGTTGAATTACATGTCTTATGTGCTACTGTTATATATATATATATATATATATATATATATATATATATATATCAACACTTGTGTAACAGCTACTGTTAATTAGAGTTTAGAAAGGTCTCCTATACGATGAGGCCCAAATTTAAATTTATCACAACTCATTTGACTCATAATCATGCTGTCGGGTCTGGATAATGGTTATGGGGCCCTGTCCCACTGAATATGATCCGACCGTCTCACTGAATTTTTGTGTTAAGAGTTTAAGATAAGCTATATAACTCTTAAAACCCAACTCTGTTTTCCTTTGGGGGAACTTGTATAGGAATATATACTTCCTGCATGCGGCATGCCTTATTTTTTGTAATGAAAAGAACACACTACACCATGTGAAAGCATATACACACTTCTTCCTTTCCTATAATTCTTTTCCGTAGACCTGTATCGTAGCTGGCTATTTATAGCAGCTCAGTTCTTTATACTTTTGAACATGTTAACAGAATGTTAGTTATTGATATGTAATGTCTGTTGGAAGTCTGTCTCTAGACCTTAATCTAGGCAGAGGTAGTAATACACTTGAGAAGTTTTGGAAGAGATTATTTCTACTTGTGTAACTTATTTTCAAGCTCAAGTTTTTCTATTTGAGGTGTGAGTTTCTAGTTGAGGTCTCAACCTTGTTTTGTAGTCGAGATATTAAATTTATGAGGATCTACATCTTTCAATGTTCATAGATGCACTTCTTTCTATTTTTATCTTTTTCAATTTTAATTTCTCTAAATTGGATAACCTCAAGTATGTGTGCAAAACTTCATTATATTAAATACTTGCGGGTAAAATATTTAAAGGCATAAAGACTTTTAGGATCTGATTTTCATTAGAAATAGGTGATGCTACTTATCTGAAGCAAAAATCTTAAAGGAAATCTAGTTGATTTGATTTCATATTTCAGGGGTCATGGTACTCTAACTACTGCTAAGATTGCACGTATATGCACTTTAGTATTTGCTGTTGAAATTGATCGTATAAAATCTCAGCTTTTGCGCAAATGGCCAAGGAAAAGATCAAATCTTCCAAACATATCTCATATTTTGTCAGTCTTGGCTCAGTATCTACTATCTAATAATAAAAGCCATGTATTTGGTGAAAGTAAAAGATGTTCAAATTTGGATGTCAAATTAAGAAACTATATATGCATCAAAGCTGGAAAGTAATTTGTAATAAGGAAAGTTGCATGCATGCATATATTCTTGCCCTCACACTTCACTAGTATTTATCCACATGTCATTCCAATTATATCTCTTTCCAAATTGTATTGATAATCTAAATTGTTGCCATGCAGGGTGAAACTTATTCGTAAAATAACTGATGAAGAAATAAAAGTATATTTCTCCGGAGCTGATTCTTACAAAGAGCAAAAAGTTAAGAGACTCATTTGTTGAATTATGAATCACGAATCACAACTTTGCAAGAAGTTAGCTTTCGAAGGGAAAAAAATTATGTGGTCATGTTAACCAACTTAGGTAGCTTCTTGTGAATGGTCCTTGATGACAACTATTCATCCAGGTAAGTCATAATCTCTTAAAACTTTTATTAACTACAACATGGAAGATGTTATTTTGAGTGACAAAGTTGTCGTTGATGCTTTACAAGATTCAGGAACTGTCTTTTTCATTTTAGTGTTTTTGTCGTTATCCTTCCCACATATTAAGGATTAACTGCATAGAGATGTCTTAACTTTGCCAAACTCATGTTATTTTGATGTTCACATTAAAAATTTGCAACCACTCAGGTTTTGTCATTCGGTGTTTCAAGAAAGTGTTAGTAGCTGCTGGCATCAGAAAAGTAAGAATAATAAAATCTGAAGAATTTAGGGTTTAGTCCTAACTAAATTACCCTCTCTCGATACTTTCACAAACCGTATAGAAATATATACTTCCTGCATGCCTTATTTTTGTAATGGAAAGAACACACTTCTCCGTGTGAAAGCATGTACACACTTCTTCCTTTCCTTTAATTCTTTTCCGTAGACCTGTATCGTAGCTGGCTATTTATAGCAGCTCAGTTCTTATACTTTTGAACAAGTTAACAGAGAGTTAGTTATTGTTGGAAGTCTGTCTCGAGACCTTAATCTGGGTAGAGGTAGTATTACTTTGGAGAAGTTTTGGAAGAGATTATTTCTACTTGTGTAACTTATTTTCAAGCTCAAGTTTTTCTATATGAGGTGTGGGTTTCTAGTTAAGGTCTCAACTTTAATTTGTAGACGAGATATTAAATTTACGAGGATCTACATCTTTCAATGTTCATAGATGCACTTCTTTCTGTTTTTATCTTTTCAATTTTAATTTCTCTAAATTGGATAACCTCAAGTATTTTTGCAAAACTTCATTGTATTAAATACTTGTGGGTAAAATATTTAAAGGCATAAAGACTTTTAGGATCTGATTTACGTTAGAAATAGGTGAAGCTATTTATCTGAAGCAAAAATCTTAATGATTCTAATAGGGAATCTAGTTGATTTGATTTCATATTTCTGGGGTCATGGTACTTTAACTACTGCTAAGATTGCAAGTATATGCACTTTAGTATTTGTTGTTGAAATTGATCGTATAAAATCTTGCTTTTGCGCAAATGGCCAAGGAAAAGATCAAATCTTCCAAACATATCTCATATTTTGTCAGTCTTGGCTCTTGACTCAGTATCCAATAATAAAAGCCATGTATTTGGTGAAAGTAAAAGACATTCAAATTTGGAGGTAAAATTAAGCAACTATATTTGCATCAAAGCTGGAAAGTAATTTGTAATAAGCAAAGTTGCATGCATGCATATATTCTTTCCCTCACTCTTCACTAGTATTTATCAACGTGGGGTTCCAGTTATATCTCTTTCCAAATTGTATTGATAATCTAAATTGTTCCCATGCAGGGTGAAACTTAAATAACTGATGAAGAAATAAAAGTATATCTCTCCGAAGCTGATTCTTACAAAGAGCAAAACAGTTAACAGACTCATTCGTTGAATTTATGAATCACAACTTTGCAAGAAGTTAGCTTTCGAAGGAAAAAGAATCCTGTGGTCATGTTCACCAACTTAGATTGCCTCTTGTGAATGGTCCCTGATGACGTCTATTCATCCAGGTCAGTCATAATCTCTTAAAACTTTTATCAACTACAACATGGAAAATGTCATTTTGCGTGACAAGGGTGCTGTAACAACAAATTTCGTGAATTTAATTTATAATAACACGAAAAAGTTTACAATTTGATTTTAATCGGATTGAACCGATTAAATTTTAGCGGACCCTAGCTCTAAATTTAATCCTCCGATTCTTCTCTTCAAAATTGGTGTTGACTTAAATGATTTGGCGGATTTGGTGGACTTATAACGTTAATCCAAGGGCTTAAGAGCCTTATTTTGAATTAAACGCTATTTACAGAGACTTTGGATGGACGTTCTTGAATCTTCAAGAGGCCGCAATGAACGCCTTTGAATCTTCAAGGAGAAACGTCTGATCGGAGGGGTTGAACACCTTAATCCCGGATCGGACGCTGCTCCAAATATAAATAATTAAATTTATTTGATATTAATACTTAATTTCCCACGTGTCGCCATTTAATTGGGCACAAAATTAATGTGCTTACAGGTGCCATTGTACTATAAATTTGATGCTTTACAAGATTCAGGAATTGTCTTAACTTTGGCAAACTCATGCCATTTTAATGTTCACATTTAAAACTTTGCAACCAGTCAGTTTTTGTTGTTCGGTGTTTCAGGAAAGTATTAGTAGCTGCTGGCATCAGAAAAGTAAGCATAATAAAATCTTAACTTAATTACCCTCTCTCGTTACTTTCACAAACTGCGTATAGTTATTTAAACTTGATGATGGGTGTGTTTTTACAAACACTGCATGCATAAATATGACTTATTTCTTAACAATTTTTCTGATAGTTGTAATTGCAATGTTTCTATTATAATACAATCACTAAAAACCATGTAAATTTTTTGAGTTTATCTAAATCAGCAAGTGGACCAGAAAATGTCCAAATCCTGATCCATGTGTTTTATAGTTAGCTCAATGTCTTTTATTATGAAACGGACATATTATTTGCTATATATATATAAATGCTATCCTACATATGACAAAATGAGCTAAATAATGTTCATTAAATCATCTATGAAATAGATGGACCAATGTCATTAAATCATTAACATTAATACAATATATTTTTGTATTTTAAAGATGAATTTTATTAAACCATAAACATTAACACAAATTTTTTTGATTCAAAATATATTTCAAACTCTTGCCTTGACTTGTTCCACTCTACCCTCAACTAGTATTCAAATAATTTTTATATAGTTATTATAAGATAAAAGATTCTAATAATTGGTAAATAAATCATGGTAATAAGATATAATTTAACCCATGGAATTACAAATTACAATCATAAAATGTACTTCTTACTTTTACCATTTTTTCTACGAAATTTGTAATGAATCTTAAAATTGATATACAATTAAAATTAGAGGAAGTTTGTGTGAGGCCGTCTCATACATAAGACATGATACGTTTACATGTTTTTATGATACTTTTTAAATATGAAGTATTATAAAAATAGGTAAAAGTATCACATTTAAATGTATGAGACCGTTCCACGCAAGTTTTTGTGTTAAAATTAATATTTAATAAGGATTAATCATTAAATAATATTGTACTCATATTGCAATATCAACTCTAATATTTAATATTTTTATTTTTTCTCTAAGCCCATTGAAATAAAATTAATAAGCCCATTATATAAGGATTCTAATTTCTACCCTAATTTCAATAAAATCCTGGCCCATACAAAAGCCCATTATATAAGATTCTAACCCTAATCCTAGCCTCTTCACAATTCTCTATATATAGGTCTCTCATCTCAACTAGGGTAAGACACAACACTTTCTTTTCCCCTCTTGCACGGCCCATACAAAAGCCCATTATATAAAATTCTAACCCTAACCCCGGCCTCTTCACAATTCTATATATATATATAGGTCTCTCACTAGGGTATGTCACAACTCTTTTGTTTCCTCTTGCACCGCGGCCCATACAAAAGCCCAATATAGATTCCGAATCTAACCCTAGCCCCTTCACAATTCTATATGTGTAAGTCTCCCATCTCAACTAGCGTAAGACACGACTCTTTTTTCCCCCTCTTTCACGGCGGCCCATACGAAGCCCATTATATAAAATTCTAACCCCGATCCTCGCCTCTTCACAATCTATATATATATATATATATAGGTCTCACTAGTGGTATGTCACAACTCTTTTCTTTCCCCTCTTGCCTGCGGCCCATACAAAAGCTCAATATAGAGTCCGAATCTAACCCTAGCCCCTTTACTATTCTATATGTATAAGTCTCCCATATCAACTAGCGTAAGACACAACTCTTTTTTCCCCTCTTGCACAGCAGCCCACATAGAGGCCCATTATATAAGATTCTAAACCCTAACCCTAGCCTCTTCACAATTCTATAATATATAGGTCTCTCAATAGGGTATGACTAAACTCTTTTTTTTTTCCCCTTATTGCACTGTGGCCCATACAAAAGTCCATTATAAATTCTGATCCTAATAGCCCCTTCACAATTCTATATATATAAGTCTCCCAAAAAAACTAGGGTAAGACAGAACTCTTTTTTCCCCCTTTTGCACGGTGGCCCATCTGAGAAGCCCATTGTATAAGATTCTAACCCTAACCCTAGCCCCTTCACATACAAAAGCCCATTGCCTTCTTGCACTATGGCCCATACAAAAGCCCATTATAGATTCTAAACCTAACCCTAGCCCCTTCAAAATCTATATATATATATATATAGGTCTTCTATCTTAACAAGGGTAAGGCACAACTCTTTTCTTTCCACTGTTGTACGGCAGCCGCACCACCATCTCTCATGTCTTTTCTACTTACTCTCAGTTCGTAGGTAATTCCTTTGCTCATTTATACTTATCCATATATTATGAAATTTTGATATGTTGCTCTTTGTTATAATATAATTATACAGTGAAAATTTCAAAATTGTTGGACTTGTATTTTATTAGATATGAATTTTATATTTTTCAAATTAAAACTTATGTTGTTTTCTCTATTAGATTTTAAGATTCAAAATATGTATCTATAGATCTCTAAATAATCTGATGTTCTTATCGCTCATCCACCGGATATGGGATATTTATATTTCTAATTTGAAAATCGAAAAAAATGTTTACTGAGATCTCCAAATAATTTGAGTTTTGGATATGTTATAACTTTTTATGTTTATTATATCCTGGGTAACTTTTTAAAGGACATGGAGATGGAAAAATGAGGATCGTATCTTTAAAAAGCGGCTGATTGAGGTCAAATCAGAGCGAATCAACACAAATCAGACTAATCGGCCCGATTTGGACTGATTGACCTTATATTGCCTGAATTCGGACTGAATTTGGTCCCGATTTGGGTTGATTCAGACTGATTTAACTTAAATTTGAAAGGTACTATAAATTTGATGCTTTACAAGATTTAGGAATTGTCTTTTGTCATTATCCTTCTCACATATTAATTGCATAGAGATGTCTTAACTTTGCCAAACTCATGTCACTTTAATGTTTACATTTAAAACTTTGCAACCAGTCAGTTTTTTTTTGTTCGGTGTTTCAGGAAAGTATTAGTAGTTGCTGGCATCAAACAATTATTTTTAGATCTACACCCGCGTTCACAAGTATTTCATTTTATCCCCTCAATTTTTCAAGAATTATGTTTTAATCCCTCAACCTTTTAAAATTCTCATTTAGTTCTCCAACTTCTCAAACATGAAAACTTGGCTCTTTTAGTCTCTCAAAATTATATATAGGCTTCAAATTTCCAAGAATAAAGAAGTTGCCCAAAAGACTTTCCAAAAATATCTTATTAGTCTAAAACTTTTCCAAGCTACTTTCAATGTACTGAGTTTCCAATCTCTCTTCTTTTTAAGGAAATCATGTTGGTTGAAGGTCTTGTTTCTTCTTGGTTTTGTAGTAGCAAATTTTCTCATGTTGCTTTATCCTGTATTTGGTAGGTGGAACGCCATTCACATATATTTGCTGATGGATATGAAGCGTTTGTGCAACTTTTTGCTATTCTGGAAAAATGGGTGTGGTCGTGGTACATTAACCTCAGCTGACATTGCAGAACCTGTTGATGTGGTGGATCTAACTCAAGAGAGTGTGAAGAGAGTGAAAAGAGACGCAATGGGAGCCAAGAAACTGAATGAAGAACAGTACGGTTATGAGATCCAGAGCTCTGATGATTCAGATTATTATCCATCAGACCCCACTCGTTCTCCAGCAAAGGTTTCTTTATTTCTTTTTGTCATTTCATGTAACCTTTTATTTATTATTAACTTGTTTTCTTTTTACTAAGCTCCCTGTGTAGTGAATTGTATAACTATATTTTCTATTTAATTTTTATAGGTGCACATTATAAGGGCGAATGATTTGACTGAGGCTGATGGTGCTCATAGCCTTCTAATTTTGGTTCCTCAAACAAAGCAGAATGATGCAGGTTAGTTTTGATGATCATCTCACTTATTTGATGATATTCTAACATTCCCTTGAAATAACTTGAAACTACGACACAGAGGGAGCTATGGATGCACAAAGCAAGAAGAAGAGGCATCCAAAATCGAATAAACACAATGCAGGTGCAACGGGGCTCCAATTTGGACATGATATTGATGGGGTTGCTTCTGAAGTTGAGGTGACCAAGTTCCTTGGATCTTCTTTTCCGTCTCAAGATATTAAAAGCTTCAAGGAATTTCACACTATGGTGAATGGAGCATCTGTCAAGTCTGATCTTCCTGAGCATATTCGTCGAAAATACTATGTGGTTTGTGCCAGCAAATATGTTTTATAAAATTTTTCTTAGAAGTCAATTGCTGCAATGTTGTATCTATATCTATTTTTGATGTCTAATTTTTTTGTTAATTTCCAATGGATCTTCCTAACAAAATAATTACTGAGACTGAGTTTGCACTATTTTGCAGGATGTTGCAGGAAAGATACTTTTGCTCAAGTGGGTCATCGAGGGATTTGTATTCTTTCTGCAATGTCACATTTCGCCAGCCTGGTTTTTCTGGGGGTACACATGAGGTACGATCTCTCATCCTCGATTATTATTATTATTATTTTCGTGCTTGCTCAAATAATTTCATCGCTCTAATCTTTAAATTTTAATGATGTTGCTCCTGTTTGCTTATAATCATATTCTAAATTTACTTGCTGCTCAGTTAAATGAAAAACAAATCTTTCTTGTTTTGTAGCAGTTGGTCATTGTTGTGCATTTTATTGTAGGATGTATCTGTAAAGCTTGATCGTGCTTCTTGAATGTTTTATCATTCTAATTTTCTGGTGTTCAGGATATTAGATAAGAGCATTTTTGTCATACCATAGTTAATACTGTTGTTGGACTAAGTACATCAATAGATTCCTACCAGAATTATAGGAAGGAGAGTTCCATGGAAAAACACATGCCAAAAGTTCTTAGACCTACTCAAAATAACATTATCTCTTTCTCTCTCTTGATTTCATTTTTGTTAAGGGTCCCAGTGATCGAAAGGAAGGAACTCGATCTGCATCTATTCAAGAGGAGGCTACAACAAGGTTTTTATATGATCAGTTTATATATCAACCTTTTTATGTGTTCAAATAATTTTTTCGAGTTATTCATTTTTATGATTATAAAAAATGTTTGTAGGTGGTCATGGAAAAAATGGAGGGAGATAAGCTCGATCAGTGTTTGAATTCTTTCCGACGACAACGAGCGCCTCCTATGCTTTAAGGCAACACTACTTCACACTCCTCCATCGTTATGAACTCATTTACTTCTTTCGGGTTCATGATGATGAGAAAGAGAGAGAAGAGTTCCGATGCCTTAAGGAAACACTTCTTCACACTCCTCCATCGTTATGAGCTCATTTACTTCTTTCGGTTTCATGATGATGAGAAAGAGAGAGAAGAGTCCCGATGCTTTAAGGAAACATTACTTCACACTGCTCCATTTATGAGCTCATTTACTTCTTTCCGGTTCATGATGATGAGAAAGAGAGAGAAGAGTTCCGATGCTTTAAGGAAACACTACTTCACACTCCTCCATTTATGAGCTAATCTACTACTTTCGGGTTCATGATGATGAGAAAGAGAGAGAAGAGTCCCGGTGCTTTAAGGAAACACTACTTCACACTCCTCCATTTATGAGCTAATCTACTACTTTCGGGTTCATGATGATGAGAAAGAGAGAGAAGAGTCCCGATGCTTTAAGGAAACTCTACTTCACACTCCTGCATTTATGAGCTCGTTTACTTCTTTCAGGTTCATGAAGATGAGTATATGTATTTTTAAAATGTATTAGTTGTTTTATTAAAAGAATATTAATTTGTTTGTACTTGTTTAACTGTTACACAATAGACAACTCCTTTTGTATTCCTTATTTACTAGGAAATAACGTGAACTGCACATGGAAAAAGTCTAGAGAGGGATAAACTTTTTCAACTTTTGGATTGAATTAGTGAACTTATTATCAGTATAGATTGATGTGTTATCATTTATTTTATTTTTACCAAAGGTTTAGGCGTTACTATCTCTCTTATTTTTATTGTTTCTTTTGATGTCTTGTAGTCGATATCTATTTGATTTCTAAACCTTTTGATCAGGTCAACCTAATTAATAAAAGGATTTTATATACAAACTCTATTTTTCTATTGTTTGATTTTTTTTTATTATTAATTTATTTATAGTGATATTAAGACACATTATTTTATTTTATTTTTAGGCGGCGAGAATTAGAGTGTTTTGTTGCATTGATGAGAACCGCGACGTTAAATTTCGATTTATCGTAACCCCGACTCAGCCGGCAAGTTATCGATAATTTTGCAAATAATTTGCAAAGAAGAAAGCTATGGAAGCTAATCAATTATCTCATTAATTCCCTGAATAAACCAGTTCATAAGGTATTTAAAGAACTAACTAACCGACTCTAACAACCAAACCCAACTTACTGGCCTAAAACAGAAATTAACTAACAATACTTGCAGCTCAAAGCAACCAGAAGTTACTGGACCAAAAATCAGAAATTAACTAACAATACTTGCAGCTCAAAGCAACCAGAAGTTACTGGACCAAAAATTGAAAAACTGAGTTTGCATCATGCATCCATGACATCAAAATAAGGTGGCGATTTCTACTCTAGTTTACGTTTGTCTCTATTAAATGATTTGAATGTGAATTATTATTGTTTAAATGCGACATTCCATAGGCTACAATTACTGATTACATGTTATGCTATGTTCAACGGTTTCTATAGTAGCTCGGATCACAATTGGGTCCTTGCTAAAATTTACAATGGTGTCGTAGGTATTTAGTGATGATTTATATGATTTATATTTAACATTGACAAACGAGTCCCCACTAAGCTGGTTGTTTGCTCACCCTTCATAATTCTACTCATTTCGGACTAAGGAGGCTCGATTGTGGTGGCAAGGGGGTGGATATTAGTAGCTCTATTACAATAAAATATTTTCTTTTAAATAGATACACATATTGTTTATTTTCAATTTGGTTCTAGGAAGAGTTTTGACATTTTACTGGATTAAATTTGTTTACAAGTTTGATTTACTCTAGTATTTGTTTAGAGTATTTTTGGTTTTCTATAAAAAAATAACTTTGAAACTTATGTGGCTTCCGCTGCAAGATTTTACAAATATTATTTGGTTCGTAGTTCCTTTTATAAATTTTATGAGCCTTGGTGTTAAATCTTTTATCTATGTTATTCTTCAAATTTTTGTCTACCGCGCTTATCCTCAAAACTTTCTAGCATATTTACAAAAATATTTTAAAAAATTTGGATGTGACATTTTACAAAAATTTAGGCTCCATTTGGATGGAGTAAATTTAAAATCAAGGGATTTGACAATAATATACCATGCATTCACACAAACTAAAATGGAGAAAAACTAAATAAGTGGATTTTATTCTCTCAAATATTAAGTACAAATGGGAGAAGTGAGAAGATTTCAAATGACTAAGTTTTGTTGGGTATTTGAAATCCTCCCACTTATAAGTAATATTTGTGTGAACCAAATCCATTTATTTAGGGGTGCTTGGTTGGAAATTCTACAATGGTAATGAGAATGAGAATTAATATAAGACAATTGTGGTGCTTAATGAGAATAAAAGATTATGAATGACATATTTTTCCTCCTAAATAAGATAATAATTACCCATTATGATTAACCTTTTCCTCATCAACAATCATTTCTCCTCAATCATTCCCCTCCACCACCAATAACAAGCTTTTTGTCTCATTTTTTCCAAAATTGGAGCACAACACCAATGATGTAACCAACATGAAGAAATTACTTTCTCCAATAAATTTGGGGGCATAGGGAAAAAACCAATTTCATTCTCATTCCCATTGAAGATCTCGTAACAAGCGCCACCTTAGTTTTTCTTCATTTTTATTTGTAAATATATGGTGTATTATCCTCAAATCCGTTTGATTTCAAATGACTCCATCCAACAACATGGTGTGCGTCTTGAGCTCTTGGAAACCAGGCTAGATCGGATGGAAATGATCGTTAACAGATTAAAAGGAAGATTCGATTCAATGGGGAAAGTCGTGGGTCGATTGGAAAAGAAAATTGATCGCATGCTTAGGCGCAAGAAACGCAAAAGGTCGTCGAGTTCACCCTCTAATTTGTGCAGCAATTCAAGGGGAATTTCAGACGAGATCAAGTTTGACGAAGGTTGCTTTCAATTGTAACCGAATTCATGTCATGGGGGAAGACATCTTCAACGAATTTCAAAAATTGTCCCGTCTACGGCCGAATTGGATGATGGGCAGACGGAGATGAAGGATGATGCCTCACATTTGGACTCATCGTCGTTAATTAATGCGGATGAATTGTGTACTAGTTTGAATGGTGAAGAGGGGATAGATTCAGGTAAAGATTTTGAAAAGGTGAATTTCAAAACCCAAGTTTTAACCAGGGATCTCCAAGAGCATAATCTAATTCCAATCACCGGCACGATTTCAAGTTCGCCATGCCTTAGTTATACGTCGCGGAGATTTCCGAAAAGTCCTTTTCGTTCGACGTTAATTCGATGCGAACATTGATGGATGGGCACAATTTGGAGGACAGGGATTGGCTTTTCAACTTAATGATAGAGAGCAAGCTTTTCAATCCCAAATTGAGGGGTGAAAAAGTTTTTGTGGTACCCGGTTATAACCAATCGATGGAGCAGTAGAGGGAAATCACCATGAAGATAATTCAGTACTTGTTGGATCATGGGGTGTTTGAGGGTTGGCTCACAGGTAAAGGGTTTGAAGCTGAGATGAGGAAGTTAGCTCTGTTGGAGGTCATTGAGACTTTCGATCACTCTCTTGCTAACAAGATTGGTGTCCACTTCAGCTAGCTAGCTCGGTCTATGGTATAGCTGCTCAACAATGATATTTGTAAGAGAAAAAAATAAATTTGGTCTCATAACTTATTGGGTCTCCAGTTTTGGTCCAAAAAGTTATCTGTCCAATTTTGGTCTCATAATTTTTAAATTTATCAAATTTTGGTCCCATAACTTTTGAATTTATCCAATTTTGGTCTCATTTTTGCCGAAAAATCTAAAACGGTGTCTTTTTTGTCATGTGACATGTGTGTGCCGGAGAAAATTGGACAAATTCAAAAGTTATGGGATCAAAATTGGATAAATTCCCATGCCACGTGACCAAAAATGTCGTTTTAGATTTTCCGGTGAAATGAGACCAAAGCGGAGACCCAACAAGTTATGAGACCAATTTTTTTTTTTCATATTTGTAATAATGTAACGTTATTGAAGCAACTAGACCAGTTTGAGTTGAGAAATTAACAATAAAAATATCAAACAGTTAAACATAAAACATATAGTTTTATTGAAACTTATGAGGATGTGGAATCCCCAATTATTATTGTGCAAACATAAACACCAACAACAAAAGTACCATAATTAAATACAACACAAAACCATCGGTCGAGGATAAGGTGGACTTTTGATGTTGTAATTTGGCCAAGGTCCATCCATGACATGATCTTCCTAGCTAAGATTATATAACATCTTCTAATCTAGTAAGATATCATTATTATCCTCCATAGTGATCGATGATTTTCAACGTCTCCATCTGCATAGGTACAGAAACAATTCAATTATTATGAAATAGAACACTATATATACATAACCATTGATATATATGCTAGGAAGAAAAAGGGTTTTTATCAATACAAGTCCCAAAAGATATGTTAATTATGAATTTGAGGTCTGAAAGATAAAACTTATCAATTTGAGACCTGAAAGATGTTTATATTATGTGATTTTATCAATTCAGGACCTCAAAGATAGGCCAATTATCAATTCCAGGCCTTACTTTAACCATTTTTCAGGTCAATTCCTTAATATAAACATCTTTCAGTCTCAAAATTGAAATGTTAGCGGTAACTAATGCATTGATATCTATCTAGAAACCAGCAAATTAAATTAAATCAGCGTAGAATAAATTAGATTAGAACATGCAGATACATATTTAAACGAAAATCGGTTGATGATATATAATTGTTAGAGTAAGAAAAAGCAATATATATATATGTATATATAATTACTTCATTGGAGGAAAGAGAGGGTGATAAGTGGCGAAAGCAAACATTGTTGCAGTAGGAAGATTGAGAGCAAAAGAAATTATATTAATTAGATCGCTTATGTGAGGTGAGGAAAACACTTGTAGAAGGCGCTGCACCTTATAAAGGGGAGTTAAGGAGCATCTCCAAATTATTTATTAATTAATATTATTATTATTATTATTATTATTTTTTTTTTTATTTTGGCCGGTCGTAGCTGTATAATTAATTTAGTGTTGGGTATAGGTGGCGCGGACAACTGCACATGCATATCTCAATCATAAAGAAAATATATTTATTTATTTGAATAGAGTTGAGTTTTGCATATATGAATTAAGAAAACATCTCCAAATTATTCATTAATTAATATTATTATTATTATTATTATTATTATTTTTTAATTATGGCCGGTCGTAGCTATTGGGTATAGGTACGACCCAAATACACATAATTTAATCATAATTTAAATATCATTACTTTTTACTTCACATACACATAATCCAATAAAGTTTTTTAATTTATACATAAAAGTTTACAAAATTACCCTCAAAACCTCAATCATTACTCTTTTCCTAAGGTGTGTGTCCTCCTACATATGAAAGTTTTTCGGGACGGAGAGAGTATTATTATTATAATTATAATTATTTTTAATTATGGTGGGTGAGCTAAATAATTAATTTAGTGTTGGGTATAGGTGGCGCGGATAACTGCACCAAAGTGGTGAATAACGTGCAAAATGTAAACATCAATCCATGCATATCTCAATTAATCATAAAGAAAATATATTTATTTTTTTGAATAGAGTTGATTTTTGCAAATATGAATTAAAAGGCTGAAATTGAGTTATCTGGACTTGAATTAGCTAGCTAGGTAGTGATTAATTTTGATTTGATGATTAAAATAACAGTTAATTAAAAGAATTTGGAATTATTTCAATTCATAAGGTAATAGTTTTTAGTCTAATTTGATTTTATGTCCTATTAAAATATTGTCGATTTATTTGTGCCAAACAAGGTAATATTCTGTTTGATCAAACTTAAATAGAATTTTGGTTTTTCTTTTTTCTTTTTTTGAAAGCGTGCAATTAATATTTCGATTTTGTTTCAGTCCAAAGTTACGATTAGAAATTTCATGAATCCATTAAAAACAAAGTTAAATATTCAAATTAAAATATAAATCCTTATTAGCTAGGTTAAATTTTAGTTTTGATTTTTTATACTTTCTCAATCCACTAAAAGTATGTACACCTGTTTTAATTTTTCAACAATAATATATTTTGCCTCACCATTCAACCATCACTTAATTTCTTCACATGCTATTGAATTTACACACACAAACAATCACTTATTGTGTATGGAAAGATCAGTGTTATCGATCGAGGTAATTATTAAAGTATTAATGCCTAGATATCGAGAGCAAAGGGGTGATTAACTTGCAAAATTGAAACATCAACCATGTTCACATATTGACATTGGCGATGAGAATATTTCTTTAATTTGTTTGACTAGCTGCTCATGGTCATGGATATGCTTTTTGCAATTATACAAGGCTCAAGGTAATGATTAATTTTTTGAATATTTAAATAATTTTAATAATTAATGTTTGGAGTTGATTTCAATTCATTAGGTGATATTCCCTCGAGATATATTTTTTTCTAATTTCTGAATATCCCATATTACATATAGGGCGCCTATTTTTATGCCTTTATCATCTCTTAACTATGATTTTTTTTTTTTTGAAAACATTTCTTAACTATGATTAAATAGGGTTTAATTATAGTTAGCTCAATGTCTTTTATTATGAAACGGACATATTATTTGCTATATATATATATATATATATATATATATATATATATATGCTATCCTACATATGACGAAAAAACATCTATGAAATACATGGACCAATGTCATTAAATCATTAACATTAATACAATATATTTTTTTAAAAAAACCTTCAGAATGATGCATCACCACTTATAATAAGAAGAAAATATTTTTAATCGTAACTTTTAGAACTAGCAAATTAAGGATAATAAGTTTAAAAGATGGCGAATTGAGGCCAAAATATTCACAAATTGGGCTAATTGACCCGATTTGGGTTGAAATTCAGCCCAATTTGACCTGAACTCGGCTGAAATTTGGGCTCAATTTGAATTGATTTGGATTGATTTGATCTCAATTTGCTATTTTTAATAGTAATGGTCCGTAAATTGCCAACTCAAGAGTTACGGTCCTCATTTTGCCACCTCAAAAAGTTTTGGTCCTCATTTTGTGAGCCCGAAAAGTTAGGATTTTTGTTTTGCCTCCCCATTAAGTTCACGATCATTAAAAATATAATTTTCTCTTTTAGAGGGCAACAAGGAATCATCATGGATGCCATTGACAACCTACGAAATTGGTACCATAGATAAAACCTAAATATAAAATCAGAAAATGAAAATGAAAATATATTTGCAACACACCTAAAAAAATTCGAAATTATAATTAATTAAATAATTTGGTATTGCAATAAGGAAAATTGATTTTTGAAAGTCAAATTATTATTATTATTTTTTTTTGGTGTGAGAGATTGTCTATATTTGCAAGGGAAAAATGCTTTTAGAAGTCCAATTCTTTCAAGTTATGAAATGAAAATTCTTGTTGTGTGAGAGTGATGCGAACTCAGTATTTCAATATTGGTCCAGTAACTTTTTGGACTTAGTTTTTGTATTTCTTTTTGGTAGTTTCTATCTTTAAGTTGTTAGTTGTTAGTTTGTTTGTTTTTAGTGGTTAGGAAGTTAATTGGTTGTTAGGTGCTATACATTTTATGATGGAATAATACATGTATAAATAGGGGCTTGTAGCTCTTGTTTTGGAATAATGAGAAAATTGATTAGCTTCCATATCTTTCTTCTTTGCAAATTCTTTGCAAAATTATCGATAACTTGTTGGCCTGAGTCGGGATTACGATAAATCGAAATTTCACGCCGCGGTTCTCATCAATTGGTGCTCTCGTTGAGAGTGGGATTCATGGTGAGAATCGCGCTTTAAAATTGTAGGATCAATGGCTAGCCTATCATTGAATCAAAAAGAGAGTGCAAGAACATAGAAGATGGTGTGCGTCTTGAGCTCTTGGAAACCAGACTAGATCGGATGGAAATGATCATTAACAGATTAAAAGGAAGAGTCGATTCAATGGGGAAAGTCGTGGGTCGATTGGAAAAGAAAATTGATCGCATGCTTAGGCGCAAGAAACGCAAAAGGTCGTCGAGTTCACCTTTTAATTTGTGCAGCAATTCAAGGGGAATTTCAGACGAGATCAAGTTTGACGAAGGTTGCTTTGAACCGTGACTGAATTCATGTCATGGGGGAAGACATCTTCAACGAATTTCAAGAAATTGCCGTCTACGGCCGAATTGGATGATGGGCAGACGGAGATGAAGGATGATGCCTCACATTTGGACTCATCGTTGTTAAATAATGCGGATGAATTGTGTACTAGTTTGAATGGTGAAGAGGGGATAAATTCTGGTAAAGATTTTGAAAAGGTGAATTTCAAAACCCACGTTTTAACCAAGGATCTCCAAGAGCATAATCTAATTCCAATCACCGCACGATTTCAAGTTCGCCATGCCTTAATTATACGCCGGAGATTTCCCGAGAAGTCATTTTCGTTCGACGTTAATTCGATGCGAACATTGATGGATGGGCATAATTTGGAGAACAGGGATTGGCTTTTCAACTTAATGATAGAGAGCAAGCTTTTCAATCCCAAATTGAGGGGTGAAAAAGTTTTTGTGGTGCCCGGTTATAACCAATCGATGGAGCAGTAGAGGGAAATCACCATGAAGATAATTCAATACTTGTTGGATCATGGGGTGTTTGAGGGTTGGCTCACAGGTAAAGGGTTTGAAGTCGAGATGGGGAAGTTAGCTCTGTTGGAGGTCATTGAGACTTTTGATCACTCTCTTGCTAACAAGATTGGTGATCGTAGTATTTTAGTGGATAAGAATTTGCGACCAAAGTTATCGAACCCTAGGGACTAGGAATGAGATGAAGCCATGAAATACCATGTTTTAGAGAATTATAGCGGCAAGTCGATCGCAAAATTAAAGCAACAAAAGAACAACACAAATTCAACAAGAAATTAAACTAAGCAATCAACAAAGGAATACCAAGGATGAGATAGTAGTGCTCGGGTGCAAATCACCAAAGACTCACAATTTCGGATCATCAACAATCAAGTATTCATTCAAGAGGAATCATAGGGATAACCAACAAATAATTCAAATAAAACCGTCTTGGATAAGCCTAGGTTCTAAATGATCGATTAAACACGTAGGAATGTAAGAGACGACATTCTCACCCCCTCACTAATTACAAGCAAACAACAAGTAATCAATGTGCCTTAATGAGGTTCTAATTAATCAACCAAGTATCCTTGTGTTAACCAAATATCCACTTCAATCACCCAAATAAACCTAACACCTATGCATCAATTCAATAAACCAAGTATCCTTGCGTTAATTAAATCAATAAACACAAGATCAAGACAAACTTAAGCAATCAAATCATACAAAGCATCATTAAGACAAGTAATCACCTCAACAAATGAACACCCAATCACTAATTCACCAAAATCAACTCATCAAATGATCATTACACCCAAGCACATAAGAAATTTAGCTAATCATAGCTAATTGAAGGAAACCCATAAACATTAAGTAAATAGAAGACATGAATAAACTGAAATTAATAAACAAAACTTGATATAAATGGTAGAAGTCACCTTGATGGAGTTTAATACAACTTGTATGCTCAATTCTATCGGCTATTACACTTGGGTAATGAAAATCCATCAAAATTGTAAGAACACCTATCACTATGTGTTTGTGTGTGTGAAGGAATGCTGAAATTTTAACTAAGGAATTTCTCTAAGTGTGGAATATGTTCTAAGTGTGGAATCCTCTCAAAATCTGAAATTGGGGGTATTTATATGATAGGATTAAGTTAAAATGACGAAAATTGCACATAGGTCCCTCAAAATCAGATAAATCAAAGAAAAATTGCCTGAGGCTCTGCGGTCAACTCGGGCCGAGTTGGTCAACTCGGGTCGAGTTGAAGCTCTTCTTGGCAACAAAGGCAGTCTGGATGATTTTTCTCAGTCAACTCGGGCCGAGTTGGTCAACTCGGTCGAGTTGGGCCAACTCTGGTCGAGTTGGTTTCTCGCTTTCTCTCTCTCGACTTCGTTCCCCATATCTTGAGCATCCGACCTCCGATTGAGCTAATTCTTTTTGCGCTGCGATCGTCTCTTGGCCCTCTTTCCGACCATGCTATTTCTCTTTTGATTTGAAAATGTGATCAGTCCTCAATTTGCTCTAAAAATTGTTGATTCCCTACACATTGAGCAAAATAATACCAATTCTCTTTCTCAAGTAATATTAGTCAATTAAGAGTGAAATAAACATGATAATAATAACAAATTAAGACAATTAAGCACACAATAATCATGCAATTTTCACACTAATCAACTCCCCCAAACTTAAGGTGTTGTTCGTCCCGAGCAACGAAATTAAAGAACAATGGGGAAAATTGCATAGGCTCACTCAATACATGGACTTATCAACACAATCATGTAATCAAGCAATCTTCCTCAAATGAATCATCAAGCCAAAATGCAACTAATCACCTTCACATGAGTTGTGCTTCAACAATAGCAAATTCGAACAAATCGTCTACCAATTCTCACAAGACATGTGTTTCACACTCATCATTCAAAAGTGTATAAGGCAAATATACTCTCAATCAATCAAATCAAACAAGTGCACTACCATAGGCTTGCCACAAATCTACATTTTCTACCACACAAAAGTGATCAATCAAGGAATCAACAAGGTCTTTATATTTGGTTGTAATGTCGGCTCTTTGGTAGAGGTGAAAGATTTGGATAAGTGACTCGTAAACTAGTGGAGCGAGAGATCAAGACGCCTAGGAACATCTCTTACTCTCAAGAGAAAGTGCAATTGTACGGGTTGCACCCATGATACTCAACTCTCAATATTTACTCGTTTTCTTTACAATTCATTCTTCTCACTCAATAATCATAGAACCTTTTTCTCTTTTTCATTCTATCAACCACAATATGCACAAGAGATTTTTCCTTCTTTTCATCATTTCTTTTCTAATCACTTCTCTTTTTCAAGTGCACAATTTTTTTCTCATCTTTTGCTTTTCATTTCACAACTCAAATTTTCCCACCACTCTTCTTTCAAAGCACAAATTAACCTCTTTAACAACATTCCGCTCCACTAGTTATTAGGGACAATTAGGCTCATAAAAGATAAAAGGCTAAATTCGTAGGTTTGCCAAAAAAAAAAAAAAAAGTCTAAATAAGCTTAAAGTGGCTAACTACGGAATAGTATCATTTGGTAGGATAAATTTGGCCAAGTGACTAAATCAATTCAAAGATGGCCTTGTATCACATTCCAAGACTTCACACCTAAGTAGCTTCTAATTGAGAAAAGTGGCAAGTTCTAGAGCACACAAGCACGATTGATACACACATCAAGGAAACAAGACTCAAAGTTATGCAAGTCAAGGCTCAAATCTCACAAGGTTATCAAGGTAGACAAAATGCTCTCCTAAGCAAAGTTTATACACAAACACACATTACAATGACTAAATCACCCTCTAACTCAACTCATCATCCAATTTCAATCACAAGATCACCAATTAAGCACATGAAAAGTCCACAATCAAGATCACCTTACTCAATTTCCCATCACAAAATACACATCCAAAATGATAAACTCAAAGATATGCAATAAATCCACAAATAAGCTCCAAAATCACAAAAATTTTCTCATCTCAAAATGAGAGGCAAGTTGGTGCAACGAAAATCGCAAACTAACACACCCCCAAACTTTTTCATTGCATAGTAATTAAAAGTTTGGCAAGATAGTTAGCTAATTGAGTTGCACACAACTACCCACTACTACGAAATATAAGCTCATCACCAAAATCATGCATAAGTAAAGCATATCATGTAAGCTCAAAAATGAAGTGCGCCGGTGCAAATGGAAAAGCATAAAGAGGCACACCTCCCCAAACTTAGACAAGTCCAAGTCTAGAGAAGGTGTTGTACCTAAAGGTCTTCAAGTACTCTCTCTTCTTCAAGCTTGCAAGCCTCACCAAGTCTCAAATGCACAACCTCGACTTCCTAACAAGAAAACACAAACACACTTATTGAAAGCAAAAACGAGCACAAAACAAAGAAGGCAAGAAAAAGGATGGGTTGCCTCCCATCTAGCGCTAGGTTTAACGTCCTATGCCGGACATTATTCATTGAGTTCACACTCTTTTCATCGGAATGACCAAGGATATCGGTCCTCCTTGCCATTATATTTCATCCTTTGAGCTTCAAAATCACGGAGGCGCTCATGATTGGTAGGACAACCACCTATATATATGGATATTGTCAATGGTTGTCCCCTTTGCTCTCTCAACATCCTCCTTTTTCATTCCTTTTTTCCAAGGATGCCCAAGCACTTTATCAATTCCTTCCTATAATCAAAGTTTACAAGAGGTAAAATAAAATCAATAGAAGCATCAATTTCAATTAAAGTACAAATTGAAGAGTTTGAAGGTTTAGAAATGCTCATTTCATTCTTCAATGTCTCATTCAAAGCTTCTAGATTTTCTTGTTCATTGTTGCTCATGTCCATCAAAGGACACTCCTCTTCATCACTTTCGACAAGGAAATTGTCCATTCTATCCTTCTTGCTTGGACCCCTTCTTTCTCTCTTTCTCTTTCTCTTTCTCTTTCTCTTTCCATTTATCTTCTTCTTCTTCTTCTTCTTCTTCTTCTTCTTCTTCATTTTCTTCTTCCCCTTTTTCTTGATGGTTCTCCATGATGGTTATGCTCTCGACTTTGCATAGAGAAGCTTTGAGTTGACTTACTAGAACATTGAGTTGAGCTTTGGTGATCTCCATGTTCCCATCTATCATTGCATCAACCATTGTCTTTGTCTCATAGATGCTCTCATACAAGGGGAACATTTCTTCAAATCTTGAGTTATCTTCCTCAAATCTCTTCAACAACATCCCAAGCATCTCCTTCAAGATAGCTCTTACATCATGGATTCCCCATTCTTGATAATGAGAGGAAGCTCGTGGAATTTAATAGTCATACTCATAGCTTCTCCCATTATTGTAGCCATAACCTTCATAGTGTGGAGGATAAACCATACTATTTTGGTAATAGTATTGATTCCACGAGTATTGGTTATATCCCTCCATCTTTGCAATTAAGCTCTTCACTACCTTTGCATTCTTTCGGTGGCTAAGTTTGAGGTTCGATTTCTATTAAGAAATTTAACCCCTAAGAACAAGTGAGTGCCACCTACGAAAGAGCAAGTATCAAATTCACACAATTAAAAACAACAAAACAAGATAAATAATGCCACTAGTAAAGCTATCCAACGAAATCTCAAGTTTCACCTAGACACACTCAACTAGTCCCGGCAACGGCGCCATTTTGATCGTAGTATTTTAGTGGATAAGAATTTGCGACCAAAGTTATCGAACCATATGGACTAGGAATGAGATGAAGCCATGAAATACCACGTTTTAGAGAATTATAGCGGCAAGTCAGGATCGCAAAATTAAAGCAACAAAAGAACAACACAAATTCAACAAGAAATTAAACTAAACAATCAACAAAGGAATACCAAGGATGAGATAGTAGTGCTCGGGTGCAAATCACCAAAGACTTCGTCAATTTCGGATCATCAACAATCAAGTGTTCATTCAAGAGGAATCATAGGGATAACCAACAAATAATTCAAATAAAACCGTCTTGGATAAGCCTAGGTTCTAAAATGATCGATTAAACATGTAGGAATATAAGAGACGGCACTCTCACCCCCTCACTAATTACAAGCAAACAACAAGTAATAAATGTGCCTTAATGAGGTTCTAATTAATCAACCAAGTATCCTTGTGTTAACCAAATATCCACTTCAATCACCCAAATAAACCTAACACCTATGCATCAATTCAATAAACCAAGTATCCTTGCGTTAATTAAATCAATAAACACAAGATCAAGGCAAACTTAAGCAATCAAATCATACAAAGCATCATTAAGACAAGTAATCACCTCAACAAATGAACACCCAATCACTAATTTACCAAAATCAACTCATCAAGGGATCATTACACCTAAGCACATAAGAAACTTAGCCAATCATGGCTAATCAAGGAACCCATAAACATTAAGTAAATAGAAGACATGAATAAGCTGAAATTAATAAACAAAACTTGATATAAATGATAGAAGTCACCTTGATGGAGTTTAATACAACTTGTATGCTCAATTCTATCAGCTATTACACTTGGGTAATGAAAATCTATCAAAATTGTAAGACATCTATCACTATGTGTTTGTGTGTGTGAAGGAATCTTTGGAATTTCAACTAAGGAATTTCTCTAAGTGTGGAATATGTTCTAAGTGTGGAATCCTCTCAACATCTGAAATTGGGGGTATTTATATGATAAGGTTAAGTTAAAATGACGAAAATTGCACATAGGTCCCTAAAAATCAAATAAATCGGCAAATATCGCGCAGGCTCTGTGTCAACTCGGGCCGAGTTGGTCAACTCGGGTCGAGTTGAAGCTCTTCTTGGGCAACAGTGCAGTCTAGATGATTTTTCTCAGTCAACTCAGGCCGAGTTGGTCAACTCGAAGTCGAGTTGGGCCAACTCTGGTCGAGTTGGTTTAACTCTGGTCGAGTTGGTTTCTCGTTTCTCTCTCCGACTTCGTTCCCCCATATCTTGAGCATCCGACCTCCGATTGAGCCAATTCTTTTTGCATTGCGATCGTCTCTTGGCCCTCTTTCCGACCATGCTATTTCTCTTTTGATTTGAAAATGTGATCAGTCTTAAATTTGCTCTAAAAATTGATGATTCCCTATACATTGAGCAAAATAATACCAATTCTCTTTCTCAAGTAATATTAGTCAATTAAGAGTGAAATAAACATCATAATAATAACAAATTAAGACAATTAAGCACACAATAATCATGCAATTTTCACACTAATCAATTGGTGTCCACTTCTTTTTGTGGGGTGGTGTTATCCTGCTTTTCGGCACAAAAGCGACATCATGACAAGTGGCAAAGTGCCACCGAGAAATACTTGATAAAGTGCTGCTTTTCAATGATAGAGTTGGGTCATGGAAGCAATTATCGAGGCATTGAAACAATAATTACTTATGAATCAAACTCGGAGAGTTTGTCATCAACACTCCAAGTGAATCCGCTCAAAATTATTGGATCGGTGGTTCATCTAATGATGCAACACACCGATCGCTTGTATTTCAACACTAAGTATTTACGACCAAACAAATTATCGAACCCAAGGGACTAGGAGTACAATGGAGCCTCGAAAACATGCGTTTCCATAGAATTATAGTGGCTAAATGGGGTGCAAAGCATAAATCAACAAATAACCAAACACGAGCAACAACAACTAACAAAAGGAAGCAAATAAAACTCCAAACAAGTGCAAATGGTGTGTGAAATGATCGCTCGGGTGTCTTCCTTACACAATTATTTGGGTATCACACAAATCAATCACGAATCAAGGCATGGAGTGGGCAAAACTAAGAGCGATCACATAAATTCTAACAAGCTAAACACGTTTACAATCGGGTACTAATGTCTAGGGTCGTCCCTTCACTACACACCTAAGCATGCAATGTCCATTAATGGGAATCTAGCAACTAATCCACCTATCGGTGTAATCAATTACGATCAAAATCATCACAATCAATCGAATAGTTCACTTAATCCTCTCCTAAGCATATCCAACTCTCATTGCAACATACCAATTCAACGAATCAAGCTAATGAAAACAATCAATTATGAGATCAACACAAAGCCCAATAGTAGAAACATCAAAGCCACACTCACATGCCAAATTAATTCATGATCAACACCAAATTCATGTGTAATTCCAACACCCAAGCAATCAAGAGGGTTAGCCCATGGCTAATTTGATAAATAAAATAGAAATGAGGGAGAAGAGATCAATACCCATTGCAAAATTAATGAAAGCAATTAAAAGGAAGAATATCACCTTAATTGAATTGAAGAAACTATGAATTAATCCCAACAAATGCTTGATCCTTGCTTGAAAGTAGAAGATTACACCAATTAAATCTATGGGCTAGCTCAATCTATGGAAATTAAAGACAATCTATCTAGGAATTGGAAATACAAGAGAAAGGGAATGGAATTTTAATGTTCTAATCAAAGCTAAATTAATCCTAAGTGTGGAATGTGTTCCCAAATGAGATATGCTGCCTTCAATTCAGAGAAATGAGTATTTATAGCAGGGGTCTCGAGTGCAAAAGCCTAAAATGCAGAGTGAGTCCTTCGAAATATTAAGTTCTCGCAAAAATAGCTCCGAAACAGTGTCTCGGGTCGAGACACCTCTCTCGACGGGTCGAGATGACGTCTCGGGTCGAGACACCTCTCGACTCGAGTCGAGACGATGTCTCGGGTCAAGATGAGCTCCGAACTCAGCTCGAGACAACATCCCTTGCTCTCGTAAATCATCTAACATCTCAACTCGAGCTCCGGACTCGTCTCGGGTCGAGACGAGCTTGAGACATACTCTGCGGCCGGTCCTTTGATTTTCGATCTTCGATATCTTGAGCATCCGACCTTCGATTGCTTCGATTCTTTTTGCGTTGTGACCCTCTCTTCAATGTCTTTCTGAATCTTCACTTGAACCTTGGATTCACTGAGAAATGTACACGGGGTGAGCTCGTTTCTTGGACCATCACTCAAATCAAACTCAATTTGGTGGAAGGCTTGTCTTTTGCACAAAATATGAACAAAAACCTACAAAACAGTATATACATAATACCTTCCACAACTGTTAAGCTCACAATTATAAGGATTAGGGTGATAATGCTCATAAAATAGATCAAATTATGCAATTAATCCACAATAAAATCATGCAATAATTCACCCTAATCACACACAATAGTCTTCGCACAACTCAACAATGAGAAGAAAAATATTGTGATGGCTAAGGTGGAAGAATTTGCACGATTTCGTTCAACTTTGGATGACCAATTTTTTATTTTCGATAGAGTAAAAATCATGTCTTCTTCTCTTGACGTTACAAGAAATAAGAGACCGGTCCGGAGCTTATCCTTGAGGATAAGGATGTTCTTTATGGGGCCGGGAATGATGCGAACTCAGTATTTCAATATTGGTCCAATAACTTTTTGGACTTAGTTTTTGTATTTCATTTTGGTAGTTTCTTTCTTTAAGTTGTTAGTTTGTTAGTTTTTTAGTGGTTAGGAAGATAATTGGTTGTTAGGTGCTATACATTTCATGATGGAATACATGTATAAATAGGGGCTTGTAGCTCTTGTTTTGGAATAATGAGAAAATTGATTACCTTCCATATCTTTCTTCTTTGCAAAATTATCGGTAACTTGCCGGCCTGAGTCGGGGGTTACGATAAATCGAAATTTCACGTCGCGGTTCTCATCAGAGAGAAAGAACAAATGACATGAGAGTACTCTTGCATGAGCTCTACATTTCTACCTATTTTAGAGTTCGCGTGAACTCTACGTGATAGTAATAGTAGTTAAACATGACGGTGATAATAGTTGAACATGACGGTGATAGAACTTTTGTATGACCTGTAATAGTCTAATGCATGATAGCGATAGCCTTTGTAGATAATTGTGATATTAGTTGTGCATGATTTCGCGAGCATTCCGTTAGTTTTTGGCGACTTTCACTTTCAACCCGATTCACCGCCTCCGTGACCTAATAATAGAGAAAATTGGGTTCATATGATGAAGCAGATGCACCTAATCTTTTTGTCTAAAGTTTACTGTATTGAGTATATATAGCTATCTAGCTATATAATCAGGAGTGGAGTCAAGATTTGAGAATGGAGTAGCAAACAAAAAAACATCCGAGGAGTGAGGACTAAACATTACTCATTTGTCAATATATATAATATAATAATTAGATATAAAATTTTTGTCGTAACTTTTAAGAAATATTAGTAGTTTATTTATAAAGTAGATTTATTTTGATAACATTTGAATATAAATATATGTAAGTTGGGGATGCAAATAATGTGAATTTTTTTATTTTAATTCATGCATACTAATATTGAACTGACCGAAAAAGAAATTATGTCTACTTATATTGGACACTAGAGCAATATTTACGTAGTAATAAAATTAAAGTATATCATACTTACATCAAAATACATCAATATCGATTGTTACGTGTTTTAAATATATCAATATGTCCTTAATTTATTAGGTGAAGTAATTGAATATATATATATATATATATATATGTATAATATAGGAATTATTACAAATAGGTTACAAAAGGAATCCAAAATTGCAAATAGGTTCATTGTACAAATATTTTTATGCTTCGTGCAAATTCATCTTGTGCTTTGTTGTGCAAATATTTTTGAATTTTATTTGCAATTTAAAAAAATTGAACCTAATAGTAACTGACCCTATAATATATATAATGTGTGTATATAAATATAATGTGTATATATATTTAGAACTTGAATCTCAAGTTGATGTTGCATTGCGAACAAAAATTGTTATAGTAATTTTGTTTCATTGGCTAATTTAGACACAACGATCGATTGCTAGGGCTTGTGAAATGTTTGAATAAGAGGATGAAATCCACGTTATTCGGCAGAGGACTTCATCACAGGATTTATTTGAATCGAAATTTTGTAATTGCAAGAATCTTCGAAAATTTGCACTAAATTAATTACTGCTACCATACCTGGTAATTATCATTATTATTAAATGAGCTTGATTGATTTGGATAAAAATAGAGATTCATGGAGGTGGGGCATGTATCTGCATGTTTTAATTTATTAGTAGGTCCTTGTGCATATGCTTCAATTTTCAAGCATACACTTGATTTTTTTTTTTAATTATATATAAGCTGTCAATTTATTCCACCTGTAACATGATTTTTCGGTCTATGGTATAGCTGCTCAACAATGATATTTGTAGGAGGAAAAATAAATTTGCTCTCATAACTTATTGGTCTCAATTTTGGTTCCAAAAAGTTTCTGCCCAATTTTAGTCTCATAACTTTTGAATTTATCCAATTTTGGTCCCATAACTTTTGAATTTGTCCAATTTTGGTCTCATTTTTGCCGAAAAATCTAAAACGACGTCTTTTTTGTCATGTGACATGTGTGTGCCGGAGAAAGTTGGACAAATTCAAAAGTTATGGGACCAAAATTGGATAAATTCCCATGCCACGTGACCAAAAACGTCGTTTTAGATTTTCCAATGAAATGAGACCAAAACTGGAGACACAACAAGTTATGAGACCAATTTTTTTCTCATATTTGTAATAATGTAACGTTATTGAAGCAACTAGACCAGTTTGAGTTGAGAAATTAACAATCAAAATATCAAACAATTAAACATAAAAACATATATTTTTATTGAAACTTATGAGGATGTGGAATCCCCAATTATTATTGTGCACACATAAACACCAACAACAAAAGTACCATAACTAAATACAACACAAAACCATCGGTCGAGGATAAGGTGGACTTTTGATGTTGTAATTTGGCCAAGGTCCATCCATGACATCTTCCTAGCTAAGATTATATAACATCTTCTAATCTAGTAAGATATCATTCTTATCCTCCATAGTGATCGATGATTTTCAACGTCTCCACTGCGTAGGTACGAAACAAAAGAAAATCCATTCAATTATTATGAAATAGAACACTATATATACATAACCATTGATATATATGCTAGGAAAAAAAAAGGGTTTTTATCAATACAAGTCCCAAAAGATAGAGTTTAAAGTCATTTTGGTCCCACAACTATCTCGCTTTTTTTCGATTTGGTCCCAAGATAGTTAAGAAAATTAATTTAATCCCATAATTTTTGTAATTGCGTAATTTAAGTCCCATAATTTTTGTAATTGCTTAATTTAGTCCCATAATTTTTATAATTGCATAATTTAGTCCAATAGTATAATTGTGTAATTTTTGTATTTTCGCGAAATTAGGACTTAAATTACGCAATTACAAAAATTATGGGACTAAATTAATTTTCTTAACTATTTTGGGACCAAATCGAAAAAGCAGATAGTTATGGGACCATAATGGCTTTAAACTCCCAAAAGATATGTTAATTGTGAATTTGGGGCCCGAAAGATAAAACTTATCAATTCGAGACCGAAAGATGTTTATATTAAGTGATTTTATCAATTTAGGACCTCAAAGATAGTTCAATTATCAATTCCAGGCCTTACTTTAACCATTTTTCAGGTCAATCCCTTAATATAAACATCTTTTAGGTCCCAAATTGATAAGTTTTATTTTTCAGGCCCAAATTGATAATTAACATATCTTTCGAGACTTGTACCGATAAAAACCCAAAAAAAAAAAAAAAAGGCGTAAACCATTGTTTAATTTCTTACGTAAAAACACTATATAAATGAAACAAAAATTGAAATGTTAGCAGTAACTAATGCATTGATATCTATCTAGAAACCAGCAAATTAAATTAAATCAGCGTAGAATATATATTAATTAATTGATTTTCCCTGATAAAGGTCAATCAAACAATAAAAAGTAATTGACATGAAATTGTGTAATAAATTAGATTAGAACATGTAGATACATATTTAAATGAAAATCGGTTGATGATATATAATTGTCAAGAGTAAGAAAAAGCAATATATATATATATATATATATATATATATATATATATATATATATATATATATATATATATATATATATATTCTCCCTCCTATTCAAAATATATGTTATCCTAAGCTCATGCACACATTTTAAGAAAATTATTTACTTCCTACTATACCCTTAATTAATAGTTTTGAAATTTTACACGTGACTTTAAAGATTATTATTATCAATGTAATTTTTACAAAAAAACTAAGAGTAAATTGGAAAAAACTATAGTTAATTTATATTGAAAAGTGCAAAAGCGATATTTAAATTGCAAATAATACGAAAAATCAAAACGACATATATGAATAGGAGGGAGTATATAATTACTTCATTGGAGGAATGAGAATCTGATAAACGGCGAAAGCAAACATTGTTGCAGTAGGAAGATTGAGAGCAAAAGAAATTATATTAATTAGATCGCTTATGTGAGGTGAGGAAAACACTTGTAGAAGGCTGCATCTTATAAAGGGGAATTAAGGAGCATCTCCAAAATATTTATTAATTAATATTATTATTATTATTATTATTATTATTATTATTATTATTATTATTTTAACTATGGCCGGTCGTAGCTATATAATTAATTTAGTGTTGGGTATAGGTACGACCCAAATACACATAATTTAAATGGCATTACTTTTTACTCTCACATACACATAACCCAATAAAGTTTTTAATTTATACATAAAAGTTTACAAAATTACCCTCAAAACCTCAATCATTACTCTTTTTTCTTAAGGTGTGTATCCTCCTACATATGAAAGTTTTTTCGGGACGGAGAGAGTATTATTATTATAATTATTTTTAATTATGGTGGGTGAGCTAAATAATTAATTTAGTGTTGGGTATAGGTGGCGCGGATAACTGCACCAAAGTGGTGAATAACGTGCAAAATTTAAACATCAATCCATGCATATCTCAATTAATCATAAAGAAAATATATTTATTTTTTTGAATAGAGTTGATTTTTGCATATATGAATTAAAAGGCTGAAATTGAGTTATCTGGACTTGAATTAGCTAGCTAGGTAGTGATTAATTTTGATTTGATGATTAAAATATCAGTTAATTAAAAGAATTTGGAATTGATTTCAATTCATAAGGTAATAGTTTTAGTCTAATTTGATTTTATGTCCTATTAAAATATTGTCGATTTATTTGTGCCAAACAAGGTAATATTCTGTTTGATCAAACTTAAATTGAATTTTGGTTTTTGGTTTTTGGTTTTTTCTTTTTTTTTTCTTTTATTTGAAAGTGTGCAATTAATATTTCGATTTGGTTTCAGTCCAAAATTACGCTTAAAAATTTCATGAATCCATTAAAAATGAATTTATTACTATTAGATACAACTTTTTAACTTTTATTACTATCCAATACAACTCAAAAGTCAAAATACAATTAGGTACAAGTCAACTTTTTCAATACCAATTTTACCCTCACACCTCACACCACTCAAAATATCAGCTATTAGGGTATTAGGGTTTCTTATTCTTATTCATTTGCAAAATACGGTGTCTCACTAAACTTCTCTCTACCTCGGCAAAGAGAAGCAGCCACATCAACGAAGGCGCTGATGGACGGCCACCGCCGTTCATTCTCTCTCTACCACTACCGCTCACTTACTCGAGGCCATGGCGACGGTAGACGGTAGAGCTAGGCGACAAAGAACGACAGAGCTAGGCGACGGCGGGTCGCATATCTCGCGGCCACAGATTGGTCACCGAACTGTGACGGCGACGGGCCACCGAACCCACCGCGACCACCGCACGGCCGCACCGCGACCACGCCACCACCGCCACTGCATAACGGCGCCGCTCGACGGCGACGGTGTTGCTCGACGGCCACAAGCATCGGCCGATCGCGACGAGCGTTGCACGACGCGCGACGAGGCGGGAGCGAGACCGACGCTTGGGGTTAGTGTGTTATAGATCTGAATGTTGGATTCAATGCTTGAGAATTTTAGTGTGTTATAGATCCGAATGTTGCGAGATCTGTTTGATTCTGGTTTTTTTCTTAATTTCTTAATTTCTTCTCGAGATCTGAATGTTGTAGGTCTGTTTGATTCTTAATTTATTTGTATACATTGGAAAAAATGTGCAAAATTTTTTTCTTCTCGCACATGTGCTGCATATGTGTAAATGTGCAACATCAATTTTTCTCCACATTGTGTATGTTCTTTGATGGGATGTTTACCTTATGATTGTAATTTATTTTTGGACGTAATGCGTAGTTTTTTTTTTTTTTTACAAAATGAGTAATTTCAAACCGATTAATGAAGAATGTTGTATTTTGTTTCTTATTTTTTAATTCTTAATTTTGAATCCTTGATTACAACTACAAATTTTGAATTGATAATAAAAAATATGAAGGAAATAAAAAAATGGTACAACTATGATAGTGAAGAATTATGTCGGCAAAAAGAGTAATGAGACGTCTAATCAAAAATCAAAACCGCACCAGCTCAATTGAAAGGAAGGGCAAAATTGGAAAGTCAAGACAAAAAATTGTACCTACTAGTAATTAGGAAAAAAATTGTATCTAGTAGTTATGGGAGTTCTAAAATTGTAGTGGAAAGTTAATAGCCCATTAAAAATAAAGTTAAATATTCAAATTCAAATATAAATTCTTATTAGCTAGGTTAAATTTTAGTGTTGATCTTTTATACTTTCTCAACCCACTAAAAGTATGTACACCTGTTTTAATTTTTTCAACAATATTATATTTTGCCTCACCATTCAACCATCACTTAATTTCTTCACATGTTATTGACTTTATACACACAAACAACCACTTATTGGGTATGGAAAGATCAGTGTTATCGATCGAGGTAATTATTAAAGTATTAATGCCTAGATAACGAGAGCAAAGTGGTGATTAACGTGTTCCCGTCAAAAAAAAAAAAAAGTGGTGATTAACGTGCAAAATCAACCATGTTCACATATTGACTAATGCTCATGGATATGCTTTTGCAATCATATAAGGCTCAAGGTAATGATTAATTTCAGGAAAGATCAGTTTTACCTGCTAATTGGTTTTTATTTATGTGTCTATGTGAGATATTAGTTGCAAATGTCTTTAATATTTTCTTGAATTTATGTGGAACCATCTCATTAATATCTATAGCTGATACTACTTCCACCGTTCTAGTGAAAGTTTTTTTTTCATTTTTATCCCTCTCAATTAAAGTTTTTCATTCTTTTTTTTTTATCAGAAATTGGTCAATATATATTTTGAAATGAAAATGAATTAAAAATATTAGTTGAAGTCATGTCTCACAAATCTCATTCCATAAGATGGTTACGACACGAGACCTTCCCTTTAAGAAGTATTGAGAAAAAAATTACACACTCCGTCCAAAGTCTGTTTGCACAACCGACCGTATACACGGATGTTAAGAAAATGTACTTTTAGGGAGTTGACTATGTGTAAGTGAAGGGTATAATTGGGAACCCATGTCTATGTAAAGTAAGGTGTTAGTTAATTGAGTTGAAAAAGTAATGACATTGATGTAAATAAATGTATATTGTGAGGGTGTTAAAAATGAAAAGTGTTTCCATTTATAGGTGTGCAAATAATTGTGGGACAAGCGAATAAGATAAGTGTGCAAACAATTGTGGGACAGAGGGAGTAACAGTGATAGAACGTTATGTAATTTTAAGACAAAAAGGGGATTTTTTTAGGTTTGTAACTTTAGGGGTAACAATTATAGATCATTATATTTTAATTTTTCACACGTAGGCCAATTTGGGCCAAAACACTCCAATTCAAGCTAAAGTATCACATGTCGGGCCCAAAATCGTTTGAAATTGCGATGAACAATAAATGATAAATGAAATTCAAATTTGTGGTATTGTGGTATATAAAATTAGAAATCAAGCCAAATTGACGAGTTTGAGGAGATGAAAATATTGATATTTATTTGCACCTCAAAGCATTCGTTGGAATCAACAAAAACAGTACAAAAACGGTGCGAGGCGTGTACAACATGCATGATAATAACGAATTCATCCAAGATCTCAATGGAAAAAGGAATTTATGGTTATATACGTAATTGACAAAAACTTATACAATATTTCATGAATGTAGGATCAACTCACACTTTGATAATGGCATCGTAAAACTTGGAATCATTGTCGGTGATTGCCCCGATTGTGAGCATCTCACACTAATGATCCTGCAATTAGTGAGGTACGGGTTGAAGTGACATTACATTTCAAAGCAAATGTTACGAACAAACCATTTAGGTCCAATATCAGAAATAAAGTGGAAGCGTATTTAGGTTCATAAAGAGTTGATCTTCATTTTGCCACCTAAAAAAGTTACCGTCCTCATTTTGCCAGCTCGAAAAATTAAGGTCCTTATTTTGCAACCCCCATTAAGTTACGGTCCTTAAAAAAATCCTCCAAAGAGCACGGATGACACTCGCCACTGTAAATTTATGTTTTATATGCTTTAGTAAATAAAATTATAAGAGATTACGAAGGTCAAGAAAATAAAAGTTTCGCAGATTTGATTTTGCAAGATTTTTGGGTTTAATTCCATTTGCTTAAAATTATTTATTGGTGGAGGTTAATATTATATGCACTTAGGAAATAAAAATTAAAATTGACATGCACAAACAATTTACATTATTTTCGCGCAGTAATTAAAAAATACAAAGAGTTGATCTCTTGTGTTATAAATGGTGCACAACTATCACCTTTTAAGCACAAAACAACAAATTAATATTTTTAGTGAAACAACTGATACATATATTTTAAACATACACTCATGCAATTGGTGTATAAAAGTTTTGTCGTCGTACGAAAAATGATATGGTTGTTGGACTCGATATGAAAAATAATACAAAAAAATCTTAGACCTACTCGCTTAATAACTCTATGAAACTCTTTCTCTCTCTTGATTTCGAGATGAAGAACTTGATATGCATCTTCTTTATATATAAATGATCATTTACATCATGATCAATTTATATATTATTCATTTTATGTTTACAAAAATGTTTGTAGATGGTGATGGAGGGAGATAAGCTCGATCAGTGTTTGAATTCTCTCCACGACAACGAGCATCTCATATGCTTTAAGGAAACACTACTTCACACTCCTCCATCGTTATGAGCTCGTTTACTTCTTTCGGGTTCATGATGAAGAGGGAGAGGAAAGAAGATTTCCGAGAAATGCAAATGTCTTCACACTCATCCATCCATGAAGTGGATAGGTGTTTCTCCAAGTTACCATTTGTAGAGCTTGATTGGAGAAGACCAAGTAAAGATCTCGAGGAGGAATGTTCCTGCATCGGCAAAATTGCAGAAGCGGTCCCACAAAAATAGATTCTTATGAAAATGATCCCTTTTTTGACAATTACAGATCTTTTTGTATAAAAAAATGTAAAGAATGATTCTTGAGGGATCAATTTTGCAATTAAAATACACACAAAATGACCATTTTCGAGTATGATACCAAAAGTGCAATGAGAAAATTTTCTTGGGACCAAAATCGCAACATATGCGAACCGCATTTGTAGAGGTTGATTGAAGAAGACCAAGTAAAGATATGAGCAAACGGTGCTGAAAATACACCAAACATATTCTTCATCACTTGAAGTCCCCATTGATGTAATATCCAACGTTTTGAGGTCGGTGGTAAGCGTTTCACTGATTCAAAGTAAAAACTTCCATTTATGAACAAAAAAGAAAAACCGTGTAGACTGGTCACATACACCGATCACGCGCTGTGTATGTTTATATGGGTGTGTGTACTTGAAAAATATCGATTATACCAAATTCACGGTAAGGGTAGGTTAGTCATTTTTGCTTTGGTTTGGTTAGTTTTATTTTTCAAATGTGTGTACTTGGAACTTTAGTGTGTGGAAATAACATGTACCTATATATATATATGCAATGGAACTTTAGAATGTGGTGGCTAGGGTTTGCTTGAGATTAGTAAGTACTCCCTCCGTCCCAATAAACTGATGAGAACTTAGAAATATAGTCAAGAAATTGAATTGCCATAATTTCTGCATTTAGTCCTTTAACTTTTTGTATTGCATATTAGGGACTATTTTGCAAGAGTTGTATTTTCTTGTTAGTTGTTAGTTAGAATTGTTAGGAGTTAGTTAGTTGGTTAGGTAGAATTGATGGCTATAAAACTAGTTGTATAAGCTCATTTGATATAGGAAAAAGATAGTAAAATAGTTCTTGAAGCAAATTATTGCTTTGTGAATTGATTCGATAGCTTGCTAGCCCGAGCTAGAGCTTGAATCGGGTTTCGTTGCTTGCCAACCTGAGTTGGGGCATCGAAATTACGTGGGATTGAGGGGTTCGTTGCTTGCCAACCCGAGTTGGGCCGAATTCATCGAGCCTAGTTCGCGGTTCTCATCAATTGGTGCTTTCATTGAGAGAGTCGTTCTTGAGAATCGCGAGAGATAATCAATCGTTTTCGAATTGCAATGGCTGGTACTCTCGGAGAAAGAATTGAGGTCCTTGAAAATCGATTTGAAGTCATGGAGAAGAGGATGACGAAGACGGCCAAGATGGTGGAGAAGTTGGAAAAGAAAATTGATCGCATGATTAGGCACAAGAAACGCGAGAAAATCGTCGAGTTCATCCTCTACTTGGTGCAGCAATTCGAGGGGAATTTCAGACGAGGTCGAGATTGACGAAGGCAACCGATTGGGCAAATTCGAATGTTATCCCCGAAGAAGGAAAAATTCCCGTAATGGAAAGACCTTCCAAGCGATCTATTGAAAGACATTGACAAATGCCTCACTTCAATCCAAGATTGCATCTCCTTCCGTCTTTGTTTGCAGTTCTTGGCGATCAGCTGCCACTTTTCACAATTTTGACAGGTTGAATTTCCTCAGGTTCCCCACCTCATCTATTTTGTTCAAGAAATAAAAAGAACCAAAAGTCACCATTTTCTTGGACTCGCTAACCAATACTCGAAGTGTGGTGAAACCGGAGCTAAAGATATTGTCAAGAATGGGAATATGAAGAAAAAATTGGTGATGGCTGAAGTCGAAATGTTCGCACGATTGTTCAACTTTGGATGGCCAATTTTTCGTTTTCGATAGAGGAAAAATAATGTCATCTTCTTTTGGCGTTCCAAGAAATAAGAAGACTGATCCGGAGCTTATCCTTGAGGACAAGGATGTTCTTTATGGGGCCGAAAATGATGAGAACTTAGAAATATAGTCAAGAAATTGAATTGCCATAATTTCTGCATTTAGTCCTTTAACTTTTTGTATTGCATATTAGGGACTATTTTGCAAGAGTTGTATTTTCTTGTTAGTTGTTAGTTAGAATTGTTAGGAGTTAGTTAGTTGGTTAGGTAGAATTGATGGCTATAAAACTAGTTGTATAAGCTCATTTGATATAGGAAAAAGATAGTAAAATAGTTCTTGAAGCAAATTATTGCTTTGTGAATTGATTCGATAGCTTGCTAGCCCGAGCTAGAGCTTCGAATCGGGTTTCGTTGCTTGTCAACCTGAGTTGGGGCATCGAAATTACGTGGGATTGAGGGGTTCGTTGCTTGCCAACTCTGAGTTGGGGCGTCGAATTCATCGAGCCTAGTTCGCGGTTCTCATCATAAACCTTTCACAGTTGACTTTTCAACGGTTTTGTGTGAGAGTTATTTCATAGTAATACGTTAACAAAAGTTATTTTATATGAATGATATGCTAGTTAATAAGATCAACTAGCATATCATTCATATAAAATAACTTTTGTAAATGTATTACTATGAAATAATTCTCACACAAAACCGTTGAAAAGTCAAGTGTGAAAGGTTTATTGGGACGGAGGTAGTAGGATTTATTTGAAATTTGGGCCATAAATTTATATATAATGGGCTTTTTTCTTAAATGGGCTTAAAATTAAAAGTAAAATAATGAAGCTATTAAATAGTGCCTTCCTTAGAAGGAATTTCCACGGGATCTCGCTTTTGTAGCCCGGTATAAAAAGAACAGTAACTTTATGCTTCAAAAGCGGGTCGGTGGCGAATTCATCTAAGAATACTAATGTTTAATTGTGACTATTACAAAATCAATCCACGCACTTTTGGAGTAAACTACTTAGGAATTTAGAACAAAATTTGAGCCATTATCGATCGTTGATTTGTTTACAAAGCAAAAAGTTAAAAAAAAAAAAAAAAAAAAAAAAAAAAAAGAGGCCAAGCGTATTTTCAAATCATATAAATTACTCCCTCTGTTCCATATCGGTTTCACAGTTGATTTTTTTAACTAAAGCATACCATTCATATAAAACAAATTTTGTATACATATTACTATGAAATAATTCTCATACAAAAACCATTGAAAAAATCAATTGTAAAAAGCGATGCGAGACAGAGGTAGTATTTTTATTAAAAATATATAACTATTTTTAGTGATATTTTTAATAAGAATACTTGATATTTTTGAAATGTAGTCGAGTTCACGATGCACCTGACTTTTGTCATTTCAAAATGATGATCACCACTTCAAAAAAAAGAGAAAATACAGTATGGAAAAAGCAACTCACAATTCGATAATGGCGGTGTAGAAGAGCTTTAGCAACTCACAACTCTCCACCGTATGCGCTGCCCATGGGATCTCAGCTTCTACGACGCCGTTATTCAAGCGGTGAGCTGTAACCCTGTCTCCTTTTTTTTTTTCCGTTTTATTTTGTCAATTTAAGCGTTATTTGGCTTTTGCGTACTGGACTATTGCCCTGGAAATGCGATACTTTATTTTGAAAAGGTTTATTGTGCGAAAATTGACCATTTGTGTTTACAATTAATGGACATCACATCTGGTGTGTTTTACCTCATAAAACTTTGAAATGAAAGTGCTAGAAGGGAATTAGTCGGCTCATTTGGAATCAAACTGTTCTGCTCTGTTGTAGAGATTACATTTGTGGAACTCTAAATGCTGCATTGCCATTTTACATGCTTCCTTTTACTAAAGTTTTGTGATAAATTTTCATGGTACCAGACAGTTGCCTTTCAAACGGATCACCACAGCCTAGCTTTGTAAATTTCTATATGGTAGTTGAGTAATTTTGATCACCAAGTATAATTCAGACATTTTTGGTAAAATTTTCATTTATAGAACTAATCAAGGTGTATGAAATCAGGTTGCCTCCGGTTTGAAATAAGTATGTCTTCGTGCTATTCATTTATATATCTAATACAGGTGTCAAATTTTCCCTTAGGACGGGCCCAAATTTATATTGATCACAATTCATTTGACTCATAACCATGCTATCGGGTCAGGATAATGGTTATGGGCTGTGTCCTACGGAATAAGATGATTTATAGAATTCTGAAACACAACTCTGTTTCTCAGCTAAGATCTATACATGAAATCTATGTTCCAAACTATGGAATCCATGTCAATTCTGTTCAAGGATCCTTAATCTTAAATACTAAACCAAATGATATAAGGATTTTATGGTAGCCAGAGAGGCATTTCAGTAGGATCGATCAAAGAAAGAGCTCCAGGGGAAGAAGGAATTCTAAGTTAAATATTAATTACCTTTGGTCGTATCTTTTATTTTGTTAAATAGTACGTTGGTAGAAGGTTAAAGATGGAGTTATACTTTTGAGAAGTTTTTGAAGAGATTATTTCTACTTATGTAACTTATTTTCCAGCTCAATTTTTTTATTTGAGGTGTGGGTTTCTGATTGAGGTCTCAACACCATTTAGTTGTCAAGATATTAAATTTATGACGATCTCATCTTTCAATGTTCGTAGATGGAAAGCCTGCACCTCTTTCTGTTAATATGCTTTTCAATTTTAATCTCTCTAATTGGATATCCTCAAGTATTTATGTAAAAATTCATTGTATTAAATACTTGCGGGTAAAATATTTCAAGGAATACAATGACTTTAGGTTCTGACTTTTGTTTTGTAATAGGCCCAACATTACCTTTGCATAATTCCGGTATAAGTATAATCCGAGCAACAGCCACCAAATCAGAGGAATTGTCGCTCTAGATTAAAAGGCTGCTGAGGACGATGCTTTATTGGTACAATGTGCAGGATGCTCTCCATCGGAGCCACCGTATGAGCTTCCCATGGAATCGGTGACCGTGGTCTCAGGTATTGAACTGTTACCCTCCCTCTCCTTTTTTGTTCTTTTTCCGTTTACAGCATTTGTCAATTTAGGCATTATTTGGCTTCTGCGTGCTGGAAATGTTTATTGTGTGAAAACTGTGTTTATAAATAGTGGATATCACACCTGGTGTATTTTGCCTCTACCAAAACTGGTCTTCTCTGTTATAGTTTCTTTGTTATGGAACTCTAAATACTGTATTGGCAATTTCCATGCTTCATCTTTATGATAATTTTCCACATGAAGGTGATGGTACCAAATGGTTGACTGCCCACCTTTGTAATTTCCCATATGGTAGTTGAATAAGTTTGATCACCCAACCAAGTATGATTCAGAATTCTAGCTAACTTTCCTTTACAGAACTAAATAAGGTGTATAAAACCAGGCAGCCTCCGGTTGAATTACACGTCTTATGTGCTACTGTTATATATATATATATATATATATATATATATATATCTGACACTTGTGTAACAGCTCCTGTTAATTAGAGTTTGGGAAGGTCTCCTATAAGATGAGGCCCAAATTTAAATTTATCACAACTCATTTGACTCATAATAATGCTGTCGGGTCTGGATAATGATTATGGGGCCCGTTCCACAGAATATGATCCGACCATCTCACTGAATTTTTGTGTTAAGAGTTTAAGATAAGCTATAGAACTCTTAAAACTCAACTCTGTTTTCCTTTGGGGGCAAAACTTGTATAGGAATAATAAAATCTGAAGAATTTAGGGTTTAGTCCTACCGTATAGAAATATATACTTCCTGCATGCCTTATTTTTGTAATGGAAAGAACACACTACTCCATGTGAAGCATATACACACTTCTTCGTTTCCTATAATTCTTTTCCGTGGACCTGTATCGTAGCTGGCTATTTATAGCAGCTCAGTTCTTATAATTTTGAACATGTTAACAGATAGTTAGTTATTGATATGTAATGTCTGTTGAAAGTCTGTCTCGAGACCTTAATCTCAGCAGAGGTAGTAATACTTTGGAGAAGTTTTGGAAGAGATTATTTCTACTTGTGTAACTTATTTTAAAGCTCAAGTTTTTCTATTTGAGGTGTGAGTTTCTAGTTGAGGTCTCAACCTTGTTTTGTAGTCGAGATATTAAATTATGAGGATCTACATCTTTCAATGTTCATAGATGTACTTCTTTCTATTTTAATATCTCTAAATTGGATAACCTCAAGTATGTGTGCAAAAATTCATTGTATTAAATATTTCCGGGTAATATATTAAAAGCATAAAGACTTTTAGGATCTGAGTTTCGTTAGAAATAGGTGATGCTATATATCTGAAGCAAAAATCTTAATGATTCTTAAAGGGAATCTAGTTGATTTGATTTCATATTTCTGGGGTCATGGCACATTAACTACTGCAAAGATTGCAAGTATATGCACTTTAGTACTTGCTGTTGAAGTAGATCATATAGAATCTCAGCTTTTGTGCAAATGGCCAACGAAAAGATCAAATCATCCAAACATATCACAGATTTTGTCGGTCTTCACTTAGTATATCTAATAATAATAGCCATGTATTTGGTGAATGTTCAAATTTGGAGGTAAAATTAATCAACTATATATGCATCAAAGCTGGAAAGTAATTTATAATAAGCAGAGTTGCATGCATGCATAAATTCTTGCCCTCACTCTTCACTAGTATTTATCCACGTGGCATTCCAATTATATCTCTTTGCAAATTGTATTGATAATCTAAATTGTTGCCATGCAGGGTGATATTTATTCATATGCTGATTCTTACAAAGCGTAAAACAGTTAACAGACTCATTCGTTGAATTTATGAATCACAAATCACAACTTTGCAAGAAGTTAGCTTTCTAAGGAAAAAGAAAAATGTGGTCATGTTAACCAACTTAGATTGCTTCTTGTGAATGGTCCCCTGATGACATCTATTCATCCAGGTAAGTCATAATCTTGAAACTTTTATTAACTACAACATGTAAATGTCCTTTAGCGTGACAAGGTTGTTGTTGTACTATAAATTTGATGCTTTACAAGATTCAGGAATTGTCTTTTGTCATTATCCTTCTCACATATTAATTGCATAGAGATGTCTTAACTTTGCCAAACTCATGCCATTTTAATGTTTACATTTAAAACTTTGCAACAGGCAGTTTTTTGGTGTTTCAGGAAAGTATTAGAGTTGCTGGCATCAGAAAAGTAAGCATGATAAAATCTTTAGAATTTATGATTTAGTTATTTAAACTTGATGATGGGTGTGTTTTTACAAACACTGCATACATAAATATGACTTAATTCTTAACAATTTTTCTGATAGTTGTAATTGCAATGTTTCTATTATAATACCATCACTTAAAACCATGTAAATTTTTTGAGTTTATCTAAATCAGCAAGTGGACCAGAAAATGTCCAAATCCTGATCCATGTGTTTTATAGTTAGCTCAATGCCTTTTATTATGAAACGGACATATTATTTGCTATATATATATATATATATATATGCTATCCTACGTGTCACAAAATGAGCTAAATAATGTTCATTGTTATGTTCCTAACAATGGAATTGCAATATCCACTCTAATATTTAATATTTTTATTTTTTCTCTAAGCCCATTGAAATAAAATTAATAAGCCCATTATATAAGGATTCTAATTTCTAACCCAAATTCCAATAAAATCCTGGCCCATACAAAAGCCCATCATATAAGATTCTAACCCTAATCCTAGCCTCTTCACAATTCTCTATATATAGGTCTCCCATATCAACTAGGGTAAGACATAACACTTTCTTTTCCCCTCTTGAACTGCGGCCCATACAAAAGCCCATTATATAAAATTCTAACCCTAACCCCGGCCTCTTCACAATTCTATATATATATATATAGGTCTCTCACTAGGCTATGTCACAACTCTTTTCTTTCCCCCTCTCTTGCCTGGCCCATACAAAAGCCCAATATAGATTGAATCTAACCCTAGCCCCTTCACAATTCTAGATGTATAAGTCTCCCATCTCAACTAGTGTAAGACACAACTCTTTTTCCCCCTCTTGCACGACGGCCCATATAGAAGCCCATTATATAAGATTCTAACCCTAACCCTAGCCTCTTGAAATTTTATTATATATAGGTCTCTCAATAGGGTATGACACAACTCTTTTCTTTCCCCTATTGCACCGCGGCCCATTATAGATTTTGATCCTAATAGCCCCTTCACAATTCTATATATATAAGTCTCCCAAAAAAACTAGGGTAAGACACAACTCTTTTTCCCCTATTGCGAAGCCCATTGTATAAGATTCTAACCTAACCCTAGCCTCTTCACATACAAAAGCCCATTGCCTTGTTGCACCACGGCCCACACAAAAGCCCATTATAGATCCTAAACCTAACCCTAGCCCCTTCGGAATCTATATATATAGGTCTCCCATCTCAACTAGGGTAAGGCACAACTCTTTTCTTTCCACTTGTTGCACGGCGGCCGCACCACCATCTCTCATGTCTCTTCTACTTACTCTCGGTTCGTAGGTAATTCCTTTGCTCATTTGTACTTATCCATATATTATGAAATTTTGATATGTTGTTCTTTGTTATGATATAATTATACGGTGAAAATTTCAAAATTATTGGACTTGTATTTTATTAGATATGAATTTTATATTTTTCAAATTAAAACTTATGTTGTTTTCTCTATTCGATTTGAAGATTCAAAATATGTATCTATAGATCTCTAAATAATCTGATTTTCTTATCGCTCATTCACCTGGATTTGGGATATTTATATTTCTAATTTGAAAAATCGAAAAATATTTTTCTGAGATCTCCAAATAATTCGATTCGATTTTTGGATATGTTATAACTTGTTATGTTTATTATATCCTGGGTAACTTTTTTGAAGGACTGGTGATGGAAAAATGAGGATCGTAACTCTAAAAAGCGGCCAATTGAGGTCAAATCAGCCCGAATCAACCCAAATCGGGCTAATCGGCCCGATTTTGACTGATTGACCTTATATTGCCAGAATTCGGGCTGAAGTTGGACCCGATTTGGGTTGATTCAGATCGATTTAGCCCTAATTTGCTACTTTTATATGTTAAAGTGAATACATGGATTTGGGTTGGGTTTGGCCTAAATTCGCCACTTTTTAAAGTTATTGTCCCGAGAAATGTCCCCCAAGTAATCCTTTAAAAACATTTTTCCCATTACATTCTTTAAGATTTTTATTATTCCGCTTTTTATTTATTAAGATATTCAACTTTTACACTTGTCCTTTAAAATTTACAAGTTCAACAGATTCAGTTTTAAATTAATCTCGATTTTTTTATATATGATATGATTTTGAGTATATGTAAAATTAATCTCAATTTTTAACCTTTTATTTTATATGATATACTATTGAAATATTATTATACAATGAGTGAATACTTCTAGGAATTCATATTCCTTTTAATTAACTTAACTTTATACAAGTTGACCACAAAGTTTCAATTATTTTTAGATCTACACCCCGTTCACAAGTATTTCATTTTATCCCCTCAATTTTTCAAGAATTATGTTTTAGTCCCCCAACCTTTTAAAATTCTCATATAGTTCTCCAACTTCTCAAATATGAAAACTTGGCTCTTTTAGTTTCTCAAAATTATATTTAGGCTTCGAATTTCCAAGAACAAAGAAGTTGCCCAAAAGGCTTTCCAAAAATATCTTATTAGTCAAACTTTTCCAAGCTACTTTCAACGTATTGAGTTTCCAATCTCTCTTCTTTTTCAAGGATATCATGTTGGTTGAAGGTCTTGTTTCTTCTTGGTTTTGTAGTAGCAAATTTTCTCATGTTGCTTTACCCTGTATTTGGTAGGTGGAACGCCATTCACATTTATTTGCTGATGGATACGAAGCGTTTGTGCAACCTTTTGCTATTCTGGAAAAATGGGTGTGGTCGTGGTACATTAACCTCAGCTGACATTGCAGAACCTGTTGATGTGGTGGATCTAACTCAAGAGAGTGTGAAGAGAGTGAAAAGAGACACAATGGGAGCCAAGAAACTGAATGAAGAACAGTACGGTTATGAGATCCAGTGCTATGATGATTCAGATTATTATCCATCAGACCCCACTTGTTCTCCAGCTAAGGTTTCTTTATTTCTTTTTTCATTTCATGTAACCTTTTATTTATTATCTACTTGTTTTCTTTTACTAAGCTCCTGTGTAGTGAATTGTATAACTATGTTTTCTTTTAATTTTTATAGGTGCACATTATAAGGGCAAATTATTTGACTGAGGCTGATGGTGCTCTTAGCCTTCTAATTCTGGTTCCTCAAACAAAGCAGAATGATGCAGGTTAGTTTTGATGATCATCTCACTTATTTGATGATATTCTAACATTCCCTTGAAATAACTTGAAACTACGACACAGAGGGAGCTATGGATGCACAAAGCAAGAAGAAGAGGTGTCCAAAATCGAAGAAACACAAGGCAGGTGCAATGGGGCTCCAATTTGGACATGATAGTGATGGGGTTGCTTCTGAAGTTGAGGTGACCAAGTTCCTTGGATCTTCTTTTCCTTCTAAAGATATTAAAAGCTTCGAGGAATTTCACACTATGATGAATGGTGCATCCGTCAAGTCTGATCTTCCTGAGCATATTCGTCGAAAATACTATGAGGTTTGTACCAGCAAATATGTTTTATAAATTTTCCTTAGAAGGCAATTGCTGCAATGTTGTATCTATATCTAATTTTGATGTCTAATTTTTTGTTAATTTCAATGGATCTTCCTAACAAAATATGTACCGAGACTGAGTTTGCACTATTTTCCAGGATGTTGCAGGAAAGATACTTACTTTTGCTCAAGTGGGTCATCGAGGGATTTGTATTCTTTCTGCAATGTCACACTTCGCCAGCCTGGTTTTCTGGGGGTACACATGAGGTACAATCTCTCATCCTCGATTATTATTATTATTATTTTCGTTCTTGCTCAAATAATTTCATCGCTCTAATCTTTAAATTTTAATGATGTTGCTCCTGTTTGCTTATAATCATATCCTAAATTTACTTGCTGCTCAGTTAAATGAAAAACAAAACTTTCTTGGTTTGTAGCAGTTGGTCATTGTTGTGCATTTTATTGTAGGATGTATCTGTAAAGCTTGATCGTGCTTCTTGAATGTTGATCTGCATATCATATCATTCTAATTTTCTAGTGTTCAGGATATTAAATAAGAGCCTTTTTGTCATACCAAAGTTAATACAGTTGTTGGACTAAGTACATCCATAGATTCCTGCCAGAATTATAGGAAGGAGAGTTCCATGGAAAAACACATGCAAAAGTTCTTAGACCTACTCAAAATAACATTAACTCTTTCTCTCTCTTGATTTCATTTTTGTTAAGGGTCCCAGTGATCGAAGGGAAGGAACTCGATCTGCATCTATTCAAGAGGAGGCTACAACAAGGTTTAGATATGATCAGTTTATATATCAACCTTTTTACGTGTTCAAATAATTTTTTCCGAGTTATTCATTTTATGTTTATAAAAAATGTTTGTAGGTGGTCATGGAAAAAAATGGAGGGAGATAAGCTCGATCAGTGTTTGAATTCTCTCCGGCGACAACGAGTGCCTCCTATGCTTTAAGGAAACACTACTTCACACTCCTCCATTGTTATGAGCTCATTTACTTCTTTCGGGTTCATAATGATGAGAAAGAGAGAAAGAAGATTTCCGATGCTTTGAGGAAACACTACTTCACACTCCTCCATCGTTATGAAATCATTTACTTCTTTCGGGTTCATGATGATGAGAAAGAGAGAGAAGAGTTCCGATGCTTAAGGAAACACTACTTCACACTCCTCCATTTATGAGCTCATTTACTTCTTTCGGGTTCATGATGATGAGAAAGAGAGAGAAGAGTTCCGATGCTTTAAGGAAACACTACTTCACACTCCTCCATTTATGAGCTCATTTACTTCTTTCGGGTTCATGATGATGAAAAAGAGAGAGAAGAGTTCTGATGCTTTAAGGAAACACTACTTCACACTCCTCCATTTATGAGCTCATTTACTTCTTTTGGGTTCATGATAATGAGAAAGAGAGATGATTTCCGATGCTTTAAGGAAACACTACTTCACACTCCTCCATCGTTATGAGCTCGTTTACTTCTTTCGGGTTCATGATGATGAGTAGTGTGTGTTTTTAAAATGTATTATTAATTGTTTTATTAAAAGAATATTAATTTGTTTATATTTGTTTAACTGATACATAATAGACCAACTCCTTTTGTATTCCTTATTTACTAGGAAATAACGTGAACTGCACATGGAAAAAGTCTAGGGAGGGATAAACTTTTTCAACTTTTTGGATTGAATTAGTGAACTAATTATCAGTAAAGATTGATGTGTTAGATGATTTTGAGGTCTTGAATGAACTAATATGAGGTCGAACCTATATTATACTTTTTAGTTCCATAAAATCATTTATATTTTGTTTTAACTAGTGATGTCAAAACTGGATCGAACTGAAACTGATCGGTTAATCCGGACCAGCCTGTAAACCGGCCCGATTAGCCCGTAAAATCTATTTTTAGGGTCGAACCGAGTTGAATCGGTAAGAACCGGCCGGTCAAATTGGAGGAAACTGGGGAATGGTCAAACTTTTTTATAGCGTCATTTTTCTTTCTTTTCTGAATCCGAATCCATATAAAGAAAAAGAAAGTTATGGAATTCAAGAATAAATGTGAGAAGATGAAGAAATAAAGGAGGAGAAGATGAAAATCGTAGCACATGCTTTCATTCTTGATCTTGATGTAAGTTGAATCCTATCGTTTCTCGATCTTGATGTAAGTTGAATCTTACTATGGGTGTGGGCAACAATCATGCCTTTTATTAATTTTATCAAACAATTTTTTTCTAAAAAACAAAGAAAAAAAAAAGGGGGAAGAAGATAGAAGCAGCGGTGGGAGAAATGAGGAGAAATGGTGAGGCAGCGGCAGCAGCCAACTAGGTGTTTGCGTGTGAGATAGTGTGTTATATTATAACTAGGGTAAATTTTTTATTTAGGTTTGGGCTTTTCAATTTTAAATTATGGACTTTTCTATTTAACGAATTTGAGTATAAATTGAATTGGTGCTTATGTATTTAATTAGGTTTGTTTATTTCATATGAAATTTTACAAGTTTTATAAGTATATATTTATATTATTTTTAATATAACATATATAAAATATTGAATAAAAATAAGGTGGTTCATTTTAACGGTTGGACCGCGGTTTAATCGGTCCGATTGGTTGAACCGGAAATTCCACGTGTTGTATTATCCCAACATTAACTCGTCGGACATTTTGAAATTTAAGTAGGGTAAAATTTAAATTATCGATATATACGTGTTGTGACATGGAAATAATTCAGGGACGATGCTCGCACAAGGGCGCGAGCAAAGGCCTTTAAGCGAGCATAGTATCGGTTCAGAAGATGCTCGCCTCTACTACGCGAGGAGAGCGACCCCAGAAGAAGTCCGGCGAGGATTGAGAAGCGACCAGCTGAGACAAGACCTTCCCAAAGGAGGAAAGAATGCGGGTCGACCGCGGTCGAAGATGTCTCGTCCCAAAAAAGGGAAAGATCTCACCGCCAAGAGGATTCCATAGCTTAAGCCACGTGGAAGACCCCGAGAGGGTTAGGAGATCGATCCTCCGTGCGGTACCTTGATAGGCGCATTTAATTCTATACCATTACATTAAATACACCCAATACCACGGATTCGGAAACGCCAATTGACATGTATAAATAAGACCTACAAGGCATAATAACAGGGATCGAAAAACATCCAACCTTAAGTCCGAGATCGACCCTCCCAAAGCAAATCTCTTTTGCATTTCTTTTCATACATCTACATTCCTCATCATTGTTCATCAATGCATACGCATTAATTACCAATCATCAATAATCACCACACTTCAATCCAAACTACTAAACGAGCCGATTCGACAACCAAATACCCGATTATGGCGGTTTAATCGGCGTAACAACAATACGTGTGAATGATATGTTATTAAATTGTTGTTGTCGTGATTATAATGTTTGAATGATTTGAATTATATTTATATATTAAAGTTTAAGGAGAGAAAATTGATGGTATTGTAACGTATGATAGTAATTTTATAAGTGTTGTAGTTGTGATTTTTTAAAACCTAATTTTAAAAGACTTAGTTGCAAATTAAATCACCACATTTCGTTTAATTGCAATCTAATTTAAAAGTTGGGTCATTTACAATAAGGTAGAAAGAGGTAAGCCTTATTACAACTAGGTGTAAAAATTTGCGAAGCACAAATTTTTTTTTTGCATGTAAGCACAAAAATTTGCACTTTTACACTGTTTGTAATTTTGCTAATTTTTACATCTATTTGTAATTTTAAGTTTTGATAATTGCAAATAAATCACCATCTTTAATATTGTTGCAAGTTAGTCTTCTGATCAAATCCTTTGTGGCCTAACATATTTTTTTAATTATTTATTTATTAGATCGATTAAAAAATAACGTCGATTATAAAATGTGTCACGTCATAAAATCACGTCGACACGGAAACAAGAGAACTACCACAAGGCTAATTTGCAACAATAGTTAAAGGGGATGATTTATTTATAATTATTCAAAATTTTAAATTAAATTACAATTAAGTAAAAGATTGTAATTTAATTTGCAAGTAATCCATTTGAAAATCACAAAATCAAAACAAATAATAAGGGCATGTTTGTTTGGTAAAAATAGCCGTCAGTCGACTGTAACGAACTTCACCGCCAAGTGCCAGATCCAACATTCCCCTTTGCATAATTCCGGTATAATCCGAGCAACAGCCATTAAATCGGAGGAATTGTCGCCCTAGATTACAAGGCTGCTGTGGACGATGCTTTATTGGTACAATGTGCAGGATGCTCTACATCGGAACCACCGTATGAGCTTCCCATGGAATCGGCGACCGTCGTCTCAGGTGTTGAACTGTTACTCTCTCTCTCTCCCCTTTTTTCTTTTTTCTTTTACCGCATTTTGTCAATTTAAGCGTTATTTGGCTTCTGCGTGCTGGAAAAATGTTAATTGTGCGAAAACTCTGTTCATAAATAGTGGATACCATCTGGTGTATTTTGCCTCTACCAACACTGGTCTTCTTTGTTGTGGAACTCTAAATACTGTATTGGCAATTTCCATGCTTCATTTTATGATAATTTTCCACATGAAGGTGATGGTACCAAATGTTTGACTGCTCACCTTTAACTTTCCATGTGGTAATTGAATAAGTTTGATCACCCAAGTATGATTCAGAATTCTAGCTAAACTAATAAAGGTCTATAAGACCAGGCAGCCTCAATTGAACTACATGTCTTATGTGCTACTGTTATATATATCTGACACATGTGTAACAGCTCCTGTTAATTAAATTTTGGGAAGGTCTGCTATAAGACGAGGCCCAAATTTAAATTTATCACAACTCATTTGACTCATAATCATGCTGTCTGGTCTGGATAATGGTTATGGGGCCCCGTCCCATAGAATATGATCGGATCGTGTCACTGAATTTTTGTGTAAAGAGTTTAAGATATATAGAATTCTTAACACTCAACTCTGTTTTTCTTTAGAGGGCAAAACTCGTATAGGAATATATACGTCCTGCATGCCTTATTTTTGTAATGGAAAGAACACACTACTCCATGTGAAAGCATATACACACTTCTTTCCATTCCCTTAATTCTTTTCCGTAGACCTGTATCGTAGCTGGCTATTTATAATAGCTCAGTTCTTATACTTTTGAACATAGTAATAGAAAGTTAATTATTGATATGTAATGTCTGTTGGAAGTCTGTCTCCAGACTTTAATCTGGGTAGAGGTAGTAATACTTTTGAGAAGTTTTGGAAGATATTATTTCTACTTGTGTAACTTATTTTCAAGCTCAAGTTTTTCTATTTGAGGTGTGGGTTTCTAGTTAAGGTCTCAACCTTATTTTGTAGTCGAGATATTAAATTCATGAGGATCTATATCTTTCAAAGTTCATATATGCATGTTTTTCTATTTTATCTTTTTCAATTTTAATTTCTCTAAATTGGATAACCTCAAGTATGTTTGCAAAACTTCATTGTATTAAATACTTGCGGGTAAAATATTTAAAGGCATAAAGACTTTTAGGATCTGAGTTTCGTTAGAAATAGGTGATGCTATTTATCTAAAGCAAAAATCTTAATGGTTCTTAAAGGGTATCTAGTTGATTTGATTTCATATTTCTGGGGTCATGGTACTTTAACTACTGCTAAGATTGCGCGTATATGCACTTTAGTATTTTCTGTTGAAATTGATCGTATAAAATCTCAAATTTTGCGCAAATGGCCAAGGAAAAGATCAAATCTTCCAAACATATCTCATATTTTGTCAGTCTTGACTCAGTATCTACTATCTAATAATAAAAGCCATGTATTTGGTGAAAGTAAAAGATGTTCAAATTTGGATGTAAAATTAAGCAACTATATATGCATCAAAGCTGGAAAGAAATTTGTAATAAGCAAAGTTGCATGCATGCATATATTCTTGCCCTCACACTTCACTAGTATTTATCCACGTGGCGTTCCAATTATATGTCTTTCCAAATTGTATTGATAATCTAAATTGTTGCCATGCAGGGTGAAACTTATTCGTAAAATAACTGATGAAGAAATAAAAGTATATCTCTCCGGAGCTGATTCTTACAAAGAGCAAAAATTTAAGAGACTCATTCATTGAATTATGAATCACGAATCACAACTTTGCAAGAAGTTAGCTTTCGAAGGGAAAAAAAAATTATGTGGTCATGTTAACCAACTTAGGTAGCATCTTGTGAATGGTCCTTGATGACAACTATTCATCCAGGTAAGTCATAAGCTCTTAAAACTTTTATTAACTACAACATGGAAGATGTTATTTTGAGTGACAAGGCTGTCGTTGATGCTTTACAAGATTCAGGAACTATCTTTTTTCATTTTAGTGTTTTTGTCGTTATCCTTCTCACATATTAAGGATTAACTGCATAGAGATGTCTTAACTTTGCCAAACTCATGTCATTTTGATGTTCACATTAAAAATTTGCAACCACTCAGTTTTTGTCATTCGGTGTTTCAAGAAAGTGTTAGTAGCTGCTGGCATCAGAAAAGTAAGAATAATAAAATCTGAAGAATTTAGGGTTTAGTCCTAACTAAATTACCCTCTCTCGATACTTTCACAAACCGTATAGAAATATATACTTCCTGCATGCCTTATTTTTGTAATGGAAAGAATACACTTCTCTGTGTGAAACCATATACACACTTCTTCCTTTCCTTTAATTCTTTTCCGTAGACCTGTATCATAGCTGGCTATTTATAGCAGCTCAGTTCTTATACTTTTGAACATGTTAACAGAAAGTTAGTTATTGTTGGAAGGTAGTAATACTTTGGAGAAGTTTTGGAAGAGATTATTTCTACTTGTGTAACATAAAAGCTCAAGTGTTTCTATATGAGGTGTGGGTTTCTAGTTAAGGTCTCAACTTTAAGAGGATCTACATCTTTCAATGTTCATTGATGCACTTCTTTCTATTTTTATCTTTTTCAATTTTAATTTCTCTAAATTGGATAACCTCAAGTATGTTTGCAATACTTCATTGTATTAAATACTTGTGGGTAAAATATTTAAAGGCATAAAGACTTTTAGGATCTTATTTACGTTAGAAATAGGGAATCTATTTATCTGAAGCAAAAATCTTAATGATTCTAATAGGGAATCTAGTTGATTTGATTTTATATTTCTGGGGTCATGGTACTTTAACTACTGCTAAGATTGCAAGTATATGTACTTTAGTATTTGTTGTTGAAATTGATCGTATAAAATATAGCTTTTGCGCAAATGGCCAAGGAAAAGATCAAATCTTCCAAACATATCTCATATTGTCAGTCTTGACTCTTAGTATCTAATAATAATTGCCATGTAATTGGTGAAAGTAAAAGATGTTCAGATTTGGAGGTAAAATTAAGCAACTATATATGCATCAAAACTGGAAAGTAATTTGTAATAAGCAAAGTTGCATGCATGCATATATTCTTTCCCTCACTCTTCACTAGTATTTATCAACGTGGGGTTCCAGTTATATCTCTATCCAAATTGTATTGATAATCTAAATTGTTGCCATGCAGGGTGAAACTTATTCGTAAAATAACTGATGAAGAAATAAAAGTATATCTCTCCGAAGCTGATTCTTACAAAGAGCGAAACAGTTAACAGACTCATTCGTTGAATTTATGAATCACAAATCACAACTTTGCAAGAAGTTAGCTTTCGAAGGAAAAAGAATCATGTGGTCATGTTCACCAACTTAGATTGCCTCTTGTGAATGGTCCCTGATGACATCTATTCATCCAGGTCAGTCATAATCTCTTAAAACTTTTATCAACTACAACATGGAAAATGTCATTTTGCGTGACAAGGGTGTCATTGTACTATAAATTTGATGCTTTACAAGATTAAGGAATTGTCTTTTGTAGTTATCCTTCTCACAAACTAATTGCATAGAGATGTCTTAACTTTGGCAAACTCATGCCATTTTAATGTTCACATTTAAAACTTTGCAACCAGTCAGTTTTTGTTGTTCGATGTTTCAGGAAAGTATTAGTAGCTGCTGGCATCAGAAAAGTAAGCATAATAAAATCTTTAGAATTTATGATTTAGTGCTAGTCTTAACTTAATTACCTTCTCTCGTTACTTTCACAAACTGCGTATAGTTATTTAAACTTGATGATGGGTGTGTTTTTACAAACACTGCATACATAAATATGACTTAATTCTTAACAATTTTTCTGATAGTTGTAACTGCAATGTTTCTATTATAATACCATCACTAAAAACCATGTGTTTTATAGTTAGCTCAATGTCTTTTATTATGAAGCGGACATATTATTTGCTATATATATATATATATGCTATCCTACATATGACAGAATGAGCTAAATAATGTTCATTGTTATGTTCCTAACAATAGAATTGCTATACTTTTTTATTCTGATAGATGGACGAATTTCATTAAATCATTAACATTAATACAATATATTTTTGTATTTTAAAGATAAATGTTATAAAACCATAAACATTAACCCAAATTTTTTTGATTCAATATATATTTCAAACTCTTACTTGTTTAGCTCTACCCTCAACTAGTATTCAATTATTTATATATAGTTATTATAAGATAAAAGATTCTAATAATTGGTAAATAAATTATGGTAATAAGATATAATTTAACCCATGTAATTACAAATTACAATCATAAAATTTACTTCTTATTTTTACCATTTTTCTACTAAATTTGTAATGAATCTTAAAATTGATATACAATTAAAATTAGAGGAAGTCTTGTGTGAGACTGTCTCATACATAAGACGTGATACTTTTACATGTTTTTATGATACTTTTTAAATATGAAGTATTATAAAAATAGGTAAAAGTATCACGTCCTCGTATGAGACCGTTCCAAGCAAGTTTTTGTGTTAAAATTAAAATTTAATAAGGATTAATCATTAAATAATATTGTACTCATATTGCAATATCAACTCTAATATTTAATATTTTTATTTTTCTCTAAGCCCATTGAAATAAAATTAATACGTCCATTATATAAGGATTCTAATTTCTACCTAATTTCAATAAAATCCTAGCCCATACAAAAGCCCATTATATAAGATTTTAACCCTAACCCTAGCCTCTTCACATACAAAAGCCCATTGCCTTCTTGCACTGCGGCCCATACAAAAGCCCATTATAGATTCTAAACCTAACCCTAGCCCCTTCAAAATCTATATATATAGGTCTCCCATCTCAACTAGGGTAAGGCACAACTCTTTTCTTTCCACTGTTGCACGGGGCCGCACCACCATCTCTCATGTCTTTTCCACTTACTCTCAGTTCGTAGGTAATTCCTTTCCTCATTTATACTTATCCATATATTATGAAATTTTGATATGTTGCTCTTTGTTATGATATAATTATACAGTGTAAATTTCAAAATTATTGGACTTGTATTTTATTAGATATGAATTTTATATTTTTCAAATTAAAACTTATGTTGTTTTCTCTATTAGATTTGAAGATTCAAAATATGTATCTATAGATCTCTAAATAATCAGATTTTCTTATCGCTCATTCACCGGAATTGGGATATTTATATTTCTAATTTAAAAATCGAAAAAAATATTTACAGCTCTCCAAATAATTTAATTTTTGGATATGTTATAACTTGTTATGTTTATTATATCCTGGGTAACCTTTTTGAAGGACCTAGTGATGGAAAAATGAGGATCGTAACTTTAAAAAGCGGTGATTGAGGTCAAATCAGCCCAAATCGACCTAAATCAGGCTAATCAGCCCGATTTGGACTGATTGACCTCATATTGCCTGAATTCGGGCTGAATTTGGACTCGATTTGGGTTGATTCAAACTGATTTAGCCCTAATTTGCTACTTTTATAAGTTACCGTGAATACATAGATTTGGGTTCGGTTTGGCCTAAATTCGCCACTTTTAAACTTATTATCCCGAGAAATGTTCCCCCAAAGTAATCCTTTAAAAACATTTTTCCCATTATATTCTTTTTTAATATTTATTATTCCGTTTTTATTTATTATGATATTCAACTTTTACAAGTTCAACAGTTTCAGTTTTAAATTAATCTCAATTTTTTTATATATGATACCCCTAGTAAAAAAATTTTATTGGGATATGTGTATGTGAGAGTAAAAGTAATGGCATTTGTGTAAATTAGTGAAAATTGTAAGCGTGAAGTTTATAAAGGTTTTCCATTTTAAGGGTGTGAAACTTATATTGGGACGGACGAAAAAGAAAAGTGTGAAAGCTTTTATGGGACGAAGGGAGTATACTTTTGAGTATATATAAAATTAATCTCAATTGTTTTAACCTTTTATTTTATATGATATACTATTGAAATATTATTATTATACATTGAGTGAATACTTCTAGGAATTCATATTCCTTTTAATTAACTTGACTTTATACAAGTAGACCACAAAGTGTCAATTATTTTTAGATCTACACCCTCGTTCACAAGTATTTCATTTTATCCCCTCAATTTTTCAAGAATTATGTTTTAGTCCCCCAACCTTTTAAAATTCTCATTTAGTTCTCCAACTTCTCAAACATGAAAACTTGGCTCTTTTAGTCTCTCAAAATTATATATAGGCTTCAAATTTCCAAGAATAAAGAAGTTGCCCAAAAGACTTTCCAAAAATATCTTATTAGTCTAAAACTTTTCCAAGCTACTTTCAATGTACTGAGTTTCCAATCTCTCTTCTTTTTCAAGGATATCATGTTGGTTGAAGGTCTTGTTTCTTCTTGGTTTTGTAGTAGCAAATTTTTTTCATGTTGCTTTTATCCTGTATTTGGTAGGTGGAACGCCATTCACATTTATTTGCTGATGGATACGAAGCGTTTGTGCAACTTTTTGCTATTCTGGAAAAATGGGTGTGGTCGTGGTACATTAACCTCAGCTGACATTGCAGAACCTGTTGATGTGGTGGATCTAACTCAAGAGAGTGTGAAGAGAGTGAAAAGAGACGCAATGGGAGCCAAGAAACTGAATGAAGAACAGTACGGTTATGAGATCCAGTGCTATGATGATTTCGAGCATAGTCGTCGAAAATACTATGTGGTTTGTGCCAGCAAATATGTTTTATAAAATTTTCCTTAGAAGTCAATTGCTGCAATGTTGTATCTATATCTAATTTTGATGTCTATTTTTTTGTTAATTTTTAATGGATCTTCCCTAACAAAATATGTACCGAGACTGAGTTTGCACTATTTTGCAGGATGTTGCAGGAAAGATACTTTTGCTCAAGTGGGTCATCGAGGGATTTGTATTCTTTCTGCAATGTCACACTTCGCCAGCCTGGTTTTTCTGGGTTTATACATGAGGTACAATCTCTCATCCTTGATTATTATTATTATTATTTTCGTTCTTGCTCAAATAATTTCATCGCTCTAATCTTTAAATTTTAATGATGTTGCTCCTGTTTGCTTATAATCATATTCTAAATTTACTTGCTGCTCAGTTAAATGAAAAACAAAACTTTCTTGGTTTGTAGCAGTTGGTCATTATTGTGCGTTTTATTGAAGGATGTATCTGTAAAGCTCCATCGTGCTTCTTGAATGTTGATCTGCATATCATATCATTCTAATTTTCTGGTGTTCAGGATATTAGATAAGAGCATTTTTTGTCAATAGATTCCTGCCAGAATTATAGGAAGGAGAGTTCCATGGAAAAACACATGCCAAAAGTTCTTAGACCTACTCAAAATAAATTAACTCTTTCTCTCTCTTGATTTCATTTTTGTTAAGGGTCCTAGTGATCGAAAGGAAGGAACTCGATCTGCATCTATTCAAGAGGAGGCTACAACAAGGTTTATATATGATCAGTTTATATATCAACCTTTTTATGTGTTCAAATAATTTTTTTCGAGTTAATTCATTTTTATGATTATAAAAAATGTTTGTAGGTGGTCATGGAAAAAAATGGAGGGAGATAAGCTCGATCAGTGTTTTAATTCTCTCCAACGACAACGAGTGCCTCCTATGCTTTAAGGCAACACTACTTCACACTCCTCCATCGTTATGGGCTCGTTTACTTCTTTCGGGTTCATAATGATGAGAAAGAGAGAAAGAAGATTTCCGATGCTTTGAGGAAACACTACTTCACACTACTCCATCGTTATGAACTCATTTACTTCTTTCGGGTTCATGATGATGAGAAAGAGAGAGAAGAGTTCCGATGCTTTAAGGAAACACTTCTTCACACTCCTCCATCGTTATGAGCTCATTTACTTCTTTCGGTTTCATGATGATGAGAAAGAGAGGGAAGAGTCCCGATGCTTTAAGGAAACATTACTTCACACTGCTCCATTTATGAGCTCATTTACTTCTTTTCGGGTTCATGATGATGAGAAAGAGAGAGAAGAGTCCCGATGCTTTAAGGAAACACTACTTCACACTATTGCATTTATGAGCTCTTTTACTTCTTTCGGGTTCATGAAGATGAGTATGTGTATTTTTAAAATGTATTAATTGTTTTATTAAAAGAATATTAATTTGTTTGTACTTGTTTAACTGTTACACAATAGACCAACTCCTTTTGTATTCCTTATTTACTAGAAAATAACGTGAACCGCACATGGAAAAAAGTCTTGAGAGGGATAAATTTTTTTAACTTTTTGGATTGAATTAGTGAACTTATTATCTGTATAGATTGATGTGTTATCATTTATTTTATTTTTACCAATGGTTTAGGCGTTGCTATCGCTCTTATTTTTATTGTTTCTTATAATGTCTTGTAGTCGTTATCTATTTGATTTCTAAACCTTTTGATCACGTCAACCTACAAACTCTATTTTTTCTATTGTTTGATTTTATATTTTTTTATTTATTATTAATTTATTTATAGTGACATTAAGATACATTATTTTATTTTTAGGTGGCGAGAATTAGAGTGTTTCATTGCATCCATGACATCAAAATAAGGTGGCGATTTCTACTCAAGTTTACGTTTGTCTCTATTAAATACTTTGAATGTGAATTATTATTGTTTAAATGCGACATTCCATAAGCTACTGATTATAGATTACATGTTATGCTATGTTCAACGGTTTCTATAGTAGCTCGGATCACAATTGGGTCCTTGCTAAAATTTACTGGTGTCGTAGGTATTCGGTGATGATTTATATGATTTATACAAAGCTGGTTGTTTGCTCACCCTTCATAATTCTACTCATTTCAGACTAAGGAGGTTTGCTCACCCTTCATAATTCTACTCATTTCGGACTAAGGAGGCTCATTTGTGGTGGCAAGGTGGTGGAGATTAGTAGCTCTATTACAATAAAATATTTTCTTTTAAATAGATACACATATTGTTTATTTTCAATTTGGTTCTAGGAAGAGTTTTGACATTTCTTGGATTAAATTTGTTTACAAGTTTGATTTACTCAAGTATTTGTTTAGAGTATTTTTGGTTTTCTATAAAAAAATAACTTTGAAACTTATGTGACTTCATGCAAGATTTTACAAATATTATTTGGTTCGTAGTTCCTTTTATAAATTTTATGAGCCCTTGATGTTAAATCTTTTTATCTATGTTATTCTTCAAATTTTTGTCTACCGCTTATCCTCAAAACTTTCTAGTATATTTACAAAAAATATTTTCAAAAATTTGGATGTGACATTTTACAAAAAGTTTAGGCTCCATTTAGATGGAGTGAATTTAAAATCAAGGGATTTGACAATAATATATCATGCATTCACACAAATGAAATGGAGAAAAACTAAATGAATGGATTTGATTCTCTCAAATATTAAGCACAAATGTGAGAAGTGAGAAGATTTCAAATGACTAGGTTTTGTTGGGTATTTGAAATCCTCCCACTTATAAGTAATATTTGTGTGAACCAAATCCATTCTTTTAGTTTTTCTCCATTTTTATTTGTAAATGTATGGTGTATTATCTTTAAATCCGTTGATTTCAAATGACTCCATCCAAATAGAGCCTTAAAGTTATGAGACAAAATTGAATTTTATCCCGTATTAACTCAAATAAATGTAATTATTGTTCTGCGCTAGGGCTTTGAAACCCCTTTTCTATAAGGTAATAAATGTAATTGTTGTTTTGCCTTTTTCTATATATTAAAAAAATTTATATCTATAATATTAATTTTTTTTTCTTACAAGGGTTTAATTAAATTTATTGGTATCAAAAGGACCACAATTGATAAAATAAAAATCGAGCAAAGTTACAGGACTATTACTAAAATTATCTCATTTATCCCCCTGTAACATGATTTGACTCTAGCTCGATTTATGGTATAGCTGCTCAACAATGATATTTGTAATAATATAACGTTATTGAAGCAACCAGGCCAATTTTTTATTTTTTTATCGGGCAAAGTGTAATTCGAGGTCAACCACTTGAGCTATATCACTTCATCACAACCAGCCGGTTTGAGTTGAGAAATTAACAATCAAAATATCAAACAAACACAAAACATATATTTTTATTGAAACTTATGAGGATGTGGAATCCCCAATTATTATTGTGCACACATAAACACCAACAACAAAAGTACCATAATTAAATACAACACAAAACCATCGGTCGAGGATAAGGTGGACTTTTGATGTTGTAATTTGGCCAAGGTCCATCCATGACATGATCTTCCTAGCTAAGATTATATAACATCTTCTAATCTAGAAAGATATCATTCTTATCCTCCATAGTGATCGATGATTTTCAACGTCTCCATCTGCATAGGTACAGAAACAAAAAAATTCATTCAATTATTATGAAATAGAACACTATATATACATAACCATTGATATATATGCTAGGAAAAAAAAGGTTTTTATCAATACAAGTCCAAAAAGATATGTTAATTATGAATTTGGGGTGCGAAAGATAAAACTTATCAATTCGAGACACGAAAATGTTTATATTATGTGATTTTATCAATCCAGACCTCAAAGATAGGTCAATTATCAATTCCAGGCCTTAATTTTTCAGGTCAATCCCTTAATATAAACATCTTTTAGGTCCCAAATTGATAAGTTTTATCTTTCAGCCCCAAATTGATAATTAACATATCTTTCGAGACTATGTACCGATAAAAACCAAAAAAAAAAAAAAAAAAAAAGAAGACGTAAACCATTGATTAATTTCTTACGTAAAAACACTATATAAATGAAACAAAATTGAAATGTTAGCAGCAACTAATGCTTTGAAACCAGGTGGCTTTGCCCACTGCCAACGGGCTCCTCACTTAAATGGGAGACTGGGTTCGATTCCCTTTGGGAACGAATTGGAGTGGGAGGTATAAGGAGGCTTGGAGAATTTGGAATTGTAAGGAGACTTGATGAACTAATTTCTAACCACTAACAACTAACATTTACCGATACAAAAAAAAAAAAAAAAAAACTAATGCTTTGATATCTATCTAGAAACCAGCAAATTAAATTAAATCAGCGTAGAATATATATTAATTAATTGATTTTCCCTGATAAAGGTCAATCAAACTATAAAAAGTAATTGACATGAAATTGAGTAATAAATTAGATTAGAGCATGCAGATACATATTTAAATGAAAATCGGTTGATGATATATAATTGTTAGAGTAAGAAAAAGCTATATATATATATATATATATATATATATATATATATATATATATATATATATATATATATATATATAATTACTTCATTGGAGTATAGAAAGGGGTAAAAGCGCCGAAAGCAAACATTGTTGCAGTAGGAAGATTGAGAGCAAAAGAAATTATATGAATTAGATCGCTTAGTTCAAGTGTGAGGTGAGGAAAACACTTGTAGAAGGCTGCACCTTATAAAGGGGAATTAAGGAGCATCTCCAAATTATTTATTAATTAATATTATTATTACTATAATTATTTTTAATTATGGGGGTCGTAGCTATATAATTAATTTAGTGTTGGGTATAGGTGGAGCGGATAACTGCACCAAAGTGGTGAATAACGTGCAAAATTTAAAAATCAATCCATGCATATCTCAATCATAAAGAAAATATATTTATTTATTTGAATAGAGTTGAGTTTTGCATATATGAATTAAGAGTAGTATTTGTGTGCATATTGTGCACCATAAAAAATTGTGTGCACAAGTTTGGTAATGTAAGCAGTGTAGTATTATTTCGAGTAGGCCCCGATTGATAGGCATTAAAAGACCCCTATTATGGGTATTACAAATTAAATTATATTGATTGGTAGCCTAGATAATATATTACGGATCCATTTCCTTTTGCTTCATACCCGATATAACCCGGGTGATATTACGACCATTTCACAGTTCCTCTTCACCAAAGGAATCAACCCCCGACAAATTTTACGGCTTCAACGGTAAATTTTCGATTACCCATTGCCCTTCTATTTTGAAATTACGAATTCCAATTATTCTTTATTACTGATTGATTAAGAAAACGAATTGGACAATTTGGAGCATTTCTAGGGTTTATATTTTGATGGTTTGATCAGAATTCAATGGAAACAAAAGAGGAGAAGAACAACCTACAACGAACGTCTCAGCATTGCTCTAATTGTTTACCTCATTTTCAAGCATCTCAAGTGAGTCTCTCTTTTCTCTCTCTGTATAGATGTATGGGTGTATATGATTGGAGTGAAGTGATACATGTTTTTGGGGCTTAATTTAGTGCAAAAAGTGATAAAAATGTTAGTTTTGTGCTTAAATGTGTAGAGTATCACTATTTTGTCTAAAAAGTATCACTTGAGGTATTTTGTCCGTTTTTACAGTAAATCGGTGGAATTTGGCAGACCAGGAAAGTACCGGCATTCTTAGGATGAAAAGACGAACATACCGGACGAAAACATGGGTCGGGACTGAAGCCCTTCTCGTAAAAATTCCACAGTCTCGAGCACAAGTCGAGGGGATGAGGCCCTCGAGTCGAGGATAAGCCGGAGAGAGAAGATTACGAAAATGACTCAAGCCTCGACTTGAGGGAGGAGCCTCGAGTCGAGGGCGGTGTAAAGTGCAGATTCCTCGAGTCGAGGCTGAGCCTCGACTCGAGGAGCGAGATTTTCAGTGCGTCTATAAAAGGCCATCGACGTGATTTGGAAGAGGGAGCGAAAATTAGAATTAGAGAGCGATGCTCAGTTGAGAGGAGAGAAACACACAATCACACATAGTTTAGGGTGTTCTTGAATTCTTTTTCAATTTCTTGAAGATTAGGTTTAGATTTTGGATTAATTCAAGTCTTTTCAACATTCAAGGTGACATCAAACCTATTTCTTTTTAATTTTAGTGGATTATTTCTCAATTATTATGCTTTCTTCTCCCTCAATTCTTTCAATTTTCATGGGCTTTGTTGAATTCATGATGATTGGCTAAATTCCTTTTGTGTTTGGGTGTGGTGATCCTTGGATGAATTAATTTTGATGATCATGTGATTGAGTGTTTCATTGATTAAGGTGATTAATTATTCAATTGTGATTTGCATGATTTAATTATTAGATTAGGTTTTGATCCTTTGTTAATTGATTTAATTTGCTCGAAAGAGATTTGGTTTATTAAATTGATGCTTAGGTGTTAGGCTTGGTTTGGTGATTGAATTCAATATTGGATTAACGCAAGGAGACTTGGTTAATTTTTATTAGAACCCACATTAGAATACGTTAATTGCTTGATTCTATTTCTTGTGATTAAGTGAGGAGACTTAGGGTGTCGTCTCTAAACTATCTTACGTGCTTATTTGATGTATTAAACCTAGGCTTATCGATCACGGTTGATATGTGATCTTATGCCAGATAGCTCCTATTATCCCTCATTAATTGAAACCCCGATCATGTGTGATTCATAATTAAGAATTCCTTGGTGATTTGCACCGAGCACATATTTCTCATATTTGATATCTCTTGGAAATTTTCTTATTGATTCTTCTTAGTTGATTATTCTAGATTTAATTTTGCAAACCGAGTCCGACTCTATAATACCATGTCAACTCTTAGCTTTAGGGATCCTTACTCGACTTAGTTCCGTTGGGTTCGATAACTTGGTTGTGTCTGAAATATACTTACCGAAAAAGCTGCAATCAAAATGGCGCCGTTGCCGGGAACTAAATAGAGTGCTAATAGGGACTTAGAGTTTGTTGAGTGGTGTTAGTAGTGTCATTTTATTTTCTTTATTTTTATTTTTGTTTTGGTTAATTGTTTCGTGGGAATTTGATACTCGTCTCTTTCGTAGGTGCATGAACACAAGGTCTCGTGGTGTTCAACCCGAACCTATCAACCTTGAAATAGAGGCTACGGTAAGAAGGAATCGAGGTCGAAATCGTAGGGAAGCAAGAGAGAGACGAGAAATGGAGGCTAGGAATGAGATGGAAAATGAAGGGGAGTTGGTAATCCTCCGATGCAAGAAGAGAATGGACCTCCAAATCTAAATGGAAATGGAATTGGGGGCAACAATGTGGTGGAGAACCAAGGGGGTAATAGAAACCAACCACAAAATGCCCAAGTTGGCCCTTTCCCTCAAGGGTATCCACCAAACCAATTCCCATATCCACAACAACCATATCCCTATCCTCAACAAGGCCCACAATTCCCACAATTCTCATAATATCCACCCCCACAATACTTCCCACAATATCCCCAAAATGCCTTATCCTCAAGAACCACCTCAAAGCAACCACAAGCTCAAAATCAACCCGTTCAAGAGCCTCAACCTCAAGGCCGTCCACTTCGTGAGTTCTTTAAGCCGCACCCGCGAGAGTTCTATGATGGGATTGCTAGACCTCGAATTGAGGCTAATAATTTTGAGATTAGCCCGGCCTTGGTAAGGATGCTTAGAGAAAAGCAATTCGAGGGGAAGGATGAAAATGAAGATCCTCATGGTCACATAGCCCAATTCTTAGAGATCTCCGACACCACCAAATACAATGGTGTTTCGGAGGATGCAAAGAAGCTTCGTCTCTTTCCGTTCACTCTGAATGGGAGAGCGAAGGCTTGGCTAAATTCACTTCCATCGGGGACCGTGAGAACATGGGAGGATCTAAGTAGGAGGTTCTTGATGAAGTTCTATCCTCCATCCAAGACCTTACAAGCCAAAGAAGCAATCTCACAATTTCGACAAAAGAATGGCGAGTCGATTCTTTGCTGCGTGGGAGAGGTTCGAGAACTTGTTGATAGCATGTCCTCAACATGGGTTTCTGACGAGCAAGCGATCATGTACTTCTACAGGACTAAATGATTACGATCGAGCTTTCCTAAATGCTTGTGCAAAGCGGGTCTATTTGGTCTAAGTCCGTGATCGAGATGAATCAAATTATGGAGAATATTGCTCAAGATTCATTTCAAGCTCAAGTGAGTCGGAAACTATCATAGGGTATCTCAAGTCGAAGAAATTGAATCGATGAAAGCTATGATGATGACCATGATGGATAGGTTTGGAGCTCTAACATCTCAACAAGGTGGGAATTTTCAACCCCTTATCCAAGGTGATATGTGCGAGGTCCAAATCCAATGGAGGAAGTAAATTACATGGGAAGGCCACGGTACCAAGGAAATCAATTCTAAGGAGGATATCAAGGGAATTACCAAGGTGGGAGGCCGTATCAAGCACCTTTTCAAAATCGACCTCAAAGAAATTCCTTTTCACAATCTCAAGCACCATTCATGCCTCAACAAAGAGGTCAAGCTCGAACAATAATTGGAGGAGGTATGAAAACTTCTCCTATTCCAATCCTAGGGCGGGTTCAATTCCCTCCCGGTTTTGATTCGGGTGCACGAGCTCCAAATAATGAAGGCAAGCCTTAATGTGGAGGATATCTTGGCAAAATTTATGGGATGCACTCAAGAGAGGTTTGAAAAGATGGAAAATACGGTGGGCTCATTGTCAAGCCAAATGAAGCAAGTGGAGTTTCAAATGGGTCAAATTGCAAACACATTGGGCTAACTTCATACAAAAGGGAAGTATCCTTCTACAACCGAAGTAAATCCCAAAGAGCTATGTAAAGCCATCAAGCTAAGAGTGGCACAAGATATGAAGGGCCTCCTATGCCTACTAATGAAGGGGATAAGAAAGAAGTAGAGGAGATGATGAAGAAGAGGAGATGAAGGTGCTTAGTGAAGATGAAGAAAGAAAGAAGCCTAAATGGAAGAGAAGGCTAAAGAGGCAAGAGAAGAAGGGAAAGACGTTGAGAGAGACTCATAGGAGTTCCTAAAACCATTGAGCATGTTCCTTTTCCTCAACGGTTTATGAAGAAGAAGATGGATGAGAAGTTTGTCAAATTCCTTGAAGTGTTCAAGAAGCTCTACATCAATATCCCATTTCGGAAGCTCTTGAGCAAATGCTCAACTATGCAAGATTTCTCAAAGATATAATTGCTAAGAGGAGGAGAATTGAAGAGCCGAAACCGTGAAATTGACAAGGGAGTGTAGTGCCTTGTTCAAAAGGGATTTGCCACAGAAATTGAAAGACCTGGAAGCTTCACAATCTTGTGTGATCTTGGAAATGGAGTGGTGAAAAATGCCTTATGTGATCTTGGTGCAAGCATCAATTTGATGCCTATGTCTATGTTCAAGAGGCTTGATCAAGGTGATTTGTGCTTCACTTCTATCACACTTCAATTGGCGATGGATCCACAACAATCCCAAAAGGGATAGTTGAGGATGTACTCGTGAAAGTAGAGAACTTTGTCTTTCGGCGGACTTCATTGTGCTTGATATGGATGAAGATCAAGAAGTTCCTCTAATTCTTGGAAGACCATTCCTAGCCACTTCAAGAGCGGTGATCGATGTCACAAAAGGAAGCTTACTTTGAAGCTTAATGATGAGGAGATCAATTTCTCCATCAAAGACTCGATGAATCATCCAAAGGAGAAAGAAGAGTGTGACTCACTAGATATTGTTAATTTATGCCTTCAAGAGGCTAAGGATGAATCTTCTTCTACTCTCTTAACTCATGATTATCCTATATCTTCTTGTGAATTAATTTCTAATGAATTTTGTTTTTCTCTATTGGATCATAGGAAAGAGATGTCTCCAAAAGTACCTTTGAAAGATCCCGGAGATGGAAAGAAAAAGAAGAAGGAAGAGTTGAAGAAAACAACCAAACTTGAGCAACTTGCAAGTTTGGGGGAGTATGGAGGAGAAAGAGCTCGAAGGAGATGAAAAAGAAGATAGGCTTTGAAATTGGAGATGAGGTGGTGTGGTGCGAGTCAAAATTGGAGAAATTGCTTTGTGGAGAAAAACTTCGAAGCGTGAGGTATTTACCGTGAAGAAGGTGCAAGTTGGAGGAAAGATTTGGATTGAAGACCAATGGGGAGGTCTTCTCATCACAAAAGAGTCTCTTGTGAGGCACAAGAACCCTCATATTCCAAAGGAGGTGCCCAACATTGTCGTTGAAAGTTGAGCAACTCACGCTCCGTCCGGCAATGGACGTTAAAAATAGCGCTAGATGGGAGGCAACCCATCCTTTACTTGCTTTCTTTTATTTTCGTATTTATTTATTGCTTTCAATAAGTGTTGTTAGGAAAAGAAATTTGTATTTAGTTTTGATGTGTTAAAAGTGTAAAATAGGATGACCCGGTGGGCATCTTGTATAGACAGTGGAGTATTTCTTTGTAAATAAAACTAAGTATAGAAGATCGAGACAAGGTCAAGATATCGAGACGAGGAAGATTTCCAGATGTAAGAGAATATCGAGACAAGGTCAAGATATCGAGACAAGGACAGCACAGGATTGTTGAAGAGCAAGACAAACATCTAGGCAGAAAAAGAAGATGGAGACGAGGTGAAGTAAACATCGAGATGAAGAGGTGTTAGAAAAATATTGTGCAAAGATTCAAGAAGCGAGTTTCAACAACTCGGGAAGAAATTCTGAGAATTGATTATATTGTTATAACCGATCAAAGAAGTTACAAGCGCCAAGAGGAGTTCTCTATAAATAGGAATAGAAATCAATTTAGAATTAACTTTGACACTTTGCACTCTTCATTATACTTTGTATACGCAAGCAACAAAGAATCATACACATTCAAGAACGTGTTATACGTTTTTGAGTTCTTAGTGTTTATAGAACACTTTTTCATTAGATCTTCAAGCCATAGATATTCGAAGTTAGGAAGATTCATTGTAAGGCTGAAGATTCATCATTGTAAGTAAGATAGCAAGAAAGAAGAAAGAAAGTAAGTGAAGGCCCTTCTTCAAGTTCGAAGAAGGAGAGTGGACGTAGGATCGTTTGATCCGAACCACTATAAATCTGGTGTTATTTCTTCTTCTGCTTATTACTTGTTTTTATTAATTGTTTCTTGATTACAAATTTGATATCGACAAAGCTTTAGATCCTATTAGAATTGAGTATAAACAAGAATTTGTTTCATTTGTAAATCTGTTTTTGGAGTTGATAGATCATCTAAACTTGTAAAAGTTTTTGATAATCTATTCATCCCCCTTCTAGATTATCACTAGAGGGTATCTTGTTTTTGCGTTTAAACTCGTTCTAAAGGGACCCAACAAGTGGTATCAAAGCGAGTGTTAAGGCGTTTCGATAGAGATTTGTGGTCTTGAAATATCCGAGTTTTTCATTGAAATCGATTTCTTATCAACTGAGTCATTAACATTTCGATAAGTTGTTTTTAGCATCTTGAATTACAATGTCTTACGTCAAAAGTAAGAAATCCAGGAGTTTACCAGATTTTTCTATTGAAGAATATGATTCTTGGAAGTTCGAGAATGGAGAATCATTTAAAGGCCATTCATGACCGTATGGAAGAGGTTCTTGAGGAAGGTCCAATAAAATTCTACCATGGAGTTGTTAGTCTTTGGAGCCGAATCTTCTACTACAAGAAGTCAACAAGAAAAGAAAAGTCTTGATTTGACAAATGATGAAAGGAAGATTCACAATTTGGATCAGGTAGCAAGGAGCGAAATTATAGAGGCGTTGAGCAAAGACTGGATAGAAAAGGTAAAGAGATGTAAAAGCGCTAAGGATATGTGGAAGACTCTTGCAAATGTTTGTGAAGCGGTCGGAGCGGAGTTAAAGAAAACAAGTTGCAATCAGTTTTACATGCATTTGATACATTCAAGATGAAAGATGGAGAAGCGTGGATCAATTGGATGTAAGATTGACCAATTTGGTGAACAAAGTGCTTGATTTGGGTAAAACCTATTACGAGAAAGAAATTAATAATAAGGTACTCGAGATCATTAAGCAAAAGATGGAGAGAAAAAGCAAATATCCTCAAAGCTACCAGAATCTGTCATCTATTTCACATCATACTCTATTTTCTCATCCGAAAGCCTTGGAATATGATATACAAATTGAAGATGAAGAAGATGAGGCGAGTCATCTACTACGGAAAGACTGTGGCATTTCTTCATCAAGAAGATTACGACAAGATTTCTAAAGCATCGATTTGTCAATAAAGAGGAAATGACTTTATTAATCGACGATATGAGAGACTCAAGATGAAGTATAAAAGGAATAAGAGAGATAGGTTTAATCGTCAAAATTATAAATCGAGACAAGGAAGAGAAGTATTCAGACAATGACAAAAAGAAGGATCCGGTGAAAAGATTCAAATCACCAATCGACGAGGTGAGAATAGTCCAAAGTCGAGAAAGAGGAGATATCATTATACACTGCAATAAACCTGGTCATTTTAGCTATGATTGTCCTCAACTCACTCCTAGAGAGAGAGAAGAAAAGAGGAAGAAAGCGGGATAGGAGGTATGCGAGATCAACGAGCTCTTTTGGCCAAAAAGGAGGAAACACATGAGACATCATCATCCTCATCTTCATCTAGTTTCGGTCGAGACAATGACATTTGCCTAATGGCTAAGGAGGTAAACTACTACTCATCCTCAGACAATGATAATGATAACTTATGCGAATCGATTCATGTCTTATTAACAAACTTCTAAAAGATCTGAAGACGGCTTTATCTCGCTTATAAACAGATAGAGGCGAAAATTTAAGTTTAAAGGATCAAATTCTTAGTCTAACGAGAGAAACATCGAGACGAGGACAAGGAAGAATCTAGATTGTACATTCAAGGGGAATGTCAATCAAAGACTTCTACTAGTTCCTCATCCGAGAAAATCAATGAGTTGGAAAAAGAATTGAGTTCTTTAAAAGCTAAATTTTCAAATATCAATATGGAGAATGAGAATTTTAAAAGGACTAACAGAGATTTAAATCTCAAGTTAGGACATCTTAATAACTCTCGGTCTACAATTGATAACATCTTTAGTACTTCTCGAAGCCTAGTGATAAGGCTGGATTGGGTTTTGATAGGAACACGAAAAATGATCCTATCAAACCAAGAGTTTTTGTCAAAGCCACTAAGACTATGGAAAAGACAGAACTTAGTCCAAAGAAATCAAAGGAGCAAATCACCCCATCCGATATTTCAAAAGAGAAAATACGGATGAGGAGAAATGTTTCAAAAAGAAATCTAAAGACTAAATCAAAGTTATTTCCAAAGTATAATGGTTTTGATGGAAGAAGCAAGTCGTATCCATTCTTTCCAAGATATAAGACAATCACTAGAGATCAATTAAATAAAATTGATCTAGATAGTCTAATATTAGTGGATAGATATGGTTGCAAAATTCAATCATTGGTTCCGAAAAACTTGGATGTTTTTATTTGGATACCTAAGTATCAACTTGACGAAAAAGGACCCAATACACAAAGGGTACCTAAGAATTAATTTGTGATTGCAGAAGAATAAGGAGATAGTTGAACAAGAAGATGCTCTTGAAGTCATTTGGTATATAGACGGTGGATGTTCTAAGCATATGACTTATGAGAAAAGACTTCTTTCTAACTATCAGACAATAGATGGACCTCGAGTAATGTTTGGTGACAACAATTTTGGTCTAACCAAAGGAGTTGGAACTTTGATGATTGGAGATATTCAGGTTAATGAAGTATATTTTGTGGAAGGTTTGAAACATAATTTACCTGTCTGCGTATCACAATTTTGTGACAAAGGATATTGTGTAAAATTCACTCATGAGGCATGTTTTATTTTGGATGGTTTAAATGAAAATATTTTACTTACTGGAGTCGAGACAAGGTAATATATATATTGCAAATTTCAAGAGTTGCTCTAAGGATACTTGTCTTATTGCTAAGAGTTCGAAGATTTAAGTTGGCTATGGCATAAACGTCTTAGTCATTTAAATTTCAAAACTCTTAACAAAATAGCAAGAAAATCTTTAGTCAAAGGACTTCGAGATAAAATATTTTCGAAAAATCATGTTTGTGATGCTTGTCAAAAAGGAAAACAGACCAAAACTTCTTTCAAAACAATAAATGGTCCTGCTTTCGAAAGGATTACGGAACTTTTGCACATGGATCTTTTTGGTCCAATTACACCTCTAAGTTTTAGTGGAAGAAAGTATACTTTAGTGATTGTAGATGATTTTTCTAGATTCACTTGGGTTATTTTCTTGTACAAAAAGAATGAAAGCTGTAACAAAAATTCGAGAATTCCTCAAAAGAATTCAAAATGAAAAAGGACTAAATATTGTCAAGATTAGAAGTGATAAAGGTGCGAGTTTTTGAACTCGTTTGTTACTAACTATTGACGAGAATGGTATAGCACATGAAACATCATCTGCAAGAACACCCGACAGAAATGGAGTGGTAGAAAGGAGAAGCAGAACCTTGAAAGAAGGCTGCAAGGACTATGTTATCTCGAGTATGACACTCCACAGGTTTTAGGCGTAAGCCATTAATACTGCATGTTTTGTTCAAAATAGGTGTTTAATTGTGAAAGATAAATGCAAAACTCCTTATGAAATATGGAAAGGCGAGAATACCAAAAATTTCATATTTTCATATATTTGGTTGTAAGTGTTTTATTCATAATAATGGAAAATCAAAGTTAAGAACCTTTGATGCTAAGATTGCGAAGGGATATTCTTAGGATACTCATCCGTATCTAAAGCATATAGAGTTTTTAACAAGATTACATTATGTGTGGAAGAAACACCACATGTTGTTTTTGATGAAATTTCTAAGTCCGAAAGTACAGATGATGTCACCAAGATAGTCAAGATCTTAACAGATTAAACATCAAGAAATCGGTCAAGTTCTATTTGCAGTCGAGACTCGAGATGAGGAAGACGCACTGCGAGAATAAAGATAAGGAAGCCGAGAGTTCTTCCATGTCATCCGATCGACGACTACACTACCAGATGGACTAGAAGATATTCCTGAAGGTAATCTGAGAACTAATTGATGAAAATATCTCGAGATAAGACTTCATATCCAGTAAAAGATAAAGGTAAACGAGTATCGACTTATCATCCGGTGAGCAGATAATTGGAAGTTTAGATCTCTGGAGTCCAGACAAGGACACGAGATAAACCAAGACTATGCTGTTTAGTTGTTATGTATCTTTACTTGAACCTAAAACTATTCGAAGCTCTAACCGACTCAATTGGATAAATGCAATGCAAGATGAATTAAATCAATTTCAAAGACAAGATGTATGGGAGCTTGTTGAAAGACCTCATCATCAAAAAGTTATTGGAACAAAATGGGTTTTCAAAAATAAGAAAGATGAGAACAACATTGTGGTAAGAAATAAGGCTAGATTGGTTGCACAAGGTTATTCACAATCGAGGGAATTGATTATGATGAAACCTTTGCACTGGTTGCTCGTCTTGAAGCCATAAGATTGTTCTTAGCTTATGCTGCTTACAAAAGATTTCTTGTGTTCCAAATGGATGTAAAATCTGCATTTCTAAATGGAGTCATAGCCGAAGAAGTCTATGTAGAACAACCTCCAGGTTTTATCAAAGGAGACAAGGTCTATAGGCTAAGGAAAGCTTTATATGGACTTAAACAGGCTCCTAGAGCATGGTATGATACATTATCCGAGTATTTAATTCAAAATGGTTTTGTAAAAGGTAAAATAGATAGAACTTTATTTAGGAAAGAATCGATAAAGGTCTTTTGTTAGTCCAAATATATGTTGATGATATTATTTTGGATCAACTAACCTACTCTTGTGTGAAGAATTTAGTCATCTTATGAAGAGCAGATTCGAAATGTCCATGATGGGAGAGATGACATACTTTCTTGGACTTCAAATTAAGCGAGACAAAGAAAGGAATTTTCATAAATCAAGCAAAATATACCAAAGATCTTATTGAAAAATTTGGAATAGGTACCAGTAGTGAAGCCAAAATACCTATGATGACAAATTTTTCAATGGATCTAGATGAGAAAGGAGAAGACACCGATCGGACGCAGTATAGAGGTTTAATTGGATCTCTTTTATACTTAAGCGCTAGTAGACTGACATTTCTTTTGCGGTGGGTGTATGTGCACGTTTTCAAGCTAAGCCTAAGAAGAGTCATCTTGAAGGCTGCAAAGAAGATTCTAAAATATTTGAAAGGTACAATCTATGTAGGATTATGGTATCCGGTGACGATAACTTTGAGTTGTCGGGATACTCAGATTGATTTTGGTGGGTGTAAGATAGATAGAAAATCTACATCCGGAACTTGCCAATTTCGGGAAGTAGTGATTTCATGGTTGTCTAAGAAACAAACCTCCGTAGCTACTTCTACTATCGAAAGTGAGTACATGGCGGTGGAAGTTGTTGTTCACACTTATCTGGATCGATCAGCGGCTAAGGGACTATAACATTATCACCAAAGATGTACCAATCTTTTGTGATAGTAATAGTGCCATAGCTATTACGTAACCCGATCTTACATACGAGATGCAAACATGTTGACATTCGTCATCATTTTATTCGAGATCATGTGGAGAAAGGCAATATCGGACTAGAAAAAATTCTCCGATTTTCAAAAAGCAGACATATTGACAAAGCCTCTTGCGAAACAAGGTTTAAAGAACTTTCGGTCGAATTAGGATTATTAGATGGTTCCTTAATCATCTCTTGATCAAATCTTCTTGAATTAACCTTGTTTTCCTTATCTTAGTATAGTATGTCTAGAAAGAATTATCGAGACAAGATTGTGTCAAAGGACAATCGTAGCCGATATCATTGATCTCCTTTTATAGGAATCAAGAATCAAGGATTAGTCATATTGACCATATCTAACTTGATAATTCCTTATACGACATAAGTAAATCAGATAAGGATGTAATAGTCAACTTTCTTCTCTGAGAATCGGATGACTATTGAACCTTATCCGACTTACTCGGTTACTAACAATTTTTCTAAGTGTAATGATTTCAGCAAGAACAAAGTTGACAAGATTCAAAATACAAGTCAAGGTCAATTTGTTCAAAGGATACAAGGCAGAGGCATGTGATACTATCAAATCGAGACAAGGAGAAAAATCGGAAGTTTTCTTACATACTTTTAATTATGAATATTGGGTTCATATAATTAATATATGAATTTAATATCATAATTCACTCTATCATTCATTAAAAATGAAGTTACTCGGTAAAATAAAATATTTTGTTTTACAAAATTAAAGAATGAGGGTTTAAATTTTGTTTTCTAAAAATAATAATATTTTATTGTATCTTTCCAATTAAGCGAAAAGTAATTTCTTAAATTAGTAAGCGTGTCGGGGAGAAGTTACTATGGACCGAAATCTTATCAAATTCAATTTTGAAATACACCGAGTATACTTCACGCGCTGCAAAGTGGAGGCGGTTTCTGAAATATGAACCGTCTCAACCTCACGCGCGACATATTAAATATTATTGTACACTTTTCAAAATAAATGCCATAATTGCATTAATGGCGATTCGAAAGGCTATATTTACACTTTTACAGTGCAATTATTATTCTAATAATTGTTTATTATTATATTTTCCATATAAATAGACATTCGTGTGCATTATTTGCATTTACGCACACATCTATTCCTTCTTCTCTTAAAACTTCTTTTCCCTCCTAAAACCTTCAAACACTCATCAATGGCGGACACTCGGAAAGAGTAGAATCAAATATGAATATGATCTCACATCCATCGAGAACGTACAAAATCCGAAATGTACGTGGAATGGGACATTTCCACCGATCCGAAACCAGAGAAATTCTTCAACTTCTACAAGACAGAGGTTTGAAGAAATATTGCTCAATGAAACCATCAAAACCCAAAACCCTTGATGATCTTGCCGCGAATTCTTAACCAGAGCAAAATCAACGAGATCTTGGACTAGAAACTCGAATTCGGACTCTTGAAAAGTCTAGAAAAATTCATGTTTCAATTTCGATATCGGCGAGATTTTTGGCTTAAACACCACCGGAGGCAACCCTTTTTTGTACAAGGTGAAGAGTATTTGGAGAGTTACAAAATGATGGCAAGGAAATCCCGTAAGAATAACACCGCAAACCCAAGAAGGGAATGTTACAGTAGAAAATACAGACTTCGATGCTCATTTTAACCAAGTGCATACCGGGAGAACAAGCAGAGTCACGACGGATTGACTAAGCCAAGGATATGCTTCGAGGCCATCATAGATGGAGCCGATATTACACTGGGCCTGCATAAAGTGTACTCTCGTCTCGATGGAGGAAAGAAAGAAGTTCGTCAAAACAGAGGTGTCAAGAGAGCCGATAAGATGGTCGCCGACCAAGATAACAAGTATGATGGCAAGAATCACCATCATACTTGAACACAAGATTGGGACGGACAAGCTTCGATCGGGCAGACGGGGTGAAAAAGTTCACAAAACGAAGGGTTTGCTTGTCAAGGACGAGAAACCTTTCGGTCCAACAGAACTGAGAAGGAGACACCCCATCTCCAATACAGACAAAGAAGGCTTCTAAGGCCAAAGGAAAGAAGAAAGTGGAGACTGTGGTTAGCCGATGAATCCTCATCCGAGGAGGAGGATATTGCAGTGAGGAAGAGGAGGAAAGGACAGCTTCCCAAGGGGGAAGTGTCGGCCGAAAAGACCGAGACAAAACGGTGGAAGTCTCATCCGGAGATGAACCGTAACAAGCGAGAACAAACCCAACCCTCTACATCATCTTCTTCCTCATCCAAGGCGTAAGACTCCCCACATCATCCCAACTTGGCGATGAAGAAGCAGACAAGGCCGCCGCTTCTCGAGCCTCTAAAACGGCCCACTCCCATAAGTCCAACACCCACCCAAACCTCATATGATCCATTCTCCTTCCTACCCACAACCTCATCTCGAACCAAATCTTTTCTTAAACTTACCAAATCCATCCGGAGATATGGGACCCACCGAGACCTCACTCCGAATCCTTGGGAAAAGTTCCTTCTCGCACAAGAGTCTACTCTCAAAGATGAGCCTGAGCCGTTGAAAGAGCTTATCGATGTCTATCTCGTTAAGAAGACTCGTGCTTGGATCTTTTGAGAGACAGCTATTCCGATAGCCGAGGCGGAGGAAACAATTTAGCCATCCGGGAAAAGGAGGTGCTCAAGAAAGCAAAACTAATGTCATTCCAAGATATACTCACCGAAAATAATTTTGTTGATTACATCCCGCAACGAGTATATCTTGGAGATGAGATTCCCGAGGAGGTGAAAACAAATTTGAGAAGGAGGTAGAGCAGAGGAAAGAAGAAGTTGGTATGGAGGAAGAAAGGGTGGAGGAAGTGATAGGTGGAGCTGCCGATGAGCCACCGGGATGGATACTGAGGAGGCACAAACAGAGCAGCATTGTTGAGGTGCAAACGGAACTCAAGTTGAAGAAATAAATCTTTCTCGGTGAATGCAGACCTTGCCCTCCACATCTCGTGTCTGTATCCGAAGTGGACGCATTGAAAGCCGAAATTCAAAACCTAAAGATCGCACTGTCTAAATGCTTTCCAACTAGTTCCAAATGTCATCTCATCATCAATCAAGGAGAATGTAGAAGGCTGCAATTCACGAGAAAACCAAGATTGATCTATACTTCTCCTGATTAAGACATGAGGCAGATGGCTGCAGCTTAAGACGACAGCGATTGCTAAGGAGATGAACTCTCGGGATGAATGGGTAAAACAAAGACGCTCGTTTCGCCTATATTGAAATCAAAGATTCGGTTGAGGAGCAAGTAAGAGAAGCATGGAAAGCCAAGGAGGCATCATTTCATCAAGTCCTCGAAGATGCACTTGCTGCGGAGAAAGATAGGCGACGGCGAGCATTAAGCGGTTCATGGATGATGAGTTTAGACGAGCCGAGGTCGGACAAAAGAAGAGATATGACCAGCTTGATCATAAGACGGGGCATGTACGAGAAGAGCTTGTAAGTCAAATTGAACAAGTAGCCACTATCTGCAATACCCGATTTGCCGATGCTAAAAAGGGGAAGATAGTGTGCTCAAGAAAAGAGTAGATGAGCAAGAAGATAAGATCATGGCTTTGAGCATGAAAATTGAAGAATTATCTCAAGAATTGCTAAAAGCAGAGGAGAAGAAATCGAGGAGAAGACAGAGAAAGTTGTAAGGAAGACAAGATCCGAACCCACAAAAAGAAGCCCCCGTGCAAGAACTCGCTCAAATTACATCTCCTTCGGATCATCTAGAATGACTCAAGTTCCAAAGAAATCACAAGCCGAGATAGATGCGAGAAGAAAAGATCGAAAAAAGAAAAAGAGATGAGAAGGAGAAGTATAAGAGAAGGGAGGCTAAGAGGAGAAGAGAGCAGAGAAGGCAAAGCAGGAAAATATTATGATCGATCTCTTAGAAGATGGGTTCGAAGATAATGAGATGAGCAAGGGGAAGAAGTCCTTAGGCCATATCATAGAAGTGAAGTAGTCCCCAAAGAAGTGTTATTAATGGCGATCGTGCAAGGTGGAGGCCATTCGAAGTGGACTGGATTTTCCGGTTTCATGTCCGCAAAGTGATTAAGTGGGGACTCGATGAAGACGAAGCTTTCCATAATTGGCTGGAAGAGAAGGACCCCAGGATGTATCAATATCTTGTCAACCTTGCAAATGAAGAATTCAACTCGGATGTAGTCGCACCTTATTCTCGAGATGGAACCCCCTCTAACTTGGTGATGGTCATCTGGACCTTGAGAAGATTAAGCGGTGATAATCAAAGCAGAAGCCACGGTGATCTTGCAGAGGGAGGTGAAACTATTTCACTTAAGAAGCGGGTCTTTGGTGGCTCAATGTTCCAGAAGAAAATAGGTGGTATGACTAGTCTTCTACTTCTCTCATCTTATCTGCTTTTTTTTGTGACTTGCATGATTACCGATGTGAACTGTGAATAAATTTGTTTTTGAACTACTCTCAATCCTTGTTGTTTCTCTTAAAAACTAATCTGATTAACCTCTTGATTTACGAAATATATTGTTTCATTTTCTAACTCTTAAATATCTCGATTATGTAATCAAATTGTTCGATTATCTCGATTCATGATTTTCGATCATCCTGCTAATAATAGCACTAATTGTTCTAGTTATCCGATTATGTGATTTAATTACTTATTTTACATTTTTAAGATTACTAACATTTCTTTTCTTGAGCTGAGTTTTAACATCATCAAAAAGGGGGAAATTGTTAGGAAAAGAAATTTGTATTTAGTTTTGATGTGTTAAAAGTGTAAAATAGGATGACCAATTGGGCATCTTGTATAGACAATTGGAGTATTTCTTTGTAAATAAAACTAAGTATAGAAGATCGTACAAGGTCAAGATATCGACGAGGAAGATTTCCAGATGTAAGAGAATATCGGACAAGGTCAAGATATCGACAAGGACAAAGACAGGATTGTTGAAGAGCAAGACAAACATCTAGACAGAAAAAGAAGATGGAGACGAGGTGAAGTAAACATCGAGATGAAGAGGTGTTAGAAAAATATTGTGCAAAGATTCAAGAAGCAGCTTTCAACAACTCAGGAAGAAGTTACGAGAATCTGGGCTTATATTGTTATAACCGATCAAAGAAGTTACAAGCCAAGAGGAGTTCTCTATAAATAGGAATAGAAATCAATTTAGAATTAACTTTGACACTTTGCACTCTTCATTATAATCGTGTATACGCAAGCAACAAAGAATCATACACATTCAAGAACGTGTTATACGTTTTCATTCTTAGTGTTTATAGAACACTTTTTCATTAGATCTTCAAGCCATAGATATTCGAAGTTAGGAAGATTCATTGTAAGGCTGAAGATTCATCATTGTAAGTAAGATAGCAAGAAAGAAGAAAGAAAGTAAGTGAAGGCCCTTCTTCAAGTTCGAAGAAGGAGAGTGGACGTAGGATCGTTTGATCCGAACCACTATAAACCGGTGTTATTTCTTCTTACCGCTTATTACTTGTTTTTATTAATTGTTTCTTGATTACAAATTTGATATCCGACAAAGCTTTAGATCCTATTAGAATTGAGTATAAACAAGAATTTGTTTCCGTAAATCTGTTTTTGGAGTTGATAGATCATCTAAACTTGTAAAAGTTTTTGATAATCTATTCATCCCCCTTCTAGATTATCACTAGAGGGTATCTTGTTTTTGCGTTTAAACTCGTTCTAAAGGGACCCAATAAGTGTGTTATGTGTTGCTTTTCAGGATTGTTGAAGTTTACAAGCTTGAAGAAGAGAGGGTACTCGAAGACCGTTAGGTACAACACCTTCTCTAGACTTGGACTTGTCTAAGTTTGGGGGAGGTGTGCCTTTTTCGTGTTTTTATTTCTTAGTAGTAGGTAGTTGTGTGCAACTCAACTAGCTAACTATTTTACCAAACTTTTAATTGCTTAGCAATGAAAAAATTTGGGGGTATGTTAGTTTAGCGATTTTCGTTGCATCAATTTGCCTCTCATTAGCTATTGAGAGTAGTTGTGGAGAGCGTTGGTATGTGTAGGGGTATAAGATTGAGATTATGTTCATGAGCATGTGTGCTTGATTGGTGAACATATTGGACTTTGATTTGATTATGAGTTGATTTGTAGCTTGATGCTAGCATGATGAATTGTTGTGTAATGATTGATGTGAGTGAGAATGCTTGATTCCTTGCTCATTTTTAAGCCTCGTGAGCTTTTGTGCCTTTTAAATCGTACATTTTATACGGTTTGATTCCTTGTTGAGTGCATCGTTCATGAATTTGCATACTAGAACTTGCCTAGAGACTTGTCAAAATTGAGTTTTGTGTGGATTTTGTGAATATGATAAGAGGCCTTGTTTGTGTTGAAAGTCAATTAGCCAAATTTTACCCCACCAAAAATATTGATTTTCCTAGTGAGCCAATTTGAGCCTAAAAGCCTTATTTCTTTGGCAAGCTTGTGAAATTAAAGTCATTTTGTCTATCCTTATGAGCCTTTCTGTCCTTATGATTAGTAGAACTTTGATTGTTGACAAAAGAATGGTGATTGAAAAGAAGAGTGTGGTGGTTTAATTTGCTAAGTTTGAGGAGAGAAAAAGAAAGAAGGTTGAGAAAAAAATTGAATTGTGGAAAAGATGAGAAAAATGATAGTGAAAAAATTCAATTGAGTGCTTGGAAATAAAAGAAAAGTCTCAAAGGAGTTTGGTGGTGAATTATATTTGAGAAAGAGTGAAAAAGAAAAGAAAGAGTGATGAATGTTGTGAATTGAAGTGATTGAATTGAATTGCTTGATTAACTTTCATTTTCTGTACTAATTGTTGAGTTACTTGTCTTAAAATTCACCCACCTTGTCCAAAAAGCCTACATTACAACCTTTGAAAAAGTCCTCTTTGATTCATGTTTGATGCACAAAAAGATATGATTGAGATTGAGTCCATTGGCAAGCATATGATGTGCATTTTTGTGGATTGATGATTGAGTGCATACATGTTCTTATACACTTGAGTGATGAGTGAAACACTCCTTGTAAGGAGCATTGAGTTGAGCATTTGAATAAGCATTTGTCAAAGCATGACATTTGTGAGTGCTAGTGGAAAGTTGGCATTGATACTTGTTTTCATTGAAGAGGTTTGATTGTCCTATTTCATTCTTGTGCTCATTGAACATAATTGCAATTGATTCTCCCTAATGTGCTTATTTGTCTTGTTGCTCGGACGAGCAACATCTTAAGTTTGGGGGTGTTTGATTGGAGTGAAGTGATACATGTTTTGGGGCTTAATTTAGTGCAAAAAGTGATAAAAATGTTAGTTTTGTGCTTAAATGTGTAGAGTATCACTATTTTGTCTAAAAAGTATCACTTGAGGTATTTTGTCTGCTTTACAGGTAAATCGGTGGAATTTGGCCAGACCGAGAGTACCGGCATTCTTAGGATGAAAAGACGAACATACCGGACGAAAACGGGGTCGGGACCGAAGCCCTTCTCGTAAAAATTCTCCGGTCTCGAGCACGGAGTCGAGGGGACGAGGCCCTCGAGTCGAGGGATAGGTTGGAGAGAGAAGATTACGAAAATGACTCAAGCCTCGACTTGAGGGAGGAGCCTCGAGTCGAGGGCGGTGTAAAGTGCAGATTCCTCGAGTCGAGGGCTGAGCCTCGACTCGAGGAGCGAGATTTTCAGTACATCTATAAAAGGCCATCGACGTGATTTGGAATAGGGAGCGAAAATTAGAATTAGAGAGCAAGATCGTATTGAGAGGAGAGAAACACACAATCACACATAGTTTAGTGTGTTCTTGAATTCTTTTTCAATTTCTTGAAGATTAGGTTTAGATTTTGGATTAATTCAAGTCTTTTCAACATTTAAGGTGACATCAAATCTATTTCTTTTAATTTTAGTGGATTATTTCTCAATTATTATGCTTTCTTCTCCCTCAATTCTTTCAATTTTCATGGGTTTTGTTGAATTCATGATGATTGGCTAAATTCCTTTTGTGTTTGGGTGTGATGATCCTTGGATGAATTAATTTTGATGATCATGTGATTGGGTGTTTCATTTATTGAGGTGATTAATTATTCTATTGTGATTTGCATGATTTAATTATTAGATTAGGTTTTGATCCTTTGTTAATTGATTTAATTTGCTCAAAGAGATTTGGTTTATTAAATTGATGCTTAGGTGTTAGGCTTGGTTTGGTGATTGAATTCAATATTGGATTAACGCAAGGAGACTTGGTTAATTTTCATTAGAACCTACATTAGAATACGTTAATTGCTTGATTCTATTTCTTGTGATTAAGTGAGGAGACTTAGGGTGTCGTCTCTAAACTATCTTACGTGCTTATTTGATGTATTAAACCTAGGCTTATCCAAAGACGGTTGATATGTGATCTTATGCTAGATAGCTCCTATTATCCCTCATTAATTGAAACCCCGATCATGTGTGATTCATAATTAAAGATTCCTTGGTGATTTGCACCAGCACATATTTCTCATATTTGATATCTCTTGGAAATTTTCTTATTGATTCTTCTTAGTTGATTATTCTAGATTTAATTTTGCAAACCCGAGTCCGACTCTATAATACCATGTCAACTCTTAGCTTTAGGGATCCTTACTCGACTTAGTTCCTTTGGGTTCGATAACTTGGTTGTGTCTGAAATATACTTACCCGAAAAAGCTGCAATCAGTATATATGCATTGATGTTATGTGTGTCTCTCCGTGTGTTGACTTTAATGTTATTAGTTGAAACTTTTGAGAATTTCCTCGGATTGTGGAAGGCGGCAAGGTTTTAGATTGGATCTTAGATTCTTGGCTAATAAGTGATGATCACTCTGTTAGAATTGATGTATTGGTAGGGCTGATATGGATATGAAGTAGTATGTTTCTCTTGCTCTGTGAGGCGTTTTCTATATTTTCTGTGGGAATTGCTTTTTGATAATTTAGAATTAGTGTTTGATTGTGTTTCCTGGCCTTAGAGAACGAAAATGCTCCAAGTCAGTGATCATATCGATTCTTGGGGATGCTTTGACTATCTAATTATGATAAAATGAATTGAATTTGAAAGTGATTATTTTGGAACCTGGGTTTTATGTTTTATCTACCAAATAACTGTTGGCTTCATCTTTTGTTGTACCTGGTAGTTTTAGCATTGGTATTATTGATATATATTGTCACAAGTAGCTATTGTTTTGTTACACTTTCGTGCTTTTGGATCAAGAATGTGAATTTTGAAATCATTGTAGTGGATGATGGAAGTCCAGATGGAACTCAGGAGATAGTCAAACAGCTGCAACAAGTATATGGGGAAGATCATATTGTAAGTTTGAATATTTACCTTTTTATCATATATGTAGCTTATGATTTCTTAGGGCCCTAGTTTTGATATGTTTACTCATGCTGCTCTCATAATGCAGTTGTTGAGACCTAGACCAAAGAAGCTTGGCTTAGGTATGCATCTCATGTCCTCTGTTCTCAAAGATGATTGTGAAATTTCTTAAGTGTTTTTTTCTTGATAAAAATAAATTTCAGGGACTGCTTATATTCATGGTCTGAAGCATGCAACTGGTGGAAATTTTGTTGTGATTCCCGATGTCGGTTCGATACAACTAGTGTGAGCTGTGGGAGGAAGAAATTCAACGAACACAGTGGGAAATGAAAAGGGAATATATATAAATTAGCTAACAATTTTGGGGGAAACCCGCTGACCAATGGGAGGGAAAAATGAAAGTTGTGTGAGGGATAAAATGGTAATTTTATATGTTTCTGATTTTATATGGTGTACCAATCATCATATTAAATTATATCGACTTTTAATAACACCTACCAATCAAACTTGATTTATCAAATAAATTTGTACGATATCACTTTTATGGCCTACCAATCAACCAAACCCTTACTAATTTTGTATTATCTCACCTCGGATAATAACCCCTATCAATCGGAGCCGTCTTGTATAGTATTAGTTTGCTTACGGTGTAGTATTATTTAGTGCTTGTATATTATTAGTTTGGTTACATTATAGTATTAGTGGTGATTAACTTGCAAAATTGAAACATCAACCATGTTCACATATTGACATTGTGGCGGCGATGAGAATATTTCTTTAATTTTTTGACTAGATGCTCATGGATATGCTTTTTGCTATCACATAAGGCTGCTTTTACTTTGCCCACATGATATGCTTTAATTTGTTTAATTTGCAATCATATAAGGCTGCTTTTACTTTGCCCATGCTTTAATTTGTTTAATTTGCAATCATATAAGGCTGCTTTTACTTTGCCCACATGGATATGCTTTAATTTGTTTAATTTGTGGCGATGATAATATTTCTTTTAAGGGTTAAAGTACAATTTGAACCATCAACTAGTGTCTCGGTATAAATTGGACCCTAAACTATTTTTTGGTGCAAATTGGACCTTGAACTAATATCTCGTGTACAAATTGGACCCCAAACTATTTTTTTAACAAATAAACACTTTTACTTTTAAAATTGAACAAATAAACCCTTCTACTAATAAAATAAAATATGGAGACCCTTTTATTAAATGAATTGACATAGAACATTATTATTTTAGTGAAGAAAGTAAACACACCCTCAAGGTAATGATTAATTTTTTTGAATATTTAAATAATATTAATAATTAATCTTTGGAGTTGATTTCAATTCATTATGTGATATTAATCCCTCTAGATATATTTTTTTTCTAATATCCCATCTCCTATATATTAATAGGGAGTTTGGTTTTGCTTAGGTGTCGACTTGTGGTTAATGCAGCTTATGTGTCGTTTTATTGTGAAGTGTGTGTCGATTTTACGTAAAGTTTAAAAACATATTTTCAAGGATTTGAACCTTGCACCTCTCACATAATCATTTTAATGCTTACCAACTAAACCAATTTATACATATTTATATGTTTTGAAAAATATTTTATTTAACTCTAGCCTATAAAAGTGTATTAGATATTTTCTTTGAGAAAGTTCAATATTTATAAAATACTAATTGTGAGTATTTCAAACACGTGAATCTCATTGTATATTAATATGGAGTTTATAATATTTATGTTTATATTTTTTGTGAGTTTAGATGATGTATCATTGAATTAGGAAAATAATTTATGTGTGTGATTAAGAGTCAATAATATAAAAAGTTGTATATTAATAATGATTATGTGTCAATATATAATTAGTTACCTATACAATAATATTAACTTATTGAGTAAAATTATTAAAAAGGACCGACTCAATAATATTAAGTTATTGTTACATTCATTCAATAATATTATATCATTCATTTAATAATATTATAATATTAATTTATTAATATTTCTATTTTTATAAACTAATATCATAACATTTTACATACATACAAATATGTTGAATTGTGTAAATAAATTTTGTGATGTTTATTTATAAACATAATGATATTACTTTTTAATATTATAATATTAATAATTAATGAATATAATGATATCAATTTGATAAATGAACTAATTAAATTAGAACCAGACTCACATATTACATATTACATATTACATATTACATATTACATATTACATATTACATATTACATATTTATATTATACATATACGGAATTGATCTTATGCCCACAGGTGGGCACCAATTTATATGCCCACCGCATATGTGGCATATCAATTACTTATCATGTGACGCCATATATCAGAGGGGCCCACTCTTATTTAATTAATTATTTATGTAGCATCACACGACGTGATTGGTGATTGATACGCCACATACCATATAAATTATATTTGATTGATAATGATGGTTTGACATCAGTCTTCCTCTAGAGATCAACTTACCATAAATTATGTTGAAATTATTACATAATATTTAACTAATTTATGTTGAGCTCACATTCTAGAAGGAAATCAACATCCTATATTATTTTTTTAATAGGTTAAATAATAACTTGAATTTAAAACTTCATGACATAAATAATAAAACTATAACCAATTAAATTATTTCACTTTCGTCTCCTATATTATCTATTATATAGTTAATTCTAACACATTTTGTTTTTTCCTTTGATTTTGACACACACAACCACATATATATATATATATATATATATATATATATATATATATTATTTAAATTAATAATTTTTCGTTTTCCAACAAAATTTTTACATATAATTATAATGATAATAATTGAATGTAATAAATTTATTTATTTATTATTAATTATTTAATAATTTTATAGATATTTATTAAATAAATATAGTAAAACATATATATACTATTAATATTAATAATTATGGTATCACGTGCAATTCACGAAAAGTTATTTAAATTTTTTTAACGGAAGAAAGTTATTTAGTTTAGTTATATATATTAAGTTGACAATACAGTCAACCATGTTTTAAATGTTACAAATGCGTACATCTTCCCAACTAGTATTACATATAGGCCTGTTTTTATGCATTTATCATCTCTTAACTATGATTAAATAGAGTTTTAATTATTTTCGAAATCAAATGTCAATATATATATATATATATATATATGAAGTTTATTACTCTATATTTTATGGGAAAAAAAAAAATTGTGTGAAATAGTTCACACACTAATACAAATTAACAGAATGATATATGTAAATATTTTACTAATTGTGCTTAATTATATCTATAATATATATAAAAGTGACTAAGCATGTAAATCATTTTTGGACTATTATACCATTCTTTTTTTTTTTTATTATGTTCTTTTTGTCCTCCACTTTCTTATTGTCTTTCGTTGGGACGCCTCGCACTCCTCTATGTCTCCGTCCCATGATCTCCCGAAAAGGTCACCGGGATTCGGTTGAAGGATGCCTCAACGAGAAGATGAAAGTTGGAACCGAAGTATGGTAGGAAAGAAGATGCAGGAAATAAGTAAAGTAGGCATCCCCGTGGTTGTGGTGGTTATTTGCAAAGAATAGTGAAATTATCCATGGTAATCTGGTCTTCTCTCGTTCATATTTTTCTTTTTTATATTCACTACTACTCTTGTGTAAAATTATTGGCTAAGCTAAGCTCCCTCTCCCTTTCTCACTGTAATTTCTTTTATGTTGATCGTAGTGTAGTTCTAGTGGATAGAAATTACGACCAAATATATCGAACCCAAGGGACTAGGAATGAGTTGAAGCCATGAAATACCACGTTTTCGAGAATTATAGCGGCTAGTCAAGATTGCAAAATTAAAGCAACAAAATAACAATACAAATCCAACAAGAAATTAAACGAAACGATAAACAAGGAATACCAAGGATGAGTTAGTAGTGCTCGGGTGCAAATCACCAAAGACTCACAATTTCGGATCATCAACAATCAAGTGTTCATTCTAAGAGGGATCATAGGGATAACCAACAAATAATTCAAATAAAACCGTCTTTGGATAAGCCTAGGTTCTAAATGATCAATTATTCACGTAGGAATGTAAGAGACAACACTCTCACCCCCTCACTAATTACAAGCAAATCAACAAGTAATCAATGTGCCCTAATGAGGGTTCTAATTAATTAACCAAGTATCCTTGCGTTAATCAAATATTGACTTCAATCACAAAAGACAAACCTAACACCTATGCATCAATTCAATAAACCAAGTATCCTTGCGTTAATTAAATCAATAAACACAAGATCAAAGCTCACCCAAGTAATTAAATCATACAAAGCATCATTAAGACAATTAATCACCTCAAAGCAAATGAACACCCAATCATAAAATCACCAAAATCAACTCATCTAGGGGTCATTACACCCAAGCACATAAGAAATTTAGCCAATCATGGCTAATCAAGGAAACCCATGAACATTAAGTAAATAAGACATGAACAATCTAAAATTAATAAGCAAAACTTGATATAAATGGTAGAAGTCACCTTGATGGAGTTTAATACAACTTGTATGCTCAATTCTATCAGCTATTACACTTGGGTAAAGAAAATCTATCAAAATTGGAAGAACATCTATCACTATGTGTTTGTGTGTGTGAAGGAAAAATTTGAAATTTGAACTAATCAATTTCTCTAAGTGTAGAATGTGCTCTAAGTGTGGAATCTCCCTTCAATCAGTGAAATGAGAAGTATTTATAGTGAGGGCAAAGTTAAAATAACGAAAATTGCACATAGGTCCCTCAAAAATCGATAACTCAACAAAAATCGCACAGACTCGTATCAACTCGGCCAGAGTTGAACCAACTCGGCTCGAGTTGGTCAACTCGGCTCGAGTTGTCTCAAATCGGTCGAGTTGAAGCTGGTCTTTGGCGACAGCGCATTCTCAAACATTTTTCCTCCTCCAACTCGGCTCGAGTGGAGTCAACTCGGCTTCGAGTTGGTGCCATTTCCGCTCACATGTTCGTAACTTGAACTCCCGAGCTCCGATTGATTGATTCTCATTGCGCTTCGACCCTCACTTCTTTGTCTTTCCAATTCTTCACATTACCCATATAAAATCCTGCAACAAATGCAACACTACCTTTCTCGACTATTAGACTCACAATTATGTCAATTATGATGACTAATGCGATGAGATTAACACAAATATATATATATCTAAACACACGTCAAATCATGCAATATATCACCCTAATCATATGTAAAATCTCTTCTCACTATCATTATCAATTCATGCTCTCATACACACACACCCACACACATAGTTGCTTCAAAAGGGAAAAAGTGTTCTCGCCTCCGAGCTCCTTCCATTTTGAGATTCTACTTTTAATTTTTTTTTTTTTTGAATTTACTTTTAAGTTTTACAAATATTTATGTGAAAATCTAAATAAAATATAAGTATTTATTTACCAATTAATCCGATTTGATGAATTTTGAGAAGGCTAGCCCATGAGAGAATAACTCTATAATTTTGTTTTGTTTTTTGAACCAGTTAGACGGTGTATTTGATGTCAATTACTCGCAGATAAACAATTAATACTAAAAAAATTAATATGATTTAATGAAACAATTATTATTTTTTTACAAATACACAATAATTGCATTGTGGATACAATTTTTTTATCATTTTGTTTAGTTTCTAATTTCTAATTCCAAAATGAAGATAAATAATAAGGAATTAGCTTTTGAGCGAAGAAGCTTGACATCGAGCTTTGTTAAGGCACTTAAGTCCCTATGAGCCGAAAAGAGCTTTGGATATTGAACGATATGAGGCTCCGTAATATTTCAATGTCATTAGATATTATTATGTTCCCGTTATCTTACTATGTGAGAAGGCGTTTGAGTCCCGACGAGCGAAAAAAGAGCTTTAGATATCGGACGATACAAGGCCGTTGAATATTTCACTATCATTTGATTTTAAACAAATAATACAAAAATTAAACAACTAATATCATTCAAAATTAATACTCCCTCCGTCCAATTTTAGTATGCATATTTTCCTTTTTTATCCGTCCAATTTAAGTATGCATATTAAAAAATATAATACATAACTTTATCTTCACCTCCTAACATCTCTTTAAGTACTCAAATTATCATTTTCAAGTTACTCATAACCAATCACTTTATTTATAAATGGACCTCACAATGCCCCCATAATACCCTCTCACATTGGAAATGGATCGTCTACATTTATTTGATGTAATTTGTTTGTAAATTTCGCTCAAATAAACACATAATAAAATAATAAGTGAAATACAAAAAAATGACCCTCCATTACTTTATCATGTGTTCAACTCGCTCCAAAATTTATAAGAAATTTATACAAAGAAATGCATAAGATCCATAATTTTATACATAAACTATCAATATTTCTTAAAAATCGTGTAAAAAATTTATGAATACTAATTTTGAAAGGAGGTAGTACATTATAGTAAAACAATTAATACTTTATAGTGAAACAACTAATAGTACTATTTAGTGAAACAAGCCCTATATGCAACTTCGATAAAAATGTATTAATTATCATCGGTATGACAAACACAACGTGCAACGCACGTGCTAAAATCTAGTTAATAAAAAAGTGATAAAAAATTGAAAAGTAATACACTTTACATTATAAGTGATGATAATTTATTAAAAAATGATAACAATTTATTAAAAAGTGAATCCGTCTCACGAAATGAGATCCATGAGACAGCCTCACACAAGACTTACTCTTAAAATTTATAATATTCAATCCGTGCATTGCATGGGAGAAATTACCAGTCTTACTAAAAGTAAAATAATTTTCACAATGAATAATAATAATACTAATGTTAAAAATAATTATGACTATTACAAAATCAATCCACACACTTTTGGAGTAAACCACTTATGAATTTAGAACAAAATGGCCAAGCGTATTTTCAAACAATATAAATTATTTTTATAAAAAAATTCAATTATTTTTATTAATATCTTTTTAAATAAAAATAATTAATATTTTAAAAATGTAGTCGTGTTCACGATGCACCTAACTTTTGTCAATTTCAAAATGATGAAATTAAAAAAAAAAAAAGGGGGAAGAGCTTTAGCAACTCACAGTTCGATAATGGCGGTGTAGAAGAGCTTTAGCAACTCACAACTCTCCATCGGAACCACCGTATGCGCTGCCCATGGGATCTCAGCTTCCGTTATTGAAGCGGTGAGCTGTAACCCTCTCTGTGTTATTTGGCTTTTGCGTACTGGAATATTGCCCTGGAAATGCGATACTTTATTTTGAAAAGGTTTATTGTGCGAAAATTGACCATTTGTGTTTACAATTAATGGACATCACATCTGGTGTGTTTTACCTCATAAAACTTTGAAATGAAAGTGCTAGAAGAGAATTAGTCGGCTCATTTGGAATCAAACTGATCTGCTCTGTTATAGAGATTACATTTGTGGAACTCTAAATACTGCATTGCCATTTTACTTGCTTCCTTTTACTAAAGTTTTGTGATAAAAAAATTTCATGGTACCAGACGGTTGCCTTCAAACGGATCACCACAGCCCAGCTTTGTAAATTTCCATATGGTAGTTGAGTAATTTTGATCACCAAGTATAATTCAGATATTTTTGGTAAAATTTTCGTTTATAGAACTAATAAAGGTGTATGAAATCAGGTTGCCTCCGGGTTGAAATAAGTATGTCTTCGTGCTATTCATTTATATATCTAATACAGGTGTAAAATTCTCCTTTAGGACGGGCCCAAATTTATATTGATCACAATTCATTTGACTCATAACCATGCTATCGGGTCAGGATAATGGTTATGGGCTCTGTGCTACGGAATATGATAAGACTATCTCACTAAAGTTTTTGTTGTTAGAGTTAAGATGATTTATAGAATTCTGAAACACAACTCTGTTTCTCAGCTAAGATCTATACATGAAATCTATGTTCCATACTATGGAATCCATGTCAATTCTGTTCAAGGATCCTTAATCTTAAATACTAAACCAAATGACACAAGGATTTTATGGTAGCCAGAGAGGCATTTCAGTAGGATCGATCAAAGAAAGATGCCCCAGGGGAAGAAGGAATTCTATGTTAAATATTAATTACCTTTGGCCGCATCTTTTATTTTGTTAAATAGTATGTTGGTAGAAGGTTAAAGATGGAGTAATATTTTTGAGAAGTTTTTGAAGTGATTATTTCTACTTATGTAACTTATTTTCAAGCTCAATTTTTATTTGAGGTGTGGGTTTCTGGTTGAGGTCTCAACACCATTTAGTTGTCAAGATATTAAATTTATGACGATCTCATCTTTCAATGTTCGTAGATGGAAAGTCTGCACCTCTTTCTGTTAATATGCTTTTCAATTTTAATCTCTCTAATTGGATATCCTCAAGTATTTATGTAAAAATCATTGTATTAAATACTTGCAGGTAAAATATTTCAAGGAATACAATGACTTTAGGTTCTGACTTTTGTTTTGTAATAGGCGCAACATTACCTTTGCATAATTCCGGTATAAGTATAATCCGAGCAACAGCCACCAAATCGGAGGAATTGTCGCTCTAGATTAAAAGGCTGCTGAGGACGATGCTTTATTGGTACAATGTGCAGGATGCTCTCCATCGGAGCCACCGTATGAGCTTCCCATGGAATCGGTGACCGTGGTCTCAGGTATTGAACTGTTACCCTCCCTCTCCTTTTTTGTTCTTTTTCCGTTTACAGCATTTTGTCAATTTAGGCATTATTTGGCTTCTGCGTCCTGGAAATGTTTATTGTGTGAAAACTGTGTTTATAAATAGTGGATATCACACCTGGTGTATTTTGCCTCTACCAAAACTGGTCTTCTTTGTTATAGTTTCTTTGTTATGGAACTCTAAATACTGTATTTGCAATTTCCATGCTTCATCTTTATGATAATTTTCCACATGAAGGTGATGGTACCAAATGGTTGACTGCCCACCTTTGTAATTTCCCATATGGTAGTTGAATAAGTTTGATCACCCAACCAAGTATGATTCAGAATTCTAGCTAACTTTCCTTTACAGAACTAAATAAGGTGTATAAAACCAGGCAGCCTCCGGTTGAATTACATGTCTTATGTGCTACTGTTATATATATATATATATACACTTGTGTAACAGCTCCTGTTAATTAGAGTTTGGGAAGGTCTCCTATAAGATGAGGCCCAAATTTAAATTTATCACAACTCATTTGACTCATAATAATGCTGTTGGGTCTTGATAATGATTATGGGGCCCCGTCCCACAGAATATGATCCGACCGTCTCACTGAATTTTTGTGTTAAGAGTTTAAGATAAGCTATAGAACTCTTAAAACTCAACTCTGTTTTCCTTTGGGGGCAAAACTTGTATAGGAATAATAAAATCTGAAGAATTTAGGGTTTAGTCCTAACTAAATTACCCTCTCTCGATACTTTCACAAAGCGTATAGAAATATATACTTCCTGCATGCCTTATTTTTGTAATGGAAAGAACACACTACTCCATGTGAAAGCATATACACACTTCTTCCTTTCCTATAATTCTTTTCCGTGGACCTGTATCGTAGCTGGCTATTTATAGCAGGTCAGTTCTTATACTTTTGAACATGTTAACAGAAAGTTAGTTATTGATATGTAATGTCTATTGAAAGTCTGTCTCGAGACCTTAATCTGGCAGAGGTAGTAATACTTTGGAGAAGTTTTGGAAGAGATTATTTCTACTTGTGTAACTTATTTTAAAGCTCAAGTTTTTCTATTTGAGGTGTGAGTTTCTAGTTGAGGTCTCAACCTTGTTTTGTAGTCGAGATATTAAATTATGAGGATCTACATCTTTCAATGTTCATAGATGTACTTCTTTCTATTTGGATAACCTCAAGTATGTGTGCAAAAATTCATTGTATTAAATATTTCCGGGTAATATATTAAAAGGCATAAAGACTTTTAGGATCTGAGTTTTGTTAGAAATAGGTGATGCTATATATCTGAAGCAAAAATCTTAATGATTCTTAAAGGGAATCTAGTTGATTTGATTTCATATTTCTGGGGTCATGGTACTTTAACTACTGCAAAGATTGCAAGTATATGCACTTTAGTACGTGCTGTTGAAGTAGATCATATAGAATCTCAGCTTTTGTGCAAATGGCCAACAAAAGATCAAATCATCCAAACATATAACAGATTTTGTCTGTCTTCACTTAGTATCTAATAATAATAGCCATGTATTTGGTGAATTTTCAAATTTGGAGGTAAAATTAATCAACTATATATGCATCAAAGCTGGAAAGTAATTTATAATAAGCAGAGTTGCATGCATGCAAATATTCTTGCCCTCACTCTTCACTAGTATTTATCCACGTGGCGTTCCAATTATATCTCTTTGCAAATTGTATTGATAATCTAAATTGTTGCCATGCAGGGTGATATTTATTCGTATGCTGATTCTTACAAACCGTAAAACAGTTAACAGACTCATTCGTTGAATTTATGAATCACAAATCACAACTTTGCAAGAAGTTAGCTTTCTAAGGAAAAAGAAAAATGTGGTCATGTTAACCAACTTAGATTGCTTCTTGTGAATCCAGGTAAGTTATAATCTCTTGAAACTTTTATTAACTACAACATGTAAATGTCATTTAGCGTGACCGTGACAAGGTTGTCGTTGTACTATAAATTTGATGCTTTACAAGATTCAGGAATTGTCTTTTGTCATTATCCTTCTCACATATTGATTGCATAGAGATGTCTTAACTTTGCCAAACAAATGCCATTTTAATGTTTACATTTTAAAACTTTGCAACCCGTCAGTTTTTTTGGTGTTTCAGGAAAGTATTAGAGTTGCTGGCATCAGAAAAGTAAGCATGATAAAATCTTTAGAATTTATGATTTAGTTATTTAAACTTGATGATGGGTGTGTTTTTACAAACACTGCATACATAAATATGACTTATTTCTTAACAATTTTTTCTGATAGTTGTAATTGCAATGTTTCTATTATAATACCATCACCAAAAACCATGTAAATTTTTTTGAGTTTATCTAAATCAGCAAGTGGAGCAGAAAATGTCCAAATCCTGAACCATGTGTTTTATAGTTAGCTCAATGTCTTTTATTATGAAACGGACATATTATTTGCTATATATATATAAATGCTATCCTACATATGACAAAATGAGCTAAATAATGTTCATTATTATGTTCCTAACAATGGAATTGCAATATCCACTCTAATATTTAATATTTTTATTTTTCTCTAAGCCCATTGAAATAAAATTAATAAGCCCATTGAAATAAAATTAATAAGCCCATTATATATGGATTCTAATTTCTAACCTAAATTCCAATAAAATCCTGGCCCATACAAAAGCCCATTATATAAGATTCTAACCCTAATCCATGCCTCTTCACAATTCTCTATATATAGGTCTCCCATATCAACTAGGGTAAGACACAACACTTTCTTTTCCCCTCTTGCACCGCCTCCCATACAAAAGCCCATTATATAAAATTCTAACCCTAACCTCGGCCTCTTCACATATATATATATATATATATATATATATATATATATATATATATATATAGGTCTCTCACTAGGGTATGTCACCACTCTTTTCTTTCCCCTCTTGACCGCGGCCCATACAAAAGCCCAATATAGATTCTAAATCTAACCCTAGCCCTTCATAATTCTATATGTATAAGTCTCCCATCTCAACTAGTGTAAGACACAACTCTTTTTCCCCTCTTGCACGGCGGCCCATATAGAAGCCCATTATATAAGATTCTAACCCTAACCCTAGCCTCTTCACAATTTTATAATATATAGGTCTCTCAATAGGGTATGACACAACTCTTTTCTTTCCCTGTTGACCGCGGCCCATACAAAAGCCCATTATAGATTCCGATCCCGATAGCCCCTTCACAATTCTATATATATAAGTCTCCCAAAAAAACTAAGGTAAGACACAAGTCTTTTTCCCCCTCTTACACGGTGGCCCATCTGAAGCCCATTGTATAAGATTCTAACCTAACCCTAGTCTCTTCACATACAAAAGCCCATTGCTTTCTTGCACTACGGCCTATACAAAAGCCCATTATAGATCCTAAACCTAACCCTAACCTCTTCAAAATCTATATATATAGGTCTCCCATCTCAACTAGGGTGAGGCACAACTCTTTTCTTTCCACTGCACGGCGGCCGCACCACCATCTTTCATGTCTTTTCTACTTACTCTCGGTTCGTAGGTAATTCCTTTACTCATTTGTACTTATCCATATATTATGAAATTTTGATATGTTGCTCTTTGTTATGATATAATTATACAAAGAAAATTTCAAAATTATTGGACTTGTATTTTATTAGATATGAATTTTATATTTTTCAAATTAAAACTAATGTTGTTTTCTCTATTCGATTTGAAAATTCAAAATATGTATCTATAGATCTCTAAATAATTTGATTTTCTTATCGCTCATTCACTGGATCTGGGATATTTATATTTCTAATTTGAAAAATCGAAAAATATTTTTCTGAGATCTCCAAATATTTCGATTTTTGGATATGTTATAACTTGTTATGTTTATTATATCCTGGGTAACTTTTTTGAAGGACCTCGTGATGGAAAAATGAGGATCGTAACTCTAAAAGCGGCTGATTGAGGTCAAATAAGCCCGAATCAACCCAAATTAGGCTAATCGGCCCGATTTTGACTGATTGACCTTATATTGCCTGAATTCGGGCTGAAGTTAGACCCGATTTGGGTTGATTCAGATCGATTTAGCCCTAATTTGCTACTTTTATATGTTAAAGTGAATACATGGATTTGGGTTGGGTTTGGCCTAAATTCGCCACTTTTTAAAGTTATTGTCCCGAGAAATGTAAACCCCCCAAAGTAATCCTTTAAAAACATTTTTCCCATTACATTCTTTAAGATTTCTATTATTCCGCTTTTTATTTATTAAGATATTCAACTTTTACACTTTTCCTTTAAAATTTACAAGTTCAACAGATTCAGTTTTAAATTAATCTCAATTTTTTTATATATGATATAATTTTGAGTATATATAAAATTAATCTCAATTTTTTAACCTTTTATTTTATATGATATACTATTGAAATATTATTATACAATGAGTGAATACTTCTAGGAATTCATATTCCTTTTAATTAACTTTATACAAATTGACCACAAAGTTTCAATTATTTTTAGATCTACACCCTCGTTCACAAGTATTTCATTTTATCCCCTCAATTTTTCAAGAATTATGTTTTAGTCCCCCAACCTTTTAAAATTCTCATTTAGTTCTCCAACTTCTCAAATATGAAAACTTGGCTCTTTTAGTTTCTCAAAATTATATTTAGGCTTCGAATTTCTAAGAACAAAGAAGTTGCCCAAAAGGCTTTCCAAAAATATTTTCGTAGTCAAACTTTTCCAAGCTACTTTCAATGTACTGAGTTTCCAATCTCTCTTCTTTTTCAAGGAAATCATGTTGGTTGAAGGTCTTGTTTCTTCTTGGTTTTGTAGTAGCAAATTTTCTCATGTTGCTTTATCCTGTATTTGGTAGGTGGAACGCCATTCACATATATTTGCTGATGGATATGAAGCGTTTGTGCAACTTTTTGCTATTCTGGAAAAATGGGTGTGGTCGTGGTACATTAGCCTCAGCTGACATTGCAGAACCTGTTGATGTGGTGGATCTAACTCAAGAGAGTGTGAAGAGAGTGAAAAGAGACGCAATGGGAGCCAAGAAACTGAATGAAGAACAGTACGGTTATGAGATCCAGTGCTATGATGATTCAGATTATTATCCATCAGACCCCACTTGTTCTCCAGCTAAGGTTTCTTTATTTCTTTTTTCATTTTATGTAACCTTTTATTTATTATCTACTTGTCTTCTTTTACTAGGCTCCCTGTATAACTATGTTTTCTTTTTAATTTTTATAGGTGCACATCATAAGGGCAAATTATTTGACTGAGGCTGATGGTGCTCTTAGCCTTCTAATTCTGGTTCCTCAAACAAAGCAGAATGATGCAGGTTAGTTTTGATGATCATCTCACTTATTTGATGATATTCTAACAGTCCCTTGAAATAACTTGAAACTACGACACAGAGGGAGCTATGGATGCACAAAGCAAGAAGAAGAGGTGTCCAAAATCGAAGAAACACAAGGCAGGTGCAATGGGGCTCCAATTTGGACATGATAGTGATGGGGTTGCTTCTGAAGTTGAGGTGACCAAGTTCCTTGGATCTTCTTTTCCGTCTCAAGATATTAAAAGCTTCGAGGAATTTCACACTATGGTGAATGGAGCATCCGTCAAGTCTGATCTTCCTGAGCATATTCGTCGAAAATACTATGTGGTTTGTGCCAGCAAATATGTTTTATAAAATTTTTCTTAGAAGTCAATTGCTGCAATGTTGTATCTATATCTATTTTTGATGTCTAATTTTTTTGTTAATTTCCAATGGATCTTCCTAACAAAATAATTACCGAGACTGAGTTTGCACTATTTTGCAGGATGTTGCAGGAAAGATACTTACTTTTGCTCAAGTGGGTCATCGAGGGATTTGTATTCTTTCTGCAATGTCACACTTCGCCAGCCTGGTTTTTCTGGGGGTACACATGAGGTACGATCTCTCATCCTCGATTATTATTATTATTATTTTCGTTCTTGCTCAAATAATTTCATCGCTCTAATCTTTAAATTTTAATGATGTTGCTCCTGTTTGCTTATAATCATATTCTAAATTTACTTGCTGCTCAGTTAAATGAAAAACAAAACTTTCTTGGTTTGTAGCAGTTGGGTCATTGTTGTGCATTTTATTGTAGGATGTATCTGTAAAGCTTGATCGTGCTTCTTGAATGTTGATCTGCATATCATATCATTCTAATTTTCTGGTGTTCAGGATATTAGATAAGAGCATTTTTGTCATACCAAAGTTAATACTGTTGTTGGACTAAGTACATCAATAGATTCCTGCGAGAATTATAGGAAGGAGAGTTCCATGGAAAAACACATGCCAAAAGTTCTTAGACCTACTTAAAATAACATTAACTCTTTCTCTCTCTTGATTTCATTTTTGTTAAGGGTCCCAGTGATCGAAAGGAAGGAACTCGATCTGCATCTATTCAAGAGGAGGCTACAACAAGGTTTATATATGATCAGTTTATATATCAACCTTTTTATGTGTTCAAATAATTTTTTCGAGTTATTCATTTTATGATTATAAAAATGTTTGTAGGTGGTCATGGAAAAAATGGAGGGAGATAAGCTCGATCAGTGTTTGAATTCTCTCCGACGACAACGAGCGCCTCCTATGCTTTAAGGAAACACTACTTCACACTTCTCCATCGTTATGGGCTCGTTTACTTCTTTTGGGTTCATAATGATGAGAATGAGAGAAAGAAGATTTCCGATGCTTAGAGGAAACACTACTTCACACTCCTCCATCGTTATGAACTCATTTACTTATTTCGGGTTCATGATGATGAGAAAGAGAGAGAAGAGTTCCGATGCTTTAAGGAAACACTTCTTCACACTCCATTGTTATGAGCTCATTTACTTCTTTCGGGTTCATGATGATGAGAAAGAGAGAGAAGAGTCCCGATGATTTAAGGAAACATTACTTCGCACTCCTCCATTTATGAGTTCATTTACTTCTTTCGGGTTCATGATGATGAGAAAGAGAGAGAAGAGTTACGATGCTTTAAGGAAACACTACTTCACGCTCCTCCATTTATGAGCTCATTTACTTCTTTCGGGTTCATGATGATGAGAAAGAGAGAGAAGATTTCTGATGCTTTAAGGAAATACTACTTCACACTCCTCCATCGTTATGAGCTCGTTTACTTCTTTCGGCTTCATGATGATGAGTAGTGTGTGTATTTTTAAAATGTATTAGTTATTTTATTAAAAGAATATTAATTTGTTTATACTTGTTTAACTGATACATAATAGACCAACTTCTTTTTGTATTCCTTATTTTCTAGGAAATAAGGTGAACTGCACATGGAAAAAGTCTAGAGAGGGATAAACTTTTTCAACTTTTGAATTGAATTAGTGAACTTATTATCAGTAAAGATTGATGTGTTAGCTGATTTTGAGGTCTTGACTAAACTAATATGAGGGCGAACCTATATTATATTATTTTCGCCTCATAAAATCTTTATACTTTATTTTAACTAGTGATGTCAAAATCGGATCGGACTAGCCGGTTCAATCAGACCGACCAGTAAACCAGCTGATTAGCCCCTAAAAACCATTTTTAGGGTCAAACCGAGTTGAATTGGTAAGAACCGGATAAATCTTGTCAAATTGGAGGAAATCGGGATCGGTCAATTTTCTTTTTTTTATAGCGTCATTTTTTTTTTTCTGAATCCGAATCCATATAAAGAAAAAAGTTATGGAATTCAAGAATAAATATGAGAAGATGAAGAAATAAAGGAGGAGAAGATGAAAATCGTAGTTGAATCTTACTATGGGGTGTGGGCAATAATCATGCCTTTTATTAATTTTATTAAACAATTTTTCTAAAAAAAAAAGAAAAAAAGAGGGGAAGAAGATAGAAGCAGCGGTGGGAGAAATGAGGAGAAGTGGCGAGGCAGAGGCAGCAGCAGCCAACTAGGTGTTTGCGTATGAGAGAGTGTCTTAACTAGGGTAAATTTTTTATTTAGGTTTGGGCTTTTCAATTTTAAAGGATTTGATTATAAATTGAATTGGTGCTTATATATTTAATTAGTTTTGTTTATTTCATATGAAATTTTACAAGTTTTATAAGTATATATTTATATTATTTTTAATATAACATATAAAATATTGAATAAAAATAAGCGGTGGTTCATTTTAACGGTTGGACCGTCGGTTTAATCGATCCGATTTGGTTGAACCAGAAATTTCACGTGTTGTATTATCCCGACATCAACTTGTCGGACATTTTGAAATTTTGAGTAGGGTAAAATTTAAATTTATATCAAATCGATATATGTGTGTTAATGATATGTTATTAGATTGTTGTTGTGTGTGATTATAATGAATGGAATTATATTTATATATTAAAGTGTAAGGAGAGAAAATTGATGGTATTGTAAAGTATGATAGTAATTTTATAAGTGTTGTAGTTGTGATTTTTTAAAACCTAATTTTAAAAGGCTTAGTTGCAAATTAAATCACTACATTTCGTCTATTTGCAATCTAATTTAAAAGTTTTGATAATTGCAAATAAATCACATCTTTAATATTGTTGCAAGTTCTTGTTCCACCCTTTAACCAAGCCAATTCTTGTTTAATTCTTGCAGCAATTAGAATGCAAAATAACATTGTTGTGCACACTAACGTCAATATATATGTCAACCATGACTATAAATTCATCATTTCATTATAAAAACATGCCAAAAATTTGCAACCCACACCTTAACCAAGCTATATGTCAACCATGTCAACCTTCTATTTCATTCAAATTACTACGTCTCAAAAAATTTGCAACCCACACCTTAACCATGCTATAAGTGAAAATTAAAGGTCACCAAAAATATGCAATCGACATCAAACACATTCATTTATCTCATATGCAAAAAATTCTAGTGAAAATTAAAGGTCATCGAAAACGTAAGATAAAAGACGAGCATAGGGAACATAAATTGATACGCTCAAGAGATAGAACTTGAGTAGAATCGTGACTTTGGAGCAGCATAATTGGTCTCCAAGATATTTGCAATAGTAGTTCACATCACCGCTTGAGACCTCCAATCGAGATCGGCTTTCCACATGCGGTTGGATCCTCTATCCCTCCAATTGTCATGAGTACAGATCCCTTCAACACAATCATCACATAGAATGTCAACAACTAAATTACCTTTGCCGAATATTGAAACGAGAAAATGAACATAAATTCACTACCATAAAATAAAACTTTGAATCATAAATCAAGCGGGGTAATAAAACCAAGCGGGTTAATTCATATGCGCGAAAAAACGTATCAATTCATATAGATAATGTATGATGGAAAGAAGGTATATGCATTGTATGCAAAAAGAAAATATGGGGAAGGTTTACACATAATACAAGATGCATTGTAAACAACTTTTGTATCCCCCATTCCACAAAATTACACAGCTTAGGGGCTCAAGTGAGAATCATACCGCTAAGCTCCCGGATAATCTTTACCAAATAGTCAAATGCAACATAGTTTTGAATTAGAATAGGAAATAATGTCCATTAAATTCAGAAAAGAAACTCCTAAATCAATAATATCATTTATCACCACCACAAGGCAAATCAAAGCAAATAAAAAGTAGCTTGAAGAAAAAAAGGAGTGGTCCAAAGGAATGCACATCTTCCAAGTGCTTTTTTCCAAGTTCATGTTAATTTGAAAACATATATGAGCGATTTTGGAGCAAATGGAAATAAAGCGAGCAAATTTGGCAACACATTAAAGCAATGCGCATCGAAAGTGAAATTGCAATTTGATCATAAAAAGGGAGGTAATGAGTATTGGAGATCTAGTTGATTAATCATACTCATGGCAAAGAAAGAGGAATCAAACTGATCTATTAATTCAAAAACAGATACAAATAAGAGAGTAGAAAAACAAGAAATCAATCTTTCAAACAAGTGGAATGAAATTTTAGAGCTCGAAATAGAGATGATACCATGGTGGCGTGGATGGCCGGAGGAGTTCCGTATGAACGCCGATCTAAAGGACTCCGCTTTTTTTTTTGTTTGTTTCTTTCTTTGACAAGAATGACTCGGATTTTGACTCGTCGAACAACAATCGCAACGGCAACAACGCAACTCGTCAAACGATTCAAAAATCGCGACGGTGATGGCTAGGGTTTTTCTATAGAGGAGAGAAGAAAAGGAATCAACCAAAATTGAAATCAATCGCGCCCTTGAATTATTGACGAGGCGAATTGAGAGAAAAAAATTACCGTAGAACTCACCTTCGAGTAAAAAGAGGGGTCGAGGCCTGATTAGGTGTGTAGAAAGGAACAGTGAAGACGGACAATCGCAAGGCCGGTCGACGTATAGCCGGTCGCGACGGAGAGCCGGGTACCAAGCGGTGTATTACGTCGTTTCTTTGAAGGTGGAGTGGTCATATTACGTCCTTATACGTGCTACAAGTGAGGCCTTAGTCTTCTGGTCAAATCATTTGTGGCCTTAACATATTTTTTTAATTATTTATTTATTAGATCGATTAAAAAATAACGCCGATTATAAGATGTGTCACGTCATAAAATCACGTCGGAACACGGAAACAAGAGAACTACCACAAGACTTATTTGCAACAATAGTTAAAGGGGATGATTTATTTATAATTATTCAAAATTTTAAATTAAATTACAATTAAGTAAAAGATTATAATTTAATTTGCAAGTAATCCATTTGAAAATCACAAAATCAAAACAAATAATAAGGGCATGTTTGTTTGGTAAAAATAGCCGTCAGTCGACTGTAACGAACTTCACCGCCAAGTGCCAGATCCAACATTCCCTTTGCATAATTCCGGTATAATCCGAGCAACAGCCATCAAATCGGAGGAATTGTCGCCCTAGATTACAAGGCTGCTGTGGACGATGCTTTATTGGTACAATGTGCAGGATGCTCTACATCGGAACCACCGTATGAGCTTCCCATGGAATCGGCGACCGTCGTCTCAGGTGTTGAACTGTTACTCTCTCTCTCTCTCTCTCTCTCCCCTTTTTTTTCTTTTTTCTTTTACCGCATTTTGTCAATTTAAGCGTTATTTGGCTTCTGCGTGCTGGAAAAATGTTAATTGTGCGAAAACTCTGTTCATAAATAGTGGATACCATCTGGTGTATTTTGCCTCTACCAACACTGGTCTTCTTTGTTGTGGAACTCTAAATACTGTATTGGCAATTTCCATGCTTCATTTTATGATAATTTTCCACGTGAAGGTGATGGTACCAAATGGTTGACTGCTCACCTTTAATTTTCCATATGGTAGTTGAATAAGTTTGATCACCCAAGTATGATTCAGAATTCTAGCTAAATTTTCCTCTTTACAGAACTAATAAAGGTTTATAAAACCAGGCAATTGACTTACATGTCTTATGTGCTACTGTTATATATATCTGACACATGTGTAACAGCTCCTGCTAATTAAATTTTGGGAAGGTCTCCAATAAGACGAGGCCCAAATTTAAATTTATCACAACTCATCTGACTCATAATCATGCTGTCTGGTCTGGATAATGGTTAAGGGGCCCCGTCCCACAGAATATGATCGGATCGTGTCACTGAATTTTTGTGTAAAGAGTTTAAGATATATAGAATTCTTAAAACTCAACTCTGTTTTTCTCTGGGGGCAAAACTTGTATAGGAATATATACGTCCTGCATGCCTTATTTGATAGAGTGAAGACCCACTGAAGAATACGAACAAGATGAATATCACTTAATCCTCAATCTGAGGCCCCAGAGACAGTAGCTCTGCCACAACCGTAAGGTTGAACGTCACAATAAAAGTCTGAATGTCCTCCTAGGTTTTTCAACTTGCTATAAATATATAATTAAGGCCCATGCACAAAGCCCATTATTAAATAATTAATAACTAATCAGCAAATAAAACATAATTAATTAGCCCAATAACTCCAGCAAGCTTGCTTTCATTGCTGCACGCCTCTTATACACTTTCACGATCGGTTTCGGTGTATCAACTGCTCCCGGGCGAAGCAGCCTTGTCCTCAAGGCTGAAGTTCGGAAATTGTCCTCTAACATCGTCAGAATCCACCCAAGTGTCATCATCCGGCCCACGATCCACCCAACGAATCAGCACTTGGTCTACTGGTGTTTCGTCGCGATGCACTGTCCGGTGTCCCAGAACCTGGGCTGGAAGAAAGGGAACATCGACAGCCAATAAATCCTCCGGAAGGGTTGGCGAAATCGGAACATTTCCAACCGCAGCTTTGAGGAGGGAAACATGAAAACGGGATGGATGCGAGAACCGGGAGGCAATTTGAGGCGGTAGGCAAGCTGGACCAATACGCCTAAGACCTCAAAGGGGCCGAAAATCTAGGAGCAAGCTTGGCATTAGTCTTGGAGAACAGGGTACGTTGACGGTATGGCCTAAATTTGAGGTAGACTGTGTCGCCCACATGGAACTCCACATGGCGGCGATGCTTATTCGCCTCCCGAATCATGCGCTGTTGGGCCTGTCAAGGTGCACTCGTAAATCACCCAAAATTTCATCTCGTTCCCGCAGTTGACTCGCCAATTGCTGTACGCGGACCTCGCCCGGCATGAAGGGTATTATAGAGGGTGGAGGCGGCCATAAACAACCTCAAATGGAGTTGTACCAGCCGCCGACTGAAATCCAGTATTATAACTGAATTCTGCCCAAGGTAACCATTTACCCCAAGACTTGGGTCGTTCGAGGCGAAGCATCGTAAGTAAGTCTCTACACATCTATTCAGAACTTCTGTTTGGCCGTCGGACTCGGGGTGATAAGATGAGCTCATCTTTAATGTAGTGCTGAAGCATGAAAGAGCTCCCTCCAGTAATGAACTCAAGAAAATTGGGTCACGATCCGAAACCACAGTGGATGGAATACCATGCAATCTCACAATTTCCTTTACAAACAAATCAGCCACCGTGCGGGCAGTAAAGGGATGACGAAGGCCCAAAAAATGTCCGTATTTAGAGAAACGGTCCACCACAACCAATATACAATCGATACCCCGGATCTGGGTAACCGGAGATGAAATCGAGGCTAACGTCCTCCCATACCCGGCTGGGAATCGGTAACGGTGACAAGAGGCCAGCAGGGACTTTGTCTCATACTTATTACGTTGACAAATGTCACAACTAGCTACAAATTTCAACACCGACTTCATCATGCCCGGCCAATAAAGGTTGGAAGCCAAACGTTTATATGTCCGAAGGGCGCCCGAATGTCCCCGGAAGGAGATGCATGGAATTCATGGAGGAGGGAGGTCGCCCAATGTGATTCCCGGGAAGTACCAAGCGACCTTTGTAATACAACACATCTTGAGACCAAGTGTAATGTTTAGGAACCGGACGACCAGCAATAATGTCATCAATAATAAGAGATAAATCTGGATCCCGACGTACAGCTTGTTGCAAGTCAGCCCAGTCCAGCCATTTAGGAATAGACACTGCTGAACACTCAACTTCCTCAAAAATGCGTGAGAGGCTGTCCGCAGCTTTGTTTTGTGAGCCCTCTTTGTAGATGATTTGAAGTCAAAGCCCAAGAGTTTTGCAGCCCAATTTTGTTGAGCCGGTGTAGTCAGCGGTTGTGATAAGAGTTGTCGCAAACTTCTTTGGTCGAACGGATGATAAAACGCCCGACCCAATAAATAGGGCCTCCAATGTTGTACGGCCAACACAATTGCCATTAATTCCTTCTCGTAGGCAGATTTCGTGAGAAGGCGACCCGTAAGTTGTTTGCTAAAATAAGCAATGGGTTGCTTATCTTGCATGAGGACCGCGCCCAGCCCCTCCCTGAAGCATCACATTCCACAACAAATTGTTTGGAAAAATCCGGCATACGGAGAACGGGGCAGAAGTTAAGGCAGTTTTGAGGGCTTGGAAAGCAGCCTCGGCTTGAAGACCACTTCCACTTTATTAACTCCCCTTCTTTAACAAGGCAGTAAGAGGGGCTGCAATTTTTCCATACCCACTTATAAAGCGTCGATAGTATCCCGTAAGACCAAGAAATCCCGAAGGCCACGCAGAGAGGTGGGAGTCGGCCAAGATACTACTGCTGCCACTTTGCTCGGGTCCATGCGTACCCCATCCGATGATACCATATGGCCTAAGTATTCAACGTGTGAAGTGCCCAGCATACATTTCTTCGGGTTTATAAATAGGGAATGATTGAGCAATAGCGTAAAGACCTGCCGGAGATGCCGCATGTGACTCGCCATGAGGAACTATAGGCGAGAATGTCGTCAAAAATACCAAGACAAACCTACGAAGAAAAGGCCGAAAAATATCATTCATAAGGCATTGGAATGTAGCTGGCGCATTTGACAATCCGAAGGGCATGACCAGGAACTCATAGTGTCCGGAGTGAGTTCGAAATGCAGTTTTATGAACGTCATCTAAAGCCACACGGATTTGGTGATAACCAGCCCGTAAATCTAGTTTGGTGAACCAACGGGCGCCATGCAATTCATCCAATAATTCTGGATAACTGAATTGGGTATTTATCTGGAATCGTTACTTTGTTCAAAGCCCGATAGTCAACACAAAACGCCATGAGCCATCCTTTTACGTACAAGCAAAACAGGAATTTGGAGTAGGGGCTGGAACTTGGTTGGATGATGCCGGCTGCTAGCATCTCACTGACCATCTTTTCAATTTCATCTTTTTGAGTGTGAGTGTAGCGATAGGGTCGTCTTGACACGGGTGGTGCGCCTGCCTCAAGAGTTATGCGATGATCATTAGGACGATGAGGCGGCAGGCCCGTAGGGGGTGCGTGACTGAATCAAAATCTGAGAGAAGCGTAGCCAAATCTGATTTCTGATCAGTGGATAAAGTCTCCGGTATTCCAAATTGCTGCAGAGCAGTGGAGCCATCCAAGACCCACAATAACCAGCCTTGGCTCCCATCATCGTGATTGAAAGATCCCGTTGCTCACAGGCCTTTCGGGTGAGAGAGGGTCACCCCAAAGACGCATTAATTTTTCACCCACGAAACTCCATTGTTAATTTAGCCCAATTGGCGGTAACATCGCCCAGCGTGGACAACCAAGAAACACCCAATATGATATCAACACCGCTTAAAGGAAATATGTAACAATCAATATGAAAAGTGTGATTATCAAAGGTAAATGGGACAGCCTTACAAATTCCGGTAGTATCAAGAGTGGTTCCATCGCCCAATATCACATGGAAACCCGTGGATAAATCAATTGGCAAGTTGAGTTTCTTAGCCACCGCATCAGCCAAAAACAGTGGCTTGCGCCACTGTCGATCATCGTTAACAACCTTGTGTCACCAATACGGCCGAATAATTTCATAGTGGTAGCGCCATCAAATCCATTACAAGAGAGTTTGGAGAGTTGAGCAGCGGTGAAGTCGGTCTGCGATGTAGGGGAATCAGCAACAGAAGGATCCTCAAGTGGGGGTGTCTCGACCTGCGGAAAGTCCTCGAGTCGTCATCCGCCTCCATAATGGTCAATAACTTGGTGGAGCATTTGTGTAAGGGCCCGTAAGGCTGACTGCAGCGATAGCACAAACCCTTTGCTCTATATTCCCGGGCCTCATCAGCAGAAAGATGGCGGGTTCCACGATTCAGTTTCGATGTGTTGGTGGCTGGGATGGTAGACTGGGGAAAGCAGGTTTGGTGTGGGCTAGATGCGACCCATGGGCAGCTGGTGGAGAAAAAGCGGGTGACGTAGTATGTCCGCGAACGGAGGACCCGTTGTGAATGGGGGTCGCTGTGAAGGTGGCTTAGTGGATCGAGCTATTCGACGGGCAGCCCGAATGGCAGCGAATACATCAACCATCTCTGAGTCTGGAAGACGGTCGCGCACGGAACGTTGTAACCCACCGAGAAACATACCCAAATACTGGGCTGGTGGTAGGGGCGGTAATTGTGCCACGCGCTCCTCAAACAGCGCTAAATAATCATCGAGCGATCCAGTTTGACGGGTGTTATGCATTGCTTCGTAAGCATTGATGGCTGAAGCATCACCAAATCTCTCAACCAACTCCTGGGAAAACTGAGCCCATGTGATCGTTGCGGTGCGACGAAGAGTCCACTGAGCCCAGAACATGGCTCTCCCGACATAGCAATCAAAGCTAATTGGACGCGCGATCAGTGATGGGGTATGGTGCACTAAAAATACTGCTCTGCCTGTCCTAGCCAGGCCACTGGATCATTGCCATCGAAAAGAGGAAGATCCATTCGATGCAGGGAAACCGCTGGAATTGTGGCCAACCCAGGCGGTGCAAGGGTGGAAGGATGTAGACCACCCGGCGCAAAAGCAGGCTGTGGTGGGGAACCCTGGCCGAGGCCCCCATGAATCGAAGTACAGGATCCGTGCATAGCTGATTGTGGAAAAGGCAGGTTGAGATCTGCCGCCACTGGGACAGTAGAAGGTGGAATAACTGCCGGAAGTGTCCCCGCCGCAGTTGGCGGAGTGGTGGTGGTAGCCAAGGTGTTCAGCTTGTCCATAATGGTGGTGAGAGTTGCTCGAAATTCGGACATCTCAGCCTTATGTGTCTCTTGAAATTCGCCCAGGGCCTTCTCCATCGCATCACACCGGTCCTTTGCCGAAGTCATTACGAAGATGGTGGTAGGTCGGACCAAATTGATAGAGTGAAGACCCACTGAAGAATACGAACAAGATGAATATCACTTAATCCTCAATCTGAGGCCCCAGAGACAGTAGCTCTGCCACAACCGTAAGGTTGAACGTCACAATAAAAGTCTGAATGTCCTCCTAGGTTTTTCAACTTGCTATAAATATATAATTAAGGCCCATGCACAAAGCCCATTATTAAATAATTAATAACTAATCAGCAAATAAAACATAATTAATTAGCCCAATAACTCCAGCAAGCTTGCTTTCATTGCTGCACGCCTCTTATACACTTTCACGATCGGTTTCGGTGTATCATTATTTTTGTAATGGAAAGAACACACTACTCCATGTGAAAGCATATACACACTTCTTTCCATTCCCTTAATTCTTTTCCGTAGACCTGTACCGTAGCTGGCTATTTATAATAGCTCAGTTCTTATAATTTTGAACATAGTAATAGAAAGTTAGTTATTGATATGTAATGTCTGTTGGAAGTCTGTCTCCAGACCTTAATCTGGATAGAGGTAGTAATACTTTTGAGAAGTTTAGGAAGAGATTATTTTTACTTGTGTAACTTATTTTCAAGCTCAAGTTTTTCTATTTGAGGTGTGGGTTTCTAGTTAAGGTCTCAACCTTATTTTGTAGTTGAGATATTAAATTCATGAGGATCTACATCTTTCAAAGTTCATATATGCACGTTTTTCTATTTTTATCTTTTTCAATTTTAATTTCTCTAAATTGGATAACCTCAAGTATGTTTGGAAAACTTCATTGTATTAAATACTTGCGGGTAAAATATTTAAAGGCATAAAGACTTTTAGGATCTGAGTTTCGTTAGAAATAGGTGATGCTATTTATCTAAAGCAATAACCTTAATGATTCTTAAAGGGAATCTAGTTGATTTGATTTCATATTTCTGGGGTCATGGTACTTTAACTACTGCTAAGATTGCACGTATATGCACTTTAGTATTTGCTGTTGAAATTGATCGTATAAAATCTCGGCTTTTGCGCAAATGGCCAAGGAAAAGATCATATCTTCCAAACATATCTCATATTTTGTCAGTCTTGACTCGGTATCTACTATCTAATAATAAAAGCCATGTATTTGGTGAAAGTAAAAGATGTTCAAATTTGGATGTAAAATTAAGCAACTACATATGCATCAAAGCTGGAAAGTAATTTGTAATAAGCAAAGTTGCATGCATGCATATATTCTTGCCGTAACACTTCACTAGTATTTATCCACGTGGCATTCCAATTATATCTCTTTCCAAATTGTATTGATAATCTAAATTGTTGTCATGCAGGGTGAAACTTATTCGTAGAATAACTGATGAAGAAATAAAAGTATATCTCTCCGGAGCTGATTCATACAAAGCGCAAAAAGTTAAGAGACTCATTCGTTGAATTATGAATCACGAATCACAACTTTGCAAGAAGTTAGCTTTCGAAGGGAAAAAAAAATTATGTGGTCATGTTAACCAACTTAGGTAGCTTCTTGTGAATGGTCATTGATGACAACTATTCATCCAGGTAAGTCATAATCTCTTAAAAACTTTTATTAACTACAACATGGAAGATGTTATTTTGAGTGACAAGGTTGTCGTTGATGCTTTACAAGATTCAGGAACTGTCTTTTGTCATTTTAGTGTTTTTGTTGTTATCCTTCTCACATATCAACTGCATAGAGATGTCTTAACTTTGCCAAACTCATGTCATTTTGATGTTCACATTAAAAATTTGCAACCACTCAGTTTTTGTCATTTGGTGTTTCAAGAAAGTGTTAGTAGCTGCTAGCATCAGAAAAGTAAGAATAATAAAATCTGAAGATTTTAGGGTTTAGTCTTAACTAAATTACCCTCTCTCGATACTTTCACAAACTGTATAGAAATATATACTTCCTGCATGCCTTATGTTTGTAATGGAAAGAACACACTTCTCCATGTGAAAGCATATACACACTTCCTCCTTTCCTTTAATTCTTTTCCGTAGAGCCTGTATCGTAGCTGGCTATTTATAACAGCTCAGTTCTTATACTTTTGAACATGTTAACAGAAAGTTAGTTATTGATATGTAATGTCTGTTGGAAGTCTGTCTCGAGACCTTAATCTGGGTTAAGGTAGTAATACTTTGAAGTTTTGGAAGAGATTATTTCTACTTGTGTAACTTATTTTCAAGCTCAAGTTTTTCTATATGAGGTGTGGATTTCTAGTTAAGGTCTCTACCTTATTTGTAGTCGAGATATTAAATTTATGAGGATCTACATCTTTCAATATTCATAGATGCACTTCTTTCTATTTTTATCTTTTTCAGTTTTAATTTCTCTAAATTGGATAACCTCAAGTATGTTTGCAAAACTTCATTGTATTAAATACTTGCGGGTAAAATATTTAAAGGCATAAAGACTTTTAGGATCTGATTTTCGTTAGAAATAGGTGATGCTATTTATCTGAAGCAAAAATCTTAATGATTCTTAAGGAAATCTAGTTGATTTAATTTCATATTCTGGGGTCATGGTACTTTAACTACTGCTAAGATTGCAAGTATATGCACTTTAGTATTTGCTGTTGAAATTGGTCATATAAAATCTCAGCTTTTGCGCAAATAGCCAAGGAAAAGATCAAATCTACCAAACATATCTCATATTTTGTCAGTTTTGTCTCAGTATCTAATAATAATAGCCATGTATTTTGTGAGAGTAAAAGATGTTCAAATTTGGAGGTAAAATTAAGCAACTATATATGCATCAAAGCTGGAAGGTAATTTGTAACAAGCAGAGTTGCATGCATGCATATATTCTTGCCCTCATTCTTCACTAGTATGGCGTTCCAATTATATCTCTTTCCAATTGTATTGATAATCTAAATTGTTGCCATGTAGGGGGAAACTTATTCGTAAAATAACTGATGAAGAAATAAAAGTATTTCTCTCCGGAGCTGATTCTTACAAAGAGCAAAACAGTTAAGAGACTCATTCGTTGAATTTATGTATCACAAATGACAACTTTGCAAGAAGTTAGCTTTCGAAGGAAAAACAATCCTGTGGTCATGTTAACCAACTTAGATTGCTTCTTGTGATTGGTCCCGGATGACATCTATTTATCCAGGTCAGTCATAATCTCTTAAAACTTTTATCAACTACAACATGGAAAATGTCATTTTGCGTGAAAAGGGTGTCACTGTACTATAAATTTGATGCTTTACAAGATTCAGGAATTGTCTTTTGTCGTTATCCTTCTTACATATTAATTGCATAGAGATATCTTAACTTTGCCAAACTCATGTCATTTTAATGTTCACATTTAAAACTTTGCAACCAGTCAGTTTTTGTTTTTGGTGCTTCAGGAAAGTATGTGTAGTTGCTGGCATCAGAAAAGTAAGCATAATAAAATCTTTAGAATTTATGATTTAGTACTAGTCTTAACTTAATTATCCTTTTTCACAAACTGCATACATAAATATGACTTATTTCTTAACAATTTTTCTGATAGTTGTAATTGCAATGTTTCTATTATAATACAATCACTAAAAACCATGTAAATTTTTTGAGTTTATCCAAATCCTGATCCATGTGTTTTATAGTTAGCTCAATGTCTTTTATTATGAAACGGACATATTATTTGCTAAATAATGTTCATTGTTATATTCCTAACAATGTAATTGCTGTACTTTTTTATTCTGAGATTGAGAGCGAACCCAACAAAAAAACATCTATGAAATAGATGGACCAATGTCATTAAATCATTAACATTAATACAATATATTTTTGTATTTTAAAGATGAATGTTATTAAACCATAAACATTAACACAAAAAAATTTTGATTCAAAATATATTTCAAACTCTTGCCTTGACTTGTTCCACTCTACCCTCAACTAGTATTCAATTATTTATATATAGTTATTATAAGATAAAAGATTCTAATAATTGGTAAATAAATTATGGTAATAAGATATAATTTAACCCATGGAATTACAAATTACAATCATAAAATTTACTTCTTACTTTTACCATTTTTCTACTAAATTTGTAATGAATTTTAAAATTGATATACAATTAAAATTAGAGGAAGTCATGTGTGAGACCGTCTCATACATAAATATGAAGTATTATAAAAATAGGTAAAAGTATCACGTCTCGTGTATAAGACCGTTCCACACAAGTTTTTGTGTTAAAATTAATATTTAATAAGGATTAATCATTAAATAATATTGTACTCATATTGCAATATCCACTCTAATATATTTAATATTTTTATTTTTCTCTTAGCCCAATGAAATAAAATTAATAAGCCCATTATATAAGGATTCTAATTTCTAACCCTAATTCCAATAAAATCATGGCCCATACAAAAGCCCATTATATAAGATTCCAAACCCTAATCCTAGCCTCTTCACAATTCTCTATATATAGGTCTCCCATCTCAAATAGGGTAAGACACAACACTTTTTTTTTTCCCCTCTTGCACCGTGCCCATACAAAAGCCCATTATATAAAATTTTAACCCTAACTCTGTCCTCTTCACAATTCTATATATGTATATAGGTCTCTCAATAAGGTATGACACTACTCTTTTCTTTCCCCTATTGCTGCAGCCCATACAAAAGCCCAATATAGATTACGAATCTAACCCTAGCCCCTTCACAATTCTATATGTATAAGTCTCCCATCTCAATTAGCGTAAGACACAACTCTTTTTCCCCCTCTTTCACGGCGGCCCATACAGAAGCCAATTATATAAGATTCTATCCCTAACCATAGCCTCTTCACAATTCTATAATATATAGGTCTCTCAATAGGGTATGACACAACTCTTTTCTTTCCCTATTGCATCGCGGCCCATACAAAAGCCCATTATAGATTCTCGATCCTAATAGCCCCTTCACAATTCTATATATATAAGTCTCCCAAAAAAACTAGGGTAAGACACAACTCTTTTTCCCCCTCTTGCACGGTGGCCCATACAGAAGCCCATTGTATAAGATTCTAACCCTAACCCTAGCCTCTTCACATACAAAAGCCCATTGCCTTCTTGCACTATGGCCCATACAAAAGCCCATTATAGGTTCTAAACCTAACCCTAGCCCCTTCAAAATCAATATATATAGGTCTCCTATCTCAACTAGGGTAAGGCACAACTCTTTTCTTTCCATTGTTGCACGGCGGCCGCACCACCATCTCTTATGTCTTTTCTACTTACTCTCGGTTGTAGGTAATTCCTTTGCTCATTTATGCTTATCCATATATTATGAAATTTTGATATGTTGCTCTTTGTTATGATATAATTATACGGTGAAAATTTCAAAATTATTGGACTTGTATTTTATTAGATATGAATTTTATATTTTTCAAATTAAAAATTATGTTGCTTTCTCTATTAGATTTGAAGATTCAAAATATGTATCCATAGATCTCTAAATAATCTGATTTTCTTATCGCTCATTCACGGATTTGGGATATTTATATTTCTAATTTGAAAAATCGAAAAAAATATTTCTGATCTCCAAATAATTTGATTTTGGATATGTTATAACTTGTTATGTTTATTATATCCTGGATAACTTTTTTGAAGGACTGGTGATGGAAAAATGAGGATTGTAACTTTAAAAAGCGGTGATTGAGGTAAAATCAGCCCGAATCAACCCAAATCGGCTAATCGGCCCGATTTGGACTAGTTGACCTTATATTGCTGAATTGGGCTGAATTTGGACCCGATTTGGGTTGATTCAGATCGATTTAGCCCTAATTTGCTACTTTTATAAATTAAAGTGCATACATGGATTTGGGTTGGGTTTGGCCTAAATTCGCCACTTTTAAAGTTATTGTCCCAGAAATGCCCCCCAAAGTAATCCTTTAAAAACATTTTTCCCATTATATTCTTTAAGATTTTATTATTCCGCTTTTTTATTTATTAAGATATTCAACTTTTACACTTGTCCTATAAAATTTACAAGTTCAACAGTTTCAGTTTTAAATTAATCTCAATTTTTTTTTTTATATATGATATAATTTTGAGTATATATAATATTAATCTCAACATTTTAACCTTTTATTTTATATTATATACTATTGAAATATTATTATACAATGAGTGAATATTTCTAGGAATTTATATTCCTTTTAATTAACTTAACTTTATACAAGTTGACCACAAAGTTTCAATTATTTTTAGATCTACACCCTCGTTCACAAGTATTTCATTTTATCCCCTCAATTTTTCAAGAATTATGTTTTAGTTCTCCAACTTCTGAAATATGAAAACTTGACTCTTTTAGTTTCTCAAAATTATATTTAGGCTTCAAATTTCCAAGAATAAAGAAGTTGCCCAAAAGGCTTTCCAAAAATATCTTATTAGTCTAAAACTTTTCCAAGCTACTTTCAATGTACTGAGTTTCCAATCTCTCTTCTTTTCAAGGAAATCATGTTGGTTGAAGGTCTTGTTTCTTCTTGGTTTTGTAGTAGCAAATTTTCTCATGTTGCTTTATCCTGTATTTGGTAGGTGGAACGCCATTCACATTTATTTGCTGATGTATACGAAGCGTTTGTGCAACATTTTGCTATTCTGGAAAAATGGGTGTGGTCGTGGTACATTAACCTCAGCTGACATTGCAGAACCTGTTGATGTGGTGGATCTAACTCAAGAGAGTGTGAAGAGAGTGAAAAGAGACGCAATGGGAGCCAAGAAACTGAATGAAGAACAGTACGGTTATGAGATCCAGAGCTCTGATGATTCAGATTATTATCCATCGGACCCCACTCGTTCTCCAGCAAAGGTTTCTTTATTTCTTTTTTGTCATTTCATGTAACCTTTTATTTATTATCAACTTGTTTTCTTTTTACTAAGCTCCCTGTGTAGTGAATTGTATAACTATATTTTCTATTTAATTTTTATAGGTGCACATTATAAGGGCGAATGATTTGACTGAGGCTGATGGTGCTCATAGCCTTCTAATTTTGGTTCCTCAAACAAAGCAGAATGATGCAGGTTAGTTTTGATGATCATCTCACTCATTTGATGATATTCTAACATTCCCTTGAAATAACTTGAAACTATGACACAGAGGAGCTATGGATGCACAAAGCAAGAAGAAGAGGCATCCAAAATCGAAGAAACACAATGCAGGTGCAACGGGGCTCCAATTTGGACATGATAGTGATGGGGTTGCTTCTGAAGTTGAGGTGACCAAGTTCCTTGGATCTTCTTTTCCGTCTCAAGATATTAAAAGCTTCGAGGAATTTCACACTATGGTGAATGGAGCATCCGTCAAGTCTGATCTTCCTGAGCATATTCGTCGAAAATACTATGTGGTTTGTGCCACCAAATATGTTTTATAAAATTTTTCTTAGAAGTCAATTGCTGCAATGTTGTATCTATATCTATTTTTGATGTCTAATTTTTTTGTTAATTTCCAATGGATCTTCCTAACAAAATAATTACCGAGACTGAGTTTGCACTATTTTGCAGGATGTTGCAGGAAAGATACTTACTTTTGTTCAAGTGGGTCATCGAGGGATTTGTATTCTTTCTGCTATGTCACACTTCGCCAGCCTGGTTTTTCTGGGGGTACACATGAGGTACGATCTCTCATCCTCGATTATTATTATTATTATTATTTTCGTTCTTGCTCAAATAATTTCATCGCTCTAATCTTTAAATTTTAATGATGTTGCTCCTGTTTGCTTATAATCATATTCTAAATTTACTTGCTGTTCAGTTAAATGAAAAACAAAACTTTCTTGGTTTGTAGCAGTTGGTCATTGTTGTGCATTTTATTGTAGGATGTATCTGTAAAGCTTGATTGTGCTTCTTGAATGTTGATCTGCATATCATATCATTCTAATTTTCTGGTGTTCAGGATATTAGATAAGAGCTTTTTTTTTTTTTTTTGTGTATCATCAATTCCAATATAATTACATAACGTTTCCAATATCTTTTGCATGGGATTATAATGTGGTGCAATTCATTGCTAACTTCTCACAAGTAAGATTACGGAATCGGAAAATACACCTATACAGCTACTCTGCACGGCACCATAATGCTCCTCCAATGAAAATATTTATGTTATGTGTAATATAGCTTCACGCAATAAAGTTACTTACGTCATATGGTTCTAATGCACCAATAAACAAGACTAATATTGTCTTCTTAGATATAATCTTGGAAACCTGTCAAAAAAAAAAAAAAAGATATAATCTTGGAAAGATAAATATTTGTGGCAGAGTACTAGAGTAGTAGTCACCTTAAAAATGGTAGGGATAGGTATTTCTCTAAGTATCCATTCGTAGAACTTGATTGGACAAAAGTAAAAATGGTCTAACGAATGACTGGCCATACTGGAAAAACTAGATTTATACTACATGCACTTGGGTAATAAATTTTTTTTTGACATGCATAAACAATTTACATTATTTTCACAGTAAATAAAAAGAGTTGTTTCTTGTGTACCAGTTGCACGATATAATTAGTGCACAACTGTCAATTTTCAGTAAAATTACTATATTAACAAGTACATTTTAAATATACAATCAAGCAATTGGTGTATGCAAGTTTTGTCATACCAAAGTTAATACTGTTGTTGGACCAAGTACATCAATAGATTCCTTCCAGAATTATAGGAAGGAGAGTTCCATGGAAAAATACATGCAAAAAGTTCTTAGACCTACTCAAAATATCATTAACTCTTTCTCTCTCTTGATTTCATTTTTGTGAAGGGTCCCAGTGATCGAAGGGAAGGAACTCGATCTGCATCTATTCAAGAGGAGGCTACAAAAGGTTTGTATATGATCAGTTTATATATCAACCTTTTTATGTGTTCAAATAATTTTTTTCGAATTATTCATTTTAAGTTTATAAAAATGTTTGTAGGTGGTCATGGAAAAAAAAATGGAGGGAGATAAGCTCGATCAGTGTTTGAAGTCTCTCCGGCGACAACGAGCGACTCCTATGCTTTAAGGAAACACTTCTCCATCGTTATGAGCTCGTTTACTTCTTTCGGGTTCATAAAGATGAGAAAGAGAGAAAGAAGATTTCCAATGCTTTGAGGAAACACTACTTCACACTCCTCAATCGTTATGAACTCATTTACTTCTTTCGGGTTCATGATGATGAGAAAGAGAGAGAAGAGTTCCGATGCTTTAAGGAAACACTAATTCACACTCCATCGTTATGAACTCATTTACTTCTTTCGGGTTCATGATGATGAGAAAGAGAGAGAAGAGTTCCGATGCTTTAAGGAAACACTACTTCACACTCCTCCATCGTTATGAGCTCGTTTACTTCTTTTAGGTTCATGATGATATAGCATTTGATTATGGCTTGTGAACGCACGGGCTGATTGTTGTTATTCGACCTCCAATCTTCAGTTGCACTACTACGGGACTTCCAGAAGTTTTTGGTTTTTTTATCGGGCAAATGGTGGTGACTCGAACCCATGATCTTACGGCATAGGTAGTGGAGCTCTAACCACTTGAGTTATACAACTTTGTTGACCGAACAGAAGTTGGTCTATGGTTTGTTTATGAATTCTGATGAGCTCCACCGCCGCACCCTTAGTAAAAGATCTTGCTTCTGCTCTCACGTGATATATAGGTTTTGCAATTGTTGATGCCTGATGAGCCTCTTTATATCACCTATTTGCTAATCATCCCTATTTTTGTAAGTTTCAATTTTGAAATGGTCTTTTTTTTTTTTTTGAATTATTTATGGTATTAAATTTATTTATATTTTTCAAAATATATTTCTACTAGGATATTTAGCCCCATAAAATTTGTTGGATGAAAGAAAAATTGTATGTATAATAAAAAAATAAAATTGATTTTTAATTTCTTTGTTGTTAATTATTTATAAATAAAGTATTTGTAATACACTATATACTTCAATTGAAATGGTAATTCAAATATGCAAAAAAATGAAATTTAATATTAGTACTAGACATCTATAACATACTAATGAATCCATCTTTATATATAATTTTAAAAAAATGGACTAATTACAAATAGGTTTATAAAATTTGAACAAAAGCAAAAAAATATATGTGCACTTAATGAGAATTAGACACTTCATTCAAATTAATCTAAAGATGACACATCATCATATTTGAACTCTCTATTAGTAATGTAGAGATATAAGAAGTATTTGTAGTAGTTGATCTTAACTATGATTCTTTAATTTATATATATTGCGTAATTAATGGGAATAACATTCGTTTAAAATATTAAAATAATTCAAAAATCTTGCAAAAATATTATTCACAAAAAATTATATGAACAGTTCCTTTAAGTTGTATTCCATATGTCCCATATTTAATGTGACGTTCTTGTTAAATCACAAGTATTAATGTGATTTGTTTAATAATATAATTTATTTTTATGGGGGTAGAGTAGTCTTTTTAATTTTAATAAGAGAGTTGTTTAATAGTACTCACACGTCTCAATTATATAGGCTTGTTTGACTTTTCACAAGAATTATGTTTTTATTGAAAAGGTAAATTAGACATGCAAAAGATCTATTAAAATCCTATTTAATAAGTGTTATAGTTTTCAATGTATTAATGAATAGGGTCATATTAGTGAATGACTAAAATATATCACTCTATATGGAGACAAGCCTATATAAATGGAACATTCATAAATAGAAAATCAGTCTATATAATTGGGTCGGAGGGAGAATTAAATTGGGTTAGTGTGAGAAAAGTAATGACATGTTGTATAATATTGAGGTGTTTGAGAGAAATAGATTAAAAAAACTGATTAAACTTTAATTTGCAAAAACAAAAAAACAATATATATAAACATGAATCACACGTAAGTCAATAAAGAAATAACCGAAATATTATAAAAGTTGAGACAAATATAATAGATTCTAGATCAATGAGTGATGACATGAATATTTATTAATACCAGCAAACCTTTAATCAGCAAAAACTCGAAACATATAAACATGAAATTAAATGTGAACAAAGAAATAACCAAAATATTATGAAAAGTTGAGACAAAATAAAAGAATCTAAATCAATGAGTGATGAATAATTCTTCATTAATATCTGCAAAGCTTTAACTTGCGAAGAAAAAAATTATCACACGACAGCATTGAAAGAGTGAAAAGAGAAAAGTAGAATACTTTTAGGGTTTAAAATGAGAATGAAAAGAGAGAATAAGAATTTATAGAGCACATAATGAATCAAACGCGCGTGAGATTATAAGTTAAGATGAAATCTTAAAGTTAGAATGAATAAGAATAAAGAGATTTTGAAATAAAAGAATGTGATTTTGTCATATAAACTTTCTTAAGTTTGTTTTGTTAGAAATTATACATGTTATAAATAATACTCTTTCCTATTCAAAATATATGTCATCCTAAGTTCATGTACACATTTTAAGAAAATTATTTACTTCCTTCTATACCCTTAATTAATAGCTTTGAAATTTTCCACATGATTTTAAAGATAATTATTATCAATGTAATTTTTAAAAGAAACTAATGGCAAATTGGGAAAAGCTATAATTAATTCACATTGAAAAGTGCAAAACAACATTTAAATTGCAAATAATACAAAAAGTCAAGACGACATATATTATGAATAGGAGGAAGTATGTACTTACTTATTGAGTTACTCAATGATGATAGATAAAGTTAAAGTCAATTGCTTGACAAGAGATTTGTACCTTCTCAATCCCGTTTTCACACATAGACAATTAGACATTGCAATGTCTAGAGTCAAAAGTAAAGAATGATTGAAAATTTTGTGTCTCGAATACGATGGAATACCATGTAATTATACAATAAATGTACTAGTTTACAAAGATTTTTTTTTTTAAATTTGTAATTGCAATTGTAAATCTTTTGTTTGAATACATAAATGGTGGATTTATCAAATAATAACAATTAAATTTCTATTTTTGTACATCCTAAATTTTTATTTTTATTTAATTTTTCATGTATTATTAATATTTAAATAATACAAATATAATTTTTAAGTTATATATATAATTTTATTTCAATTCCGCGAATTTCGCGGGCATAAAGTAGTACAAGTTAATTTTATTTATATTAGTACAAGTTAATTAAGTGTTGTTAAAATAACAATTAACTTTCTTACCCATTAATCTCACATATTTTCCAAAGATTAATTACTTAAACAAATTATTAATGTAATGTCTAACTAAAGGTAATAAAATCTGCAATTCGACATTACACAAATTCTGTACAAATAATTCACGAAAAATAATAGATTTAATTCATGAGAATATTACAAAAATCAATGAATTCTTTACATCGTTTATTAATTTTAGAACAATCCAATATTTATTACGTACTTATCTTATTTTATTTAGATAATATAGACTTTAATAAAATATGCTTTTTTCAAAAAAATAAAATAAAATGTGCTTTAAAAAAAAACTTTAATAAAATGTAACATATTAATTTTCATGGGAGATTGGGAAATTACTGCTTATATATATATGCAATGATACATACCAATTTATCAACTTAATTGGAGATACAATATGAGAACTAAAATTGCAGTTTCTCTTGTTCTTGCCATATTCCACGTTTATGGTAATCTTAATTTTGTTTTTAAGACACATAATTTTGTTATTCAGTCCCTTAATTATTAATAGGTTCCATTTAATATTTTAATACTTTTACTAATGGAATTTTATGTGTATATATATGAATATTATAAGAGTGAAGTTTATGAATTTTTATTGGTGAGCAGAGTCACTCACCGTGAAATTGATATCATTAAGAATCATTCACCGATACCATTAGAATTATTCATTAATACTATAACTATTTTATCTTTGTGATATCAATTTACAAGTGTAATAGTATCACTAAATGAATGTTATGATATCATTAAATGATTTTAATAGTATTAATTTTATACTTTGAAAGCTGTTTCACACTTAGATTTTTCTTGATTATTAAATGTATAGATATTGAGATATACCATATATTCAATAATTTTACCTTTAGGTAAAAGTAACTTTTTTAATTTTTGCAGGGGTAAATTCAGCTTTATTCACAGTAAAAAACAACTGTGAATTCCAAATATGGCCAGCAGCATTAACTGGAGCAGGCTCTACAGTGTCAACAGGCTTCGCACTACCACCAAAAGCTTCACAAAACGTCGTCGTTCCGTCTCCATGGTCGGGCCGCTTCTGGGCCCGCTATCACTGCTCAAATTCGGGCCGGCTCACCTGCCAGAGTGGCGATTGCAACTCGGGTCAAATCGAATGCAACGGGTCGGGCGCGATTCCGCCGGCATCTCTCGTCGAATTCACCCTCGACGGAGCTAATCACATGGATTTTTACGATATTAGCCTCGTCGACGGGTTCAACCTTCCGGTATCGGTGGGTCCGGCCGGCGGAAGTTGTCCGACGACAAGCTGTCCGGCGAATATTAACGGCGTTTGTCCGCATGAACTGGCCGTTAGAGGGCGTAACGGCGCCGTAGTCGGTTGCCGGAGTGATTGCTCTGCTTTCAACGAACCGCAGTATTGTTGCACCGGCGATTTCCGTACGCCGGCGACGTGCAGAGCGTCGAGCTACGCGCGGATGTTCAAGGCGCGTTGTCCTCAGGCGTATAGCTATGCTTACGATGATAGAAGTAGCACATTTACTTGTCCAACTGGCGGAAATTACGTTATTACCTTTTGCCCTTGACTCTTTCCTCTGAGGGTTAATTTCTCTATGCAAAATTAATAAGACATGTTGGAAAATAATTAATTGGGGAACAATTTGATGATTTGACTTGTGATTTCCTCTTTTTATATATAATTAATGTGTTATTATTGTACTCCCTTCCCTTCGTCCCACGAAAAATATCTTGTTTGGTTTTAACATGTTTTAAGAAAACGTAAATAAAATAAGGTTATTTTGGGGTATTGTGTAGTCCATTTTTAAGTGAAGTAGTTATTTATGAGTGTAAATTTAACAGAATGTAAAGAAATTAAGTGAAACAAAATTATTAAAAAATAGAGTGAGCATATTTTTTTGTGGATAGTGGGAATAAGTTTTTATTATACAAAAATACTCATCACATTCCTAATTACATATTTGGTTGACAAAAGTGTGTTGTTAAATTTGATTGCATTATTTTATATCAGTATTAATTGTTACATTAAATGATATTCTCTCTGCTACGGTTTAAATTGCTCAAAATTAAGTGACACAAGTTTTAATAAAAATGTTATTCATTAGTAATAAGAGGTGCAAAGTGAAGGGTAAAAAGTCTTTTTAACTTTATTTGAGTGAGTAATTGAGCGGTGAAGATTTAATTATAGTGAAAAATCGAAGGACATGAGGTGCAAATAAGAGATGTTTGTTAAAATTTACATTCATTTTTTTATTTTTGAGCAATCTAAATTATAACCGGAGGAGTATTAATCGGTATTAATTATTATATTAAATGATACTTTCTTCATCCCGATATAAGTTATCCATTTTTATCTACAAATAATGGGTAAGTTATATAGGAAAGAGAGTATTAATTTGATTATTTGACTTGTGATTTCCTTTTTTATATATATATAATTAAAGTCTTATTATAAGTTTTATTATACAGACATATACACATCACACTCCTAATTAAATATTTGACTGACAAAAGTATGTTGTGAAATTGGATTGTATTTTTTATCGGTATTAATTGTTACATTAAATGGTATTAAGTATTAATTGTTACATTAAATAATATTAATTGTTACATTATATAGTACTATATAATGAAAACTACAAATATTATTTTGAATTGAAAGGTGAAACTAATTTACAAACAACTTAATGAGTCTGATTTTATCCATTCACACAAATCAATTTTTTTATATTAGAATGTCAAACGATTATTATATTATTATTTAATATTTTAATAAGTTTATAATTACAAGAAAATAATCAGTATTTATCAAGGATATTGATGATGAAAATGATATTTTTTGTTAATTTTAGTAAAGTGAAATAATTGGGAACAACATTCTAGACAAAATATATTTATTTCAAAATATTCAAATTCTACGCATTTGAGTTATTTATAGTATTAAATTAAATTTACGTATTTCAAAATACTCAAATTCTAGGCATTTCGATTATTTATAACATTAAATTTAATCTTGTTTTCAATCTCAGGCATTTATTTGCTGCAAAAATCTCGACCTTCTAAATTTGATTTAAGTCAATATTCATAATTGGAAACAAATTATATTTAAACATTAAATATTTATTATATCATTTTTTTATTTGATTTGATCAATATTCATAATGAGAAATAAATTATATTTAAAAACACATACTCCCTCCATCCCATAAAACTTTTCACACTTTTATTTTTCGTTCGTCCCACAATAAGCCGTGCACACCCTTAAAATGAAAAAAAACTCTATAAACTTCACCCTCACAATATCTATTAATTTATACAAAATGTTACTACTCTTATATCCACACATACACACAATCCAATAAATTAATTTATTTACTTTATACATAGAGGTTTACAAAATTACTCATCAAAATCCAATCATTACTCTCTTCTTTTTTAAAATATGTGTACTTCCTCCTATAAAAAGTTTTATGAAACGGGAGAAGTATTATTTATAATTTATTTGGAAGAAAATATATTATGCATATATAATATTTTTTCGAAAGAATATATAATATATGCATATATAATATTAAAAACAAAAACATGACTATTACGAAATTAATTATATCGAATTAACTTAAGATATTCAATATAAAATTAATGAATATAGATTTTTTTTTTTTTTTTTAATTACGCGGGTTCAAAAATTAGTCGATAGTGTATTTTTACAACTTTTATTATATACTTGACGTGATTTTTTCCATAACTAGAGCCTCGATCGACAAAAATATCTTCAAAGGAAGTGTTTCCGTTTCACAAGACAATAGTCAAGAATTCTTAAACAAGATTAATAATTAATTTAAGAGGGAATTTCTTCAATTAGAAGAATAGAAATGAGAACAACTATAGTGATTAATGAGCACAAAAGATAATCAATGACATTAATTTTTCTTTTAATTAAGGTAGTTATTACTAATTTCGATTAACTTTTTCACCTCCTACAATTATTTATTCTCAATCATTTCCTTTCATCTTCACAACAATCTTCTTTTGTCTCAATTTTTTCAAAATTAAACACAACATTAATGATGTAACCACCACGTAAATAATTATTTCTCCCGTCCTCCAAGATAAATTACAAAGGATCATAGAAGATCATATTGTTAAACGGTAATTGAAGAACGTGGACAGACCAATAAACCGAGCATGTTGTTTATTGTGGGATAATAATTCTATAACATAATTTACTCTTTCCGTCCCATAATTATATACCGACTTGCCCTCGTTTCATAAAAAGTTTTCAATCCAAAAGAGAAATCATTTCATAAATTTTACATCGACAACACTCAAATATTTTCACAAAATGTTGTTACTTTTGTGGTGCACACTACACTATATCCAACCAATTTTTTACTATATTCATAAATATTTACCAAAATACCCCTAAAAATTCTGCTTATTACAATTTTTTTGTAAAAAGAGTGTTCATTTTAGGGTTTAAACAATCTGGGAAGGAAGGAGCACATTTAATTTGCATTAGTTTTTTTTCAAAAAAACATTTAATTTGCATTAGTTAGAGTCAAGAATTGGAGCTTTATAATTAATTGAATTCTATTTGTGACTGTTTTGAATATCACTTGAATCCAATTCAAACACCATCATCTGTTACTTTGTGATGGAGATAGGATTGCATATATTATTTATTATTATTTATATTTTAAATAGTTTAGTATTTATTTAAATTTTAATTAATTATTAGTGGGCCGAACTTACGCGCTTAAAACCCTAAACTATCTATTATAAATAGGAGTATCAAGAACATTGTAAAGAAGTTTTGATGAATTAATGAAAATATTGGGCTATTCTCTTTTTCGTGTTAATCGTTGTTCTTACGGTATTCTTATGAATCAATGGATTAATCGCGTTAATCACGTATAGTATCGTGCTTTTGCTTTGCATCATTTTGAGTGCCTACTTAATCCATTTGAGATGCACAATAATTTCTACGTTTCCTGTGAATCGACCCTATATCGTCACCATAATAAGTTAATAAGACTCCATTTGAGATGCACAATAATTTGTATACGTGACTCAACATGGCCAAACATTTTGGAAGCTAGTATATGTCCTAATATATTGAACAAGACTGCAAATTAGTGGCTGGTGAAAGCTACTGGCTTTTTTTTTTTTTTTAATTCTGACCAAAAATGACATCAAAGAATACAAACAGATGACAAGAAATTTACGAAAGTTTTATTTACAATGTAAATAATATTTTTTAAAATCGTAATTTAAGGGGTTGTATTTTAAGAATATTTTACGGGTATGTGAATGTACAACATATGTTTTAAATTGGTAAATGTAGGACAATGATTTCGACCCAAATCGGGCTGACACGTCACGTGACTTAAGCGATTAACCTATATTTACAAATTTTAAAAACTAACACTACAAGAAAAAACACTTTTAGTGAGAGTAAAAGCGTGGCTAAAAGTTAAAATACCATCACTAATAACTTTTAGTGACGGGAAATTGCCCGTCATGGCCTCTCATTCTTGCTTCTCTAGTTAAAAGTCAATAGTGACGGGATAGCGTCCTGTCACTAATAAGTATTTAGTTAGAGTAAGTTTACCATCACTAAAAAGAACATTAGTGTTAAAAAAATCCCGTCCACCGATACATCGTTTGACTCTCATTGTATAGTACATTTAATTACAACATATACTCTCATTAAAATTCAAATCTCCCATCAATAAATGGCATAATTTAGTGATAAAAATTCTGTCATTATATTTAGATTTTGTCTATCACTATATGATATACTAAAATTTATTGTGTCATCAATAATTGACATACTCATTTTTTATGGACATTACTATAAGAAGAATATATTTATTGCGATAATATTTTCAAACAAGCTAAATACAAAAATTAAAATCAATTGACATACAAGTCTCTAGAATTAATATTTCCAAAATTACAAATTCATTCGAACTGTTTGCCAAAAACTAAATCAAATAGTTAACTATTAGGTACACTATTTTTCATCAATCCATTAATTGTCACCCGTAAAATAAAATGATAAAAAAGGTTATGTGGAGAAACTTAAACAAAATTTAATTTACACTAAAAAAATATATCAATTGTGTTTAGTACGTTACCTTTATCTTCCTTATGACGACATTATTTCTTCCCTTCTTTATTTTTCCTATAATCTTAAATGGGAGAAATGTAAACATTAAACACAAGTTTGACAAAATTAGTAAAATCCATCAATTAAAATCCAAGAAAATTATTGTTTGTTTTCCTCATCAACAAAGGTGATACACATATATGGTTCAATCCCTATAAACTATTATTTATCTAATAAACCTCAATTATAATTATGAAGGTTAACCAAAAAAGTGACAACAAAGTTTAGACACACTTTCTTCAAACATGAAGCAAGAAATCATATTATAATAAGTAAATTAAAAAAATCTTAACATCTCATTAATGGATATACCTTTATTCATTCCAACAATCCAGATTTCTTCTTCCAAAACTTCAAGTTGCTTTTTGTTCCTCTTTCTGCTGAAATGGATAGAGAAAGAAAGTTAATATATTACGTTATTATTATGGGAAACAAGTCATATGAATACTATACATAGAATTTTATCTTCATCATGTCTAAGGGAGATAATGATACCTTATCTAAAGGCCTACGCTGTTGTGCTTTCTTCTAAAGGTATTTCAGCTAATTCTTTTTCAATTCAATCCAACCTATCTTCAAGTCTATCCATACGTCTCCTAAGCAAGCGATTTTGGGCAAGAGAAACTCCTACAAAAACAAAAATTGTTAGTAACCCAAACAATGAATAAAATATATAAAATATTTAGAGTTACTTAACAGAACATGCGTCCTACCAAAAGGAGGAAAAGAAAGTATCATAGAGATCTAATCTAATCTAACATTATATGAAATCACATAGTATAATGGTGATACCTCTGTTTATAGAGCCCTCTGGTTTCTTCTCCTTAGCAACTTCTAGTTTTGTTGCAATAGAGAAAATTTCACAAGTTAGGAAAACAGTACTTTATAAATTGTAAATTTCACAAGTTAGGAAAAATTCAATACAATTATTTTCACCTTTTAGCTCCTAGAAACATATGCTAATAACAAAATTTAGGTGATATCAACTGAACTGAAAGTGTTAGGGTTTGTTTGCAAACTCTACTCACTGCTTAGAAACGCTTCTCAAAGTTAACAAAATTAACTGCTTTAAAAGAGCCAAAACCTATATAACATGCAAGAAATAACATCACCATACAGAATTTTAGCACAAGTGTCAATTTCAACTTAAGGGCAAGGGCCATTAAGGCATAAGCAACACCGAAAGCTTTTAAAATTATTAAAATAATTACATAAGCCTTGTATACATTGGTCGGATATTATAGCCCAATCCCCCATTGATATCCACTAATCCTATAAACACAAGAAGCAAGCAACAAAACAAGTCAAATGTATTAATTATCAAAATAAATCAACATCTAAAAGTAAAAAACAAAAATGGGTCTTAGAAGTACCGGACAACACAGAAAGTAAGAACTGAGGATTAATTTAGCAATAACCAGTTAAGCATAATAATTTAAAATACTAAGAGAATAATTCTATATAAGTAACAACTGTACTTGGTCATAAACTGACAAACTGTTAGAGAAAATATCATGCAAAATACCAAGAGAAAATGCAATTATTGACATTATCTAATCCATTTACTTAGTATATGAATCAACAAATTCCTAATAATTGTACACAAACCTGCTACATTTATCGAGGTCATGCTTGTTGTATCACAATTTTATTTACATTCCAGAAACAAAATTTAACCACAAGAAACGAATGCACATCTCAAAGCAATTGCAAGTTTGCCGACTATCTTGGCAGTTTAATGAAGAGCAACCAACTGATAGCTCAAATCTGAATTATCCAGTCGGATAGCTACTGATAATCATCCTAATGAGATTGCAGTTGGTTACTCATTCTCAGCAGAAACCAAATTTATTTTTATCAGCTCTGTTGTGAGTTATGGACATGTAGTAATAAATATTACTACAATGCTTTATTCTTCAAACATATACTACAACACCAAATCTACCTAATTCATTCAGACAAACCACAACATTCCAAGATACTAAACGATCAATTAGCTAAAAAATCAATTAGCTAGGAAGAAGAAGAAGAATCACTAAACGATCGAGAAAGAATTAAACAATAGTCTAACAACAAATTCTTATCAATTATTAAACATGTAACTAGTCGTAAAACCATGAACACTCATTCATCTACTATCACTATGAAAAAATTGACCGACAGAAATTAATTCTTTCATTAGAAGCTATAATAATATATACAAGTCAATTTTCTTCTGATCAAAAAATAAATTTTAAAAAGAATATGAATTGATTGCAACTTGCCTGGCAGATCCCACGGGTATCGACGACTGGTATAACCGAATCGAGATTTATAGGTGTGCCTTTGAGCTTATTACAGAGATAGAAGGACACCAATTCTTCTTCTGTAGATTTAGGTCATGGTTGTTAATTGAAGCAACAAACATTCATACAATCTAAATCATACCACCGATGTTGAACCAAAAAATTCTAAAAATAAATTTCCCATGGATCGAGAAATACTTATAAAAGTAGCTTACCAACAGAGTCATTCTATCAAACACCTTGTAAGCATTAGTTAAGAAACATCTTCCTCATCACTGCAACAGAAGAATATCATAATTAACAAATAACACAAATCAAATATGATAATATTTGAGAAGTACAATCTCTAAATAACAACCGATTCATAAAACTTAGGCTATGCAACCGATTCAGAATATCGTAACTTAGGCTATGCAATCCAGAAAACTGTTCTATGTGCGCACATCCGTAATTAAGGATTGTGTGTGATATTGGGGAAGAAGAATAACAACCGATTCAAATCATATGAACTTGGATGATAAAATCGAATGTTGAAGGGGATTTACAGATTCAAACACTTACGTTCTCTCCTTCACGCGAAGCTGAAATCTCAGCAGATTGAATTGGTTCTCTCCTTCGCGCTAAGCTGGAATCTCAGCAGGTTGGATTGAAGACTTTCAGATAGAGCAGATTGGATTGAAGATTTCCAGATAGAGTAGATTGGATTGAAATTTTCAGATAGAACAGTGGAGTGAAGAATTTCAGATAGAGCAGTGGACTGAGTGAAGAATTTTGAGTGAAGAATTTTCAGATTGAAGAATTTCAGATATGAATTTCAGTTAGATTATTATAGTTTATTTATGATATAATATAAATTAACATAATAAATATTTTTAATTAGAATAATAAAAAAGAGTATTAGTTTTATAAAAGTTACTTGGGTAAGTTACTTATATTTATTACTTTTAGTGAGGGTACACTTTTTGTAGAGATAAAATATGACATTTTACTTGAGTACTTTTATACTCTCATTAAAGTTATGTTAGAAATAATAATTAGTGAGAGACATACATCCTCTCATTAATTTTTTTCTAATTAAAAGTCACCTTTCTTGTAGTGTAAGTGTCCTGCATTTACAAGCACATAAATCTATAAATGTAGGGCAATTGTGCAACTCACACATAATTATAGCCCGATTTGGACTAATTCGGGTTCTATTAACCTACATTACTAATTTAAACACAATGTTCTACATTGGTAAAATTATTGTTCTTAGAATTAGAACACGACCCCTAAATTAGGGGGAAAACATTTTTCCCAATTTACAAACATTGAAATTGATGTTTATGTTATTGAATAATTAATAAGATGTGTAGACCAAATATATTATTCATGGCTAAGTTGCAGCTGATTGATAAATAGTGATGGCAAGTTGACAGAAAAACAACACAATAATATAGGGGACGTGGGTCCTGCGTTTTAAAGAATTTAGTGCGCGATAATTTAAATTTAAAAATTTTGTATTTTTAAATTTGTATGAGACGATCTATATATGAAACGCAATATTTTTATAAGTTTTATAATATATAAATTTCAAAAGTATTTTAAAAATTTGTAAAAATATCGATCATGCTTTATTTATTTAATGATATACTTGCTTTAACTATATTATAAACAGTGAAAAAATTGGGAACAGCGTGCCGTGTGCCTTGAACTTTTGGGTAAATTGAATATTCCAATTGTCTCAACTAGTGTTTTCATAACTGGACCTACGACTAATCTGAATTGAGCATCAGTTGTCGGTCCAATAGTTAAAATGTCTACTTTTTCGATATTTCCTATGTCTAATAATATATATATATATATATATACACATTTATAAAAATTTAAAATTATAAGTAATAAGTTTCCTAGGGTGCCAAAATACTAAAAAAATAGCAAAGAATGTCAAAAAGTGTCAAAAGATCCCTAAAAAGTGTCTCAGAGTATCAAAATATTGAAAAATTTAAATATATAAATAATGGAATAAAAACAAAACCGGATCTGACTGATTTTTCCAGTGTAACCTTAAAAAAAGTTTTCGGTTAATTCGATTATGAAAATACTAACGAGATTTCTAGTGAATAACAACAATTTTAATATTTTACTCTGTATTAATATATATATATATATATATATATATATATATATATAAATAAATAAAATCAATGGTTGGCGATTTGGGACATATTCAGGATTTTGTTTCAGGGAGACAAATTTTTTCATGTTATAATATCATATAATATTGTTATCGGGCTCCTCACTTTAAAGTGGGAGCCGAATTCGATTCCTTTGGAAACGAATTGGAGTGGGAGAGTATAAGGGAGGCTAAGAATTTGGAATTGTAAGGAGACTTGGTGAACTAATTTCTAATCACTAATAATTAACATTTACCGATCAAAAAAATCCAAAAGAAGCAAATTAACAAGAAAATATTACTCCCTCCGTCCCAAGAAGTTATGCACACTTTCCTTTTTATCCGTCCCAAGAAGTTATGCACACTCCTAAACCGGAAACATCACACAATATTAATACCCTCATAATATCATTTAAATCACAAAAATGTCACTCTTATTCTACTCTCTACTTTATTCTCTCTTTATCTCATTAAATCACCCAAAATAACCTCACACTTTCTTCTCTCTCTTACACTTTATTCTCATAAAAGTCAACAAAATTAATTTTTCTTAGTTTCGGTGTCTCAAGAAGTGTGCACAACTTCTTGGGACGGAGGAGAAATTGAAGACAAATTGAAAATTTATATATATATATATATATATATATATATATATATATATATATATATATATACTAGATGAGCTCAGCGTATTACGCGGTATTTTCGTTAAATAAACTTTACAATATAATATATTATATACATAATATTTTCAAATAATAATATATATACTAAAATAATGTATATGTATAAAAAAAAATTATAATTATAATATTAAATTTAAATTTAAATAATGGTAATATTAATTGTATGACAATTAATGCTAGGGATTAGAATTATTATAATTATGTGAAAGAATTTACTATAAGATTTGTTTCAAATTTATTTTACAATTAATAAAAAAAAGGAGACGATTAATAGAATTTTTTTATATAATTGACGATAAATATTATTCGAATAATATACATATATATATATATCGTATATTTACAATAAATATCATATATGATTATATTAAGTTTTTTTATAAAAGTTGATACAACCACAATTTTTCTTACATACATTTATAGGCTTAAGTTAAATATAATTTTATGTTTAAAAATTATCATATGACAACACTTTTTAGATATAAAATAGATATTTAAAATATTTAAAGATTTATATATTAACTTATTTATTAAAAAATATATATATTGTGCAAGAGGTCTAAGGTTCAAACCTCCTTAGAAATATATTTTTAATTAGTTTCTATAATAAAATGCCACATAGGTATCATATATTAATTATAAATCAATAGAAAAACGACACATAGATTATTAACATATATATGCATTTAATAAGAATATGACACATCATTCAAATTAACCTCATGACGACACCTCAAAAACAAACTCCCTATTAGTAATATAGGGATATATATATATATATATATATATATATATATATATATATATATATATAATTTAAGGAGACAACCGCCCCTGAATCCGTCCGTGGTAGCGGTGGCATGACCGGCCCAAGACTAACACGTCGGTATCACATTTGGCTTGTTGTTAATTAGTGTCAAATTTGTCTTTTGTTAAAGGCCAAATTCTTTTTCAATTATTACTGTCGATGCTTTACAATTGGCTATTCTCTCTCTTTACTCAATTCAACACTTTTAAAATTCATCCTTTAACTTTAATAAATTCAAATGTATGTCCGGCTGTCGGCTACCTACCCGCCACTGCCGCTAAATATATAGAACAAAAGAAAAAATATAAAATTACATGACCAATTTCAAATTCCACGTCAGCCCCAAACTAAAGTTGGGCAAAGATAATATTAAAAACTATCTACCCTAACTATTAGGAAAAGTAGGATGAGCTAAGTATTACACGTAAAATTATTAATACACATTGATGTGATATATAAGGATTCAAAGGGAGCAAGTGGGGGCTGCTGTCCCCCTTCCCTTTTTTTTTTTTGTTTTATATATCCTTTTGTTTATATTTGTGTGTATATGTGTATAATTATATCAATATATGAGTATTGATACGTAATCACGTGGCTTAGTCCACCTAACAATCGGATTTACCGTTTTAGTGGGAGATTCGAATTAGCCACCTAACAATCGGGTTTCTCATTTTAGTGGGAGATTCGGATTCGATTATACCAAAAGGTCATGTTAAAGATTCCATCTAGACATCCAATATAAGTAGTCATAATCACATGTTTTTTCTTTGCATACAATAGTGTAAGAAAACACCACACAACAATGGCCAAAGATGCTCACATCCTTGCCATCCCTTTCCCTCTGCAAGGCCACATAAATCCCATGTTGCAGCTCTGTCACCGTCTCGTGTCGAAACAGATTCGCGTGACGTTGCTCACCACGTTTTCGATCAGCAAAAGCCTTGATCAGAAGCATGGCAACAACCGGATCGTAAACATAGAAACGGTTCCCGATTGCCCTACTGATGACAGCGTCGAAACCTTAGATGCAAACGAAGCGTTTATTCGCAGTTTTAGGGCCGCCATTACTCGTGGCCTGGCCGATGTCATTGAGAAACATAGCAAATCTAGCCACCCTTTGAAAGCCATTGTGTACGGCTCTGTTAGTCCTTGGATCTTGGACATTGCTCATGAGAAAGGACTAAAAGGGGCCGCCCTGTTCACTCAGCCTTGCACTGTGAATGCAGTTTACTATCATATGCACAAGGGCAGTTTGGACATTTCACCTGATGATGATGAGGTTTCTCTGCCTGGGATGCCTGTTATAAGAGGTAAAGATTTGCCATCTCTTGTTTTTGACAAAGGTTGTTATCCAGCTATCTTGAAGGCTATGTTGGAACAATTTTCCACTTTAGAGAAGGCAGATTGGCGATTGTTCAACACTTTTGACAAACTTGAGAATGAGGTAGATTAATTAATTAATTTCACCGAACGTTCTGTATCTTTATCCGAATCCAATTTTAATTGTTTTTTTTTTTTTATCAATTTTGGTCATTTTGGTGTTAATTGTGGTCATTTTTCGATAGAAAATTTAAAATTTGGCTTGACAATTGGCCTAATATTTTTGTTCCGGTCACATCGATGGCTTCCACCACTCCCAATTGAACTGTATTTCTTTCAGAAAGTAAAACCCTCAATCAATTTCAAGTTTCGGTTACACTTTCCCATGAATTGCGATTTCAAAATCGTGAATTCCGTCGATTCTTGTCATTAATTTCGAGTGATTTACAACGAGGTGAGGGCTGAGGCTTATATCGTTCTCTTCCTTTAGTTGAGCACGTCATTTTGGTACCTTTTCCGTGTATTTTTCGGCTAAAATTTTAATTTTCTCATTTAAAAGGACCAAAATTGAATTACAGGACGATATGTGAAATTAACTCTCCTTACAATGTCTTGGACTTATTGTTCAACAAGATTAGATTTGATGTGTTTCTCTCTTTCACCAGATACTGAAATGGATGGCGAACAACTACCCGATCCAAACTATCGGGCCAAGCGTTCCGTCAATGTACACGGACAAGAGAATCCCCGAAAACTACGACTACGGCCTCAGTTTCTTCAAACCAGAAACAGAACACTGCATGAAATGGTTGGATGAGAGAGCAAACCAATCTGTAATCTATGTATCATTCGGAAGCGTAGCGGATCTATCCGAAAAACAGACGGAGGAAGTCGCGTGGGGCCTACTCGACAGCAACTGCGACTTCCTATGGGTGGTTAGGGACACAGAACAGAGCAAGCTTCCTCAAGGTTTCACCTCAAGGCTAATGACAAAAGGCCTAATTGTGAACTGGTGTGTTCAACTACAAGTGCTGGCCCACCGAGCCGTGGGGTGTTTCTTCACGCACTGTGGATGGAACTCGACTCTTGAAGCACTAAGCTTGGGAGTGCCGATGGTGGTTATGCCCCAGTGGACGGATCAAACCACCAACGCCAAACTAGTAGCCGACATGTGGCGAATTGGAGCCCGAGTAAAGGTTGATGGCGATGGGATTGTCGGGAGAGAGAATGTGGCGGCTTGCATAGACGACGTTATGCACGGGAGACGGGACACGAGATAAGGGAAAATGCTTACAAGTGGAAGGATCTAGCTGTGGAAGCAGTTGGAGAAGGAGGAAGCTCAGATATAAACATTACAGAGTTTGCAAGGCAACTTCTTGCCTTATAATTTGAAATAATGATAGTATATTTCTTTAAGAATAAGAGTATTAGCAGCCATTCTTGATTTGTTATGGTTTCATGGGGTACATTTGTACACCTAAATTGATAAAAATAAAATAAAATTAGTGTATATATAAGATAAAAATCATATACCTCAATTAGAAACTCACACCTCAACTAGAAAAACTTGAGTTTGAAATAAGTCGCATGAGTAGAAACGGAAATCTATGTTTCAAAAAGTGGATCGGATCGGTTTGACCGCTATTTGTCAAGTTTACGAATCTCTTAGAAGTGTTGAACCGCTATTTGTCAAGTTCACACCTAATGTATGAAACCGTTTGTACTACCTGTTTTGATATGTTTCACAATAAAACATACTCCTTCGCATTCACCAAAAGTATGCTCACACTTGTTTTATTCAACAATTTGTTTTGCTTCACCATTCAACCATTACTTAATTTTTTTCACATGATATTGACTTTATATTCATAAACAACCACTTAATTCATAATTGGACCACACAATTCCTCAAAATATTCTTACTTAATCTATTTTATTTACGTTTTCATAAAACCCGTCAAAACCAAACAAACATACTTTCAGTGGACGGGGGAGTATTATACATGTGGCACATCACCCTAAAGCCTTGCCGGCAGGGTAACCAATTTCTTCCTATCCTCATCACAATTATCTAAAGATTCAAATTCGACATTCTTCTTGGCCACTATCATGTCCAAATTGGAGCCCTGCTGTGCCTGCCTTGTGTTTCTTCACACCTCTTCTTCTTGCTTTGTGCATCCATAGCTCCCTCTATGTCATAGATTCAAGTTAGTTCAAGCGAATTAGAAGATCATCAAATAAGAGAGGTGATCATCAAAACTAGCCTGCATCATTCTGTTTTCTTTGAGAAACCAGAATTAGAAGGCTAAGAGCACCATCAACCAAAGTCAAATCATTAGCCCTTACAATATGCACCTATAAAAGTTAAAAAGAAAACATAGTTATGCAATCGGTTGCACTACACAGGAGCTTAGTAAAAGAAAACAAGTAGATAATAAATAAAAAGTTACATGAAATGAAAAGAAGAAATAAAGAAACCTTAGTTGGAGAACAAGTGGGGTCTGTTGGATAATAATCTGAATCATCAGAGCTCTGGATCTCATAATCGTACTGATCTTCATTCTGTTTCTTGGCTCCAATTGTGTCTCTTTTCACTCTCTTGAGTTAGATCCACCACATCAACTGGTTCCGCAATGTTACCAGAGGTTAATGTACCACGACCACTCCCATTTTTCAGAATAGCACAAATTTGCACAAACACATCGTATCCATCAGCAAATAAATTTGCATGGGCCCCCATGGCATAGACTGATGGTAAGTGGGCAAGGTGACTGAGCACATACACTCCGACATCAAGGATTCGATTCGATGTGGTGACAATTCTTTCTGAAATATTGCAGAGGTTGTTGCTGGAATCATGTCTCCCGAAAGTCCTCTCCCTTGCATGGCGTCACTCGTGCACATCCCTCAATTTACAACCCGTTTGACCAAGGGTCTGCAGTACAGTAGGGTTTGCGCCTCCGGGTATTTCCTTCTTATTAAAAAAATGTGCATGGCGTTACACCCACCAAATACAGAATAAAGCAACATGAGAAAATTTGGTAGTGCAAAACCAAGAAGAAGAAACAAGACCTTCAACCAACATGATTTCCTTGAAAAAGAAGAGAGATTGGAAACTCAGTACATTGAAAGTAGCTTGGAAAAGTTTGACTCTAATAAGATATTTTTGGAAAAAACTTTTGGGCAACTTCTTTATTCTTGGAAATATGAAGACTAAATATAATTTTGAGATATTAAAGAGCTAAACAAGATGCTTCAAGAAAACTTGGTCCGGAAGCGGATTTCCCTGGATTAGTCACTCCGGTTAAGGCATCCCTACTTCGTTAATATTTGAGAAGCTGGAGAACTAAATCAGAATATTAAAAAGTTGAGGGACTAAAACATAATTCTAGAGAAATTGAGAGGGTAAAATGAAATACTTGAGAGGGGTAACACAAATGATAATTAAAACTTTGTGGTCAACTTGTAAAATGTTAGGAGGTTAATTAAAAGGAATATGAAATCCTATGGGGTGGTAAATTGAGGATTGTAATTTTCGGACTTGCAAATTAAGGACAATAACTTTAACAAGTGACGAATTGACGTCAAATCAACTCAAATACAACCCAAATTCAGCCCGTATTCATTGTAACTTTTAAAAGTAGCAAATTAAGGCTAAGTCGATCTGAATCAACCCAAACAGTCCAAATTCAGCCCGAATTTAGGGACATCAAGTTTATCGGTCAAACTTGCTCCAAATCGGGTCCGATTTGGGTTGATTCGGGCTGGTTTGGCCTCAATTCACCACTTTTATAATCAAATTATTTTGAGGTTCTGTAAATAATTTTTTTATCGATTTTTCAAATTAGAAAAAAAAGAGATATCTCAAATCTAGCAAATGAACGATAAGAAATTAAAATTAAATAAATACGAACATAATAAAATTAAAAATTTTAATGTATCATATTTGAAAATTAGCTTATTTAGAGATCTATAAATATATTTTTGAATCTTCAAATCTAATAGAGAAAACAACATAAGTTTTGCTTAGAAGAATATAAAATCATATCTAATAAAATACAAGTTCGATAATTTTGAAAATTTCACTGTATAGTTATATTAACAAAGAGCTAACATATCAAAATTTCATAATATTTGGATAAGTATAAATAAAATTTACAGAGGAATTACCTATTAACAAATTAGGAGAAAAGACATTGGAGAGATGGTGGTGCCGCCGTGCAACAGTGGAAAGAAAAGAGTTGTGTCTCTTACCCTAGTTGAGATGGGAGACCTATATATATAGAAGTGAAGGGACTAGGAATAGGTTCAGAATCTATAATGGGCTTTTGTATGGGCCGTAGTGCAAGAAAACGGAAGAAAAACGGTTGTGTCATACCCTATTGAGAGACCTTTATATATATATATATATAATTGTGACGTGGCTAGGGTTAGAATCTTATATAATGAGCTTTTGTATGGGCCGTTGTGCGAAGAGGGAAAAAAAGAGTTGTGTCTTACCCTAGGTTGAGATGGGAGACCAATATATATGGAATTGTGAAGGGGCTAGGGCTAGGTTTAGAATTTATAATGGGCTGCAGCAAGAGGGGGAAAGAAAATGGTTATGTCATGATGCCTGATTTTATTAAAAACTATTATGCAGAATCGGATTCTTACGGGCGGGTGTGGGTGCGATTCGCACGGGATTCGCCATGTAGCAAATCTTTATAAAAGAATTGAATTTTTTTAGGATTCAAGCATCCGATACGGTAGCCACAAGAATCCGATTCGCCGAGGGTGCGGCGGGTCAATTTCAAAAAAATTTAGGGCTTTTTTGCAATTACTAAAAGTGAAATTTTAAAATTTATAATTAAAACTTAAAAAAATGTTACAAACTCACAATACAAGCACACTTTTCAATTTTATTTTTCACTTTCAACCTTTCATTTTATTTTTTTACAAAACAAGAAATGCACACAATTCTAAACTTACGCACGGCAAGTGAACAACTCATGCACACAAAATGACTTTTTTAGATTAATTGATTTTTTTATTGTGATTTATGTATTAAATTGATGATAATATTTGAATGGTTGTTTCTATATATTTTATATGTATTACATATAATGTTATATAAAATAAATAGGCGTATCTTTAACGAATCGTACCCTAAAATTTTTAAAAATATCGGTGTTTGTATCTTATCGTCACCCATCCGCAACTTTGTACCTATGCAACATAGGTTGTGTTATACTCTAGTGAAAGACATATATATATATATATAGAATTGTGAAGAGGCTAGGGTTAGGGTTAGAATTTTATATAATGGGCTTTTGTATGGGCCAGGATTTTATTGGAATTAGGGTTAGAAATTAGCATCCTTATATAATTGACTTATTAATTTAATTTCAATGGGCTTAGAGAAAAATAATAATATTAAGGGGCACTCATTTGTGAGACCGTCTCATGAATGAGACGGACATAGTCACTTTTTAATAAATTGTTATCACTTCTTCATAAATTGTTATCACTTTTCAATTTGTTATCACTTTTATACTAATTTGTATCACTTTTTTAAAAAGTACTAGTGATAATAATTTATTAAAAAGTGAACAAGTTTTTGCCTAATATTAAATATTAGAATAGATATTGCAATATGAGTACATATTATTTAATGATAATCCTTATTAAATATTAATTTTAACATAAAAATTTGTGTTGAACGGTCTCATACATGAGATGTGATATTTTTGTCTATTTTTATAATACTCATATTTGAAAAGTATCATAAAAATATGTAAAAGTATGAGAAATTTTTAAAAAGGGCCTAGTCAAAAGGGTCCAAGTCAAAAATGGTCTTACTTACAAAAAAAGATCAAATATGACCTCTTATTTTTTAATTGTATAAAAAAATTATTTTAATTTTTATTAAGTTATAATAATGCTCTCATCATCTTCTATCACAAATACACATATACATCTTTTATATTTATAATTCATAGCACACTCAAACCTTCACACTACAATTTCCAATTTTTTTCTCAAGATGTCATTTTGGAAGTTGAGTTGAAGGTAAGAACAAGTTTCTTGCTATTTTTCTTTGTTTGTGTTCTTGATATTTGTTATTTTATCATTGTGCTACCATTTTTATTAAAATCTAAAAATTTTGCACTTTTTTGTGATAAACATAAACCCTTCTGTAAGGTTTGTTCGGTTGTCCGATTGTTCAAGTGTCCGATTGTTCGGTTGTTGATTGTTTATTTATTATGGTTGTTCGATTGTTCGATTGTTCATTTTTGCGGTATAGTTGTTAAGTTGTTTGATTGTTTATTTATTTGAATTGTTCATTTGTTCGGGTTGTTTATATTATTTAGGTTGTTGAAATGTATAGTCGTGCAGTTCGATTGTTCGGTTGTTTAAGTTGTTAATAAGTGATTATTAAGTTGTTGTTTATTAATTAAATAAGAATTAAGTTTATCATCGATAGTTAAAATTTTATTCTTAAATTGTAGATATGGACTCACCTTAATTACGGGTCAATGTAATTTATTTTGGCGAGTTTGTCAATAAAAATGGTCAATGAGAATGGAAAAGGAGCGAGGGTGTCATGGTGTCAATGTAGAAGGACTTCCAATATCTTTAAATATGACATATGAGGAGCTTCATTCTGAAGTACTAAATTTGTGCAAGGTTGATCCATCACTACATGATGTGGAGATGTGTTTTCTTCTCCTTGAAACAAAAAAAGAATTTCAAATTCCAGTCAAAGCGTTTCAAATTGACATTTGCATTGGTGGTAGGTCTCAATAAACAAGGTCATTATTGTTCCATTTGTGTTACCATTGTGAACAAAATTGCATCGGAGGGACAACAAGAAAATGATGATAATTTTGAGATGCAAGTAAACGAAACTCATGAAACCAACCAAGGTGTGAATTGGAAAATTTTAGAGGTTGTTTTACATATCAACGAAGATATTTCAATGTGCAATGCTACTTTCGGTGCTCCTAGATGTGATGCATACATGACAATAGAGAAGAAAATCACATCGTAGGTGAGCACATTGATTCTTCTTCAAATAATCGTACATCACACGTGGTACTATCGATTTTAACTTGCAACTAGGTCAAATTTATACCACCAAGAAGGACCTTCAAACAAATGTACGCATTCTTGCTTTTAAAGTACAACTTTGAATTCAAGGTAAATAAATCAAATAAGAATGTCTACCTTTATTGTGTGCATGACAATTACAAATGGAGATTGCGAGAAACAAAGCTCAACGAGTGTATTTACTTTGATTTGGAAGTATGATGTAGATCATACTTGTTCTATAACTATGACTCGTAATGATCATATACACGCAACATCGTGGGTAATTGAAAATTATATCAAAAGTAATTTTGAGGATCCAAAGAAGATTTATAAATCAGTAGATGCATAGAGAATGTTCGTAATGATTTTGGGATAGAGATTGATTATCAAAAGGCAAGAAGGTGCGAGATAATCTGTTCTAGAAAGTTTGAGAGGTTCATATGAGGATAATTATGCTAAGTTGTTCGCATATGCTCATAACTTGTTTCTTTCAAATTTCGGTACAATATTCTATTTGGAGGTTGATAGTCAAACTCATTTCAAATACTTCTTTTTAGTTTTGGAGCTTGTATTCATGGATTTTATTCTTCAATAAGGCTGTAGTTATTGTGGATGGTACATTCTTGACGAGAAAATACAAAGGTACTTTAATTGTTGCAACTTATCAAGATGGAAATAAATAATTATATCTTCTTTCTTGGGGTATTGTGGATTACGAAAATGATGCTTTATGGTATTGATTTAAACAATGCGGAGTCATTGAACTCATTATTCAAAAAGAACGATAGTGGTCGATTCTTGTATTGATTTAGCTATTGGACATAAGTTGCAAAAGTGATTTCATAAGGCGCATTGAAGCTCAAACATGTACTACCAAGTTAAATCCAAAGAATGGAAAAAGAGTTGCACAAGTCTCTTGATAAAGGCAAAAAGCTTAAAGTTGAACCAATTGATTAGATAAGGTACATGGTGCCGAAAGGAACTACAAATTTTCTTGTTACCTTTCGGAAAGCACTTGCACATTAAAAAGTTTCAATTAGATCATTTCTCATGTGAACGCGCAATTGCAGTGACAACATAGAGGAACTACTCGGGAGGTGCTTGGTTAACACCTTTAAAACTAAGGAATAACGATGAAGGGAGAGTGTGGTATTTGGTTGAGAGGAATCAATTTTTTGATATATTAAAAATGAGTAATGAAAGTCATAGATTCATTCCTCCCAAAATTGGGAGGAATGAAAGTTGTCGCTTTTTAAAATTTTATATATAATTTTTTAGAAATTTATTTTACCTTCTAAATTATTTATTAATATTAATAAATAATATATTAAGTATAATTATTATATAATATATTTTTTAATATTAAAAAAGAGTTAATAATAATTTTAATTATCAATATTTTTATCAAAATCAAACATTTTCTATGGTAATGATAGTCATACCTACATATAAACAAAACAACTCAACAATTACTAACATATCAATTATCATTCCTCACTTTCAAACTCATTACCATTCTAATTTCTTTCAACAAACCAAGCACCCCTCGGTGTATTTGTTATGTTCGGACTATTATCTTCTTGATTTTTGGAGAGCGGCATATGCCGATGTTATCTCACTGTCTTGAATGAATACGAATGGATATTTATTGATGATATGAAGAAAATAATTGTTTTTCCTCCGGCGCTACGAAAAAGACCCGAATGTAGCAAAAGCAGAAAGAGTGCAATCAACTAGGGAATTTTCAAGAAAGAAGAAGTGTATCGTGTGTGGACAGACGAGCATAATAGATTAACATGTCGAGATCTATTACCCATGGTTGATAGATCACTAAGTTAGTGTGGTATTGTAATAGTTAGATTAAATTGCTTTGATTGAAAACAACTAAGTATTTGTATTAGTGTGTCTAACTTTTTAATTTGTGAACAATTAACTATTTATATTTATGTGTTTAACTTTATTGTAGTGTGATATATTATATTTTTCAAAAAAATCCATGTTTTTATTAAAAAGAAATTATCTCTTACTATTTAGAAAAATAAGAAATTAAATTTTAAAGAAATCAATAAAAAGTAGTTGACACACTATTTGAATTTAATTGACTTATATTTTATTTGAACAACTCGATTCGGTTGTTTAAACAACACTTCATTGTTTGAAAAACTCAAATTAAAAAAAAACCATATTATTTTTTATTAAAAAAATTATCTCTTACTATTTAGAAAAATAAGAAATTAAATTTTAAAGAAGTCAATAAAAAGAAGTAGTTCACACACTATTTGAATTTAATTGTGACTTATATTTTATTTGAACAACTCGGTTGTTCGATTGTTTGAACAACACTTCATTGTTTGACCAACTCACTTTTAAAAAAAATTATATTATTTTTTACTAAAAAGAATTATCTTTTACTATTTAAAAAATAAGAAATTAAATTTTAAAAATATAATAAAAAGAAATGGTTCACACACTATTTGAATTTAATTGTGATTTATATTTTTTTAACAACCCAATTGTTCGATTGTTTAAACAAAGACTTCAGCTTGTTCATTAACACTTTAATAGTTCATTTGTCCGGTTGTTGAGTTGTTCGTTAGACTACAAATTACGATTTTATCTCAAAGACAAACACCAACAAATTACTAGTCCATGACACCTATAGATCAAAAGGCGTGAAAAAATATCAATCGCAAACTTCTTCCTCCATTCTCTCATGTAATCGGGACGAATAAAACCAACATCTTTTCCAAAGAAGCAAAAATTCAATATATTTCACGGTGAACATACCACAATCATATCTCGCATTAAAAACAAGTATAAATATTTTATATATATATATATATATATATATATATATATATATATATATATATATATATATATAATTGAATACATAAGTTAAAACATACTAACGCGTTGAGTTGTTGAGGGCATGTTATGCTCTTACTACTAAGATTTTGAAGATCATAAGTCTTATCCAATTTAACACATATCAATTTGAGGAGAACATTTTCAATGACTAAAATCATTTGACGATCGATGACTCTTCTCAAACTATTATAAACTTCAATCTTTCGCTCTTGAATATCGACTCTAAGTGCAATCCAATGATTTTTACACATAAAGGAATGTATAGAAACCTACAATTCTTCCAAGCTTTACCTAGCTCAGGTGATTCACCATCAATATATCTAACCAATTATCTAACACATGACACATCCCGATTGTTGGTGAAAAAAGTAGTCAAAGAATGCAATTTATCACTTTATTTGTTCTAGAAAGAAGACATAAAAAAATTTAGTCTTGTCCATCACCCAAAACAATCGTCCAAAACGCATGAATTTTGATCAAATAATTGTGGGTATTAGGCGGTCCTCTCTCTTATATGATACAAAGCAATGTCAATATGCTGAAAAAAAAAAAAAAGAATCAAACGCATTCATATTATGATTGTAAAAAAATGCAAATTAACGTGTCATATAGTGTACTTACATCACTCATAAGTCACTCTTCGCCCAAGAGTTCATCAAAGAATTTCCTCGATACATTGCAAACTGTCAAATTCAATTCTTCACCGCACACATGATAAAACACTTATTGTTAGAAATATTAAACGAAATACAACTTATTTTATATTTATTTGCACATGCAATTACTACCCAAGGTTTTTTCTAGTCATCTATCAAGATTGTCTTTCTTAGAACTCTCAACAACTTTGTATGCATCAAATTAGGTGGCATTCGTCAATTTTTTTCGCTTTGAAGGATCCATGAAAGGCGTGCATTTAACAGTACTAGTTTGCGCTTTCTCGTGACCACATCCCAACAAACCTCGCAAATTCTTTATGCATTAACCTACTTAAATATGAACTTATTATTTTGATCGAGTTTGATAATCAAAGCACACAAACTGCATCATTCTCATTTGATGATTGAGCACCATCATCACGCACTTCAATAGCATCATCGTCCCTAAAATTTTTCTTTTCATTCACTTCTATTTTTGAATCTAAAATGTCTATTTGCAAAGACATTTCTTTATGCTCAACCTCTAAAGCAACACCAAGATTATAATCCTTTGTAAAGGCATCAACATCTCCATCCTCAATAGGGGTTGTCTCCAAAGTATGATATGTCATATGAAAATCATTATTTCCACCTTCGCAAGTTGTTGTCTTCTTTCTAGAGGCATCAACATCTTCATCCCCAACAGGATTTGTCTCCATAATATTATTCGTCTTTGTAATACCACCATTTCTATCCTCAATAGGTGTTGGCTCCACAATATGATTCGTCTTTGGGACACCACCATTTCCATGATCGAGGTATTGTCTCCACAATATTATCCATTTTAGAAACATCATCATCTCTATTCTTAGATAATGCATCAACAATCTTGTCAAGCGCATTGACCTTCCTATCAAGTGCATCAACTTTCTCGTCAAGCGCATCGACCTTCCTATCAAGTGCATCAACCTTTTTGTCGAGCGCGCCTATCGCATCTAATATTTGTTTCAAAACACAGGATTGAGTTGGTTGAATTCGAGAAAATGCAATATTTGAAGGAGCAGGAGACAAAGGACGACATATATCCCGAGAAAAAATATACATAAGTTTAATGGTTTAGAAGTACATATTGAAGATTAAATTAAAAAATACGACAAGTATACTTACATCCTCGCCGATTCTCCCTACTAATGCTCTATATGAGTCATTTCTGCGAAGAGATACTCTTACTTCCCTAGATAATTCCCCGCTTCCATGACTAAACTCTTCAAGAAAGTCTTCATATAATGTTCTTCAATCTCCTCGGTGTGGCTTCCAATGAACATACTTCAATTTTTTAAGGCATTTTCCACATCTTTAAAAGAAGGAGTAAGACCGAGATCCAAGAACACATTCTTGGAATTTTTCCTTTAATCTTTGTTGCACCGTAGAGAATTCTGCGATGTGAGGAATACACTCAAATGCCCAAACCTAACACATAAATAAGAAAAGAAGTTATACATATTACTTATAATAAATAAAAATTATATAAATCTTAAGTTTGGAATTGTACCGTAATGCAATTGGAAACCCCACAAATTGTACCGACTTTTGAAGATATTGGTTCTTTGAAATCCGCGTAATATGAAATCATAACACTTTTTTCCCCATGGATATTTATAAAAAGATCTAGTTTGTCCACAATCGCCAAATTTATCACTTCAATTGAAGTGGTAGGCTCCTTGGCTCTCAACATGCCCTCGTAAATGTAGACTAACCCTAACTTGTATCTATCCTCCTCGCTTTTAGCTTTTTCTTCAAATGCTTCTTTTAATTTATTTGGAACAACAAACTCAATATCATCAAAATACTCTTTTAGTAACCTATTTTCAATAGGTATCTCATCTTTGAAGTTCTCTTCATTACCGGGATTTAAACCAAGAATAAGAGTGAACTCCAATAAGGAGAAACACATGCACTTGTCACCAAACCCAAACCACAGCTTCTTCACCTATAGCATCAATGTGACTCCTTTGATATGTCTTTCTTCGTAATAGAAGACTGTGCATCAACTTTCGGATAATTTTATATCCCCTATTTCACACAACTTGCCAATGCAAGAATCTTTCAACTTTTTTTGTGCTCATCATCTAGCTTATTATAAACGTATTTAAATACGGATATATTGCTTTCGAGTATTCGCATTTCCATCATACCAATTTTTAACGGGAATAACATACTCCATCCTCGCAAGAATGTGTACCATATTAAACGAATAAAAAGATGATGAATTTTCATATTTTCTCCATGCATACTGCTCTCCATCAAATTCATATAAACAATAATATAGATATAGCTACAATTACAATGTTCATACTAGAAAGATTTACATATTTGTGGGCCAAAGTGTACGGCATATTCAATAATATCAAAACTTCAAAAACTAATACCAACACAAAAATGAAAATCCTGGTGAAATTTTATCATGTAAAAACTAACACCAACAGATAAAATGGTCGCAATCCTAATAATTCTAACAATATCCAATACTTTTCGTATGCAATTAGATGTATTTAAAGTTATAATCTTGATAAAAGTAGTCAAAATAATTAAATTATTTTGAGATCCTTTGGTTCTGATATGTTGAATTCATTTACTTTTATTGAATAGGGGTATGCCGATTACAGATGTAGAAGACTATTAAGCTTTGCTCTGTTATGTTTGAATCTTTGATTATTGTTTAATGATGCATAATTTAACAAAAGATGAAGAAAGTTAACCTCTTTTTATGAGTTTGCTTTTTAAGTTGCCTGAATTGAGTAAAGACAAAATGCACACAAGATTCTCAGTTACCCGAAGTTTAAGAAGCAAAAAAATAAAAAATCATTTGAATCATTTTACAAAGTAAAAATTTGTTACTTGCAAACTAAATAATTGGTTTAAAAGATAATTTCTATGATGATAAGCTACATATATATGTATATATATAAACAAGTAAAATGAACTTAAAACATGTTTTGGGACTCAACTCAGCACAATTAAAAAAAAAAAAATAGAAAAAGAGAGCACAACAAAAAAATACTACCGTGTGGTGGGAGACGGGGAGCGAGGCGACGACCGACGGGCTGAGAGATTACGGCAGGCGGTGATGGGGCGCGACGATTCACACAACTAGAGTTGGACGACGCTGTGCGCTGCATGGTTGTTGGATAATGCGTGCGTCGTGCGCCTGTAGTGGTGAGTACGCCGTGCGGTGGTGGTGGAGAAGGCCGCTAGGAGCCTGGAAGAGGGAGGGAGCCAGGGGACGCAAAATTGGAAATTAATCTAGGGTTGTTGGAGAACTCTTCGGTCAAGACCGACTTATTTTTTTAATTATAATTTTATTTAATTTTATTATACATTATAAGTTGTTCAAACATGAGGCTAAAATTAAACTTGGAAGCTTTTAGGTCATATTTGATATATTCAACTAAAAGTATCACGTCCCATGTATGAAACGATCTCACACTAGACTTCTTCTAATTTTAATTTTATATCAATTTAAAATTTACTACAAATTTAGAAGAAAAAATGGTAAAAGTAAGAAGTAAATTTTATGATTTAAAATTGCAATTTCATGGTTTAAGTTATACTCCTCTGTCCCAATATAAGTTATTATTTTTTCCATTTTGGCATATCCCACTCTAAGTTATCCATTCAATTTTTGGCAACTACCCACTAAATTTATATTCTTACATTTTTCTATTATTTACGACACTCATTTACCTTTACTTTTATCGAAGTCTTTTACTTTTTTATCTCTTCATCACATCATTTATATATATATATATATATATATATATTACTTTACCTTGATCTTTGTACCCAAAAGAAATGAGTAAATTATAGTGGAACGGAGGAGTACCTTATTACCATAATTTAATTACCAATTCTTAGAATTTTTACCTTAAAATAACTACATATAAATAATTTTAATACTAGTTGAGGGTGGAGTAGAACAAGTCCAGGCAAGATTTTAAAATATTTTGAATCAAAAAAAAAAAAAATTTGTGATAATGTTTATGGTTTAATGACATTCATCTTTAAAATACAAAAATATTTTGTATTAATGCTAATGATTTAATGGCATTGGTCCATCTATTTCCTAGATGTTGTTTTGTTGGGTTCGCTCTTAATCTCAGAATAAAAAAATATAGCAATTCGATTGTTAGAAACATAACAATGAACATTATTTAGCTCATTTTGTCATATGTAGGATAGCATAAAAACATAGCAAATAATATGTTCGTTTCATAATAAAAGACATTGAGCTGACTATAAAACGCATGGATCAGGATTTGAACATTTTCTGATCCACTTGCTGATTTAGATAAACTCACAAAATTTACATGGTTTCTAGTGATGGTATTATAATAGAAACATTGCAATTACAACTGTCAGAAAAATATGTTTGGAATTAAGTCATATTTATGTATGTAGTGGTTGTAAAACACACCCATCATCAGGTTTAAATAACTATACACAGTTTGTGAAAGTAATGAGAGAGGGTAATTAAGTTAAGACTAGTACTTTTCTGATACCAGCATCTACTAAAACTTTCTTGAAACACCTAACGACAAAAACTGACTGGTTGCAAAGTTTTAAATATAAACATTAAAATGACATGAGTTTGGCAAAGTTAAGACATCTCTATGCAATTAATATGTGAGAAGGATAACAACAAAAGACAATTCCTGAATCTTGTAAAGCATCAAATGTATAGTACAATGACACCCTTGTCACGCAAAATGACATTTTCCATGTTGTAGTTGATAAAAGTATTAAGAATTATGACTTACCTGGATGAATAGATGTCATCAGGGACCATTCACAAGAAGCAATCTAAGTTGGTTAACATGACCACAGGATTCTTTTTCCTTCGAAAGCTAACTTCTTGCAAAGTTGTGATTTGTGATTTATAAATTCAGCAAATGAGTCTCTTAACTGTTTTGCTCTTTGTAAGAATCAGCTCCGGAGAGAAATGCCTTTATTTCTTCGTCAGTTATTTACTTATTTTACGAAGAATTCACCCTGCATGGCAACAATTTAGATTATCAATAAAGAGATATAATTGGAACGCCACGTGGATAAATACTAGTGAAGAGTGAGGGCAAGAAGCATGCATGCAACTTTGCTTATTACAAATTACTTTCCAGCTTTGATGCATATATAGTTGCTTAATTTTACATCCAAATTTGAACATCATTTACTTTAACCAAATACATGGCTATTAGCCTATTATTATTAGATACTAAGTCAAGACTGACAAAATATGAGATATGTTTGGAAGATTTGATCTTTTCCTTGGCCATTTGCGCAAAATAGCATCACCTATTTCGAACGAAAACCAGATCCTAAAAGTCTTTATGCCTTTAAATATTTTACCCGCAAAGTACATAATACAATGATGTTTAGCAAACATACTTGAGGTTATCCAACTTAGAGAAATTAAAATTGAAAAGGATAAAAATAGAAAAAAGTGCATCTATGAACTTTGAAGATGTAGATCCTCATGAATTTAATATCTCGACTACAAAATAAGGTTGAGACCTTAACTAGAAACCCACACCTCAAATAGAAAAACTTGAGCTTGAAAATAAGTTACACAAGTAGAAATAATCTCTTCCAAAACTTCTCAAAAGTATTACTACCTCTGCCAGATTAAGGTCTTGAGACAGACTTCCGACAGACATTACATATCAATAATTAACTTTCTGTTAACATGTTCAAAAGTATAAGAACTGAGCTGTTATAAAAGCCAGCTACGATACAGGTCTACGGAAAAGAATTAAAGGAAAGGAAGAAGTGTGTATATACTTTCGCATGGAGTAGTGTGTTCTTTCCATTACAAAAATAAGGCATGCAGGACATATATATCCCTATACAAGTTTTGCCCCCAGAGAAAAACAGAGTTGAGTTTTAAGAATTCTATATATCTTAAACTCTTTACAAAAAAATTCAGTGACACGATCCAATCATATTCTGTGGGACGGGGCCCCTTAACCATTTTCCAGAACAGACAGCATGATTATGAGTCAAATGAGTTGTGATAAATTTAAATTTGGGCCTCGTCTTATAGCAGACCTTCCCAAAATTTAATTAACAGAAGCTGTTACACATGTGTCAGATATATATAACAGTAGCACATAAGACATGTAATTCAATTGCCTGGTTTTATAAACCTTTATCAGTTCTGTAAAGATGAAAGTTTAGCTAGAATTCTGAATCATACTTGGGTGATCAAACTTATTCAACTACCATATGGAAAATTAAAGGTGAGCAGTCAACCATTTGGTACCATCACCTTCATGTGGAAAATTATCATAAAATGAAGCATGGAAATTGCCAATACAGTATTTAGAGTTCCACAACAAAGAAGACCAGTGTTGGTAGAGGCAAAATACACCAGATGTGGTATCCACTATTTATGAACACAGTTTTCGCACAATAAACATTTTTCCAGCACGCAGAAGCCAAATAACGCTTAAATTGACAAAATGCGGTAAACGAAAAAAGAGATAAAAAGGGGAGAGAGAGAGAGAGGGTAACAGTTCGATACGGTGGTTCCGGTGGAGAGCATCCTGCATATTGTACCAATAAAGCATCGTCCACAGAAGCCTTGTAATCTAGGGCGACAATTCCGCCGATTTGGTGGCTGTTGCTCGGATTATACCGGAATTATGCAAAGGGAATGTTGGGTCTGGCACTTGGGCGGTGAAGTTCGTCACTGTCGACTGACGGCTATTTTTACCGAACATGCCCTTATGTTTGTTCTGGTTTTATCAGCTTTTTCTCGGTCCAAACTCTAAACCCTAAACCCAATTTTTTAAAATTTATTTATTAAAATAAACTAGTTTTTATAATACTGGTTCACTTTCTATGTTAATAACAATATAATTAATTTGATTTAAATTATTTGATTGATTTAATTAGGATATAGATTGATTTTTTAATTGATTAGATTAGATATCTCATTTAATTAGGGATTTGACCCACGGGCTTAAGATTTATTATTCAAACTATACGTTGGTCTCGGACGAGATGTGACAAGAGGTGTAAAGTCTAGAAGAGGAGTTCAATATATTTTACCACACTCAAAAACTTTTGCGACTCTTAGTGAAAAGTGTGAGGTCGAGAAGACTTTAAAAATCTTTTTCGAGATAAGTACTCAGAGTGTCTTAGTGAGATCACAGACTTCACAAATATCGAAGTCTTCGATGGTGCGGAAGTTTATCTCGTGAGTATATTTTGAAAAACCCTTTTAACGAAAATCTTTTATTAATACTTAGAGAGTTTTGTGCAGTTAACTATAAAGGATGATGAATTAACAGCTTAAGTGAATGTACGCAAAAAGCCGTAAGTGAATACAAGGCTTTATAGTGATTTGAATATAAAAATCTTATATCCACTCTCCCCGACTCCACAAGGGACTTCACTAACCAACGAATCGGTCTTTTCTCTCCCTAACTCCACAGGGGGACTTCACTAACCAACGAATGGTCTTTTCTCCTCAATCTCATTGAGGATTTGACCACATGAAGTTTTACAAGTTCCTACCCTTGTTACACGAGAAAATGATTTTCGAGTGTTTCAACGATCACAACTCTAAGATCTAGAAATAATCAACTTTTTCTTGTCTTGAGATAATGAAAGGTGATTTTACAATTCCAACTAAGAAATAATCATGATCTATTAGTTGTTCTAAGATAGCAAGAGATTGTTTCTCTAAGCTTGTGTCAATGCGTTTAAAGCTCTTGGAATTGTGATCGTGCTTGTTTGTTAGCTCATCATATTTTGTGTCTATTTTGAAAATATGTGTGTTCCATGCGCGAGCTAGTAATGATCACCAATATTTATAGAGATTGAAAAACTAGTCATTGGAAAAACTAGCAATCGATTCTCTATAGTTTAGAAAGTATCCATTGGTTGACTTGCTTGATTGGCTTGATTGATTTTCATCAATCAAGTCTTGATTGATTTACAACTTGATTGATTCAATTGATTGGTATTTTATTGGTCTTCCATATCTTTCTTGATTGCAATCTAGTTTTTATGCTTGAATCTTGATTTAATCATTAATTGTCAATCATGTCTTCTTCAAACTTGGAATTAAACGTTGATCAACTCTTGAACTCGGTTTGTTTCATTTAGGTGATCGGACTATCCATAATTCAACCTTGCCGACTTCAAGTCTTCTTGTGCATTAGTAGAGTCTTATACTCCGTGCCAAGTCTTCTAGATGAACTCTTATACTTCGAGGCCTTCTATCTTTTTGGCACGACGTCTTCTCGTCTCATTTGGTCTTCAAGTTTTCTTGTCTAGTCTATAAGGGTTTTTCCCTTAACAAAAGACTATCTAACTTGAACTAGATTATCAACTGACTAACAGGATCGGTTGGTCCTATTATAAATAGGTTTTAAACACATCATCAAACTATACAAATATATATTCTAACACTATATATATTGTACCAATGAGAATTATGAAAGAGGAATGAAAATAGACTAGTCTTTTGACAAATTATTGTCAATTTATCTTTCGAAAGCTTGCTAGCTGAGGTAGGATCTCGATTGTGGTTTCGTATGCTTGTCGGCCCGAGTTGGAGCGGCGAATTTACGGTGTGCAATCATTAGTGCTATCATTAAGAGTATTTCAAACCGCGATTGAAATATTGGGGTTATGAATACAAATGTGATTGGTAATTCCATGGATCAAATTAATGCTTCCATTGATCGAATTGAACATATCTTTGAAGCGAACGCTTGGCGATAAACCAAGAAAGGCGGATTACGATCAAAGAGGAAATCAAAGAAAGCCGACGAGAATGAAGAGATTAATTTCCAAGAATCTTGTTTCCAAAATTATGACCAGATTCAAATCATGGGAACAAGAAACCTCCGACGAATTCCAATAAATCAAATCGATCGCAGCTCGCAATCGAGATTGAATTTCAGCAGAAGGCCGCCAACAATTTTTAAAAAATGGGGGACCAACACATAATGACTCGGATCATGATGATGAAGACAGAGCACCCAAGTACGATGAGGTGGAAGGGGAAGAAACAGAGACCGATGATATAATAGACTTGCACCATTTGGGAAGGAATGTCCCCGTACAAAATGAAGAGTCCTCATTATGTTCAACGATGACGAAGGGAGAACACCGCTTAAATTTCATGATCAACTTGAAGGTATTGACGTGCTGATTTTTGTGGATAGTGAGGCATCATTAAGTTTCATATCGAATGATGTTGCACAAAAATTACAACTACCCGCTCCTCAATTCAAACCGTCTTTCGAATCAATTATGAAAAGGATGGACGCAAAGCATTGGCTTGTTGAAAAGCTATTTGGCAAGATGACGCAACGTGGGCATCGGTTGAGAATTTCTTTGGCGTAATTTTCAAATTTTAACCTTAAGAACAAGGTTCGTTTCAAAGACAAAGATGGTAATGATGAGATTGTATTATAGATAAGAACATATTAGAAATTGATTTAGATTACTTGATTGATTTAATTAGAATATAGATTATTTTTTTAATTGATTAGATTAGATATCCCACTTAATTAGTTCAAACTATGTATACTTTACTAATAAGAATTATGAAAGGGAATGAAAATAGATTTGACTTTAGACAAATTATTGTCAATTTATCTTTCGAAAGCTTGTTAGCATGAGTTAAGGTCTCAATTGTGGTTTCGTATGCTTGTCGGTTCGAGTCGGAGCGATGAATTTACGGTGTGAAAATTGCAATTCGCATCATACCATTCTAACATTATTTTTACTCATAATAAAATGTTTTAATTAGTTAACAACAAACTCTACAAATATTCAACGCAAATCTAGATACGGGAGGAAGAAGGCTGCCTCTGCCCACCTTCCGCCGTTGTCCGTCTTACTAAAATAATATTTTTGTTAATATATTTGTTTTACAAGATATACTTTTGTGTGTGTACCAATTGTACCATGTAACCGGTACACACGAGACCACTTCTTTTGTAATGTGAATTGTACATGGTAAAAAATCTAGAGGGATAAAAATTGAATTTTTCGATTAAATTGGTAAACTCGGCTTATCGGTAGAAAGACCGATATATTATCCGGTCAAGCTCGTGCACAAATTTATGCGATATCAATTAAGTTGATTTCAACTGACTAAAATATTTTTTACAAAGAAATAAATAGCTTATATAAACACAATCAATCTATCTCTGGGTTCACCAATTGAGAGGAGTGGAGGGACTAGTGCAATCTCCGCATGACGAGAAAAATTGATCTCCGTTCTCGTAAAGAGAAAAATTCCAGCAAAAATCCACTAATAATTTTTATTTTATACATAAAAATATACAAAATTACTCCTCATAACCCTAATCACTACTCTTCTTTCTTAAAGTGTGTACACTCCTTCCCGTAAAAGCCTTGGACGAATGGAGTACAATATAATGGATTTGCATATAGTACAACATTTTACAATCCTATTGGGCAGTGTCCGCCACAATAGCATATAAATAACCATTTGCACAAAGTCTCCTCAATCCAAGTGAAATGTAAGCTTTTTTGTTTTTATAAATTAGCATCATCTTCTTCTTGCTTTGTTTCTGTAAGAGAAAACAAACACTCACAAACATTGAAAAAGAAAAATAGTTATACAATCAGATGCACTACACACATATGGCTTAGAAAAATTAAGCACATGAATATTTCTTCATGCGTTCGAAAAAGCTTTCACATGTAGAAGGCACACACTTTAAAAAGAAAGAATAATGTTTGGGGTTCCGAGGGATAATTTTGTAAACTTTTATAAATTAAGTAAAAAAATTGAGTTATATGTATGTGTGAATCAAAAAGTAACGGCATTTATATAAATTAGTGAAAATTGTGAGGGTGAAATTTATAAAGAATTTTTCATTTTAAGGGTGCAAAACTTATAGTGGATAAATAAGAAAAAAGAAAAGTGTGAAAGGCTTGAAAAATTTTATGGGACGTAGGGAGTAAAAAAAGAGTTAAATGAAATGAAAGAAAGAAACCTTGAGTGGAGAAAATTTAGGGTTTGATGGACAATAAGTTGAATCATCAAAGCTTTGGGTGTTAACCTTGTACCGCTCTTGTTTAAGTTTGTTTGCTCCCATCAAGCGTCTCTTTTCACTCTCTTCGCACTCTCGTGAGTTAGATCCACCACATCGAAAGGTCGTGAAAACTCATATTTGAGCACTTTCGACACGTTTGAGGAAGTTATTTCCGCTTCTTTCTCCAAGTTACAAATTAGTATGAATTTAGTGCCACGACACGGTCTCATATCTTCATCTTGATTCATCCATGCGTTACAAATGCTAATCCTACCCGAGTCTTCTATATAAAAATAGAAAAATGAACATTTAGAATAAGGGGAAAATATGTAACCAAATTAAGAGATAAACTTTTTGAATGAAATGTTGCACAAAAATGTTCTTAATATGAATTTTAACTAAAGAATGCAGTTTGACAACTACATTCCATGTGTTTAGAAGGTTCGTGGCATTTGAAAACAGGCAAACCTTCATTTTTCGACATTAGACTTTTTGGCATCGTGATAGTGTTGACTTCCCGCAAACACGTTATGCAATCAATTAAAACTTCTTAGAAGTATGCCATTGTGTTGGTGGAACATTACCATTGTACAATTTCTCAAACTTAAATAAAGTAAATGAGTCGATTATAAATAGGTTCAAAAAAATTCAAAATTGCAAATAAGTTCAAAATATTTGCACAAAGAAAGACAAGATAAATTTATGCGGAAGTACAAAAATATTTGCACAATAAACTAATTTGTAATTTTGGATATTTTTTAACCTAATTGTAATTTTTCTTAAATAAACGTTTAAAATAACAATTGAAAAAGGGGAGAAAAGAGCTTCAAAGAACTCACAGCTTTGATAATGGTGTTGTAGAACTTGAAATCATCGCTAAAGGCGACGATTGTCCCGATTAAGAGCGAAATGGGTCGAATTCGCTCCACCGCTTTGGCCTCCGTCGAGAATTCAATGGCGTTAAATACGATGTTGTACTCCTCCCAATATATGAGATTTTCGACGTTGGCATTCAAGCAATGTTGTACCATGCACCGGCCCTATACTCCTTTGATTCAGTTTTTGACATGTATCTGTTCATGTACACATGTCTTTAGATAAAATGTGAGTGATAATAATCAAATAAAATCAAATATATACACAAGGAAGGAGAGTGTTAATATTTTAAGACAGTTATTTCATAATTTCAACATATTTGAAAAGAGATGGCAACAGGCGAGTTTGGAATGGGTTTGACCTGCTCCACTAGATATAATAGTGGACTTGGACGTGCCCCAACCCCGTGAACCCATCGCGCTCATATTTATTTTAAATTAATTCAAAAAATATATTTTTATATTAAAATTTCTAAGTATAGCATATAATTGTTCAAAATAACATTTAATATTTATCTAATACTTAAAATAACACTTTAAATTTATATAAACACAAATATATATATACAATCACATGAATATAAATTTATATAAGTACATATATATTTATATTATAAAAATAATAATAAATAAGTATAGCGAGTCTTAATACAAAGTTCGCGGTGTAAGTCAATAAAAACCAAGACCCATCTCAAACCCGATTGACCGAGTCCAAATCCATCCCAAACGATCGATTCAATGCGTTCCAGGGAACTCACCTCATTGTCATCCCTATATTGATAATATAGTTATCATATTATTTGACTAATTGAATAGATTTCAATGAAATTTTATAATTTACCTAGAATTTGGATCCGAGAAGATCCATAAATCAAATTCAATAGTGTGAAAATAAAATTCAATTCCAATCAAATTCAATAATTGTGAATTTGCATTGGACTCTGTTGTATCTGAAAAGAATTCAAATCCTAAAAATATGAGAAAACAAATATATATTTTGGAGATCTATAAATACAGATTTTGAATTTTCATACGACAGAGAAAACAATCATAGATGAAATATAAAACACAAATTTAATAAAATACAAGTTTGATTATATTTTAAAATTTTTAAAAAGAGCACATCAATTTTATAAAATAATAAAGAACATGATTCATAAAATTTGAAAGTACACAAATGAAATTAAGAATGAATTACCTATGTCCGAAGGTTGAAGAAACACATTGAAAGATAGTGGTAAGATGGCCGCACTATAAGAGAAAGAAGAGAGTGTATATTATGATTGTAGAGAGTGTATATATATAATATTGTGGGGTGGCTAGGGTTTTATTGAGAGGCTAGGGTTTCATTAGAGTAGTGTTAGAATTCTTATATAATGGGCCTAGTATGTATGGGCTAGGGTTTCAAAAATTGGAGGCTAGGGTTTCATTGAAGATAGTGTTAAAATTCTTATATAATGGGCTTAGTATGAACTAGAATTTCAATAAAATTAGGATAAAACTTTAATAAATATTTTATTGGGCTAGAGTTCCATTATTATTATTATTTATTTATTTATTTGGTTAAAGGGCTAGAGTTGCTGTAATAAATAAATAATAGAATTCTAATACAATAGGCTTAGAATTAAAAAAGCTAATAATAATAAAATTAAATTAAATATGAAAGATGGTATTACAATATGAGTAGAACATCTAATGGTTAATCTTTATTACACATTAATTTTAATTGTAATGGATTTTAAATTTTATATGAAATTTAGAAGAAAAATAATAAAGGTTGTGATTTGATCTTATGCCCGTAGGTGGACATCAATTTGTATGTCCACCACCAATCATGTGATGCCACATAAGTAATTAATTAAATAATAGTTGGCTCCCTGTATATGCGACATCACATGATAGACGATTGACATGCCATATAAGCGGTGGACATATAAATTGGTGCCCACCTTTGGGCATAAGATCAAAGCCGTAAAAATTGAAGTAAATTTTATATTTGTTAAGTTGCAATCCCATAACATAAATTATATCCAACTAACACGTGCTATCTCTAACCAATTATCATAATCATTCACCCGTGAAAGTTTGATAGTTCGAATCTTGAATTGTCATCAAGCTTAAATATTAATTTTAATTGTAATTAATGTTATATTTTATTTGAAATTTAGAAGTAAAAACGTAAAAGTTGAAAGTAAATTTTGTAATTGTGAAGTTGCAATTTCAAATCAATTATCATTTTTTTATATATGTGGAAGTTATTAGTTCGAACTTTGAATGATGGTGGATGAAAATGGTGAAATACAAATAGTTCATTAAATATTTGTTTATTACGTACACTTCATTAAATTGGCATATATTGATTGAATAGTTCTTCTAACTAATTAATATCATATCATAACAATACGTTTGATTGGATAATTGATCAAATATATATATATATACATATATATATATGTGTGTGTGTGTGTTGAGGTTAGAGTGAAAGATTTGAGAAATATTTTGCAAGCAAAAAAATTATGTATTAATGTTCATGACTTAATGATACTCACCCTCAAAATACAATTCTTATAAAACTTGATCTATATTGAAAATATAGATCAATTTAATTTTCAATTATCTCAACTAATACCTTTTAGTAATATAAGAAATACTCTTTCATTATCATGATCGATACTCTTTAGTAATATAGATAATACTCTTCAGCTTATCATAACCGATACTCTTTAGAAATATAGGACACACTCTTCAGCTTAACACGATTGAAATATTTTAATAATATAGATAATATCATTCAATTATTACAACCGATACCATAAACTCTTGTTCACAAGAAACTTTACCCTTTTATAATTGAGATATTCAACAAACCTCGAGTATCTCTTTACAACTTTTATTATCAACCTATATGATGTATTTAATAACAATGTTAGGTTTGTTATTTAATTTAAGTATTCAAAAGTAGGCATGACTTCGAAATTCTATAAAATTTAAAATATTTGTAAAGTACGTGTTTGTTTATGGAATTTTGGTAGAGCTGAGTTTTTTTTTTTTTAATGTCAAATTAATGTTTAATAATAATTTATATTATCAGGGGCGGATGCACATTAGGTCAATGGTGGGCTCAAGCCCAGGACAACTCAACTAAAAATGCTACTATACTATTAATTAGTTTTAATATTCACCCACCCAAAATTTTGACCCACCCACTCTATTAAAAAAATAATAATAATATCAAGTATAAACCGCCAGAACAAAGACATTCACATAGACATTAAAAGAGGATTTGAAATTATCTATGCAATTTTCCTCCAAATCAAATTCTTCCCCCAAAATATGCCCAAAGTGGATGATTTTCTTGGCAGATAGTTTGATATTTTATATTGAACAAGATCTTGTTAACAAAATAGATATAAATTCTATTATAGATGAATTTTATGTTATGAAGCCTCGTAGGGCACAACTTTGAAAAATATTAAGTTTTTGTATATTTTTGTATTGAGTTTTTTTTTATATATTTTCAGCCCACCCCATTATCAAATTCCTGATCCGCCACCGTATATTATATTATTTATTGTATTGTGTGATAGAAAAACAGATTAAAGAAAAGTGTGAATGGGGAAAAGTGGTAATAGATGTGCAACTGCAAGTATACTTTACAAGAGTTGATGTGAAAATCTAGAACTAAAATGGGACACATATAGCAAAATTTAAAATTCATTTACGTGAGTCCCAACATAAATATAGCCTAGATTTTGGACATATTTACACAAAGAAGACAAGATAAATTTGCATTTAATCACAAAAATATTTGCACAATAAAACTATCGCATTCAATTTTGGGTTACTTTTTGAAAATATTTGTAATAATTACTTGTTAAAATGTGGTGTTAATGACACGAGGTTAAAAAAATGCTTATGTTTCACAATACAATAATCATATTCAGATATCTATGTTACACAAAATCAGTAATTAATTTAAAACTCATCATACGAAAGAAAAAGAAAATCTCGTTTCAACTATAACAAGGTTTACACATATTTGAGAATGATTGTACCCCATTATCTCCAAAGGAACATGGTCGATAGTCTCAATTAGATGGATTAAACAAATAACAGTCAGCTATGTTTCTAACAACTTTTACAATCTTTCAAACTCCCAAACAAAACAAATACAAAGTCTTGTGTCCTGTCAGATACACGGTAAACTTACAAATGCTTGACTCGATACTTTTAATCAAATATGTGATACTTCAAGTGTAATTTTTCAATTTCTTCAAAATTTTGATACTCTTGGTCAAATTTTTTATACTCTCTGGCCAAATATGATATCATTGAACCTAATTGTTGATACTCCCGATGAGATTCTTAATACTCCCTCCGTCCCAAGATTAACTAGCATACCATTCATATAAAACAACTTTTGTACATATATTACTATGAAATAATTCTCACTCAAAACCGTTGAAAAAATCAATTGTGAAAATTGATCCGAGACAGAGGAAGTACTTTTTTTATTAAATATTTGATACTTTAATTTTTTCAAAAGTGATATCATAAGCATGTAGTGTATACGAAACATAAAATACCTACTCTAAAACAAAATTTATGTGAGACGATTTCAAAGTGAAATAACTCACAGACTAGAACAAATCAACATCCACCATTTCCAAAATGTTAGGCACAGTTGTAAAATTCTGGCCAGGCAGCGTCGGCGCTAGGCAGCCGGCCGATTCTATTGTTTGCAAATCCTATGTTTCTATTTTTTGCAAATCTGTTTTAGGCAGAAATGAGCCAAAGCGGGGCCGGGACAACATAAAATAAAAATAAAATGGACTGCCAAGACGCTAGGTGGCCCAAAACCGCCTGCTTAAACAATTTCCGACTTCTACAATCTTGAGTTTAGGATGCAACCACTACTTCATCAGATTTTATTATGTTTACCTTGTCTGATGCCAACAACTGCTAAGTGAAACAACAAATGACAAAAAAGACTGGTTGCTTCAGATGTGAACTTCAAAATGACGTGGGTTTGGCAAAGTTTTGACAAGTCAATGCATTTCATATTTGAGAAGGACAACGACCAAAAACTATGACAAAAACACAATTTCTGGATCTTACTAGGCATCAAATTTTATTACAACAAAAAAAAAAAAATTCACGCAAAATGACATTTTCCAAGTTGTAATTAATAAAAGTTTCAAGAGATTAAATATTACCTGGATGAGTAGACGCTATTAACAAGGAGCTATCTAAGTTATGGTCAACATAACTCCAAGATCCTTTTTCTGCAAAAAGCTAAACTCTTGCAAAGTTTTGATTCATGATTCATATATTCAACAAATAAGTCTCTTAATTGTTTTGCTCTCTTGTAAGATTCAGTTCCGGAGAGAACTACTTTCAGTTCTTCACTAGTTACTTTACGTGTAATTCGACCCTGCATGGCAACAATTTAGAGTATCAATACAATTTGAAAAGAGGTATAATTGGAACGCCACGTGGATAAATATCAGCTATCGCTCAGTAAATATACGCATGCATGCAACTCTGCTTATTACTATCTAATGCAAGATGTAAAACTTAGTCCGCAAATCCTTCATGGTGAATAGAGCTATAAATGAGTCAAGCCGAGTTGAATGCATTATTGTTCAAGCTTGTTTGAAATTTTATCGAGCTTTGATATTCAATATTTAAACTTGTTTGATAATTAATCGTGTCGAACTCAAATGAGCTTTAATCGAGCAACACGAGTCGAGCTCGAGTAAGTTTGAGATTTTTACCCTTGTTTTATTGTTTTTTTATGCTCGAGGTCGAGCCGAGCTTTAGACTATACCAAGCATAAATTTATGTTCAAGCTTGTTTGATGTTTATGTCGAACCGAGCTCAAACGAGCTTTTACCGAACGATCTTGAATCGAGTATCGAATAGATTAATTTGATTTTCAGCCCTAATGGTGAAACCATATCACAGCCCAACAAGCATATCTGTACGTTTATGTTCTCTTTCATTCAGAAAGCCTATAAAGTGACAAATAGAATTCAGTTCATCTCTTTCCCAAAAAAAAAAATAGAACCGACAAGATACAAGCCTTACCGGGTCATGGAGACTAAGTTCAATATTTTTGATCCAAATGTTCCTGCCTTTTCTGTAATAACCCACGGCCTGCATAAGTATATAGTTGATGACTACTAATTAGCATTAATTTTGCAAAACTCAATATCCAAGAATAAAATTCTTGCATAATAATTTCAGATTGTAAAGCAAGGGTAAGCATATCTATGAGTACAAAGTAAGAAACTAAGCACTGGATGCTACTTTTATGTTCATCGCAGTTCTATGGTTTGAATCAAATGAAAAGAAGACGAAGGAAGAAATCATGGTCTAGAGGAAGCATCACTGGAGGGTAAAATTCACTTCTTTTATCCCAATAGTTTTGAGGAAGTAATTATGCTCCCTCCGTCCACTAAAAATATGCTCGTTTAGTTTTGACAGGTTTTAAAAAACGTAAATAAAGTCGATAAAGTCAGGTTATTTTGGGGTATTGTGTGGTCCATTTATGAGTTAAGGGGTTGTTTATGAATATAAAATCAACATATAAAATCAAGTGATGGTTAAATGGTGAAGCAAAATAAATTAATGAGAAAAAGCAGTGTGAGCATACTTTTGGTGGACAGAGGAGTATATTATAAAGGTTAATTATTAACTTACTATAAACAACTACATAACTTATAATACTTTTTGTTGACAATATATCTGCTTCAACATCTCAGTTAGTATTGAGGACAGCCTTCTGCTAGCGTATTATCATATGACCACTCAATCAAAAAAGTATTATCATATGACCACTCAATCAAAAAAAGTATAACTCGGTTTTCTAAGCACAAACATGTGTCTTCATATTAGTGCCTCTATATTTGAAAAGTGTTGACTTTTACAACTTGGTAAACTTCCACAAGCTGGTCAAATTGATCCCAAGACAGACCAAGTTTCCTCACAGTAATGCAACTGCACAACATTTGTAATCAAGAATTTACAAGCACTAAAATTATCTTTATCAGAGGACGAAAAGTAAGAGTTGAAAGCTGAAAGGAAAGACAGAGAATAAGGTGATGTCAACTTGAATCAACCAAACAATTGATTAAAAACAACCCAAATTTTAGAGTAGGGAGAGGAGAGAGGAAAAAGTCAAACTTTTTTTAACAGCTCTCCAATGGGCATTGTTGCGTAACCTGAACTTTTAAAAAATTAATTAAATGGAAACAATTTTAAATGAAAAGTATAAGCAAAAGAACAGTAATCTTCACATTTATCATGATATTTAAACACAGAGTTAACAATGTCAAACAATACATATAGCTAGCTATATTTTCCGGAAATTAATCTTCATATACTGATTAAAACAGTCACTAAGAGGTCACGGGGCCTTACCATAACACTTGCACTGCTTTTCTTAAACTTAGCACTTTTAAGTCTTCCTCAGGAGAAGTATTTGGCCATGAAAATCTTTTAGAAAGTGAAAGAAATAAGTACAAATATTTGCTCTCTCAATAAGATCAAGCTCTCAATAAGATCAAGATAACATTATCAAGAGGTCAAAGAAATTGATTAGCTTGCTTATTTTCCAATAGGGCTTGTTATATGTAAAACCCATTCCCATGATTTCACCGTGCAAAAACCAAACCATTCAAATGATCCATGTCATTGCAGCTACCCACTTTTAAATCCCCAACAAAACTATCTTCCACTTTCAATCAAATAATAGTTTTGTCCGCCAGAACACCAGCCACACATGATCAAATCAAATTCTACTAAAAATGACGATTTGTAGCGTGGATATGAGAATTCATGAAAGACGTCTGTTTGGCAGAGCATATAAGCTCTTTAAAACAGCTTATAAACTGTTTAGGAGCTTATAAATTTTCACAAAGTGTGGTAAAATAAGACGTTTAATATAGCTTATAAGATACTAAAATAAGCTCTTTACAGCTCTTTATAAAAATAACCCAACTTCTTTTATAAATTTTTTAAGCTATATTCAAAAACAAAAATCACTCACCCAACCCCACCCCCACACCCCATCCCACCCAATCCACTCACCCTATCCCACACACCTGCCACCCCACTCCATCCCCCCACCCACCCCTTGACCCCACCCCCTTCCCACCACCATATCCCAACCATCTCCACATCAAATTATCAAAAAACTTATAAGGTTTATTAGACACTTTAACAACTTATAAGTTATTTAAAAATTACATTGTATAAGCTCTTGAAACAATATATAAGATGTTAGAGCTTATAAGACGTTTAAGATAAGTTTAGCAAAACGGGCGTCTCATGATTGTTATCAACTATAACAATATGTTCAAGTTTACTGAAACTATTGATAAATAGCAATATGAACTTCTGGAAGAAGATGGAGATCTGGAGGCAACTTATACCACAAATTATACAGCTAAAGAATACACCCTCCTATTCAAAATGTATGCCATTTTGGATCAAAAACACAAAATTAAGAAAATTATTGACTTCCTATTATACCCTTAATCAATTGCTTGGAATTCTAAATGAGACGTTGAAGACTTTACTAAACATATTATTTTTAATTGTTTTAAGAGTAAATTAGGAAGAAGTGTAATAAATTAACATTGTAAAGTACAAAATGCCATTTAAATTGCAAATAAGGTGAAGAGTCAAAACATAATTTAAATTGAATAGGGGAGGTACCTTCCCCTTGAAGACACAACTATGTGGTTATTATTGCCCAAGAATTCATATATGATTTGAACCTTCTTTTGACAGTCCACCACGATAGCACCTCTTGCAAATGGGTCTGACAACAGTCTTGGAAAAACATATGCTTCTGGCATAACAGCAGTTTGCTTGTAAATGAAGTTCTTGATTGCTGAAGGACTTATGTCTTTCTCCAAGTTACTTATCAGTACACTATAATGACCGCCATATGTAGCTATACCATCGGTACTGCAATGTTTAGGCCCCATGTCTTCATCTTGACTTGTACATTGGTTATAATTATTAGCCCTCCCTGAATCTGCCATATAAAATTAATAAAAATATATAGAGGAATAAAAACAAGAAACGATGTAACCAAATTACGAAAAATCCTTCCTTCATGATATTTTTTCTGTTTATGCATCATGGAACTTCTCACAAATAAGATTACCAAATAAGATTTTATCGTCTCAAAATACCTTTCACTTTCTTTTTCGTCCGTCCCACAATACCTTCTTTCACACCCTTAAAATGGAAACCCTTTCATAAACTCTACCCTCACAATATCTTCAATTGTACACAAAATGTCATTATTTTTGGGCCCACACACAGGGGCGAATCTAGGGGTACAAGGGGGCTGCAGCCATCCTTGGATTTTTGAGTTTATGTTAATATGTGTATTTATTTTGTACTACGGCCCCAACAATGCATAAATCCTGGATCCGCTATTGCCACACATACACTCAATCCAACACATTTATTTACTTTATTTTTTATCAGATCATTTATTTACTTTATACATAAAGGTTTACAAAATTACCCTAAATCCCAACTCATTCTTCCACTTTCTTAATTTGTGTGTCCTACCTCCTATGAAAGCTTTTACGGGAGGGAGGAAGCAACATATTGTGAAAATGAACCTATACTTCACAGCACAAGAATGTCCTTCCCTAATGAAATTCCGACTGTTAATAATGGAGCTTCTCATAAAGTTACAGCATTTTGTGATAATTCACCAGTACTGCATATGATTAGAATGTTCTTAAATATTACAGAGTACTGCTTAATAATTGGATTCCTGAGCATTTACAACAATTGAGAAAAAGAGCAGACCTTCACTTTTTCCCATAAGACTTTCGATCTCCTGCAAATAGGATAAACAATCAAATACCCAAAAAAGACAGAAGAGAACAAAAAAACAAACAAGATAAGGAAAACAGTGGCATTCAGAAATTTAACACTAAGTCTTACCAAGGGTTTGCTTCTGCATGATCCAATAGATTTTTCAACAAACACATGGCTATTATTACTAGATGTTGAGTCAAGACTAACAGAAGCTGAAATACACTTGGAAGATCTGATCTTCTCCTTGGCCATTTTCGCAAAAGCAGAGATTCTACAATCAATTTCAGTAGCAGATTCTAAAGTGCATATACTTGCAATTTTAGCAGCAGTTAAAGTACCATGACCACGCCCATGTTGCCAGAACAACACGAAGGTGCACAAGCATTCCTCTTCTCCATCTGAAAATGAATGTGCCCGGCGGCTCACCTGCCAAATTTAGGAAGATGCAACATGAAATGGTTTAGGAATTAAAGAACCCAAAAATAAGAAAATAAACCAGCTAGATTCCCTTAAGAGGTCATTAAGATCTTTGCTTCAGATATATTGAACCACCAATTTCAAATGAAAGTCATATGCCTTGAAATATTTTATCGCAAGTATTTAATACAATGACTTTTTACATAAATACTTGAGGATATCCAATTAGAGAGATAGAAATTGAAAAGGATATTAACAGAAAGAAGTGCAGACTTTCCATCTATGAAAACATTGAAAGATGAGATTGTAATAAATTTAATATCTTGACAACTAAATGGTGTTGAGATATCAACCAGAGGCCCACACCTCAAATTTAAAAAAAAAAAAAAAATTGAGCCGGAAAATAAGTTACATTTTTTGATAGGGGAAAATAAGTTACACAAGTAGAAATAATCTCTTCAAAAATTTCTCAAAAATATTACTCCATTTTCCAAAATTAAGGTCGCAAAACACACTTCCAACAGACAACTGACAAGACAAACCAATTTAAGCTGTCAGCAATGCTTGAAGCTTTAAGGTATGTGTCTCAAATTAGTACAAGTAAGTACGGCATAGTATTTGAAATTTCAGACGACCATAACTACCATGAGCAAGGAGATTATTTCATCATAAAGAACTCATGACACATGTATGGCCCATCTTTGGAAGCTTCAATTAGAGAGCATCAATCATTCTTCATTATATTTTGCAGGTGTGTGTATTAGTCGATGGTGATTGTGGCATTGTGGCTCCTTAATTTAAAGGATTTATTTATTTTTCATCAAAAACAGCATGAACAATAGCTACTCTGTTTGCAATCAGCATGTTGTGTACGACAATTTGACTGCAAAAAAATTTAACCTTGTACCAAACATACCATTTAACAAAATTAAAGATGCAACCAAAGGTAATTATATTTAACATAGAATTCCTTCTTCCCCTGGGTCATCTTTCTTTGATCGATCCAACTGAGATGCCTCTCTGGCTACAATAAAATTGTTCAGTCATTTGGTTCAATATTTAAGATTAAGGAATCCCTGAATGTAAGAGCAGAATTCACATGGATTCCGTAGTATGAAACATAGATTTCAACGTATAGATCTTCGCTGAGAAACAGAGTTGTGTGTCAGAATTCTATAAATCATCTTAAACTCTAACACAAAAACTTAAGTGAGATGGTCGTATCATATTCTGTAGGACATAGCCCCATAACCATTATCCTGACCCGATATGATGGTTATGAGTCAAATGAATTGTGATCAATTTAAATTTTGGCCCGTCCTTAAGGAGACTTCCCAAACTCTAATTAGCAAGAAGTGTTACACCTGTAACAGATATATAAACTAATAGCACGAAGACATACTTATTTCAAATCAGAGGCAACCTGATTTTATACACCTTTAGTTCTGTAAAGGAAAACTTTACCAAATATATCTGATTATACTTGGATGATCACAATTACTCAACTACCATGTGGAAATTTACAAAGCTGGGCAGTGGTGATCCGTTTGAAAGGTAAACATTTGGTACCATGGAAACATATCATTGAAACTATAATAAAAGAAAGCATGTAAAATGTCAATGCAGTATTTAGAGTTCCACAAATGTAATCTCTATAACAGAGCAGATCAGTTTCGGTTCCAAATGAGCCGCGACTAATTCTCTTCCTGCACTTCCATTTCAAAGTTTTATGAGGCAAAACACACCAGATGTGATGTCCACTCGCACAATAAACCTTTTCAAAATAAAGTATCGCATTTCCAGGGCAAAATTTTCAGCGTGCGAAAGCCAAATAACACTTAAATTGACAAAATAAAAATAAAAAGGAGAGGGTTAAAGCTCACCGCTTCAATAACAGCGTCGTAGAACCTGAGATCATAGTCGCCGATCCCATGGGCAGCACATACGGTGGTTCCAATGGAGAGCTTCCCGCACTGATCATCCTGCACCTGCTGCGAAACGGGTCGGAACCGCGCCACCAACTCCTCCACTTGTACCTCCGTCTGGAAACCGGCGGCGGAGAGAACGATCTCGTAACGTGTCGGCGAGCACAAGTATTTGACGGTGAGCGTCTCGGCGTCAGCGTCCAATACGACGTACACATTGTACCAAGCATCGTCCTCACCAGCCTTGTACTCTAGATCGTACAGCGACGGCAATTCCTCCGATTTCCGTAATTTAGCCATTAGAGCATCTGCCGTAATTTCGTACCTGTTGCTCGGAGAATATGGAAATTATGCATGGAGAGAGAGAGAGGGAGAGAGAGAGGAGGAGGAATGCAGGGATTGGCACTTGGCAGTCGGGGGTGAAGTTAGACAGTCGAATAAGGGATACTTCTCGGAGAATAAATAAAAAAACACGTATAAGGGTGTTGTATATATTCAATTCATATAAATGTTACTCATAAATAAATTGGGTTCACCCTTTTATAATAAATAAATTATTTTCTAAAAGTAATATTTCTTACGACTAAAGCATACTATAAAATAAAAACAGTATTTTGTTATTTGAATATTATGATAAATTTATTATGAAACATTGCATATAAAGTTTTGTCTTTTTATAATTATTTTGTTTTTGTATTCTAGATATTTTGTTAAAGTATTACTCTCTACTTCCCAATATTTCTTTCATAGGGAGGGAGACATAATTATTAGAAAAAGGGGATAAAGTGTAGGAGAGAGAGAATAAAATGTAAGGGTATTTTGGGTGGTTCAATGAGATAAAGTGTAGGAGAGAGAATAAAGTAGAATAAAACAAGAGTGACATATTTTAAATTTAAATGGTATTATGAGGTGTAATTTATGGAGGGTATTTATTTTTAGTGTATGAAAGTAATGTTGCGACGTCCAAATAAGGCAAGTGTGAAAGTAATATTGGGACGGAGGAGCATTTTTTATTTTCTTTTACTTTTAGTACTCCCTCCATTTCATACTCATTTTGAAATTAACTGTTTGATACAAATTTTAATATAAGAGTTGTTTAATAATATAAATTATTTTTTTATGGGGGTATGGTAATTTTTTCAACTTTAATAAAAGAGTTGTTTAATAGTATTAAATTGAGTTCGTGTGGGAAAAGAGTGGCATGTGGTGAATATTGTAGTGTTTGATGTGTGTGGGATAGATAAAAATTAAAAAATTATTTTATTACTATTTAAAGAAATGATGCAATAAATATGAGATGGACTTTTTGGCAAATATCAACGAGTATGGGACGAAGGGAGTACATGTTTTCTTAGTGTTAAAAAGACTTAGTACCTTCTGTTTTGCACAATTAATACCAAAAATTTGTTCCGGTCTTTACCAAATATTTTGTAGGAATGGGAGTATTTGATTTTTTTTTATACAATATGGATTCTCAGATTTTAAAATATTGAATTTTTATACAGTAATTAAAACTGTTGAGAGGGGTTGGTGAGGCAAATCAAAATTTTGGACTCAACTCAATCAACCTTTATTTTTTAATATTTTTATTTATTTTAAATTTAAAAGCTCTAGTCAGATTTTTTTTTTTTTTTTTGAAAGGAAAAATAATTTTAGTCAGATATGTATAGCTTGGAAAATATAATTAATATCGCATTCATACAAATATAACAATAATAAATAATAAATAAATCCTCTTATATATTCATTTTCCTAATTTATTGGGCCGATTTCGTGCAAGACGGTTGTTGGGCTGCTTCTTTATATTTTGGGTTTGATTTTTATACATTTCTACGTACAATTACAATTTTCTATTAAAAAAAAAAAGATTTAAAATTTAGCGGGTGTTTACTTCACGGGATAAATTGATTGATTGTTTAATCCTAAGTAATATTGTGTTTGCTTGGAGGGACTCTGGCCCAAGATTAAAATTGAGTCCGGGACCAAAAGTAGTTTAATCCCATATTTTTAGGACAAACTAATCCGGCTATGGTGTTTGGATTACCTTGTCCCAAACCGAAAATTACTATATTATCCTTATATTTTCTACTATTGTTTTAATTGTTGAGGACAAGAATATCATTTACCTATCAATCCCACGTAATCCATCAATCCAAATGCAAAATTATTTTTATCATTACAAAATAAAAATAAAAAAACAATCCTACAATTCAAACATATATTTATTTCAAATATATCAATCTCAATAGTACAATCCAATTTAATCTATCACATCTAATCAATCTCGTTTCGTGAAACAAACAACCCTTAAAGTATCGAGTTAGTATGAAAACTAACAAGTATTTTTAAAAAAATAATTATCACATTTTATATTTTATTTATTATATTGTCACCAAAAACAAGTTTTATCCAATTTTCTATGTCTTTTAATTACCATAATACTATAAAATAATTTTATTAAATATAATGCTAATAAATAATACCCACGTCAACCTCATGTTGAGTTAAATAAACAGTTAACTATAAAACGGAATATTAAATTAAACCTAATACGCGTGCTTCACATTATGATAAATAAAATATGTAAAAATTCATATAAATTTAATAGTTACTTATTTCATCCTATAAAACTCTTTAATTGAGAGTACATATTTTTCAAGAAAAAATAAATAATAATTGAGATTTCGATGGGTAACTTAATAAATTTTTATGTACTCCTCTGTCCACCAAAAGTATGCCCACACTATTTTTTTCATCAATTTGTTTTGCTTCACCATTTAACCATCACTTGATATTTTCATATGTTGTTGATGTTATATTCATAAACAACCACTTAACTCATAAATGGACCACACAATATTCCAAAATACTCTTACTTTATCTACTTTATCTATATTTTTTTAAACATGTCAAAACCAAACGAGCATACTTTTAGTGGACGGAGGGAGTATAAAATAAAAAATTTATTGGATTGTGTGTATGTATGAGTACAAAAATAATAATTTTTGTGTAAATTAATAAATATATGAAGATATAATTATAGAGAATTTTTCATATAAAAGGTGTGAAATTTATCAGAAAAAAAAATAAACATCAACTAAATAATAAATTCCACCAACCAACTAAAACGAAAATATAATTATTGATTATTTCGCTGAAGAGAATTAACATGAAGTACGAGTTATCTATCTATAAATGTGACATTGATATCTGCAGGGGAATGTGTTTGCACAGTACATTTTCCCTGCCAAATGAAATAAATATGCTACTCATGAAAATTGATCACACCCCATTATTGAAAAATCATGATTATTATCGAATTGCATAAACCCATAATAGTAATAAAAAAAAAAAGTTAAAATTCAATTTCACAACTTAGGTGGCGTTTAGTTAAAAAAATCAATAGTATTGAGAATTAGAATGAGTACTAGATGACCTCCCACGTATTACGCGGTATTTTCGTTAAATAAACTTTATAGTATAATATATTATATATATATATATAATATTTTTAAATAATAATATATATATATATATTAAAATAATGTATATGTATAAAAAAATTGTAATTATAATATTAAATTTAAATAATAGTAATATTAATTGTATGACAATTCATGCCAGGATTAAAATTATTATAATTATGTGAAAGAATTTACTACAAGATTTGTTTCAAATTTATTTTATAATTAATAAAAAAAAGGAGACGATTAATAGAACTTTTTTATATAATTGATGCGTAAAATTACTCCGAATAATATATATATATATATATATATATATATATATATCGTATATTTACAATAAATATCATATATTTTTTATAAAAGTTAATACAACCACAATTTTTCTTACATACATTTATAGGCTTAAGTTAAATATAATTTTATGTTTACAAATTGTCATATGATAACACTTTTTAGATATAAAATAGATATTTAAAATATTTAAAGATTTATATATTAACTTAGCTATTAAAAAATATACATATTGTGCAAGAGGTCTAAGGTTCAAACCTCCATAGAAATATATTTTTAATTAATTCCTATATTAAAATGCCACATAGATGTCATATATTAATTATAAATCAATAGGAAAATGACACATAGATTATTAACATATCTATTTAATAAGAATATGACACCTCATTCAAATTAACCTCATGACGACGTCTAAGCAAAAACAAACTCCCTATTAATAATATAGGGATAAGACAATTAAGATGGTTAATGATTAATAACGCTTTTTCCCTCCAAAATATGGTAGTAATTACTAATTTACTATTCATTTTGATTAACTTTTTTCATTTCTACCGTCATTTCTCCTTAATCATTCTCCACCACCAACAAACTTCTTTTGTTTTATTTTTTTCCAAAATTGAAGCACAACATTAATGATGTAACCACCATGAAAGTATTTTACCAACAAGCTTCTTTTGTTTTATTTTTTCTAAAATAGGAGCACAACATTAATGATGTAACCACGATGTAACCACCATGAAAGTATTTTACCAACAAGCTTCTTTTGTTTTATTTTTTCTAAAATAGGAGCACAACATTAATGATGTAACCACCATGAAAGCATTTTTGAAGCACAGATAGAAACTAAACTACAATTTTATTTGCATTCTCATTGATCAGCTTAGAACTAACACCTCCTTAGCACCATTCCAAAAATTTTAATTTTTAGACTAGTCTTATAATTTATAAATGATCCGATTTTAGTCCTATTTTTATGGAAAATTAAAATAATATCGTATGGACTCATTTTTTTTTTTTTTTGCACTATACAATGTTATTTTTATTTTTCGGCGAGACCATACAATGTGATTTCTGATATTTAGGTGAACGTGGAAACAAAATTAATAAGTTACGAGGCTAAATTAAAAATTCTACTTTTTTAGAATCTTTTACAAGAAAATCAAAATTTTGGGACGAACTTGAATTTTAACAATTAAAAAAAAGAAAAAAAAACAAAACAAAACCCAGAATCTCTCTCCTCCAAAATCTTGCCAAACGCCCTTGCAAAAATAAATAAAGTAAAAAAATGGTAAATTGCAGGAATGGAATATGTAAAAGAATGATCTTTAAGCAAACATTTTGCTAAATATTTGTAATCAAAGCCGCATGATATATTTCACACATAATTACGCCCAAAAAAGTGAAATCATCAACTGCATTAATTCCTAAAAAAATGATGATGATGTGCAACTATGTGCAGAAAAACCCAAAATTTCCATCATCAAAATTGAGGGCATAGCTCAATGGATCATAGCAGAAGCTAAAATCATGTCTCCTCTGTTTCTTCATAATCATCATCAAGCTCTTCTTCTTCTTCATCTCTGCTCTCACTCTCCACACAATTTTCTTCAGCATTTTCTTGCCATAGCCTGCATTTGAATCACAATACACCACCACCACATGATCAACTACACCCATGTTCTTCTTTTGTTTGGGGGTGTGGAGGGGTGAGAGTAGGGGTGTATGTATATAATGAGTGAGGGGTGAGTGGGTGGCAGAGAAGTGCAGTGTGCCTTTTGGTACAGTGTGGGTGTATGTGTGGGTGTGCAGAGATAGAAAGATGGATGCAGTGAGACTGAGAGAGACGGATGCTGCTGCCTTTCTGTGCTGTCTTTGTCCACTATTGCTATTCTCCTGCTTTGCCATTTCAAAATATAATTTGGAGGATGTATATGTAATTAATTAGCAATGTGCATGGTGTCATATAAATTTCATTACTTCTTATAATAACATGCTAAATTATTAGTAATCCGTGGATGTATCTTGCAATTTAAGTGTTATTTTAAGGATTTTAATCGGTATAAGTTCTTAAAGATATGTTAATTATTAATTTCGGACTGAAAGATAAAATTTATCAATTCGGGACCTAAAAAATAGGACAATTATTAATGCCTTAATTTTAGGTCCTGCATTTATAAAATCTTTTAATATAAACATCTTTTAGGTCTCGGATTGATAAATTTTATCTTTCAGTCCCGAATTGATAATTAATATATCTTTCAGGACTAGTACCGATAAAAACTCTTTTTTAAATAGTTATAGTTGTTTTATTTGTAGTTACGGTCATTTGCCTTGAATAGTTACAGTGTCCAACAGTTGTTTAGTACAGATAGTGTTAACTGCTCAATAAAAACAATTGTACACTTATTTAAAATTGCACTGGAATTGCACGGTATACCAGTTAAATATAAGATCTTATCAAATTGTTGGAGCAAGCGCTTACTGGAGCAAACTTTTTTAGTGACAATAAATTAATATTTTCGTAAAAATAATTAATATTAACAAACAAGTATGTTTAATTACTAAAAAAATTAAATAAAAAATACACTTGAATGGATTATTCACCTTATGCATACAAGTTTTGTCAAAGTTCTGAGACTTAATTGCGATAAAGTTACAACATTTTCACAAAATCACAATTTAAATTTATTTTACAAATCAAACCAACAGACTGACTTGTTTCGTCCCAATGAAAATATCTCAATTCGTCATTTTCAACCGTCTCAATTAAAGTGTCTCATTCTTTTTTTGTAATACCCCAACAATATATTTATCTATATACTTCATATATATTTACACAAAATACCACTCATTTAATATATTTAAATATATTTTTATCTTCCTCAATCACATCACTTGTACTATATTATTATTTTACTACATTTCTTAAATATTGTATCAAAAGATCGTGGAACACTTTCATTGGGACGGAAGGAGCAACATATTTAGATTTATTCGTATGACAATAAATAATTAATCGTTATCTTTTAGTAGGAACAAATCTATCCGTTAGTTCAAATTGTCAAAAAAAAATCAAAATTTTATTCACCAAAATTTTAAATTAAATCACAATTTGTAAAAGTTCAATAGTTCTAAAATACTAGAATTGAACTTGGTTATGGCTCGTTTGTTTTAATGGTTTTTATCCACCCTCTTCCCATGTGACCAATTTATTTGATAAATAAGATTTCTTTATCAGGCTGATATAAATTGAAAATAGGATAATTTGAGTAAAAATATTCATCCTTTCTAATAAGCAAACATGTTCTTATATCAGTATATGAATATGTAATATGGGTGTGTGAAGATACAATCATAAACCCTAAAATAGGAAGGCAGCTTTATAGAGCAAATATTAAATAAATTCCATGTATAGCAAGGAACCTATTGTGAGTAGGTGTATAGACATGTTGGAATTTGCTATTCAAACCTTAATAACTTTTAATTTATTACATGTCATCAGATTTGGTTTCATTCTTGGGAGATGCGATAGATTTGGTGCATAAGCCTACACTTTTTGCTTTTCATATATGCAGTAAAATTGTCTTCATTTGACCAATCTACTATCATATTAATAAGTCTAACCTATGCTTTATTCTTCATCATTGCTATATCGTATCAAAGTATATATTATTTTAGATTAATGCACTTGTATTAAAAAAATATTTTGGTCATTTCGGGATTAATTTTACACTTTTTTTGTTAGTTCTAAAAATGAAATACTTTCCGTAAATTACACTTTTATAATATTATTTATATTTTAAAAATATTACTTTTGATTTATTTTATACGCTAAATTAAATTTTCTTAATAAGTGTGTCACTTCAAATGTGAAAATTATCACGGGAGGGAGGTAGTAATTGACTTCCTCTTATACCCTTAATTAATTGCATTGAAATTTTACACAGTGACTTTGAATGTTATTATTATCTAAGTTATTTTTAAAAAGCTTAAGGAGAAATTGGAAAGAATTACAATTAATTAACATTGAAAAGTGCAAAACGATATTTAAATTGCATGTTATGAATAGTCAAAACGACATATATTTGAAATAGGAGGGTATATGATTGTTGTATAATGGAGATTTAATTAAATCATCCAACTCTCATGCAATTAAAATACATTTTAGACAATCACTTTTATTTTCACTAAACAATCATAACTATTTTCATTATATAATTACGGTTGTTAAACTCTAACCGATTGTAACTATTTAGTGAAAATAATTGCATCTGTTCAATAAAAATAAAAATAATTATTTATAAAGAGTATGTTTTGTGTGAGACCGTCTTAAAGTGAGACGAAACATAATTTGGGTATGGAACTTTAGTAATTTGGTAAAAGTGAGTGTTAATTTGGGCTTACTTTTGAACCGTCTGGTTGTCTCACATAAATTTTTATCATTCAAAATTACATTTGAATTACACAATACACCCTGACTTTCTCAAATAATTAAATTGTGTTGCTATTTATTTTATAAGACGAAATTGAAATATAGTCCCTCTTGAAGTACTCACTCTCTCCCATAGAAACTTTCACACTTTCCTTTTTCGTACGTCCCATTATAAGTTTCATACTGTTAAAATGAAAAACCCTTTATAAACTTCACCCTCACAATTTTCACTAATTTACACAAATGTTATTACTTTTTACTCTCACATACACATAACCCAATAAAGTTTTTTTACTTTATACATAAAAGTTTACAAAATTATCCCTCAAAATCTTAATCATTACTCTTTTTTCTAAAAGTATATACCCTCCTACATATAAAATTTTTTTATTTTTTCGGGACGGAGGGGTATATTTTCAACATGACACACCATGTCCGATAGTGCAGAAGATAAAATATAAATTGAATTAGTAAATATATGTATTTAAATTGAATTTTAATTGTAGAAATGATGTCCAAAAAAAGTTGTGTTTGAGAATATATTCGAAAATGACATAATATTATTATCATTTGTTTTAAATAAAAGGTTTGTCAACATCTTTTCCCCAATTTTGTGATGTATCCATAAAGAGAAAGAAGTTATGAAAGAATATTGACAGATGCAGGGGAGGGGCCAGGCCTGGGTATTCTCGCCTTTTCCCGATATCCTCAACTTTTTTTTTTTCTTGTTTTTGTCCTTTTACATGAGTTTTTTCATTTCTCCTCTACATTTTTTTAAAGGTAAAAACCTTGGTCGAGTTGATAGTCACAATAATAAAATAATATGTGAAATATAAAAAATAGGACCTACACATTATTTTATTATTTTGTCTATTTTTTTCCGAATTTTACAACAAAAAAATGGAGAGGATCCAAATCCATTGACAATCCAAAGAACAACTCTTATAGTATTCTAGCGAGGAACCGCTATCATACGAATTTGAATTTGAATTTGTGACGCCGGAATATCTTCATTCCAATAAAAGAGAAAATTAATGGGCCACGAATCCAACAAAGAGCTTGTAGTATTTTAGCGAGGAACTATTATCGTATGAATTTGAATTCGTGACATCGGAATGTTTTCATCCCAATAAGAGAGAAGATTAATTGGCCATGAATCCAATAAGTATCTGTCACTACATGGATTCGAACCCGTGACGTCGACGTGTTTCCACCGTCAATCACCTTGTCGCCGATCAATCTGTCTATTGCCCCGGGGCTCATCTCTCCTCTTCAATTATATTATTATTTATGATTTATTGTTGAAATATCGTTCACGGTAGTAATTATTTATATATTAAAATATTTAATTTGCATACAATGTTCCTGACCCACCACATAAAAACAAAGGGGCACTCTTGTGTGACACCGCATGAAACGGATATGAGATGGAGTCACTTATTCATAAATTGTTATCGCTTTTCATAAAATATTATCACTTTTCAATTTGTTATCACTTTTACACTAATTTGTATTATTTTTTAAGAAGTGATAATAATTTATTAAAAAGTTACTTGATCTCATGCATGAGACCGTCTCATACAAGTTTTTACCAAAAACAAATAAAAAATACATAATTAATCTTGTTAAAGTGCATACTTAGCTTAAAAATTATTCTCAATGTCCAATTCAGTTTTCATACTCTTTTTTATTTTATTTTTTTATTCAACATTTGTTTTCACACTCCGAAAAATGAAATATTTTCTAAACGTCATCCTAACAATATTCATATATATTTAAACAAAATATCATTATTTTTACATTCAATTCAATAATTTTTTAGACAAAAAGAGAAAAATTTAATCTTAAATTGAGAAAAAATAAAAATTAGACCCTAATTTGAGACACTTCAAAATTCAAGACTTAAATTGAGACTCAATCTAAAAGCTGAGCCCGAAATTCCTCCATTATATTTTATGTGTCTCATTCTTTATTGTTCATGTAAAAAAGACACAAATTTTAATAAAATAAATATTTATTAATATTAAAAAGTACTCTCTCCATTCCGTAAGAATTTGCACCATTTGGTTGGCACACAAAAATAAGAAAATAAAGTAATAAGTTGAATTTTGAGAGGTAATTTTGTAAATATTTATGTATAAAATAAGAAATGAGTTAAATTGTGTGCATGTGTGAGCCCAAAAATAATACTCCCTCGGTCCCAGATTAGTTTTCGAGTTGACTTTTTCAACGGTTTTTGTGAGAATTATTTCATACTAATATATGTACAAAAGTTGTTTTATATATGTACAAAAACCGTTGAAAAAGTCAACTGTAAAAATTGATCGGGACGAAGGTAGTAAGATTTTGTGTAAAATTGTGGAAAGTGTAAGAATTGAGCTTACGGTGGATTTTCTATTTTTTGGAGTGTGCAAATTATTTTGGAACGTCCAAATAAAAATTGTGCAAATTATTATTGGACGGAGAAAAATATAAATTTAAGATAAATTAATTATTTCTACTTTATTGAAGATAGATTGCTTTAGTTTAAAAAAGTAAAGTTGATCATTGAATGATTGTGATATAAATAAAAGATATTTGAAAGAATTTAATTTAAGAGAATAAAAGTAATCTTTTTGTCATTTTACGTATGGAAAAAAAAATTAAAAATCTTGAACAATAGATAGAAAAATGTTAAATGAAATAGAGAGAGTAGGAATGAACGCAAGTCTTGTATGATAATGTCATATACATAAAATATGATCCTTTTGCAAGTCCAAAGTTTAAAAGCATTCACAATAACTCAAAAAAAAAAAAAAAAATCTTTGTAGAAGTAGTGTTATTGAAGAGAGGAAATTGCAGACTCCAAATATTTTATCTGCCTCAAAAGAAGAAGAATCTAGTATAGAAAGAGTTGATTGAAGTCAATAATATCAATCAAATAGGTGTCTTGTCTGTTTCAGATCTCAGGTTACAATCAGTAATTTACTGTATAAATCACCAGGCAGGTAAGAATGAAAAGAATAGATAAAATGTTATTTATATGCCTGTCTATAATCCAATTACACAGCAGAGATCACCCTCTATATATATATATATAAGTAAGATTTCCAGAAAACAAAAAACAAGCACAAGTTGGAAAATGAAAGGAACTTAGCTCAGGCCATTATAGACACATCTTAATTGCTCAAGTCCCCATTAGTATGTACAGCATTCGAGCATATTAATTTAGGAGAAGTGAGTGAAACGTATAGTTACCGTCGAGCAAACTCGTGCCAGTGATCATAAGAGAAAAATATGGACTCATCAGTTGATTGTGTATTAACGGAATTCATCGTGTAATCCATAATCACCATCGTCATCCTCACTGAATACAGCACTGTAGAAAACATATGGACTCTCGATGACCTCCGCTAAGGTCAGACGTCCATCCTTGTCTGCATCAGCCTGCAAAATTAGGAAGTGGATCTTAAGCATTGCCCTATCAATTAATTGCATTTTAACACCATGTGTGGTAGCTCCTAAACATGTATTCCACCAAGTGAGTTATCCACCATACATTCACACATTTTAGATTAAAAATAGAGCACTCACACCCGAGTTTTTGACCAAGACTCCCACATGCACAATATATTTTGGCATTGTGCACCACCAAATATGGGTATAAAATGAGTGTATTGAGCAAAACTCCGGGTGCCAACAGCCGTGCCCTTAAAAAAATTGTTATGAAACTCGAGCATAGTATACTTGGACTAATTCTTGACTATGTGAGCAGTCAGACAACAGAAACACTAGTGATGCACTACATTTTCACTCAAATTACAAATATTGTGCTCGATTGGCCACCTGAAATAAGTCCCAAATGTCGTCATATATAGAACTAGCATCTATATAGTTTATGCAAGTTCATTCGTTGTTTCTCTAATGCCCTTCCTCAAAATAAGTATTCACAATTTTATAACGCATTATCAGTATACTTCTAAACAAATTAACTCAACTGAAACGAAAGTCATTCAGATCCAGTGCACTACCTGACTCATTATGTACTCCGTCTGCTGTTTAGCATAGTAATGCTCTGATGGATGAAGCTTTCCAACAATGGGTAGCAATTCCACGTCAGACAAATATCTGCAGCATTAGTTGCCATTCATAAATACAACCAAATACATAATTCAATTCAAACAGAAATCTCTAGCTGATTTTACCCATTATCATCTTTGTCAAGCTGGGCAAACAAAATTTTAGCTGGGGTCTCTTGTGAATCATCTGAATCGATTGAAGAATTAAGTCTCACTTCATCATAATCTCTGACCAAGTCAAAGAGGCCATGGAAGAACTCTTTGAAGTTGACCTTCCCATCTTTGTCATTATCTCTTTCCCTGACAATAAAAGCACATATAAGCAAAAACGCAAGAAGTAAGCAGAAATAGTTCTTCAGTTAGCACATGAAGAAAACATCATGAAAATAATAATATATAGTTGGAATGAATACATAAAAACCAGGCTTTCAACCATCATATCTAATTGTTAAAGATGGTACAAGCACAAAATCATTGATTTACACAAATTAAGGTAGTAATAAGATAGTAAGATTTACATACTATATTTTAGAGAAATTTCTCAAACACAGTCTCTAGAAGTTATCAAATTCTCCCCGCTCAAAAAAAAAAAAAAAAAAAAGTTATCAAATTCTCTGTTTCATTATTATATTTTACTTTTCATTTCCTATCATTAAACATATTTAAAAATTCTATATTAATTGCTTTAATTCTGTGGTCGTATATCAATAATTTCTTGTTCAAAACCTCAATTTTCAGTGTATTATTTTAGCATGCGTTAAGTTTTCTTTAGTGAATCAAAGTTGTGTGCCAAATCAAATACTCCATTGGAGTAGGGCGTTCCAATTTGGAGTGTATGTTTGTTAATTATTCCCTTTGATTTTCCATGGAATATAGTAAAATTACAATAAAAGTGGAGGGAAAAGAAAAGATGAAAGAAATAAAACCTTTACAGGAACCGAGAGTGTCATTATATAATAATATAAAGACCAAAAGTAAATAAATAATTAACTACACAACCGAATTGCAATTTTAACAAATGGTGTTCTCATAAATAACTTAAATTTATTATCCATTATTTGAACTGTAGTTCTCTGTATCTTGATGATCATTGCAGCAATAGCAATCTCAAAAATAGAGATTGTATATACTTGGTTTGAGCAAAGTTCCATTTCTATTCTAAAGAAAATTTCTAAAATTGAGATGAATTAAAGATGCCCTAAGTGGGCAAAAGCGGTGTGGAAAAATCAGGTGAAACCAAATAGAAAGTATTGATGAACCTCGTGGAACAGAAACAAATAACATATCAACGAAGCAACTGACAAAATTCAGGAAATATGAGCAACAGGAGAGCAAATATCATGAATGCATTCAGCAATCTGGATTATGAAAATGTTAGAGCACCTTATTTCTTCCTTGCACAGCCAGAGAAGCAGCTTGGAATTGTTAGTATCAGCTGGGTGAAGAAAGCTATAATCAAAAGGAAAGGAAATTAGATTCAGCAGTTAATGACTTAAATGATAAAACACTCTAAATAGAATAACTAAACGGAAAAAGACATATTTCCTTCAGAAGAAGTAAAAGGTTAACTTTCTAGTTGATAAAAACTCACTCATTGAACTCCGTAATATTCAAAAGACCATCATTATCCACATCAGACGCATTAAAGTGCTCCTCTGTCCACCAGCCCATATCGGATGCAGATGAAGTATTATCTGGAAAGAGTCGTTGTCAGGAAACATAGAAAACACACAAGCTTGAGGGGTTTGGCACCATTAACAAACTCAACTATCAGACCCTATGTTGAGGAAAAGAAGTACTGGTTCAAAGAAAAGAAAAGTGAACAAGTGATTCACAGTAAATGGAAAAAAAAAAAGTGCACCATATATTTATAACTGATAAACGTCAACCATAAATCTACCGTGGCATATTCTAATCATGTTCAACTTCACCATGCAAATGTTCCATTTATCCCAGAAAAAGGTGCAATTCAATACTATATGGACTTGAAGTCCGCGTTGATAGATAGAAGTTGTACAAGAGATTCAAGAAGGTGAAACTGAGAAAGAAATTGATATATTCAGCAGTATTGACAATTTAAGGCATGAGATGGCAGGCTTGGCAACATCAACTCTTTTGCTATATTTAGATTACAGAGGCAAGTTATAAAGCCATCCCAGATGGGCAGTTCAAATAAAAGGAGAAAGGTAGATAGTTGAACATGGTTTTCATCCCAAGGACCAAACTGAATACATCATAAAATATTAAAAAAAAAAAAATTGGTATCTTACGTACAATGAAAGAGCAAAACCAGACGGATTAATGTAATTTGTAAATCAAACTTCTGTACATTTTAAATTCAAATATACTTTTCGAACGTCATGAGTTTGGGATAAGACCTTTGGTCAATGTAGTCCCTATGTTTAAAACACTCTATTGTTTCATTGTTGAAGGAGGCTATTATTTAAAAGACCCAGTTCACATAAAACATTATTTAAAATTCTCCCTGTTACTATTCTCTATCACTGTGGCAAACACAAAATTTACTTAAACTCACTTGAAGAAAGGGGATGACTCTGCGATAAGAACAATGATTTTATTCAGATTACCTATTGTCTCAAACCGAATCAAGCTTAACCAATGGTCAGTGAGACAGAAACAAAATGCTTTCTCGCCCATGCTCCCAGAGAGCTTGTTCTGAACTTATTGAGCAGGGATTGAGTCACAAAAGTAGTAGTTTTAGCATCTGAATTCGGTTTGGTTTCCACTTGATCCGGTCCAATTGATAAATTTTTATCTTAGAAACAAAAAGGGGTTGTTTTCTACAAGCTAAATTACAGAATGCTGCAAAAAAAAGAGCACATTCGAACCACTCTTTTAACTTGCAATCAGTTTACAATAATTAATATAATCAAACATCATTTTCCAAATTAAGAGGGGCTTGAATTACAATGCAGGTTTTGGTTTTCTACAAACATAATGCCCATAAACTCAACCTCTTCAATCTATCATTTGGTCTTCCCATTGGTGAGTCAGAACACAAAACAGTTAACACACATAATTGAGAAAGAAAAGAAAAATGAAATGACGTCTTATTCAAGAGTAACATAAACTAAACCGAGATCAGCATTGAAAACTAAAACATTCAAACAATCTACATGCTCACGAGTGCATTAAACAGAAAATATACAATATAACCAATCTTAAGTTCACCTGATATTTTAAACCAGCTAGGAGGCTCATACTCAGCAAAAGAGACAAATCCATCTTTATTTTTGTCATGAGTTTCCAGCTCCCTTTGAGACCTATGCATTGCCTCCCTCTGTGTCTGCTGCATGTTCCACTGAGTCAACTCGTGCTCGCTCACGTACCCATCCGTGGGGTCAACATCAATCTTGGGGAACAACAGCACCAACCTGCCAGTCACATTGAACCGCTCCTCATCATTCAAGTAATCCTCTGCGTCCATGAAATCCTCCCACTCGGGCTGTGACTCGTGCCCCGGCGCCGACTGAGTCGACTCGGGGTGGCGAGTCCGGTAGTAGTGTTGTTCCCATTCCTTGTCCTCGCGCTTGAGCTCGATGTCGGCGACGAGGGGATCGAAAGGGGCGGAACGGTCGCGGTGGCGGTGGGCGGCCGGGCCGGTGAAGGTGAAGCTCGAGCGGATTTTGAGGCGGCGGCCGCGGTGGCGGTGGCTTTGGGATTTGTTGTTGTTGGAGGAGCGGGAGACGAGGAGTAGGAGGACTACGACGACCGCAATGTAGATGATCACAGATGCTTTGCCCATCTCCTCATCAGAATGAAAGGAACAACTTCAGAAATACATGGCTTCCATTGATATCTGGGTGGGAGAAAAGGTTACACCAGCTGAGTAGTAGGTGTCGATCTCTAGGGATTCGATTGCAGAGGTAGGAGAGGGAGAGCAGATCTAATTTTGCTGGAACGAAGATGATTAATTGAACTGCAAGAAACCTATGAGCTGAGGACGAAGCCAGATCAAGCTCTGCTGGAAAATTCGATGAATTATTCTTTAATCCTGTTAAATTGTTTAAATTATTGTTTCATATAATAATCTCATGGACACTCTTGTCTGAGAGCGTTTCTTTCGTGAGGCCATCGTGACGAAATCACTTTTAATAAATTGTTATTATTTTTATATTAATTTATATCATTTTTTAAAAAGTGACTTGATCTTATGTCTAATATCATTATACCTACATTTTATTACCATGTACGCATTGAATATTACAAATTTAGATCTTAATTGGTTGTCTTTAAAAGACTCATAATAAGGTTTTGAGTGTGACACAAAATTAGTTTGGTTGCACATACTATATTTGTAAGGATCCGAACTTTATCTAATGACTCGGTACAATATTACGTCATAATACCTCTGTTTCACTTGTTCCTTTTCACGAGCGTTGCAAGGCCTCCCCCTATGCACGAAAGTTGGGTTCTATAGTGATTCAGATGACAATTTTGCCCATTCGAATTTGAATTTTTATTTCACAAATGAATTTCATTTTTTCGCCCATTTGTGTATTCTCATTTCTCTCTCGGATGGAACCCTAGAAAGAATTGGTTCTACAACATCTCGAAATCTCTTTTGTCGGACGTTTATGTGGTGTTTGACGGCGACCACTGCCTCGCTCTTTTTTCTTCACCATCATTGAGGTAGGTTTGTGTATAGTGCCCAATTTTTATAAATCTTTGAAATTGTCGTTAGCATTTTAGATATAGGGTTAAAGTTAGAAACCGTTCATGGTTCGACAATGGGTAGTCGTGAGTATGAGAGAATAGCGGTAGAAGACCCTTCAAATCCAACACAACTAAGAGACTTGGTAGAGATGAGTATGATAATGGGTTTTCTTAATATTAGAAAAGACGGTTCCTTAGATTATTGGGGTGGTTCCACTATTTTGAAAGACTTACTTTTGGAATTCGGAATTTTATGCATAAATGTTGGTATATCAATGGGTAATAACTTGGTATTGTGTTGTTATTCCAGTTTAATAATATAAAAACAATTAGCATGAATCACAAAGACTACAAACAATTTGCTAAATGTTTGTTTTCTTTACCTTGTGATGTTCATATTCTAGTGACCAACATATTATTCTTCTTTGATAGGCCACTGCGAAACTTAAGTTTCTTTTACCGTGATATCGGATATCTTTTGGCCATGAAGAATGTTTTTGTGACGTATTGCTAGAACGTATAATACACCAAAATAAATATTTATTTTCTATTCCACAACTTCATTCGATTTGAGATGTCCGTTGATCCAATGGAGCAATTAGTGGAGAAGTATCATTTGACGACTCTGAGTCACAGACTGCTAATATTATTGATACCATTGAATCATCAACCTAGTTTAATAATTGGCGGGAAGAGTTGGCGTTGTCTATGTACTAGACTTGGAGATCGAATGAGTAGTGAATGTTATTATAATCCGCAACATCACTTTGTATTTTCAAGACCAATTTCATTTTAAATTGTGTGTATTAACGTTTTAATACTTGATATTTGATGGACCGTTTAATGGGTAGTAGTTTTCTAATTGACATTTAATGGGTAGTTGACGATGTTGTGGAAGGATAGGGGAGAAGAAGAATATTGTAGGAGCTGATGAAGGATTACAGAGAAACTTGAAGCTTTAATGGAGGATTTGGGAAATTTGTGGAGAAGAAGAGTCACTTGGGAAGTCTTAAAAGAGAGAGAATGAATTGACTTATGAATCTGCCTTAGTTATGTTCGAAATTGAAGTTTCTCAGCAGATCCTATGGCTGGAGATGGAAGGAAGGATAGTCAGGATCCTACACGTGTCACTTCTAAATTTATGTGTTCCATTTTAATACCCAATTTTATTAATTGCTTTTTAGTCCTTGGCGTTTACATTTAATTTTGAGTATTTTAGTTTTGAAATATTAGTGTAAGGTCTATGTTTTCCTTTGGCTCCATTTGAAATTAAGGGATTTGAGAATAATATATTATACATTCAAATAAACTAAAATAGAAAAATTAAATGAATGGATTCAATCCACTCAAATATTAAGCACAAGTGGAAGAAGTGAGAGGATTTCAAATGACTAGGTTTTGTTGGGTATTTGAAATCCTCCCTTATAAGTGAACTAAATTTATTCATTTAGGCTCCATTTGGATGGAGTGGATTTGGAATCAAGGATTTGAGGTGCATTCACACAAACTAAAATGGAGAAAAACTAAATGAATGGATTTGATTCACTCAAATATTAAGCACAAGTGGGAAAAGTGAGAGGATTTCAAATGACTAGGTTTTGTTGGGTATTTGAAATCCTCTCACTTATAAGTAATATTTGTATGAACCAAATCCATTCATTTAGTTTTTCTCCATTTTGATTTGTAAATGTATGGTGTATTATTCTCAAATCCATTGATTTCAAATGACTCCATCCAAATGGAGCCTTAGTTTTTTCCTATTTTAATTTGAAATATATGATGTCGCCAAATTCATTGATTTCAAATGACTCCATCCAAATGAGGGTAGTAATTGCGCGAATGAGGGTATCAAAGAATATTTCTAAAATCTCTACCTCTCTCTCCTCCCTTAAATATTTTTATTCTGGTTTAGTTTATCTTCTTCGTGCTTACAAATTCCTGAAAATATATCAACAAAAAATTAGTAAGAAATTACAGTATTGCAACTTATTTTATAAAGGCTTTTGCTATTGCAAAATAATGTAACCGTGCAGTTAGTTGTTTTTGGAAATATCACTAGGAGTAAGAGATTGCTAGCTTGCTTTTGTTTAAATAATTCATCAAACTTCAAGAAGCCGGCCATCTACACCATAGGCACATCCACCACTACTTCAATAATTTCACTTTTTACGGTTTCTGCATCCACCACTTCGATGTTTTTTTACCCTTATGTTTCAGCACATTGAAGATAACTTGTGTTACTATCTAAACAAACAAAAAAACACTTTTGGGAAAATGGAATATGTAAAATTATGATTGGTGAGATTGAGATTATTACACCAAACTAACTACAATAGGCAAGATTCAAAAATAGGTAAAAAATGATAGGTGGGATTGAAATTATTACACCAAATGGGATTGAGATTATTACACCAAACTAATTAAAATAGACAAGATACAAAAATTGGTAAAAAAATTGATGGGCATCAAAATAATGAGAGTAAAAACACATAACAATCTATTATTTAAAAGATCGAAATCTCAAACATAACAAATTCCAAATAAAAAGGAAAAAAAAATGTCTCCCAACGATATTCAATCCAGCTAATAACATAATTGTGCACACACTCTAGCAATGAATTTGAAATTTCTTTTCATAAATCCACACCCAAGGTATTTGGAATGAGTATACACCAAATACAAAGAATTCAAATCAACTCTCTTGGGTGTTTGCATGTGGACTGTAGTGGAATATTTAGTGTGTACGAATGCATATTTATTATGACGTAACAATGATAGTAAAAATTGATGTATTTTTATCGGTATAAGTCACGAAAGATATGTTAATTATCAATTGAGTACCTGAAAGATAAAATTTATTAATCCGGGACATGAAAGATGTTTATATTAAAAAAATTTAGCAATTCGGGACTTGAAAGATAGGACAATTATCAATTCGGGTCTTAATTTCATATCTGAATTGATAAAATCCCTTAAAATAAACATCTTTACGGTTCGGGATTGCAAAATTGATTTCTTCAATAAATTTTAAACATGAGATTGCATATAGTCCCTTTGCCCGATCAAAAAAAAAAATGAGATTGCATATAGTGATGCAAATTATAATCAAAATTTAAATTAAATTATAATTTTTACCTCGTAATACTTCTACTAATATATTTAGTACTCCAATATCTATTTCATGTATAAAACGGTCACATATAATTTTTTGTCAAGTAATAATAAAAATTGTCTGGCATATAAGTTTGTGTTGATTTATTGACATATTAGTAATTGAATTATATGAAAATAAGTGTGTAGATATATATATATATATATATACACACATATATAATAGAAATAAATATGTACTTAAATGGAGGACGTCATGTGCAAATTCAAAAGATAAAAATTTGTATGAGATAATTAAATGCGTGATCCAGTCATTTTTATAAAGGTCCTCAATTCGAAAAGTAACCTGCAAAAATTATACACCCACATTATACCGAGGTTAGAGGAAGAGAAAAAGACATGGCGGCACCCACGCGCGGAAATGTACTATCGCTCTTCCGATCAATTATGCGGACGGCGCGTGGTTTTACGGACTACAACATAAGGGGAGTATGCCAAGCGTCGCACCGTAGACGCGTTCCGCCACAACCGCAATCTGTCCGATCCGGCGGAGGCTGCCGCCGTTTTTGCCGACGGGAAGATGCAGCTCGGCGTCGCCAAACGGCAGGCTGTTGTCTATTCTCTCTACGCGCCCACCATCAAGAGTGTTATGGAAATTCAGCGCTCTTAATATTCGATTAGGTCAGTGTTTCACTCTAGGTTTCTTCTATCTAGAAAAATTAAAATCGACAGGGAGCAGAAATCTTTAGGTTAAGTTTAGGAGAGTAATTTTGTTTCTTTTGCTGCTTGGAAATTATGACCCAAATAATATTCTATGATTATTTTTGCAAAAAATATTTAACCAACTAACCATTCCTCTTTTTCACATAGTAGCGTTTTTTCTTTATGCCCTCTGCAATAGTATACTGCTTTGCCTGCTTTGTGATTCATTTGAAGGGGCATGCGTTGCATATGTGTATATATGTGTTTTCGTGTAGTTCTGAAGGTAAACTGTTATTTTGTCATCTAAATTTGCCAAATGGAAACTTTATTAGCTAAAATTTTGATGTGTTCATACAAGGAATGTAGACAGGACGTATCCAGGATTTCGTCCCAAGGGGGCGAATTACTTCATATAGTAAAGGAGAGGAAAATTTTAAAATTCAAGGGGGCGAGATGATAAAATATTACTAATTTAATGTATAAATTAAAAAAATTTCTATACATATAGTGGAAAAAATTTAAATCCAAGGGGGCGACCGCCCCGCGCACCTAAATCCGTCCCTGAATGTAGACTTGATTCTGGTGACATTAACCCTGCCAAGAAATAGTTATAAACCTTTGGTCAAGCCAGTCATCTTTTGTGCTCCATCTCAGGATAATTATGATATTAGTGTGGTATATATCTTCAATCTAAGTGCAACTACAGCCTTATACTGTTATACAACTGATTCAGAATGCACAAAAATGAAAATAATATTTTTAGATAGGGTCCTAGATTAGCTATGGTTTGGTAAATATGAATGATGATATGTATTATCGGGGATAGGAATATTTAGGATAGATTTTATGTTTAGAGGTCTGCGTATTTCTGCATCTGATGTTGTTCAATGTGGACATGTAATTTGCTAGTGACAGAGAATAGCTGGTGTTAATGGAAATTAATACCAGTGTGCTTTGGAGACTATGCATTTTTAACTTTTCTTCTCATTCAGCATATTGGTTGGTTGTGTGTGTAGTGGTATAAGAAAAGATTGACTGTTCCTCATGTTTATACGAAATAAGATTCATCCTACTGATTAGCTGTCTTTATAGGAAGACGTTGTTCTAAGGCATACAAATGCACCTGGTTTAAGTTCTCAATTGCTTTAAAATCAGAAAAACTGAATTATGATCAAGAGACGTATTAAATGAGGGTGAATTATGTTTTAGATAGATTTTATTGTGAGGAAGCAGATCTGGCAATTAGCTCTAGACAACAGTTACTAACGTAAAGTGTTAGCATGTTCTTTTGACAATGTACTTTTAAACGAACATATTAACTAGAATTCAAAGTTTTAGGTATATATATTTCATATGGCCTGATCATGGTGTGTCCATTTGTGTTGTCGATGTGAAGCACTGCATTCATTGCTCGGTATAGACTGCAAAGTTGTGGTTTCAGGACCGATTACTTGTATAACTTATTATACTTGGCAAAAACTTGAGTGAGACGGTTCACAAATTAACACACATCCCTTATCACTTTCAAATTATGCTCTACCTTTATCTTGCCGTGAGACGGTCTTATCCAAAGACCTACTCCTATACTTCGATGAATGCTTTACAAAAAAGGTAAACTAACTGTGGTCTGTCCTGCTACTATCTTGGATCAGCCGGGTCGGGTCGGGTCGGTTTGAATACTAATATCAGCACATAAATTATGTCTGTAGTAAAAATCTTCTGTTGTTAGGCCCCTGCTCTGTGTGTAGGGGTGTACATGAAGTTGAGTCGAGTAGTGCTGCGATAACCTGTATTATTTTATAAAATTAAACTTGGAATCAGCTCGGCTCGACTCAGCACTACTCGACTCGACTCATCACAAGTTCGATATATAAATATATATAATTAATATAACAAATGGTTAAATAGTAATATGTACAAGCTCGATAAGGCTCGGGAGCCTTTGAGTCGAGTATTATGAATTCGTACTCGATAGTTACTCGAGTAGCTCGACTCGACTCGATCGATTTCGATCTTTTCTCGAGTTGAGCACAAGTAATTCACGAGCCAGTTTGACTCACTTACACCTCTATCCGTGCATGTGTTACGTTTGAATCAATGCTTGAATAGTGCTGAAATTGACTCCATTTTTATAATTCTTCCAAAATTTTCAGGTCTGATGAAGGAAAGCAGAGGAAGATGTTCTGCTGAAGATACTTACTTTTGTCTGATGCTATTTAGATGAGTTATATTCATGTATATAGTGTTTCATCTTCCTAAATCATATACTCACTTGCTTCAAAGAAACTATGAACATCTAGTGACATAAAATGACACTTCTTAAAATATTAACTTTTTAATTAAGTAGATGTATATTTAATATGCTATTATTGTGGCTAATTTTATTAAGATAAAAAAAAAAAAAAAAGTATAACTGAGGTGTTCATTTAATTTCATGTAAAAAGCAATTGCTAGATAAAAAAAAAAAAATTAAAAAGTATAAATGAGGTGTTCGTTTAGTTTCAAGTAAAACTCAGTTGTAAACCCTCACAGATTTATTACATTTACTTTATAATTATGTTTAATAGTAAAAATTATTAAAAATACATATCCCTTTGTATATTAATAGAAAGATTAAACAAGTTTTTTTAATGCGTGTGTCTAACAAATTGTGCACATTATCCAGAACGGAGGGAGTACCTTATTGTAAAACAATAAATAAAATACATTTTAATGAAACAATTTATGTTAAAATTAGTTTTAAGGTGAAACTTGTTTACACAAAATTTCACCACATATATTTATATAGAGTTATGTGTGAGATAATATCTTATACAAGACATATCTCTATTATATATTCCCTCTGTCCCCAAAAAAATATGTCCTCTCGCTTTATTTGTTCGTCCCATAAAAATGTGTCCATTTACTCGATCTTGATAACCACTATGGGGATGCTTGATTCACACCTTTAGAGTTAAGGAATAATAATGAAAGGAGAGGGTGATGTTTGGTTAAGGGAAATCAAATGTTTGATATCTTAAAAACTTAAAAGTGAGTAATTAAAGACATAGATTCATTCCTCAACATTTTGGGAGGAATGCAAGTCATTCTTTTCTAAAATTTCATATATAATTTTAAAAAAATATTTTGTCTTCTAAATTATTTATTAATATTATTTATAATATTCTAAACATGATTATTATATAATATATTTTTAATATTAAAAAGAGTTAATACTATTTTTTATTAAAACCAAACACTTTTTATGATAATAATAGTTATACATATATATAAACCAAACAACTCAACAATAACTTGCATACCATTATCATTCCCCACTACTTTCAAACTTATTGTCATTTCGATTTCTTTCGACAAACCAAACACCCCTATATCTTCACCCTACAACCACTATATCATTACCCTCCAATCGTCATTTAATTATTCAAATTATTATTATATTTTTTTACAGACAATCAGTTTATTTATAAATAAATCCCACGATACCTTTTACTTTATCAACTTGACAAAAATTTACGGAGATGGTTCACAAATTAACATAAATTAATACTTACCCCTATCCAAAATATATTGCATCTCACCATGAGATGGTCCCATAAATTACCTTCCCATCAGTTTTATCTATGTTTTCTTAAAATCAAACCCTCTATTTTATGAATTTTATCTATGTTTTCTCAAAATTAATGGGGGTGGGTGGCCCCTGTTACCAATAAATACATAAATAATAACGAGCAAAACGTTCATAAAGAAAGCCAACCCCTTTTCTGCGGAGCATTCGATCAGGTTAAAACTCACAATTGAACTGGCAGGCGTACTCTCATCTCTCTCGTTTTCATCGACACCCATTTTCTTCAAATCCCCCTACCCCCATCTACCTCTCCTTGTACAAGTAACGAAACAAAGCTAAAATCTCGATTGAGATTGGATTTTTCTCCCACATTTCCAAGGTATATGCTCAGTTATCTCCGCATTGCTCCATTTTTTTCTCCGAAATTTTGATAATGGTTTTATCTTACGCTCTTTGTGATTCATTCAGGCGGATTAGCTGATTTGTTTGATCTGAAAATGGACTCTGCAGCCATGACATTTTGCAGTAAATCTGTCTGCTCACGTCCCGTAAGGACTCTACTTCATATGTTTTTCCTCTGCCTTCTTGTTTGAAGTTCTTCTTCGGCTTACCTTTTTATTGGAGTATGTGTGCGTGTAATTTGTTTTTTTCACGGTGAATTTTGCAGCTCTTTGTGTATTTAATGCATGTCGAGGGAAATGGATATGTTTTTATGCGTTTGAAGTTTGTTCAAGTTAGAAGGGCTTTCTCTAATGTCGAGCTGCTTTTGTTTCTATTTTGATGATCTATCTGATCTTCAGATGATGATGTATGGAGAATCTATAAGTTTACCCAAAAATTATAATGACTAGATGATGCTTAGCTTTGTGACTTTACATGTTGCAAGATGAACCTTTGTTTTTATCTTTTTAATCTAATTTCAGTTGCATCGACTTTTATCTTTGCTCCTCGGCTCTTTGTTATTTCGGAACAATCAAAAGAATTAATAAATCGCAGTCTGAGTGAATTATGTGGCTAAGCTGGTTGAAAAGTATACTCTCTTGGGCTTCACTGAGGAGCCACATTGATAGGATCAATTCAAAGCTGTAGAACAAAGTCATGACCTTCTGTTGTATATATGGTTGTGTGATTAAAGTTCAACCTTGTCATTTTACGTGTCTGCTTTGTGTCATGGATAATTATCGGGCTATACTTTTATTGCTTTCCTTGTGTGTATCAAAAGTGAAATATTTTTGCTCAATAAGTACATATATTTGCGTTATATTGACAGTGTACTATCATCAAATGGTTGCAAACTTTCTTAATGAAACGTAATCATCTTCGTCCTAACCTTTGAATTCTTGGGAATATGTGTAGCATGTCACTATCTCGATGCATGCTTTGTAAGTTTCATTTTTCTAAGTTGATTTAGTGCATAGTTTGTGGCTTGGAATTGAAACTTCGTTTTTGCTATTTTTGAAGGGTTTATTCATGGAGAGTACACCAGGAATTAGGAGCTCTCAGTGTAGCTTCATGCTAGGAAGTAGAGTTAACTTCCCTCTACAGAGGGCTGTGGCTATTCGAGTTGGTAATAAATCCGGAAAACGAGGTGGGGCCCTTTCTGCCACATGCCTTGATGATAAAATCCTAGTGGCCAACAGAGGAGAGATTGCTGTTCGTGTGATTCGAACTGCCCACGAAATGGGAATCCCTTGTGTAGCAGTTCACTCAACAATAGATAGAGATGCTCTTCATGTGAAACTTGCTGATGAGTCTGTTTGCATTGGAGAAGCACCGAGTAGTCAATCGTAAGGCATCAAGATTCTTCTTTCATCAATGTTTTTCTACTCATAATCTCCCAGAACTTATTGCGTATATTTGTTTGTCATTTCTGAAAGGTACTTAGTGATTCCCAATGTCTTATCTGCTGCTATGAGCCATGGATGTACTATGCTGCATCCAGGATACGGATTCCTTTCTGAAAATGCTGTTTTTGTTGATATGTGCCGAGCGCATGGAATTAACTTTATTGGACCAAATGTGAGTATTTTAAGTCACAATATATATATATATATATATATATATATATATATGATGTGGAGCCCAATGATAGTTTTCTTATGGAGCCCAACATCAGCATAAAACACTTGGTACTAGTAGTTTTTGATGATGTTGGGGTCCATAAGAAACCCACCGTCAGACTCCATATCAAAACATATATATAGCTATTGTGCAATCGAACTCCAAGCCAACCAAGATTAGGAGTGAAAACCTCTTATTGTTTTCATTGAAATTATTAAATTTGAAACTTGGGTATTGCAGCCTGACAGCATTAGAGTGATGGGCGACAAATCAACTGCTCGAGATACAATGAAGAATGCTGGAGTTCCGACTGTCCCTGGAAGTGATGGATTGTTACAGGTACTGCATTTTGTAAAGATTGATGATTCATGAAAAACTTATCCTGTTAAATCAGATACCGGATCTACTTTCCGATGTTTGTCTTTGTTTTTCTTCATGTGAAATGATTTTTCTGATCGCAGAGTACTGAAGAAGCTGTGAGAGTTGCTGATGAAATAGGTTTTCCTGTCATGATCAAGGTAAGTTTAACACAAATGCATACAAAAAGAACAATAACATAATAAAAACTCTCAGTTCTGAAACATCTTACACTAATAATTACTCAACCAGTATATTTGCACTGTTAAAGGCTTGAAATCTTGGAAGCTAATTACAAGTCATTTCAAATCATGACTTTGATTCTATGACAACATCGTCACTTGATTGTTCTTGCTCATCAGTATTTTCCTTTGAGTAAGGCTCCTCTACCTTTGTTTAGTTGATGATGACCAGTGGGAATTCCGATGTGCCTTAGTTGCACAACTTATGGAGCTAACTTAAATTAGGATTTTATTATTTACTATCCCTCATAAGCGAAATCAAATTAAAATACTGCATTATCTTTTACTAGGGAAATAATTCTGGTGTATTTAAAAATGTTTTTGAAACGGGATGTTTTGAACATCATAAAGTAGTTCCCTGGCAATCCTGATTAGTGAGATTGCATTATGGTGTGATGACGTCTCCTCACCACCCTAGTCATTAAAGTTTTAACACCTCATGCAAGAAATTAAAAATTCGACATACATTTTTCGTTAAGCATCCTTGGAATTAGTCTTTGTCTGCTGAATTCTTTTATTATAATTTATCCTTGATTGTTTTTTATTTTTATTTTTCGCCTTATCCACTGCTCATGTCCAATTATTTTTATACAGTATATACTCAAAAGTTAGTTCATTTGATAGGGTTACCGCATTTAAAAGATTTGCCTAAAACATATCCAATATCCTTTACTTTGAAATTCCATATAAACGATGTGCTAACTTAGTGGTTTTATTTATTTAAGGCAACAGCAGGTGGTGGAGGACGTGGAATGCGCCTCGCCAAAGAGCGTGATGAGTTTGTGAAATTTTTGCAGGTACTCCAATTTAACCTCAATTTCCATTTTAACTATATTTTTGTCATATTCTAATTTGATGACATTATTTTTCCATCACCTGTTATAATCTTTTTGTGTGTGTTTAAGACAATGCTTGCCTTTTCTTCATGAGCTCTATTGCCTCATACATTCTCTACTTGTTTAAGCCAATTATCTGATTTTCTGGTTTTTATAATGTGATTGACAATTAATTGCGGCTTCGCGTATGTTTTATTGTTTGGCTTCTCGTTCCTTCAGGATAAATGTTATACTATTTTCATTTACAATATTAAATCTCTCTTGAGGTTCATTTGACTATATGTGTGCCTCTCTCTGACAGCAAGCTAAAAGTGAGGCTGCAGCTGCATTTGGTAATGATGGTGTCTACCTGGAGAAATATATCCAGAATCCAAGGCATATTGAATTTCAGGTACATTTATAACTATCAAATCTTTAGTTTAGAATTTGCAAATTTATATCTTATGGGGTTGTTTTACGGGTAAATCTGAACTAAAGTTATATATATATGGATGCGAGGAATTGCACCATGAAACTCTTTTCTGAAGTACTGTAATTGTTAAATTTTATCTTGCGAAACCATTGGTCCTTGTGGACTGTCTAATTTTGATAATCTTGACTGTGCGCTGAAGTTTCGCATTGACAAAAATATTTGGATTTCACTATGTAGGCGCTAAAGCATGTAAAATCTTCTTTTAGAATAGAAACATTATATTATCTAGTAATTGAGCTTTCAAGGAGACCTCTCCAGCTATTGAATATTTACTAGAAACAAATGATATTGAATATGGAATGAGATTGGATTCTGATAAATTTTGTCACTTATTCGATATTACCCAACCAATAAGAGGATGATAAAGTGTTTGTGATGCTAACTAGTGAAAGTTGAAAGAAAATATTTATATACTCATCTAAGAGCTTCTCTGCGACAAGCATCTAAAGGTTTGCTTTTCAATTTTAGATGTAGAACCCACCACTCTTATTTTAAACTATCTTTGGAGTGATTTTAGTAGATTCGAGATCCACGCTATATTGAGTTGTTTGAAATCATTCCTCCAAATCCTCTCCTTGAATAATAAAAAGCTCAATCCAAATGCAACCTTAATGCTCAGTTAATAGGCATTATTAGGTATGATCAAGTTCTATTTTGACAATGAAGATCTATAGAAACCTTAACCATTGAATTTATTTTGCAAGCATGTTCTTCATGTTTGTATAAACACTTATGGACTTAAAACTATGTTTAGTTTGGCAAATTCTCGTGTGCAATTGGTGCGAATGGAATTTTGACCAATTTCAATTTAATTTTAGGTATGTTTTGACCTGTTTAGGAATAAGTCAAAATTAAATTTAAATTGAATTAAAATTGCACCAATTGCACCATATGTAATAGTGTGACTTGTTTAGTTTCTCTAGCATCTGGTGCTTACCTTGTGGACTGTTGTGGTGTTACTGATTTTATGATCTATATCTGGTTCCCGATTTTTCTGAATCAGCTACACCTTATCACCTTACGCCATTTAAAAATTTACAGGTTTTGGCTGACAAATATGGTAATGTTGTTCACTTTGGGGAGCGTGATTGCAGCATTCAGGTAATATAACCGTTGTTGTAATCAAACATTTGCAGAGTAACTTCATTTTACTATAACCATCATTTGGACAGAGTGTTTAATGAAGCTAAATGTGCGTTTAGGGGTGTTTGTTCCTAGCCCTACACCCCAACATATTTATTTTAAATCCTCGTTTCTCCGAAATTTGGTATAAGATTTCAAATCCTCTAAAATTTTACCTTAAATACCTATAATACACCTATTTACCTTTTTTTTAAACACAATTTCCAATACACTATCAACCATATATCTCCCATTTTTAATTATTACTCCCTCCGTTCCACAATATTTTCACACCCTTAAAATGGAAAACCTTCCACAAACTTCACCATCACTATATCCTCAATTTTACACAAAATGCCATTACTTTTGTGCCAACACATACAATAATACAACTAATTCCTTCCTTTATACACAAAGATTTACTAAATTTACCCCTCAAGTTCTAACTCATCATTTCACTTTCTTAATTTGTGTGTCCTCTCTCTATGAAAAATTTTATGGGGCGGAGGGAGTACTATCTACCCAATTCAACACTCTCTCTCCTCAGTTTTACTTTGCACACTCTCTCCCCTACTTTACACACAAATACACAATCATTTATCACCTATATTATCAAAATCCTGCCCTATCAAACCTACAAATTCTACACTTCCAAACATATACAAAATCCAAATACATGTTTTACTATTCATCAAATCCACATACTGGATTTGAAACCTACTCCTTTAGACTTTTCTGTGTACATAGGGAATGCTACAAAGGCTTCTCCGTAGTATATCTACCAAAACTATATCTTTGCTTGATTTCTATCATCTTCCTTTTTGTCGTAAACACAGCTTTTCTCTCTGATCATTATACTTCAGTGAATGAGATATGGCTTCTTCAGTTTGATTCGAGTTGAGAGATTGAGTAGTATAACTCACTGAAATGCTGATTCACTAATGCTTATTTACAGAGAAGAAACCAGAAACTTCTAGAAGAAGCACCTTCTCCTGCTTTGACATCAGAGCTTCGTAAAGCTATGGGTGATGCAGCCGTTGCAGCCGCAGCATCGATAGGTTACATAGGTGTTGGTACAGTTGAATTCCTTTTAGACGAAAGGGGTCAATTTTACTTCATGGAGATGAATACTAGGATCCAGGTTGAAACAATTTACTACATTAATTTATTCCTCATGGTTCGTTCATATCATGCTTAAGTATTATTCTCTCTTTGGCATGATGTTAGGTGGAGCATCCAGTCACCGAAATGATATCGTCTGTAGACCTAATTGAGGAACAGATTCGAGTAGCTCGGGGTGAGAAACTTCGCTACACTCAGGTAACTTATCAAGACTTTTCACACACTCTTACATGAAAGTGCAATCTTCGATTGATATTAACTTTATCTTTGTCTATAGGATGATATTGTGCTTCACGGACATGCAATTGAATGCCGTATTAACGCAGAAGATGCGTTCAAAAATTTCAGACCCGGGCCAGGTATCTTTCAATTGCGTACATGTTTGACATGAGGAAATTAATACTTATACAATTAAGGGGAGATATTTTTTGTCATGTAAGTTTGTTCGGTTATGCTTTTAGGACACTTCACTTTTCTGAATTAAATTTCGTCTTGTTAACGTTCAAAAATCAACTTTTAGTCCTTTGAATGGCTACAACGGGTTAATAACAGGTTTTGAAAGTTAACAAGATGAAATTTCAAAATTTAAAATATATAAAAATATTGAAAAAATGTCACATCAGCTCAAAACCGGTTGCTCACGTGCTGTAGACGGTCAAAAGACTAAAAATGACTAAAAGATTGAATTTGAAAGTAATAGGACAAAATTCAATTTGGGAAAATGGAGAGTCATGAAACCAAAAATTGGCAAACATACATGACTAAATTTTTGTTTTTCCTTGCAATTAATATGTAAATGATTTTAGCTTGCCTCTAAATCCATTTGTTACTTAAACAGGTAGAATAACTGCGTATTTGCCTTCTGGAGGTCCGTTTGTACGAATGGATAGCCATGTTTACCCAGGTTATGTGGTTCCCCCGAGCTATGATTCCCTTCTTGGAAAGGTTAGCCAATTTTGTTTGTTTTATGCATTGTACACACTCATGTAATAAAGTATTCCACTTTATTAGGATGAAGCAGCTTCTTGTTGTGCTCTCAGAAGTTGATGTTTTCATATGTACATATTTGAGACTTTTCTCCTTATTTCTCACACATTTATCAAGCATTTTACTCAACTAATTGCTCTCTATCAACATGTTTATGTTGGAATGTGCATTGGTATAATATAATGTTCGATATGATACTTCTGTATTTCCAGATGTCCTAATTGTATGATAAATTGCATTCTTAGCTTATTGTCTGGGCGCCTACAAGGGAAAGGGCAATCGCACGCATGAAAAGGGCTCTTGATGACACCATAATTACAGGTTTACAGGCTGCTACTAGATTTTCCTGATTTTGTTAAAATTCATTATTTGTGTTCCTTTTTTCTTCCTTCTTTTTACTTTCTTGATGATATCTTTGTATTTAAGGGCATTCATTAGTGCTCATGCATTTAATAATTTGTACAAAGTAGGTGTGGTCTGTGGTGTGTTTTGTCCTAACAAAGCTTTTAGAACATCCATCATCATCTTGTACTCATTTTACGACTACATCAATATATGGAAATTTCTAAATGCGAACCTCTTTGCTACGTCTGCTAAAACAATTATTTCTGTGACCAGGGGTTCCAACAACAATTGATTATCATAAGCTCATCCTAGAAGTTGAGGTAATCATCTGCTCATACATGAGACAGTCTTATACAAGACTTGCTCAACTGAAAATAATAAATTCTCGTATTATCTTGATTATGGTGTAGGACTTCAAAACCGGAAAGGTGGATACTGCTTTTATTCCAAAACACGAAGAAGAGCTTGCTGCGGTAAGCAATTTTATTCACTTTTATAACATGAACTCCCTTATTTCTCAAAATCACCAAGAACCATAATATCTAAACAATGTGAATCATCGAATAGTGAATTACAATGTGATTACATTGTTAATGTATTGCTCTAATCTTGCAATAAGTAGAGACAAAAATGATTGTTTGTTGATGAATATTGAAATGATTATAGGGGATAGTTAATCAAAATGGGATAATGATTAACTTATTTTCAGTCTTGTTATCTCGCATTTAAATATGATGAAAGATGAATTGATTATTTTTTATTCTCGTTATCTACGTGAATTACTCTGTATTCATTATTATTACCATTTGAAGACCTATGAACTAAGCACCCTGAGTCTTTTTGACCCGAATCTCTGTCTTGCTTTCTTCGTCATAATTTATTTTGAGTCTTGCTATCTCAAATCACGAAGATTGATTCGTTATTACTTTGTGATTGCAGCCACTGGAGATTCAAGGAACTCAGAAAGAGTTGGTTAGCGCGAAGAACGCTTAAGGTAATCCCAGTTGGTCTTCCTTGTTAGCATCTCTTTTCAAAGATGGAACCTATTTAGTTACTTTTATCTCTCATTTTTGCTCATTTGTATCAATGGATGTCCGCTATAGTCCTTTTCTTTTAAATAAAGTTTTAAATTTTGCTTCTATTGTTTAAAAAAGGAAAAGAAAAATATTGTATTCATTTCATTTTTCTTCTCTAAAAATGGGTAAATTATATGCTCAATGGTGGACAAATTCTTGCGTGAGACGGTTAGTAAGCCTATTTACACCATTCACGATTTCACCCTCAAAATATATACTACTTTTTTATACATATGTCGTTACTAAATCCATATACTTGCATCATTCTCTCTTTTCACCAATAAAATTGTCTTCCTTACCCTTTTGAAAAGTCAACAAAAGTATACAATCCTTACTTTTCTTAATATTTGTGCCCAAATAAGTATGCAAATGTGTCCGGGATGGAGAGAGTACAAATTAATACCTATCTTTTACAATGTGTTAAAGCTGTCATTCTAAAATTATATTCCGACTCATCGTGAATCCGTCTCATGCAAAATTTACTCTATTAGGTGCGATATTTATTCTCCCATTTGTATCTATTATCTGTTTGCAAATATATTTTTATAGGTTCGAATGTACGGTATAATTGCATTTGGTAGACTATGGACTTCATCGATTATAGTATAAATAAATTATGCAATAAAATTAATATCTCACTATTATCTTTTTATGAAAATAGTTTTAATATTTCCTAATAATTGTTAGAGACAATTATACAACTTATGCCACCACCTTATATGTGGGCTCAACTCAAGCTCAAAACACCAAATAAACAGAGCAAAGTCGTTGGACCTTGGCCCTCAAATGAAACCTTTTTAAAAAAAAAAAAAAAAATTAAATAATTAAATGAATAGACTTGGGGGTGGGGTGGGGATATTTCAAAGACGGATAGGTAAAATGAGGGTCAGTAACTTCTTTAGATGGCAAATTAAGGACAACATTTTTAAAAAGTGATGAATTGAAACCAAATTAATCCAAAAATGGTCAAATTGACCCGATTTGGGTTGAATTCAGTGTTAATTAGCCTAATTTGATCTGAATTGGAATGAATTTGATCTCAACTTGCATTTTTTAAAATTTACCGTCCTTAAATTGACAGTTCGATAAAGTTACAATTCTCATTTTACTAATTCTTATGATTTTTATTTTGTGACAAATCCTGTTACCTGTAGTTTACTTCTCTCTGAATTATGAACGATGAATTCTAAGCTTTCCAATTTAAACAACTAACAAGTTGCGATCTATGATACACCCTCTAATATTTTTTTATCATTTAAAAATATTTCATATGAATTAAAAGTCATTAAATAACCATAAATATATAAATCATGTGACTATTTTATTATTATTTACTTGCATGATCATTGACTAATTAATAAATATTATCAAAAAGAAATAAGTAAAAGGACAAAATTATACTGTGAAAACAAATAAAATAATGGGTTATATTTCTTTATTTAATTTTTTAATCCACTAAATCGCGATTAGAGACACGAATGCACTTTCATGGCCAATTGCGATTTGTCACCTAAAATTTTATAAATTGATACCCAATTACATAACCCCATGAATTGCAATTCAAGCTAATTTTTATTCTCAACCATTTTTCAACATTTGTTTTGTGTTAATTAAAAAATTGTAAAAAAATTCTCCACCAATGAATATTCTAGGAATTTAATCATGCTCATTGATAGTAATAATATCATATTATATTTTTTATTTAAAATTTATTACACAATGTTATTCTTAGAGACGTAGTCAAAGCGAATATCTCCAGCCTCAAACCATAAAATATTAAAATCTTAAATATTGGGTTCGGTTCGAACTCGTTAACGAGTTAAATGAACTCGATTTGAGCTCGGCTTGTTTTTCAAAAAATATTTAAAAATATCTAAATTTCAAATGGTCATAAATATTTTAATAAAATCTAGAAGACAACAAATAAATATAAATTTTGAAAAAATAATAATAATGAGAGTTCATTATTCTAACTTGTTCACGATCTTGTAAATGAATTTTGTTGTGAAACTATTACAAGCTTAAGATCCGAAATACTATCAAATTCGAGTTTGAATGGTAAAATTTAATAAATTCAAAAATATTTTTCGAATTAAATGCGAATAATTTGCAAAATTTTTTTATTACATTTCTAATTATTCATTTTCAGAAAAGGGATAATGATAGGCTGGGAGAATGTTGAGATATAAAAGGCGTGGTAGGCCACACACGGTGTGCTTATGATTGATTAGAAATTTCATCATCTATTCATATTTTTCTAATTTAAAATTTAAGCCACATGGTAGAAATTTTAAAATAGATTACACATATGTCCACCGGTAAACACTAAATTATATATCAGGACCTATGTTGTAATATCATATAAACAAGTAAACCCGTCAATAATTAACTTAGCCCACTTGGCCACCGGGCTCCTTAATTAAGTGGGATACTGAGTTTAATTTCCTTTGGTAAAAATAAAAAATAATAATTAACTTATTGTTATATGACTTCACTTTATAAATAATAATCATATAATTTAGTGTACACAAATAAACATATAATCATTTACCAAATTTCATTTGATTTAATGGACACTTGCACTGGGAGATCAATCCTAATCCAAAATTGATTTTTTTAATTACATTTACGAGAATTTTATATTCTAAAAATACTATTTGGTAAAATAAAAAATAATATATTTTAATGTTCAAAGTATCACGTTGTAAAAAGTATTTAATTTATAAATTATATTTTTAAAATTATTAAAACTTGATACTTTATATGTTAAATAATATTATTAAATTCATCGTAAATATAGACAAACTCTCCCGTGAAATATTTTTCCTTTCAATAATATAATTACATTCATTTATAATAATACTACAACATTCATTTAATACTTCCACCACTTTTCTAAGCTAATACCATAATATTTTTTATATACAAACACTCTGAATTATGTAAATAACTAATATAATAACGGAATGAATTTTATATAATAAACAAATTTCATTTGACGATTGACTCATAAATATATTATTTAATATTGTGTAGGAGGAAATATGAATTATTTATATGCTATTAGTGCCCCCACAGAACTTTAGTACCATTTACCTTAATAAGTTGTATCCCATTGTCCAAAAATTTAGTTTTTTTAAAAAAAAAAAAAAAAATCTATCTCAAGAATTTTGTTATGTTCCAAAAAGGAATACAATATTTCATCCTCACTTCTACATTAACTTTGTTTATAAATAAACCCCACAATATCTCATCATACTAATCAATGATTCACTTTACACATACTCTATTTTTATTTCTTAAAACTTTTATAAAAAAAAAAACTAAATTCTTTGAATAAATGGAGTGCAACATTTGAGGGACTAATTTCTTAATACATCGTAATATATCAAAGCGAGATGATTGAACATTCTAAAATTCGATAGACACCGTCCAACGGGATAACGTGAAAAAGTTTGAAATAGGTAGGAGAAACATGGGGCACCCTCAATTACCTTTCTTCATGGTTCCTACTAATAGCCAATAAGTGGAATGTTTATGTCACACCCAAATTCAACAGTGCTAATCATTTTATTTCCAGAAGCAAGGCTTTTAATTAAACCCCATTTAAAATCTAACATGATTGAAATTAGTAAATTTTGAGCAATTACCCTAGAGAAATTAAAGTCACATGAATTGGAATATTATTTGAATAAACCCTAAAAACTTATAATGAGTGGGAATGAAATCAAGATGCATGTGGGTGTGGATTGTGTCAGACATTAATGATGAGTGTTAGATTGAGGCCCTTTGATTAGCTACTTTCCAATTGTGGGGGTGGGGTGTATGGGGATGGGGTGGGTGGTTGTGGGTGGGGTCCCCTTCATGATTTTTCTCAATCAAAATGAACACCACCACCTATATTACCTGTCACACTCACTCCTTGCAACTAGTAGTACTCTAGGCTTTCCCCAATCACATTTTTTTTTTTACTCCTATAAACTTTCTTTTGGAATCAATGAAAATTCATCAATTCAACAAATGCACACGAATAATATACTTATAATGTGCACATTTTTTTATTTTAAAATAAATACAAAATCTAGTGTGAAACAGGTTTTATAATATAAAATTAATATTATTAGAATGATTTAATAATAAACATTTATTTAGTGATACCATTACACTTACAAATGATATCATTGTATAAAATGATTATGATATCGATGAATGATTCTAATGGTATCAATTTCATACTTCACGGAGAGTGACTCATCTAAAATAAAAATATCATGAGATTTACTCATGAATAAAATACTCATTCCGTCCATACTCTTCATATGAAGGAGTACATATTTTTTATGAAAGAAAAGTAATGATTGAAATTTTGAGGGTAATTTTGTAAATTTTTACGTATAAAGTAAATAAATTTATTGGGTTGTATGTACGTAAAGTTCAAAAGTAATGACATTTTGTGTAGACTAATGAATATATATATATATATATATATATATATATATATATTAGACTAGTGAATATTGTGAGGGTAGTTTATATATGGTTCTCCATTTTAAGGTTGTGGAGCTTATTGTATGACAAACAAAAAAGAAAGTGTAAAGAGTTTTATGGGACATAAAATATAATTATTTACTAAAAATATTTTGAGTAATTAAGTGATAATTAAATGATGAAAATAGATTAATTATTTCCTTAAAGAGTATGGGAATAAACTTGGTGAACGAATGAAAAAATCAAGTGAAAATAATTTTGTGGACGAAAAGAATATTTTAAAGAATATTGATTGATTATGAAAAAGTAGATGAATGTAATAAAAAATTCAATCAATTCAAAAAAATAAAAAACTTTATATATAAGATTCAATATTTTTAAAATTCGATCATAAGAAAACAGACAAGAAAATCCCGTGCAATACGTTGTATTTTGTTTTGGTGGGCGGTTAGATTTTTCAGAATAACCAATTAAAGTGTTCCTTCTGTTTCCGCGTTTACCCTCACATTAATAATTGTAATGCCTCTGGAAAAAATGGGACGTCGAATCAGTTTTGCCGTAAAATTTCCTATTATACTAATAGAGAATTTAAAATTATTGAGGTGTCGTCTTGTGGTTGATTTCGCCACGTGTCGTCTTTTGATTGATTTCGCTTACGTATTATCTTCTAAATTGATTTTACTTATATGTTAATATGTTATATATGTTTATTTATATGTCAAGTTCATGTTAAATTCATAATATAAATTAGAATTTTGAATTTCTTGCAATGATACTAATTTTCTAAAATTGTACAATTTCAATTTATTGCAATTAATATTTTTTTCTCAACTCACAAGATTTATTAAAATTTTATATCCAGCTATTACATTATAGTTTAAAATTCAATTTTTTTCTTATGTAAAAAAATTAATTTTTTATATTTCATAACACACGAGATTCATACTTAGTTTATATATATTCTTAAAATAAATAAGAGATGATAAGTCTATCAACTAAATATCATAATATTAAACTGAGTGTTGAAATTCTGTATTGGATAGTGACTTCTTGCAATGCCAAAAATAGACTACTGAACCTTCAAATTTCAAATCAAATTGCACAGTAAAAAAAGATATCACACTAATCACTTGAAATGCCAATAAAATTAAATAAAATAAATAAAATTATAGACGTACCCCACTCAAGAGACACATGATGACATAATAACACAAAAATATTAACAATTGTATAAGAATATATTTACTATATACTTTGTTATAGAATTAATGAATTAATTTTCCACCTCTCTATAAGTTCGTACTTTTATTTTTTTATGGTATCGTAGTTTCGACTCACGTTCAAATCTTGGGTTCAATTTCGTCCCAACAATGTTTGCACAATTAACTGAAAAAAAAAAAAATTAAGAAAATTAAGATTTTTTTCTAAACCACGTGATTTTTATGGTAAACTTAATAAACGTAGAAATGATCACAATTTAGTAATTAATAAGAAATAAAAAAATCAAATTAAATTTACGAAAATGAGAATGATGACTTTAATTTGCATCGTCTGACGTAGGGACGGTTGAATATGTTTTTGATTGACCTATCTTTAATTCATTTTCGCTTAATCTATGGAGTATTTATATAATTATATTTAGTTCTATTTTTATTACGAACAAATCTCATATAAAATATTTTTACAAATTTTTGTAATATTTAAATTTAAAAATATTATAAAAATATGCAAAAATATCATATTTCATGTGTAAGGCTATCTCATAATTACACACATCCCGTTTACTATATAATATATAACTCATGTCTTTGTAAGAGTCGATGCAACTTTATTTTAAAAAGAAACATAATTAAATAAATAAAATTTTATCTTCTTGTCTCACACACGACTCCTCTGTTAAAATAAAATAAAATCTACCGGATCAAAAAAATAAAATAAAATAAAATCCAATTTAAAAATAGAGTAGAAGTGTTATTTTTATGCTACACTATTGGACACTGTTCAACGGAACTTTAGAATATTGTACTATGCGCATAATATATTATACTATACAACATATCAAAATAGATGATATGGAAGTTTAGGCAATGTGTGGGTGCGAAAATGATTACATGTCCACTATTAAACACCAATTTACGTATCCACCATTTATATATTGATTATCATGTGAATAATTAAATAAATAATTATGAGCTCCCCAATTATACGTTATCACATCGTAAATAGTGAATGTATAAATTGATATCTATCGATGAACACAAAATTAAAAGATGTTACATCCTCCATCCAATTTTAATTAGACAAATATGTTGGATACATGTTTTAAAAAATATTAGTTGTCTATTTATAAAGTAGATGAGTAAAGTAAAAATAAGAATATTATTGTCAAATCATTAATTAGAACGAGAAAAAGTGTGAAGTTCAAATGATAAATAATGTAAATAAGTGTATGTCGTGAGGGTAGAAACAAGTAAAATAAACTTTTTATTTTGGATGATATATTAAAATTGAACGGACTAAAAATATATCTTTTTTTTTTATCGGAAAATGTTAGTTGTTTGTGGTTAGAAGTTGGTCTGCTCACCAAGTCTCTTACAATTTCAAATTCTCCAACTCTCTTTATATCTCTCAACTCCAAATTCGTTTTCAAAATGAATCGAATTCGAATTACCCATTAAAATGAAAATTAAAAATATCTTGACTAATTAAAATTGTTCGTAATAGTCTTGCATTCAACACATTAAAATAATATATTTACAACTGATCTTCAGGAAATCTTGGAAAGAATTCCATTGCAATTTGCAATCCCTATTCTGCACTGCAACAGTCATAGGTTTATCTTCTGGTTACTGCTAAGTCTGCTATCATGCTACTTATGCATCTTTACAGACTTTTATTAATTTTAATTTTTTTGGACGGAAATTTTAATTTGTGGTCATTTTGGTAAGCTGGGTAAAGTGTCAAAAACATGGTTACAAAGTAAATATCAGTGAAAAGCATGTAATCCTTTCGCTGCTACTTTTGACAGATTCTACGTTTTATTTTAAAATTCGAGGGTTGGTAGGAGATAGAGATCAATGATTATAAATCCCAAATTCTAAATGGGGCTTTTCTGAATTTGGGTGTTTTTTCTTGAATCTTCTGTCATCTTCTCCACACCTCTTTCTCTCTCCTCTCTCTCTAGACAGGCACAGTATTGGACTGTAAAAGTTTGGTATAAACCATGTTTCTTGTGGTGGGCCAAGGCAGTGAAAAGAGGTGCTATCAAAACCACGGGTAGTGTGGCTATTGGAAATTTGTAGGGATGAGTGATAGCAATTTGAATGCTGTTTTTATCCATTTTACAATTTTGGGGGTTTCTTGTTTGGTACCAAGGGTGGTCTTTTTCACATTCTCTCTCACACACATAGCCCTAATTACTGCCATGGTCAATCCACCGTCACCAATTTAAGTGTAATATCTTGGCCCCATCTTTTCTCTTCCTCAATGCTCTAATATTTATTGCATTATTTCCTTTTTAATGTTGGGTTTTTTATGATTTTCAGATATTTCTCATGCTCTAACCAATATTGCCTTTTTTTCTCATCAATAGGGTCAGCATTTCTTGAAATTGTAAGGCTCATCATCATCACCTTGCTCCTCTGTTTTCTCTTGGTATTTCCTCTCTCTCTCTCTTGCCTGTATCTAGATCCCAAATTTCAAGATTCTAAGTGGGGTTTGTTTCTTTTTGCCTTTTCTATCAAGATTAGTATACATACATAGATAGATACATACATAGAGATGCCTGCTGTTGATTGTAGCTCAGTGTGGAGTAGGGAGGATGATAAGAAATTTGAGAAAGCCATAGCTACTTACCCTGAGAGTTGTTCAGATAGATGGGAGAAAATTGCAGCAGATGTTGCTGGAAAATCTGTGGAAGAGATTAAACTTCACTATGAACTTTTAGTTGATGATGTGAACAGGATAGAATCTGGCTTTGTAGAAGTACCCTGTTATAATTCTTCTTCAGATGGTTCAGCTGGTGATGATGGAACTGCTAAAAAGGCGGCAATTCCGGCCATTTGAACCCCGACTCCAAGGCCTCCCGCTCCGATCAAGAACGCCGGAAAGGGATTGCCTGGACAGAGGATGAACACAGGTGGTGGATTCATACTCCCCCTAATCAAATCATATGACTATGTTGATTGCTTTTTCACATGCTTGTTTGATGTGAATGTTACACCTCTATCAACTTTAAGTTTGTGAATAAGAATTAATCCTAATCTTGAATAATTTGGCAATTTTTTTCGTCTGTGAAGTGTGAAATTGATACCATTACATTCATTTAGTAATACTATATCATTCATTTATGATATTAGTTTATAAGAGTAATGGTATGGTAGTACTGAATGAATGTAATAGTATCAGTTTCGTATGGTGAACAAGTTTCACTGGAGCCCTCCTCATAATTTTGTTATTTAACTGACACAAATTTTAGCCAAATTGATGTGATGCTTGTTAATGGTAGATGATGGATAGATGTCTATCTAGAATGGGAAAAGAAAACAGAAATGGATTCGGATGGTTGGTTGTAAAATCTTGTGTGTGTTTGTGCTGTTGTTTCTTTAGTATCTGCTTTCCTGCTCTTTCGACTAAGTTATCGGTTTTGCTGGCAGAGGTATTAAAACTCACTGAGGCTTTCATGAGGTTTTAAAGTTTCAACATAAAAATGGTTTTAGTAGCCAGGTTGAGTTTAATTCAAAACATGTCTTTGCTTCTTCGTCCCGTCATTCTGTGTGGAGGTCTTGAAATTAATCGATGATTTTTACGTGCATATGGTGAATTCTTCGTTGGATGGGAGTTGTAGCGGAGAACTTAGGTAGTGTTTGCAAACTCTACGAGAATTACTTACTTTCAAAAGTTGCTCGTTACACCTTTTGAAAATAAGTGATTCTAAGAGCCGTTGATAGAGTTTGCAAACACCCTCTTAAAATGGAACTGCAGATCGAGAACTCTCTTTTCGTGGTGCTTTGCTGAGTTATGATGCCCTTTGTCACTTAATTCGATAGATCGAAATCCTTTTAACCGTTGCGTTTATCTAAAACAGATTGTTCCTTCTGGGGTTGGACAAATACGGAAAGGGCGATTGGAGAAGCATTTCGCGGAACTTTGTGGTGACAAGGACTCCAACCCAAGTGGCTAGCCATGCTCAAAAGTATTTCATTAGACTCAATTCTATGAACAAAGACCGAAGGCGGTCGAGCATCCACGACATCACCAGTGTCAACAGCGGAGATGTTGCGGTGCCCCAGGGTCCAATCACGGGCCAAACCACCACCACCACGAACGGTGGAGCTACCAAAGCCAACAAACAGGGGCCTCACGTGGCGGGTGGTGCTCCGGTGATCAGCATGTACGGTGCACCCTCGATTGGTCAACCAGTCGGAGGGCCCTTAGTGTCTGCGGTAGGCACGCCGGTCAGTCTGGCCCCGCCGCCACATCTCGCTTACGGCGTTCCGGGTGCTCCCATGATGACTTATCCAATGCCTCATAGGTGAAAATCAATTCTTCCAGGTATGAAGAAATATTTTCTTGAGGAGGATGAAACTTCATTTTTCTTAGTGATTTATAATAAGGTATAGGATTTTTCAGAGAGATGATTATTGATGATTTGATGAGAGAATTTTTAGTGGTGGAAATTGTAAAGTGAAGCAACATAATATTTTAGCTAATAAACAACTTCCAAATTTCTCTTTATCAAATGTTTTAAGATTATGTTGGATATGTGATGGAGATAAGCATTTGAATGAATGTTCACACAAAGATCTATCAAGTCCATGGAATATTTTTCAAATTCTACAAAACAATTTCCGAAATCACTTTTTTTTTTTTTCAAAAGCTGTGAGAGACAGCACTGAGAAAAAGCAATTCTGGAAGTTGTTTGTAGCGATTGAAAACAGGTCCTTGGTGTTAAGTAATCAATTGTTCTACTAGAGATACAAGTTTGAACTAGCACAAAAACTAGTATGAAACAGTTTCATAGTATGAAATTAATAACATTACATTCATTCACCGACCATAACATTCATTTAGTGATACCATTATATTTATAAAGTGATATCACAATATAAAATGATTATGGTATCAATGAATGAATGTAATGGTGTCGATTTCATACTATAAAACTGTTTAACAAGAAAGTGACTCTTGAACCAGATCTTTGTTTAACAAGAGAGTGACTCTTGAACCAAGCATCGATTGATCGTTCCCACAAATGAATAATCGTCGTGTTCGACTCTTGAAGGGCGATAACGTACGCATCGACACCCTCGACGAAAGATTGCAGTAGGAGAGCGGAACACTCGGTTTGGAGCAGGTTAATTAGGGGTTTTATGCAGGTGATAAGGTTGCTTCGTTCTATTTGTAACACTCCTAATTTTCTGGTCGATTATTTATTAATTAAGTTTATTTTACATTAATTCCATGATATATGTAATAATTTCATATGGACTTTGGAAATGAAATTGAAACGAAATGTTTGAGGTTTTCAGTGTACCTGGAAATTTTAAGTCTAACAATATGTACATGACAAAATTTTCAGTGGGAAAGCGATTTTATAGTATAAAATTAATACTATTATAATTATTTATCGATACTATAATATTCATTTAGTGATACTTATAAATTTATATCATAATATAAAATGATTATGGTATCGGTGAATGATTTTAATGGTATTGGTGAATAATTTTAATAGTACCAGTTTCATATTATTAAATTAATTCATAGGAGAGTGACTTAAAATAAATAATTAATCCTGAAAAGAAATCAAAATTTTAGACTACATACTTTGGGGTAAATTTAATTTTTTATTATTTTGCGTTATTAGTTTATACGTACAAAAGTAATTTAATATTCTCTCATAAATACAACTTCAGGTAAACAATTTACGATAATAAACGAGAAAAATTGAATAATAATTTCAAAGGTATTATTTTTTATATAATTTTAATTTCAGTTCAGATTTTTGATTCGATGATACCAATTCGGTTTCGACATGCCACAAATGAACTCATTTTTATTTGATGATGATAACAATTAAGATTCAACGTACTAATTTCCTCCTTTTGATTTAGTATTTTGTCACGTATTAAATTCTTAATTATTAAAACAGTTTAAATTTCAAATATAAAATATGAATCTACACTGATTTGATTTTTTTTTAATTTAAATTTGAATTTATATCTTTTACACGACACACAGTCACACTACACAATTCACATAAATAATTGTCAATATGCGACACAATAATTTCTAGTATACTTATATGCACTTGTCTCTATATTATAGTCCTCCCTCTGCTCCATACTAATTTGGGCACATTTTAAAAAAATGTAATGAGTAGAGTATTGAAGGATAATTTTGTAAATTTTTATTATTAAAGTAAAAGAAGTGGTTGAATTGAGTGTAAAAAATAATGACATTTTATGTAAATATATGAATATTGTGAGGTAGAGTTTAAGGAGGGGTTTCCTTTTTTAGAATGTGAAAACTAATGTGACAAATCAAAAAGGAAAGTGTGAAAAGCTGATGTGGAGTGCAGAAGTAATAATTTTATTATATATTATATAAATTGCTGTTGGAATAATATATAAAAATGTTATAAAACCCATGAGGCCCAGAATTTGCATTTTTAATTAGGATAGGGATGGTTCATAGAATTTTAAGACCCACAGGCTCTTTTATTGATAGATATTTTGACTAAATACATTGAAACATCTAGAGTTTGTTTAAAACTCTATTCACTTAAAAAAATAATTATTTTATAATAAAATTAAAAATGAAAAGTGTTAAAAAAGTAATTTTAAATCAAATTGAAAAAATAATTTATTTGTAAAATATCACTTTTATTAATAGTGGGATAAGGAGAATGATTTTTAGAGAATTCAAAAGTAAGTAAAACCAATTTTGCCAAAATAGATTTTAAGTGCCTAAAAAGATAGTGAGACTCTAGCTATTGAACTATTCCACTTTATCATAAATTGAATAAAATAAACAAATAAATAGAATGCATGAAATCTTATGTCAAATCAATATTTTTGAATGATGATATATCCACCGTTGATTAATGAGCCAAGATTGTGATCATCATCATCAATGGTGGATAAGATGGAAAGGGTGTCGCTGGTATTTTTTTCAAGCTTTCGAGGCCTGCAGACCATGATGTTGCGAGCTTTTTCGGGTGCGTATTCGAATGCATCCAAGCATGTATCTTTGTAAGTTGTAGTGCCACATAGATACGTCTTGAAATCTACTCTAGGGTTTTGCTTGTGGGGACGCTACCATACGTAGGTGATGATATGTTGAGATAGTACGAGGCTAGGAACAAAAGCTCTCGATAGCTTGCGATTGCGGTTGTAAATTTTTGTTGCGAGTGCTTATCTCTTGACTCGAGGGCCCATTTTCGTCGAAGTCTCACAAGTGATTTGGAGATTGCGAGCGCCGATGGAACCTTGAATCGAGAGGTTGTAATCATGAATAAAAATAAGTTTGAGCCAAGTGTGAAAGTGTCAAGTCTCGTTTGAATCGTCACTCATCCAGAAGCAAAATTTTCAATTAATTTTAAATTTCGATTATTCCTTCCTCGGAAATTGTAATTTTAAAATTGTAAATTTTGTTAATTTTCATCACTAATTTCGAGTGTTAACGATGGGGGAGGATCGAGGCCTATAAGTTTCTTTTCCTCTTGTTGTGCTGTCATTTTGGTACATTTTTGTCTCATTATGTATGCTACAAATGATTTTCGGCCATTTTTAGGATAAAATTTGAATTATCTAGGCGAAGAGAACCTATTTTGATATCGGAAGGACCACAATTGATAAAATAAAAGACAAAGGACCAAATCTAGATTCGGATAAAGTTAAGGATCATTTTCAAATTATCTCTAAATTAGTGCGTTAATTTATGCACCGGTAGCATATCATCAATTTTAAGACATTAAATTTTAGCTCCAACGACTTATATAAAGCCGACTATTGTGAATTAAGATCATCATTTTTTTAAAGTTAAAACAAAACAAAGACAAGAACTACACATGTCGAGATGGCCATTCCGACTCTCATTAAGACGAGAATTCCTATCAAGAGAATGTGTCAAACAAGCGGCACTACGTCGATTAACCCAATTTATATAAAAAAAAAAAAACTATATATTCTCCTTCAATTTAAAGACATTAAATTTTAAATATAATGCCTCACACAAACTGACTGTTGTGAGTTAAACGACACCTGACCGACGTAACAAAATCCCGACAAATTAATCACAAATTAAGTTGGGAAGGAACACCCGTGGCCGGCAACCATTCTTGTCCACCGATAAACTCCTTCACCGTAAACATTTGTGCTTCTCTAAAACTCATATTCTCTCTCACTCCTTTGCATTTCACCCTGCCACGTGTCGCCGCCCCAGACCCCTTATTTACAAACTCCCCATAATACACCGTCTCCGGCGGCGCTCCGACGACCTCCCACCCTGACCACCCCAGCGGGTCAATAAATCCGCCCAAGTAACTCTCCATGAACACGGTGGTGGCGTAGTTCCGCCACGCCCGCCCTAGTAAGGTCCTTACTCCGGCGAGGTTTTCGGCCGCCAAGACGTACGATCTTTGTATCGAAAACCCGGACGGGCATCTCGGTCGGACCTGCCCTGCGCGGTCACGGTGTTGACCTGCCCATGCAAGGGTTTCCTCACGAGAATGGTGCAGCCTTGGAAGACGGCGGAGGACTGCCCGAAGATGAAGTCCACCGTGCCGGAAATGTGACATTCCCGGAAGAATTGGCGGTGGGAGGCGGAGAAGAGGGTGTCTTGGTAGCCGTGGATGCCGCATTTGTAGACGATCGATCGGTCGGAAGATAAGAGGAGGGCCACGGCTTGTTTAGCGTATGGCCCGGCTGTGTTTTCGAACCCCATGTCTCGAACAATGAATCCACGCCCGTAGACGGCTGGTACATGATAAATTCTTGTGTGAGACGATCGTCAATCAAGGGTTTATAACCCTATTAATTCAACATCGATCTTAGATTGATACGATGCACTTTTGGTCCCGTATGAATATATAATGTTATTTTAAAAGTAATATTCAATGAATTTTTTTTTGAAGCAATTTTAATTATTTAGATATAAACTGTACAAATTCCTCACTCCACTTTAATATTTCATCTCGTATTTTATTATACTTTTAATAGATTACGTATGTAATAAATGACATGATAAATTATTATTAATGACACATTAATAATAATAAAATTAATACAAGATCTAACACCATAATAGAATATGTGATTTTAATTAAGTTATAAAATGCACTAAAAGTAATTTTCATCCCTTTTTTATGGAGAAGACAATTTCGATGATTTAGTATCACTTAAACAATTTGATACACAATTTTATTTCTAGCACAATTCTGCCGACGTGGAATCTGAAACTGTGCCTGAAATTCAAATGGTGAATCGAACTGCAATAATTAATCAGTTTTTGTATTTTATTAAAGATTTAAAAATCGTGACATTAATTATGTCCGTGTATTAATTAATATATATATGTATGATTAATCATTTTAAAATAAATAAATAAGATGTTAAAATTAGGTTACCAAAAGTAGCAGTCCCAATGGTTGATATTCCAGAGTTGTTGCTAAGCATCCCAGAAACAATGGTCTTGTCCATTCCATCTCCAAAGATCATAATATTCCATTTGTTTGCATCAACCTTCACATTTTCATAGTACTTTCCTTGCTTCACATATATCACAAATCTTTTCTGACTATTTTGAGGTGCAAAATTGATGGCTTCACTTATTGTCTTGAACCTACCGGACCCATCTTTCGCGACAACGCCATCGACAGCTGTCGCTTTGCTCGAATCGAGGAGAAGTTTCTTCTCCTCGGAAGGCATCCCAGAAGGTGGCCATGCCCATGCATTCCTTGGTTTCTTCGGACCAGATCCACCGTCCATTAGTGAGTCAAGATTGTGATCATGATCATCGATGGTGGATAAGATGGAGAGGGTGTCCCTGACATTTTTCTCGAGCTTTCGAGGCTTGCAACCACGATGTTTCGAGCTTTTCGGGTGCGTATTCGAAGGCATCCAAGCATGTATCTATGTAAGTCATAGTGCCACATAGATACGTCTTGAAATCTATTAGGGTTTTGTGCGTGAGGACACTATCACGCGTAGGTGATGATATGTTGAGATTGTATGCGAGGCTAGGGACAAAAGCTCTCGACGGCTTGCAGCCGACTGCAAGTTTTTGTCGCGAAGTTCTTATCACTTTCGACTCAAGGGCCCATTTTCCTCGAAGTCATCAAATGATTTGGAAATCGAGCTAATGATGCCTTGAATCATGAGACTATAACGAGGAATAAAAAGATTGTTCGAGTCAAGTATAGGAGTGTAATCTAGGCTATAATCATGATATGATTTTGGGTTTAGAGATGCTTGAGGTAGGGTTTTGAGATGTTTGGCTTCACATACTACTATTGTCAAGGCAAAAATGGCTATTGAAAATGATCCCACGAAGATTTTGACCATGAGACATGGAGGATTTAGAGAAGCCATATTGAATTTGAGTCAACTCAATCTGATTATTACAAATTGTTGACTTGTATAAATTCAATTTGATGTATTTATAATGTTCTTGGAAGATACTCCATCCATTGTAGGAAATAAATGAATAGAAATTTGAAGCGTAATTTTGTAAATTTATATGTATAAAATAAGAAAATAAGTTAGATTGTGTATATATGTGAGTCCAAAATAATGACATTTTGTGTAAAGCGAAGATATTATGAGGATAAAGTTTAATTTCCCTCCAATATTCTACTAACATAGTCTCTTTTTTTTTCCACACAAATTAATATAGTTGAAATTCTAAACTTTTGTCATTTTTTTCAACAATATCATTGCATTAAATGAATTTTGTTGTAAAAAATGAGATGATTAAATATGGTTATTTTGGTTCAAAAGAAAATATTTAATGATTAAGACAACAAAAGAGGTATTATAATTTGAGACATACCAAAATGAAAAATTAGACTATTTTGTTGGAACGAAGTGATATAGTTCAAGTAGTTAGAGTTCCACTATCTATAATGACCTAAAGGTCATGAATTCGAGTCATTATTTATCCGGAAAAAAACATAGAAAAAACAATTTAATTATATATATCAGATCGAGTAATCCCATAAATTAGGATCTATAATCCTTTATGATTTAATCAATGGTATGATCTTTTTATAATTACTACTTCCTCAAATAAATGTCCTATTAAATAAATCAATGCAAATTTATTCTATTTGTTCCAAAAATGATCCTAATAAATTATTGATAATGATCATCTTGTAAGTACCATAAACTTAAGTGTATTAAATAAAAATATAAATGTCTGTTGATACCTAATAAATGAGAATATTAATTTGTGTAAATGAAAAAGACAAAAAAACTTGTGTGAAACGATCTATAAATTAGTACAAATTAACATTTATTCTTATTAAAATGTTAAAACTCCATGTCCAAATTATATTTTGTCTCACCGTGAGACAGGTCTCAAAAATTTATAAATAAAATAGAACGATTATTTAGATACAAAAGTAGTAATATTTTAAAATTAAATGACAAAGGTGGTTTTTCCTCCCATCGGAAAGGCCATGCAAGTCACGTTAATCCCCATAAGGAAAGTGTGTAATAAAGTGACACTAGCTTTTGAGTTGAATTTTTAAATTAATTTTACATTTAAATTTAAATATTTATTTAATTTAATTTAATTATTGTTATCCTTTTAATTTTTTTAGTATTAAATATTAAATATAAATTTGATTGACACAGAATATTATTTTCTTAATTAGATACATTAATTATAATTAACGGATATTAATGAACACTTCCCTTTTTAGAATTATTAATAGGATTTTATTAATATTAATCAATTTAATGAGAAGATAAATTTTTAAGATGAAATAAATTAGAGCACTCATTTAAAATAGATTAAATAAGTTTTGCCATATAAACACCATAAAAAAATTACAAGTTTGTGTTTTAGAAGTAATTAAGACAATATTGATTAAGTCAATTTGATTAAGGAAAGTGCTAGCTATTAACATAATATGATTGACAATAAAGTAGATAAATTTTTATTAATGAAAATTTAATGTTTTTTTAAGTTAGTAATGAAGTCCTTAAATTATATTCCATCCCATTCAAAATAAGTAATGTTTTGACCTTTTGTACTTTTCAATATAAATTAATAGCATTTTTTCCATATCTACCCCTAAAATCATTAAAATGTATAGTTAAATGTGTTCTTTTATAAAAAGACAAGCATGTGTGCATTCATAAAAAATGACATATATTTTGAATAGGAGAGAGTATTTGCTCCAATTACCCAATAAATCCATATAATCATTTTTCTTCCAAATATGTAGAAAAATAAGATAGGCACTATATATTAAAAATTTAAAAATTCAAACTATCAATTTTTGTTTGGAAGAATTTTATATAAAGACTTAGTTTTTAGATTGAGTCTCAACATAAACATTTATTTTACAAGTGTGTTAATTTAAGACTGACAAAAATATCAAATTCGTTCACAATCACAAACCAAGTTCATTATAAATCCTTATATAATACTTGTAAATAATAAAATAAAAACCAGAAACTATAAATATATTTATTAAATAGTGTATTTGGTTTTAAAATCCAAACTCAATAAATTTTAGTTATTAAAATTTATAATCGAACTGATTTTTATAACTGAATTAACCCAATCATTTTAACCTAAATTTATCGGTTCGATTCGATAGTCGATTTTTTTCCCACCCTAAACCCAAGCATTCAATGCTATATTTGAGTCAACCCCATTTATTTTGTTTGATAACCGGATTCAACCTTTAATTAATTTAACATTCAATTTTATATTTGAGTCAACCCCATTTATCTAGTTTGATAACCGGATAGAACCTTTAATTAATTTGTGCATTCAACCCATTTTATCTTGTTTGATAACGGGAGTGAACCTAATTAATTTGTGAATTGAAGTACCTATAATTAATTTGCCTATCAACAATTATTATGAAATTAATTTTTTTACTTAAGTGAGAAATAGCTAGTCCCGTGACATAATTGTAACAATTAAGAGGATTGTGCATGCTTATAAACTTAATTGTTTTGAAACTCTAGATTTTAATTTTTGGGATACAAAAATAATCTTGTTATTAATACTTAATCATATGCAACTATCATCAATTCACTCCCTATCGTCAATTCAATGAACAGAAAGAATAAAATTAATATGTATGCAATTGTCTTATGTAAATATTACAACGAAACAGATAGAATTAAAAAAATTAAAAGTTCAAATAAAATTAACACGTTAATATTAAGTTTAATGTTCAAAACTAGAATTTGAAAACCAAATGGAATTGGAAATCCCTAGATTAGTGAACCGTAGTAGTTATGCAGTAGTACACGTCAATTATAATTATTAAAAAATTGTACGGGCTGGACGGTTCGCTCGTGACCCGGTGAGCCACATTAGGCCCGTTGGACTGATGGGCCGAGCCAAATCGGCCCATTTTGGGCCTATTTTTCCTTGTCCAGCCAATTAACCTTCAGGTTGGTTGGGCTCGAATGGTTGGCATCAATTTAAAAATATCAGGGGTAATTTGGTCAATTTACAATTAATTTTTAAAAATTATGTTGAATTTGCGACATCTTCCTTTCTATGGAAAAGGTGAATATTCCACCTAATTTTTTATATGCTACTATTTTTATTTTTTCTTGATTTTTATTCTACTTTTTTATAAATTTTTAATGGAGTTTATATATATCGCTAATCATATACCATCAAATTCTCATGAAAGGTAAATATTTTAGAATTTCAAAAGGTAAATCATTTATATTCTTGAGAAAGTATGGCAGTTGACAGTTAGTTTGTTAAACACAGTTAGTTATTTGCTATTATCCGCCTTCTATTTCTATATAAACAGTAGAATAAAACTTATTCATTTGTGGACTAATGTCAACTTCATCATGGGGAGGAATCTTTGAGGTCAACGGTATCTTGCGGATTAACATTAAGCTACTATCATGGAGAGGCCCAACAATTTAAATGGGCGGAGCTGCCTAAAGCAAGGTTTAAACCAGGGGTTTTGCTCGATACCATAAAATGAAAGGATTTCGCCTCATCTAAAAGTTTTAGATCCGAACTTATAGAGAGGTTGAGAATCAATCCATATATATCATCACCTTAATAGACCTTCACATTTTTCAAAACCATTACATGAGATCGTCTCATAAATTTGAGTATCATAAAAATATTATATCTAATTACTCTCCGATTCCACAAAAATTGAGCTAGTTGTCTATTACGCTAGTTTTAAAAAATATATAATGTGTAAAAAAATTGTAAATTGAGTGGAGTAAAATATTGAAAGAATAACACAACATAATTAACGTCTCACTAATTTCAATTTCTTAACAATTTAATTATTCAATTAAAAAATTTCTTTCTAATTAATTCTACGTGAGATCTTATTTCAAAAGTAAAGTCATATCCATGCAAGATCGACATGGCCTACTTGGGAGGAAATTAAGATATATATTTATCAAGAAATAATTATGCCTTTTACACGTCAATATATCTGAAGTTTGATTCACAAATGAATCCCAAAAAAATTCTTTAATTGATAACATAAAGTTGTGACTTACATGTTAAGCAACGCTTTCAATTTTTATCTTAATTTATCTTATAATATTTTCTTTTCATTTTTATAACTGCGATCGACAACATATAAATAAAAATTTTGCTTACCACAACTAATTAATTTATTTTATGCGTACGTCAGCTAACTTCTTTTTTTTTTGGGTTTTGATTTAAAGTGGAACCTTTGTATTTTACGTTTTAATATGTGGATGCACAAAGTAAATGAATCTTATTGAGTAATTTTTCAATAAAACATTTTATGTATAATAATAATAATAATAATAATAATAATAATAATAATAATAATAATAATAATAATAATATATTTAAAGAATTGGTAAAAGATTAACGAAATTTAAACAGGTCAAAGCGAGTCTAACAAAATTTTCTAAAAAATCACATCAAAAGCGAAATCGAAAAACTCATTTCCACATGTGTTATTATAATGGTAAATATTTGTTATAGTAACAAGAGGATGTGTTACTAGTTTTTATAAAAACAAATATACATTATTGTAATATAAGAACAAATATTTATTTTTATAAAGAAAAATATGTATTTTCTTAATTTTTGCATTTACTGATTTTATTGATACAGTGACATTGCAAAATTGCAACAAACATTTGCATACTATAACAAAGATGGTTTTACCTTTTATTTCAAGGATGATGTATGAGTATGCAAGGGTATCAATTTCCCCACCCCCAAACCAACCTTATTCCGTGAATTGAATCTATATTTAGTCCACATAAAATCTAAATAAATTCAACCCATTTCCTTTTTTATATATATAAATACTGGTTTACTGGAATTATCGCTTTGGATTGTTACATCAGACGTTTTCACAAAAAAATTTGTTACAATAAACTTAAATAAATTCGGGTTCGTGTGAACTCTTTTTCAATTACTATTATTGTGAATACGAAATATCACTATTTAAAAATTAAGTAAATTTTAAAAAAAGAATTCACGTGAATTAGACCGAGTTCACCAGAAACCGGCAGATACCCAAATTGCAACAAAATGAAAAGAAAAAAAAAAAGATGAATGATTCAATTTAAGACTTTTTCCCCTACCCTTGCACTGTGATTTAGGTAGTTAGAAATGAATTTAAAGTGGTAGGGTGGGTGGTTGCATCAGAAAGGAGAAAATACAGCTCAAAAGTATAGACAAGACACATGCACACACTCACTAATCACTATTCCAAAAACAATTCAACATCTTTGCTCTATTACAATTCAATTACAGCTGATCCTACCTTTATTATACACCCCTTTTTTCTACTCGTTGAACTTTATGAATATGATATTAATTTCAGGTATAATTTAATAAACACAAACTCTCATGAGAAACTTGTTCACTATAAGAAATTAATACTAATACATTCATTCAATAATACCAGTAATATCATTGTACTCATAAACTAATATCACAGTGTAATATGTTATGATATTAGTTTATAAGAGTAATGGTACTACTGAATGAATGTAATAGTATCACGTCTCACCAATAAATGTAACAAGACTTGATGAATATGGAACCTATTTGGTCCACAGAGATCAGCCATTGAAATAGAAAGAAGAATGAAAAGGATAATATTCAATATTACCTAATCTTGAATCCATCACTTTAAACCAGGAAATAACTATACAGAATGAAAGAAAGCAGACATACCAACTTTATGATGTTGCCTTTCGTATTTGATGACACGGAGCTGACTCGTGCACCAAAGAGCAGAGATCGAGCAACTAGTTTTGTTTCATTATATATAGAAACAACATTCATGCTCATATCAGGGCAACATTCTAAGGACTAGTGATCAGAGTTTAGTACTCACGAACCTAGCTATTCGATTAGTTTTTATCGTATCTAAACAAGAGCAAGGAACAAAAATGGAACGAAAACACGGGAGATCAAGATTTGTGAAGAAAAACATGCACAAGGAACACGCTAATGGGATTCCCATCAGTTCAGCTAACTATGCTTTCATGTTTAAGAGCAGTTCGGTCGAATGTTTACCTGATCCTGCTTCGCAATACCAACTTCTGCCGTCGCCTTCCAAGCATTACTCCAAAATCAGAAAATGTAAGCCCTTCGTACTTGATTAATTAGACCTGATCAAAATGGAAATCTGTTGGAATGTTTACTTATGAAATTGATTTTGAAATGCAGGTAGAGGAGGAGATTCTGTGATTGCTAAGATGATCAAAGTTGGTAAAACCATGGACGTTGTTGCTCAAGGAATTCGAGAGCATGGTAAGTACTAACAAACGAAGATACTCCCATTCCATAATTGTTTGCACACTTGCCTGTACGTCCCATTATTGCTTGCACACACCCTCGCAATTTCTTTACTTTATGCAAAATAATTTATCAAATTATCCCTCAAAACTCTACTCATTACACTTTTTCCCTGAAAAATATGCTCATTTTAGGATGTAATACATAAAACAATGATTTGATCATTCTTACATATATCCATGTTCTGATAATTCATAACTGATGCAGTGAGATTAGGATCAAAGTTGAGCGAAACAGTTAAGGGGAAGTTGAGTTTAACTGCAAGAATCCTCCAATTGGGAGGAGTGGAGAAAGTATTCAAGAAGAAATTTGATACCTCAGACGACGAAAAACTGGTGAAGGCTTCTCAGTGCTATTTATCAACGACGGCAGGGCCGATAGCAGGGCTGTTGTTCGTTTCCACTGATAGAGTTGCCTTCTGCAGTGAGAGGTCCATCAAAATCTCTTCTCCATCTGGGAAACTGATCAAAGCACATTACAAGGTACATTATAGTAAACTAATCACTAATTTTTTATGTTTAAGAGAGAAGATTGAAACTGATTAACCTATATTTATATGCAGGTTATGATACCTCTAAGAAAGATAAAGAGAGCTCACGAAAGTGAAAATGCGACAAAACCAACAGAGAAGTACGTTCATTTAATGACGGCGGACAATTATGATTTCTGGTTCATGGGGTTTCTTAACCATCAAAGGACATTGAAGTATCTCCAACAGGCAATTCATCAAACACGATGAATGCATAGCACATCAGAGGACGTTGAAGTATCTCCAACGGGCAATTCATCAAACACGATGAATTCATAGCATATCGAAGGACATTGAAGTATCTCCAACGGGCAATTCATCAAACACGATGAATGCATAACATATCGAAGGACATTGAAGTATCTCCAACGGGCAATTCATCAAACACGATGAACGCATTGCATATCGAAGGACATTGAAGTATCTCCAACAGGAAATTCATCAAACACGATGAATGCATAGCATATCGAAGGACATTGAAGTATCTCCAACGGGCAATTCATCAAACACCATGAATGCATAGCATATTGACGGACCTTGAAGTATCTCCAACAGGCAATTCATCAAACACGATGAATGCATAGCAAATCAAAGGAAATTGAAGTATCTCCAACAGGCAACTCATCAAACACCATGAATGCATAGCATATCAAAGGAGAAGCTGAGGAAAAACAGGCAATGATCCGCGAAGAAACTGCTCTTGTTCATAAAGAAATTCGGAATTTCTTTGCAAGAGTGAAGAATGAAATCAGCATTGCGAGATCTGAAAGCGGTTAAATCATCAGAAGCAACATTGCTTAAGAAGCTAAAATCAGAAAACGGTGAGAAATAGAGCTTCGATTATCTGAAGCGGAATGCAGCTGAGGCCATTGACATTTCAGATAACAAGGTTTTCGGATTGAAGCTTGAAGGCAACCGGCGGGAGAGAGATTCAGAGTTTCTGATCGACGGCAGGTAGACGATCAAAGGGTCTTCAATTTTGCTAGAGCAGTTCTTCGATTTTGATACTTTACTGTCCTACTGAGTTAAAAATATATTTGATCCTATAATTTTTACCATTTACGAAAAAACCTTTTAAGATAATAAAAAAATTTAATTAACTTCTATAATTTTGTAAATTACTCAATTTGAGTTAATTTTTACAAAACAATGTTGTTCTTTATTCATTTTTATCCTATAACTTTTATTTTTCACAATTCGTTCCTAGTCATGTCCCAAATACAGCGAGATTAAAAATTGGATATAAATTGAACAAAGTAAAAAATTATGGAACTAAAATGAAAATTATAACTTTTTGGGGTCGTTTGTCAAAAAAATGAAAGTTACGAGAACAAAATATGTTTAACACCATCCTGATTTGATGGTGTATAATTGTATATGAAGAAAAACCTCTAACATATAATTTTTATATTAAATTCAAATTATATTGACATTTTTACTGGAGCATGTTATTTTCTCTAAAGACTAATCAAAATATATTTTAATTAATTAAACTAACAAAGGAAGTCTAGCTAAATAATTTCTTTTATTTAATTGATTGAGAGATCGTATGGAGAATATTTAAAAAGAGATTCAACTAATTGATGATTTAATTATTAATTAAATCAATAAAAGAGCCTTGTTTTTAAGAATCAAACTGCTGAAAAATCGGCATCAACATCGTATATGACCGATTCAGGAACATGCACGAGAATAAAATAAGGAGTTGGTCTTGTGTGAGACCGTCTCACGGATCTAATTTCGTGAGATGGATCTTACTTGATCTGAGACCCAACAAAACGAAACACAAATCTAAAATATCGTCAACAATCCGTGAAAAAAACAAGCTTATGAGCAACAACATTACTCAAGCTACAAACCCAATAAAACGAGATTCAAGAAAAACACGAACACAAACCCAACATGTCTTCAATAATCGAACCAAAATAGGAAAATTCCTCCTTATGATTCACAGCAATATGTACAAACTAACCATTCAAAAATATCATATACATAAAATATAGGTAACGATATAATCTATTATCGTTGATAAATTGTGTCACACGAATTTATAATATTCCCTTGATCCGTCTAAAGACTCGCTTTTTAATTAATAAAGTTGTTATTTCAAATTCATAAAGTCTTGTTTTATTTTGTTGGATGGTTAGGTTCAAGTAAGTTGACCCCCTATGCTCATATATATAAAAGAGCTACGGATTTTCCATTTTTATTCATTGATTCAAATTGTGAATTACTCTCTGTATTTTGTAATTGCTTCTCTCGTCAATAAAGAATGATTTCTATGTTTGTTAACAATCTGTTTCTTTAATATAAACTTCATTTTTACTTTTATCATGTTTTATAAATTATTTCTTAAATAAAGTCATTAATTATTTTTTGATGGACCAAAATATTTCTATCTAACATACTTTTAACAAACACTAAATATTTGTACATCTTGTGAAAGGGCATCATAGGAAGAATGTAAAAAAAAAAAAATCAATTTCAATAACTTTTAATATGTTTTCTTAATCTTCGTGAAAATTTATAAAAGTCTATCTTAATATATAGATGGAATATATATCACTCATTTATCTAATAAACCTCACTAAATATCCCTCTATTTCATACTCCCACTACCCCACACGTGTTTGCACACTTACTTTATTCGTTAAATCGTCATGAGTTGTTTTCACACCTATAAATAAAAACAACTTTAATTTTTAACACCCTCACAATACACATTTATTTACATCAATGTCATTACTTTTTCAACTCAATTAACTAACCTCTTACTTTATATACACATGGTTTCTCAATTATACATTTTATTTATACATGAACAACTCCCTAAACGTGCATTTTCTTAACCTTCCTGCCCGGTCAGCTTTGGGACGGAGAGAGTATTACTTACATAAAAATTGTTACCCATTTTACTCTTCATTATCCCCCACTTCATTTTATTCACGTCAATTATATTATATCTTACATCAATTTATTACATTACATTTTATAGTAATACTTCTTAAATTCATGAAAATCTTCCCACGAGAAGCATTATATTGAAACGGAGGGAGTAATGTTGACAGTGCTCGTGTTAATGTCTCACCAATTTCGAACTCTTAAGGCAAAAACCTCTTCCAAAATATTAATGCGGCATTCACTAATTATATTTCGTCTTCAGTAAAACAGTCTCACACAAAACCTACTCATTTCTTATATCATATTCTTAAATGTACGTGAAATCTTATCAGAAAAGTTTATCCCATGTATATCAATGCAAGATCATTGATTTAGAAATTGGCACTTTACACATGGTCAAGAGACAATTATGCCTTTTACACGTCAATATATGATATATCTGAAGTTTGACACATATGAATCCCAAAAATTCTCTGTAATTGTTACATAAAGTTGTGACTTACATGATCCGTCAAAAAAAAAAAAAAGTTGTGACTTACATGTTAAGTATCACCTTCAATTCTTATCTTAATTTATCTTTTAATTTTTTATTTTCATTTTTATAAAAAAAAAAAAAAGAATTTGCTGACCAAAACTAATTAATTTAGTTTATTCCTGCGTCAGCTACCTTCTTCTTTGGGTTTTGATTTAAAGCGTGAGATTATTTCTATTTAAAGAATGAATCACCAGCATGATATATATAAAAATCAAAAATATTGTATGAGAAGGTTTAATTTATGTATGAAATTGAATTTCATTTTTGTATCTATATCATATTTCAAATGCTCTCCTCCATGGCAAACCTTCATATTAGCTGGAGATATTCTAATACAAACTTGTTATCAACAAAAAATAATCGAAGAAACTGAGAAATTCTGATAAATAAAAATAACGCAAACACTGAACGGCATGTGGTTGATAAAAATAATCAGTGGAGTTTATATTCTATGCCGACACGTGTTAATAATTCAACAGATGAAACACAAAATGAAATATAAAAAAATGGTATAAAAGAATCGAGTAGATATAGTTAATGAGCTTGTTCTCTTTTACCTGCATTCATGATAAAGTCTTGTTTGAATCAATTTTATGATGCTACGTACTTATATTTTATATGTGTGTATTTTAAAATAATATTAGTTATTTTATAATTTTAATATATATATAGTATTAATTATTATATTACAAAACAATTATTTCAGTATTAAAATATTAATTGTTTTATATTAACCAATTAATTACACGATAAAATTACTTTATATAAGAAAAACCCGCAATCATATAATGGTGATGATAAATTATGCTAATTAGATTCCTCAAAAATGTTATTATAGTGATCATAATTCAAAGTCAAATATTTTATCCAAAAAGAAAATTTTAAAAGTCAAATCTTACTAGCTAGACTATACATCAAACGAAAAATTGCTTTAGGAGCAATTTATATATGAAACACTTAAACCAATAATATTAATATGTATGTTTATTTTAAATTTTCAATCAAATTTAGTCTGCATGTTTCAATTATATTTATTCGCAAATTTCGAGTTATATTAGTTTACAAGTTTTATCTCTATATTTATCCGCAAATTTCAATTATATTAGTTTACAAGTTTTATCTCTATATTCAATTGCACGACATAATTGATGCACGTGAGACTGACTTGACAAAAAATTGATAAAAAATTCATTGTGAGAATGGATACTTTTCCCACACCCCTATGATTTTGGTAGAGACATGAAATGAATTGAAAGTGGTAGGCTGGGTGGTTGCATCAGAAAGGAGGAAATACAGCTCAAAAAGTGTAGACATGACATATGCACATTCACTTATCACTATTCCAAAAACAATTTAACATTTAATACAATTCAATTATAGCTAATCCTACCTTTATATATTACACATACCTTTTTTCTAGTGTTTTAACTTTGTATATATGGTATTAATTTCATAAATAATTCAACAAATGAATGTACTCCCTATGTCTTTTTTTTTTTAAATTGTTCAACCCAAATTTGACATGTATTTTAATGGGAGGGTTGTTTAGTAATATTAAAATTATAAAATTAATTTATATTGAGGGTGTTGAATCTTTTCTATTTTATGGAAGAAAGATTAAAGTGGGAAATATAATGGCATGTGTTGAGATGTTTGTAAGGATTAATTTGAAAAGGTATGAAAATAATTTTTCAAGGACCATAATTTAGGAGTTGTCAATATGAGGAATGTAACTCTTCGGGCTAGTAAAATTTTAATTCTCCGGTGACAATTTAAGGATAATAACTTTTAAAAGTTGTGAATTTAGGCCATATGTACCCTAATCAGCCCGAATTCATATCAAATTCAGCCCCTAAATTACGGTCCATAAAAAAATTATTCCCGAGAGGATAGAGTTGTTTTTTTTTTGCATTTTAAACATGGAAAAACAAGAATAAAAACATCCATTCTAAAATTTTGAGCAATCTAAAAAACTACTTAGAGAGTAAATTTTTGAATATGGATCTTATTCAGAGCTTTGGTCATTGAAATAGAAATAAGAATGAACATTTGAATCCATCACTTTAAAGAAGGAAAGAAAACAGATAAAGAAGAAATACCAACTTTATGATGTCCCTTTCGCATTTGATGACACAGAGCTGACTCGTGCACCAAAAAGCAGTGATCCAACAACTAGTCTTGTTTCCTTATATATAGAAACAACACTCATGCTCATATCAGGGCAACATTCTAAGGACTGTTGATCAGAGTTTAGCATTCACGAAGCTAGCTATTCGATTAATTCATATAGTATATCTAAACAAGAGCAAGGAACAAAAATGGAACGAAAAAACGGGAGATCAAGATTTGTGAAGAAAAACATGCACAAGGAACATGCTATTGGGATCCCCATCCGCTCAGCTAACTATGCTTTCATGTTTAAGAGCAGTTCGGTCGAATGTTTACCTGATCCTGCTTTGCAATACCAACTTCTCCCGTCTCCTTCCACGCATTACTCCAAAATCAGAACAGGTAAGCCCTTCGTTCTTGATTAATTAGACCTGATCAAAATGGAAATTTGTTGGAATGTTTACTTATGAGATTGATTTTGATGGAAATGCAGGTAGAGGAGGAGATTCTTTGATTGCTAAGATGATCAAACTCGGTAAAACCATGGACGTTGTTGCTCAAGGGATTCGAGAGCATGGTAAGTACTAACAAACGAAGATACTCACTCCATCCCATAATTGTTTGCACACACCCTTGCAATTTCTTTACTTTATACAAAAAAATATTACCAAATTATCCCTCAAAACTCTACTCATTACATTCTTTCTTAAAAAATGTGCTCATTTTAGGATGTAAACACTTGTGGGATGAAGATAGTATATATGTATACACTATAAAACAATGATTTGATTATTCATATATATATCCATGTTCTGATAATTCATAACTGATGCAGTGAGATTAGGATCAAAGTTGAGCGAAACGGTTAAAGGAAAGTTGAGTTTAACTGCAAGAATCCTCCAACTGGGAGGAGTGGAGAAAGTATTCAAGCAGAAATTTAATACCTCAGGCGACGAAAAACTGGTGAAGGCTTCTCAGTGCTACTTATCGACGACAGCAGGGCCGATAGCCGGGCTGCTGTTCGTCTCCACCGATAGAGTCGCCTTCTGCAGTGAAAGGTCCATCAAAATCTCTTCTCCATCTGGGAAACTGATCAAAGCACATTACAAGGTACATTATAGTAAACAATGTGAACACTTAAATTTTTATGTTTAAGAGAGGAGATTGAAAGTGATCTTCGGAAATTAATCTATATTTATATGCAGGTTATGATTCCCCTAAGAAAGATAAAGAGAGCACAAGAAAGTGAAAATGCGACAAAAGCAACGGAGAAGTACCTGCATTTGGTGACAGGGGATAATTATGATTTCTGGTTTATGGGATTTCTTAACCATCAAAGGACATTGAAGTATCTCCAACAGGCAATTCATCAAACACGATGAATGCATAGCATATCAAAGGACATTGAAGTATCTCCAATAGGCAATTCATCAAACACGATGAATGTATAGCATATCAAAGGACATTGAAGTATCTCCAACAGGCAATTCATCAAACACGGTGAATGCATAGCATATCAAAGGAGAATCTGAGGCAGAACAGGCAATGATCAGCGAAGAAACTGCACTTATGAAGAATTCCGTGAGTGAAGAATGAAATCAGCATTGCAAGATCTGAAAGCGGTTAAATCTTCTGAAGCAGCATCGCTTGAGAAACTAAAATCAAAAAACTGTGAGAAATAGAGCTTCGATTATCTGAAAGGGAATGCAGCTGAGGCCATTGACATTTCAGATAATTTCAGATTCCCAAAACTGATCAACAACTGGTAGACGATCAAAGGGTCGAAAATCGACGTCTTGAATAGGTTCTAGATCATCAAGAGGAGGAAATGTAGGTGATTATATCTCAAGCATTACAGATTTTTGGCTTCTGATGGAGAATTCAACATTTTGCAGCTAGAGCAGTTCTTCGATTTGATGATGTATGTGTATATCGAGAAAAAATTCTAACATATAAAATTAACTTTTATATTAAATTCAAATTATATCGACATTTTTAAGGAGCATGTCATTTTCTGATGCGAACTCAGTATTTTAATATTGGTCCAGTAACTTTTTCCACTTAGTTTTTAATTCTTTTTGGTAGTTTCTTTCTTTTAAGTTTTTAGTTTGTTAGCAAGTTGTTAGGAAGGAACTTCTATATAATGCTTTGTATGCTCATCCTTTGGAAATAATGAGAAAATTGATTAGCTTCCATAGCTTTCTTCTTTGCAAAATTATCGGTAACTTGCCGGCTGAGTCGGGGTTACGATAAATCAAAATTTCACTTTGCGGTTCTCCTCAATTGGTGTTTTCATTGAGAGAAAAAATCACAATGAGAATCGCACTTCAAAATTCTTGAGAATCATGAACTCAAGAAATCACAAGAAAATGTCAGGAACAAATCAAGAACGCATAGAGCTATTAGAGAGGAGGTTCAATATTATGGATACGAGCATGAAAAACATCAACAAGCAAGTCGGTTCAATTGAGCAGAAGGTGAATCGAATTGAATGTTTGTTGAAACGATTGCTCGGCGACAACACAAGAAGGACGGACGGCAGTCAATGAATAAGAAATCAAGGAAAGCCAGCAAAAACGAAGAGATTGAATTTCAGGAGGCTGCTGAAAAATTCGAAAAAATTATCAAAAATCGAGAAGCAAAAAGAACGGCTCAAAGCTATCAGCCTTGGAAGAATCATTACCATCTTTCATGGCCCAGTCCAGGGAAAGAAAAACGGCCCTTTGTCATCAAATGTTAACCCATTAACAGGTAGTTCAACCCAATCCAAATGTATGATGTTGTTCCACCAGAATCTTTCTGTCGTTCCCAGACCCGATCCAGTTCCCAGCGAACTCGTTACCGATACCGAGTTTGTGGAGGTTTTTCTGGGCTTGAGTTGCAGCGTTGCTTCGCGAATTTCATTAATTAAAAATCTCCGGATGAAAAGGTTTTTACACCAGAGGTTAATTCAGTTCCTCAAGAAGAAACGGGGAAGACGAAAATGGGGAATTTACTGGTGAAATCTGCATCAACCTAATTCCAAATCCGAATGGAATACTAAAAAATAGCAACAAGTGCTACGAATACTTGACTGGTGGTCCGGGCAAATCTGCACGAAATTGTGGGTGGACGATTCTCAGTAACCGTTTTCATCATTTGGGTTCATGCCCAATCATAGGAATTCAACTGGCGGTTTTCATTCAGAAGGGAATTACACAATTAGATGGAAGATTCAAAATTTTTGACAGAGGAAAGTGGTTTCGAATGGGATGAATTTGGAACTATGCTGAGAGAACAAAATTTGGATCTTTGAATTCAATATTCTTTAATTCCTGATTTTGTCTGATCGATTGTTGAGGATGACCAGAGAAGGATGGTACTCTGTTAATTTGAAGGAAATGAAGGGGATATCGATGCTAATCAGGAGATAATGCATATGCGCATAATTGAAGGGGAATTAGGAAATAATGTACGTACATGCGCATAATTAAAGGAGAATCATGATCTGAGGAGTTTTGAGATACAGAGAATTTGGTGGGTGAAATTCAAATCAACATTTTGATAGCTCGAATCAATCCACAAAGCCAACAAGATCAATTTTCATATTCCGTCCTTGAGGACAAGGACAATCTCGAAGGGCCGGGGAATGATGCGAACTCAGTATTTTAATATTGGTCCAGTAACTTTTTCCACTTAGTTTTTAATTCTTTTTGGTAGTTTCTTTCTTTTAAGTTTTTAGTTTGTTAGCAAGTTGTTAGGAAGGAACTTCTATATAATGCTTTGTATGCTCATCCTTTGGAAATAATGAGAAAATTGATTACCTTCCATAGCTTTCTTCTTTGCAAATTCTTTGCAAAATTATCGATAACTTGCCGGCCTGAGTCGGGGTTACGATAAATCAAAATTTCACTTTGCGGTTCTCATCATTTTCCTAAACACGAAAGTTTAATCTTTATGCACTCACTTTCTGTATATACTTGAATTCATTATAAAAATATTACATAATATAATTGAAAAGTGTCACTTTATAAATAAAAAGTATTAGTTATAATAATAGAAAAGTGTTATGTGTTAACTCATTGAAGCCAACGAAATTAAATAAAATATGTCATAAGAAAACCTTATGCACACACTCACCTAACAAGAGGCTAACTTAAACATGATTAATCAAAAGGTATTTTAATCAAAAATTGATGATTTAATCATTAATTAAATCAATAAAAGAGCCTTTTTTAGATATTTAAAGCTAAACTTTGATTTTGATTTTTTTAAAGGAGTCACTTATAGGTTAAAAAAAAACAGTTTAGTTACAAATACATTTAAATTTGAACAAAATTACAAAAAAAAAAAAGAAAAATGAATAGAAGCAGAATCAAACAACCGGAAAATATCAACATGACACGGAATAAAATGGAACATAATAACAAAATATGAAAAAAATAATAATAATAACAAGTTTATGAGCAAAAATATTACCCAATCTACGGACCCAACAAAACGAGACCCTTGAAAAACACGAACACAAATCTAAGAAATCTTCAATAATCCGCGAAAAATGCAAACTTATGAGCTAACAACATTACTCTGCCTAAGTTGTTGTGATCATTGAAAGCAATTCGTAAAATTAACGTGATTGTATTTCTAACTCTGGAATTCACGATCTTATATACGAAAAGTATCGATATAATCTTCCACTGCTAAATAGGTGTACCTACGTTGTAAGCCCTAATATACAAACATTCAATTTCATATTTATAGGGTAAATTGCATTTTTGGTCTCAAGAAATGGTCATTTTTTTATACTTTGGTCCCGTAGTTTTTGATATTTTTAGTCCCAAAAATTACAGTTTTGGTCCCAACAGAATGATAAATTACAGTTTTGATCACAAGAGAATATGACAAAGTTGCAATTTTGGTCCTAAAAACAATAGCTGGGACTAACATTGTCGTTGAAAAATTCTCATAGGATCAAAATTACAATTTTTCCCGTGTTTATATAGTTGTACGTAAGATCTTGTCAAAAGTGTATGCCATATATATCCATGCAAGATCATTGATTTAGAAATTGCATGGCACTTTACTAATGCTGGCCTACTACATTTATATCAAGAGAAGATAAGACTTTAATTTACACGTCAATATATCTGAAGTTTGATTCACACATGAATCCCAAAAATTCTCTTTAAATTGTTACATAAAGTTGTGACTTACATGTTAAGCAACGCCTTCAATTCTTATCTTAATTTATCTTTTAATCTTTTACTAATAAAAAAATTTGCTGACCACAACTAATTAATTATTTATATATGTTATGCCTATGTCAGCTAACTTCTTCTTTGGGTTTTGATTTATAAAGAAGATTGTTTTTGTTTAAAGAATGAATCACCAACATGATGTACATAAAGAAAGTAGACAAATTTAGTTTTGGTCACATGAGAATTTTTCAATGATAATATTAGGGTCCGCTTGATTAGAGGTATTAGAAATAGGTAATGAGAATGACTCAGTAATCATTCACATTGATGATGTTTGGTAATATTTACAATTTGGAATTGATTTAAAAATAAAATAATTACTAATTTATTTTGATTACATAATCTTCCTCTTATAATCAATCATTTAACAATCATTCATTTTTCATCCGCTCAACTTTTTTCTCGCTCAAATTTTTCGTGCTCAACTTTCTTTCCAAAATTTATCAATGGGAATGAATCACTAGTCATTCCCATTACCTAATTCTAATACCCCCAACCAAGCGGCCCCTTAATTCTACCTTCTTTTTTATCTTTTTTTTTTGCAAAAATAGTCCCGACCATTATTTTTATGATCAAAATTGTGATTTTCTTTTGGGTCAAAACTGTAATTTTTTTGCAACCAAAAATGTCAAAAAAAAAAAAAAAACTACAGGATCAAAAGTGTCACAAAAGGATCAATTGCAGATTACTTATTCTCTTGGGACCAAAAATGCAATTTTCCATATTCTAAAATGCGGTTTCATGTGTAAAATTGAGTTTCATTCTTATGTATAAGCTTTACAAGATCATGAAATAACGGGTCATATAATATATGTGTAAAGGGAATTCATCTCATACTAATTAATTTTCATTCTAATAAATAAGAAAATGAGAAATATTGATAAAATTATATATACACATGGCAACTGATCGGATAAATAAAAATTGCGCAAACAATGAACATTATATGTACGGTGAACGGCATATATATGTCTGTGTTTCACTTTATGTTCTACATTTTAAATGATCGATATATGGATGATAAAAAAATAATCGGTGAATTTTATGTTTCCATCAACACGTGTTAATAATTCAACAATTGGAAACAAAACAATTGAGTTGATGTAGTTGATGAGTTTGTTGTCTTGTTTCTGCATTCATGATAGTGTCTTATATTAATATAGGGTTTTAATATAAATTAATTAAATTCACAATTCTCTAGAAATTCAGATTTTTAGATACGGCGAAATTTTTCATGATATCAAAGCAAAAACTTTGGTTCAAACTTTGTTTGAAGAAATTCCACTCATTTAAATACATTCATTGATATTCCTCATTCCTCCCCATGATAGAATTGACGTCGACTGCAAATACAATCGTTGGACCTCCTCATTCCTCCCAATGATGGAGTTGATATCAGCCTATTAACACCACTCTACAAGTTCGAACTTTTACTTGAAACGGAATTCTTTCAGAACCAATTTTACGGTAGTAAGTCTAAATCTTTATATTTTATATGTATATTTTAAAGCAATATTAGTTGTTTTATTATTTTAAATATAATATTAATTATTTTATTGTAAAATATTAATTGCACGATAAGTTCTCCATTTTTGTATTGGTGTAGATAAATAACGATCCCTCAAAAATGTTATTGTAATTCAAAGTCAATTATTTTATCCAAAAGAAAATTTTCAAAGTCAATTCTTACTAGCTAGTCTATAGATCCTATCCCCCACAAACTAACAAATATAACTATTGTGTGCTGATGTGTGTATTGCACTAAATAAACACACATACATGCATGCATTAATTAAAAAACTTCTAAATGAAAAATATATATACAAATTACAAGAAATATTCAAATTAATAAAACACACAAAAACTTAATGCACTTGATGAACACAAAACCTTGCAAGAAACGTCATATTTTTTTACAGATTTTGTGGTATTTTAAAAATTTAACATCACAAAAAGTGTAAAAGTATCACCTTTTAAAGAAAATTTTCTTAGAAATTTTAAATTTACAAGACTAAGGAGGCGCTTGTTACAAGTTCTTCAATATCAATAAAAATGAAAATATTTTTTTCCTCTATGTCACCAAACGTATTGAAGGAAAAAATGTCTCACTATGTATATATGGTGGTTATATCATTAGTGTTGTGTTCTAATTTTGGAAAAAATAAGATAAAATAAGCTTGGTGGTGGTGGGGGAGGGAATGATTAAGGAGAGATGATTGTAGGAGAAAAATAAGTTAATCAAAATGGGTAGTGATTACCTTATTTAGGTGGAAAAATAGTGTTATTGATTATTTTTTGTTATGATTAGTCACCATAATTGTCACATATTAATTCTCATTCTCATTATCATAAATTTTTTTTTAACCAAGTGCCCCTAATTTATTTTTATCTACATGTTTCAGTTGTATTAATATGTACGTTTCGCTTACCTAGTAAGGCTAAAAAGAAAATTGATAAATGATACTTTTTCCCCTGCCTCTAATTTTGGTAGAGCCATGAAATGAATTGAAAGTGGTAGGATGGGTGGTTGCATCAGAAAGGAGAAAATACAGCTCAAAAAGTGTAAACATGACATATGCACACTCACTAATCACTATTCCAAAAACAATTACAGCTAATTCTACCTCTATTATACACACCTTTTTTCTAATGTTTTAACTTTATGTAAGTGGTATTAATTTCAGAAAATAATTCAACAAATGAATAATAAAACTTTATGAATAGGAATCATATCCATCACAAAGGTGTCAAACCGAGCTTTGGTTCATGGGGCAAGATAAAATCACAAATCGTCATGTATTTTTACCGAATTCAATTTTAGTTGTTTTTCTTTTTACTTTATCAATTTTGATCATTTCCATCGAAAAATTCTAATTTTGATCGGAAAATTGTCTTAATTTTTATTACGGTCACGTCGGCGTCCGTAAGTGTCCATCTCATTTGAATTGTCTCTCGTTCGGGTAGCAAAACTATCAATCATTTTCAAGTTTCGATCACACCCATCAAAATTGTGAATTCAGTCAATCTTTATTCTGGTACATTTTTCGTTCAATGACGCATACTACAACATATTTTCAGTAATTTTTCAGCCAAAATTTGTATTGTCTGCGAAAATGACTTATTTGATATTAAAATAATCACCGTAAAAAAAAAGGACCAAATTTAAATTCTTGACCAAATCAGCCATTGAGATAGAAAGAAAGAAAAAATTGAACATTCAATATTAGCTAACCCATCACTTTAAAGAAGGAAAGAAAGTAGAAAAAGAAGAAACACCAACTTTATGATGTCCCTTTCGCATTTGATGACACAAAGCTGACTCGTGCACCAAAAACCATTGATCAAGCAACTACTTTTGCTTCATTATATATAGAAACAACATTCATGCTCATATTAGGGCAACATTCTACCAAGTGTTGATCAGAGTTTAGTATTCTCGAAGCTATCTATTCGATTAATCCGTATCGAATTTAAACAAGAGCAAGAAGCACGAATGGAGCGAAAACATGAGAAATCAAGATTTGTGACGAAAAACATGCACAAGGAACACGCTATTGGGATCCCCATCAGCTCAGCTAACTATGCCTTCATGTTTAAGAGCAGTTCCGTCCAATGTTTACCTAATTCTGCTTCGCAATACCAACTTCTCCGTCTCCGTCCAAGCATTACTCCAAAATTAGAACCGGTAAGGCCTTCGTATTTACTTATGTTGTATCCCACATCGGGTTATGTAGAATTACACCACATCAAGGTGGAACATTTTACTCATGAGATTGACTTTGATGGAAATGCAGGCAGAGAAGGAGATTCTGTGATTGCTAAGATGATCAAGCTCGGAAAAACAATGGACGTCGTTGCTCAAGGAATCCGAGAGCATGGTAAGTAGTAAAACAAGTATATATTCGGAATGTTAGAGAATCAATATAAATGAATTTAATCAACACCTCTCTACAAGTTCGAACTTTTAAATGGGAAGAAATTCTTTCATGATATCGAGTCTTTGACTCACGTTCGAGATCCTGAACTTCCACGAGAAAGCAACTCCACCCATATTAAATTGTCCACTCATTTAGCCTCCTCTCCAAGGGGAAAGTTGAGAATCAACCCATAAATAAATTAAATTCACACTTCTTTACATGTTCGGACTTCCGTAGAAGGAACTCCACCCATATTAAATTGTCCGTTCATTGAACCTCCTTCCCAAAGGGAAAGTTGAGAATTCAGCCCATAAATGAATTAAATTCACACCTCTTTACATGTTCGAACTTTCAGATGAAACAGAATATATAAAAAACAGTCTTTTTCCATCATGTTTTGATAATTTATAATTGATGCAGTGAGATTGGGATCAAAGTTGAGTGAAACGGTTAAGGGAAGTTGAGTTTAACTGCAAGAATCCTCCAACTGGGAGGAGTGGAGAAAGTATTCAAGCAGAAATTCAATACCTCAGACGATGAAAAACTGGTGAAGGCTTCTCAGTGCTATTTATCGGCGACAGCAGGGCCGATAGCCGGGCTGCTGTTCGTCTCCACCGATAGAGTCGCCTTCTGCAGTGAGAGGTCCATCAAAATCTCTTCTCCATCCGGGAAACTGCTCAAAGCACATTACAAGGTACATTGTGCTATTTCAGACGTCCCTTTTAAAGCTTAGCATTTTGTTATTTCAGACGTCCCTTTTGAAGCTTAGCATTTTGCTATTTCAGACATCCCTCTTAAAGCTTAGTATTTCATTTTCTGAAAAGTTGTGGCCCCACATTTACAAAAAAATATTCAAATTTTTTACCTTTCTTACACTATTCACCAACAATTTGAAATAAAATACTATAATTCATTAAAATTTGTGTCAGTAGAGTTCATCAATCATTTATTTTGTGTTTTAGCAAGAAGATTGAAACTGATGCTTGGAAATGAATATGCAGGTTATGATACCCCTAAGGAAAATAAAGAGAGCGATCGAAAGCGAAAACGCGACGAAACCAACGGAGAAGTACGTGCATCTGGTGACGGGGACAATTTCGATTTCTGGTTCATGGGATTCCTTAACCATCAAAGGACATTGAAGTATCTCCAACAGGCAATTCATCAAGCAAGATGATGTTTTTTTATTGTAATCTAGTGATACTCTATTCTGTACAATTCATGAAAAGACTAGTATTTTGTAGCAAATCATGATTGAGTTCACCTCTGGTGAAAATTCATTCTTTTCCTAAATAGATGTATTCAGCAAAATCAGATGCATTAAGCTACAATTCAATAGAAAAACATTGTGAAGATTCCATGGAAGTCTTACACACAATGCAAAAAAACCAAGTTTGAGTGAGCCAATTTCTAACTGTTCGATTCATCTGTTCTATTTTTGTATTCCGCTCCGCTGAATCATTAACACATATCAATGTGGTGTATATCATTCATTGATTATTTTTCCCCTTTCACGTTCACAATATAGAACACAAAGTGAAACATCATGTTTAAAACAGATGATTTCGACGAAGTAGTATAGCTAAAGTGGTTAGAGCTCCACTACCTATGACCCAAAGATCATGGGTTCGAGTCACACTTTGCCAGATTAAAAAAAAAAAAAAACAGATGAATTCGGGTGAATTTCCAAAGTGTAAAGACAGCAAAGACATATTTCATTTCTTGCAAAATGTATAAGATTCTTCACAGCAGAAATCCCATTTCTAGTAAGCTTATTGTTGTTCATAATAATATCTTAAAGAATTATCGAGTATAGTTGAAAGGATAAAAAAATAATCAAAAGTTTCCTAAATTATTAAATTTTGTTTTGAAAGCTCTCTAAACTAACTTTTATTTTAAAAAGTTCTTAAATAGAATCATTCTTGTTTCACTCTTAAATAGAATCATTCTTGTTTCACAATACCCGAGCTTTTTTTTTTTCATTTTATAAAACCCTTTTGTTATAGTCCATTGTAGACTAAAAATATTAAACTATCTCAGCAAAAAAAAATTCATTTTATAAAATCCTTTTGTTATAGTCCGTTGTAGACTAAAAATATTAAACTATCTCAGCAAAATCCACAAGTTTCCATTGTAGACTAAAAATATTAAACTATTTCGGCAAAAAAAAAAATTCATTTTATAAAATCCTTTTGTTATAGTCCGTTGTAGACTAAAAATATTAAACTATCTCAGCAAAATCCACAAGTTTCCATCACTAGGAACCTCATGAAATAAAAAAATATATAGTTTAAAAACTTTTAAAAACAAAAATTAGTTATAAGGGTCTTTCAAAACAAAAATGGTTGATAGATTAAAGGTCTTTTAATACATCATGCCAAACCTTTTAAAAGGGGCCATTAGTAAGAGGAGTGAAACACAAGATAACACATTATAAAGAACAAGCAAACTTCTTAATAGCATTAGTTTAAAATAATGAAACGGCAGTTAAACCTGTCAAGATAAAGAATAAACTGACAAACAAAAGGGCTTTAAGAGATTTCACAAATAAGAACATTGTACAAAAGCAAAAGGTGGATGTCTAAAGAATGATACACTCAACAGAAAGATATATACTTCATAACTAACTTAACAAGAGGACATAGGCAGTGATGAGTGTAATATACATCCAAAGTGACGACCTCTTCTGAACTCGGCAACAAACGAGAATCCCTTCGACCGGTTCCAACGAAACAAACAGATCTTAAAACGAGACCTCACCAGGAAATCGAATTGTATTCTCAGCGCAAAACGTCTGGCTCTGCTAAGCTCCCAGCGAAGTTCACCTTACATCCTCCCGGAAACTGCAATCCAGCGTCGTGGCATCTCACTTGAGTTATATGGGGGCACGAACGCACGTCAAGATACTCGAGAGCTTCGCATGACTTCAAGAGTTTCCCAATTCCATCAACTGTAATCTTTGGACAGTTGCTTATCCTCAAAATCTTCAAATTCAACTTAGAATCTTCATTTCCTAGGCCCCGAAAAGCAGCGTCCGTGATCTCCTCGCAGCAGCCAACATCAAGAACCTCGAGCTTCCTGCAAAGAGAAAACACGCAGTCCAAGGAAGTATCCGAGACATTTAAGCACCAATCCATACGTAGATTCCTGAGACTATCGTAACATGCAGAAGCCACCGACTTTATGGATTCATCAGATAAGTCGCGACAACCGCCAATTACCAGCACTTCTAGATTTTTGCAGTGTTCAGACAAGGAGAATATGGACTTATCCCCAATTTTGTAGCAATCGAGCAATTTCAGTGTCAGCAGGGAAGAAGAACACGCTTTTGATATATTAGATATGCCAATATCCCCAATATTACTGCACTTGTTGAGATCTATATGTTTCAATCTCTTACAACCCTCTACGAGAACAGTGAGACCAGCGTCAGTTATGTTAGTGCATCCTTGCAGACATAACTCTTCTAGATTGTTACAGTTTGTGGAAAGGGAAGTCAATAAGACATCTGTGACAAATCTGCAGCCCACAACATGTAATGATCTTAGGTCGTGGCAACCCTTGGCAACAGAAGACAACCCCTTATCGGTTAGTTTTCTGCAATAGGATACGTCTAGGCACTGCAAAGAAGGAAGCCCAGATGCAATTGCTGCCATTCCTTTATCTGTTATACCTGTTGAACACAAATAACTCGTCAAATCTGCCATCTTCCAACAAAGCCAGCTTTAAAGCCACACATATGAGTTAGTAAGCTAAATGAGAGAGTATTATTAAAAGAAAAATGAAAATAGGAGGGGCCAACCCGGCTCAAAGGTAGAAGGTAAACAGCACCGAAAAGGTAAAGTAAAAATGGGCCTAAATTACCCATAAGCCAATATATTAACACTAATCAACCATAAGGAAAATGGGCAGAATCCCATTAAAAAAATATAAGCCCAAGTTAGCTAACAAAGTACGCCCAAAAAAATCGACATCAAATTAATTAACTTGCACCAAATCTTTAAGATATACAAAATGAACGCAAAAATAGCGAGGCAGGAATCAGAAGCATCAATATTAGATCGAGCCATATCAAACAAGGCCATTTTATTTTTTTACATGATCAATATTCGATAGGGCAATTGGTTCAGAATGCTTAAAGTCAAAAATCTCACAGAATACAAGAGAAGTTAGAGAAAAGGTTTAAACATTGATGCTCCCCTCCTCTTCTTTTCTTTACCCGTAGGCATGCTCTCGTTCCTCATTGTTCTGGGTGAACTAATACAAATCTTGCATTTATGCCCTAATTGAAGTATGGTAATTTGTTATTATGACAGGGAAAGAATAATGAAACCCAAGTAGACACATTACCTATTTTTGAAATATGATGGTAAAATCTACCCCAACCTGGTGCAGCCCAATCAATATATTCACAGAGCAGTGAAAAATCTTTTACCTCATCGCAGTTACCACTCCAAATAGACTAACGACTCACAAGAATTAGTAAGGTTACACTTGCCATCTGGTTGCTCTATTTTGTAGCTTTTTTCATAAAATTGTGTTTCTCTTCATCATACAATTAGGTGACTATCAATTTCAGTGACCAACTATATTTGTAGAAGTTAATAAACCTCGCTAACTCCATACTAAGATTACCCATCTATAGGGACATGCATAACTATTAAGAAATTTTACTTGTTTGACGGTGTACAAGGTGGTCTGTTTCTATATTCAACCTTGCTACTCGATGAATCTCATATTGATCCGAACACTTCATTTGGCAGAGGATAACTTGCAGTCAACAATAGCATCTTCACACCAAAAAAAAAAACTATGTCTTCTTTTAGCCTCCCATCCTTAGGTTTGAGATGTAACTCAGTTCTATCAGTCTCATAATTTCTACTATCTCTGTAACTTAAAAGTTTCCATACTTTCCTTTCTACTATATCCACAAAAGTTTGCATGCCCCTTAATGGAAATATTCCTGGCAATTTTCACCCTCACAATATACACGTACACCCAATCCAACCAATTACTTTATTTTATACATAAAATCTTGGGGGGGTGGAAATAAAATAATAGACATTATTCTGAATTGGTGGAATAACAGATTCAGCAGAACTTTGAACAAGACATGATGTTCAAATTCTTTACCAACTAAAGAACCAAATTATAAATAAAAGACCAAAAATAAAGAAAGGGGCAATCTATTGACACATTTCAGCACCTACCGACAAAAAAACCCCACCGAAACCTTGTTAACACATAAAGCACGGCGGAAAAGCAGTCCTTTTCAATATGAACAAAAATGATGAATAATTAAAAAGAATTAGAAATTAACAAAATTAGCAGCATCATCGTACCTTTACAGTTCTGCAAATTGAGAACTCGCAAGGCGGAGAAGGCGGCGGCGATTACGGAAAGATCGGAATCAGTGACGCCGGGATAGAAGGAGCGGGATACGGACTGGGATAGGTCGAGCTCGAAAGGCGCGTGAATCGGGCCGCCATGCGCTTGAGCATGTGAGGGCCGGCCCGAGCAGAGAGCTTCCTCCTCTCCGTGCTCTGCAGGTGGAGCCAGCGCTTGCAGACGAGGCCGAAGACGTCCTTGTCCTTGTCGTGGTCCAGCTTGGAAAGGACGGCCCGAAGCTCGTCATCACCGAGTCTGTCGTTAATGCAGGTGGCGCCTTCTTCGGGCTGGAAAGCTCCTTCCATGGAGGGTTTGATGAATTTGTAAATTGGCAGAAGAAGAAGCACCAATTTCATGTACGCCGCTTTGTATTGTAGGTGGACACACACTGGCATGTGGTTAAATTACTGGAATGCCCTCCATTGACCTTTTTATTACTCCACTTTACTCCCACAAAAATAAAATAGATCATATAGTTTTTTTTTTTATACAAACTAAGAAATTAAAGTTAGTATATTTATTAGGCAAAGTCTACCATGAATAAGGGTTCGGTGAAATTTGATTTATTTTAAAGAGTGTCAATTGTAATAAGCTGAAGAGTATTATTTAAATTAATAAAGGGTATCGGTCGTGATAAGCTTAAGAGTATGTCTTATATTATTAAAGAGTATCGGTCGTGATAATTGAAGGGTATTACCTATATTACTAAAGGGTATCAATCATGATAAATTAAGAGTATTATCTATATTACTAAAGGGTATTAGTATGTCTTGAATTTAGAAGGTATTTGTCCAAAATTGAATGACAAACTTATAGTGAGACAAACAAAATGAAAAAAGGAGAAGTTTATACGGGATAGATGAAGTATTAAATATGAGTTGGTGCTTGTGTGAACCGGTTTCATGGTAAAACAAGTCTATAATATATAAAACAATTGATATTTTTCAACTAATATTTTTAATGAAACAATTAATATCATATTATCATTTAAAACTACTCCCCCTCCCAAGTATTTTTGCACATTTTCCTTTTTCATTCATCCCAACTCTTTTTGCATACCTTAAAATAGAAACACCACACAATATTAACACTCTCACAATATCATTTAAATTTAAAAAATATCACTCTTATTCTACTCTAATTTATTCTCACTCCTAGTTATCTCATTAAATCATCTAAAATATTCTTACACTTTATTCTCATAGAGTCAACAAAATTAACTTTTTTTAGTTTTACGTTTCTCGAGAGAAGTGTGCAAAAATACATATAACGGAGGGAGTAATATTTTATGACAAAAATAACTAATACGTTTAATGAAACAATAAATATTATAAAAATTAATTTTACATAAACTTGTTTAAATAAGACTGTCATTAGATATAATAATTGATCTACACTTCACTTGTGAAAGAGAATATTTTTGTTAATCTATAATTTTATTAATATGATTGTTTGTTGCATCTCATAATTATGTGAAGGAAATAATTTTGTTTGTTGCGCCAACCGCTACCATTACTTAATTAATAATACTCCTACATCCATCATTAACGATTATTGTATTGTTCTTTTTTATATTTTCTTTATTTTATTTCAATTAAAAGATTTTAAATTAGGAATGACAAAGATAGAGTAACAAAGAACTTTTGTGCTTATTGTGCAATGGGTGGTGTAATTTAACTTTATTTTAATGGGTCATAGAATCCATAAAAATTAGAATTTCATATAAAAAAATTATTAATTTAGTATTTAAAAATTTTAATATACAATTACATTGTGAAAAAAAAACATAAAAAAACCGCTTGGTAAAAATTTGTGAGTTAAAATTATTATTTATTTCTTTTTCTTGTTTAAAAAAACTAATGTCATTTGTTATGGCCGCTCCTATATTGAGAAAAATGAGTCAATTGCCACATAATCAGATAATGAAAAAACCTTTTGTGAATTGGGTGTACAATGAATTCTATTTTAATTATTATTGTAAATGCATATTCACTATTACTCTCATGTACATGCACTTACTTGTGGTATATGTGCATGCGGTGATAGTAAAAATAGATTTTATCATATGCACTCGGTTCACACAAGTGTTATTCTCAAATGAGTGTGTCTCATGTGAACCAAGTTTCACGAAAAACTTGAGTCACATTGAAAAAATAAATTGAGTTTATTTTTCACTTATCCCAATTAATACCGTTTAATAATATAGGTCATACCTTTTAGTTATCATGACTAATATCCTTATGTTGTCCTATTGTAATATATATATTATATCATTCAATTATCACGACTAATTTAATAATATGGGAATACCCTTGATTATCACGACTTAATAATACGAGGTAATACCCTTCGATTATTATAATTAAAACTCTTTAGTAAATAAATCAAATTTCACCATGAACCATTGTTAATAGTAAACTTTATCTTATTTATAAAAAAATAGTATTGATCTAAGAACTAATACTATTACTCATAATAGCTAATTCTATTTCTATTTGCAGTGGTGCACATAATATTAGAGTATAAAAAATCGATGCCAAAAATTTGTAGAACCTGCCCTGGATTTATTGTTTAAATAAATCCCATCTACTACTATTTACAATTCTCCAAGACTTTTATAAAGAAATAGTAGAAAATTGAAAGTGCTAAAAGGAAACTTTGATTCTTATTTTTGAAGGTTTTTATCAACTTCTGAACATATATTAATTATCAATTCGGGATACGAAAAATGTTTATATTAAGAAATTTTATCACTTCATGACCTAAAATTAAGGCTCCGAATTGATAACGAGTCTTATCTTTCGGGTCCCGAATTGATAAAATCAATTAATATAAACATATTTCAGTTACGTATTGATAAATTTTATCTTTTAGGCTCCGAATTGATAATTAACATATTTTTTGTACACAACGATAAAAATCCTACTTTTAAATAGCATATAGTGGTTGAAAATATAGATACCGTGACGTGATGAATACCGATGACAACCGACATTTATAATATTTAAAAAAAAAACAAAATCTCATATAAAATGGTTTAACACATGAAATTAAATCTTATATAGGACTACTTTACTTTGCCTTAAAAAGGTGAATAAGAAACCTTTGGAGCCCTTAAACCCATATTTGCTTGGTTATTTTACCATCATTTTCTAATGTAACAAGGACAAGTGTGTCAAAATAACTAGTATTGCTCTATTAAACAGGACATGAAGTAAACAATAGTTATTCGGTTTTTAACAAACCTTTATTCGGAGTTAACCATTACACTCAAAGTAAACACACTCTTACTATATTATATGAACCGTAAGTTTATATAACTTCAACCCGTCACCATTATTTAAATATTATGGCGGAGGTCCATCTAATATATATGAAATCGTCCCACACAAAATTCCTTCAAAAAAATATATGAAAATACCTATAACACAATGCATATCAAGCAACCCGGCTCAAGACACAAAGAAAAACATAATGCAATATTCTTACTATTATAAATCAATTAAGAAATAGAAATAAAACCTATTGAGTGAGACTAAAACCGACTAATTCGAGGGACTAAAATAAACTTGTTATCCAAAAAGAGAATGCAAAGACAAAAAAATAGATCTAGCCTACATCAAACTTTGGAGTCTCCAAAGTCTATACCCAATAAGTTTTGACTGGAAATGTGTATATGAGGAGCTAATTCATCGAATTCCAAATGAATGTCTCTCTCATCGATACTGAATCTGCAAGGTACAACATCCTCATCACCAATTATCAAGGAACAATTTTCATACGTACCTTCTTTTGGTGCAAGATTCAACAAACAGGACCTAGGTGCTGATAACCTCTTTCTATCTTTAAAAAGATCTTCGTCGTCTTTGAGCATTGCCATAAGGCGATGATGGCGTCCCAGCAGCTGGGACACGTATGTCATGTCCCCAGTGGCGAGCGCATGGCGAACTTCGTGTAGATGATACTTGCCCTTGTTCGTTTGAATTGGTAGAACCTATGTCCTTAGATTCTTGATTCTTATCCATGACGGAATTTATTATACTAGCTCTCAGCCCATACTCTTCGCACAGTCGAACCAGATCAGACGAATCACCAGCAGCTCTGTATCCAAACCGGTAGTTTTGACCTGCCATATCACCGTTCAACCTACTCATTATTCTTCAACTTTTAAGAAAATAAATAGAGATGACAACGTACCTGCCACAACCCCACATACTCCAAGCTCCTCCGACAACTTCTCAACAAATTTTTGCGGACTTAGATTTCGAACTTGTGAAAACTGAAGCTCGAATTCCTTAGGTATAATGTTACGACAAACTGGGGCCCAAGAAGAGAGAACCCGCTTCCGATCACATTTTGCCACTATAGGAGCCCTGTAATATACATGAAAGAGATTCAAAATTAATTTGTTTTCCATTATCCAGAAGCTGATATATTAAAATAATAGTCAAAACATAATAAATAAGCCATGGAAGTCTGAAGAGAGCCATTGTATGCCCGTTTAAGATTTCAGAACATAAGCCTACTCGGAAGCTTACAAAAGATATTTTTATCGGTCAAATGATGACTCGAACCCATGACCTTTAGGCCATAGCTTACAAAAGATTTTATTAATGGGTCTAATAGTTCAAGAGGGGTTGAGAAGAAAGAGGGCATCTCATACCTAGGTTCCCACCCAAGTACCTCTGCCATTCCAACAAAGGACATTAAATATGGAATTCCCATCTTTGCCGCTTGGATTACAAGTTCCCGATGACCAAGATGAAGAGCATCAAACTTTCCCAGTGCTACGACCCCTCCTATTATAAGAGTCAAAAAGGTCATCAATCTATTGGTAATTAAGACATTGAATCTGACTGCAAAAATAGAAAAGTAGAACAGTTTCGTCAACTACTTGGCGACATACATACATATATTTCACAAAACAAGTTTCAACTGTCAGAGGAAAAAATAGTGCCCAGGAAGCGACAAGTAGGAGAAGAAATGAGAAGACGACAACCAGGGCAAAAGATCACACATTAAAGAAGACAATGACAACATTCCAACATGGAAATGATGCACAAAACATTCTTTAAGGAAACAAGTTTTCTCAATGCGACGAAAGAAAGTACAAAAGGTAAAATCGAAACATGCACTTCTCGAATTACAAAATATTTTCAATTAATAAAGCAGTTAAAATGAACTGACTAATCAACCATCACTAGATCCACCACCAAATGCACACATACGAAAGAAAGACAGTTTGTTCCAAAGATGTTCGCTATGGGGTTGGGGACGAACGGTATCTCATCACGAAGGTTGCTCAATCACTAGCAGCAACAATAGTGAAATAATTCCTATATTCTTGAAAATATTACGCGACGAAATCAAATAGTGTTAGCAGTTCAATTTGCATTGTAATCTTTAGCAAACCCATACTCCCTCCGTCCCATAATAACTTGCACATTACTTTTGGCCCTACATATAGACACAATCCAACTCATTTCTTACATTATACATAAATATTTATAAAATTACCCCTCAAAACTCAACTCATTACTTTACTTTCTTATTTTGTGTGCCCACAAAATAGTGCATTTCTCAGTGAAATAAAAGTAACACAACTGGTAAATAGCTTCGAAGAACGAACCTGCTACGGAGGTTACTGTGTCAGATGAAGGATCCCTTTCAACTGGACTATTCCTAAGTTTAGAAAAGGAAGTAGAAATCAGAATACCAAAATACATATAAAAAGCACTAAATCACAAAACCCCTTTGGCAATTTCTCAACTAACCAGTCAAAAAAATATCCACAACGCAGCCAAATATACATTCATTGGTATTCAAGGAATGCTTGAAATGAAATTACTACAAATACTACTGAAGGAGTTAAAATTTTCCCAAATTTTGTCATGATCGAATAAGGTATGACATAGCCAATTAACATAAACCAAAATTCACTTATTGGAAGTATCAAATTTTTGCATAATCAAAAAAATTTTAGGGTTCCAATATCACGACTCTTATTTTCTTCTCGATTGAAGGAACCTAAAGCAAGAACAAACAAACACACAAAAAAGAGAGCGAGAAAATAAAAACATTAAAGCATTACCTCACATCGGAGAGAAGAGGAGCCTGAGACATATCCGCACTGGTGCTCAGCAACTTGAATTTGGAAAACCTTTTGGGAAAAGGACCGTGGCTAATACCAAAATGAAATCTACGACGCGGCGGAGACGAAGGCGCATTGTCGGAGCATGAACCAAAGCGCTTTCTGCCACTGCAACTGAAAATACCAAATTGACGAGGATTGTATTCACGCAACTGCTGCGAAATACGGTAACCACTCATTATCATGGTTATCTGCCACTATTGTTGCTTCAATTTGCAGAAGAAAAAAGCAAATCAATTAGAAATGGAAGAAGAGTATTGGTCAAATCTTGGGTTTATTGGTAACCTCCTCCTCCTCTTCTTCAGCTCAAGTTTGTTAGGACTAGGGATATTGCTGACTGACTGAGTATCACCAACTCATACAGAAAAAGATCTCAGAGATATATTTTCAGTTTTATTTTTCTTTACAAAATTTGTATTTTTACTTTTGTTAAAATATTTGTAGTTTTGGCAAATATTTGTGTGTAAATTGTTCACATTAATAAATAGTGTGTACAATATTTTTATCTAATACTACTGTAACTAAATTAATCTATCTGATATTCTAACTAAACTAATACTATACAATCAAGGGGGCTTAGCCCACCAGGACTCCTCATTTAAGTGGGAGACTGCAGGTTCGATTCCTTTGAGAACGAATTGGAGTGGGAGGTATAAGGAGGGCAGAAGAATTTGGAATTATAAGAGTCTTATGTGGCATGTCAATCACCTATAATGTGATGCCACATATACAAGGAGCCCACTATTATTTAATTAATTACTTATGTGGCATCACATGATTGGTAAATGCAGTGCGAAATAATACTCCACCGTAACCAAACTAATACTATACAATACCTAAAATAATATTATACTATAACCAAACTAATATTATACGATACATGAAATAATACTACATTATAACCAAACTTTGTGCATATAATTTTTATTGTGCACAATATGCACACAAATACTACTATGTAGTTTTACACTATTTTTTATTTTAGTTTTGAATTTTGTAAAGTTTTTAATGTAACTATGTTTGTAAACGATACGTCACACTATATTCTCTTTACTATGTACTCCCTCCGTCCCAGAATGTATTGCACACTTGTTGTCGGGCATGAAAACTAAGAAAAAATAATTTTGTTGACTTTTATAAGAATAAAGGGTGAAAATAAAGTATAAAGGTATTTTGGGTGATTAATAAGATAAAGTAGGAGAAAAAATAAAGTTGAGTAGAATAAAAGTGACATTTTTAAAATTTAAATAATATTGTGTGATGTTTCAATTTTAGGAGTGTGCAGAAAAAGTTGGAACGGATCAAAAATGAAAGTGTGAAGAAATTCTTGGGACGGGGACGTACATGTTAATTTTTATGATTTATTTGTATGTAATAATTTTAATTAATTCAAAATATATATGTTAAAATATAATATTGATTGAACTTTCATAATAATTTAAAAAAATAAAAAATAATTTATTAGTAATAAAAATACATATATCGATGATTCTTATTATTTAAAAATGATTCAATAATTTAATACAAAAATATTGAGTTATTGAATTAAAAAATACCTAGGCATGTCATATTTTATTGTGTATATTAATTTTTTTATGTTTTAAAAATAATTAAGTGTGTCATTGTCATATTTAATCGATTAAATTATAATTTATTAAGAAAATTAAATTCCAAATACAAAATGTAAAGTATTTTGTATTTTTACACGTAATAACTTGGAACACCCACCCTATTAGACTTGAATAAAGCAGGTTGTAGCTCATTGATTTTTATTTTTTTTTCTTGCACTGCCCACACATTTTGAATTGTCCTCCTACAAACTCCAAATGATGATGCAACTTCGTTATCTTCCATTGATGGATTTTACTATCGGTATTGTGTTGGTTGAGAAACTGGAATATTGATTGTTTCTCACGATGGAGTTTGATCAATTTTTCTTCTATTTTGTGTCATTGAATATGTAGTTATTGCCTTCAATTTTTCTTCTATTTTCCTTAAATGCTTTGGCCTTAACCCTACGCTCTTTGTTAAAGTGTGTTTTTGTCAAAAAATTTAAAAGTCACTATATTTTGAAAACTATTATATTTTTATAATAAAGCCAACTAAAATAGTATGGTGATGGATTTTATTTCAATTACTTGGGAAATTCGTCGGGGATAATGGATTTTGAAACTATGAAGAAGAATAGTAACCTTACAATAACTACGTTTGCATTATTATTCCAATTTGTATACTGCAAGTATATCATTTTAAAACATGTATGTTTGAAAACAAATCAAGAAATGACATAAGATAGAAATGGCATATCAAATCACTATATTGACTAATATGAACACATTTTCATTTTCACACATTTAGCCAAAGAGTGTATTACCAAAGTAGATCCTACAACTAGGGTTCAATTATTACTCAAGAGTTTACAACTATGCTCTGGGTTGGATTGCTGGAGTAGACCCTCTAATTCTCGACAAAATTACTTTTTAAGGACCGTAACTTGATGGGGATGACAAAAATAATGACCCTAACTCTTCAAAGTTAGCAATTTACGGACCATAATTTTTAAAAATAGCAAATTGAGGGTAAATCGGTCAGAATCAACCCAAATTGGGCTCGAATTTCACCGAGTTCAGGTCAAATTGGGCCAAATTTAAACCCAAACCGGGTCAATTAGCCCAATTTGTGAAGATTGGCCTCAATTCACCACGTTTTGTACTTATTGTCCTTAATTTGCCCGCCCAAAAATTTACGGTCCTTATTTTGTCAATCCCCAAATGTTAATGTCCTTCAAAAAGTATTTTTCCCCTCTAATTCTATATAATGAAGACAGTTTTGTTCTGAATATGATATATGGATGTTAATTTTAACAATTTTTCTTTGATTTATTAATTCACACATTTAATTTTTTTAAACATGATTACTAAAATTGAAAATACGGCGACTTTATGTGCATTGCATAACTAAATATATGCTCATTCTAACTTGTTGGTGTTTGACTAAGAGTTATATTTTGCTGTTAATTTTTGACATATTTTTTAATTTGTGAAATATTTTATTTGGTTACAACGATTGAATTTCAGTGTTAATTATTTCTTATTAGTAAATCATTTTTTCCAACCACATTTCCCATTACTATTAATTACATATTTCCACTCAAGTCAAAATGAAAAACTACCATTGTTCTCCTAATGAAATAATTACTCTCCATTACAAAATTATTTTTCCACTTTTCAACCAATTTAAATTTATATAGACTTATTTTTTCTTTTATAGATATCTTAATTATATAAACTTATTTTTATATAAAATAATATTTTCTAATTTATTTATTAATATAAATGTATGCATTAATAATGTTGGAAAATATTGATTTTTTTTTTTGACGGGTGTTGGAAAATATTGAATAGGATTATAACGGATTTGGTCTTTACGCCAAAGTGGTGTCACATCAATTTATATGCCCACCACCAATTAAATAATAGTGGGTTTTCATGTATATGTGACATCATATTATAAGTGATTGACATACCAAATAAGCGGTAGGCGTATAAATTGGTGTCCCGTGGATATAGGATCAAATCCGACTGTAATAATCCATCACCGAACGCCAATGCAAATAATTTGTTCTTTCAGAATACAAATTTCAAATTGCTCATGCTTACGATTTTTTTCTTCGTCTCCTCCTCAAGACCCTTTATTCCACCACCAGAACCTTGTGCGTGCTTGAGGCGGTGCGCATCGACGCTTAGGCGGCGGACCTGCTCAAATCTCCGGCAGATGAATTGTAGCAGAGAAACCGAAACGGAGTACGATTAATTATACTAGACGACACAAGGATTCGAAGAATTATACTAGACGACACTAGGAGTCGAGCCCTGTTTGAGGGTATCAAGTAGAGAGCTGGAGCTTTGTTTCGTGTCAAGGAATTTTTGAAGCAATTGGAGGTAAAAATAGTTCCTGCTTTTGTGATTTTACTAGATGTTTCTCGAATTGAATTGGCTCTCAGATTAGAAATTATTAGACCTCCTGTATTTGGAAATTTGCTTTTCTGTTAGTATGATTTTATGGGTGTTCATATTCACATCTTGGAAATTGTACCTTAGATAAGATTGTGCGGGTAGGTGTTCGATGAAATGTCTGAGAGAAATATAGTGTTCGAAATTTGCACTGCTCCCTAGCCCGACCCACCCCCAGGGTTGAAGTATGTTGGAATGATATGCCTTTAGAAGTTATAACTCTGAAGTGAATTGAATGAAGTTCATATGTGAAATGTGTTTTCGTTCCTGTAATTACTAATTAGTTCATTTTTGAAGCAGCTGATGGGCTTAAGTATCTAAGAGCTGAGTGATAAAAATGATATTATTCCTAAATATCTAAGTCAAACATAGATAGTTGAAACATATGATATTATTCCTAAATTAAAGCACAAGATAGTTAAAAGATGGAAGAATATGTGAGTCATTCATTGACAGATTTGTTCACATCTTCTTTTTGCTAGTTGAATCACTGAATGGGTGAGTCATTTGACAGATTTGATTCAGAACTCAATCGAATTCAATTATACGTTAAAGGACACATTATTTAGTAGGAAAAAGGTGTAATACTCCCTCCGTCCCATAAAAGCTTTCACACTTTCCTTTTTCGTCCGTCCCAATATAAGTTTCATACCCTTAAAATAGAAAACTTTTATAAAATCTACCCTCACAATTTTCACTAATTTACACAAATGCCATTACTTTTACTCTCACATACACATATCCCAATAAAGTTTTTTTACTTTATACATAAAAGTTTACAAATTTATCCCCCAAGACTTCAATCATTACTCTTTTTCTTAAAGTGTGTGCCCACCTACATATAAAATCTTTTCCGGACGGAGGGAGTAAGTTTTTGGTAGGATGTAACAAGGGAATTTAATATGGTACTTGTTAGAATGTACAAAACTTGTATAATTTTATATTGTGCTTGGGATTACATATAAAGTTGTACAATTCTTTAAATGGTGTTTGGTAGCTAATATAATGTCCATGTAAACTTGTAATTTGACTAGTTTATCCTTAATTAAAAAAATAATAGAAACTCAATTATTATATGTGCTATTTCACTTCATTATGCTATAATGTCGAACTAGGATCACAGCGTGGGATTAAAAATAGCAATGTGGGATTTTATGTTGGTTTCATGTAGTATTTGTGTTGCTGTGTGAGTTTCATGTGGTTTTTATGTGTGGATTGGCTCCTACTATGATTTTGGATCATGGTTTCCGCTCTGAAACATTTTCCTCCATTTTCAGGGGCAATTTTCATGTCCGCTATTCGTCGCTCAAAACCTAGAACCTATTTGAGCTCACCATCTGCCCTTCACAAACCAAACTACATTAAACCTATACCTAATCCAGTTTACAATTTTCTCCCGAAACCCATAATCCAAACAATGTTGTTTCGCTTGTCTGCTCATCCCTCAAGCAAAAGGACCATCTCTTTTGGGATCGTCTCCGAGAGCGTGGGCTGTTTAGTCGTTTCACCAGCCATGACTTCTCAAGAATCTTGCTCAGATGCCAATCTGATTCACCCGCACTCCTCACTTTCTTTAATTGGGTGAGAATCCATTTGGGTCTCAAACCCAATGCCCATAATTACTGCATTCTTATTCATATATTGGTTTGGACCAAAAATTTTAAGCAAGCTATGAAACTCCTGTTAGAATTGGTGGAGTTGGCTGGACATGAGTATGATTCCGAAAGATTGAATGTGTATGAGAGCCTGCTTTTGTGTTCGAATGACTGTAACTGGGACCCTCTTGTATTTGACATGCTCATCAAGGCTTATCTAAGAAAGGGTATGATTAATGAAAGTTTGAAAGTTTTTAGGAAAACGGTGAAGCGTGGTTTTGTACCAAGTATCTTCACTACTAATTGTCTTCTGAATGGATTATCAAAGACGGATTATGCAGGAAAATGTTGGGAGATTTACCAAGAGATGTTGAGAATTGAGTTGCATCCAAATTCTTGCACGTTTAACATATTGACTTACATCTTGTGTAAGGAGGGTGATGTGGATAAGGTGAATGGGTTCTTAGAGAGGATGGAGGAAGAAGGGTTCGACCGGATATTGTAACCTATAATATGCTTATTGATGGATATTGCAAGAAAATGAGGCTGAAGGATGCAGTTAATTTATTTAACATCATGTGTACTAGAGGTGTGGTTCCTGATGTGATCACCTATACCACTTTGATAAATGGTCTCTGTAAGGGCTCTAGTGTGAGAGAGGCTCATCGGTTGTTTACTTCGATGGTTCATAAAGGGTTGAAGCCCGATGTCGTGGCATACAATACTCTAATATATGGATATTGCAAAGAGGGGATGATGCAAGAGGCACGATCCATGTTGTTTGACATGATCAGAAGTGGGGTTTGCCCTGATAGGTTTACTTGTTGGCTGCTCATAAAAGGTTATCAAAATCTTGATAGGATGATATCTGCGATGAATCTGGTTGTGGAACTCACGCGCTTTGGTGTTAAGGTTTCTCCAGATATTTATTGTTATCTGATACTTGCTTTATGTAAGGAGAGTAGACCATTTGCTGCAAAGTCACTCTTTGATCAGATGTCTCAAAATGGTTATGTGCCAAGTGAGGAAGTGTATCATGAGTTGATAGATTCTCTTTCCAGAGGCAAATTTGTGAAGGAAGCATTAGAACTGAAAATGGAGATGGTGTCTAAAGATTTGAAGCCTAATTTGAGTGCATATAGAGCTATTATTGGAGGTTTGTGTGAATCAAGCAGAAGCATGGAGGCTCTACGCTTGATGCAAGAGATGGTTGAGTCCTGTTTGCCTCCAGATATCGAAATTTGCAGATCTTTGGTGAATGGGCTATGCAAAGACAAAAATATATTGGAAGCCAAATCACTATTGAGTTTCTATGCCAAGGAATTTCAAGTCTTTGATGTAGAGTGTTATAACGCACTTATTAGGATCCTCTCTGAGGAAGGGGACCCCTCTCAGGTAATTAAATTCCAAGATAAGATGATAAAACTCGGGTATGTACCAAATACCCTTACATGCAAGCACGTAATTGATGGACTGTGGAAAGCAATGGGGGCACAGAGACGTCGTGAGCTAATGGTTGAATGAAGTTGCATCTCTCAATTTCTTATTATCTCCAAGTATGATTCTCTACTTTGTAGGCTTATACGTGAAAATGTGAAATATGGTTGCACCCACGGCTATATAGAAATCTAAATTTTGTGTTTCTATCTTTATTCTTGCTGAGTAAAAATGCTATCTGGCTTCAATTTCATTCTATGTGCTTAGCTTCAAGCATATGATTGGCGGTATTAGGACCATGTTTGGGATCTGGTACTGTGACAATACAAGAATTACCCACTGCTGGATTGTTCTTCTACTTATCATGATTTACTTAAGGAGTGAATCATAATTCTTCAGTGTTGAGCTTTGAATAAGAATAGAATCTTGGTTCATCTTTGATGTGAACTAACTTGAGTTTGTCGATTTAGTTTTACCTTCATATTCTGGAATGTAACTAGGATGGTAAATGGTCTTTTCTCTTGTTGGAATGACTTCCCAACTTGTACAAAAGTAGAATGAAAATGATGGATTTTGTATTCAGGTAGGCAGTTTGTCACTCTTGCGCGACACCCTAAACAATCCCGCACCCGAAGTTCTTACACCAACCAAATATGACACCCACCCCCACCCCCACCCAAGTAAAAAGAATAAAGAAAAGCACCCAGAAAACCTCTTAAATTCACAGAAGCTTAAAGTTAACTGTGTTTAAAATCCAGTATGTTTAGCTAATTCAGCTACTTAGTTCCTGAGCTTCATGTTTGGCTTCTTCTAATGATTGGATAAACGTTATGTTTAATTGATGATCCCTTTGTGAACTAGATTGCTATTTACCAGCCTCTCAAAATTCTTTTGAAATTAATCGGGTGAGTTTTGAAGCTTTATCTGTCAATTTATTCCTTCTGAGAACTAATACTAATAAAAGCCTTATAAGACTATTTATGTATTGGATACAATTTTTATTTAGGCCTTGTTATCTTCTGTCCATAATCCTACCATAACTGCAGACGATGTGCATTAAGAGGTTCCACACAAATAAACACTATGGATACATGAGCAAGCAATTCATGACTCTCATATAACTTGTAATGGCTTTATACATTGAAATTTCAGTACAACAATCTTCATTCTTAATGGTGTGATAATTTATTATTTGGTTTCAAGCAAACTCCTCATAGTGGGTTTAACAGCACGTGTTGCCATGGCTAGCTCAAGGGGTGTCAAAGGAAAAGATGGGAGATTGGTTATCTCGGGCTCAGAGAGAGGATTGAGCTTGCACAACCATCCAAACCTATGTGAGTCACATTTTTTTGTTTGAATCAGACAAATGATGACTCGAACCCATGACCTCATGGTCACAAGTAGTGGGCTCTAATCACTTGAGTTATTCCATTTCGTCGACCTATATGAGTCACATGCTTCACATCTGTGGGAGGTCCAATTACCGTTCTTGCATATGTTTCTTCTAACTCGTCCTTGTATACTGAAAATAGATACACTAATGCGTTCGGAATATGCAGGTTCCGAATATGCAGATACAGAGAGAATGTAGAGAAGGGAAGCAAATACCCCCACCCCGGCTAAATTACTTACCAAATGAGTGAGAAAAGTTCTTGAAATTCTTCAACAGCTTCTGGAACCTGGTAAATGCCAATAGACTTGAAAATGGAGGAAAATGTCTCAGAGTGGAAACCATGATCTAAAATCATAGTAGGAGCCAATCCAAAATTACTATTTTATGTAGGGTATGTTCTTTTTGGGTTTTAAAATCCTGGGTTTGGATTTTAAAATTTGAAACCTATTTCAATTTGGGTTTTAAAATTTAATTTTTGAAAATCTCATACTACACGTATTTGGATCCTCTTTATTTCTTTGTTGTAATTTTTTTGTAAATTTTGGAGAGAGACTTTTCTAGAAATTTACAACAAAGAAATGGAGAGGATCCAAATCCATACTACACACCTATAAGTAACCTATAAAAAAAAAGTTTATCTCTCATCTTTAAAAAATTATATATATTTTCTATCATATATCTCAATTATCTAATTATTACAATTACACTCAACAAATAATATAATAATATGGGCAAAAACTTATATGAGACGGTCTCATGCATGAGACCGAGTTACTTTTTAATAAATTGTTATCACTTTTTAAAAAAGTGGTATAAAAGTGATAACAATTTATTAAAAAGTGACTCCGTCTCATGTGGTTTCACACAATAATATAACATTATTCACTCTTAAACCATAAAGTTAAATCTTACCCAACTTAAAAACCCAAAAACAAACATAGATTTCAATAACACATAAATTTCAAAAACCTCTAAATTTTAAATCAATTTTTAAAAATCACTTAAAACTAAAAAAGAACATCACTGAAATGACTTTTATTGTAACTTCAGGCTTTCACCACTGCACTCTGGAGGAGAAATTTATCTCTGCATTCCATATCCATGGGAGCCTCCTTTTGGGCTTGCATCGTGACTCCTGTGTTTGGCCTAGTATATATTACTTCTTTGGATTTGTAGTCTTCAACTGGATATTTTTACCAGAAACCAAAAATAAAGAAGGAAAAATAATCAATATCAATAAATTTCTTAGTTCTTCGTGTTTGAATTGAAATTTCCAAAACAAAATTAGTAAAGTATCCGAACTAGGGTGTTAAAAACTGAACAACTACCTTGTATCAGACTTGTTTGTCAACAGCATTGAACATGAGATCTGCTTCTTCAATTTGACTACTCCCCCGTCCCGAAACTATCTTTACAGATTGACTCTTTAACGGTTTTTGTGTGAGAATTATTTCATAGTAATATGTGTACAAAAGTTGCTTTTATATGAATGATACGCTTTAGTTGATAAAATCAACCGTTAAATAGTCAATCAGTAAAGATAGTTTGAGACGGTGGGAGTATTACACAATACAAATGCAAGATTGATTAATTCCACAACATCAAAATTAGAAAAAATCAAATGCGCAGATCTGAAAAAAACATAATTAAGTAAAACCCCACCAACTTTCCCCAAATCGGTCTTTTAGAAGTGACCATAATACGATAAAGAGATCCAGAAGACAAAGAAGGGCCACCCTCATAGAATGAGTCTTGAATTTGGGCCCATATCATAACTAAGACTGGTGCTTGAATTGCGACGACGCAACTCATCAAATGATTCAAGAATCGAGACGGCACAACTCGTCAAATGATTCAAGAATCGCAATGGCGTAAACTAGTCAGTTACCAAAAATCGCAACAGCGCAATCTAGGATTTATAACCAACGTGAGGAGAGAACAAAGAGAAGCAAGAAAAAATGAATTCAAAATCGAAAATGTTGCGGCCTCGAATCATAAATGAGGGTAAATTAAGGCAATAAATTAACTGTAGAACTCACCTTCATATAAGAAGAGGGGTGAGACCTTACTAATTGTGCAATTTTGAATAGTAAATTCGAACAAGAAAAAAGTCGGGTCGACATATTATGGGCGGGTCAGCGACGGTTGAAGGTGGCGTACCAAAGCAGCGTACTACAAAAAGAGGAAGACGGTAAGGCCTGCTATGCCCAACAAAGTGAGGAAAGTAGTAACATATGATGTAATATTCTAGTGTTTGAGGGTTAGATAAAAGTGAAAAAGTTGTTTTATTACCATTTAAGGAAATGAGACAACGAGTATGAGACGGATCTTCTTAGCAAATATCACAACGAGTATGAGGCAGAAGAGAGTATGAATATTACCGAAGGAAAGGTCCGATTGTTAGAAAGGGATCGACAGTGCAGATTTGTTTGTAGTAAAATATAGTGTATTCTATTTTTTCTTGCACATCCCTTTAATTTGTCTAAGAAATCTGTCTTTCTGAAGGTGCACTTTGATTGTTTATATCATGATATCATAACCAAGGATGCAAATATCGTGAAATATCGCGGATATATATATTTCGTAAAAATGAGATTGAAATATGGATATTAGGGGTAATGTATTTTTTCGGATATCGTGAAAATATCGATATCGATATCGATATCGGTTAGCCGTAGTGTAATTTTGCTTGCATATCGTGGAAACATCGCGAAATATCGCATAATATTGCAATATTCGTAAAAAAATCACAATTTTTTATTTATTTACAAAAAAATATATTCTTATGGTCATATCAATCAATTTATAAGATTGCAAGATTCACAATTTCAGTGAATAATTTTAATTTTCAATCATTATTTCATTTGAATTTCTTTTCTTTTATTTTCTTTTTTAACTTTTTTATATTGATATATTAATCTATAAAAATAGTATAAATGCATATAAAAGTTATGCAATTGAGACTCTTTTCACATTTTTAATCATATTAATTTTAATTATTTACCTTTTAAATTAAAACTATTTCAAATGTACTAGAGATAAAGTTTTTGCATTACTAAGTATAACAATTATTCAAATTATATTTTGAAGTGGTGACACCAATATTATTTGATTGGATTAAAATGACATTTCTATTATTACATTTGAATCTCATAGGTCTTCATTTTGATATTAATTGTATTTTATCATATATATATTTAATCATTTTCTATTGTATTATATATTATGTTGTCAATTATTTTGCGTTAGACAATATTTATATAATCTATTAATCACATGATTGCTTTAAACATACAATTTTATTGTAATTTTGAATAAAATATGTGCATAATAATATGTTATATAATAATTTAAAATATCTTATTATATTTTTAATAAAATTTTCATTATTTTTTTAAATTTTTTGCCATATCGATATATCCTACAATATCTCCGTAGAGTTAAATTATGATATTTATTGCGATATTTTCATCCTTGATTATAAGTATATCAAGTTATGAATCTAAACTCTTGTATGGGAATCGCAAAGCATTGCCAGCTTTATTACTCCCTCCGTCCCACGATTACTTTCACATTTTCCTTTTTGTATGGGCATGTTTGTTTTAAGTGATTACTAGGGATATAGTTTATTTTTCCTATAAATCAAGTGTTTGTTATTGTTGATTTGTATTACTTGTGGCCCGCTAAAATATGAAAACCTAATATATGTTTTCCCATTTTTGAGTGAAGATGGATCCCTTCCTTTATGAGGTTATATCAAGTTAATTGACAAAAATATTTATTTTTATTTTAAAAAAATAGTAAATGGGGTATAATTGTAAAATTTTAACTTATCACATGAAAACATATCACACATAAAAAGTTAAATGTATCACATGTTTCACTATCACTCAAAATTTAATACCTCAAAACAAACAAGTCATATATAAATTACACCTCACAATACCATCTAAATTTCAAATATGTCACTCTTGTTTTATTCTAGTTTATTCTCTCTCCTATACTTTATCTCATTCAACCACCTAAAATACCCTTACACTTTATTCTTTCTCCTATACTAATTTGAGTTTTTTTAAAAGTGTGTTATTTCACATGTAAAAGTAAATATGGGACGGAGGGAATATAATTTAGCATCATTTTGATCAAATACTTTTGGAGGAGACAAAGTTAGGGCCAAAGAAAACTGAAGTTAAATTTTCATGTGGGGCGCCATACGACAAGAACTCTATGTCTAACCACTCTTGTTCTGGAGCTCTCTCATGGTACTTCAAATTATTACACAAAATTGTTAATTTCATATTAATTTAAAAATAATGTTGAAAAAAATATCATATATTGATATGATATTTTTATTTATTTTTATAATATTAAAATATCACAACAATCTTTCATATGATATACTCATACTCCCATCATCCATAAATAGTCTTTAAGATCATTAATTTTGCTCGTGTTGGTGATTTAAAATTTAATTTTCAAAATTTCAAATTTAATACTAAATCAACGTTTCATTCGACTTAGGATTTAGGACAGCACATTTTTTTAATTGGAGAAATGAATAGGAATTTGAGGGACCCTATTATAAATTTTTGTATATAAAATAAAAAGAATAAATTGTGTTGTATTTAATTATATGTAACCACAAAATGTAATACTTCCTACGTTCCATAAAAATTTTCATACTTTCATTTTCGAGACGTTTCAATATAAGTTTCACACCTTTAAGAAAATTAATCACAACTTAAAACTCTTCACATTATTAATATTATTTGATATTTGCCACTAAAAATATATTTTTAAATATGTGTGTCTTCCAATATGTGAAAGATTCTTCAGAAGGAAGATTAATATAATTTGTATAAAATTAAAAATATTTTGAATATAAATTTATTATATTTTTAATTTAATGATATGAAACTTATTGTGACACCGACGAATAACAAAAATATGAAATTTATTTCAAAATTGGGAGTTTAAGATATATATTTTTTATTTACTTATCATGTCGGCAGCCAACACTGTCTAACACTGTGTGGTAGGCGATTATAATGAGACAAGGCAGAAAAAAAAAGGACACGTGATGGAAGTTACGCTTGGTTGGGAGTATTAGAATTACGTAATTAAATGACTAGTGATTCATTCCCATTGATGACTTTTGAAAAAAATTGAGCACGAAAAATTTGAGCAAGAAAAAAGTTGAATGAGGAAAAATGAATGATTGTTAAATGATTGATAATAAGAGAAAAATTATGTAATCAAAATAAATTAATGATTATTTTATTTTTAAATCAATTTCAAATTGTAAATATTAGCAAGTATCATCAATGGGAATGATTAATGAGTCATTCTTACTTCTATTACCCTCAACCAAGCGGGTCCTTAGTATTGCAACCAGTATTTACAGCAAGCGACGACTAAGTAAAATAAAAGTTTTTTTTTTTTTAACTGACAGGGAGTATAATAGGAGTTATATCAATTAAAATGAAAAAATGGTGAAGCTTATTAGTTGAGGTTTGATTATTTTTTTGTTAAGAATAAAAAATTATCAATATCTGGCATGAAATATAAAAATCAGTAGTTTATAACTTATATATTTTTAAAATTATATTTAACACCTTATAAAAACTAATTATCTATAATTTTATAAATTATAATTCTAGAAAAAAACAACATCAATTCATGTCAATGTAAAATAAGAATAAAAAATATTACTTATTAATATAAATAATAATTTTTTAAAAAAATTATATGCTGAATATGATCTTAAAATTAAGTCTTAAATAAGAACATTAAGTATTAATGGTACGTGGATATATATTATACATAAGTTGTTAATTACCCTCCATTACGATTTAAATTGCTCAAGATAAAATTATACGGATTTTAAAATAATAAAAGTGTTGTTTATTAATGTTAAAAATGTAAAATGAAGAATAAATGAAATCTTTCAATTTTATTGGAGTGAGCAATCGAGTGGAGAAATTTAATTATAATGCTTAGTGACATAAGATGTAAATAAGATATATTTGTAAGGGTTTTGTTTGAGGGAGTGAAGTTGTTTTTTTTTTTTTTTGCTATTTTGGGTATTAGAAAATTAAATTGTAAGGTTCATTTTTGAATTTGCAACCTAAGGGGACGCTTGATAGTAATTTTATTTTTTAATCGGTAAATATTAGTTGTTAGTAGTTAGTTCACCAAGTCGCTCAAACACTCCTAGATTTCTCTAAGGGGAAATTTTTTGTTTACGTCCCATAACTTTTTCACTTTTCCAAAAACATCCCAAAAAGTTAATTTTTTCAATTACATCCCAAATTATTGCTAAGTGTACAATTTACGTCCCAAAATTCGCCGGAGGTCACGAAACGACGCTGCTTTCGCGATGAGAATTGGGGGTTTCCGCTAATTAGCGGGATAAAATTTTTACGCCTCATAACTTCAAACCATCTCACACAAATTTCAAATTAATTTATAACTATTACATTGCGAGATTTTAATTTAGAAAACTTATATAAAAAGAGAATACAAAAAGTAGGAGATATTTAATGATCTAGGCATATTTTTCAGCAATTTCAGCCAAGCACTTAGCAAGTGCATCTGGCTGGGTAAACATAGGCATGTGGTCTGCGCCTTTGATCTCCTTCACCTCCGCCACCGGGTTGTTCTCGATCTGCCATCTCTGGAATTCCGGCGGTATCGCTTTTATCTTCGGCCGCGATCACGTAGACCCGAGGAACCGACCCGAATTTCTCATCTGAAAACTTCTCCATCGTCATCAAATCTTCCATGAATAAAGAACCTGGCCGAACTGATAGCTGCCCTAGTGCATGGTCCTGCACTCACATTATGTGTGTTAGAATTTGTGCCATGCCTTCTTCAAATCGCTACTATAAAACTAAAAAATTGCTAAATTATATATTGAGCAAATTAAGATTTAAAAATTATTTTTGAAGTACCGTGAAAGTGACAAAATGAGAATTGTAACTTAGAGGGGATGACAAAATGAGGACCGAAACTATTTGGGTTGACAAATTAAGGACATGGCAAATTGAAGCCAAATAAGCAACTCAAGACGAGCTAATTGACCCAATTTAGGTTGAATTTGAGTTGAAATTCAAAGTTGATTGTCTGAATTCGAACTGAATTTGGGCTCAATTTAAGGTTAATTCGGTTTGAATTGACCTTAATTTACGTCTTTTATCGCTTATGGTTCATAAATTTTCCAGTCTCAAGCTACCCCTCATTTTGTCTAGAGCAATGGCGGATCTAGAGGCCCCCAAATTAAATTTTAGGTGAAAAAATTATTTGTACCCCCAAAAATTTGAGATATATCTACATTTATTAAATAAAATTGTATTTATTATTTTTCGTATCTCCAAATCCAAAATTCTGATCCGCCATGGTCTAGAGCCAAGAAATTTGGCCCGGCCCGCTCAAGAATTACATGGACTAAGCCAAAAATTATAGGCCCGAATCATTATTTGAAATCCTTAAAAATTCAAATGACAAAATTTTGTTGGGTATTTGAAATCCTTCTACTTGTAAGTAATATTTCATGAACCAAATCCATTCATTTAATTTTTTCCATTTTAATAGGTAAATGTATGATGTATTATTATCAATTTTTTATTTTTTAAATAACTCCATCAAAATATCTATATTGTCGTCATCTCTTGGAAGAAGTAAAGTTGTTTTACAAAAACGACGTACCTCGGCAGGAGATAGGTTGTAAAGGGAGTCAGTAATGAACTTTGGCCCACAAAGCAATGCTGAAATTGGTGGATCACCATAGCTTAGAAATTGGGTGTCCATCCAATTTTCCTGTGGAGTCCTTCCAAGATACTATCAACAAATTCAAATTAAATCGTCAGTCCATCCATTAATTGCAACAAAATACTTCATGCATCATAAATTTACAAATTACAATGAGTTGAAACGAATAATGTGTTAGATATAATTTACCAAAAATAAGAGTTAAAATGGTTTTTTTAATTTTTTTTTATCATAACTTGTTTATTGTTCAATTTTTGTTCCAAAAAAAGTTACTACCTCTGTCCCGTGATAATGTGCACATTTTCCTTATTCGAACGTCCCAATATAATTTGCACCCCTAAAGAAGGAAAATCCACCGAATACTAACACCCTCATAACATCACTTTATTTTCAAAAACACCACTCAATTTTTAATGATAAAATTATTCTCTTTTACTTTATTTAACTCAACCACCCAAAATACCTTTAGGCTCCATTTGGATAGAGTAGATTTGAAATCAAGGGATTTGAGAATAATGTACATGCATTCACACAAACTAAAATGGAGAAAAATTAAGGGGTCGCTTGGTTGGGGGTATTAGAATTAGGTCATGGGAATGACTACCGATTCATTCTCATTGATGAATTTTGGAAAGAAAGTTGAGCACGAAAAAATTTGAGCAAGAAAAAAAATTGAGCGGAGAAAAAATGGATAATTGATAGATGATTGATTATAAGAGGGGGATTATGTATTCAAATTAAATTAGTGATTATTTTATTTTTAAATCAATTTCAAATTGTAAATATTAACAAGCATCATCAATGAAAATGATTAATGAGTCATTCACATTACCTATTTCTAATACCCCAAACCAAGCAGACTTAAATGAATGAATTTGATTCACTCAAATATTAAGCACAAGTGGGAGAAGTGAGAGAATTTCAAATGACTTTTTGCTCGATATATGAAATTCTCCCACTTATAAGTAAAATTTGTGTGAACCAAATCCATTCATTTAGTTTTTCTACATTTTAATTTGTAAATATATGGTGTATTATCCTCAAATCCCTTGATTTCAAATAACATCCTAATAGAGCCTTACATTTTATTCTCTCTCCTACCCTATTAACTCCAAAAATAATTTTTCTTAATGTACGTGCCCAACGAAGGGTGCATATTATTCGGGACGGAGGAAGTATTTTCTTTTCGATTTAGTCACAATATTAAAAACATTGTCCAATTTTGGCACCAAAATTGACATAACGTTAAAAACAATGTCATTTTATAACACATGAATGTCACATGAGTTTAATTAATTAGGGTCAATATAGGAAAATAGATAAGTTATAAGGCCTATCTTAGGCCATAGATAAATTGTGTGATCAAAATTGCACATTCATGTACTATAAAAAGATATACTCCACTTTTTAATTTTTTTGACAATTTTGGAATGAAATTAATCAATTTTTTTTTAATATTTGAACTAAATCGAAAAATTAATTTCTTTAAATTAAAATTGAAAAGTAGATAATTATGAAAAAAAAACTTTTAGCCTATAACATAACATCAAATAAATACCTCTTCAATAACATAGGAGGGCCTATTTTTGGAATCAGGCATCAACGCATTCACGAAAACAGCCACCGCAATCTTCTCCGGATACTTCTCCATGGCAAACGCCGTCGGGTAGCCGCCGCCGCTGTGTCCAACGAGAACCACCTTCTCACCCTCCGGCACCGCCGCCAATGCCTCCAGCAACGGCTCCGTGTAATCATGCAAACTCCGAACCTCCTCTAGCTTCTTCCCGTTGTTGCCGGCCGCGGCCAGGCTGATCGGGGAGAAGCGGTATCCGGCCGCCTCGATGCGCGGCTTGAGCTTGTAGTAAACCCAAGAACCATGTCCTACGCCGTGCACCGCCACGAAATGCTTCTGCGCCGCTCCCACCATGGTTGTTCTGAAGTTGTTTTGAGGGAATGGAGTGCGTGTGGGAATAATCCTGTGTAGTGGGAGTTTTATAGTGATCATACTCAGTTGAAATTGTAATTGCAGAGCATGGATCACGTCATCGAATTGCGAGGCCCATTTGTATAAGTACAAAATTTGCAGGTTGAGCCAATTTTAATTTAGAAGCCACGAGGCGCACAAGGTTTTGGGGGCCCATTTGTATAAGTACAAAATTTGCAGGGTTGAGCCAATTTTAATTTAGAAGCCACGAGGCGCACGAGGTGGTTTTGGGGGCGTTTTTGTGCCACACGACACGAGGGCGAGTGGTAACAGAATAATTGAAAAATAGAATCTATAAACATGTTTATGTGATTTTTTTTTAATATTGCTTTTTAGGAAAACTATGGCCCTTTCTTCTGCTGTATTTGAAATACACATAAAGAATGCAACAGTGCTGTGTTAGAAAATCTTGATTTAGATAAATGTTGGAAACAAATTGTTTTTGAACTATTCTTGAATTTGTAATTTTTAATTGTGTTTAAAAATAAAAAAATAGAAAAAAATACATAAATATAATTTCATAACTTATATGTGATTTTAATGAAATAGAATTATTATTAATTTTATAACTTATATAAAATAATATCACATATTATTTTAGATTTTTATTGAATTAATTTTGTATTTATTTTAATACTTCTAATAAATAAAATGTAATTTTATTTTGAATTTTATAAATAGTACGAATAGAATTTTAAACATTTAATTAAACATGTTCCAATATTAAAAATTTCAATATTAATTGAAGATCAAAACTCAATAATATCAAAATCAGAAATATCAAAATTATTTATGTGTGATTGGTTAATGGTATTTTCATTATTAACCAATTCAAAACTATTATATTTTTTAATCAAGTTTAAAAACTATAATATATATAATAAATTAAAATAATTTAAAGTAAAAATATAATAAATATAAATAAAAATTTATAAATAAAATAAAATTATTTAGATTGTGAATGGTTAATGATAAATTTAATGAAATTAATTTTTTTGTTTAAGTCAAATTTCAATTATTGATATTTTTTTATATAAACTCAAAAACAATATAAAAATTGAATTAAATAAAAAAATCAATTGTAATATCTGAAACATACTAATTATAATATGTACTTATGTATTTTAATACGTAATATGAATGGAAAAAAATTAATAAATTATTTTCAAAATAATATTATATAACTTGAAGTGAATAAAAATTACAAATAAGATTGAAAGAATGAAATGTTTATATCAACTTACTCCCTCAATGAACGACAAAGATTTTTTTGAAATAATGTTAACAGGAATTTTCTAGAGGATTCTACATGATTTTAAGAAAATATCAAATTGTTTCTTCAAAAAAATATTATGGAAGACAAATACAATTTTTAAATCCGATCGTTAAAATTGTACATAAGATTTTTTAGATAGTAATTAAAATTATATATGAGATTTATTAGACAATTATTAAAATATTAATAAAAACTTGTGTGAGACCGTCTTACACATTACATTTTGTGAGACGGGGTCACTTTTTAAAAAGTAATACAAATTAGTATAAAAGTGATAAAAATTTGAAGTGATACACTTCACATTATAAGTGATAATAATTTATTAAAAAATGAACTTGTCTCACAAAATTTGATCTGTGAGACGGTCTCACACAATACTTACTCTAAAATATATTACTCCGTATATAATTATCCCTATACATCTATTAAAAAACTTAAAAAAATTTGAAAAATTATGATATCCATGGGAGAGTGACGCGTGTCATAATATAAAAATACAGTACTATTATAATAGTTAAGTTTAAAGTATTTAATTTATTAAAAAAATAAAGTATCAAAGTATTTGACAAAAATATCAAAAATTAGATAATGGTTAATGAAATTGAATAATAGTTCATTTCATTAATCATTTTCATATAAAACCTACTCAAATACTCCCTTTGTCCCACAATAATTTGCATACTTTTTTATTAGTTCGTCTCATATTAATTTGCACTACCAAAAATGGAAACATCACACAATATTAACACTCACAATACAATTTATATTTATCTCATTCAACCACCCAAAATACTCATATACTTTATTCTCTCTCATACATTTTTTACACCAAAAAATAACTATTTTTTAATATTTTTGCCCAACAAATGGTGCAAATTATTGTGGAACGAAAGTAGTATTAAATACTCCCTCCGTCACACATTAATTTTCACATTTTCCTTTATTATTTGTCCCACATTAATTTTCACATTCCAAAAAAAAGAAACCCCTCCTTAAACTCTACCCTTACAATATTCATATATTTACACAAAATATCATTACTTTTTACACTCAATCCAACCACCTTCCTTACTTTAATAATAAATATTTACAAAATTACCCTTCAATACTCCACTCATTACATATTAGTTATAAAAACTAATCTGGGACGAAGGAGTATTCATTATTATATAGGAGTATTTTTAATGAAACAATTATAATTATTATATACTTGTATTAAATTAAGAAAATATAATTTAAATAAAACCTTAAATTGAAAAAATAATATATAGATTTGAATTGAGACACTTGCAGAATAAATACTTGTATTAAAACTCAACCTACTTGTATAAATCGAGATGAACTCTATTTCTGTTAATGGCATGCACATTTAAATATATTTTCATTTGTGTACTTTTAATATTAATTTTGTACTCCTTATTTTTTGTTTTATAATTAAATCAATGTCTCCTCAATCTAACGTTTTAAAATACAAGAGAATATAAACATCATAAACACGAGGAAGACTAAAAGAGCCAAAATGTTTCCTGCAACTTTACAAATCTCCAACATAATAATAATAATAATAATAATAATAATAATAATAATAATAATAATTTAGAATTAGGGAATGCCATGAGCCACGGCATTGTAATCAAGGTCCATAAATAACTTCAAAAACACCATTTTGAGTTTGACAAACTTAGCAAATATAAACGAAATGGTAAGTAGTAAACCACATGTAAATTTCTCAAAAAAAAAAATTATATCAAAGCAAAACATATACAACGTTAACTACCAGTAAAACTTCATCTGTTGATAAAATTACCTGTGTTGAATTTGGACGTTACACAAACTCAGCTCATTCTCGTGCTGTTTCTCCTCCCCACCATTTCTTTCTCACCTTATCGGCCGACCCTTCTTCCGTCCCGAGCTTGTGAAGTATCACTTTCGCTTTCCCTCAATCTCGATCCGTAATCTTTCTTCCAAGCTTCAAACATTTGTTTCAGCCTCCTAAGCTCATGATCCGGGTCCAAACCCGCCTCCGTTTGACCCGATTTTACTTCAACCAAGAACTTGGCATCGTCTCCAAATACTTGACTCCTTTGCTCAAATTCTTCAGCCAATCGACTAATGACACTTAACCCAGCACTCGTGGATCTTCCTCCATTGCTCTCGTGAATCCTCATATTGCCACTTGTGTCCCAGCTAGACTCTCGCTCCTCGCTCCCATTTACTGACGCTGGCCGGAGTTTCTCTGGGAATCGCCGAATGCTAGGCTCTTCTTCGCAATGGAGAGGCTGGATTGCAGTGATCTCATCTGTTTTTGCCATACCTCTTCCATTGATTTCATTTTTAGCTCGTATTCGGACCAGCGATTCTCGTATTGTAGCAGACGTTGGTGAAGGATATCGCTTTTCCTCTTCTTTTTCTCTCAGGGCAGCTTCAGCCCTAAGAACACGACGTTGTAATTCAGCAAGGAACGATGACTTTACCACCACTTCTTCAGGCTCATTGCCCTGATTCAAAACAAAATCTTGTTAAGGTTCAAGCAAAAACTCCCATTGTCTTTAATCATGAGTTAAAAAGGTTTTCGGTCCCATAATTAGTCTACTCTCCAATTTCGGTCCAAAAATTTGAACTTTTGCAATTAAGTCTCAAAATTCAAAAATTCGTCTAATTTTGGCCCAAATTTGGCAAAAAAATTGAAAACAAAGTCATTTGTCACGCGAATGTCAAATTTTGACCTCATAACTTGACTACTGTCCAATTTTTGCCCCAAATTTAATTCTCACCTGACATTCATGTGACATAAAATATTGTTTTCAATTTTCTGGCGATTTTGGTGCCAGAATTGGACAATTATTTTAATGTTACAACTAAATCTAAAAATTTAATATTTTTGGTAACAAAATTGGACAGTAGACAAGTTAAAGTTGAAGAGAAAAGTTGATAGGAAAAGGTATAGCTGAAATTGTGAGTACCTTTCTTGCTCCAAATTGCAGCAATCCTATTTCGCCTGAGCATCTTCTAACCAACCAGCCACGAATAACTAGAAAAGAAAAAGAGGGACGAGATGAACTTGTTATTTACACACTCACCTCTAACATCAATGCACAATCACTTAAATGTTGTGAGGACTAGTCTACATAATGATTATGTGTAGATGCTTTGTTAGAAAAATGACGTGATATATTCTTGGGGAACATTTTTAGCTAGATTTCCTGTCAACGCAGTTCAAAATAATTGATATTTTGAGAGAATGACAATTTGAGAAAACGTCAAAAACCAACACAAACTGTCTCTAGATAATGTAAATGAAACCAAACGGAGCATAAAACTTGATTCAAGGATAAAACAGCCATGTTAAACTAAAGTACAATTTTATCATTTTATCAAGTGTCATTTTTGTGATGATTATTACCTGATTGTATTGCTGTAGATGCCCCATTTAATTTTTCGAATTTTTCCTCAAAATCCTTGCTTTGACATGCTTTTGGATAGATATAGCTGCTCTATGCCTGTTTAATATTCTTGCGTACTCCTTTCTAGTTTTTTCACCACGGATAACTGCATACAAACATTCCATGTCTCAGATGGATTTATAAGGATAAAGAAAATGCATGTCCATAAAGACTTACATGACTGAAGGGTGGCAATCCCTCTCCTTAACTCCCTTAGATGACAGCGAGCTTGATGGCCTCTAAAGCAACTTTGGACACGCAATATTCCATGGAGAGTACGGTTTCGGGTATCTTCAAGTACCCCAATCTAAATTAATTCATAGCATACCACAAATTAGCAATTCACAAAAGATGATACAAGTATAAATATCCAAAATCCAGATTATGTTAGAACTTTGCTTTAACGAGAGAAAAGGAGAAAACGATGGCCCAAATTTGTATAATTTGAAGCTAGCAAAAGTGTGGAACATTCTTTAATGTTAATCTTTCTGGAAACCAGGGGACAAACATAGCTTGAATCATATTCTAGATACTGAAATTATTTTGGGTTATTTTTGTTTTTCCATAATTTTTAATAATGTTGCAATATGCTCCAGATCATTCCATATTGCAAATCACGAAAAAATCTAGTTACAAGACCTTCACTACTACAACTGCAGCTCAGTAGCCATAGTTTCGTGGGTGGCAAACAAAGGCCAACACATGTCCAATCTATACGAAGATGAAACTATCTCCTTCTCCAAATTTGAAATTGTGAGCAATCTATCAAAATTTTTTAAGTTACTGAACTTTGATAAGCCTGCACTTTAGCTAGATAGTAACATGCACAGAAGGGTAAATTTTAGACTGGTATATTTCATATTCAATAATCAGAATAATTAACTACTGCTTAAGCCCAGACATGGAGTAAGGAAGACAATAAGGGGAGTAACTATTCTAACCTGTCCAGTTCGGAAAAACAACTTTGTGTATCCAACTTGGTACATCTCAGGAAGAATGTTAAACTGGTGAAGAATTGCCACTGATACACTGAGAGGGTCCTGCGAAGCGACATGCTCTAATAAAAGAAAACCGTACCTGAAAGAAGGAAGGAGATCAAATGACTGTTGGTCAAATACTGAAGAAAAATTTACACAATAGTTTACCTTCTGGCAAACTTTTGGTGTGACATTCTGGTAGGGAAACCAGATCTTGATATCCTAACAACTTCTAAGACTCCACAGCACCGTAGCTGTTGCAGTACAAGCCCTTGATTGTAGCTGCCTGGAGATTGGAAGTTGTTGGGCTTTATACAACGGATGAAATGAGGAGTTGTGCTTTCAAGACGTTGCATTAACTGGAAAAGTTGGCTCTGAAACCACCAATAATAGTAAGAAGCATCATAATCAATAATCACCACAAAAAAACTGCTGGAGGAAGTACTCGGATATACAACCCTCCATCTCCCTCAATGCATCCCTTACTATTTATCAGGATTTCAAAATTCCAAAACCCGATTTTTAAAAACCACTTAAAACCCCAAAGCAAACATCATCTTAGTTCTTGAAAAATCAATTAGAAACTGTTTACGGACTGTAGACAGTCTAAATACAACAGGAGTTAAAAAGAACAAAAAACCTCGAGCAGTGGCATTACCAATATTTGCAAGGCCACTAATTCTGCTTATATGTTTGTGATGGGCAATCATTGAATAGTATGGAAATGGTTACACAGAGACACTTCATACCTTGAATTTTGTTGTAACACTTAATTTGTGTGAATCTGCTCCACCAGACTTATGCAGTGGACCAACTACCGGCTTCTCAGATTGAGTGAGCATGCTGGATGCGAAAGCCTGAGGAAGGTGGCAAGTACAAGAAGAAAGAAGTTCGATGGAATCCAAATGAAGTAAATCTCGGTTCTTCTCAAGAAAACAAGTGGTGTCATAAGTGACCTGAGATTAAAAAATTAAGTTACTAAGTCATCACAGAGGAATGGGAAAAAATTGAAATGAATAAAAATTAGCAGAGATTGGAGATGTTGAATAAGTCTATAATGATCAAAGTTTTCTGAAGCAGTGTCTGCCACAGTGTCAATATTTAAAGAGCTTGGATATCCACTAGAGTTCCATTTCTCAACAAAATTAAATGAATGTCATACAAATAGGAATTCACCATTAATCATTGTTCAATTAGTAGGTTTCTATTAAAGAGTTCAAATCTTAGAGTCTTCCAACTCACATTACGTCATTACCGTAAAGATAGTGATAAGATTCACTTTTCCACACTATCTAAAATCTAAATAGTGAGAGAGAGAGAGAGAGAGAGAGAGAGAGTCAGAAAAGGAGAAGGGGGTGGTGGATCAGCAGTTATCAGTCCGTGAAAGATACAGTGATAAAAGTGAATACCTCTCCAGCATAATGGCGAACAGTAAAAGCTTTCTCTCTTTCACCTCGAAAACAAGGATTAGAATGTAAATGTTGCTTGAGCTTGTTGGCAAAACTCAAATCTGTACCATTTGGAAAGGTGGACTCCTCATCCAGCAAAGATTGTAACCCTAAGGGTTTCTGCCCAAAAAAAAGGTATTTAAAGAGTCTGACAGAAAAACAAAACAAACAATAATAGTAGGATTCACTTAAAACCATGATAATAATTGTAAAGTTTGTCCTACTTTTCAAATTTATGTAGGTGGCATATCATATGCTAAAAGTTCGGAGATTCAGTGAGCAAAAGGTTTAATAGAAAATTAGAAAGCCAACGATTTAAAGCTCATTCAGCAAAGACAAAATTTAATATTACTTGGATAACATGTTGACAAAATTGAGTTTCATACCTTCTCAAACAGATTAAGACAATCTTGATTGTCTTCAAAATCAACCTTTGCCCAGTCAATGCCATCTTGAATGTATTCCTGGAAAACGCTTATCAATGCGAACATATTTTAGGACTATTATACATTAATCCAAGTTAGATGATTCGATGAAACATGGTAAATAAATCACATTTATTGCTAGCAAAAAGATTATATGGATACCTCCTGCTCCAATTTGAACAAGTGGCGATTGAAATGTTGTTGTAATCTTTCATTGGCATAATTTATGCAAAACTGCTCAAAACTATTTCTCTATAAACAAAAATAATAATAATAATAATGGTCAGAATTATATGAGCAAAAGACAAATTGAGAAATTAAAAAGAAAGTGTACATAAAGCTACACACCTCAAATGACTCAAAACCATAAATATCCAGGATACTGATGGACCTTCCGGTGCGCCTTTTGCCTACTGCCAGTGATTTATTGATTTGTTCCACTAGCCAGTCAAACAAACAAGAATAAATTGATTTTGCCAATGCATCTCGTGTATCAATGGCCTGAGAGATTAATGGAAGAATAAACAATAAAAGTCAGGAGACCTGTTATGTATACAGATTAACATGTCATTGGTATATAAAATAAAGTAGTTCCATGTTTTTTTAAAGAAAGTAGAGTAAAGAACTGCCCAACCTGTGCAAGGGTTAGCTTCTGAACAATAGTATCATTTCTTTTCCCAACTCTCATTTTTCGAGTTGATAATGCCAGCTTTAGTTCCTCCACATTGCACCCAATCAATGTAGCAACATTAGTTAGACCTGAAAATTAGTAACTTCGTGAACCTTGCTTGTAAGGCTATTATGAGCATAGTAATACGTTTTAAATCATAGGACTCACTGCAATTTTTAATGAGTCTGTTCAAACTATCATTTGGAAGAGAAACATTAACAATCCATGTTGATGGTATTTTCTTTCTTTGAACAATGAAGTTGGCCTCCCCCAAATCAAAAAAGGGTAAGTTCTAACAAAGCATTCTATATTAGCTGAATCACTACAAACAAGATACAAACTCTACGGTGAGCAAGTATAAATTTTCTTCAACTATGAATTAAAATTAACACTTCACTGATTCAATGAAATATGATTCAATGAAATATAACATATAAGTCCCACAGTAACAAAATTAAGAAAAATAAGTTTTAAGTGAACCGGATATATAAAAATGGCTCAAATTTTGCGTAAGTTTTGAGTTAAATGATTCATAAAAAGGATAAAGATCTATTTTCCGTGTAACCAGATCAAATTTGGCATCACATTCAGGCAGTATCACCTAGCAACTTTTATCCTGTTATTTTCTCACCTTCATCAACCACTGGTTCAACATGATTTTCATTATCAATCGGAGTAAAAGTGACATCTCCCAGCCATAGAACTGCAGCTAGCATCGCAAATACACTATCTTGGTCTTCCTTTTTTACATGAACAATATCCAGAGCTTCCTGTGTTCAGGAAGAAAATATATAGCTAAGTTGGTTTTAGTCCACAATGCAAGAACAAAAATGTTAAATGGTGAGTGATGAGATTAAGCCCAAAACAATACCTTCACCACACGAAATTGTTCAGCATCATCAACCCCAGAGATTGTATAGCAATTGCTTTGCCTCAGGTACTTGAACTCATCTGCTTTCTTTAAGTTTAATTTTTCTGCATAAAATAACAAAGAAAATGTAGCCCAATTGTCAAGAAAAACAACAAAGGGGAAGGGGCAACATAAGATTGAGACACGGACTAATACTAGCAGAATAGAACAATTATCTTTGTGCTGACCAAGAAAGCACATCCGCATAATATAAACCACATGAAATTAGTATCAAGATATTGCACAATTGCTGATCAATACTAGGACAGGGATAATCACAATACTACACCTCTTAGGCTGGGTGGAGCTCCAGCACAGAGCTGATAAAATATATGATAGGACCTTTCTCCCTCCGAGCATTGAACAACTCTAGACTGTTCACAAAAGGAACATAACTGAGTTTGTTATACACAAAAGCAGAATATCTTACAACGGATGCTGGATGTAGATCAGTGATTACCTTCTCCAGTAAAACTGTAGTGGACAAGGAACCGCATTTGATAAAGAAACAAAAAAATTATATTAGACGAAGTTTCTCTGATTCTATAATGGTATGCTATAGTTCAACTGAAGGATATATATGGTGGATGCAATCTTACAAGTTTGAATCTTGGCACCAGATATTTTTCCAGTTTCACTGAAGTGAATTTCAATCAGCTTTCCCTGCAGATAATTCACATTGCAAACTTAGATGAAGCAAAATCCCAGGTATTCACTCCCCAAAGTTGAACGACTGATATCTCATGCAAGCCAACCAAGAACAAAAGGAACTGAAAAAGTAAGCAACTTACAAATCGACTAGAGTTGTCATTTCTCAAGGTCTTGGCATTACCAAAGGCTTCCAAAATTGGATTTGTCTTCAGTATCTCATACTCAATGCCACTGCCACCTCCAAGGGCAGCCAAATACTGCATGGCTATCTTTGCAGTCTCGGTTTTTCCAGCTCCACTTTCCCCACTGGATAAAAAGAGATAAACAGAACATACTTTGTTAAGCATTAGCATAGCATACAAAATAAATAAACAAATACCTTAAGCAAAATCCCCTACTTAGAGATTTAAGGCGAATATGGAGAAGAATCTATGAGTGAAGACTTAAGATAAAGCAAGCATCAACTGACATGCAGCAGAGTAGATTAAATTTTCAATCTTGGGTTTAGGGTTGATTAAAGAAAAACTAAATGAAGTTGAATTATACAGTTTTGGTTTATATCATGTTTATAGTATAAGAAATGGATTCTTAATTCTTATGCCAAAATCACGGTTAACAAAGATTCTCAGAAGTCAGAGAGATAGCAGAACTTAGACCGTGATCTCACAGAGAAACAGAAGACAGATAATCTGAAATCCAAGAAATTAGGCCATTTGGCAAATCTTTGCCAGCAATTTGAGAACACAAGTTTTTATCCACTAACACCAACAAAATATCACAGGAAAGCCGAAAGAGATGATGGCTATATATGTGCCAGACAAATAGTATACAATATTAATATATCATCCTTAAAAACTGAAGAGACCAGCAAATAATATATCAAGCCAAAGTCTAACCACATCATACTCCTCAAATGCCACACACTCGAGGAGGTACATCATTTTTTATTGGCAGCCACAACCAAGATAGAAGGCAAAACCACTGTAGATCACCAAATAGTACAGTATTACTATATCATCCATAAGAGCTGAAGAAACCAGAAAACAATATATGAAGCTAAAATCTGCACATCATTCTGCGCAATGCCTCCTCATCAATTGCTTAATGCAGTTCTGTCGTGACAGGAGAGGATTCATAGAACTATGCCACTGACTTCTTTTGAATAATTACCTAATCCAAAACTTGCAGTTAGAGATGAGAGACATTTAGTTATTACATGTCTCAGATGTGCCAATTCCCATGCAACCCAAATTCCTATTTGTAGAATACGCATGTTGGATTTTTAGCAAGATTGAGGTCTTGTTGTGTGTCAGTCTCCAACAATGTGTTGGATGATCATGTATCGAAAGTTGAAGCTAGGAGAGACACTTAGCATTAGTTAGTGTAATTGCTTCTATGTTTAACTTTTGAAGAAAAGAACAATGTCAGCACTCACAATCTGTATTTGAACAGTTTATTGTGACTGCAAATTGGTAATTTTGATGCATTATTGAAAAACCTTTAGCTAGAGTCCATCATCAATCATATAAGTGAGTGTTATGTCTTCCTTAGTGTCGAATTAACCTCGCCCAAAAGCCATGTGATGATTCACGTATATCAGAGGAGTTCTTTCTTTTTTACTTTTTGTGGATGCTTGAAACTATCCTGTTTCTGTTTCTAATTATTGACATCAGAAGGAATGAAGAACATCAGAGATACAACCAAGTATCTGTGACTAATCCTGCATACTCTTTTTCTCTTATTTTTCTTTTTTCATCACACGTTATGGTTCTGAAAGCACATACCTAAAATTAAGACCATCCACCCCTAGACCAAGTAATGAAAAAGTAGATAGCCTATAATTGAACACAAGAATCCTCTTCAGTTCATTTGGTTCAAACAAGAGGGCTGTATCATCAGATTTATGTATAGGAGTTCGGATTATGCTACTCCATGTTCTCACTTCTCACAAAAGATTCGATAGTCCATCTAATGGAAGCAATACTGGAAATAGGTTTTTATTTGACATGTGACCTTATAGATGCCAAGTCAAGCAACATGACCTCATTATCGCAACTGTTGTTTCACCAGCATATACAACAGGGCACAAAACTTTGAAACTATTGAAATAGCAGAAACCTATCCATTGAGCCCTCCAACACATCAGAGTTTGCAAAAGCAGTTTATGGAGAAACACGCTGAGTCCATATATTCCAGTTAGTAAGCTAAAACTGTTAGTGATGATGACAGTAATAAAATTATGATACCAACATTAAAGCCATGTAACAAACATGGATTTGCAACATGCATAAAAATAAATTACGAGCACAATGAGCAGCTAAATGTACCCGAAAATTCATGTATTATTCCACTGACCTTATAATAATAGATTGGTTAACTTCATCTGCAGACAAGGAAGACCAGATCATGTTAAATTACTGTAGGCAATTTTATCCTTAAAAGTTATTGGTGTTAAATTACCTCGGATCATTTCACGCATAGCTGTATCAGTGATGGCATATACATGCGGGCTATCCATGGATTTGCGCTTGTAAGCATCAACATAATCATTTCCATACAATGGCACTTTCTTAAAAGGATTAATTGCAACCAGAACTGGGCCTGCTTTTGTCTGAAATGAACTCAGAAGTGAGAAAGCAAATACAATAAAATCAGAAAACAAGAGAGAATTTCAAACACAAAGATGCTAACTTACATAAATCATATCTCGATCATATCTATACTGGAGATTGTACAATACCGACGGTTCATTCAGATAACTTAGTTGCATAAGATCATCTACACCATCAAGTATATCAGGATTTGCTGGTATCAGAGATTCTGTTATCACTTTCAGAACCTAGACAAGGAAACTGGTTAGAGAAGTATGCCAGGTAATAGCTTAAAAAATACTTCAAGGCAAGATCAAATCAGTGCTCACTTTTCCCTCAGGCAATGAGATCACTGACTCGTTACCAGGAGTCTGAAGAATTGTTCCCAGCTCCCAATTACCATCAGGAAGCTGAAACCATGACTGGAGCTTCTGAAAAAAAAATGGAAAAATGGAAAAAAATTCACCAATTAGGCACCACTAACAGGTAATTAGGCTATTAACATGCTTTTTTAAATAAAGTAAATTAATAACTACACATATCTAAAGGTGGTTTCCTACTAATAAGCTATTGCCTCAATTTTGGGGAAATATGAGGCATAACCCCTCAACAGATGAATTACGTAGTATGTAGTGCAACTATGATTCACAGCTAGCAACTTACTTTGTGAACCAAGAGCGAAAAAATGGATTAGCGAGATATTCTTCAAGGAAACAGGAGAAGGAATGAGAGAGCACATGTAAACAGGAATAATAAATGCCTTGAGAAACGTAATTCCAATGGCCATCAAGACATAAATAGCTTGTTGTGATTTATCCGCCAAGCCTCAGGTGAATGTAATACCTTAATGTTCATCTGGCACGCTTTAAGGCAAAAGCCTAAGGTAGACCTTAGAAGGTCAAATGATGAAAGGGTTTTCCAGTGCATTAAAGAAGGATAAAAGAAATACAACTTGAGCTGGCTTCTATTATGAAGGTATATGATTGTTCATGGCATGCACCACTGTAGTACATGCTCACACCTAAAACATAACTATATCCTAATTTTAGCTGAGGATTAAGTTAAAGTTATAGAATATAGCTCCTCTCTGACGCATATTGAAAAATTCCACACATGCTAGAAACACCATAGAAGAACCTTTAAATTTCAGCTACACATTCTACCAAATCAAGTGACTATAATATTTCACTAATCTAAAAATACTTAATTGCCTTTGCAAATACCTCAGGATGCAATACGATAAACAAGTTTGACCATAACTCAAACACCCATTCATCAATACTAAAAGTTAAGCAAGAGTGATGTACTTAACTTCATCTTGTGTTTCTACGAACCCTTTTGTTGTGCAGGAAAAGAACAGAATATGATCAGTGCACAATACCAGGTGCAACAATGAATAGACTCATAGAGGAGTAAACGAATAGATAAGAAAACAAGTGCAATAAATAACATTAGACGGCTTCATCAAGCAAGTAGTGCATTTCAAATATGTAACAGAGATCAACAACTGAAACAAAGGAAAAGGCAATACTCCAAATATACCTTCTTCGAGGCATATGGGGTGGTATCACTCCACTTGGAATCACCATATGATCGTTTAGGTGATCGCACCGGAGTACTGGAATCCTTGAGACCATCACTATCATCACCCAAAGAAGCCCCATCTTTGGCTGATATATCCAAACTGTAGGGTGATTCATCACTGTCTGAGCCAACATGACCTCTACCATTTGCAGTACCCACTGCAGCATCGCCCGACTCTTCAACATGTTCCGAAATTGTATCTGGCAACATCATCCTATCACCACCCGCATCACCTGCAAGCCGGAAATCCACAGGCAATGATTTGATCGTCTGAAAACGCTTATCCTGAACCTTATTTTGCTGCATTTTACTCAAAATGGGTCCTTCCTCCTCCAATTCAATGAATCGCACTCAGACAACTATAATTGGATCAAAAGGGAACTTTTTCCTCTCTTTTTAGCTCTTGAAAAGTGAATCCAACTTTCTATCAAAGGACCCACAGTTAGCTGCCGAACTTAATGGAGGGGACCATAATGTTACCGAAAGAACACCTTCAATGACTCCTCACTAACAGTGTCACCGTTCCAATCCGAAAAACCAAAACCTAAATAACTTAAAAGTCACTCCAACAAATTTGGGGGAAAAATTACCAAATTTCCCGGAGCAGCAAACACCACTGAAAATGAGATCCCCTAACTGCAAATTCACTCAAGTTTCAACAGATCCTTAGCCTCAGAAGATGAAAGCGAAAAAGATAAAGCAACTCAAATCCTCGCGCACTTCTTCTTGTCTGGATTTCCCTTAAAGAGGCCCGATCAATCAGTTATCGTGGAAAACAACGAAAAAATTGACCAGATACAATGGACTAAGGAATAACCATACACAAAATGTTGCAATAAACTACGAAAAAGTAAACAGCCAACTTCAAATCAAATTGCATGCGATAGATAAATGAGATTACACTACACACGAGTTCCAGAAACAAACAAGAGATGAGCAATTTAATAATCCGAAGAGAGGGAAAATGGGATGAATATTTTTCAAGATTTAGAGGAGAAAGCAGAAAGCAGAGAGAGAGCAGCTTTTGCTTTCCCTTTTCCTTTTGAGATGAATTTGGTGCTTTGTTAATGGACGCTTCCAAAGGCAAGTATTAGCAAACAGCAATGTAGCTGTGCCATGGAGGGTGGGGTGGGGGTGCGGTGGGGGGTGGTGTGTTGTTGCTACAGCATCCAGTGATTTTTCAAATTTTTGGGCACCAAACAAACCATTTTTATTTTTTTATGGTGGAAAAATCATTTTCATTTGATAATGTTTCTTTTTTTTCTTTTGTTGTTCTTTTACTTTCAAATTTTTGTGTTCGTTATTTTTCGTTTTTATAATTATTTTGGATAAGTTAATGGTATTTCTTTTTTTTTCGAAAAGAATTAATGGTAATTCTTAGGACCCTTAATTTATTTTTTCTACCGGCAAAGTTTATTATAAACAAGTTTTATAGTAAAACTTGACCTATTTTCTTGAAAAATATCGGTCGTGATAACTAAACGGTATGACATATATTATTAGAGGGTATCGGTCGTGATAAATGAAAGGTATGACCTATAATATTAAATGGTATCAATCGTGATAACTATAAGGTATGACTTATATTACAACATGACAATATTATAAAAGTATTAGTGATTATAAGTGAAGGTATGATTTATATCAATGAAGGGTTACTAGATGAGATAATTTTGTGGACATGATTCAATCCATAACTTGAATTTATGTGGTTTTAAATTGATATAATTTGAAATGTTTTAATGCATATTTTTGAACACTTACATTAGTATAGAGAATAATTATTATGTATATTCGAAGAATTTCAAAATTTGCCAGTTTGTCTTTGACAATAATTACAATTAATTTATAATAATAATAATTAATTAATAAGATAACATGTTAAAAAAATAGAAAGACGGTGAAGAGGGAGGGAGTCAGACATGCCATAAGTTGTTGACCCTTTTGAATATCCACCGTTGGATTCCTACTTTTGTTTCCTAAACCTTACACGTGGAATTGATACAGCGCGGCGGCAAACCTAATGCAAAACTTTTTTCAATTTCAAATTATTTTATCCAAAAATAAATCCATATATCTTGAGATCATACAAATACAATTGGCAAAGTATTTTTAAAAGGTGAATCTCATGTGAACCAAATTTCAAGATCTGATGACATTTGATTTACATTGAAAGAACAAATATACTTATTTTTCAGCTTATTCCGACTAATACCTCTTTAGTAATATAGGTTTATTATGGTCGATATCCTTTAGTAATATAGGTAATACCATTCATTTATCACGATTGATACTATTTTGTAATATAAGACATATTCTTGTTGTCATGATCGATACCATTTAGTTAATGTACGTAATACTTTTCGCTTATTACAATCGATACTTCTGGAAATAGATCAAGTTTTACCGTGAACGCTTGTTCATAGTAGACTTTGTCATTTTTAAAAGGCAAACTATACTATGAAATAAGTGTTCATCATGAAACTTGATCCATTAATTAAAAGATATCATTGTAATAAATAAAGGGTATTATTTATATTACTAAAGGGTATCGATCGTGATAATATGGTGTATATTATTAAAGGGTATTGGTCGTAATAATTGAATGGTACTACCTATATTACTAAAGAATATCACCGTGATAATCGAATTGTATGACCTATGTTAAAACATGACAACCTTATGAATGGTATCACCATAATAATTGAAAAATATAACTTATATTAATAAAGAAGTAAAGAGTATTAATTAAAATAACCGAAAGATAAATTGAATCTATTTTTTTTTTTTAATGTAGATCAAAAAAATTCGAAATTATTTAGGTGGACAGGGTTCTTGGTCTTGGAAGGAATTTTAGGTAAATCCCAATTCTTGCGTGTGGTCATAAGTTGGATTAGGACTTTATGGAATGTTAATATGTTATTTAAGAATAAAATATAAAATTATAATTTATATTATAATTAATTTGGTCGGTTTGATTACTTCGACTTTTTTCATGAGACCGAAATTGAACCCCAAAAAAAAAAAAATCATTTTTCCTAATATAATTATTTTTCTTAACAAAAATATTATACAATTACACAATACAATATTACGGATAGATGATTGTAAGTTGTAACTTTTGTTTCTCCTTTCTTTTTTATGATCTTTTATGAATTTATCAAACAAATATTGCTTGAACGAACACATCATAGTTCAAATTTATTTGAAATGTTATTTAATTTTTTATATTTAAATATGTTTGATGATTAATTGAGTCGAGTATAAACAAGCTTTAATTGAGTCGAATACAAATTAAACTTGAATATTATGACATATTTACACTTATTTAATCTTTTGTACATCGAATTTGACTTTATGTACATTATTGTTCATTCGTATTTGTTTGAATATTGATATTTATATCGAATCAAGCTAAAACAAGCTTTTATTGAATGATTTTGTACTCGAATTGTCTGAAATTCATTACTCCCTCCGTCCCAAAGTATAAATTATTCATTTCTTCATTTTGGTCTATCCCACTATAAGTTAGACATTCTATTTTTAACAACTACTCACTAATCTTATATTTCTATATTTTTTTATTATTTACACATATGTCACTCATTTATCTTATTTAAATCTAGATTTCTTTTTTTTTTATATCTCCATCACATTATTTGTACTATTCTATATTATATTACCTTACCTTAACTTTTGTGTAAAAAAAAAAAAACCGATAACTCATAACGGAACGAAGGGAGGAGGATGTAGTTCAAGATATTTTAGGATTTGGATCATCTCCATTTCTTTGATGTAAATCTTGGTGAGAGATAGACAATTAGACACAATAATAAAATAATGTGTGGATCTTGCTTTTATTTATGGGTTTTTATCGGTCAAGTCCCGAAAGATGTATTACTTATTAATTTGAGGCTGAAAGATAAAGCTTATCAATTTGGGACCTAAAAAGATGTTTATATTAAGAAATTTTATCATTTCGGGACACGAAATTTAGGCCACGAATTGATAATTGTCCTATCTTTCGCGCCCGAATTGATAAAATTCCTTAATATAAACATCGTGTCCCTGATTGATTTTTGATCGCTTTGAAAAATTTAATCTTTCAGACCCGAATTAATAATTAACATATCTTTCGGGACTTAAGCCGATAAAAATCCTTTATTTTATTATTGTGTCTATCTCTTTTCGAAATCTATATATATATAAAAAAATATATAGAGTATCCATATCCGTATATTTCAAGGACATTAGTTGTTTCTATTCACAATTCCAATTGCATTAGACATTGACAGAGGACAAAAGATCATGTGCAGGAACCTGCCTAAATCTACCCTAAACTAGGCTTCAACCCCCACCCAACAAAAATAGTGGTAGTCTTGAAAATTTTTGATATTGCAGGTAATCAGGATTTATTTTTTATTTTTTAAACACCTCTATAATATCAAAATTAGAATATTATATAAATACTTTCCTATTTAAGGGTAGGATAAAAAATTTTAAACACGTTTTCAGGCTCTTTTTCCACGTAATTAACATGTGATGATTTCTATTTTTGGATGCCACAATTAGACGAGTCTCACACGTATAACGCGAAATATTGATAGTATATGGTATTTAAATAATTTAAAGAATTTATATTTTGATATAAATTTAAATTACATTTCATATAATTTTTTTAAAATTTCAAAATTTTATTATATAAATAATTATTTATAAATATTAGATCAAAATAATAAATATAAATATAAAAACAATTGTTGAAAAAGAAAAAACTAAAATAATTAATCGAAAAGGCAAAACGAAAAGTTTTGTCCCCACATATCTCTCTCTCTATCTTTCTTCTTTTTTCCGTCACATCTCAACATCACTACACATTAAAGTACTATTTTTCTTAAAGTCCGTGTTATTTTGAAATGTGTAATTTAGAAAGACGAAGGGAGTATTATTTAGACATTGTCAATAAATACATCATTCATAGCAATAAATCATAAAACATTCGTAAAAGGAGTACTGTAATTAAATATTTAGTTTTATTTAAAAAAACTCCAATTAACTTGTCCATATATACTTAGCTTTTTATCGATTGTGTTTCTCCACAACTGAATACTTTAAAAAAAAAAAAATCCTACTGAAAATAATTATTTTATACATCAGTTGATCTAATATTTAGCTTTTTTTCACGTCTAATCAAAACAATAATATTTATTCTAACATAATATCATTTTCTATATAAAAGTCTAGATACTTGTGCATAGTTTTAATCAATATCTCTACATTAATTAAAAATAATTATTTTGTTATATATTTACATATTTACTCAAAATTAAAATGAACAAATATGTTTAAATCAATTATTCAAGATTCATAACTCTTCTTTTCCAATAACTCTCTCAAATCTAATTAGGTGGATATTATTTTGTCAACCTTGTCAATTATATATATAAGTTCTCTTGTATTTGCATGGAACTAAAAGGAGAAGGAAAAAAAAACAATGGGGTTGAAAAAAAAAGTGTAGAAATGAAATTAATGGTTTTAATATTAGTGATTATTGTGAAGGGTTGCTCTGCAGATTTTCCATTATGCTATGGAAAATGCATGTTTCTTTGTGTAGTATTAGGATCAAAATTTCCATGCACTGCATCATGTTTGGCCCAATGTATTGTTAAAAGAAAAATTTCTAAGGATAAATTTTATTGTGTTCTTGGTTGTGCATCTGATCTTTGCACCAAATATGGAAAAGGTATGTCCAATTCAACTCAATCTATTTAAATTCAATGAAAATTGGCAAAGTCGAATGTGTTTCGTATACATCATAAGTTTACGGTGTTTCACCGATACTTTTGGTTAAATATTTGATATTATTGGTTAAATATTTGATACTTTAAATGTTATTTTTCAATTTCATCAAATTTTTGATATTCTTGGTCATATATGGTATCATTGACTCTAATCCATGATGCTCCTAATAAGATTTTTAATACTCTTGATCAAATATTTGATATTTTAACTTTTTCAAAAGTGATAACACAATAAACTTATGGAGTATACGAAACACAATAAACATACTCTAAGAAATTAATTGTTATCCAACTAGTGCTTAGTTTGATTACTAGATGAGCTCCCGCGTCTTACGCAGTATGTTCGTTAAATAAATTTATAATATAATATAATATATTATACAACTAATATTTTCCATCAAATAACAATATATAATATGTATAAAATTTTGTATATTATTAATAATTTTAATATTATTAATGTTGTATATGAGACTAATTACACATTAAACTCGTCATCATTATTAATATATCAAACTCTTTATATAATTGACATCTAAACACATACATAAATTATATTCTCATTTAATGACATATCATTGGAATCACAAAAAATTGAAACAAAAATGTTATAAACTCCCTATTAATATAAATGAGGATTCACTTGTTTGAAATACTTAGAAATTAATATTTCATAAACATTGGAGTTTCTAAAATATACTAAGATAAAATACAAATTGATACAAATACAAAAAATTAATACACTTTTATATGCTAGAGTTAAATAAAATAGTTTTTCAAAACATATAAATATTTATAGATTAGTTTAGTGGTAGACATTTTAAAACCAACTTAAGAGGTTTAGGATTCAAATCCTTACTATTACTTTTACAAACTTAATATATAACCGCCACATATACAAAATGACACATGGCAAATGTAAACATACATAATCGACACATAAGCAAAATGCATAGAATTTTTGACACATAAGCAAAAATGAACTCCTATTAGTATATAAGGGGATTTTATAATATTTTCATTATATGACGAGTAACTCTCTGTGAAGATTTCATAATATGAAATAAAACTAGTATTATTATAATCATTTATCGATACCATAACTATTTTATACTTTGATATCAGTTTATAAGTGTAATGATATTACTAAATAAACATTATTGTATCACTAAATGAATATAATGGTATTAATTTTAAATTAAATAAGAAATTAATTATTACCCAACTAGTGCTTAGTTTGATTATTTTATAATATTTGTGTTATATGATGAGTTACTATCATGTGAAATAGTTTCATGGTATGAAACTAATACCATATAATCATTTATTGATATCATAACCATTGTATAGTGTGATATCGGTTTATAAGTGTAATGATATCACTAAATGAACATAATTGTATCGTAAAATGAATGTAATGATATTAATTTTCATACTGAAACTGTTTCACGCTTAGATTTTGTGTCGTGACATGTGACTGGGTTATATTACTTACCTTTAAATCTATTAATGAACAATGTTTTTCAATGATATTTCCCAATGAATCATTGTTATTGCTTCCAATTTTATGTATTATCGTATATTTATATTTTGTGACTCTATTTGTAAGGATTTGAATCCTAAACCTCTTAGGTTGGTTTTAAAATGTCTACCACTAAACTAATCTATAAATATTTATATGTTTTGAAAAACTATTTTATTTAACTCTAGCATATAAAAATGTATTAATTTTTTTGTGACTGTATCAATTTATATTTTATCTTAGTATATTTTAGAAACTCCAATGTTTATGAAATATTAATTTCTAAGTATTTCAAACAAGTGAATTCTCATTTATATTAATAAGGAGTTTATAACATTTTTGTTTCAATTTTTGTGATTCCAATGATATGTCATTAAATGAGAATATAATTTATGTATGTGTTTAGATGTCAATTATATAAAGAGTTTGATATATTAATAATGATGACGAGTTTAATGTGTAATTAGTCTCATATACAATATTAATAATATTAAAATTATTAATAATATACAAAATTTTATATATATTATATATTGTTATTTGATGGAAAATATTATTTGTATAATATATTATATTATATTATAAATTTATTTAACGAACATACCGCGTAAAGACGCGGAGCTCATCTAGTTAAATACAATATTAATATCTCTCATCTAATATATATCTTAGCTAGATATTGTATATAAAATACAATGTTCAATAACACCAAAGATGATTTCGGAAAAAAAAATAATAACACCAAAGATAATTGTTACCTATTATAAATGGTAAACATAAGATTACAATTAAATTTTTATTTTTGATCGGGATTACAATTAAATTATTTATTTGACTTGAAAGTAATTTACAAATGGAAAAAAGGAAGTTTATATACCCATAATTAGTTTATGTGTCATCATAATATAAATACTATAATGGGCATATATATATATATATATATATATTGGAATATTGATATTCATTAATGTGCACATATGATTATTTCCGATTTATTTTAATGGACGTTTATTTTCCGTAGCATACATTTTTCTCACATTCACTAAGGCAAGCTCGAACCTTTTTATATCTGCAAAGTCAAGAAATAATTAAACTTCGTTAACACAAAAATATATAATAGTGCATATAAATAGAATTTATGATGTAAGAGTGAATAATGTTATATTATTATATTATTTATTGAGTGTGATTGTAATAATTAGATAATTGAGATATAGGGGAAGGAAAAAAAGATGAGAGAGAGATTTTTTTTTTTTTTTTTATAGGTGTGTAAGTTTTATAGGTCATTTACAGTGTGTATAGATTTTTAAAAATCAAATTTTAAAACCCAAACTGGAATGAGTTTTAAATTTGAAATTCCAAATCCAAAATTTTAAAACCCAAAAATAACATACCTTAATGTTTTTATCAATTTAATATATAACTTATTCCAAATGACTTTATATTAAAAAAATAGAATTTGTGTGAGACCGTTTCATACATGAGATATAATATTTTACATATTTTTATGATACTTTTCAAATATAAATATTATAAAAATAGACAAAAGTATCAAGTCTCATATATGAAAACGTCTCACATACCAAGGGCATAGCCCACTTGGCCACCGGCTCCTCACTTAAGTGGGAGACTGGGTTCGATTTCCTTAACGAATTGGAGTGGGAGATATAAGGAGACTTGGAGAATTTGAATTTGTAAGGAGACTTGGCGATCTAACTTCTAACCACTAACATTTACCGATAAAAAAAAAAAAATGAAAACGTCTCACATATTTTTGTGTAAATAATAAAAAAAGCTTACCGCGGCCAAATTTAGAGCAACGTGTGAGTGCACAACCAAGACAACAATAGAATTTTTCTTGGAAAACTTTTTTGAATATAACATTTGACCAAACAATTTGCTGGACAAGTAATTCTTTGTCCAAATACTGCACAAAAACATGCATTTTCCATAACATAATGGAAAACTTTTAGTTTTGGCTGATGAATAACCCTTCATCATAATCACTAATATTAAAACCATAATTATTTTCATATTTTTTTCTATACTACTATTCTTCAAACCCATGTTTTTTTATTTTTTTCCAAAGAGGGTTTCCTCTCCCTTTAATTTTCTGATAACACAAGAGAGGTTATTTTTATAGGTAGAGAAAAGTTGATTAGGATAAGAAGAGTTTGACTTTAGGATAGTCACTTTTTCTTTTTTAGTAGATTGATGATTGATATTGGGATAAATTAGAGTTGGGTGTTTGCATAAATATACAAAATAAAAATAATGAGGATTTGCCTTCTCAACTAAAGGAGAGATATTGATTAAATTCATGCACACAAATATATAATTTTATTGGAAAAGAAATTGTTTTCATAGATGATATGTTTGGTGGGAGATAATAGAATAATGTAATAATTAAAATGATAGGAGAAATTACATATTCTCATTGATAATTAGAGATATAAATGGGATGGAGAGGTCATTCCTCATTCCCGTCCTCATGAAATTCTAGAATTCTTGATCCCACAAAGCAAATGTGAAAAATTTATTTTCCATCCACATTTTGGGGGCAATCACCATACCCATTTTGCTATATCCCGTCCCGCAAAAATCCACCCTGAAATCTAGGGGTGGACACAAAATGAAAATCAATTTCGAACCGAACCGAATTATTTTCGGTTAAATCGGTTCGGTTTTGATTAAAAATTTCAGTTCGGTTTTTAAAATTAAAAACCGAATTTATTTCGATTCGGTTTTAAAAGCCTAAAATCGAAATAACCGAAATATTTTTATATATATTTTTAATATATATATATATATATATAATTAATAATTTTAAATAAATATTTAGTTTGGATAGTAAAATACTTAAAAAAATCAAATTTTATTCGGTTTAACCGAAAAAACCGAAATAACCAAAAATATTTCGGTTTTTAAAAATTTCGTTCGGTTTCGATTTTTATTTTATAAATTTCGGTTATTTTGGTTCGGTTTATTCGGTTTTAAAAAGTTCGGTTCGATTTTGGTTTATTTTTTAAGAAATTCGGTTATTTCGGTTCGGTCGAAAAATACCCCCAAACCGACCGAACGCCCACCCCTACCGAAATCCACTAAGGCTCCATTTAGATGGAGTGAATTTGAAATTAATGGATTTAAGGATAATATAACATGCATTCACACAAACTAAGATGAAGAAAAACTAAATGAATGGATTTTATTCCCTCAAATATTAAGCACAAGTGGGAGAAGTGAGAGGATTTCAAATGACTAGATTTTATTGGGTATTTGAAATCCTCCCACTTATAAATAATATTTGTGTGAACCAAATTCATTCATTTAGTTTTTCTTCATTTTGTTTTGTAAATATATGGTGTATTATTCTCAAATTCATTGATTTCAAATGACTCCATCCATATGGAGCCTAAAAATTTCCTCCAGCGGAATTGAGAGTGAGAAAAATAGTTTTTATTGACACGAAGTTTAATATGAAAATTTGAGTTAGTATAGGATAAATGATTACCTATAGTAATTTTGAGATGTTTGAAGAATGCAATTTAAAGTGATAAAGTAATTTAATTTCCTTTTTAGAAAAAAATGCTTCTAATTTGAATGATTTTTTGGGCAAATGTTAAAACGTATAAAATACATTAGGAGTTATTTTAATCACAATTATTTTAATCTATTTAAAAATTAATGACTTCATGAAACTGAACATTGACAAATACGAAACACAAAAAGAAATATTAAATTGACAAAGAAAAACAATAAAAATTAGAAAAAGAATAGGAGTTATTTTAATCACATTTATTTTAATCTATTTTAAAATTAATGGCTTCATAAAACTGAACTTTGACAAATAAGAAACAAAAAAATAAAATAAATTGACAAAGAAAAAACAATAAAAATTAGAAAAAGAATAGGAGTTATTTTAATCACATTTATTTTAATCTATTTAAAAATTAATGATTTCATGAAAATGAGCATTGACAAATAAGTAAAAAAATAATAATAATAAATTGACAAAGAAAAAACAATAAAAAGTGAAAATTTTTAAAAATGCAAAAATAATAATAATAAATTGACAAAGAAAAAACAATAAAAAGTAAAATTTTAATAAATGCCCCCATGCAGGATCGAACTACAGACCTTCAGTTTACAAGACTGACGCTCTACCACTGAGCTATAGGGGCTTCGCGAAATAATTTCTTTTTTTTATTTTAATAAAAATATATTATAAATAGGATGTATAAAATGAAGCAATGGCGAAAATGGATGGAGAATTTCCAGAGAGAGAGAGAGAGAGAGATATGGCGGCGACACCTCGATCGGAGATAGAGAAGATGAGCCTCGAGCAGCTGAAGGCAGTGAAAGAGCAGGCCGATCTCGAAGTTAATCTTCTCCAAGACAGTCTCAATAACATCCGCTCCGCCAATGTCCGCCTTGAGTCCGCCGCCGCCGCACTCCACGACCTCTCTCTCCGCCCCCAAGGTTTGCAACTCACCGCTGTCTGTGAATAAGTTTTTTCAATTAGTGGTTTACTTATTCAACCCTCGTTTATACTGTTTGATGATCGCTCTATGTTGTGTGCTTGCTTTATAATTTCGTATCAGGAAAGCAAATGCTGGTGCCCTTGACGGCGTCGCTGTACGTTCCCGGAAAGCTGGATGACGCGGAGAAGGTGTTGGTGGATGTTGGCACTGGTTATTTCATTGAGGTTAGCAGAATTATTAACATCATTAATATGGTTTATGCATCATTATTGTTTAATTTCTGTAAATTGAATCGACAGACTGGATCTTAATTTATCTCTTATTTTGAAGAAATATTTACGTGTTGCTTAATCAGTGTGCTTCAAATGTGTTCTTGTAACTTGCTATGTGTAATTTGGGGATTTGTTTTTGAGTCCACTTTTGTATGCAGATCTCATAAGGCATTTTATGGTAATACTATGTGTTTACTGTAAGTATCTGAACAAATTGAAATATATGTTGATGCTGCTCGACTCCAACAAAGATGTATATGTACATGAAGGTTTGAATACTGAAAGCATAAACTTAAGAGCTTTTTGCTTTCATCATTGGGGTGTTGAATTGCTATTGCTAAGGATTACACAATTCTTTCCTTGGCCAAATTAGTTCTATGTGTGAGGGCTGAGGGGTGATCTTTCACCTATAAAAGATGATGTATATATATAGATGTTAGATATAAATACCTTCATGGCGTTAGTGATAATGGCCAGTACGCGGAAAAGGCATTATCTGGGCAAGAGGGTAATATGACATTACTAGTGAAGTCAGAGAGGTTGGTTGAAAAGATTTAACATTTTTAGAAGTATAGAGTGTTCTATTAACTTTGATACTTTTCACCCTATTTTAATTTTGCCATGTGGGTGTTATTATTTATAATTGGTGTTCTAGCCTCAATCAGTATCTTCGTAGGAAGAGAAATTGTGAACCAAGTAATGTAATGGTTAATTTTTAAGTGTGATATTTTACTTTTCTAGTATTCGTAAATTGATTTGCTACCATTGAATGATGTAAAGATACATAAAGTCTATTAGTGTTACACTCGAACTTAATGCTCTTGTTAGTCAATATATTTCTCATGTTCGGGTGAAGCTGCAACGCGTGAGGCGTGGATCATATACTTTCCAGGTTTTGATATTCATTGTTAGAGGGTGATGTAATGAAGTGTTTTTGTTTTAAGTGAGCCTTAAATCTGTGAATTAATATAAAGAAAGGTTTTGCTAGAATCTACATTTCATATGCATATCAAATTAAGTTATCAATCTAAGTTTGTTCTGCAAAATTATACAGACAATGAATAAAAACCATGAATGACGTAAAGTAGGGTAACTGTTACAGAAAAATAACAAAAACAGAAATTATTATTGTTCCCTGAAGTAAATAAAACCCCAACGATTGTTCATCTTGAATGCTTGGACATGAATCCCTCTGGAAATTCGCTCGAACATGACTATGCACTCTTAATGTTCTCTGCCTCAAGGCACAGCCCTAGGTGCACCCAAAATAACAATGCTCATAACTCATTCATTTTATCGATATTAAAGAATAAGTTATGCATATGTAACATGTTTTTTCCTCTCTCCCCACCCTTTCCGTTCTTTCAACATCTTATTAAGTGATCACAAGTAAAAATGAGGACTTAATTTCTACATTCTAAAACAGTCATTAGTGGATCCATGTAATGATGAATTGAGAAGATCATAAATAGGAATTTGCATTTTTTTCGATGTGAAAAATATGAAGGAGTTAGAAGTTGATTATGTTACGTTATTTTGAATATTTACTCCATGCTTTCTTATAATTGTTAGGAAATGTAGCTCAGGGGACGGATCTTTTTGTTTCTCAATTGCATAGTTATGACACACTGTAAATGACTATTACTTATAACATGGAGATTGTCAAAATTTGAACTAATCCTTTTTGTTTGGTTTAAGTTCTTTGATACCTACTAGCTCGTAAACTTGTTTTGATGTCGTCTTCTGATTATCCACAATGGTGATTAGTCTTCTTCGATTTCTGATTTTGCATATATCTGTACGAAAAACACATATTTTTTTAACTGGTTGGTTTCACGTATCTTTAATTATTTCTTTGTCGATCTTAAGTCCAAACTTTGCTTATATTTAAAATCTATGCAGAAAACTATGGTAGAAGGGAAGGATTACTGTGAGCGTAAAATTGCTTTGCTCAGGTCCAATTACGACCAACTGCTTGAGGTATGTTTCCATGACATCTCACATTTCTTTTCAGACACCATTTAGTGAAATCTTGGAAAAAAAGATATTTGTAAATTACCTCTTCTACGTTTGATGGTATACTATCCCTGGCCTTGGAATTGAGAACTTAATCTTGACTACCACATAGAAAACTCTTAACATTCTTGTGTGCTTTTGTCTTCATTAGACCTTTTTTTGTCAATAAGATGCCAACTTTTACAATCTTTTAATTTTGACATTGTTATCCGCAAATGCATTTTCATGCGGATCCAGGATTTATGCATTCGGGTGGCCATAGTACAAAAATAAATACACATATTAACATAATTATATACCTATACAGTTATACACACACATATACACTTGGGACCTATATATAAGTGCGTACCCTGAAATTAAATATCTGGTTTTGTATATTTGAACCAACTAGCTTAAAGATCTTGTGCTGGGAAACCTAAAAAACAATTCTTAGGCACAATATATTACCAATTTACTATATTGAATGGAAATATTATTTCACTGTTGCTTACTAGGACTAGATATTTCAAGAAATGAGGATGTTATTTTGGACAATTTTTGGGGCTAAGTCTATGTTCGTCCCTCAAATCTATCTCTGATCATTGTTATCGTAAAATGCAGGTGGCTACAAAAAGAGAAGTATAGCAGATGAAGCTGGGGCAGTTTTACAAGCAAAATTAAGGCTTTTGGCTCCCTCACAATAATTGTTTCTTTTTGATGTAACATTTGTGGTACTTGCTGTGTTTAAATGTGCTCATCTTTAAATAGTGTTTTGATATCATTGTTTTACCTATTATTCTTTGCTACAGGTGGGTATGCATTTGAATTTGCTTTTAGAAGAAATAGGGATAGATCAACTTTTACAAATTGAGAGTAATTTTATTTTATTTTTATCTGGAAAAATAATTTTATTCAGCTGCAGGGTAAGAGAATTAATTACCCTATAGGTACATTTACAAATTCAGTTCACATGCATGAATAATTTTATAACTTTTATTTTTTTACATTTTGTCTGGTAGGAGGTGAAATATTCAATTGACAATGACGTGACGGGTGTAATCGTCCAATTAATCGTCCATAATTGGTCGACCAAATATTTCACCTTTTATACCTGATTACCGAACAAAATGTTGAAAAAGTTAAAATTACAAAAATATTTTTAATTTGTGAAAATTGATAGGATTGAAATCAAAATATGGGTGACTTATTAGATTAAAAACTTATTTTTCTTAAAAATCATGCATGGAACGTTGTTAATGAACTATTTGAGTTTCGGCTTGAAATCATTTGAGGCCGTTTAATAAAACTTATTAATATAAATAAACAAATTCAAGCTTAATGATAATATTTAGGGCTCGTTTGGTTTCCTTTATTGGATAATACCCGAACTATAATACCTATATTTGTAATACCAATTTATTTATCAATATTTTGTTTGGTTTCAAAAACTTGAGTTAAATAATTAGTGATTAACTATCAATATTATGTTTGGTAGCAAGTATTATAACTAGTATTAATTTATTTTAGACTAATTTGTCCTTATAAATAAAAATAATAATAAACACATCTTGATGAAAGTGAAGGGTGTTTTTGGTATTTTAAAATTTAATAGATGTTGGAGAAATATAAGTATTACAAATACCATATGAAACTTGAAATCTATAATACCATGTATTAGGTATTATTTGAACGGGCCCATTCTTAATAACGGGTTGGAAGTATAATGTATACAACAAACCAAACAAGTGATAAAGTTGTATTAGGGATCAATACACCCCTAATAAAGGAAACCAAACGAACCCTTAACATATTAACTCGCAAACTGGCTAACTAAGTGAACTAAATCTTATATATAATAATTTGATTTAAGTATATAATTTTTAAACATTTATGATAAATATGAAATAAGTAATTAAATTTATTTAATTAAATGAAATTATCAAATTTAATATATATATATATATATATATATATATATATAAGTTTTAAAAATATAGTATATATTTTTAAATTTTTATAAATGAATTGATAAATAGTTAAAATGTTAAATTCAAACTGATATTATCAAGCTTGTTTAGATTCGATTAACCTAGAAAAGTTCGTGAGCCAGCAATACATTCAAAAGATAAACTTGAACTCAACTCGAAAATAAATGAGCAAAAACATTCTAAAGAATCTAAACTATCTCCCGCACATAATTCAAACTGCAAAAATACAGATCAACAGAAGAGTACAACGCACCTTTGGAAAATCTTTATATGCAAAAATATTCATGCGAGAGCTGAGAAACTTGCCACATTGATGTTAAACCTGCATCGAAACGAGACGAACTAGGCGAAAAGTCGAACTTACTAAAAGCAGATCAAGCTTCACTTGGAATAGCATTCACGAAATGATACACCTCGTCCTCATCAATGACTCCCACATCTGTCGAACAAACTGAACAGCAGACGCGTTTAAATGTCTCAACAGGACTAGGATCTGGATCTGGTTCAGCTTTGGAACCTCTTTTGTTCCTTTTCCGTTTATTTCCTGGTTGCGACACTTCCTCTTTTATCCTACAATTGACGACAAAAATTGCTCGGTACTGGGTAACGACTTTTCGTGCCTGCAATTAACAACTTGCACAGTTACTCTTATGATTCCTATTCTTAATGTAGCCATTCAGAACACCAAGCACGTTGCAGAGTCAAATAGTGTTTCTAAATTCAATGAAGATGCATGGACAATTCTAGTATTGCATCTACAACTAGGGGTGTGAGTCGAGCCAGCTCACGAGCTCAATAATACTAGGCTTATTGGGCTCTGCGAGTCTAATTGAGCTAACATAATTTTACTATTCTACCCATAATACGCTAATTATTTACTAATATACTCTAATTATATAAATAAATAAAATTGATAATTAAGGTTATGTAAGTCATCGAGTCGTGCTTGTATTTCACGTTTTCCATGGAGTAGGGCTTGAGTTCAAAAGAATTGAACTTGATTGCGTCTGAGTTGAGTTTTGAGCTTTGAGTTTTTAATCGAGTCAAGTTCAAGCTTGCCACACTCGATACCCAGCCCAGCTCATTTACACCCCTATCTACAACTGTATTACGGCATTGCTGAAATATTTGATAGGGCAACAGGCAACTTACCTTTTGATCTTTTTTTGTACACTAAGAAAAACCTGAATTTGTTTACAAGTTACTCTACACGTCATTAATATATCATCAATTCAAGGAATAAAGGGAACTAACAACCTAAATCTTGGTTTCAGGCAGGGTATTTACGCTGAACCCTCCCTGTTATCAGACCCTCTTTTGACAATTCAGTTCAGAAAAAATCATACAGTATATTGCAACTCTCCAGCGATAATTGACAAATACATAATGTGAAGGTTTGGGCACAAATACGCACATAGATATATCACAAAATCTGGCTGATGTACATGTTTAAAAGATGGAAAACGAGATGATTTATAATGTCTGAGACATTTAGCAGTTATCTAGATGGTAACTGCATGCAATAACCCGTCTGAACACAAGTAATAAACTAGCTTAAACCTCTTTCCCCACCCCCCAACCCACCCCCAACAAAAAGAAATTTCTTTTTAAATGAGGGTGTTAGGAAATAGCATTGGTTAATCCACTCTTCCTAACTTCATTATTTTAAATCCAGTTAACCACTCTATTTTGCTCATGTAACACCAAAACAACAGTTCACGCGCTGCAAGTCCTGAAAGATTTCTTTTGGCAAGACTTTTCGATCACCCTCAAAGCACATATGCAGAACATGGCGGTGGGATTTCTTCAATGAAACTTCTCTTGCCCAAAGATTGAGTGGTATTTTCCTTTTTTTTTTTTATCTCACCAACCTGTAGAAAATAGAATCCCCCTAGATGTGCTTTCGAGTCTTGATGGAGTGTGCCATCATTGGACATTTATTTGTGGGATCTTGATAGGAAAGGGAGTCACACAGAGCATGTACACACACACACACACACACACACACACACACACACATATATATATATATATATATATATATATATATATATATATATATATATATATATAGCACTCTTAATCATCCATCAGTTGATGCCAGGAAACTGTCTTTGACCATTGGTCACAGTACTTCAATAAAAAGACTGACAGAACGAGTCAATGATGAAAACTGCTGAGAAGTGGAGGATTGTTTTAATAAGAGTGAAGATACCTGGTTGTGATGGTCAAAATCAGCCAAAGGATACGGCAGCACACTCTGCCATACCCTAAATTCTCATATGGGTGGGTAACTCAAGTTTTATACCATATCTGGATGACGCAACTAGGTTGGTCATAACTCATAATAGCACTCTTAGTACTCCTATGGTTATAAAAATAAAGGATAGGTCATCTTTTGTGATCAACTTGAAATTTCCATGCAGACAAATTTGTAGTAAATATCTAACTTCACAGAAAATATGCTACTAGGAAGAAGCGCCTACAGATCAAGGTAACAAGTTGATCTGGAAATATAAAACAAAATTGCCTAGATGATTCCTATCAGAGCAGTAATTTAGAAAAGGGGCAGAGAGTTCTAGATAAGCTCAACTACTACTTAAAATTTGCTTTAGCCTATCCCACATTGTATCGACAACACATTTGTGCACAGAAAGGCATTTCGTAGCATAGAGTCCCAAGTGATAAATAATTTCTAAGTGCAGACAAGCTTTCTCAATGGACCATGACAAAAGCCTCTTCAAAACAACGGTCGCAAGAGTAGTTATCCTAGTCACGCTAAACCAAAATTCAACAAGCTTTTTCAGAAATGCTTCAGGCAAACATTTCAAACTCCAAATATAGTCCACTCGAGCTTGACACACTTCAACTATCAAGTTACTCTTGAACAAATTCTAGCTGTGAATAAAGGATTTCAAACAGAAGTAGCCAGTTTACATCACTAAGATTGGGGAATATATTTATTTTCTACTGAAGCACAGGCTTGGTGAATGTGATGTATTTATGCTATGTTAACAATTTTCTCCAGAAACCATAAGAATAATCTCTTCCAAAAATAAAGATGATAATTTGTGACCATAAAACTGCACATATAATAATAGTAGCTTATTTATGCTACGATCGACTTGTTCACCATATATCCAAATAAAGTATTAGAACCTGCCTAATTATATACGGATCACCCAAATTGGTGTTGTTGTCACCATAGACAGGCAAAATAACATATACTATACTAGAATGTATAACAATTAACAAATCACACGAAATCATCTGTTCTATATTTAGTGTTCCACTTTGTGTTTCATATTGTAGATAAATGACACGTGGAGGGTGAAAAATAATCGATGGACAAAATACACCACATCGACATGTGTTAATAATCTAGTAGGGTGGAACACCAAGTGGAATACAAAAACATAGATTGACAAAATAGGATATACTATACTAGAATATATGACAAATCACACGAAACCATATGTTCCATATTTGGTGTTCTACTTTGCATTCCATACTGTGACTGGAAACTAATATAACTAGATTAATTTCACATCTCTCTCATGATTGGACTTTTAAATGAAATGAAATTCTTTCATGTCCACGTCCACATCCTAAGTTCGATTCCCGCAGAAAGCAATTCTACCCATATTGGGTGAAAAAATCAATGCATTATGTACACAACAACGACAACAGGAACACCAAGTGGAAAAGAGGAATCATAACAGGGGAATCCACGCAACATCGTTCAAAATTATATGCATACACAGTTGAACCAGGTGATACATATATTTACACACATACACACACAAGGAGAATTTGGGAATACCTCTGGCAATCCAAACAAAGGGTAGTAAAGCAGGCAGGACAACTGAGCACAGCATCGGAACTAAGACCTCGTCTTTGCTTTTGAGCCCATAACTCATCGTTTTCGTCACGTTTTGGATCATAAAATTCTGGTTTTGAGGAGTAATCTATCTCATCATCATCCGAAACTGAAATACAAAAATCAAATCAGTTTATGCAAACACTAAATTACTAATTGAGAACTCAATTTCACCTCCAAAAAAATAAATAAATAAAATAAAATTGCCGGAAAAACAGAGAAGAAATTCCCAAAGACGATTCAAGGTTCACCTGTTTGCTGAGAATTGTGAGTTGGGGAATCTTCTACTCCACTTTTCTCATTCATTTTTCTGCTTTGTATTTTTCAGTTTAGGTATAGACGTGCAACAACAAGCTTATCGTGTTATTTTTTTAGGCAAAGTCCACGTGAACAAAAATTTACGGTGAAACTCGATCATTTACTAAAGGGTATCGGTTGTAATAATTGAATAATATTACCTATATTATTAAAAGGTTTCGGTCGTGATAAGTGAATAATATGTCCTATATTGCTAGAGAGTATCATTTGTGATAATCGAAAAGTATTACCTATATTATTAAAGAAAGGTCATGATAAGGAAATAGTATTACCTATATTGCTAAAAGGTATTAATCGGAATAACTGAAAAATATATTGATCTATTTTTTTAATATGGTTCAAGTTTCACCGTGAAACTTGGTTCACATTAGACACACTCTTTTTTTAAATAATATTTCCTTTAATCCACGAAAATTGTGTCACGTTTCTATATTCATTCGCCTACGATTCGATTCTATATTTTTTTAAAAAATCAATTATCATTTATTTACATCATTCAACTTACAATTTCTTTTTTACTTTTTACACATTATATTTACTACTTTAAAATTATACAAATAACTCAAATTTTATGGATGGAGTGAGTATTAATTATTAAAAATATTAATTAAATAGTATATTTATTTTATTAAAGATGATAATTGTGAATTAATTTCACAATAAAATTATTTTCATAAATAATTCACAGTATTTTTACTAGAACTTTAGGATTTCTTATTGGGAACTAGTGCTAGGCCACAAATTTTGCAGATATAATTTTTTTTTAATACATTTGTATATATAAAATTTATTTTTATTTAATTAATTTTATAAATAAAGTATTAACAATACATATAGTTCAATTTGTTTATTGAAATAAAAAAATAGAAAATAAATTAAAATACGTATTAGTTTATAAATCCACAACGTCGAACTATAAATAATTGCACATTCAATTATAAATTTCAAAACGACATTTGTAGTATGCATGCACGGTTTGCCATTCAATTCCAGACAAAAATCTTCAATCTTCTCTTACTTTTGACCATATATACTGCAACATACAACTATATGTATGTGAAAACGGACTTTGGAAGATACAATGTAACGGTAGAAAGCGATTGACCATTAATGAATGTTAATGTTATAAAAAAATGAATGTTATTGTATCGGTGAATGAACGAATGACATTAATTTTTTTATGGTATAAAAAATGATTTTATGCTTAATAAAAAATGAAGAATTTAATAATGATTGATGATATTAATAGCCATTGATATGATTAACCATGTTTATATAAAATGAGTAGACTACCAAAAAGAAAATTAATTCAAACTTAGCTTGCCCTCTTTCGAAAAGCACAATTATATTATACCCACTTTTTGCTCAATAATTTCTCTGGGCAGATCTCAATTCTTTCAACAGTTTTCTGGAATTTGAAATGGAGAACGCAAATGCCAAGCCTGATTCTGCCAGCACCGCCACAGAAGAAGAAGAAAACCCCAACAATATTAGTAACGGAGATGCCGCCGCCGCCGTTAATTGTGCCCGGAGAACTCCGTTTACCGACCTAAGTCAAGTCGATGCCGATCTTGCTCTTGCCCGTACTCTTCAAGAGCAGGTTTCTTGTTTTTCTTTAACTGTTGCGCATCAATTTTTATTAGAAAGGTATTCCGTTTCTCAATTTCGTCCCTGTTCTTGTTTTCCAACAATTAGGGTTTGGATTTTATACATGTATGTAGTTTAGATGGTCGTTGAAGTTCTTGGTTTTCCAGCTCGATTTTCATTTGTGTTGTTCGGATTCATTTGGATTCATTTGTGTTGTTCGGATTTATGCTTGGCTTTCATTTTAATTTGTTTAGTGGCGTGCATGAATGACATTCGCTTACTCTTTTTTATCTGCTCGAAAACTACTTAAATTTGAGTGGTTGATTGCGTCTTGTTAAGCACATTTTAATTTTGATGCAGCTACCATTATTTAGTTAATGTTTTTATTTCTTAGATAGTTCTGCATCTTTTTCTGACTTATATACTGATGGGTCATTTACTTGTACTGAAGGCATTAGGTTTGCTCATTAACTAGTCTACTCTATTAGTTTTCAAAATTGGCCAAAATTTATTCCATTCCTCTTAAAACAGGAAAGGGCTTATATGATGTTGAGGATGGAAAGTGGTGGTGGCAGTGATTATGGAAGTTTGGAAGCTGAAAGTTACGGGCATGATGATGATGATTTTGATGAAGATAACTATGAAGAGGATTACAATGCGTCTGATGTTGAAGGGGATGAATCTGACGAACATGCTTCCACTGAAGGAGAAGAAGATGACGACCCAGATGTTGAATTGGATCCCTCTGCCTTTCCAAATGATGAGGCTTATGCTAGAGCCTTGCAAGATGCGGAAGAACGAGAGATGGCAGCTAATTTGTTAGCCCTAGCAGGGATAACTGAAAGTGAGACTTAGAGTCCAGATCTTTTTAGCTCCTTGCTTAGTAAATTTCTTTATTTTCATACTTCTATTTCCAAATTATATTCGACTGTACGAGTACTGACTTGGATTTAATACTTGCAATAGGTATTGTTGAGGAAGATGAGGATGACGAGGATCATGGTGGTAATTCTCAGGTATAATCTGATATGCCTGCTGTATTTTCTTTGGATAGTTTCAGGCCAAGAACCCACTGTTCTTAATTTACGAACAAAGGGTTCTTGCTTTCTAAAGTTAGGTGATTTGTATTTGTTATCTTCTGTGCTTTACTGCACACCTAAATAATGCTGAGAGTTTTTCTGCCATACTGGAAAATGACTCTCATCTGACTCTCATTTGATGTTATGTAACATCGGCCTGTGTACAATAAATATTTGCCAAACTTAGATAAAATTGTTTTGTTTATCTGATAAGGGGAAGTTGTGTTTGTCTAGAGACCAAGGATTAGTGCAAACTGGTGGTGCTTTACCTATTGTCTTGCTTATAGATGCATTATTAAAGTCTATCAAAGAAGGATAATATGCTGACAAGGATGGAACTAAGTATTGGTCTTTTAGAATATGTACGTTTTTCTTAATTCAGAGTTCTGTATGTGCACATGTAACTATATTATTGTGAAACTATTAAAGAAAGAGGGAAAGAAAAAATGATAGGCCAGCTAACTTTTCTAGCTAACAATTTTTATTTTTTATTTTTGGATGGGGATGGGGGTGTGGACCATGGTTGTGGAGAGGGGTTGTCTAGGTGATCTCCTAGAAAAGTATGAGGGGCTAGCTAATTCACCTAAATTGCCTGGTGATGTATGTAAATTCTACATGCAATAATTCAACTCGCTTTTGTGTTATTCTAATTGTGATATTAGTTGAAGGCTTGTTTATTTTCTCAGAATCTCAACTTCCTTTTCACTTTAATCTTTATCCTTTGAAATGCATACTGTTTGCTACTTTTAGAAATTGCATTACAAGTTGATGAAGTCTCTTGTTTGCCTTATTTCTGTGCTAACTAATAGTTGTCATCATATTCATTTGAATCATGCACCTCTATCATTAATTTGCAATTGGATATTGGATTTTTGTCTTTTGTGGTCCGTGCCTAACACTTTAAACAATCCATAGGACACATGGGAGGAGCTTGATCCAGATGAATTATCATATGAGGTAATTTAGGATATGAAGCCATGTTATATATCTCTTCTTAGAGTCCATTTTACTTAACAATCATGGTTGGCTTTATTATACAGGAGTTGCTTGCCCTTGGTGAAATTGTTGGAACAGAGAGCAGGGGCCTTTCTGTAGACACAATTGCTTCCTTGCCTTCTATCAACTACAAATCGCAAGGCACTCAGGAAGGGATCAGTGATTCGTAAGTAATCAAGTTCTAGTGTTTGCCAAACATTAATTTCCACCATCTCCACCTAGTGGCATTCATAATTTGGTTAACCTAACATATAGTTCTGTTTGAATCAAACATGAATCCAAATGTGCAGTTTAGCTTCTCTCTCTCCTTCTCTCTAAAGATTTGGTTGAGTTTTGGTTCTAGTCAACTAAAACAAAACCGAAAATGAAATTCTTATATATATGTTGACACACATATTTTTGCATTGTATAAAACTTTCTTTTTATTGTTTTATTTTTAATTTTTCTCAAAAATCCATAAAATAATAAATAAAAAGTACAGGTATAATTTTTTTCCCCAAAAGTATCGGAGAAGGAATCATTTTCACGAAAATATTGAATGTAAAAGGTAGGCCAGTTTTTATTTTTGATTTGGGTCTACCAATATTTCGGTTGGTTTAACCAAATATGCACCTCTAATCTCCACAATCCCTTACCCCTATATCACTTTTTCCTTGTAAGGATGCTGACTATACTTTGTTGGGTTTCAGCTGTGTTATATGTAGGTTGGACTATGAGGATGGTGACAACTTGATAGTTCTTTCTTGCAAGCACTTGTACCATTCAGAATGCATCAATAACTGGTTACAAATAAACAGGGTACATTCTAAAACTTCGATTAAGGAATAGAAAGAGGCTTATTTAGATAAATTACTGGAAACCTTTTCAAGAAAATATGCTGTGAATATTTTAGTTTGTTGTTTTCCTCGAGATCTCCTAGGCTGGAAAGCTTGAATCCCTAGGTCTATGTTAATTGTATTACTTGTCTCAGCAAATTTAAAATAATAGTTTCACATACTATATGCATGCCCCAAACCAATGCAAAAGGACCATTGTACCCCTCATTTAATATTCTATAAGGGAAGGAAATAGGTCGTCTACAAACAGTTGTCCATGTTATCGTTTATATGTCGTCCATGGGGTTGTCTATATGGTCTTCTTGTCCAGTGGGGGTATATTGCACTAAAACCGTCACATTTTATTCAAACCCTAGAACTTTTATAGCCTACTCAATATCCTGTGCGACGGCTCGATTAAACCTCAATGAACAAAAATATAATTTGAGTAGGAGGGAGTGAGAGTTTAAATTGGTGAGAGTACATTATTTACTCGAAAATTGTTTTGATTGGTTGGGTAAACAAGGGGTTTGATTTGATGATGTGTTAATATCAAATTACAACCTATACTATATCCTTTTATCAATTTACAATCTGTACTATGTTTTTTTATCCGATTGCAACCTATACTATACAAAATTATATGCTTGCAACCTAATTGATGAATATAACATATCATAAACATATATAGGATTAATATCCATTTGCAACCTAAACTGTGGTATTTTATCCGATTGCAACATGTATAATTTTTTTATCCGATTGCAACCTATACTATACGAAATTGAGTGATTGCAACCTATACTATATGAAATTGACTAATTGTAACCTATACTACACGAAATTGATTGTTTGCAACCTATACTGTACGAAATTGACTAATTGCAACCTAAAATATAGGTTGCAATTGGATAATTTTGTATGGTATAGGTTGTAATCGCATAAAAGAGTAGTACAAATTGCAAATTGATAAAAGGGACATAGTACAGGTTGTAAATTGATATTAACCCTTTTACGTTTTGGGGTCTTACACGGTTATTATAAAGCTGAGGTGTATAATGTTGTTTTGCTTGGATGATGGCATTTGTGTAGGTCTGTCCTGTGTGCAGTGCTGAAGTTTCCTCTTCAGAAAGAAGCTAGCTAAAACTGGGATGATAAAAATGTTTCAAAATAGATGGAAGCAGCAAATAATTGATAGCTTTGTACCATCTTGCAAAATTATGGAACATTTGAATGCAAGCATAAATGCATTGGACTTTCATTCTTTTTTTTTTTCTGATTCATAATATCATACACACACACACATGTATATCCACTTCTTTATTGATGGTTGCTTGGAAATTTAATCTTCCTGCAGTTAAAACTATCTATTATAATCAGTATTTAACTTCTTTTTTTTTTGGTGGGTATGGGTAGGGGGTGTTCACAATTCTTCAATAAGAATAAAAATAAATACAAGGTATTTGTGGTAGTTAATGAATTTTGTTGTACTTCGTATGAAGTGTTTAGATTCATAAGTTAATCATTATTTTATTTTGAAAAATTTTCATCTTTCCTATAATTAGTTCTCAATCATTCTGCAGCAGTCATTTTTGTTCAAATCTATTTTAAGATTAGAGCATACACTGAAAAAGTAAAAATATAATCATCATTTCATTTTAATTTATTATTATTTTTCATTACCATTTTCATTAAAAAAATTTTTACCAAATGTTCCTCTATTTTTATTTTTATAATGTAAGATTTGTGTATTCATCAGTAATATTGTTATATTAATTTAGTATTATATAATATTCATATTCAGTAATATCACAATTTTTATAAACTAATAATATCATACCATTTTATATAGACAAATACATGAAATTGTGTGAACAAATATTATAATATTAGTGTAATATTATAAAATAAATATAATAGTATTAGGGCCCGCTTGGTTGGGGGTATTAGAAGTAGGTAATGGGAATGATTCATTAATCATTCTCATTGATAATGTTTGGTAATATTTACAATTTGGAATTGATTTAAAAATAAAATAATTACTAATTTATTTTGATTACATAATCTCCTTCTTATAATTAATCATTTATTTTTTTCTCGCTCAAATTTTTTTGTGCTCAACTTTTTCAAAATTCATCAATACGAATGAATCCACTGGCCATTCGACTCATTCCCAATACTAAATTCTAATTAGGGGTGTGCATTGGTCGATTCGGTTCACCGAACCGATCAAAACTTCCAAACCAAATTGTAGACCGAATTTTTTTCTCAACCCGAACACCGAACCGAAATTTTCAAGACCGAACGGTCGGAAACCAAAATATTTCGGTTTGGTTTGATCTCGGACGAACAAACCGATTTTTTTATATTTTTTAAAAAGTTTAAAATTATGTGCAAAAATTAATATTAAAATTTTAAAAATACATCAAAAGACAACAATTACGTAGTGTTCATAAGTCCACACTTTAAATATAAAAACTAAAATAGTACTGCATTTCGTTTGACGATGATACGCTCCAAACAAAAATAAATATAAACATAGCAAACTTTGAAAAAATAATGATGACTACGATGATTGATGAGTAAGTATTATAGATTAATAGGATAATAGGATTAATATAGAATAAGTATTATAGATTAATAGGATAATAGGATTAATATAGAGTATTACTTTCTCTTGAACTAGGAATTAGGATAATAATAGGATTAATATATTAAATAAAAAATTATTAATATAAAATAATAGGATTAAGTATTATACTTAATATTAGTATATAAATATATATATATATATATCGGTCGGTTCGGTTTATTCGGCTTTTACTAATGTAAAAACCGAACACCAAACCGAAAACCGAAATTTTAAATTTTTTGGACAGAAAATCGAACCAAAACCGAAAACCGAACCAAACTTTTTATTTCGGTCTGGTTTGATCGGGTTTTAGATCCAACCCGAATTTTGCACCCCTAATTCTAATACCCTCAATCAAGCTACCCCTTAATTTCATAATTATACAATCTCTCATAAGTTAGAGCTAAGTAAATGGTTCAATATATTTTTACTTTACATTTTGGTTTGGGTCATTTTCGATGCAATTTTTCCTTTAACTACCTCGTTAGGATCTATATACTACCTTTGTTTAGTTAGTCAATTAAAAGGTCATTTTCATATTCTTTTTTATATACTAACTATATATTATTTTTCAATCAATGCCAATTAATTTCCATTTCTCCTTTGTCTTTGTTTTATTTTACTAATGAGGACCCTAATTAGATTTTGCAAGATTGCATGATCGTGCGTATGATGAAGTTCATAAAATGTCTATCACGTTTTTCTAATAAAAATAGTGAGCATCATGGAGTGATGAAAGAAATAACTAATTAGATTTTCTCCTTTTATTTTATTTAGTATTATCTTCTCTGAAGGGATTTTTTTCTTTCCAAAAATAATTAAATTGAGAAAAACTAATAGTAACCATTCAAGCAAACAAAATTAGTAATATTCTCTATGAACGTATTGAACAATATAATAGAGAAATTAAGATTGTTAATATTGATATCGTACTTCAATGTAGGCTATGGTATTCATGGTTTTGATGAAGTAATGGCGGGTGAATTAGTCGAATTTGAAGAAGGTACAATAGATATTGCTCTGAATTTGGAATCAAATAATGTGAATAATTTTTTTAGGTAAAATTATATTATAAAGATAAATATTATATATGTAAAGTTACAATAAAACATATTTGTCATTTTCATGTTTTGCATTTGTGTAATTTTTTTGGAAAGATCCGCTTAAAATAGGACGACCCGATTAGAATCTGCAAGTATTTTTGCGTAAGTACTCATATTTTACATGAAAATATAAATTATAGAAATTGTATAAAAGTTAGAGTAATAAAGGCAAATTAGGGTTTTTATTCTTTGGTGATCAACTTCTTAACGTGGAGAAGGTGAAACCGCGTTTGGAAAGTCCAAGTCAATTTCTCCAACTAAACCCTATTACTCTAAAGTCGCCATAACCGCACTCTATTGAATTAAATATTTTATTGTTTTTATTTTTATAGATTAACAAATAGGATTATATATTTTTTTAAAAAGACTACTGTTGAATTAACACACTAAGGAAAAAAAGTCAATTAATCAATTTTGGCCATATATTTTGCTAATTTTAGTACATATTTCTTATTTTATTTTAACAGACAATATATACCCATATTTTCAATTAGTACTAAAAACTTCATTCGTCCCATTTTTCGCCAAAATTCACCTTATGTGGACGTTGAATTCCATCACCCTTTAGTGTAAACGTGCAAAAGTAAAAAAATAAAAATAAATAAATAAATAAAGTTTCAGACCAGTTTGTTTATGCTAAACATAACAACTAACAAACTAATTAATATTTACAAAAAAAAAATGGTCCTTTTATGTGTTATGGTGAGATATCAGCTTTGATTCAGTATTTTCTTTTCAATTTTCTTTTACTTTTTGTACGTCAGCACTACATTGTGGAATTTGACGTTCACATGAGTCCCGCCTTGTCCAAAAATGAGATGGAGGATGCATATTTTAAGTACTAACTGAAATTATGAGTATTATTTATTAAAATAAAAACATATGTATTAAAATTGATAAAAATAAAAAAAAGTATGTATTAAGATTGAATATTTGACCTAAAAAATCAATCATATTTTCATGTTGCAAATATACTCGAATTACTATAAACATTCAAAATATATAATGTGAACATGTGTTCGAGTCATCATTTTTGATAAAAAAATATATAGTACATAATATAAGCATTTGTATATTTGTCGGCAAAGTTTTATATGAACATAGCTCATAATCTTGCTTTCCATGAAGTTGTTTAAATTTTTTTAAAGTACCAACTATGTAATTAAGAGTATCAAGAATTTCATCATAAGTATCAAGAATCGTGATCAAGGTATCATATTATTACTATGAAAGTATCAAGAAAAAGTTAATATATTATAAATATGACCAAAAGTATCAGAATCATATAGTAATTCATATCATAAATCACATACGTATATAAAACTTACTCATACTTTGACCAAAAAGAAAAAACTTACTCATACTTGTCATATAAATAGTTAAATAAATACCCTCAATCAGTATAATTTGTAAAATATAAAAGTTCTAGCTAATTTAATTAGATTTTTCTTATGCAATTCATTCACTAAATAAATTGGGAGAATCAGGTGCAAAGATTTGCCTTAATGAGAACTGATACTAATTTAATTGCATTTTATTATAATCATCTTAAATGTTTATAATTTGTCCTTTTCCCACTTGCAATATATATATAAACACACAACATGTAAATATTAATGACATTAGAAAATATAAAATAAAACGTGCGGGCCAATGTGTTCAAGTATAGACACAGAGAAAAAAAAACCCTCATGCAGCTAAATTTTTCCTTCTCTGCCCATGGCAAAACATAGCAAAAAGGGAAGAAAAATCATAAAACTAGGAGCTTCTTCTGCTTTTTGGGGGCTGTTTCGGAATTTCCAATAAAGTTTCCGATGGCAAATCGGCCAAAAGGTCTCCGGCCGCCATGGAAAGGCTCTTCCGGTCAAGATTCCGATGCCGGCGACCTCATCGGAGGTGGGAAAGCCGAGCAAAGAAATTCTTGTTATAGAAGATGAGAAGAAAAGTCAAATTATTGCTCCATATGAAGATGGATTAATAAGTAATTATTATAAGGTTAGTTCAATTATTTTTCTTGAATTTTTATGTCTTTTTTTTTTTTAAATACTTGAATTTTTATGTCTTGAAATTGGGATTTTGGAGAATTTTATGTAAAATCATGTGTCCATCGAAAATTGAAGTTTCATTTATTCCTAAAACTTATATTTGAAAAAAATCATATAAAAAAATAAACAGAGGAGTTTTAGATGTAAGGATTTCATGCTATATATGTATAATAATTGTATGGCTTGTAACAATTAGTTATAATTCCTTTAAAAAATAGTTATAATTTTCTAAAACCGGAAAAAATGCATTTCGTATCGTATTCTATTCGATGTTTATAATTTTTTTAAAAGAAAATATTATAGGCTTGATTGCAATTTAATCTATCTAAGCTTGTGAGTTTTATTAAACAAAACCTGATTTTTTTTTTTGAAAAATTATAAATAGGTTAAAGAAAAATCCAAAATTATAAATAGATTGATGTTCAAATATTTTTGTTCATTCTGCTCAAATATTTTTTTATGCTTTTATTCAATTTTTTTGAATCTATTTGTAATTAGACTATTTTAAAAATATCCCTTTTTTAGCCATTAGAACTAATTAATATTTTTTTCTTACTAGAAAATGATGATTAGTTATTATTTATCATCTGAACATGTTATACAATTAATTATTCGTCAGGTAGGTTACATATTATATTTTAATAAGAGAAAATATGTCTATCTAATTGCTCACAAAATTAAAAAAATAGATTATATTGCATTTCGCGATAAAATTGTGATTTTAACTACAGTTAAACTAATATTATAATTCATAAAAATTAAATCATTTTTCATGTAACGATGGCTCCAAATTTTCAACTTAATTAAAAATTCAAAAATATTAGTTAAGTAATTATTTTTTATGGTATATATTTCGGACACATGACATAAGTTCAGGGAAAAACAAAAATAAAGAAAAATCAAACCCGATATTCATGGGTCAAATAAAACGGATCGAGAATCAAAATAGTGTCGCCTTAGAGAAACCGGGCAACCTTGACTAAAGCTGCCGCACTCGGTGTCTCTGCCGCCGCCACGTCGAAAACCAATAGCGCGAGTGGCGGCGAGAAGGGTAAAATGGGAAGAGAAGTAAAAGTAGGCGGCGAAATTGACCCAATAGTTGGTGCAGTAATTATAATGGTAACATTAATAGTGATGTTAATTTGGGGTAAAATGTATGCCATACTTTGCACGGCTGTTTGGTTTTACTTTTTACCTCGGTTTACATCAACTATGGATATCCACCGTCCGATCAAAATCAAAACTGGTGATCATCTTGTTGATTTGGATTCATGGGAGTACAAGAAAAATGTTGTTTTAAGGGGACTGCTTGATAGAAATTAGTTTGTATAATTTTAAATTTTATGTTTTATTTTGTTATTTGTTGCTTTTAATGCACGTCATAGGTTGGTGATGACGTGATTAGTACATGTGGCGTGTATTAAAAGTAAGAGAATACGAGAGCAAAAAAAAGGGTTGAGGGTCGAAATTAGCATCTACGACTATAGAGTGTCAATAAGTTGTTGTATTTGATGTCATTTTTGTTTCATTTTGTGTGAATTTTGTTCATAAAGGTGTATACATTTTTTTGGGGTTGTATACATGTGTATGTATTTTCTTCAATTTCTCATTTAATTATAACTTAGAAAAATTGGAGTGCACACCTCTAGTTTTCTTGTGGTCGATCAGCTTACTTTTGTTATTAGATTAGATACCATTTCATTTAATATATTTGCTATATAAATTTGGTATATTTGTTGTATAATTCGGAGAACAATCCCACCATGTACTTGGAGATCTATGAAAGAATTCCATCTCATTTAAAATATCGAACTTGTAAAATAAAAATCAATTCATTTATATCATCACTCTAATACTCTCCCTCATTCATGGGGGTGTCAACTCCATCAAGAGTAGGGCTGAGGAAGTATCATACTCCCCATCGCTCGTAGGTGGTGTCAACTCCATCATGAGAAGGGACCGAGGAAGCCCAACGAGTATACTTGCGAGCTTAAATGTATAGAGTTATTTTTCACCGGGTTCGAACCTAGGGTTTTGTTTTGATACCATGAAATTTTTTTGTCTCATTTAATAGTCCGAATTTGTATAAAAATGTTAGGAATCAATCCATTTATATCATCACCCTAATAATCTCAATCGAAAATCAGAGTTAAATGAACTAGTCTATCTAAAAAATTGATCACATTCCTAACTCCTAAACCTCATACCCTTACCCTAATCCTCATACATTTAATCGTTACATTCATCTACCCACCAATTTAAACGTGCCTCTAACGATAAATATATATATATATTGATATAAATTAAGAAATGACATGTCAATACACATATTAATCGTGGATTAATAGGGACGGCTTGACTTAATTGTTATTAACTACCTAATCACTTGGATTAGGATAGGGGATTAGGGGTCGACTGTGGATAAGATTGAAATCTAACCACTTCTTAATTAATTCGTTATTTTTTCTAAAATGATCGGCTACAAAATAAAACCCAAGTCTATTTTTTTCATTGACTAGTCAAGTCTACACTGTCTAATTGGTAGCAAGTTTGAATATATTATATTATATTTTATTTTTATAATTAATTATTCTTTCATATATTATTGTTAAATGGGCCATAAACAACTGTAAACAATGGTTCTTTGATGGGTTGTCTGCGACAACTACCAATTTCAGGCACCATTCCTCTAAATAAACATTAATAGATAGGGTTGTAAAATGATTTATTTGTACAAAGTTTTATATAAAAATAGTGGGGTTTATAAAAACATTAAGTATTTGATTAAGAGTATTGATAATTACTTTTAATCGGTCAAATGGTGACTTGAATTCATGATCTTAAAATATAAGGTAGTGAGACTCTAAAAAAATATTTAAAATATCAAGTATTTGATCAAGAGTATCAATAATTGAATAATGGTTCACTGGATTTAATAATATGAGATTGTGATAAAAATCTTGCATATACTTTTAAATTTTGATTATGAAAAAAATATGCAAGAAATAAGTGGTTACTTAGGTAAATTCCAATAAAAAAATTTAAAATATCAAGTATCTAATAAAAAAATTTAATAGTTGAATAATGGTTCAATGGATTGAATAATATGAGATCGTGATATGATCTTGCATATTTTTATGATACTTTTAAAACTTGATTATGAAAAAATATGCAAGAAACAAGTGGTTATTTAGGTATATATTTTTTCTTTTGATCGGGCAAAGGGTGACTCAAACCTAGTAGTGGAGCTATCTAACCACTTTAGTTATACCACTTCGTCGGTTACTTAGGCATAAAGTATACTATATTTGGTATTTTAAAAGCAGTAAATTAAATTTGCCCAAAAAAAAGGAGTAAATTAAATTGAAAAGCAGTGTAGATTTTTATTTTTTTAAAATGTAGCAGTAAATTATTTTTAAAAAAATTGAAAAGCAGTGTAAATTTAAAAAAATGTAGCAGTAAATTATAAAAAAATTGAAAAGCAGTGTAGATTTTTTAAAAGTGGTTACTTAGGTATAATATTTTTATTTTAAAAGCAGTAAATTAAATTGAAAAGCAGTGTAGATTTTTTTTTAAAAAAATGTATTTTAAAAGCATTAAATTAAATTGAAAAGCAGTGTAGATTTTTACGGAAAAAAATGTAGCAGTAATTTATAAAAAAAAAAATTGAAAAGCAGTGTAAATATAAAATAAAAAATGTGGGGTGAGAGAGGCTCGAACTCTCGACCTCAGGATTACTCAGAAGCTATGAGACCTACGCGCTAGCCAACTGCGCCACCACCCCTTGTTGTAAAACTTTGGTTAATACTCTATTTAACTTAATGTATTTTCTGATATTACTTTTATTTAACAATTCCACTATACTTTGCACAAATTATGGTTGGGGCTTTTTATAAGTTTCGATTAATGGGGAATGTAGTGAGATATGTGATTGTATAGAGTCACTCTCTCTGAAGCGGTTTCATACTATGAAACCTGTACTATTAGAATCATTTATCGATACCATTAGAATCATTCACCGATACCATAACCATTTTATCTTGTGATATCGGTTTATAAGTGTAATGGTATCACTAAATGAATGTTATGGTATCAGTAAATTACTCTAATGGTATTAATTTCATACTATGAAACCGCTTCACACAAGATTTTGCCATATATATATATTTTTTGAACGGTAAAATTAAATAAAGAACAAGGAAGAAAAAAAAATGATGATACATTATATTGAATTATTAACACATATTGATGTGATATATATTATTTATTGATTATTTTTTCACCTTTTATATGTCATTTATTCACAATATAAAACACAAAGTATTCACCAAATATAAAATAAATAATTTCGAGTGAGTTATTTGCAACTGTATATAACAAATTGACTTCGATTCGAAGTATAACTTTATTGTAGATTTCTTTAGAGTGGAGTTAGAGATATCAAACAAATCGCAATGTGATCATAACACTGGAGCTCGTTTAAACCGAAAAAAAAAAAAAAAAAAAAAGCCCCTTTTATAGATTTAAGGCGCAGAAAAATAAAATAAATTAGTATTATTTAAAATGGTTGAGAAGGGAGTGTTTGGCCTTTGAGGAAATGATTAAGCAGCTGCAGCGCTTGCCTTGGTTTAAAGGTGGGAACTTGGTGACCTGCTCCTCTCACCGTCACAAATATCAGCCCTTCATACTCTACTGTCCATCCCCCTACCTATAATTAAATGTAAACAAACACGTCATTAGGCCTCGTTTGGCATATGCTATGATCAATACTACATTTATTCCTTATTATTTGTAGAGGCACTCTTGTGTGAGACCATCTCATGCATGAGACGGAGTTACTTTTTAATAAATTGTTATTACTTTTTTATAAATTGTTATCATTTTTTCATAAATTGTTATCACTTTTATACTAATTTGTATCACTCTTTTAAAAAGTGGTAACAATTTATTAAAAAGTGGTTGAGTCTCATGCATGAGACCGTCTCATACAAATTTTTGTTTTATTTGTATTATTATATTTATTAACAAAAATTAATTTTTTCATTAATTGGTGTATTAAACGACTTTTATACGGTTATTTATTCATATAAATCACAATTAATATTATTTCCTTCGTCTCATAATAATCGAGTAGGAGTTATACCAATTATAATACGAAAAGTAAATTTCATTCAACTTAATTATAAAATGTTAACTATTTAACTAAAATATAAGTTATATTTAAAAATAAATAAATAATGAGAATTAATAAATTATGCTACTCCCTCGAGTCTCATGATTTCTTGCATATGTGTAAGGTTACACAAATAATAAAATGGAGTAGAGTTGGTCTCTTGTGAGATGAGTGCATGCATGTATCCAGATTTTTTTATGACATTTTTCATTAACTTCGTTGGCACATTTCAATAATGTTAATACTTAGCACTTTTGTTATTATAACTAGCACTTTTTATTTATAGAAGTGACACTTTTCAGTTATAACATGTAACACTTTATATGATGGATTCAAGTGCATGCATGAAGTGAGTAGAAATTGAGAGTAATTTCGTAAATATTTATATATATAATAAATAAATGAGTTAGATTGTATGTATGTTTGGGTTCAAAAGCAATTATATACTTTGTGGCAAATTATGGATATTGCGAGAATAAAATTTACAGAGAGTTATCTATTTTAAGACCGTAAAAATTATTTGAGACGGACGAAAAGAAAAATGCGAATGTTATTTTTACACTGCTTGTTGTAAGTATACCATGGAGTCCAGAGGTGTTTGATTTGTAATCCCAGCTTCCTCAAAGAGTATCTTGTTGCTGTAACTGGAACTCTACCATCTGTATCTCCACTATTATTTAATTTAATTATTATTATTATTACAACACAAAATTAATTATTTGAATTAAAATTAATAAGTTTTTGCAATTAAATAATTATTATTACCTGAAAACCCAAACTCTCTGTTTCGCTTTAATAAGCTTTCTAATAATTGGGAGCACAGAAGTAGGTGCCTCAGCCCAGAATGTGATATTATTACTGCATTAATTTAGGCATATTAAATTAAATTATATAAAACAAATATTTTTATGTTATTGTATCAAAATACATCATCAATTTTAAACGTGCAATTTCTTTTAATTTGTAATATTTATCACTTATTAAGTATTATCCCTACGTGTATAAAGTAATACCTCAACTTTTCACACATTATGCGTGTAAAAATATTCGAATAGTATTATTTTATAAGTACAGAGGTATTATTTGATAAGTGATAAAATATTAAAAATTGCAAGAAAAATTAGTTGCTTGGAGTGCAACTTATGCATACAAAATGAAGAAAATAAATTGGTTGTTTATTTAATTAATTCATTTAATTTTTCGAAATAATTAAAGAACTATTCACTAATCCTATTCCAAATATATATATATGGGTAATATAAAAATGGGGCACTCTTTTGTGAGGCCGTCTCATGCATGAGGCCACATGAGACAGAATCATTTTTAATAAATTGTTATCACATTTTCATAAATTATTATCACTATTTTATAAATTGTTATCACTTTTATACTACCTTGTATCACTTTTTTAAAAAGTGAAAACAATTTATTAAAAAGTGACTCGGTCTCATGCCCGAGACCGTCTCATACAAATTTTTGCCTACAAAAATATATTGATACCTGCAATGCGTCCATGGATAAGGAACTTTGGTCACGTTAGCGTGAAGAGCTTGTTGAACATCGGGCCTATTAAAATACAGCCCGTATAATGTGAGGCGCAAGGATCGTACCGATAGCATCCTCCGACCCCGCAAAATTATTAATTACGATTTAATATATATGAAATTCAATAACGAATGAATACTTATGGAGCCCAACATCAATATACAAGTGTTATCGTATGTTGATTTTTGGTTCCATAAGAACTAATCATCGAATGATTACTCGATTACAAATTAAATAAAATTAAAATTTGAAACCAATTACTCACATTAATATGGTTGAATATTAGGGTTGGAATATGTGAGAAGGGTTTGGAAATGGTGGTGGAATTATTGTCCATGCAAGTAGGGGAGTACAAACTATACATATCAATGATATTATAAATATCAAAGTATTTGGCAAGGGCAAGGTTGCAATTATAGGATAAATTGGGGACTTTTTTGAAATTGCAATTTTTCTTTACTTCTTCGTACAATTCATCTGACATTACTGCATGGTGCCAAGCGTAGTCTATCATTCCCCTGTAATCTTCTTCGTCGTCCAGCACTGCATTTCCGATCTGTAATATTTTATCACTTATTAAATAATATTTTTATATTTATAAAAAAATTCTAATATTTTTACATGCATACGACACCAAATTATAATATTGTATAAAATATTGCAAATTTTATAAAATTGCACAATGTAACTTGGTGTGCGCAAGAATCACTCGTCATACGTATGTTTGTATTTTTTTAACAGTCTCTAAAAAGTACTCCCCATCCCATAAATTTTTTTGTATTTTTGTTTTTTCGTTCGTGCGACAAAAAGTTTTGCACTTTTAAAATGAAAAACATCTATAAACCCCACGCTCACAACATCCACTAATTTACATAAAATATTTACTTTTGAACCCATACATACACACAACCTAATAAATTATTTATTTTATATATAAAAATTTACAAAATTATCCTCAAAATTTCAACCGATACTCTTCTTCCTTAAAATATGTGCACTCTCTCCTATTAAAAATTCTAAGGGACCGGCGAGTATAATAAATAATAAACAAGAAATTATTCAAAACAAAAAAAAAAAAAAATAATAAACAAGGAATTATTAATAGTTTTATCCCTTAATTAAAACCATTTTTTTAATTGAATCTCCATTACCTTTACCATTTGATTTTAGTAAAGACTAAAATGGAAAAAAAAAAAAAAAAGCGTAACCGAATGATTAGCCCACTTGGCCACCGGGCTCCTCACTTAAGTGGGAAACACAGGTTCGATTCCCTTTGGGAACGAATTGGAGTGGGAGGTATAAGGAGGGCTTGGAGTGTTTGGAATTGTAAGGAGACTTGGTGAGCTAACTTCTAACCACTAACAACTAACATTTACCGATCAAAAAAAAAAAAAGAATGATTACGTGCACCATTCAATAAAAGGATTTTTTTTTAAATAAAAAAGCGAAATTAGAGACCCAAAATTAAAACGTGAAAATTACGATGAGTAACTTCAAAATAGACTATAACTAATGGAGGAAAAATAACTAATTCAATAAATAAATTCCTTGTTTTCATTGACTAGTCGTGAAATTTAAATATTACTCCCTCCATCCACTAAAAGTATGCTCGTTTGGTTTTGACAGGTTTTAAGAAAACGTAAATAAAGTAGATAAAGTAAGGGTATTTTGGGGTATTGTGTGGTCCATTTATGAGTTAAGTGGTTGTTTATGAATATAAAGTCGACAACATATGAAAAAATTAAGTGACGGTTAAATGGTGAAGCAAAACAAATTGTTGAAAAAAGCAGTGTGAAGCATACTTTTGGTGGGCGGAGAAGTACTTATTATAGCTACAGCAAACAAAATTTTATATTTTGAAAGTACAGTATTATTAATGCATGACAGAATCTTACCATAATGCCCTTAAGATTAATGTAGGCATTGTTTGGCGCAATTTTATTTTTGTCTACGATTGCTTCTGCTAGCTGAGGGACGTAGTGCCCTGATTTCATTTGTTTAGGAATTAACCAAAATATCAAGTTTTGATATAATAATAATAATAATAATAATAATAATAATAATAATAATTATAATTATAATAATAATAATTATAATAATAATAATAATAATAATAATTGAAAAAAGTACCTGCATAGCTTTCGCCTGCAATGTAAAAATCATGGGATTTAAATTGTGGAAATCTTTGGAACCAGCCCACCAGAAAGTTATATGAATCCGCAGCTGAATATATAAAACAAAAGTCAGAAAATAATTAGATAAAATTACAAATAGGTTTAAAAAAATTCAAATTTACAAATAGGTTTAATGTCCAAATATTTTGTGTTTCGTGCGATTAATTGAACCTATTTATAATTATACTATTCTTTTTGAACTTATACGTAAATGAGCCAAAAAAATAAATTATATCCTTGTTTACTCAGAATTTTATAGATACAAAATTATATGTATGAATATTATATGCATGGTTTGTTATTTGAATTGAGCCGCTCGAAAGCTGATCAGTTCAACTCGTTAAGACTCGAGCTCGGCTCATTTATTTTGGTAAACAAGTCAACCTCGCATAATTCTTAATTTATTAACGAGTCGGCTTGAGCTCGACTCTCACCGAGTCAAGTCAAACTCTATTTCAACTTAATAGTGTATTCGAATGAGTTCGAACTCGACTCGACAAAGGCTCGAGTCGGGTTTTAACTTCAAGTACTCGACTCGAATAACAACACTAAACATGAATAAATATACAATGAGTCGATTTCACCGTAAAATTTTCGATTATATTTTAAAATAGTATTATAAACTGGAGTAATACCTATATATAAAACTAATGTTATAGTCAATTACCTGTAATAGTGTCACCAAGCTCCTTAATATCACTACTTGTGTTTGTGTAAGAGAATCCAACACCAACCGGGGATTCCAAAAATAGTAAGTTGGCCGCTACAAAAATAACATAAAAATGAGAAGAGTAGATCTCTTGTGTTTCGTATGACAAAATCTAGTGTGAAACAGTTTTATAGTATGAAATTAATACCACTAGAATCATTTATTGATATCATAACATTCATTTAATGATATCATTACACTTATAAACCGATATCACGGTATAAAATGATTATGGTATCAATAAATAATTCGGATAGTACCGCTTTATACTATGAAAGCTGTTTAATAGGAAGGCCCGACTCGTTTTGTATATACCATAAGTTTACGGTATTATCATTTTTGAAAAAATTAAAATATCAAATATTTGATCAAGAAAATTAAGAATTTCATAAGAGTATATAAATTAAGAGTCGATGATATTATATTTGACCGAGAATGTTAAAATAAGGAAGAAATGTACCTTTGTTCCACGTGTTTTTGTTGAACTTGAGCTCTGGTTTTCCCTTCTGAGGAAAGAAAGGTCCCAATTCTTCTGATTGCCCAAACCCTATTGAAGAACATCCTGGTCCTGAAATCAACTTTCAAATTATTTATTTATAGATTTAAAACCAAATTAAATAAGTAAATTCCCATAACTTAGTACTAGTATGGTGGATGACAATTTTTTGTTCAATGAGAACTAATATTATTTAGTATAAATAACTATTCTGTACGTCCTAAAAAAACTTTAACATGTAGAAGAACACACAATTTAAGAAATAATAATAATGATTGGGGTTTGAGGAGTAATCTTGTAAACTTAAATGTATAAAGTTAAAAATATTTGGTTTTGTGTATGTGTAAGTAAAAAAGTAATGACATTTTGTGTAAATTAATGAAAATTGAATTTTCTATTTTAAGGGTATGAAATTTATAGTGGGACGGACGAAAAATGAAAGTATGAAAAATTTTATGGAATGAGAGAAGTAATATTTTTCAAAAATACATACCAATTACACGATGCAACTGTTATATACAAGAATTTGTCAAGCGACAACAACGTGCATATATGGTATTAAGGCAAAGTATATTAGCTTTAGTGTGCATTTTTCAGCAGTATTTGTTGTTTTATAATTAAAATGTAGGCCTAATTGCACAAAAAAAAAAAAAAAAAAAAACCACTTTTGGGGAAAAAAAAAAAAGCAATATAATTTAAGCATTTGGAATATTGCAATTAAATTATGAACTTTGAATATTTTGGTAAATTAGACTTTTCAGGAAGCTCCCGTTGTACTCGAGTTTAATGTGGCAAACCCAGTTGACTTTAATAAGTAAAATAATGTCGTTCTTCTATAAAAAAATATATATTTAAAACTTTTTTAATATATTAAAATGTATTAAATGGAAAACTTTTTAAGCTTTTAATTTTTTTTTTTTTATCAAAATGACATCATTTTACTTATGAGCGTCAACTAGGTTTGTCAGCGTTAAAATTGGGCACAATAAAAGCTACCTGAAAGTCTAATTTGTCAAATTATTCATAGTTCATGATTTTAATTGCAAAATTTCAAATGTTTAGATTAGATTGTAAATTTTTCAAAAGTGTTGATTTTTTTCTATTAGGCATAGAATGTATTAATTTGATAGCAATATTAATTGACTAAAATCAATTAATCGAGTCAATTAATTTAATTATGGTTGCATATATTTTACTATAATAAATTTAATTTAAAATATAATTATTCATTATTTCAATTTCTATAATAAGATTCGTCAAAAATGCGGATTCATCATATTGAGATATACAAATTCATTAAGTAAAGATACGAAATCTACGTTTAAAATTATGAAATTTTAAATCAAATTGTTCAATTTGTATTCAAATATTTCAAAAGTGTATATTTAATTTATTTGATAATATATCTGATTATATAGATATATTTAATTTATTTGATGATATATACAAATGATATAAAATGTGTGTAGAAAGCAAACATATATTTAATTTATTTGATGATATATACAGATTATATGGATAGTCTGCGAGAAAATATATATCTAATTTATTTTGTAATATACATGGATTATATAGCATATATTTGATTTATTTGGTTATATACATAGATTATATAGCGTATAGTCAATTTCTTTAGTAATATATACTGATTATGATATTTATCTCTTCCCACTTTTATTTCTCTCTATAATTTAAATAGATCGTGGATTATAACTATTTAAATTTAATTTTTTATTATATATATAAAACTTTTCTTTCATTATCTGAAAAATTCGTGGAGCCTAATACTAGTTGTATACTAAAAACAACTTAGGGCGCTTAGTTGGGGAGTATTAGAACTAGGTAATGAGAATGACTAGTGATTCATTTCCATTGATGAATTTTGGAAACAAAGTTGAGCACGAAAAAATTTGAGCGAAAAAAGTTGGGCGGAGGAAAAATGAATGATTGTTAAATAATTGATTATAAGAGGGAAATTATGTAATCAAAATAAATTAATAATTATTTTATTTTTAAATCAATTCCAAATTGTAAATATTACCAAACATCATTCTTAAGAATGATTAATGAGTTATTCTCATTATCTACTTCTAATACCCCAACCAAGTCGAAAGTTAATATACAAGTTTGTTCAAGATTTTTATGCACCGACGCCGACTAATATGGGCCAAATTAAAGGGACTTGTGACCCGGCCCACTAACATAATCAATTAATGCAACGCCCTCTATGAATGTACTTTGAGAGGGGTAAAAGACAAGGTATTGATGGCGACTAAAGATAACTTGATGTGGGGTGTTTCTTTTCGCTAAATAATTTTAAAATTTACTCATGTGTTATTTTTTGTGTAAATTCTCCATCTTCTTACGATTGAGTTGGAGCAATTTTCTTATATATTTGAAGACTTGATCTTCAGGACAGATTAATAATTTTATCGTATTTTTATGATCCTTTAATAAATCTTCTTGTTAAAAATACTCCTCCGTCCCCAAAAAAGTTTGCATGTTTTAGTTTGTCTCACAAAAATTTCTTCTTAAAAATGAAAATATTTCTCACAATCTTCACCCTCACAATACACACATATTTCCCTTCATGTCATTACTTTTGAGACCCCACATACACTCAATCTAATTAATTCTTATAGTTTATTCATAAAAATTTACAAAATTATCCTTCAATGCTCTATTCATCACACTTTTTTAAACTTTGTGTCAAGAGATTCCCACAACTTTTCCGAGACGAATATATAAATTGTTCCATTTTTGGTGCTACAATTTTTCTAGGAACTAAAGGACATAGATATGAAAGTTGAATAATGATTGGACATATGCTCCATACTTTTTGTATGATATAGGTGTGGCATGAATATAGTTATGGTAAAAATTAATCATAAGCTTTTGGTGACCATAAAATTCCCAAATATTCAGATTTCGTTTCAAGGGCAACAAATTTTTCATGTTTTATTATTATAAAATGGTATTAAAAACATTTTAAAAGGGGTAGAATAATTATAAGCTAAAAAACAAAGTATAATTTTATTAATTAAAAGTATAAATTTTTAAAAAATTATATATATATAATAAAAAAATTAAAATTAAAGAGGAACGTCTTTGTCCCCACCTAAATTCATTACTCAGTATGACTCATGTGCTAGGAAAAAGATAACTTTTTTTAGTAAGAGAAAAATATAACTCTAATTTTGGCTTAAAAGGGTAAATATTTCCCAAACAATAACTCTAGGGAGTGTTTGGAAATTCGATAAAAGAAGATAGAATCACTTTTAATTTCAAAAGTTGAGTCTTATCAATTTCTAAAAGAAGAATAACGATACATGTTGTACGTAGCGGGTGCATCGTAAATGTAGGTGAAAAACAATCGTAGCTGTTTAGCAAAAAGAAAAATGATTGTTTAAAATATACTTGAATTGCACGATACACCTAAGACACATCAGACTTTCTCTAATTAATAAGTTGTAATAAGACATTTCACGTAATCAAAACACTAAAAATAAATACCAAATTTCCAAGAAAAATAATAGGTACAAGAAAATAGGACTACCCTTAATATAGAGAGTTCTTGGCCAACTTTATGAATGTACCCCGTAAATTCAACAAAATTACTAAAAATGGAATTTGAAGTTCTATACATGTTATTCAAAATAGTTACTTTAATCAAGTTATGATTGAAAATTCAATAAGACATGTCATGGGTTGCAACTAGTTGATCAAGTGTATCACTCTTTAATTGGCAAATATATCCAAGTAAAATGTGTATATAATATGAGGAAAATACCAAGATATGAAAATAAATAAATAATTATTAATTGAGACGAGATATATTTGTTTTTGTAAAGACAAATATTTATTTATTCAAGAATAAGTATTATTTATTCTTACGATAATAAATGTTTGTCTATATAGTAATATAACTTATGAGTGAGTTTTATATTTATCTTTGTGCAATTTTTTTGCAAAGATTCAGTTGACCCGTTCCGACCCTATTAGAATTGCAAATCACAATTTTTTTAATATTTTTTATATATATAATATATTTAATTTAAAGTCATTTCACAATTAATTTCAACATACATCCTCCTTTAATATGTACAAAAATTATCTTATTAATTAATTTCACACTTCTATATTAAAATTTTTTTACTCACACCCATGTGGAAAAATTTAAAATTATATTTAAAATTCATAAGATGTGATTAATTCTTTACCTGAATTAGTTTATACATAGCTTGATTTTTGCTTCAATTGAAGTCTTCACTGATGAAAAATGAGATTGGAACCCAAATTACGAGTCAATTAAAAAAAACTATATACTTATCTGCGAAATCAGATTAATTAAGGTTTTTGGATTTGCTTCAGTACACACACAATGCTTTCAAAATTAAAGTTCAGTATGATTTGTTCTTTAAAAAAAAATATATGTGTTCTTCCTTCAATTGATATCACACGTAGGGATGGGCGGATAGCAATGGATCGGGTTCAAATTCGGACCCGCACTGAATCCGCCCGCTCGGGCGGATTTGGGACGTGTCACGGTTTTTATAAAACCCGTCCCGCCAACCCGTATTAGGAACCATCACACCTAAATACATTATTTTTTATTTATGTATGTGTAATTATGTAATTTATATTGATGTTATTGTATATATTTTTGTATAAATATTATATATATATTATTTTTAAGTATATGATGAATATTAAATGTTATTTTAAGTAATTATAGATTTTAATTTAAATTATTTAATGTCAAAATAAAAATATTGGGAATATTAAAATTAATTTAAAAGTATTAAAAAATTAAACGGGCGGGTTAGATCCCGCGGGTCCTCACACGGGGCGGGGTGGGTCCCGGATCCTTAAATTTTTAGGCGGGACGGGTCTGGGATAGAGGCAAACCCATCCAGGACCCGACCGTTGTCATCCCTACACGAATGAAATCGATCAAGATATTCTCGACACAACACAATAGTGTAACACCTCCTATTACATCTATTAGATTAGTGCCACGTATCTTTTATAAGAAAGAAATTCATTCTGATAGAATATTTACCTTAAATATAATTATCTCAAAAAAATAAAAATATGATAAAATTTCTCTCTCCTAAAAAGATACGTGTCACTAATCTAACTGGTATTACAAGTTACACCATTGTGTTACACGACATATCAGACAGTGAATGTGTGTAAAATTGTAATACGTGTGTGAAAAAATAAAGTGGTGAAGAATTAATACCTCCATTGAGCCACAAGAGGAGAGGCTTGTTTGGAGAATTTTTGTGGCCTCAAAAACCAATAAAACAGTGCTCTTCCATGACTTTGATTGACTGTCACATAACCTGCGTACTGCTTGAAACTCACCGGCGGTTGCCCCGGCAGCGCCGTCACACGGTCCGCCTCTTGCTCCGCCGTGTATGCGTCCGCCGCCGCCGCCAACACCACTATTGTTAACACAACAACACCATGAACTTTTTTGTACATCTCTAGCTTTTATTTTCTCTCTCTGTTTATTCACAAATTATATGTAGAGAGAGAGAGAAGAAAGATACAAATGACAGATAACAAATTGGTTGGATTGCTTGCGATTACTTAATATATGTACTTTGATCTCCCAAAGATTTTTTTATACTCATTAATTATTGAAAAGTTTTGTGTGCGACTGTCTCGTGAATATCGGAACAGAGTTTAGAGTTTCTATTGGTATTTTTTTATCTATTTTAAATAAAAAATATAAAATGAATTTCAATCACAACAATTATGGATAAAGTTTTACCACAATACTGTATGGCTAATTTTAGGGGCACTCTTATGTGAGACTAATACGAGACGAAGTTCTTTTTCATAAATTGTTATAACTTTTATACTAATTTGTATAATTTTTTAAAAAATGATAACAATTTATTAAAAAATCGACTTGGTCTCATTCATGAGACCGTCTCACATAAGTTTTTGTCTTAATTTTAAGGATTAAATTTTCTAGGATTTCAAAATTAGGATCTTACCTCTCCATTAAATTTTTTGAAATATGGATAAAATTATACGAGTGTTCTAGAATTTCAGAATTAGGATCTTACCTCTCCATCAATTATTTCTCGTACTTTTTATATACTATAATTATTTTTATTGATTGAGGGTAAAAATATTTAAATTTTAAATTCTTTTTTTTAATTTCTAAATGTCGCGTAATCCGAATCAGACAGCATTTTATAGAGAATTAAATAATTAGTTTAGCATGATTGGTAGTCGTTTAAATGGACTCATTTTAACATAAATTAATTTTGTATTGTTGTTGTTGGACATATTACGTTCTAAGTTAATAAAAGTATCATTCAGTTTATTTCCCTTCGTCCTTGTAAAAAAAAAAAAAAAAAAGTTTATTTCCCTTCGGGGACATCCGATAAAATTGGAACGATACAGAGAAGATTAGCATGGTCGGTGGCGGATCCAAAAATTTAAATTTGGGGATACGAAAAACAATTAACAAATTTAATACTTAAAACTCAAATAAATTTAATAAAAAAATATATATATATATATATAACATTCAAATTAATTGCAATTAAATTGAGTATGTTGTATATATATATATATATATATATATATATATATATATATATATATATATATATATTAAGGCGATGTACGATATTATCATAAATAAATTTTAGAAACACATTATTCTTAATAAAAGAATAGTATACAATCAAAATGACAAATCATAATAAAATAATATCAATAAAATTAATTTAACATACATATAACATGTTATAACAAACAAGTTAATAGCAATTTTTAAATAAATTAACCCAACAACCAAACCAATAATACATATGATTTTTTTAACAATTAAAATACTACTAATTAATTAATAAAGAATAAAGAAAGAATTCTACTTTACGAATTGTTGGAAGGAAATTTTTATTTTTAAATTTTATAATGAATAAGTAAAAATGAGATAGAGTAAAGAATTGTTGAATTGTTGGAAGAAAATTATATTTTTAAATTTTATAATGAATAAAGAAATATGAGAAAGAGTAAAGAATTGTTGAAAGTGATTTTATTTTCATAGTTTCAATTTATTTAATAAAGATATATTGTCAATGAGGTTTGAACTTGAGGTTCTTGAAATATAAAAAATGAACACCATTAATTAGACTAAAACATACACTACAAATATTTTACATAGTTGAATATATTTTAATTTGGGGATGCAGCTGTACCCCCATGTACCATACTGCATCCGCCACTAAGCATGGTCCCTACGCAGGGATGATACACATAAATTGAAATATGGTCCAATTTTTTTGTTCTTTTGTTTATAAAAAAATTAAATAAAATTATCTTACTTAAATATGACTGTTTCTCTAAAGAGAAAAAATAAAACTCTAATTTAATCGTTGTCACCATCTTTTACACTATCGTTGCCACTTTTGTTTGTATCTTTATTTGATTAGGAGTTTTTTTAATGTTATTTTTAAAATCAATGGATCGATCTCATCAAATGATGTCATGACTACGGTGTCTGCTTGGTAGATTGATCCGTTTGATTACTTTGTTTCTTTTAATTCTTTTTTTCTATTCCTATATTCATTTTACTTTTGGTTTATTCTCTCTTCTCTTGGTTCCTAATTGTGTTATTTCCTTCGCCTTGTGTGACTGTCTTTCTTTATAAGGGTTTTTAAAATTTTCTTACGGATGTGATGGATTTTGCCTTTTCAGATCTAGTAGTGGATCAAATGAATTATTCAGCGTACTTGATTGTTGTCTTGACCGAGAAAAGACAAACACGGTGAAGACGGTGTGAAAGACACCATCTTTGTGGGGATGTTTTCACGTGTTTTCTATTGTTCAAACTCTTCATCTTTTCACGATTGGACCGGAGCCATTTTTCTCACTTTTTAAAGACTTACCTTCGGGATGAATTAATTATAGTATCATATTTTTATAATACTTTTTTATAGATTTTGTTGTTAAAATAAAATAAATTCAAAGTTAATAAAAAAATGGAAAGTCTTTAAAAATAATGGTCAAAGATGTTAATTGTGCGTATATATATAGCGACAAGATATAATGAATAGGAATGATGAGGACTTGCTTGGAATGATGGGAAAGGGCAGTTTTGGACTTTCAAAATCTTAAGCTTGACTGCAATGAATTATTTTTATTAAAAATAATAATTTAATAATATTATTATATAATAAAATAAATAGAATTGTTTAAAATAAATTTATGGTAAAATTGGTTCCTTATATACTTATTTTGGATGAATTCATGCCATCAAAATTAATTACTCTCTTTAAAAAATTAAAATAGTGAATTAAAGAAGAGTTGAGTGCAATTAATTGTCAGTCAATTGCTTTGCCTTCAAAACTCTGACTATGATCTCCTTTAATTTTCATAATTTTTGCTTTAATTTTTGGATTATATTTTGAATTAGAGTCAAAACACATTTTTACTCTCTCTTAAAGTGCAAACCTAGCTATATATGTATTGACCTAAAAAATATTTATAGTATTGAATTATTTTAATTTATATATATATATATATATATATATATTTTAATTTATATATTATATATATTAACACATATGAAAACTATAGGAATTATTATATTTATATATATGTTATATAGTACTCTCACACATCCTCCAAATTAAAATATAATTACACCTCAAATTTTTTCATTCTTTTATTTTTAATTTTATGTGTCTTTTTTATTAAAGTTTTTGTGGAATGGAAGGAGAGTATTATTTATTTAGACTTGAAATTAATGTAAAATGTTATTGATTAAACTTTTATTTGGAGTGAAACTCAATTTTCTCACAATATATATAAATAAAAATAATTATATGAAAAATAGAAGAGTGGAAGTCAACTTCACCCCACATGAATTTAGAAGCATTTGCGACGTCGTTTTCGACAAATCTCATCCACTTGAAATTTATGTAATTCGACTTAATAATAGAGTTTGTTCTTATTGTGGGAGAAGGGTAATTCTTCCACATGCCAATTGTATTATATATGAGTTTGTTTTTCATGAGGTGAGTGCATACATATATTCGAATTCTATTATGATACTTTTTAGTTAATTTATTGTTATTTTTATTTTTAGTTTTCGAATACTATTATTTTGAAAGTGAGTGTATACGTGCACTCACCTCATACATGAGATCAAACCATTATATATATATTTTTTTAATTTATAATATCATAATACTTATTAAATAATATAATTATTATGCTTATAAAAGTAATATCACAACATATTACACACATAAGCAAACCGAATTATGTGAAAAATATTATGGTATTACTTTATAAGCACAGTGATATTAATTATTTGATAAGCAGTGTGGTATTACAAATTGTAAGGAAAAAAATGCAATTTTGTGTACAAAAACTAATGAAAAAAAAATCTAGGGACTAAGGATATATATTGGTAGAGGAAATCTCATGAATTGTAATAAAGTTTGAATCCCCTAAATAATCTGGAAATTAAAATTTATTAAATTTGATCTCAAAAATAATCTCCTGGTGTTCCTTTTTCTCAGCTATTCTAAAAAATAAAATTGCCACTCCTTTTTTTTTTTTTTTTTTTTGGCAAAAAACTGTGTGAACAAATTTTATTAAAGAGTATTAGTTATTCTTATTATAAGGTATTAATTATTCTATTAAAAGATACTATCTCCGTCCCATATATAGAAGCTTTCATCACACACTTTAAGAAAGAAGAGTAATGATTGGGGTTTTAAGGGGTAATTTTGTAAACTTTTATTTATAAAGTAAAAAAAAAAATTATTGTATTGTGTGTATGTGTAAGTCAAAAAGTAATGACATTTTGTGTAAATTAATAAAAATTGTGAGGGTGGAGTTTATAAAGAATTTTCCATTTTAACATTATGAAACTTATGATGGGACAGGACAAAAAAAAAAGTGTGAAAGGTTTTATGGGACGGAAGAAGAATTACTTAAAGGGTATGAGGTGTTTTATTAAAAATATTAATTATTTATTAATTATAAATCAATTTTCACGGCGATTAGTTCACATAATATCAATTTTTTTACATCTCCCATTGCTTGATTTCTGCAAAAACTTGTCGATGGCGGATGCGGTATGGTACATGGGGTACAGTGCATCCCCAAATTAAAATATATTCAACTATGTAAAATATTTGTAGTGTATGTTTTAGTCTAATTAATGGTGTTCATTTTTATATTTCAAGAACCTCAAGTTCAAACCTCATTGACAATATTTCTTTATTAAATAAATTGAAACTATGAAAATAAAATCAATTTCAACAATTCTTTACTCTTTCTCATATTTCTTTATTCATTATAAAATTTAAAAATAAATTTTTCTTCCAACAATTCAACAATTCTTTACTCTATCTCATCTTTCCTTATTCATTATAAAATTTAAAAATAAAAATTTCTTTCCAACAATTCGTGAAGGTAGAATTCTTTCTTTATTCTTTATTTTTTTATTAATTAATTAGTAGTAGTTTAATTGTTAAAAAAATCATATGTATTATTGGTTTGGTTGTTGGGTTAATTTATTTAAAAAATTGCTATTAACTTGTTTGTTATAACATGTTGTATGTATGTTAAATTAATTTTATTGATATTATTTTATTATGATTTGTCATTTTGATTGTATACTATTCTTTTATTAAGAATAATGTGTTTCTAAATTTTATTTATGATAATATCGTACATCGCCTTAATATATATATATATATATATATATATACACACAACAGACTCAATTTAATTGCAATTAATTTGAATGTTATATATATATATATATATATATATATATATATTAAATTTATTTGAGTTGTATGACTTTTTAAGTATTAAATTTGTTAATTGTTTTTCGTATCCCCAAATTTAAATTTTTGGATCCGCCACGAAACTTGTTTGAACCGGGTGCGTACGATAAATTCTATTTTTACTTTCAATATCATGCACATTCATTATTATTCTCACATTTATTTATAATAACAGATATACATAACAATGAATTCGTATACCTCTGCTTCATACAAATGTTACTCCTTGATTTCGGCTCTTCAAATAAATTTGCAGATTTCAATTGGGCCTGCAGCTTGCTTAATCCTCTTCAAAAGTGGACTAATATAATTGGGCTTCAAAAGTGGACTAATGTAATGGTCTTCAAACGTGGACTAATGTAATTGGGCTTTAAAAGTGGACTAATGTAATTGGGCTTCAAAAATGGGCAGCTACTATTGCCAAACGGGCCGTGCACTTGGGCCTTCATGCGTGAAATTGGGGTAGATTATGGCCCAGGTTATCTGCCCACACAATTTTATTAAGAACACCCACCTATTGAAAAAACACACCATTTATTTAGTTCACTCCCCACTAAGTACTGAAATATCCTTCCTCCCTCTATTTCCATTATTTATGTGCACCCACTCACATATTGCCCACATCGCCCACCCTCGCCCGGCGTCGCTGATCGCGCATCGTCCACATCGCGCCGTCGCCGTCGTCAATCTGCCTTCTTCGTCGTCCCTCTCTCTCGCTTATGACAGATCGGTCCTTGATTTGAAATTTATAAACCCCAGTCTACCTTTCCCTCATCTGCGATTCTGCGCAGCTCGCCTCCCGCCTCGTCGCCTCGCCCAAGCAATTCATCCGAAGGTTTGGTTCTTATTTTCACAAGATTCGATCCTATTGCAAGGTTTGGTATATGTACATATTTTCGCAAGATTCTGGTCTGTTTTGTAACTTTTGTTAATTTTTTTGGGTGAAATTTTATTTTTGTTATCTAATCGAAGGAGTGAATTTTCCAGGTTGTTTATTTGCTTGGAGAAGTTAGTGGGGCGACACATATAGAGAGTTTTACTTGTTTGATTATTTTACTTGGAATTGAAGATAATATTGAAAATTGAAAGTATTATTTTTTTAATTTGTTTTCTTAAAATGCGGAACCACAATAAAGTAATGTGAGAGAGAAGAAATGAGAGAATCTTTTACGTCAAGAATTAATCAATTCTTCTTAATTTGTTTCCTTGAAATCTGGAACCGCAATAAGTTCATAAAAGGAACTTTCTCTGCGAGAGGTGGGTGTGCATCGGTGTGCCATAATATGGTATTATGGACTTTTCGGTCATTTGATCATTATTTTAATTTTAATTTATTTTAGGTGTGTGCTCTTAATAAATTTGTGTGTGCATATAACCTCGGCCTTAGATTATTCTCCCACACCAAATTACTGGGTACACATATAATTTCGAGTACATACGCCTATGCAAAAATTTTAGTCACACATTTTGAGTACACACTTGTGCGAAATTCAACCGCACACCAGGACATTTGTGTGAAAAATTCAACCGCACACTAGGTGTGTTTACTTAGAAATACTTAAAAGTTTGTGTACTTAGTAATTTAATATGTTAGAATAGCATGGATACGTGAAATAAAGGCATCTTGCTTTATTTTCGCGAGTTAGATTTTAAGCTACCGTCATTTATTTTTGTTTCGTTCATAACTTGAGCTCCCAATTTTTAATTAATTTGGTTTTTTTTTTCTTATGTGACGTTCTTTTCGACGTATTTTATATGGTTCAATCCCCTTCCATCAATTTTTATGTTGATAAAATCAATTTTCATTCAACTCTTGATCGTTTTCACATGTTTCCTAAACAATTTTGTCATTCTCAAATATATAAAATTAATTACACTTTTAAATAGTAAAATGTATCAAAATCACATCATTTTTATTTTGTTTGTTTCTAGACAATTAAAAACATAATTTCCGAGCAATTATGACCTTAATCATTTTTGACCAATCATGTATTATGAAATCTCACATTTTGGTATCATGCAATATCCCATATTGGTAACTTTGACAAGTAATTTATAATGCAATCTCAATTTTTTTGATAATTTTATGCAATGTCTCATATTGATATTTTTGTTGAGTTTTATAGCCATAAATTTCCACATTTTTTAAAAAATTTAAATTCCTTTAATACCTTAATAACTAACTTTATACGCAAATTAATATTTTAGTAAAATAACATATCATATAACTAGCAAATCTAATATTATTATCATATTCATTTTAATTTTAATGTTAATTCACTTTAATTGCATTATAAAGATATGTTTTATTTTGATATTTTTGACTAATCATATTAAGAAAATAATAATGGAATTTCCTTAATCATTGAAGAAATAAATGAGTAAGGATATTCATTCACTATATATTTGAAAATGTTTTAAAACATTTATGTAGAATGCATATGGGACAAGTTTTTTTTTTTTTTTTTTTATCGGACAAATGGTGATTAAAAAATGGAGCTCTAACCACTTTCGAACTATATTATTTTATCATTTCTTATTATTTCGAAATACTTGTTACCTCATTGATACTAATTTTTCTTTTGTAACTAATAAGGAAGTTTGTGTTACTTCTGGAATATTTTATTTATTTTATTTATTTTAATTTTTAATTACTATAGTTTATGGATAGTTAGTGTATGACAAAATTTAACCCCAAAATTTATAAAAGACATTCTATACACACCTACTTATCCCAAATATGTGTCTCATTTGTCTAGTCTAAAAATATTAGTGAAATTTGTTTCACATGACATCCTTTGTGCGATTATTATTATTATTATTTTTTTAATGTTTGATTAAATTAAGTTTAAATATACAAGTATATCTCAAGTTTTGAGAGTTTCTAGAATTATATCACATACCCTTTCAAAAAAAAAAAAAAGTAAAAAAATTATATCACATAATTTATAAAAATAACCATTATATTTTAACGTTTAAAAACTTCAATTATATCACAAAATCTTATAATTTTTATAATTATATCTAAATATTAAAAAAACCGATTTCATCTTCCCAAAAAAAAAAATCAAAAATTCATTTTAGTAGTAAAAAGTTTCATTTTTTTTTTTGAGTTTATTAAAGAGTTAGAAAATTTGTTGCTAAATTTATTATATTCAGCCAAAAGATTGTAAAATATAATTTGAAAGGTTGTGATTTGTTGATAGCTTATTTGATATGTTAGAATATAGTTGTTACTTGTTACTTTTGTGAATGTTGTAATATAATTGTAGTTATTTTATACGTCGAAATATAATAATTATTTTCGGGCAAAGGGTGGAGCTCTAACCACTTCGTCATAATATAATAATAATAATATAATAATTATTTTTGTAAATGATCAAAGTGACATATTTGTAAAAATTGGAATATTAGGATATGTTTATGTATTTTGACATACTATATAACTAGTATTAGGACACGCGAATTTGGTGGATAATAAAAAAAAAAGTTATATATATATATATAATAAAAAATTAAATTTAAATTATAGAGAGAAATAAAGATGAAAAAAATATCTTACCAAATAAATTAAGTCTAATTAGTTATTATATTAACAAAAATAAAAAGCCATAAGATCACACGTCGATCTAGAGGCGGAATCCTCGTTAAAAACTAATAAGGGTAAAACTTAACCCCTACAAAAGGAAAGAGAAGAGACTCTATACAAAAACCAAGAATACAACTACGATGATCAATCTTCACATATATCCGCCCAAATAAATTAAGTATATGTTATATAATGCATGTATATTACCAAATAAATTAAATATACGATATATAATCCGTGTACATTACCAAATAAATTAAATATATATTTTCTACATACTATCTATATAATCAGTATATATCACCAAATAAATTAAATATATGTTTGATTTCTACTGATTATATAGATAATTTGTATATATATTACCAAATAAATTAGATATATGCTTGCTTTCTACACACATTTTATATAATTTGTATATATCATCAAATAAATTAAATACACACTTTTTAAATATCGAATACAAATTGAACAATTTGATTTAAAATTTTAAAATTTTAAAAGTAGATTTTGTAAATTGTATATCTCAATATGATGAATCCGAATTTTTAACTTAATTACTTAGAATTTAAAATTCATAAGCGTTTTTTTAGTAGATTCTATTTTAATCTAACCTTTTAGTTTTTACCAAGCGCATTCTTTTTACAAAGTTTACAGTTTTTTTTTCCATATAAATTAAATTACATTTTTAAAAAACATATTTTATTTTCCCAAATTACGTGTTGAAATTACAATCGTACCCCTGCCTGTTCGTCCATTCCCCCTCTTTTTTAACCTTTTATTTGCTTTTTTTTCCCAATTATACGTTTTTACAACAGATATTACATTCATGCTTACACACACACAGTATTATTTGTCTTCTCCCATCCGCCACCACCGCCACCACCGCCGCCGCCTTCAGTTTTTGCATGCAATTAGGCGTTCTATATAGCTACTTTCTATTCGTGATCGGCGGAGCAGCCGAACGGAGAAAAACAAGGGCAAGCGCCGCAAACCGACGCCATTTGTGGCCGGATATATGTGCTTTCTCTAGGGTTCTTTTGATTCTTCATTGGCGATCCTTTATTCAATCATAGGAAAAGAGGGCCGGCAATCGGAGGGCATGGCTCCAGTCCGGAAACGCGGGGGAAAGGGGTTAAGGCGAAGAGCGAGTTAAGGTTGGGCGATCTTGTTCTCGCTAAGGTTAAGGGCTTTCCTGCTTGGCCTGCAAAGGTACATTTTTATTCACTTTGATGCTTTGTTTTGTATGTTTAATTCTCTTTCGTTATTGCTTTCAATTGATTAGTCACGGGGAATATGTTTAATTGAATATGAATTTATTTTTGGCAATGACTTGAACTTATCACTCTATGTAGTTGCGTTTTTAGTTGCTAAGTTTGTTTGCAAGTGTTCCTTTCGAGGCAGATTGTGATTCTATCAATCTTCCTATTATACTGTATATAAAAGGCAAGAGGAGCCAAAGGCGATTTTTTCCTAGTGTTGTTGATACACACGTGTTGGGACTCTGAGTAAGAGATAACTTTCCCACGCCTCTTGTTATTGGGGATTGGGGGTCGAATGGCGGTGTTTGTGTGAGCTCTGCGCAAATTTGGTTAATAGTTATAAATATGTAATGTTCATGCATTTACGTAAATGCAGGTCGCGACGTCTATGCATTTACATACTTAGTAATCTAGACGGCCACGTGTAAGCGTGTGTCCAATTGTCAATCTTGCCCCAATTTGGACTTTTTGTTGTTGCTGTTGTTTTTCCTTATGCCACCACTATGATTAAATTCTGCTGATATTATATTTTAATATAAGCTAAAAGCTTGCAGTTTATCATCGTCTTGATATTTGTGGTTAGGATATGCCAATTGTTTTGTTTCTTCTGGTGTTTGTTAACTTGTTCCTTGATTAACTTGAGTTGTCTGATTGACTGTAAAGTATATGTTTTGTTGCGACTTTGTTTGACTTTGACATCATGTAATTGTTCAATGATTATGGAATGTTTGATGGCTTTTAAATTCCAGATTAGCAGACCTGAAGACTGGGATCGTATGCCTGACCCTAGAAAATACTTCGTCCAGTTCTATGGTACATTAGAGATGTAAGCACTTCCTTTTTCTTCCATTTACTTGTACAAATGCTTGAAAATACTTGATTCGCTGATTCATATAATGATAACAGTTTAAGTTTTAAGCCATATAGTAAAGTTGTTATGATTACTCTTTTGGGTTCTTGTAGTACTTTAAGTGCATTGTCTGTGCTGGATTCCAGTTGTTAATTGGATATAATAATTACAAGAAAATGAATTGAAGAATAAAGTTATGTGGTTTTTCCATCATGCATTTAGATGGCTTTCCATTTTGCCATGAATGATTTTTGATTAAATGGCAGGGGCACATTTAGGCTCCTTTATTTTGGGGCGCAAACATTTTTCCAAAATTGTTGCCCGGGAAGTTGTATTAATGACTTCTGAAATTGGTATTTACCCTGCATTACTCAATTTTGGGTGTATATCATTCTGGCAAATGCTGTTTTAATAGTAATTGTCACAGAAGTTTAAACAGGTTGAAAATATGTGTATATAATGGTTATTTGCTGCCATAAAAAATGGATGTAGGACAAGGAGCCTCTCAAATGTTTACCAAGTTGATACTTATGACACAACTCGATCAATTCAAAGCACTGGTAAAAGATATATCATTATGTCATTAGTGACTAGCTTTGGGTTGAGTGACTGTTAGAGAATCTGTAAACTCATGTCTTAGTTCGACATCAATAGGAATCTCAGATACCAAAATGATTTACCTAATTTTTACTATAGAAGTCTGCGTGACTTCAATGCAAATAATCCTTTTAAAAACATTGTCTCATAAATTGCCAAATTTTTGTGAATCAATGTAGCTGTAGGTAATAGTTGGAAAGTAGTATAAGAAACTTGGATGCCAACTCAATTAATGCTCTTGCATAGCTACAAAAGTTTTCTGTAATGATGATAAGAGAGCAAGGGTTTACCTTTTTTATACTTTTTTAACATGTGATGGTCAAAATGTCCATTTGGAGAGCTTTTTTTTTTTTTTGAAATAAAGTATGAAGGCATGATTTGATCTTGGAAATATAGGTAACTTGATTTTTCAATTGCAATGACTAAGATATTAATTTTGGCATGTAAAGTTCTGCTATTCATTGAAGACTTACCCTGTTCAGCAAGTATAACTAAAATATGCTTGTTGACTAATTATGGCATTGTGAATTTTGTAAAGCTCCAAGTTAATACAAAATATGCCTGTCATATATTTTTTTTTGTTATCATTGGTCTGTGATGAAAATATTGCTAATAGATAGCAAGAGGTAAATTTAGATAATAAATGTGGACGTCTACAAAATAAATGAAATAAAATAGGAGACGACATGGGAATTAACATCAACGTATGCCAACTTTTGATGACTCTCTTCAGTAACAAACATAATTGATGAACATGCAAAAGCAAAAATAGTTTATAATATGTTATGTAGTACATACGTCCTTATTTATTAAGAGACCTTGGAATGATGAATCCTTATCACTGTTGACCTTATCAGTTGGAGCATGTGGTTGGCTCCTTTAAGTAAATCTTATATATAAAGATTGACCAGACCTCAGCTGGAACAATACTAGGAGTAAAACCCTAGGAAACACTGTTTCAGGGAAAAAGAAAGGGAATTCCAGGGAACATTTCTGATCTTTTAATATTGTGTTAATTCCTCTTCTCTTGTTTCATAACGTGCTTTATTATATTTTTTTAACCATATGGCCAATCCTTGCTGAAATATAAGAGTGGTTGTTTATGATAACATCTCTAATTTTTTCTTCTTATAGAGCTTTTGTTCTTCCTGCGGATATTCAGCCATTCACCATTGAATCAAAAAATAAATTGTTGGCTCGATGCCAGGGTAAAAAAATTAAATTCTTTGCCCAAGCAGTGAATGAAATCTCCGAGGAATTTGAGGAATTGCAGCGGAAAGTTCCAAGTGCAAGTGATGATAAAAGTACGCAACCTGTTGCATCTGAAGCGCATTCTATTGATGGGGTGGTAGGTGAGTCCTTGGAGGTTAATGGAAACGATGGGATGGATAGGGAAGGACCAGAATTTAAGTTGGAGACCAAAGAGCCTAGTGATCTGGGCTCTGAGCATTGTTTGCAAAAGCAAGTTTATTTAGAAAATCAAGATGACAATCATAGTTTGTCCCCTCCTGTATCTTTGGGAAAGAGAAATAAGCTCTCTTCAAATTATAATAATCTAGTGAAGGATTCACCATCTGTATCCAGCCCGTCACATCATTCCCTTCTGAAGGAAGAAGGCCCTCTTGATGTCAAAGTGAAAAGTAAATACTCTAGCGACGGCCTGAATGAATTGACAAATGGCCATAGAACAAAGCCGACAATTGGGTCAAAGAAGAAACCTGAGAGTGCAATGCATAGTCGTGGTTCAGCTGTTCGTCATGAGCCTTCTGGTGAGGTGAAACATAGAAAATTTGATTCAAGTGGCAGTGAAAAAAGGAAAAAAGGTTAACGAAAGAGAAAAGACATTCTGAGAGAGCAGATGATGGTCAAGAGGATGCGGAATTAGATTCTGAGGAGCTTAATGGTGTAATTTCCAGGAAAAGGTTGAAATCCCAGCATGGCCGTGAAAAACAAGGACCTCAAACAAACGAAGCTTCAAAATTTCAAAAAAATCTGATATTGGAGATGATGCTAACTTGATAAAAGCTCAAACCAGCAGGAAACATGATTCTAGAAGTCCCAATATCTTCAATGGTAAAGTGTTTAGAAGATTAACATCAGTTACAAAGGCTGAGGCCTGCCGGCCCCTCAGGGTCCCGATAAGTCCAGTTGACGCCAGTCATTCCAGTGATGAGGATGATTTCCCAACCAAGCGCCATCGAAGATCATTGGAAACAACATTTAGTTCTGCTTTGATTTCTGATAATGACTTGGTTCTTCCTGACAAAGTTCGGTCTCCCGTACCAATAAAGCGGAGATCTGTCCGCCTATGTGATGATGAGGATGATGAGTCCCAAAAACTCCAATTCATGGAGGAATTACCAGTAAGGTTTCTCTCATTGCACGTGTGTCAGATTCAAAAACAAACCCACAGTTGATGGTGAGAGTTGTGTCGATGATCCACTGGTCTTGGTAAATAAAGGGCAAGTCAATGAACCGATTAAAGTGTCATCACCAGCTGCTCAGCAAGGTGTGGAGAAGAGGACTAGCGTATCATTAGCTTTGAAGTTAGACTCTGAGAAGTTACCCTCAGTGGGGGTTAAATCAGTTCCAGTTTCTCCTAAAAGATCCCCTCAGTCTGTTGTTGGTGGGAGGGCATCAGCAGAACTGCATAGCAAGCATTCTAACAAGGCTTCTGGTGGTATTTCTAGGAAGAAAACTCCAGCAGGAGACAACAAGAGTGCTAGCACAATTGATAGGTCAACCTCATTTCCCAGCAAGCAAGCTTCTTTGGGAGACAAAAAGAAAGCCACTTCAAACTCAGATCTGAAGATCAATGACTCTGTTCCTGCGGTTAGGACTTCAAATGAAAGGTAATCAGGAACATTTGATACAATGAAGATCAGTAGTATATCTATATTTGTTCTTTTTCTTATTATATATGTCTCCATTGCTCAGGTTGAACTTTGGGAAAGATGAGAAAACAAGTTTTGCAATCGATTCGAAAATGTCTGACTCAGCCACATCCATGAAACATCTTATTGCTGCTGCCCAGGCAAAAAGAGACAAGCACACTTACAAAATTCTTATGGGAATCCTTTTCCTTTTTCTATTCCTGACTTTGACGTGCCTGCCCGAGGCTTGAGCCCTACACTAGCAATTGAATCAAGCAAGACACTCCAACTGGATGTACAAGGATCACACCCTACTTCTCCGTTCTCTAATGTTCACCAAAATCAACATGAGAATGAAGAACTTGAGGAGAGGAGGGTGAGCTCTGGTCATCAGGGCACTGGGAGCTCTCTAAGTGGGGGTACTGAGGCAGCTGTTGCTCGTGATGCATTTGAAGGTATGATAGAGACATTGTCAAGGACCAAAGAGAGTATTGCACGTGCAACTCGACTTGCAATTGATTGTGCAAAGTATGGGCTCGCCACTGAGGTAACTTACTAGCGTGTAACACCGTTCTTCCTTTAATCTCGTAAGTCATTTGCTTCCCTGGATTTTTTTTTCATAATGCATTTCCCCTTTTATCAATTTATGAAGTTTACTGTGGCAACTCATCATTATCCTTGCCTGTGAGTTCCCTAGTTCAGTTTACTGTATTCTGTCTGCTAAGACCTGTGGAAATTCTTTTTTCGTTTCCTTTGTCTTGCCATTTAAAGGTTTTAGTGATGGATATTTAGGGAGATGATGATATAGTTTCCATAAGATAGTCATAGGATTGATTTTCCAGATTAAAACATTTGTGATGCCATTATGAAAATTTTCGGGCACACTAAATACAATGAGTTCTGCTAATGGCCTGCTCTAATTCATGAAGATATTTTTCTTGGGATAATTTATCAATTGAGTGCCAATTAATATAGGGCATGAATATTATAAATTAAATGCTTCTGAAATATAGAAATGTGTGGTAAAGGCAATGGCAGGGTTTAGAGGTTAAAATAAATGCATGTATTCTTTGGGAAAAGGTATGTTGCACTTTCCCAATTTTTGTTGGTCAATTAATTCTAAATCTCTGAAGAGGTTAGTGTATTGGAAAATGGACGTGTCACATTGTTCATATTTATGACTATGCGCCAGCTCCTCCGGTTTGACCTGCAAACTCAACTCATTGAACCGATGAAACCTGTGATTGAAGAGAAAACCGAATCTATTTAGAGATCAGGTTGTGAGAAAATAGTTGGACATTATCCTTTTTCATTAGGGTTGAATTCAGAATCCTCCTTCTCTCAGCTGTTTTCGATGCTGCTAGATTTTGCCTCTCCTCTCTCTTTTTCTTCTTCTGCCTAATTCTGGTCATCAATCAAGCCTTGATGTGATGTGCCAGATCTGGATCTGATAAACAGTATTATACTAGTTTCCGACCATTAAGTTCATAATTTTTGTTCAAAACAGTCTCCAAATCAGTCCAGCATCAGAAAGTAAGCAGAGGAAGGTACACAAAAGGGAAAGCGACTCTTTTTAAACTTTTATGTTATCTTATTTTTAAGCAAGGAAGTAAGAATTTGCATTAGAGAAATTGTTGTTTGAAGGAAAATATTTGTATGCATTTATAATTTATTAGTATTATGTTCTTAGTTTAAAATCAGATCTTTCTATATAGATTATGTACTGTACAAATTTATGACTTCTTTCCTGCCCAATTTGGTAAAAGAGCAGATCTGGATTAATTTGGTACTACTCACCCTTGTGCCATCTCTGACCAGTTGCCTTTTTTACGCTGTTTCTAAAAACTCTACTCCACTAAATCATGTACTTGATTTGTAGGTCAGAATTTTTCTGAAAATTACTATTGATGCCCCTTTCTTTATACATGTCCAAATTCTAAGAAAGGAGGAAATCTTGCAGAAACCTTGTCGTAAGCAATTAGAGAATGCTGGCAGTTCTTGTATATAATTGGCAGTATGAAGAAATTCTATTATATCCATTATCTAAATACCATCTAAAGTGTCAATATTTGGGTTTCTGAAATGCATGTTGTGTATGGATGAATCGAAAGGAAAAGACAGATATCATGGCTTCAAAAGATATGCTTTTGGGGAAGTATTTTTGGGTAAACTAACTGGCTAAGTGTGATGTGAGTCTGTAAGATGATGATGAATGCTGCTGCTAAGCTAACAATAAACAGTTGAATTTGAAAAAAATCCAAATAGCCCATTGGAGAAGTTTCTTGTATCACATAATACATTGAAGAAGATTCTTATTTCCCGTGAATTTCTTTTCGCAAAGTAAAGCCCCTTATTAAATACCTTGGTCCAAATACATCTGTCTAACCTCTTTGCACACTGGATCTGTTAGTCTGTTACAAAGCAGAGAATATATCTTTGTCTAAGATTGAGGGAATGCAAACTATTTGTAAGTGTTTGGTTTTCTAGCTTAGTCTATGTACCTGTCGGTCAATATGGGGGCACCGACCTTCGGCCAATGTACCTTGCAGTTGGCGTTGTGTATGTTTAGCTACTTTATCTTCATCGTTCTCTCTTTTTGGGTGGTCATTAACCTTCTTAGTTTTTTCTCAGACAAAATAAATTCTCAGTCCTGATTTTTCATCCAGGTTGTGGAACTTCTCATCCAGAAGCTGGAAAATGAGCCCAGTCTACATCGCAGAGTGGACCTGTTTTTTCTTGTTGATTCAATAACCCAGTGCTCGCATAGCCAAAAAGGTAAGAAAGTTCCAAAGTCCTAAGTTATCTCTCTCTCTCTCTCTCTCACACACAAACACACAAACCCCCACCTCCCAAAAAAAGAACAAAAAAGTGTTAATTGGAATGTCTGAAATCTAATCTAATTACCCTAAAATGTCTAGGCTAACTTAATTCTGTCTCATGTTATTTTACCCACCCCCTCACGGGCCCTACATGAAATAAAGATATGGCCTTCTTTTTCCTTTGTATAATCCAATCCCATCTGATGGAGATAGTTTCTGCTTCTAAATCCTGTCTAGGAATTACAGGGGCTTCTTACGTTTCTACGGTTCAAGGTGCATTGCCCCGTCTCATTGGAGCTGCTGCTCCTGCTGGTTCAGGTGCTCAGGAAAATCGTCGTCAGTGTCATAAGGTGACTATAGACTAGATGTAAGAGTTTCAAACTTTGGTGCCAAATTGCTGATTATTTTTTCTTAGGTCTTGCGCTTGTGGCTTGAGAGGAAAATCTTGCCAGAATCCGTTCTTCGCCGCTGCTTGGATGATATAGGAGTAGTAAATGATGATACGTCTGTTGGGATTTCACTAAGGCGTCCTTCCCGATCTGAACGAGCTATTCATGACCCTATCAGAGAAATGGAAGGCATGGTTGTTGATGAATATGGAAGGTATAGAACTTAATTGCCTCCTAAATTATTCTTCTTTTCTATTCCTGTGCTATAATTGTTCTATTAGCATCGCATGTGGGCGTATTCGTTGTTGATAGAAACTCCTGACCAATGATATTTTATATTTTTTTATATAATTTGACTTTTCGATATTACTGTCATTCTTGAGCTGCAAAATTTACACCTTTTTTATGACTTGAGACATCATGGGCTCCTCAGAGGAACACACTACCATATTTACCACAACATTAACACAATAAAAAATTGAACAAAAGGTCGAATGAAGAAGCTTTTGCTGATCTGAATGTAGTAGAATTTTGAAAAAGCAACTGTTGTTGCCAGCTCCAGGTAAAAACTTGTTAGTTGTCTAACTTGTTTACTCGAGTTAGGAATGAATGACAATTAAAGGCAGATGCATAATTTGATCACTACGGTTATGTTTTCCCTGTGTAACAGAATCCATATGTAATATTCTAGATTGCTGGACATGCTCCATATACAACGGGTCAAAATCGGATAGTTGAATTGTTAAAAAACCATGACCTTCTGTAGCAGTCTTTTGTGCTATTGATTTTCATATAACGTCTAGAATTATCTTTGCTAGTGTTGATATGGTCTGTCCATTTGTGTTGAGCAAAAGAATGTGAGAATCCAGATGTATTGAATTATATTGCTTATGTTAGTTCGAGTTGCATTCTTACCGATGCTAAATACTTGTCTTAAAGGAATAGATTAGTTATATTCGGTCAAGTCACAATATTTTATGCTTCATTTTAATAAGTAATTTCTGTTCTTCTTGTCTGTAATTTTATTTCTTGTCTAATGTGTCGAGTTTGCTTCTAAAGTAAAATTATTTTTTCATAACCTATGATAATTTACATCATACTTCGAGTAAAGCATATTCTATATGCATAGTGTGGGCCTGGGCCTACATTGGCTCTTAATAATATCTGACATGTTTCATGGACTCAGGCATATTTTCTTTGATCTCATATGTCGGCATTTTTCGTGTTTCGAGTTGGTTTCAGCAATGCTACGTTTCAGTTACCTGGATTGCTGTCAGCAATTGTGTTAGAAGAAGAAGAGGAATTTGAGGAAAATTTGCCCACATATTTATCCAAGGAAGTTAATGATACGTCACCTTCTGATCATACTCCAAGTGATCGACGCCACTGCATTTTAGAAGGCGTTGATGGTGAGCTTGAAATGGAAGATGCATCAGGAAACCCAAAGGATGAAAGACCATTGTCCACCAATGGTACTCTTGAGCTTGCTTCTCTCGAGCCAAACTCAGATGGGATCCTTAGATCGGTTTCAAATGTCTCTTCCGAGTGGGTCCTTTCTCGCGATGGCTCTCCTCCATTGCCGCCTGGATCTCCGCCCGAAACTCCACCTTTACCAACTTCACCGCCTCCATCACCACCTCCGCTTCCATCATCTCCACCACCACCGCTACCGCCCCCATGGCCTTCGACACACCAAAATCCATTTCCGCAACAGTTTGTCGGTCCACCTCAACCACCCATGGGCCCCCTCCACCGCCTACTGCCCGGTCCTCCACGGCCTAACGGTCCTCCACCACATGCTGCACACCCACCTCCTGTTGGACCTCCTCCTCCACATCCCGTTGGACCCCACCCTCCATCAGTTGGTCCTCCACCACCTCTGGGTCCTCCACCGCTGCCATGCCAGCAATTATTTCCCATCTCAAGCCCCGTTGGTGTCTCATCACATGGCTAATTACCAGGGAAATCAATGCAATCCCATGGCTTCCAATGCTCATGGGCCTCATATCGATCCATCTGGTAGAAGTGAAGTACTGTCACAACAACCATCATGCTTTCCTCCTTCTGGGCTCAGCAATGCATATATAAATCCACAAGCTTCACAGCATAGGCAACAGTTTCTGCCTGGTAGTGCACCTTTCACACAAAGGCAACCTAGTCATTTTCCCTATCCAAACTCTGTGCAGCAACATCAGTACCCCCATACTCTGTACCGAACTTTTCTGATGGTCCAAGGAGATATGGGACTGACGAGCAATGGCGGATGCAAGGAGGGAGATCATGTTCGGGCCCACCATATCAGCATGAAGGTATGCATAATTGTTTTTGTTTTTAGATTCCATATATGAACTGTGGTTGAGGAGTCACTCTTTCCAGTCTTCTGTTAACTATAGTGCCATTGTTTGTTAGTTTGGATTGAAATGGTTTTTAAACTTACCCAGTGAACCATAGGATAGAGGATGTATGTCTAGATACGGTGCTAGCCATGCTTTTAAGCCAGGTTGGCATTGTACTATTTGAGTATAGAATTACTTTTATAATTCATATACACCCGTAATACATCTATTGTAGGTGGCTAATATGAATCACACAACATCATAATCACCTTAAGTATGGCTATACGTGCTTGCTTAGTTGCTAAGATTTGTAAAGTAATTTGTGAAGTGTAGTATTTTTGTCATATAATAGAAGGTGTTCAATTCAATGTTTTGCTTTTCATAAATTTCTTACCTATATTCTTACCAACGGTTTCATTTTCAAAGTTGTGCCAATATGCGTTTAATGATTTCCCTCTTGATTGGTTACAATAATGATACACACATTCTTCCAGGAACAGTGTACACATTCAATACCTTTAAGAGTTGAAAGACGACATAAATATATAGGTGCACATTTAGTAAAATCAAATCAAACAAAACTAGAAATGTCATTTGACCAAATATTATGAGTTGAGACGAACTGAAATAATTGGTTCCCTCGGCTAAATCTATTTGAGTCTTTTCAGTTTGGTTATTTGGTTAAAGGGACTCGAAGGTATGTAATGTTTATTAGTTATTTTTAGCAGATATACAAAAAAATTAAATAATAAGTATGAAAATATTATTTGTGGGGAGTATACATAATTGATAGAATCACAATCTGCTTTCTCGTATAGTTTGATCAAAACAAAAATAAGTTTACTGAACAAGCATTGAATCAAACTGAAGTTTTGTTTGGTTTTGGTTCAGCCTGAATTTTCGATTTGGTTTTTCTCTTAAATAGTAGATTTTTCTCTTCTCGTTTTTTTTTCCCACTTACTCTTTGATCAATATGTTGGATCTTTGGGGTGATTACACAATCACAATCTCAGACAATTGATAAGGTTTTTATCTGTTGAAGGGTATTTTGGTCCACCCCTCGAAAGGCCGCCTGCAAGTAATGTGAATTTTCAACCTCCTGCCCCAAATACCATGCCTCCTGCTAGTCAAATCCCAGGTGACCTTTCTCGTATATTATTGTTATTACATGCATTCATGACCAATAGCTCTGCAGTTTTTCTTTTATTTCAACTTGTTGCACTCTGGTCTTTTACAGTCCACGGGGTTCCGATGATGCCGGGCAGACCAGACATATCTGCTGTCAACTGGAGACCAGCATAGTGTTACTTGAGTCTCGGCGTCTGGTGCGTTCTTAAGCTTTCCTTATATCATTAGCTAATTCATCATCCCTACACCCTTTTTGGGAAAATAATTCATTTAATTGGAAGTTTAATCAGACACATATCATGATTGAGTGTTATCAATTGCTTCTTTTCTTGAAATTGTTTGCAGGTTATAAGTAATGGTGCAAGGAATGATCGGATTTAATTTTAGGATGTAATTCGAGGGAAATTGGGAGAGGCTTTGCAGGATGTTATAGTAAAACTTTTCTGGAAAAAACTACATTTGTGGGTGCACAGCTTTAAAGTGTAAGTCCCTTTTTGGTCATTATACCAGAACTTGTAATTATACCGTATAAATATATGTGGATTTTATACTGTTGAAAAAGCTTGCTAATACTAACCAGTTTTCCCCTACTGTGTCTCTAAATCTTACTTGTGAGTGCATGCCTTTTGTCCTCCTTTTGCTGCGTTTATTGTCAAGACCATGTTGTATGCATTTCTTGAGTTTTTCCGTGAGACCATCGTGAGATCATTATCACTTTTTAATGTAAAGTGTATCATTTTTAAATTTTTGCGTTAAAAGGTAGTCCCTCCGTCCATGTATAAGCTACCCATTTGTCAAAACGGGCATCCCAACGTAAGTTACCTATTCTTCATATTTGTCAAAGTTGTGGCCTCACATCTCTCTTTCCAACTTTATTTCTCTCTAACTTTTTCTTTTCCCATTATATTCAACATTCACTACACATAAAATTTTATTTTTAAAAAAATTGTGTCATTTTGAAATTGGTAGCTTACAAAAGGACGGAGGTAGTATATTTTATACTCACTTCGTTATGATGTAGATTGCTCAAAATCAAATGACACGAGTTTTAATAAAAGTATTATTTATTAATATTAAAAGGTGTAAAGTATAAATGAGTATTTTCAATTTTATTGGAGTGGGTAATTGAGTGGAATAATATGGCAGAGTTGTTTTTTTTTTTTTTTTTTTTTTTGGGGTATGGGAAAATAAAATCGTAACGTTCATTTTTGGTTTTGAGAATCTAAATTGTAACGTAAAATAAAACTACAGTAAGTAATCGTGTAGGTTATGTGGTTAGAGTCTCATTATTTTTACTTGTAAAATTATGAATTCAAGCCATCATTTATCCGGTAAAAAAAAAAAAATACCTCTTATTAAAACTGGCTTTTCAAATATGAACATTTTCTGAGCTTTTTACCTTTTTGATTTTGTTGCGGGGGCCATGCCACCATGAACTGCTTTTCTTGCATAAATGTGCAGCGTACTTTTGGACATGCGCATTGTGTTTTCTTCATGATATGTTTCATCCATCCTTTACTTCCATTGTTAAAATGACACGAGTTTTAAAAAATATTATTTAATGCGTAATATGTGATAGAAAAGAAAAAGATAGAGAGAGGTGTGAGAACAAAATTTTGACAAATATGTAATATGTAATTTATGTTGAGATACTCATTTTGACAAATTTGGTAACCTATACAGGGACAAATAGAATATAATCTGTCATTTTATCTTTACTTTTTATTTATTTAATTATTTTCTTTGTCTATTCATAATCATCACATCATATATTTCAATGTTAGTTGGCTATAACTCCTGAATTATTACTCCATTTTGAAAAAAATCCAATATATTGTTACAATATTGCTTTTGAAAAAATCATTTTTATTAATTTGCTATCAAATGATTTTAGTATTTTTTCTTTTAAAAAATCTAACCATGTATCTATCATTTTAACCACAAAATTCTCATGAACACATAATTCTCTCTTTATACCCACACGGATCTTTCTACCCATGAACGAGCCCCCACATCATTTTCTCTTTATTAATTGAGCATGTTGGGCCCAATCCATAACTAATTAGCTAGATATTAAATTGATCGTTTGAAATTTACGTTCTTGCTTTTAGATTTTTCTTTATGTAATGTGTGTTCTTTTTAATTTGTATTTTTACATTTTATGTAATAAAAAAATTAATAAACTTTTTTGGATTTTTTTCCAAAATTTAATAAAATATTAAAATAATCAAAATATTTAATTATTTATTATTTATCCAAAAAATAGATAATTAATATAGTTGATAAATTAAAATATAAATGAGATAAATAGGAAATTGAGGTGGGTCCCCAAAAACCTACTTTTGGGTATATTGTTGGGGAGGAGTTTTATTTTGAAAGTAGAGTTTTTGCTTTTGACATGACGATGACGTGACACCAAAAAACCTACTTTTTGGGTATTATCATTGAAGAAGGCCTTAATTATATTGAGATTTGTGAAGTGAGAAAAATACAAATGTATAAGGCCCTCCCCATTGGGAGGTTTTAGACAATGTGTCCACATTAAAAAAACCTAGAAAATGGATTTTTTGTTGGGAAAAGATATTTGAGATTGATGTTTTTTATTGGGTAGAAGATCTTCTACCTAGGTAGATAGAGAGAGAAGAGAGTGGGAGAGTGCACAACAACTGTTGGAAAATGAGAGGAGGCGAGGCGCGTGGGCCCGCGGCTGCCACTTCCATTTTTTTATTTATTTAAAGAAATGGGCCCACATGGGTACCTTATCTTAAATGACCAGAAAATTAAATTAAGTTGCTATATATATATATATATATATATCTACTTTTTATTCTTTTTATAATCATTGCCAATGGCTATTTTTTATTTTATTTATTTTTAATTTTTATTATATACATTCTCATTTCACTATTTTTCCTACATTATCTCGCTTTCACTCTCAAATTTTAATTTTCTACCTAAATTTATTCTCTTCTCACTCAAGAAAACGATCTTCTCGCAAGGTGTTGCATCGACATTAGCACAGACTCCGTGGTCGAAAAACGCATCAAAAGTTGGAGCAAATGTAGGTTCGAATCACGAGGCGTACAACAGAATCGTCCCAACGGGCACGATATTCAGAATTCGAGTGTGTTGAAGTCACATTACTATACACTACAAAGACGGGTGAAATGGTTACATGTTGTTGTTTTAATCGGGAAAAGAAGGCACTGGGGAGTGGTTGCGGTGATGTGAATATTGAAGAGAAGACAAAGCTTCAATACAAAGAAAAATATGGATCTGATTTTGTACATTTTCTCGCTTGGAAAGTTTTGAAAGATAGCCGAAGTTTGCCGATCCAGAATATGATGTTCGCGGATCAAAAAGAAAAAAGTTTCAAAGAACTAGAGAATATGTTGTATCTTCAAACACCGAGGAGAGCTGGAGAGGAAGCTAGGGGCGGAGCGCCCTCGCCCGATGGGGAGGAGCGCGCTAGGCGAATGAGAAAGGGTAAAGGAAAAGCTAACACGTCTGCTTAGGAGAAAGCGTTGATGATATTGAGAAAAGGCTTCGTGTCTTGGAAGAACAGGACAAGCAAAAGATCGAAGGACTTAACAAATTGTCGAAACTAGAGAGTATAAAATACTCATGGAAGATACCTCAAAGATGACAGATTTAAAATCTGCATATCCTTCTCCACATAGTGGATAAAATCAAGAAGAAATGGGGGTTGTAGGTTTGAAAAAGTAGTCGTGTTATTTTCCGTTGTAATATTAGTTGTTGTATTTCTTTTCGTTTGAAAAATTAGTCGTTGTATTTTTTTAGTTGTTGTACTTCTTTTCGTAATAACTCTAGTCGTTATAAAACTAGCCGTTACAAAACTAGTCGTTATAAAACTAATGTTACAAAACTAGCCGTTATAAAACTAAATGTTGCAAAACTAACCGTTGTGAAACTTTACTTTATTTAAAGGATGTAATCGGATTGTTGCAGACTCTCACTTGAAAATATTACACTCCTCTAATAAGACTTTATCCTTCAATTTACTTCCGTCTCTCAAACATGTCTTCATCGAGTGAAAGTGAAAATGAAAGTCTTTATGAGAGTCTATTTGATTTCACATCTCGAAAAGAAATACGGTCATCACTTAAAAAAACGAGTTACTTGGCGGTCTGGGACTTCGCGGCGGTGCCGTAAAACGAAGAACATATGTGGACAGAAACCGTGAGGCGGGGCATGCAAGACTCTACCTTGACTACTTCTCCGAAAATCGATATACGGAAGTGAGACGTTTCGCCGACGTTTTCGTATGTCGAGAGGTTTGTTCTTGTGCATAGTTGATGCACCGGAGTCCCACGATGACTATTTCCGGTGGAGGGTCGATGCGGCTGGAAAAAGGGGTTCTCTCCACTAAAAAGTGTACGGTGGCCATCTCGCCGGTTAGCATATGGTGGACTGCCGACCATTGGGATGAGTACACACGTGTTGTCGAAACAACCGCCATAGAAAGTCTCTTTAAGTTTTGCCGCTCTGTGATCGAACTATTTGGCGGATACTACTTGAGGAAGCCTAATGCATTGGATTGTCAACGGTTATTACAAATGCACGAAGAAAGACATGGATTTTCCGAGATGTTAGTAAGCCTTGATTGCATGCATTAGGAATGGAGGAACTGTCAGGTTGCTTGGAAAGGCCAATTCACACGCGGTGATCATGGCGTTCCAACAATCATGCTCGAAGCGGTTGCCTCTACGAGATCTATGGATATGACATGCCTACTTTGGAGTAGCGAGGATCCAACAACGACATAAACGTGCTCAACCGGTCTCCTTTGTTTACGGATACTCTGCAAGGACGTGCTCCATCCAGTTAATTTTACAATCAATGGTAAACAATATAATCAAAGATACTATCTTACCGATGAAATCTATCCAGAGTGGATTTGCTTTTGTGAAAAGTTTTTCATGTCATCAAGATCCGAAGATGAAATATTTCAAGGAACCGCAAGAGGTCTGGAAAGGATGTCGAGCGGGCCTTTGAAGTGCTTAAAAACGCGTTGGGCAATGATTAGCGGACCAAGTCGTTTAAGTACAAGAATAACTTGAAGGATATAATGCTAACTTGCATTATTTTGCACAATATGATAATCGAAGATGAAGGAAATGCGGCGACAAATTGGTCCTATGATCTCAATTACTCCATTCCGCCTCCACAAGTAAGTCAAGGATTAAGCTGGATCATTCAATGACTACGCTGAGAGGTGTTCAACTATGAGATAAGCAGGCGATTAATCCGGGATCAATCCCACCGTCCACTAGCAGGGCCCCACTTAAAGCCGTGAGCAGAGCTCTCAGATGATCGCCCATCTCGGGGATTGTTTGCACCCAATGGGTTTCGAACTCGAGACATACGGAGCATCATACTCCTAAGCCTCAAGCCCTCACCACTATGCCAACCCGCAGGGGGTTTATCTAATTATTTATTATTTATCCGAAAAATAGATAATTAATATAATTTATAAATTAAAATATAAATGAGATAAATAGAAAATTGTGGTGGATCCCCCAAAAACCTACTTTTTGGTATATTATTGGGGAGGAATTTTGTTTTGAAGGTAAAAAAATTTCTTTTGAGATGATCTTGATGTGGCACAAAAAAATCTAGTATTTTTTTTGGGGAGATGGCACTGACGTGGCACAAAAAAATCTAGTATTTTTTTGGGTAGACCATTGGAGAGGCTAATCTTTATTGGGAAAATGAAGGAGGGTTGTAATAAAAGCAGGGGTTAATTATGACCGTTGGATATTGGTATGTAGTTATGGAGATTCGAAACAAGCGTGGATTTTGTTATGTGGGGAACAACAACAGACATGCAATTGTCCCCAACAATTATCCGCTAAACATTTTTTTTTTTTTGACAGATCCGCCAAACAACTTTTTATAATAACATAAACATTTTTTAAAAAAATATTTGTGTGACCCGCCCATAGCAAAAAAATAAAAATAAATAATATTATACTGTAATCAAATTAATAAGATACAATGCCTAAAATAATACTATATTATAATTAAATTAATATTATACATTACACGAAATAATATTACATTGCTTACCAAATTTTATGCACACAATTTTTTATTGTGCACATTATGCACACAAACACTACTAAAAAAAAAGAGTCACTCTCAGGTGAAGCGGTTCATAGTATGAAACTGCCCATTAGAATCAATCCGCTGATACCAAAACCATTTTATACTGTGATATAAATAGATGTTATGGTATCAATAAATAATTCTAATGATATTAATTTCATACTACGAAACTTGCACACAAGATTTTGTAAAAAAAAAAAAAAAAACATAAGTATTTCGGATTTCAGAAGCCATTCCTTAGCTATATTTCATAAAACTATCTCGCGTCCGCTCTACACCAAACATCACTTTGCTGACGCACTCTGCCCGACAATCCAGAGAGAGAGAGAGAGAGGAGAGCTCTTTTCCTTGTATTGTATCCAGAGAGAGAGAGAGAGAGAGACGTTGTAAAAAGAACGTTGAGTGAGAGCTACATTTTGTGTACATATTCTTCAGCAAAATTTGAATCAAAGCAGCAGAAATCAAATGCAAATGGGGAGTAGCTTTGTACTCGTCCTCGCAACTATTCTGCTGCTTATGCTTCTTGGTATGTATTCCAATTTCTACTCATCTTAGTTACATTGCGATTTTGTTGACCCACTAAAACTTTTCTGTATCTTAATTTTGTGCACACCTTAAATTGATTCTTTGCCAAATGTTTTCATTGAGTTTACATGATTAACTTTTCTTGGCCGTGCCAATGAGATGCTAGCTATACTGCTTTTTTCTTTTCTGGGTTCTGAAAATGTTATCAAGGGTGCTTGGTTTGTTGAAAGGAATTGGAAGGGTAATGAGTTTAAAAGTAGCGAGGAGGGGTGATTGGTTTGTTGAAAGGAATTGGAAGGGTAATGAGTTTAAAAGTAGCGAGGAATGATAATGGATATGTTAGTTATTGCTGAGTTATTTGGTTTATATGTAGGTATGACTACCATTACCATAGAAAGGGTTTGGTTTTAATAAAATTATTGATATATAATTAAAATTATTATTAACTCTTTTTAATATTAAAAATATATTATATAATAATTATACTTAAACTATTATTATTAATATTAATAAATAATTTAGAAGGCAAAATAAATTTTTAAAAAATTATATATGAAATTTTAGAAAAGAATGACTTTCACTCCCAAAATTGGGAGGAATGAATCTGTAACTTTAATTACTCACTTTTAAGATATTAAATATTTGATTCCCCTCAATCAAACATCGCACTCTCCTTTCATTGTTATTCCATAACTCTAAAAGTGTTAACTAAGCACCCAATAAATTTTAGCAGGCGTGAAACTTGTTACACGTGTTTCAAGAAATATTTGTATTCCCTCCGTCCCAATTATACGGGCTTGTTTGACTTCCCAATTATACTGGCTTGTTTCACAAAGGTTAATAAATGAAAGGTAAATTATACAAGTAAAATTTTTGTTATAATCCTATTTAATAAGTATTATAGTTTTCAAAGTAATTAATGTATAGGGTACATGAATGAAATTATTACTCTATATGGAAACAAGTTTATATAATTGAGATATCTATAAATGAAAAATCAGTCAGTATAATTGGGATGGAAGGAGTAGTTTAGGTATAAAATAGATATGTTGATGGGTATATAGGCTAATGCTGGGTCTATTATATATAAAATGATTGTTTATGTATGAAGTAAAAAAATTATTGGGTTGTGTGTATGTGTGAGTAAAAAGTAACGACATTTTATGTAAATTCGTGGAAATTGTAAGGGTGAAGTTATAAAGGATTTTTCATTTTAAGGGTGTGAAACTTATAATGAGACCGACGAAAAAAGAAATTGTGAAAGATTTTATGGGATATATGAAGTATCAATTTTTATTTATGTTAATCTTGATCAGTCTGATAGCATGTATAGCATGGATACAAGGTTAATATCTACATTATATAGACATTGGAGATGCATTTTGTGATAGTTCTTTTACTTTTTTGAGAATTGGACATCTTCTTTAGCTGCACGAATGATTGTTATATAGTAATTCGAGATTCAATGGTAATGATGCCCCAATGTATTTTTTTTAATTGGGTAAATGGTGACTCTGAATCCATGACCTTTAGACCATAGATTCAATGGTGATAATGTCCGATTTGTGTGATAGGTATCTGTAGAGGTGGCAAAGTCGGCGTATGTTATGGAAGGAATGCAGATGATCTACCTTCCCCGATAAAGCTGTGCAGCTGATCCAACAGCAGAAGATAAAATACGTAAGGATATACGACTCGAATATTCAGGTGCTCAAGGCGTTTGCAAATACAGGAATCGAACTCATGGTCGGAATCCCCAACTCGGACTTGTTAGCCTTCTCTCAATTCCAATCAAATGCTGACACGTGGTTGAAAAATAGCATTCTTCCATATTATCCAGCCACAAAGATCACTTACATAACTGTTGGTGCTGAAGTGACCGAAGCTCCAAATAATGTCTCCTCGTTGGTAGTTCCCGCAATGCAAAATGTCTTGACTGCCCTGAAGAAAGCTGGTCTGCATAAGAAGATCAAAGTGTCTAGTACGCATTCGTTAGGTGTTTTGTCCCGGTCGTTTCCGCCTTCTGCAGGGGCTTTCAACAGCAAATTCGCGTTCTATTTGAGACCCATGCTGGAATTCCTGGCTGAGAATCAGTCTCCATTTATGGTTAATATATACCCTTACTATGCCTATAGAGATTCCTCAACCAACGTGTCGCTAGACTACGCGTTGTTTGAGTCGTCTTCTGAAGTGATTGATCCCAATACTGGTTTGCTATACACGAACATGTTTGATGCTCAGATTGATGCGATTAATTTCGCTCTTACAGCTCTGAATTTTAGAACCATACATATTATGGTGACTGAAACAGGATGGCCATCCAAAGGATCTCCGAAAGAGACTGCTGCTACTCCGGATAATGCAGAAACTTACAACACGAATCTGATCCGCCACGTTATCAATGATACAGGTACTCCTGCAAAGCCAGGGGAGGAAATAGATGCGTATGTCTTCTCATTGTTCAACGAGAATCGAAAGCCTGGTTTGGAGTCCGAGAGGAATTGGGGACTGTTTTTTCCTGATCAGACAAGTGTGTACAATCTTGATTTCTCGGGCGGACAGTGGACATGACTCCAAGCACAAACACGACGAATAGTTTTTCAGGAAACGGAACGACATGGTGCATTGCATCAAGCACTGCTTCAGAAGCTGATCTGAAGAATGGCATAGATTGGGCCTGCGGTTCAGGAAATGTCGACTGTTCAGCTATTCAGCCAAGCCAGCCTTGCTTTGAGCCCGATAGCCTCGTGTCTCATGCTTCTTACGCGTTCAACAATTATTACCAGCAGAACGGAGCCACTGACATTGCTTGCACTTTTGGCGGAGCAGGGGTCAGGAACCGACAAGAACCCCAGTACGTTACGCCCTCAATAATTCATATTGCTATATTATCTTATGTACGTACGTATAAAACACATGCCTTCCGCCTTCCGTCCTTGTAAATCTCATCCTGCATATCATCACGTTGCATGTATTTTCTCTGCTATATTATTATGCACATTTAAATCACGATTATTCATGTAACGTGATGATATGCAAGGTGAGGTTTACCATGTAGTTTCCTAAAATACCTGAAGTTTTATGCAACTACCTTATTTACTTGCCAGCGGTATAGATCAAGCAGTAGAGCTCCACTACCTATCACGTGAGATCATGGGTTCGAGTTAATATTTGTCGATAAAAAAAAAAACTTGCCAACATTTCTAATGAATACTTTAACTTAATTTTGGGAAATTTTTCTTGAGTTACTCTCTTGTGAAACAGTTTCATAGTATGAAATTGGTACCATTACAGTCATTGACTGATATCATTGCAATCATTTACTGGTAACATAATCATTTTATAATGTGATATCAGTTTATAGGTGTAATGGTATTAATTTATACTATGAAACTGCTACACACTAGATTTTGTGATTTTTTTCTTTTGCTCAGTTCTTTCTTCTCGTATTCGTTTCGGATTTAAGGACGACAGACTCCTCCCCATTAACTTATTTTCACTCTGTTTTGAGCAGGCTACGACAACTGCCTGTACATGACATTCGGGTATGCAATACTTGTAAATGTTAGCATTGGCACTGGCTTTATTTCGTCATCCCAACTTTATTTAGATTTGCAACATAAACTTCTGCAGGAGCAACAAAACTGCTGCGGCTAATTCAACCTTGACTCCATCAAAATCATCGTCATCATCACCATCATTATCGTCGTCTGTACTAGCAGTCTCTACGTCCGTTTTTGTTGGCTTGCTGATGGCTACATTCACCTTCCTATAACATTCACTATTGCAAAATCTTGCTTGTGATTGGCAAAGGAGAATCAGAAAGGAAGGCCATTACAAGATGTAAGTTGCATGTCTATCAAGCCCCCAAGTTTTTGACCAAATGGAGAAATCATGTATGATAACTTTAGTAAAGCTGTGCTTCTAGATATCTGCACAGCATAAAAAAGACTTATTTTATGCTTGAAAATTTAATTATTATTAGTTGCAATCAGAAAATTATTTTATTATGAGTTTCAATTAATCCATGGATCTCGTGCATTTTTCAGCTGACTTGTTGAGGTGTACTTAGTGGCAAAGTATTGTGTGTGTAAATTATTTTTTAGAGCATTAATATTAAGCGGTATAAATTGTTTTACTATAAGGTACTCCCTCCGTCCGGAGTTAGGTTCGTATGTGTTGTGGCACATTGTTTAAGAAAACTTAAATTAAAGTAGGAGAGAGAATAAAGTATAAGGGTATTTTGGGTGGTTATATGACATAAAGTGTAGGAGAGAGAATAAAGTAGAATAAAGTAAGAGTGACATTTTGAAATTAAAATGATATTGTGAGGGTGTAGTTTATGGAGGGTATTCCATTTTAGGGGTGTGAAGTGAATTGTGGGACATCCCAAAAAAGAAAGTGTGAAGATAACTTGGACGGAGGGAGTATTAGTTTTGAATGATATTGATTGTTTCACTAAAAAGTATTAGTTGTTTTCACTAAAGAGTATTAGTTGTAAATCAATTTCACGGTAAAACTTGTTCATACAATAACAATTCTTACACGAGTTCGTCTCTTGTGAGGTGAGTGTATGTATGCAATCGGTTTTGTTATAACACTTTTTATTTAACTTTGTGGACATTTTTATTTTTAGTTTGTAATATATTACTCTCTTATGAGATGAGTGTATGTATAGAATAGCATCATAATATTTACTATCACAATTATGTGCATGAATTATTATTATTATGTATATATATTGTTATAAATAAATATGATAGTAATAATACATATGCATGAGAGTGATAGTGAAATAAAATTTATCGTATGTACTTAGTACACAAGTTTTTGCCACGTTTTAAATAAAATGAACGAATTTGCAAATATTGAGTAATCACATACATAATGCAGATATATTTTATAATTTTCTGCGCTAATATTTTGTAAGTCATCGGAAAAGTTGTCAGAGTGATCAATTTGAGTTTAAAAAAAAAAAAAAAACAGTAAAGAAGAAAAAGAAAATTAATGACGTAAAAGTAATGCTTTCTCGACAAATTCTCATATATAATATTTGTTTCGTCCGTGAAATAATCTATTTATAAAATATTTATCAAAGTTTTGTCATCACATCTCTCTTTCTAACTTTATTTTTCTCTAATTTTTTCTTTTCTCATTACATTTTTTATTTATCGATTAAATCTTTTCGAATTCATGATCTTTTGGACATAGGTAGTGAAGTTCTAACCACTTGAACTATACCATTTCGTCTTTCCCCATTATATTTAACATTCACTACACATAAATTTTTATTTTTTAAAATAATCGTGTACGAAATGGATAGCTTACGTAAGGACGGAGGTAGTATATTTTATACTCATTACAATTTAGATTGCTCAAATTAAATGACACGAGTTTTAATAAAAATGTTGTTTATTAATATTAAAAGGTGTAAAGTAAATAGTAAATGAATCTTTTAAATTTTATTGAAGTGAGTAATTGCATGGAATAATAGGGTAGAGTTTTTTTTTTTTTTTTTGGTATGAGAAAATAAAATTGTAACGTCCATTTTTTGGTTTTAAGCAATTTAAATTGTAACGTAAAATAAAAACTACTGGGTAAGTAATCGTATAGGTTATGTGGTTAGTGTCTCATTACTTTTATCAGAATTTATGAATTCGAGTCACCATTTATCCGATGAAAAAAAAATCTCTTATTAAAACTGGCTTTTCAAATATGAGCATTTTCTGTCTTGCATAAATGTGCAGCGTACTTTTGGGCATGCACATTGTGTTTTCTTCATGATATGTTTCATCCATCCTTTCCTTAGCAAGTTAAACAAGTTAAAATGACACAAATTTTAAAAAATATTATTTAATGCGTAATATGTGATAGAAAAGGAAAAAGGTAGAAAGAGATGTGGGAACAAAATTTTAACAAATATGTAATAGGTAATTTATATTGAGATACTCATTTTGACAAAATTGGTAACCTATACAAGGACAAATAGAATATAATCTGTCATTTTATCTTTACTTTTTTTTTTTATTTAATTATTGTCTTTGTCTATTCGTCATCATCACATCATATATTTCAATGTCAGTTGGCTATAACTCCTGAATTATTACTCCATTTTGAAAAAAATCCAATATACTGTTACAATATCATTGCTTTTGAAAAAATCGTTTTTATTAATTTGCTATCAAATGATTATAGTATTTTTCTTTTAAAAAATCTAACTATGTATCTATCATTCAAACCACAAAATTCTTATGAACACATTATTCTCTCTTTATACCCACACGAATCTTTCTATCCATGAACGAGCCCCCACTCATCTCCCTCTCCTCCTCCTCCTTACAACATACTAGAGAGGAGACGAGAGAGATAGGACTGTAAATAAGTCGAGTCGAACGTATTGTTGTTCAATCTTATTTGAAATTTATTAAACTTTGATATTCATGTTTGAGCTTGTTTGATAATTAATCAAGTCAAGCTCGAGCGGGCATCTTTAATCTAATCGAACATAAGTCGAGCTTGAGTAGTTTAAATTTTTTATACTTGTTTCAAAATATTTAAATGTTTATAGATTGGTTTAGTGGTACACTTCTTAAGACCAACATAAGAGGTTTAGTGTTCAAGTCCTTAATATTACTTTTTACAAACTTAATATACAAGCGCCACATATACAACAAAATGAGATGACACGTGGCAATAAAAACATGAAAAATCGACACATAAGCAAAACTCATAGAAATTACACATATGCAAATATAAACTCCCTATTAGTATATAAGGGGATTGTATATTGTTCGATTCGTCTTGGTGAACAATACTTATGGAGCAAAAGCAATGTTCGACCATTAATAGGGATGGAGAAAATATCAAAAATATTTGTACATCGAGCATACCATACCGAAAAATATCAATTATATAGAAATTTTCGATGACGTTATCGATATACAAATTTTGAAAGTTTTGTGTATTCGGTATGAGACGTTGCCATATATTTTTTTGATCGGTAAATGTTAGTTGTTAGTGGTTAGAATTAATTCGCCAAGTCTTCTTACAATTCCAAATTCTCCAAGCCTCCTTATACCTCCCACTCGATTTGTTCCCAAAGGTATCGAACCCGAGGTCTCCCACTTAAGTGAGGATCCCGGTGGCCAAAGTGGGCTAAGCCCCTTTGGTTATGAGACGTTGCCATATGAGTGTTAGCCAAATGAAAATTTTGAATTGGTGTGAGAATTTTTAAAAATAATAATTGATAAATTGGTAATTTTGATTATTTTCGCATCTATATTGATGCATAATCAATATTGATGTGTGATGCCATTAACTGAATAAAGATTTTTATTACATTATTTTTACTGTAGAAAAATATACCATTTCAATTTAATTTTTGTTGTAATCAAATTACTTGGCCTTTCAATAAATTGTGTCCAATGTATACGATCTCTTATTTTATTTTTATAACTGATAAATATACCAAATACGAACCCTTTTTTAGATGCAGAAGCAAAAGTCAACAAGTTGCACCTTGCTCTATATATGAAAGTCAACATTAAAATAATTGAGTTAGGCAGCATAACTATATATTGGAAATTTCAAATTTGGAATTGTATGTATATTATTTTTTAATTATAATTGACCATACCAAATGAAAATTTTGTTTTATGTGTGTCTAACTTATTGCTAATTTATTTAGAATAGGAAGACAACTTATTTTTTTGTTAATTAGTTACTACCTCCATCTCAAATTTATCTTTACACTTTGTTCGTCACAAAAATGAAGAAAGTGGAGGGATAAGTAGAAATTTAAGGGGTAATTTGTAAATTTTTATATATAAAATAAAAAGAAGTTGGATTGTGTATATGTGTGAAATCAAAAGTAATGACATTTTATATAAATTTAAAGATATTGTAAGGGTGGAGTTCGGGAAAGTTTTCTATTTCAAGAGTGTGAAGCTAATCATGGAATGAAATGAAATGAAAAGTGTGAAGTTAATTACGGAAGGGAGAGTAATTCTTTTATTAATTAGATTATTTTTTATTCTTCAAGTTAGCAGCTTTGTTTATGTAATTCGTCATTTAAAAATTTTAAATTATAGAGGATTGTGAATTTAATTCATTTAAATTAATAAGCTCTTCTAAAAGTTCAAATTTATAAAAAAAAATGAAATTAATTAATTTATTCCATACGGAATTGCCTTGATTTTTCCAAAATCTAAATTTTTCTCCATTGTTAATATTCCAATGTTAAATTGGATTAAAACCAATTGGAGCATCTAGAAAAGATATGTAAGGGAAATAACGTGCTTTAAAAACTTTTGAGAACAAACTATAATACATAAATAATAATATGATACACATATTTTATAGGGCATGTTTGATTTGTGAACATTATTTTGATTTCAAAATCCCAAATTCGAATTCCCATCAAAATTAAAAAAAAATTCCAAATTCGAATTTCAAATCTAAAATCGAACATACCCTTGTATTGTATACGAGCAAATGTTGGACGAAAATATAGATACTCGAACTGTTCCATTCTTTGAATGAGGTAGAATGGGACGACCCGCTGCGGGTGGGGCAACCCATTTTAAATAGAGTTTGTATTCTTATAAAAATAATTCATAATGTATTTTAAATATATAACATAAAATTTAAGATATTAATTGAAAAATAAATAAATAAGGGATTGTGAATTTATTTTCACAATTTGAGATGTTGATATCAAAAATTGAAATATCATATTTTATTTCATATTGCATTTTATCAATATATATTGATTTAAAAAATATTTATAATTATGTTATTTATATATTATATTTAAATCAAATAAACATATTTATATATGGGAAAATAGATCCATTTCCACGTGGAAATGAAAATATTTTAATCATGTGATCCAAATACTATAGAGAAAATAATAAAATATCCAAAAGCTCATTCAAAATATATATACATATACATAATATATATATAGAGAGAGAGAAAGAGAGAGAGGGAGAGAGATGGAGAAAGAGTGGAAAAGTTCTTCCCAGATCTGCCACCCCTTTTAACCTTCTTCCAATTCTCCTTTAACTGCTAATCAAATCAATAGCATTCTATGAATTTCTCCATCTGAATTTCTGTTTTCGTGGATGGAAAAAGAGAGGAGAAGCGATGATGATATTAGCGAAATGGATTATGTATCCAGAAGAATGGTATTGGTGGGATCATCGTCTCCGTCAAGATCACTGCCGGTTTCGTCTTCGCCGTCCGATACCGTCTGCGGAGGCCTAAACGGTGGGTCAAATCACATAGTGCACACAATAACCAAATTCGATACCCTTGCCGGCGTCGCCATTAAATACGGCGTTGAGGTATGGATTACTGAGGTGTTTTCTTCATTTGATCAATAATTCATTCTGCTTCGTCAATCCGAATAGCTGGTTGTAATTCAGCATTGTACAAGCAAGCTCATTCATGTTTGTTTGTGTTTACATTTCTATGTCTTGTATTTTTTTGGTTCTAAACATTATACAGTACTGTTAAATAACTTTCTTTCATCGCTATCATCGGTTCATTATTGATAATTGTTTGAAGAATATATGAAATTTTAGTTGGTTTTCTTCATATAGTGTGTATTGTGCATCGATTCCAATTACTTCGTGTCCAGTGAGAGTAGGAATTTTCTCGAACGTAATAGTGTAGAAAGGTCGTATTTAGCAAAACAAAATTTTAGCTTAAGGCCTTGCTTTGTTTCACTGTTTTCGTTTTATGCTTCTTCTTCTTCTTCTTCTTTTTTTTTTTTCTTTTTGTTGTTATTGTTGTTGTTGTCCCTACATTTCACTATGTGATGATGCTTATGCTGCAGTCCGCACTGAATACTGTAACTAGTGAACCTACCTGCCTTTTTCTTATTTGCTGCTGAGGTTATGAGATAGCTAATTATTTGTGTGTGTACTTTTTTTTTTTTTTGAATGAGGATAGGTGGCAGATGTTAAGAGGTTAAATGGATTGACGACTGACCTCCAAATGTTTGCCCTGAAGATCCTTCTAATACCTTTGCCCGGGAGGCACCCCCTTCCCCAACTTGTGCAATGGTCACGACACTACTCAATGGTACTTGGGTTTCATTCACACATGTATCACATTGTCTATTTCTTTATTTTCCTTCCATAAACATGACAAATTGTATATCTTCAAAAGGATATACAATATACATCGAGAAATGTATATTCTTTGCTGGTTGTTTAATTTATTGACTTTTGCCCTTGTTGGAGATATGTTTTGATAATCTTTGCAAATTAATAATCTAATTATGTCCTTCCAAGTGATTGAGGATTCAAACGAATACACCTCCTGAGGATATTACTCTTCAATTTGTGGAATGAAAATCTCACCTGAACTTGTTACCTAATTCTTATTTAAATCCCTGCTTCTGCTGTTGGTAATGCCTCTTTGACTTATGCTGGACTTATTCCCACTTCATCTTTTGTTAAGAACTGAGCTTAGTCAAGGTGCAATTAGTCTATCTTGGCCTGTTTATTTGGGGATAACACGGCTTCAAAGTTTAAATAGCCACTACCTGCCAGATATTAATATCAATTGTGATGTTGGAGTTCTAAATGTCAGTCATACTTGAAGAGAAGTACTAGGGGTGGGTTCAATGTAGGTTTAGTACATCCATAGGATAACACCGCGTTGACATGAAATTTTTGTAGTACATTTGGAGTTAATTGATTGTATGAACACTATGATGATTAGTAGGGCTGGGACATTGAAGTCACAATGAAGTTTTTTTTTTTTTCTTTTTCAATCTTAGTGAATGCAGCTGAGAGAAATTGATGTAAAGTTATGTTCGATTTCAAAGTTTAATGGTGATTTCATAATTAGCCAATTCTTTGACACAACCATAGCATTGTATGAAAACGTTAAAAGGTACATATATAGCTGTATTTTTTATCTTTGAAATAAGCCAGTCAACTATCATTTTTTAGAAGAATTTCCTGTGAGTTATTGATCTAGTACACCGCTGTTGTTCCCTTAATTTTGGGTATCTTTCCTATTATATTACTTTCCAAAAAATGGAGTAGGTTGCATGAAATTGCTCATTCACGTGAGGTCTAAATTTTGCTTATTTGGTGGAACCTGATGATAGTTATTGCATGTGGCAACTATCACTTAATGGTTTTTCCTTGAATAAATAAATATCGATATTCTGTCTTGTCGAACACACATGAGCAAGTCATAACTAATCCTTTATAAAGAAAAAATCCCCTCAAATCTATCAATATACGTGAAGAAAATCATTTTGCCTTATTCAAAGTCACTTTGTCTCTTGACGTTTTTACATAAACTCCTTCTTTCCCCTCAAGTACAGTCTGCAAATTATACTGGTAAACACTCACTGGAGTATCCTCTTTTCATTGCATCAAGGCTTTATTGACATGTTAGTTACATATAATATATTACATGATCCTAGATAAATTTATATATCCTGAACAACTGTGTACCACTGACACAGGAATTCTTTAGGACACACTGCTTCATATTTGGAAGAATCTTGTCCTGTCACATAACAGTGTTCATACATTGAAGGTGCAAATCATTGAAAAATAAATGGGACAGTAAAGAGTTCTGAAGATTCTAATTAGTATAAATTTCTCTTCCCATAGAAGGGCGAATTGTTTCTGACATTACTTTATTATTTACTATACCTGTGCTAATTCCTCTGCTTAATCATGTTTTTTCTGAGTTCTGAGAAGCTTTTGCATAGGTCCTAATTTTTATTAAAAATATGTGCATGCTTACCCCATAAAATAGATCTAGAGTTGGCCAAGTCTCATGTAAACAAGTTTTATCGTGCACCTGATTTGCATTTTGTGTATTTATAAACAATATTAGTTGCATTTAAAAGGTGATAGTTTGATAGTATAGTTGTTTAATTAAATAGTATTGGTTGGTTTACTATACGGAGATAGCTGTGAACAAGTTGCACAATAAAACTATTTTACATAAGATAACTCAATAATATTTAGAGTAACAGGTCTACAAAGTGGTTAATTATAGTATCACTTTCAGGTCAAACAGCTCTGAGCAGACTCCGTCCAGCCGGAGGCATTCTGATATATTTGATTCATTTCAGTCATTAAAATTAACATCTTCTTCAGAGAAGAACGCCTCTCCAGGTATGAGCAGTTTACACGGTTTTTATAATTCGAGACAGTCCGACCAAATATCTGCCTCCGAGATGGCCATGTACCAGAACAGAGGAGCCAAATATTTAGAGGATGGGTCGCTTTTCCGCACCTTCTACCAATTCGTTGAGTCATCATAGAAAATCAAAAAGTGTAGCCAATGGTTTAATGTATACAAGTAGCCTCCAAGATCCACTTTTGTGTCAAGAATCTGAAAATAGCTCTGATAAATGGATCAATAAAATGCTGAGAAGGCGTCAAAAATCGGAGGCTGATTTCACATCTTCTCCACCGGAAAAGCTTCTCAAGGAGGAAAACAGCGGTATCAGTGCCATTTCCAGCAGAGGGTTGGCTCTCAGGCCCAAGTCAACGACCCGTATTGTCTCAGGAATGGATGGTGAAACGGGCGGGCAAACCCCGTTCCGTTGAATTTGGGCGAACCGTTGCCGTCTGAATCTGCCAGTGGTGTACGCAAATCATCGAGCACATCAAGTTTGCAGGATTCGGATAGTGGTGCATTGTCGTCACTATGGCCCACGTCGAAGTGGAGTTTGAAAGCCGATTTTCAGGCTCTTTCGATGCCAATGTTTGATGGCCTGCCGAAGCCTACGAACCGGAAAAACAAAGCCGCTCTTGATTAGTCTAATCAAACCGGTAAATTCTTTATCCATTTGTGAATTCTGCATAGCCATTTATATTACACTGAGATATAGCAGAGATGGATTGGGGTAAAAAAAAAATGAATAAATAAATAATGTTGGTAGGAGGGAGGGGGTTGATGAAATGGCATTGAGTTGTTTCAGTAGAAATGAGGAGCAAAATACTTTAGATTTTAATTTGCTGTGCAATTTTACAGAACCTTGGTAGTAGCTAGCATGTATATTCACGTTTTGTTTCAGTAGAAAAGGGAATTATATATGTCTTGCATGTATTTATTCTTTTTTTTTTTAATATTTATGACGATTAAAAATCGGAATATTGAATTTTTGAGAGCATGTTAAATTTGTTGGGAAAGGAATGGTGGTATTTTTTTAAATTTATGTTTTATTAATCATGTGAGTACATAATAATGAATTATGTGCAGTACATTTGTACAAATTTATATGGTAATAGATAAATTATTTAAAAAAATAATAATTTCGATTAGGTCTCGCAAATATTTGCACCGTGCAAATCATTTTAATTACTCTATTCTGCACGAATCTAAATCTGCGCAAATTTGTATACAAGAGTTTGACTTAAAAGCACTCCATTTTTTTCTTTTTAACGTACTATATATTTGCATCATAAAAAACAATTGTTAAAAAAAAAAGTACTGTTAACTTTTTCCCGATTAAAAAAACGCTTCCGTTGAGGAAAAAACTTGGACTGACAAATAATTTAAATGTACCTTTCTTTTCTTTTCTTTTTTCTTTTTAACAGTAAAAAGTTAATATATTATCGTAAGTAAAGGGGTACTCTTATACTCCTAAATCCTAATCCAGTTCTAGGGTCTTCTAGCTATTGCTTTGTCGACATCTCCTTGATCGTACTTAGCTCTGCTGCAAACATGACTTTAATACCATTTTCACATCCACAATCACCTTATCTATCTCTTGCACACACTATTCCCACCCATATCGAGACCGCTATCTTCCTAGCTTTTTCGGGTTCTAGGCATTTCAGAAACACCGTTGACGGCCTCAACCACCACCACCACCACACCGTCAACGAATGGGCATCTGAGTTGAGACACAAAATCATATGGCCAAATTTTCCAATTGAATCTTGAGGAAGAAACTCAGTTGGAATTCTTAAGGATAAATTTGGTAATTTCCCCCTAAATCCTAGTGAACAGGTTATAAACTCACCGAGAATGTCATTGTCTGGTTTATTAAACTCATATAAAGAACAAGACTTGTTATTCAAGTCGAGCAGTACTTAAAGTTCGAGCTTGACTTGAGCATTTATCGGCCAAGCTCGACTCGATAACATTAGTGAGCAGGAAATAAAGCTCGACTCAACTCACAAACAAGTTTAAAGAACCTAATGAGTCGAGCTCATGAGCGGCTCGTTTCGTTTGACATCACTTTGCATTAAAACTTGTGTTAACTCGGATACCCAAATTTAAGCTTCTTCTTTGACATACTACTAATTAAACGAGAGATACACTTAAATAAATAGTTGCAATTCAGCTTAATTTGTGTTGAAATTAACTCTACAAGAAATCTTTGTACTACGTTTATTGATTTTAAAAATTATTTAGAAGCAACTATTCACACTCCAAAATTCTCCATTCACGCCCCATAATATTTATGACAAAAATATAAATAAATAACATGACCATCATACCTCATATAAATAGTTATAAATTAGATTTTATATAATCATAAATTCATAAACCTTTAAAAAAATATTTATTTCTCTTAATTATTCGCATAAATCTTTTCAAACTTTTCATCATATATTTTATTTCAACTTTTTTATCATGAAACAAGAAAATCCAATGGAGAACATCAAAGTAAGTGCATGTAATGTGTTTTTTTACCTTTTAATCGATTTTTTTAACATAAACATGTATTTGGGCCAATCGCGCCACTATTTGGCCAAAATCATAACCGAACTTATAAGTTGTGTTAGTTCAAAGGGCCAAACGATCATGAAATCATGCATGAAGCTTTGGCCGAACGTCCATGACGCTGTGTGAGATGCTTCGACCGAACGACTTTGAAGTTGTGCACGACACTCTAGCCGAACAACCACTAAGTCGAGTATGATGGTCGATTTCTAGCCATAGTTCTTCCTGATGAATTCCCCTACAAATTTGTTCAACCAACAATCAAGGAATCAAAATATAGTTCTTCTAGTGATAAATGTACGATTTTGCAATAAAAAAGAGAATACGAAAACTTATGCCTTTTGTTTTATGGATAAATTTCACAGCTTAATAAAAAAAAATTTTTGAGGTGATTTTCGTAATTTAACCTAAATATTAAGCAACTGGAAGTAGAATTTTGTACGGGTTTGAATTGGAGCCAACAGCTGGGTGATATATAAAGGCCAACCGCATTTCGAAATTCTTCTGGATAAGGAAGGAACACAAACACGCTCACTCTGTGCCTACTGTGTGCAATCAGTCTTCACCATCCACACAATTCAACCATGGCTGCTCTTCAGCATCTCTCTTCCTCCATTGTCGCTCCCCTGCCCTCGCAATTTCGTTCTCGCTTCCATTTCCGCCGCCGCTGCTGTCGCCTCATTCCTTCTGCTTCCGCCTCTCCGCAGACGGATAATGCTATCACCCGTCGCCAATTGATAGGTGGCCTCCAGGCCGCCGCCGCCGCGATTTCACTCTCTCCGCTAGGCGACAAGGCGATTGCGGCGGAAGGACCGCTATCCGAGTGGGAACGAGTTTTCATTCCTGTTGATCCCGGCGTGGTCCTTCTCGACATCGCTTTTGTGCCTGATGACCCCTCACATGGTTAGTTTTACTTTACTGTATAGACCTTCACCGTTCATAATTGTCCTTTTGTTTATAGAAATGTTTTCTGAAATGCAGTAGTGAATATGTGCTGTCTGTCTCTTCATGGATTTCAAAGAGTATATTTCCGTTCAATTTTTACGACATTAAAAATGTGGAGATTTTTGTATTGTTAGTTAGTTAAAAGGTTAGATAGATCAACTTCAGGCCATTGCAATGATCACATTCATCTGAGAACTAGCTAATTAAGCTTGTGTTTGGTTGGTTTTGCAGGTTTCTTATTAGGGACAAGACAAACTATTTTGGAGACAAAAGATGGAGGAAGCACTTGGGCTCCACGTTCCATACCCTCTGCGGAAGATGAGGATTTTAACTATAGATTCAATTCCATCAGCTTCAAAGGAAAAGAAGGATGGATTATAGGAAAGCCAGCTATTCTGTTGTACACTGCAGATTCTGGAGACACGTGGAAGCGCATACCTTTAAGTTCTCAACTTCCTGGTGATATGGTAAATACAGTGGCTCTTGCTTGTTTCACATTATATCGTTTCCTCTGTGGATTTTACCTTACTGTCTATCTGGCTTGGTTTTTATTTCATTAAAAGTATTTCCGAGGTTTTTTATACACAGCTATGCTTGGTGCTGAATTCAAGGTCCTCAAAAGAATAGATGTTTCATGTTTTTTATTTGATTAGTTGTTGCCATTAGCATGGAGTTTCAAGCTGCTTGCCTATGCTAGGATTTTGTAGCATCTTGATCATGAAAGGTTTTAGCCTTATCATGATACAGAATTTGAAGAATCCACTGGAATCTAGGATAACATATCATGGACACTGGAGTGCATAGAGCAATTTTAATTTATCCAGTAGTTGAATCTTTAGTCCCAACATAGGATCATCGTTATTGATTGATCAATTTTGCAGTTGCCCAAAACGTCAAAGGGCTTTCTCAATAGTAGTCTGCACAAAGCAAATATGTTCATAGTACTTTTGGCACTGCATTATAATCTAATTTGGGTGTTATAACTTATATATTGGTGTCATATAGTACTTCAGTTGAGCAAGTATTGAGGGATTTCCAGCAGGTTCTCATTTTTATCATCTTTTATTCTATGAGTAAGAGCTCTCGATCTTAGTAAATCATACAACAACCACAAATATATATCTGGACGCAAGGAAATGCAAAAAGGAAAAGGCTCACTCACACACACACACTGGACTAAGGGGGTGATGTTATCTACCTTTCTTAAATTCAGCATCACTGGGATGATGGTAGCAGAAGCAGCATCAAGGTGAGACCTAGATTTTTGACTCAGACGCTAAGAAAATATGCTGGGACAAAGCAGAACAGGTCCCAGGTCGAGATCCTGAAAGATGGCGAATAGATGCAGCTGGTAACATTGTTTGCAAACGTCTCCACTCATGTAATGGTTGCCTCTGCTATGAGTACGACCACATCATACCTTTCTCAAAAGGCGGTGAGTCTGTGAAGGAGAATTGCCAAATTCTTCAAACCAGGGTAAATAGGTTGAAATCCAACCAGAATGGTCTTGACCAAAGATTGCTTAAAGGTTACTCCTGTGACATTAAGTATAGTGATGAAGAACTTGACATAATTGAAATGGCTGTTTATGGCAGTGTAATTCGACCAGGGAGGCAGTGTGTTGTTGGGAGTATTAGTGCATTGATTGGGAAATACAACTCCCGAGATCGCATGACCACATGCAACTCAGCAGAAAGTTGATTGAAACCCAATCATCGTGATGTATACAACACAAAAAAGTGTATATAGAAGTGGAAGTTTAAAATCCCATTTTCTCTGTAATGTTTTAATTTGGTTTCTGTATTTTGACTCTATGAAAAATACTTAATTTATTTAATCATATCTTTAATCTATTTACAATTGTATTTTTCTATATACACTAGAATGAACGTGTCGTGTCAATCGGTAGCACATCATTAAGCTTATTTACTAGATGCCAAAAAATATTTTAATGAAGGACCATTTACATGGCGTAAGTACTAGACATTTGTGTCCAGGCAATCTTGGAGTTGAAAACCAAGTTTTTAAGTGAAACTCCTTGAAAAACCTTTTATCTATCACTATTAGATCACTATTCTTCTTCTATCTTTATGCCAAGCCTGCCAGAAAAAGCAGGAAGGCAGTTATGATTAGACTATACTAGGAATTATCAGATCAGGAACTACCAAAAATTCAATTATCAAAGGACCTGAGATTTCAAAAATTCTTCCTATCTTATTTCCGTCCAAGGTGATTGTACTACCAACCGCTCCCAGAGGGATCAACCTATCTTTTGTTGCTAGATTCAGCACTGCGTTCAAGTTGACTTATCTCTGGATATTAAGAAATATGATGGCATTAGTTTCATTTTAAGGTTAATAAAATGATTTTCATCAGTTATCACCATCAGCATACATTTACTCTTCTGTTAAATAGTAAATTTGTTGGAGATAAAATTCAAAATGACAGGAAAAGCCATCCCACAATCTAAGAAAGATGGATTGTTGTTTGATCATTGCAGGTATATATACAGGCTACTGGAGATAAAGGTGCTGAAATGGTAACTGATCAAGGTGCAATTTATGTAACTTCAAATGGAGGATATAATTGGAAGGCTGCTATCCAGGAGAGTGTTTCAGCTACCTTAAATAGGTTAGTTTCCTCTGAGGTCTTAGCCCATTCGCTGTGGGAGATTGGCCTTTCATGGGGAGACATCTATCAGTTCTATGCACTTAACAGATTTTTCCAGACACACATGTTCTAATATAACTACCTCCTATTTTTTCAAATTAATTTATTCATATTTTTCGACCTCAAATATAGAACCTACTATTGTATTATTGTGATTACTCTACATATTGTTTATCTACAGCACTATTAAAAGATGTCGTATCTTAGCTCACAAAATGAGTTTACGAAAAATCTGTTTTTTTCAACTATGGAGAATCACATTTGAGCTGAGTATTTTCTCTCTCCCGTGTTAGTAGGCAACGTAACTACCCTTAAAAAGGCTCTACATTTTTTAATGATATACTGTTCCTTCTACTGCTACAAGAAAACTATACTTGTCACATTTACTAGTTCTCGTGGTATTTCTTATAACAATTTTGAAGCTGAATTCATATTTAAGCACCTACGTTGAGTGCTCCAGAATAAATGGTGATAAATTGATTGTCTAATACTATTATTTTTTTAATGTCACGTCTTGTCATTGGGCTTGGAGTTATTACATTCAGTTTCTGTTCATCATTGTTCTAAGTGCTTGCTAATACCCTTCTCATGCCCACCAAATTTGTGGTGCATTCATTTCGTCTATTGGTCTTAGATATCTTATTCTATCAAATTTCTCTAATGCCCTGTAAATACTGTAGTCAGTACATCCATTGTTTATACCCCACTCAAGTTCACCAACAGCAAGTGTGTGGTCTCCCTTTCAATACTCACACAAGTGTTTGGATTGACATCTGTCTCTTTATTGTATTGTTGTCATGATAGGTAATGTGTTATCAAGGGGATTATGAAGTTGTCTAACTCATAATTAAAAATAAAAAATAAAAAATTGCTGTTTATTCATATACTGAAGTGCTCTTGGAGAATAATATTTCTTTTCTGTGTACCATTGCTGTTGCAGAACAGTTTCTAGTGGTATCAGTGGTGCCAGCTACTATACAGGCACATTCAGCGCTGTGAATCGCTCACCTGATGGAAAATATGTTGCTGTTTCAAGTCGTGGTAACTTCTATCTGACATGGGAACCGGGTCAGGTAAAATTTCGACCCAACATTTGTGCTAAATATTAAAAATATATGCATGTTTGGCTAATTTATGAAAATTTTGGGTTCTTTAAAAAAATTGTTGATTTAAACTAGTCTTCAAAAGTCTTTGAAAATTGGGATGTGATAGAGTGTTGATCATGTAATCAATAAACTTTTTCAGATGTCTCTTTAACTTCTCTATGCATGAAAGATCTTTTTTTTTAATCTTTGTTCTTCGTCGTCCTAAATTCGACTTATATTGTCAAAATAAAAAATCTATTGCGTTTGTATGTGCAATATTCTTCAGGAGATATAGAAAAGCTTACTCAGTTGTTAATGTGCATGCAATGTCTCAGCCTTATTGGCAGCCACATAATAGGGCTGTCGCAAGAAGAATTCAGAACATGGGCTGGAGAGCCGATGGTGGCCTTTGGCTTTTAGTACGTGGTGGGGGACTATATCTCAGCAAGGGCACAGGGGTAAATTTCATTGACTCGGGATATATCTGTTATTATTATCCTAAACATATTTATTAGGCCCTGGTGAAAATCACCATCACCCAGCACTCTCATACCATGTCCATTGACCACCTCTTCTAGAAGCTTTTTTTGTTGTTAGAGAGAGAAGTATCATTTTGTATTAATATCTTCAGTGGCTTGGTTTATTTTATTCCCTTTACCTTTGATAGATGCATGTGTGCTTTGCTTATATGCCAAATGGGTTACAATATGTGTTCCAATGATGTCTTAAGTATGCTAAATGTGTATGTTTCCTCTGGGTCTACAATTCTTATTGCTGAAAGATTAAAATTTACATTTCAATTTATATATGAAGTAGATTCTTCATTCAGCATTCAATACAATTTCATCAGCTAGGATCATCATGTTAATTAATCCAAGTATGAAGAGACATTCTTTTCCTTTATTTGTCTTGCTCAAGTGTCCAGTGATTTTTCATGATACTAGATATTAATTTACCGCATTCAGGGATCACTCTGCCATCAACATAAATAGTCTGATGAGATTTTATGAAGCATTAGATTAATGAATTACATCTCATATATCTTATTAATGAAGCTGTATAGTGGCATTTTCTATTTCCCTATCTGCAGTATGCTGTACCAAAATTCTTTTGCTGGTTTACATCTTTTGAATAAATAATTAGGTCTTAGTTTTGTTATTACTTAATATTTTTACTTGGTTTTACTACCTCTCGCTCCATTGACATCCTTTTCACTTTAATTTACCTTTGTTTTGAATACTTGCTATCTTTTCAATATTGTCAGGTGACTGAGGAGTTTGTGGAAATCCCAGTACAGAGTCGGGATTTGGTATTCTTGATGTTGGGTATCGTTCGCAGGTACATTTGAATCTAGTAGATGCGTTGTTGTTTACTGTCTGAGAATAGCTATAATGGTCCTTAATCTAGGTTAGATGCAATAATCATAGTAATTCAATCTAGGCCTGTAATAGGATATAGAACAATGACATCAAGTGTAACCAAGATTATGTCTTGTATAGCAGAAGCCAGTGCGACAATATAAATATCTTTTTATATAAGATATAGGCGTTACAAACTTCTTTCAAAATCGTGATTCGTCACTGTAATAAGCAGTGATTTACTCTTTCAACATTTAGTCCCATCCCTCATTCGTTCTTGTTTTGCTTTCAGTTCATTATTAATAAATAGCATTGCTTCAGGTAGAGAACCACACTTTTTTCCTCAAAAATAGAATTCTCATGTTCGAAAATCATTTATTTATTTTCACCTGGAAATCAAAATCTGATAGTTTGAATGATCTTTGCAGCAGACAACATACTGATACTAACGCTTTTAATGCTTACATGATGTACTGGAAATGATGGAAAACTCTTATAAATTCTTGTATAATAGTATTTGAAAAACCTGTAGCAGAGTAAACCCCTGAAGATATATTCATCAGTTAATAAATCATAAATGCATTGACGTCGTTTATCATCTAACTAATGCAACTTGCAGGATGAGGCTTGGGCTGCTGGTGGAAGTGGCATTCTGCTCAAAACCAATAATAGCGGCAAGACCTGGGTTCGTGACAAAGCAGCCGACGACATTGCTGCCAATCTTTATTCCGTAAAGTAAGCTCCATTCCTCATTTTCAAGAGAGAGAGAGATTAGTTACAAATTTTGATGTGGTAATTGAATGCAGGTTTATAAATGAGAAACAAGGATTTGTACTGGGGAATGATGGAGTGTTGCTCAAGTTTCTAGGATGACTTCAATGCTTATATCCTCAACTCTCAGATGAGTTCATTTTATTTCTCCCTCACTTTTTTTGGTTCTTCTTGTAGTTGTTCAATATACATACCTTCATTAAAGTGAGATATATATATGTATATGTGTGTGTCTGTATCTTTACCGAACAACTGTTTTTGGACACGTCAAATTGTCTATAGTATTATATCTCCCTCATTTTCTACGTTTATCTCTGTCTTACGTTGTAGCTGAATTACAAAAGCATGTTCATTTAATTTGAAATTTCCGACAAATATACACATATATATACTGTGCATTCTGAAATATTGTTAAAAGAATAATAATAGGCATCTATTTTGGAAAGAAATATACTAATAAGTACTCCCTTCATCCCAATTTTGATTACTCGGAGGAAAATGACACAAGTATTAAGAAAAGTGTTGTTTATTAGAATTAAAAGGTATAGAGTGAAGGTTAAATTGATTTTTCAACTTTTATTGAAAGGAGTTATTTTAAAATCAACTTTATTGAAAGGGTTAATTGAGTGACATTGAGATGTAAATAAGAGATGTTTGTAAAGGTTGATTTGAAAGTAGTGTTATTTTTATTTGCTATTTTGGGTACGGAGAAACAAAAATAAGACGTTAATTTTGAATTTTGAGCAAAAAAAGGGACAAATATAGTAATAAACATTTTTATAACGAGTGGAACATCAGTGAAAGAAAAACCTGTAGCATAGTAAACCCCTATTTTTGGAATTCTTCTTTTCTTACTGCATCATTCTTAGGGGTGAGTCGGGTGACATATCGTATCATACCGAACGTATTGTCTGTACCAAAATTTTTGGTATATTGAGTGTTGATATATCGAAAATTTGGCATATACTAAAAATTACATATTGTATTTCGTATCAAAATTTCAGTATATCATACCATATCGAAATTTTCGGTATTCACCGTGTATATCGATCTATTGATATGTAATTTTATACCGAAATATCAATATATCATGTCATACCGAAATTATTTAAAATAAAATAATGAATTACATTAGTTAATATATAATTCGCCATGGTATATACCAAAAATACTGAAATATTATCTGTAAATACCGACTTTCCAAAATTTTTATACCAATATCATACCGAAAATTCGGTATTTTTCTACACAACAACCTCAAGATACCGATATTTTTGTCTCATAAATGGGTCCATCTCATAAACAAGACTCCCTCAAATAATAAATTTAAACATAATTGTTTTATATAAGTTTTCAAAATATTTTATGGTATATAAATGAAAATAATATTACCAGTAAAAGTTAAAAGAAAAAGAAATTTTAGTATATTTTGTATTATTTTCACTGTACATCGCATGAGTAAAAATATAATAATTATATACATTCATATATCACAAATCTTTAAAATATACACAATTTAGGTTATGCACAATGAGTATTTATAGAATAATATATAATAAAAAAATCTATTTAACATAACTACATAACGATTTAAAATAATTGACATGCAAATAAAAATAATATTAAAAGAACATAATTTTCCAGTCCTTTAAATAATTTCTATTTCAATGTTGTCAAGTTCACTTTCACGAATTAATATAGTATAAGCAAAAAAGTAAATTTATATTTTGATAATACTATTATATTTTATATAATTATATATTCAAATAAATATTAAAGTAAGAAATTATTTTGAAAATTTTAAATTAAATATTAAAAGTCTATATCATATTATTATTCATGAACAATTAATTTTTTACTATTTAAATAATTCATATATAATATAAAAAATACAGTATTATTATTTAATTTTAAAGTATCAAATTTTGAAAAAATATTTAAAATATTAAATATTTAACCAAAAATATTAAAAATTAAATAATATTTTATTAAATTAAATAAGGGTTGAACCATATAAATATAAAATCTACTCTGTTCATTTTGAAAAGGAAAAAAAAAGAGCCAATCTACCAAAAAAAAAGCAGCCCACAAAAATAATAAATAAATTAAATTTAAAATCAATTAATAAAACCATAAAATAAGGAAAGGGTGAAAAGGGAAAATGAAAAATTCGGTTGGCAGAAAACACAAACCCTAATATAAAAGGCGCTGCGCGCACGCATAAGCAGTCCGTCTACTCAAAAATATCTTCTCCGCCTTAAACCCTAATTTGCTATTTAGGGTTTTGCCGGTCTCTCCTCTTTATAATCAGCACGTTGTCTCAGTAGGCCGTGCACTCTTCCGAAGCCTTTGTTGTTTGATTCTTTCTTCACATCTTTGTCATGGGTAAATCTGCAAAGAAATCTGCCACTAAGGTGAGGAAATCACTCATAGCTTTAAAGGAATTCGTTTGTTTTTGTTGGTGTTTTCGAGCGAACTCCTTTTGATTATTCGTTTTTGTTTTCTTAGGCTGATGCAGCTGCTGTTGTTGTTACTCCCGGCAAGGCGTTGAAGAAAGGTAGCTCTTTGATAGAAGTTATTGGCTTGATTAATTTTGTGTTTTGTTGTTAATTTTCCTTCTTTTGGTTTTGGTTTTGATTATTTTGTTTGTTGTTGAAATATATTCGGTGGTTTGTTTCTGTTTGGTTGTGTGTTCTTGAGTTTTCTGGTTTATTTTTCTGGATTTGATTTGACCTTTACCTTTAAGTTCTGGGTTTTTTTCCTGCTATTTTAGGGTTAATTGAAGGTTAATTCTTTTATCATTGATCTTTGGTGTAATAGGCAAGAGAGAAGCAGAGGAAGCTATTGATAACAAAGTTGTGAGTGCTAAGAAGCAGAAGGTGGAGGTAAAGAAGAGTGAGGTCAAGCCGGAGAAGAAAGTTCCCAAAAAGAAAGTTGAGAGCTCTTCGGATGACGACTCTTCTTCTGAGTCTGAGCAACTTCCCAAGGTTTTTGCTCATTGCTTGCTTCTGTTATTTGGTTGATAGTTCTCCATAATACTGATTATTTGAAGTTTGTTTTTGCCTAAATAAATTGTGTGCTCCAAATGGTTTTTCTTTGTTTTTCTTTCTCCTGAAATTCATGATTGCATTAGTTAATTCATAATTTTTTTATTTATCTTGATAATTTTTACCAGGCTAAGGCACCTCCTGCCAAGAATGGCAAGGTGGAGTCAGATTCAGATTCAGAAGATGACAGCAGTGGTTTAGAGGAAGCAAGTGCACCTAAGAAGACACCTGCAGCTGCAGCAAAGAATGGGCATGCAGCTCCCAAGAAGAAAGATGAATCAAGTGATGATTCTGATGATGAAACTAGCTCTGATGAGGATGTTGCTGCAGCAAAGAAAGCACCTGCAGCTCCAGCTAAGAAGGCCCCTGCTGCTGCCCAGAAGAAAGTATCAAGCAGCGATGATTCTGATTCTGACTCTGATGAAGATGAAGTTGTTCCAGCAAAGAAAGCTCCTGTAGCAGCAACAAAGAAGAAAGAGTCGAGCAGTGATGAATCAGACTCTGAAGAAGAAACTAGTTCTGATGAGGATGTTGCTGCAGCTAAGAAAGCTCCAGCGGCTCCCGCCAAGAATGGCCCTGCTGTGGCTGCCAAGAAGAAAGCTGAGTCAAGCAGTGAGGATGAAAGTTCTGATGAAGATGTTGCTCCTGCTAAAAGTGCACCCAAGGCTGTCATTAAGAAGAAAGATGATTCCAGTGATGAATCTGAATCGGATGATGATAGTTCAGATGAGGAAGTAAGTTCATTTTCCTGTACTTGTTTACAATAGCTGTGAATTTTGTTCTTTTCTATATTAACTTCTTTAGATAATTTTGGTTGATGATTAATTGCAGTTGGAACTTGCAAAATCACTCAGCAAAGCATAACTAACATGTTTCTTTATTCTTTTATGCTATGTTTTGCAGGAAGCTCCTAAAGCTGCTCCTGTAAAAGGCCGTCGCCAATGTAAACCAGGTACTACTGCTCACATGGATCTTTGTTGAGTTCATTCTTTTCTATAGTTTCTTAGCAAACTTCTTAATACTGCTTTGGTTTTTGATGTATTCTAAATACACTCACATATGCGTATGAAATTTACTAATTAGAGATCTTCTTAACAGGCAAAGAAGGCAGATTCTGACGACAGTGATGATGACAGTTCTGAAGAAAGTGAGGATGAAGAACCTCAGACGAAAAAACCAAAGCCCCGGTGTGTAATAAGTCGACATTCATTTCATTACATTTGGTAAAATTATATTATCCAATCAGGCACTGACAGTTTTCATATTCACAGGTTGTCGAAAAGAAAAGCAGTTCAGAGGAGTCATCTGAAGAAGAGTCATCGGAGGAGGAAGAAGATGAAAAGCCTTCTAAAATTGCAAAGAAAAATGTGAGTGCCACTGATGTGTCTGTTCTTGTGATTCATGATGGATCTGATTACCACATGCAGTACTTTGTTAGCTTTCAATTTTCATAATTGCTTTTATTTGTTACTAATCCTTTCATGATCTAAGTAAATGGCCTCTAGCTGTTCTTGTGTCATGTTCTTTCTTACACAATTTTGATTTTGTTGATCTTGACTACAGGATGGTGATGTTAAAATGACTGATGCTACTGTGAGTGATGTTTCTCTGATTTCCCTTTCGTTTGCAAATTCTAATACATTTTGATCACTTACCGATCAACATATAACAATTGATTATATGATATTCTGCAGCCCAAGACCCCTTCAACTCCCAAAGCCGCCCCCAATCCGAGGGCACTGGTGGCTCAAAAACTCTTTTGTTGGGAATCTATCCTTCAATGTGGAGCAAGCTGACGTGTGAGTCATTGGTCTTGAGCAAATCTGATTTGTAGTCTTTGGTTAATGTTCTCTTGACTCTTTGTATTATTTCAGTGAGAATTTCTTCAAATCTGCTGGAGAAGTTGTAGATGTTCGATTTGCTCTTAAAGATGGTGAGTTTAGGGGCTTTGGCCATGTTGAGTTTGCTACTGAGGAAGCTGCACAGAAGGTATTTTTCCGGCCTAAACTTCATTCATCACATTTACTTCTCTCGTATAATGATAGCCGTTTATGTGTCGTGTGTGTAAATCTGTATTTGTGATAGCATCTCCCACTGGCTTGCTGCTTTGATTGTGCTTCCTAGCTCAATTTTTCAACCTAGAAGAATATTGCTTTATCATTATCCTGTTGATGTTTTTGTCACCATGTTTTGTCTGACCTATTGTTACACTCAACTTTTTTTTTTCAACTTAAATGTTCCTTTTTTATTGCATGTTTTAAGATAAAGAGATGAATCGTGGCCATTGCAATTAGAATATATTTATATCTGGGTGTTGATTTAATATTGGTTTAAATAGCTGCTTTATGTCTAGTGTTTTTGAGTTTCTTTTCAACAAGTAAAAATGCATCTAAAGTTCTTTTAATTGATCTTCCTTCTCTGAATAATTAGGCTCTTCGGGAATTAAACGGCGAAGAATTGTTGAATCGTGCTGTGAGGCTTGACCTTGCAAGGGAAAGGGGAGCCTACACACCATTCAGTGGGTATGACTGCATTCCACTTCTGTGACTATCTGCTTATTTCAATTATTAACAGTCGCACAACTAATAAATAATATGTTTTTTTTTCCCAGTGGCAGAGAAACACAATCATTCCAGAGGGGAGGAGCTCCTCAGGGCCAAACAGTGTTTATTCGTGGATTTGACAGAAACGACGGTGAAGACCAGGTATGTTGATGGTACTCCCATAATCAATTTCTATTGGATTTTGGTATCTACATTTTGTTGACAATTTAAAGATTTGAATTACAGATTAGGAGCTCCCTTGAAGAGCATTTTGGTAGTTGTGGTGAAATCACAAGGGTTTCTATCCCGAAAGATCCAGAGGGTGGTGTTAAAGGGTTTGTTCCCTCTCTCTATCACATAACATCAAAATAGAAACTATTGTACTTCAAATCTTTACTTTTACTAATATACTTCATTGTACTTGTGTTCTCAGGATAGCTTATCTCGATTTTAAGGAGCCTGATTCCCTTTCCCGTGCTTTGGAACTAAATGGATCTGAACTTGGTGAAGCCACTTTGTATGTGGATGAGGCCAAGCCTAGGGAGCCTAGGGAGAGTGGAGGGTTTGGCGGTAGAAGCGGTGGTAGAAGTGGAGGGCGTGATTCTGGTGGCAGATTTGGTGGTGGTAGAGGCGGCGGACGTGGGAGAGGTGGTCGTTTTGGAGATAGCGGTGGTGGCAGAGGTGGTAGGGGTGGTCGATTTGGAGATGGTGGCAGAGGCGGTCGATTTGGCAACAATAGACCAAGCATGGCTACTCCGGGAACCGGTATATACCAGGAATCTTTAACTTCACTTCTACATAATACAATCATACTTTTTCAAAATATAATAATAATAATAATATCATTTATTTTAAAAAATTGGTTTTTTTTTTTTTTTTTTGTATGTGTGCAGGAAAGAAAACCAAGTTCGACGATGAGTAGTTTTGTATGCCTAAATCACTGCCTGGGCGTTTTGGTTTTGGCCAATTTTGCTTCTATCTTTATTTTTAGCATAAATATCTATTTTGGATTTATTTATGAATGTTTAAACTTGGTGAGACTTTTCTTGACAATCTATTGAGTTAATTTTTATAGTGTCGTCTCATTTATTTGTTGGGTTTGTAATGAAGTCCCTATGTCTGTTATACACATATGTAGCATGAATGCACAAATCCATCGAAATATAGGTATATGTCTGTTACACACGTGTAGCATGAATGCACAAATCCATCGAAATATAGTTTTAAATATTTGTTCACTCCTTTATTATTTACATGTTCAACCTAGCATATTGATATTTTTTTATAATTTGAGTCGCTTTTAATGAAATTTGTTCACCAATGAAATTGGTATTAATATATCTATTTGGTATTATAAAGTGAAAGAAGTTTTGCAGTTGAGTTTTGTTTAGATACTTTTGCTAGTCACTTTTATAAATGTGATATTCCATTTTAAAAAAGTTTGTATTATATTTGTTATATTATTATTTTTTTAAATGGTACTCTCCGTCTCGTAAAAGTTTTCACACTTTTTTTTTTTTGTCTGTTTCATTACAAGTTTCACATTCTTAAAATAGAAAATTTTTATAAATTTCACCCCTACAATTTTAATTAGTTTATACAAATGTTATTACTTTTTATTTTCACATACACATAATCCAATAAAGTTTTTTTACTTTATACATAAAAGTTTACAAAGTTATCTCTCAAAACTTCAATCATTATTCTTTTTCTTAAAGTGTGCCTTTATACATATTAAAACTTTTAAGGACGGAGTGAGTAATAAATAATTTTTGTTTTTATTAATTTCTCTCAAACATTATAATACTAGATGAGCTCCAGCGTATTACGCGATATTTTCGATTAAATAAACTTTCTGATATAATATATTATATATTATATATTATATATAATATTTTCAAATAATAAAATATATATTAAAATAATGTATATGTATAAAAATTATAATTATAATACTCCCTCCGTCCCAACATAATCTTCACACCCAAATAAAGAAAGTACTTTTTACACGGTTAAAAGTCAAACACTTTATCTTCTTACACTTTATTCTCTTACACTTTTTAAAAGTCAACAACCCAAAATACCCCTACAATTTATTCTCTCTCATACCACTTTATCACCAAAAAGCAACTTTTATTAATCTCCGTGCCCGGGAAAGTGTGAAGATTATCCCGGGACGGAGGGAGTATTAAATTTAAATAATGGTAATATTAATTGTTTGACAATTCATGTTAGGGATTAGAATTATTATAATTATGTGAAAAAATTTACTATAAGATTTGTTTCAAATTTATTTTACAATTAATAAAAAAAGGAGACGATTAATATAATTTTTTTATATAATTGATGCATAAATATTCTTGCGAATAATATATGTATATCGTATATTTACAATAAATATCATATATAATTATATTAAGTTTTTTTAATAAAAGTTGATACAACCACAATTTTTCTTACATACATTTATAGGCTTAAGTTAAATATAATTTTATATTTAAAAATTGTCATATGGTAACATTTTTTAGATATAAAATAGATATTAAAATATTTAAAGATTTATATATTAAATTATTTATTAAAAAATATACATATTGTGCAAGATGTCTAAGGTTCAAACCTCCTTAGAAATATATTTTTTAATTAATTTCTATATTAAAATGCCACATAGATGCCATATATTAATTATAAATCAATAGGAAAATGACACATATATTATTAACATATATATGCATTTAATAAGAATGTGATACCTCATCCAAATTAATCTCATGACGACACCTAAGCAAAAACAAACTCCCTATTAGTAATATAGGGATTATATCGTATGTCACTATTTTTCGACACTAATCTAATTTAATACTATTAAATTATTCTCTTATTAAAGTTGAAAAAACTATTCTATTTTACTAAAAAAATTATATTATTAAACAATTCTTACATTAAAACTTGTGTCAAACATAAATGTCATACCGAATTAGGGATAGAGGTGTGGTATTTAATTTGTTGTCTAGTCAATTTCTAAATATGTTTTTTTAATCGGGATTAGTCCTATGAACAATCATAAGTGGAGGAGTATATTTATTTTGTGCACTATACATTACTATACAATAATAGTATTAGTTTTTTTTTTTATAAGTAATAACACTAATTTTTACAATAATAATAGTAATTTCTATACAATAATATTAGTTTTTTTATAAGTAAAAATACTAGTTTTTACAATAATAATAAAAATTTTATAATTTTTAGTAGTGTACGATGTACTGAGTGTATATACTATATTGTCTAGTAATCAATTTTTTTCCTTAGTATTTGGATTTGTTTCCTTTTTTAACGGTTAAATGGTGACTTGAATCATGGCACCTTTTGATCGTAGGTAGGATTTGTTGTCCGTTCTAAATTTCAAAGTCTCATTATCTTAATTAAATAACACTATATGTATTAATTATTAATCAAATAAGAATGCAGAGTTTAACTTTATCAATAACGTTTAACATTCGAGATTTGTCACAATGGTATAATAGAAATTGAACATTCGATTTGATTTGTCATTTTTTGAGATCTATTGAAATTTAACCAGCCACCAGCCCTAAGATAACTCTCATCTTTTGGATCACACTTTTTTAAATGCATATTTTCTTTTAGATCAAATAATATAAATAATATCATTATAATCATTTACTTAAATCTTATTATACTCACTTTATATTGTTCGAAAAATTAGAATCATTTTTGTTTTATTCGTTTCCAAAGGAAATAATCTCTTACACTCATCTTTCTATAAATATATAGAATATGATTTCAATAAGTCAAAACCTATATTTTCAATTTCCAACTCTATGTAATATACTATTAAAAGAGTCAATTTTTGTTTTTCTTCTCTATCATTAAGTTTTTACAATTATGTATAACATGCTATTTTGTCAAATTAGTTGTGACAAACTAGTTGGTAACGAGTGAACAATTTTAATATGATATTAATTTATAATTAATATTTTTAGTGAAATAACTAATATTTTTTAATTAATATTTTTTAATAAAATAATTATTATTATTTAAAACTAATATTTTATAATAAAATAAATAATATCCTTTAGTGAAATAATTAATACTTTTAAAATAAGTTTCACGGTAAAACTTGTTCATATATAAAATTTTAGGACAAACATTCATATAATATATTTTATGGATCTAGAATTCGTAAAATTATTCATATAAAGAAATCTGCGGATCTTAAGCGGGTCGGATCAGTCGGATAGATTTTGTGTAAAAAAACTCGCACAAAGGCAAAAGTAAAATCTCGCTTTTAGGTTGTGTTATTATAAAGTCAAGCATGTGTTCTTGTAAAAACAAGTAACATATTTGTCAAAAAACTCGCCCAAAGGCAAAAAAAAAAAAAAATTCACTCTCGTGTTGTGTTACTATAAAGTCAAACATATTACTATAAGAAACATATATTTGTCAAAAACTCGCACAAAATTAAAAATACAAAGTCACTTGTAGATTTTGTTACTATAAGGACAAATATGTGTTAATATAAGTAGGGATGAGAAAATGATCGATCCGTTCAATTGAAAAATATGGTAAGTGCGCCGCGTGCGGGTTAGGTCGGGCATAGCTATGTGTTTTGCCTCGTCTTGACCCGTCCAACCCCACACATATATATTATATATATTTAATAATATATGTAATATTATTTGACAAAAATTTACATAATTAAATTGGAAAATTTATTTTTTTAAAAAATGGGCGGGCGGGGAGGATGGGGCGGTATGCGGAGCGAGCCTAGGTATTTAGATACCCGCCACTGCCCCATTGCCATTTCTAAATATAAGAACAAGTAATATATATTTGTCTTTATAAAAATAATTGATATTCGTCTTTGTAATAATGTATTGAAAAATGTACTACTATATGAACACAAATGTTTTATTATATGAAGAAATATGTGTTACTTTTTTTTGATCGGGCAAAGGGATATGTGTTACTAAATGAACAAAACAAGTACAAGCGCGTAAAAAAATCCTTAGATTTAAAGAGAGGAAGAACAAAATAAAAAACACATAGTTGTCCGTACATAAACATATATTTATCCTTATAGCAACATATGAACAAATATTTTATTTTTTTAAGGATTGATAACACATACTTGCCCTTTCGTAGCACATACTTACTCTTATAGTAACACAACCTATAAATTTGAGTTTTAATTTTAGATAAAAGTTAATGTGTTCAAACAAATTGTACATGATGTTCCAATATATTAAAATTAAATAGATTCATGTATATATAATTAAATGTATTCATGTACATTACAACAAATTAAATATATTAATGTAGCTATAAATACACCAAAACTTTTGAATATAAGGATAAAGTATTTTTAATCACTTAACTTGTCTCAATTTTGATTTCATTACCTTTATCTTTTTTATTTTGAAATTAGTTCTCTAATTACACACATATATATACTTTTTAATATTAGACGTCCCATAGATAATCATTAGATTACAGATTATGTGACATTTTCCACTAATCTGATTTAAAAATGTAAATTAAATCTAAAATTTAGAAAAAATATCTTAAAAAACAATTCAAGAAGTTTTTAAAATATTAACATTCCAAATATTAATTTAAAGAGGTTTTAATGTATTCAAGTACTAAGAGAACATAGGTAATTAATTTATATTCTACTGGAATTGGATATAAAATAGGAAAATCACCATCCTGCTCCAGAAAAAGATATAACTAGAATTTCTTAAAAAGTCATATTAACATTTAATAATTTAAATATGTATACTAATAATAAATGATTTTTGCAAAATATGCCAGTATTATTTTCGTTAAATCAATTCATTATTGGCTAAATACAGCTAGCAGTAACCAAATTTGAAGGACTACCTGAAATAAAACTGATGCATTAATTATTTTCACATTTGCTTTTTTTTTTTTTTTTTATGTTCAAAGATTATTTTTACACATCAAACTAGAAATTTTTTCATAAAATAAATGATATTTTGTACTTTTCAATGTTAAGTAATTTTACTTTTTCAATGTTACCTCTAAAATCATTAAAGTACTTAGTCAAATGTATTCTTTTAATAAGATAAATAAATATTTATTAATTAATTTTATAGTAATAGACCAATTATTTACTAATAATTATATACATATTTCCAAAATAATATATACTATTTAATAGGAGGAGTAATATTAAGGTCTTAATTAGTAATTAATGAGAATCAATTATTGACTTAAAAATTGTTCAAGTTTCAATATCTTCTCAACCCCAATTATATGTTTCAATTGATTTATGATAAAAAATTATATGAGACATAGTCATGTGTAAAATAAATCATATTTATTGGGGCAAGTTACTTTTTAATAAATTGTTATCACTTTTATATTAATTTGTATCACTTTTTTAAAAATTGATAATAATTTATTAAAAAGTGACTCGATCTCATGCATGAGACAGTCTCATACAAGTTTTTGCCTAAAATTAAATATTGATTCATGAACCATGTTTATATAAAACTTGCTTCTAACTTTTTTCTAATTTCGTTTTATTTTTTTATGAGCTTGCTACTATTATTACTTATTTTTGCATAATAAATTGACGTTTTCTCAAAATAAAAAAGAATCCTATAAAATCTAGTAACTTGATATTGTAAGTAATTACTAGTAATTATTATTAATGATCAACAATAGTTAATGAATTTATATTGATATAATAATCTTAATTATTTCTAAACACAAACTTAAGATTTTAAAGTGTTTATATTGCAAAATCTACGTAATCTATTTCAAGTGGGTGCTCTAATTTTTATTTCATTTTAAAAATCATATTTTCTCATTAAAGTGATTAATATCTTAATAAAATTCTATTAAAATTTTATAATAAGAGAGCTACTCATTAATATCAGTCAATTATAATTAATATATAATAATATTTTATTTAACAATCAAATGTATGTAATACTAATAAAATAAAAATATATCAATAATTGAATTGAATTAAATTAATATTTGAAGAGCTAGTAGAATAATATATGCATGTAACCCATTAAAAAAAGAACATAAGTAATATATAACATGTGGATGCGTAAGTTAGTCTTATATGCTACCGTTAAGTGTAAATAATTGATAATATTTAAAAATATATTTAAATTAAACAATGTATTTGAGGTAAAAAAAAAAAGTTACCCAAAGAATTCATATGCATGTAGATGCATAATACCTTCTTCAAATAACAGACAAGGTTGTGTATATATCGGATATATCGTGCAATTTAAGTATAATTTTACACTATTTTTATTATAAATAATTTAATACAACAACTGCAATTATCTTATAAAAACAATCAATACTATTTCAGAAAAAATGTATAATTGCTTCCTTTAAAAAAATAATCATATCAATTTGGTAATTATATAAAATTGATTAAATCTTATCTTAAAGATAATCCTCTGTTCTCTATCAATTTCGTTAGACGTAATGCCAACGATCGAGTATGGCACGTATATAAATTTGTGTCTATTAGTGAGAATGTGTGATCAATTATGATTCCAATATTGTTACACATTTTTTTTTTTGCTAAGAATTTTTGGTTCTACGAGAGCCTTTATATTTGAATTGACCTTCAATTTTTGTAGATGGTCTTCTCGATTTGAGCGTTGTTTCTTACGATAATTAAAAAGTTTTTTTAAAAGACAGAAGCAAATATGAGAGGACTAAATGAGACCGTGTGTATTACGCGCAATGTTCAAATTTAATTTTGAAAATATAATTATTACATATGTATATATTTTTTCATCAAATAATAATATGATCTCTCCGTCCCGGTGAGTGTTCCATTTTTGCACTTTGGTCTGTCTCAATTAAAGTATCTCATTTTTCTTTTTTTGGAATATCCCACCAATATATTTATCCTTATACTCTATTCATATTTTCCGATTTCACTCGATTATTGTATTAGATACATCTTTTATAAATATGCATGACATTATTTTACTATTTTATTATTCTACTACATTTCTTAAATATTGTGTCAAAAGATAAAAAGACACATTCGGTGGGACGGAGAGAGTTAATTAATATAATCAATATATTAAAACAATATGCTCCCTCCATCCCATATTAAGAAAATAAAATAATGAATAGGTATTTGAAGGGTAATAATTTTTCAAAATATATAAAAATTTATAAATTATTATAGTGATAACCATTATGGTTATTATGGTGCAAGTTCGATTCTCAATTAATATTTTTACAAACTTAATTAATTTGTAATTGCTACATATACATCAACATAAATAAATGAAATAATAGGAAAATAAAAATTACTCAGATGACACATAAGATTTTATTTAAGGAATATTTTTACAAACTTAATTAATTTACATATACACCAACATAAATAAAATAATAGAAAAACAAAAATTATTCAGATGACACATAATACTTATTGAAAAATTGACATTTATACGAAATTCATAAATAATAGGAAAACAAAAATTGTTCAAATGACACATAAAATTGTATTTAAGAAAAATAATTATTTAAAAAGTGACATACTCCATATCTTAAATTTATTGAAAAATTGACACATATTCAAAACTTATATATGAGTAACACCTCATCTCAATCAAACTCCATGACAGCATAATAGGGATATGGATAGGGTCCATAGGAATAGGGATCTCATGAATTCGAAAAAAATATATATTGGTGAATATATTTTGTGATATATATAAATCTATTTGGATTTTTTTTTTGAAAAATCTATTTGGAATTTAGATAATTATTAGTGTGTTAGTCATCAAATTAAAGAGTTACCAAAATTTAATTAATTTGACTGTCAAACAAAATATTTAATTTTTAATTTGACTTTAGAAAGAGACCGAGTAATGTCAATTGTCGAAGGACTAGAGGAATTGACGGAGGCGCATCATCTCTCTCTCTCTCTCTCTCTCTCTCTCTCTCTCTCTCTCTCTCTCTCTCTCTCTCCTCTCTCTCTCACTACAATGTACTCTTCTCTCTCCGTCTATATATACACACACTGACTGTAAGCATCGACTCGCACAATTTCTCTCTTTCTTTCGTCGAGAAGCGACTCTACTCTCGCATCAAGGTTTCTTTCTCTTTTCCCGGAGAAAGAATCAGGGAGTGTTGGAGGAGGAGAACATATACAGATAATGGATGAAAAGATGGAAGGCGGCGAGGATGGGGTGGCGTTGGAGAAGGCGTTTGAGAACACGGAGGTGCCGTCGTGGAAGAATCAGATCACCGTCAGATCGATGGTGACTTGTTTTGTGCTGAGTTTCGTGTTTAATGTGATTGTGTGCAAATTGAATCTGACAACCGGTGTGATTCCGTCGTTGAACGTAGCGGCGGGGCTCCTTGGGTTCGCCATGGTTAAAGCTTGGACTGCCGTAGTCCAAAAGTGTGGCCTTCTCAGACAGCCTTTCACCAGGCAAGAGAATACTGTCATTCAGACCTGTATCGTTGCTTCATCTGGCATTGCTTTCAGCAGTACGTACTCTCTCTCTCTCTCTCTCTCTCTCTCTCCACTTTCCAGATCTTTGGGTTTATTGAAATTTATATATGTTGATTTTGCTCAATTTTCATGAATCGTATATCTAATCGACTGTATATGTTTCGAGTGGATTGTACGTGTATTGATATTAATGAAGATTCATTCATCAAACCACATCAATTCGTCTCCTCCACTTTTCGTATTCAATTTGATTTTGATTAAGCCAGATCCCTGTTTGATTGGTAGCTGCAAAGTTTGTTATTCATTGTTTTTTTAGTGAAAATGGTTATGGATTAACATCAGCACAAATTTCTGTTTTCCTCCATAATACTCGGAATGGCAATTTAAATTGGACCCGTGGGGACCATTCCCACACGAGACAGATTTGCCCCTACCCCACCCCATCCCCACCCCTACCTTTATCGGCTCGTGATATACTTAGAAATTAAATTAATACTATAAAAAGTCACCTATGCAAATAAATAAATATATAAAAAGTCAATTCAATAAATTAATATAAATACGACAATTTGTATCTTTTTTGAAATGAAGTCAATTTGTATTTAATCATGTATAACACGTGTACGAAAATGTGTATATATACATATATATATACGTAAAACGTGTGTGAAGCTATGAAAATGTTATATTCATTATATGTAATAAGAACAAATGTAATACTACTGTCACGCCTTGCCCTGCCTCAATTGAACAAGCAGTGATGTTTTTAATAATCCATTAACATAATGTGATGCATGGATTTTAAATAAAACTAACCAAGTTCTGTTAGCTAATTAATTCATGTCTATAAAAAAATTCAGGTGGGACAGGTAGTTATCTTCTGGGTATGAGTCCAACAATTGCAGCTCAAGCTGATGGTGGAAATAGTCCAGTAAATGTGAAGCAACTCCAACTTGGATGGATGATGGCATTCCTCTTTACTGTCAGCTTCGTTGGTCTATTCTCCATTGTTCCCCTAAGAAAGGTCTCTAATTAACGCTAGTATACCCCAGTCTTTCGATTCCTCGTTCCACTTTTCATATTTCACTTGGTATTCTACTTTAATGGATTATTAATATATGTTAATGTAGTGTATGCTATTCATTGATTATTTTTAACGTGCCATACCAAATATGCAATATATAATTTCATTTGCTCTCTTTGCAGTTACTTTCATCAAATCTTTATCACTATTTTCTTATAAATGCTTGTTTTTATTTTTTCTTCAGGTGATGATCTTGAAGTATAAATTGACATTTCCAAGTGGGACTGCAACTGCTTACCTTATCAACAGCTTTCATACTCCAAAGGGAGCCAAGCTAGCAAAGTATGTATATATATATATGTATATATATTTAAACATTTGTTGCCATATTTATGATTGTAATGAATTATTTGGATGTAGGAAGCAAGTTTGGGTACTTTTCAAATCGTTTGTTGGGAGCTTTTCGTGGGCTTGTTTCCAGTGGTTCTTCGCTGCTGCTGATGATTGTGGGTTTAACAAATTCCCTACATTTGGTCTCCAAGCCCTCAACAAGAGGTTAGACCTGTGATTGTGTTTTAAACAGATTATGTGCCTGAAATCAAATTCTAATGTTTGTTTGAAAATGTAGGTTCTATTTTGATTTCTCAGCTACGTACGTTGGTATTGGGATGATATGTCCTTACATGGTTAACATATCAAATTCTAATGTTTGTTTGAAAATGTAGGTTCTATTTTGATTTCTCACCTACGTACGTTGGTGTTGGGATGATATGTCCTTACATGATTAACATATCACTACTCATCGGTGCCATCTTTTCTTGGGGTATCTTATGGCCTTACATTGAGTCCAAGAAAGGCGATTGGTACGACGCTAAGCTATCTCCAACCAGTCTTCATGGAATCCAAGGATACAGGGTATGTATTATGACACCTGGAATTGATTTAGCATCCTCTGGATGTTGAAATTTTTCATGTGTAAAACTTTTACGCATCAATTGCATTGTGTCATTGTTGCAATTTTGATCAAAGCTTGATTCATTCTAAGAAAACAGAAATGTACAATGAGAAAAAAATTTATACCAAGAAAATTATTATATTGTAGCATTATCACATTTTCAATATACGACATATATTTTTCATCATATGAACTGATTGAGTTTTTTTAGTTAAAATTGGGTCAAAATTGCATCTGCTGCTGCACAGTGCTTTGAAATGTTACTCCTTTTATTTATATGTAGATTTTTTTTATTGACCTTTAGTTTATAAGGATTGGTCCCCTTAAAATTGAAACTATACACTATATTATAGTTTGAAAATTTTCGACCCATTTGAAGTAAAATTCTAAATCTTATCTGCCCCATAAACTGTTTCTAATGATGTGACTTTTATCTTGCAGGTGTTTCTGGCTGTTGCAATGATGTTGGGTGATGGTCTGTACCACGTGGTGTACATGATCATATTCACAATACTCAGTTTTATCACACACAAGAGTCAGGTAAACGAGGTCACAGATGAGCAGGAGATTGCTGGCTATGATGACAAAAAGCGAAAGGAGTACTTCTTAAAAGACCAAATTCCGACCACTGTCGCTGTCGGCGGCTACATCGTCCTCGCCTGCATCTCCACCGGCGTCGTCCCCACCATCTTCCCCCAGCTCAAATGGTACCACATCCTAGTCGCCTATCTCGTTGCTCCAGTTCTGGCCTTCTGCAATTCCTATGGTTGTGGCCTCACTGACTGGTCACTGGCCTCCAACTACGGCAAAATCGCCATCCTCGTCTTCAGCTCATGGGTCGGGTTAGACCACGGCGGGGTGCTAGCCGGGCTAGCCTCGTGTGGGGTCATGATGAGCATCGTCTCCACCGCTTCTGACCTTATGCAGGACTTCAAAACGGGCTACTTGACCCTGTCCTCACCCCCGATCCATGTTCTTGAGCCAGGTTGATAAGAGATAAATAAATTAGTACTCCATTTTTACTTAATTCACAAGTTCAAATTTTAAACTTTGAATTGAATTATTTGTACTTGTATATAAGTACTCCATTGTATATTAAGTTGAGTAAAATCTTTGTTTACACAGGTGATAGGGACAGCCTTTGGGTGTCTCCAGACGCCTCTTGTCTTCTGGTTCTTCTACAAGGCGTACACTGTGGGTGACCCCCACGGGTCGTACCCTGCTCCCTACGCGCAGATGTTCCGAGGAATAGCGCTTTTGGGAGTTGAGGGCTTCTCATCTCTGCCCAACAATTGCGTGACTCTAGTGATCGTCTTCTTCTTCGGTGCTGTGGCTATTAACTTGATGACGGAGTTGTTGAAGAGGTATGAGACTAAGTACAGGCTGTACCGATTTGTGCCTAGTCCTATGTGCATGGCGATTCCCTTCTATCTTGGTGGCTACTTCGCCATTGATATGTGCGTCGGGAGCTTGATATTGTTCGTCTGGCAGAAGATGAACAAGACGAGCGCCTCACAGATGGCGCCCGCGATGGCATCGGGCCTCATTTGTGGGGATTCCTTGTGGGGAATCCCTGCTGCTGTGTTGTCTTTGGCTGGTGTTACTCCTCCCATTTGCATGAAGTTCTTGTCTGCTGCAGCAAACAAAAAGGTTGATGGTTTCCTCGGCGGAGAGTAATTCATCTGTCCACCCATCCACCCATCATCTTACCGATCAGATTTAAGTGGTGTTTGCAAATTCTACTAAAATAATAGAGAATTACTTATTTTCAAAAGCTTACTTAATCATAATGTCTGAAAATAAGTGATTTTCAAAGCTATTAATAGAGTTGGTAAACATACTCTTGGAATTGGGATTGGGTATTGTGCATGTGTACATAGGATCTTTTCATTCTATTGCTTTAGATATGGATCTTCATTCTCAGGACCTAAGGTAGAGGGAAATTGTGCTGATTTTCTTTTAATTTTTTAGGATTTTATTTTTATTTTTATTATGGCAATATGTGTCAATTGGAAAAATCATTATATTGAAGCCTTTTCTTATTATTGCCTTGTATATATGGATCATCAACTCCAAGTGTAGAGGTAGAGAGGCAAGTAACTTATTTTCTTGTCTTTTATTTTTAGGATACCTTTTATTTATATATGATTAGGGTTCCTGAATGTTCAAGGCAATTTAATAGCATTAGGGTTCTCGAATGTTCAAGGCAATCAGATTTAAAATTTATTACAATTATATGCCGCCATGAATCGCACATTGTTCTTGCAACTTCTATTTCTAATTTGGTTTGAATTGTATATTGTTTTTGTTTGGTTTTTCTATACATTGAGTTCTTCCTTGCACAACTCCACAGAATAACGATTTTATTTAAAAACTAAAAATAAAATTGTGTCATTTAAACAACTTGAATGTTTAAATTATGCAACAATCCGTTTCTTAAAATCCATGGCCCTTTTTTTTCAAAATAAATGAGATATATTTTTATTATTTTCAATATTCTTATTTATATCTTTAAGAAAATATTTTTTCTAATTATTTATTATTTTGTATTAATTTAAAAAATTCAATATTATATTTCAATTTTATCTCTCTATTTTTATGTGATACTCCCTCTGTCTCAATAAAAATTTCCTATTACTTTTGAGAAACTTTAATGGAAACAAATCAAAATAAAAAATGTGACACTATCACATAAACGTAAAGAATAGAATAGAATTATTTAATAAACTAGTTTATAGGGGTGTGGCAAAAAATAGGACATATTTTTTCGAAAATTAACTTTTAAATTGCATTAATTTGAGTCAATTTAATCCAGTTTGGGTTAAAATTTCACATGTTAGCATGAATTACGGGCAAATTTTGCAAATTATACTATCAAAATTAATCTTAAAGTATTTAAAAAATAGTGTCTTTCACCAGCACCGTAGTCAGTTAAAACATCAATTCTTGGTTATCCAGCCTGGAATACCACTGTAGAGAAAATTCTTTTCCTGTACACATCCATTCTAACACATTCACATTGGATATTGGTCATGCTATAAATATTAGATATGTTATTTCAATTAAACTTTATTATGTAATGTAATTTAAATTGACAATGTGACATTTATTTTAAATTAAATTCACTATTATAACATCTGTATTGGACATATAAAATTTGAATTGATATTTTATTTCTTAATTAGATTAAATTATTGAATACATCTAAGTTTTGGTAGAGAGAAAATGGGATTACATACATTTAATTTATAATTATTAAAATTTATATTTTTTTAGTGTTAAATATGAAAAAATATAAATAAAAATTTATTTTGACGAATCGCAAAAAATTAGTATCCCCACATCTATATTGTATTGCTCCCCACGCTGACCGTGCAACTAAGATGTACTCTGTACTCTTAAAACAAAATCACTTTTAAAGCATATTCTTAATTTTTTAAAAATTTATTTTGCTTTCTAAATTATTTATTAATATCAATAATATATTTTTTAATATTAAAAATGAGTTAATAACAATTTTAATTATCAATAATTTTTATTAAAATCAAACACTTTCTATGGTAATGATAGTCATACCTACATATAAACCAAACAACTCAACAATAACTAACATACCCATTACCATTCCTCACTACTTTCAATAAACCAAGCACACCCTCAATCTTGATAAACAAACATTCAAGTACTCTAATCTGCCTTCTAACCTCATATGTGTGTATTAAAAGGACAGAAGGGTCACGACGAAAGCATACCGTTTTAAAAGAAAGAAGCAGAGACAAACAGAATGGACCTTTGTAATCAACTTGTTCAATTTTCTATAACTTTTTTTTCTTGTGCAGGCCATTTTATAATCTAGCTCTTTGAACTTATCAACATTTTCAACTAGGTGATCAAGACAGGGAAAGCTACTGCAATTAACAAGATTGTGTGTCTACATCATTTCAGAAACCTATTGCCTTGCATAGTTAAGAGAATCAGTAATTTAACACAACTCTTGAGTTATGCTGTCCGGAGAAAGGGGGATGATTGACTCACGTTTTTAAGGTTTTGAGGACTGAGGAAGATACAACTTTATGTCCCCAACTACACCTACTATGGCTCAGTCAACTTACATATCTCCTCCTTCACAGCAACCGATCACAATGCACACATAACCACCCTAAAGACAAAAAGAATTTACATGTTAATGGGACAATGAAATAAAAATCTAAGCAATATTAAAAACTCTTCTAAATAATTTACCATGTTGGCCATCCAAAGAAAGGCTCAAACGTTTGATACTATAAAATTATATGCCACAAAAAGAAATAAAAGAAGAAAGAAACGACAAATTCACCCCTCCATCCTAGCCACCAACAAAAAGGAAACAGAAAAGAGCAGATCTTTTTCAAGTTTCAAAAGTTGTCTAAGTTATTAATCATAGGCATACATGCTATTTTCACTTCAAAATATGTTTCTCATTCCAACGTGGTAATATCATTGTCCCCGTAAACTAAAAAACAAGTTTCCATAAGTATAAATCTCCCTTGTAAAGTAAAAAGGATACACTTTGTTTTTGTTACCTCTTTAAATCTGATAATATTGGGGTGCTTGAGGAGAATTTGTGGTTCATGATTTCCCTCTGCACGTGCTCATCAATTTATAAAACAAAAACCCATCAACAAAAACATCATTTTAAAGAATTAAAAAGAATTCTTGGCAAGAAAATATTATTGTAAGTAAACGTTCAAAATTGTTGTACATGAGAATCTACTACAACTCCGGTTTTCTCAAAACATAGTAATTTGACATTAAAAGATTTTGAAAGTATAATAGTTATGTTGCTTCAAGTAAAAATTATTGAAAACTAATCAAACAAAATACTACAAAAACTAAATCGGGATAAGAAAAAAATTGCATTAGGCGTGAGCAGTCAATTAAAAATCCAAGCATAAATCAAGAAAACTCACATCACATTAGTTTCAAGAAAAAACCTCATACTCAATTTATAAATTACAAATAGAGATGGTAAACAATGGGCAAGAAATGACATTGAACAATAAAAATCTACCTCAGCTCAACCGTAGGCGCCACTTTAACAAATTGGGCTTGGTATTGCGATCGCGAATCGTTGGCTAGAATGATTCCAGCTGCGACGTCGATACCCTAATATCGTCAATTGCAACAGCTCTTTTGTCACAACTTTTCGATCCAAATGGAAAAGCAAAAACCAATCATAGAGGGCTCTCGTGGGGCGGTTGTGCATATGATGGCATAGCGAGGGGTGTGTATATGAGGCGGTGCGTCCTAGAGCATCGAGAGAAGAGAGGCGGAGATACAAATCGGAAAATGCGAGGAATGCAAAAGTGGATACCGAATTAATCACAAATCAATCTATATTTTGAATCAATCATACGTGATGAATGGCGGTCGATGTGCGAGAGAATGATACCGCGCAAAATCAGACAATCGTAGGGGTGGGCATATGAGACGGTGCAGCTTGGAAACAAATTAGAAACATGAGGAGTGGAAATTGATTAGAAACGCGAGAAATGAAAAAAAAAAATAGCAAGGAATAATATTGTCGAGAAAAAAATATAATAGGGGTAGGAAGGTCCAAAATGATTTACATCTTCAAGTCGCTTTTATATATATTATAAAATTATAGATTATAGATAATTATGGTACATTATTATACAAAAGGAAGGGGGCATTGAACCGTAAACCGACATTTCTACAAAAGAAAAGGGGCATTGAACCGTAAACCGACACTCCCACAAAGGGAAAGGGGTATTGAACCGTAAACCGACATTCCCACAAAGGGAAAGGGGCATTGAACCGTAAACCGACATTCCCACAAAGGGAAAGGGGCATTGAACCGTAAACCGACATTTCCACGAAGGAAAAGGTGCATTGAATCGTAAACCGACATTTCCACAAAGGGAAAGGGGCATTGAACCGTAAACCGACACTCCCACAAAGGGAAAGGGGCATTGAACCGTAAACCGACATTCCCACAAAGGGAAAGGGACATTAAACCGTAAACCGAGCATTCCCAAAAAAAAAAAAGGGGAATTGAACCGTAAACCGACATACCCACAAAGGGAAAGGTGCATTGAATCGTAAACCGACATTCCCACAAAGGGAAAGCTGCATTGAACCGTAAACCGACATTCCCACAAATGGAAAGCTGCATTGAACCGTAAACCGACACTCCCACAAAGGGAAAGGGGCATTGAGCACGTAAACCGACACTCCCACAAAGGGAGGGAAAGGGACATTGAACCGTAAACCGACATTCCCACAAAGAAAAAGGGGCATTGAACCGTAAACCGACATACCCACAAAGGGAAAGGTGCATTGAATCGTAAACCAACATTCCCACAAAGGGAAAAGCTGCATTAAACCGTAAACCGACATTACCACAAAGGAAAAGTGACATTAAACCGTAAATCAACATTCCCACAAAGGGTAAAGGACATTGAAATGTAAACCGACATTCCTACAAAGGGAAAGCTGCATTGAACCGTAAACCGACATTCCCACAAAGGGAAAGCTGCATTGAACCGTAAACCGACAATCCCACAAAGGGAAAGGGGCATTGAACCGTAAACCGACACTCCACAAAGGGAAAGGGGCATTGAGTCGTAAAATGACATTCCCCACAAAGGGAAAGGGACATTGAATCGTAAACCGATATTCCCACAAAGAAAAAGGGGCATTGAACCGTAAACCGACATTCTCACAAAGGGAAAGATGCATTGAACCGTAAACCAACATTCCCACGAAGGGAAAGCTGCATTAAACCGTAAACCGACATTCCCACAAAGGGAAAGGGGAATTAATCAGAAACCGACTTTCCCACAAAGGGAAAGAGACATTGAATCATAAACCGACATACCCACAAAGGGAAAAGGGCATTGAATCGTAAAACGACATTCCCACAAAGGGAAGGGGGCATTGAACCGTAATCCGACATTCCCACAAAGGGAAAGGGAAATTAACCGTAAACCGACTTTCCCACAAAGGGAAAGGGGAATTAACCGTGAACCGACTTTTCCACAAAGGGAAAGGGGCATTGAACCGTAAACCGACATTCCCACAAAGGGAAAGGGCGGTGAACCATAAACCGACATTCCCACAAAAAATAGTGGCATTGAATCGTAAACCGACATTCCCACAAAGGAAAAGGAGAATTAACCGTAAACCGACTTTCCCACAAAGGAAAAGGGGCATTGAATCGTAAACCGACATTCCCACAAAGGAAAAGGGGCATTGAATCGTAAACCGACTTTCCCACAAAGGGAAAAGGACATTGAACCGTAAACCGACATTCCCACAAAGGGAAAGGGACATTGAACCGTAAACCGACATTCCCACAAAGGGATTGGGTCATTGAAATGTAAACCGACATTCCTACAAAGGAAAAGGGGCACTGAACCGTAAACCGACATTTCTACGAAGGAAAAGGTGCATTGAACCGTAAACCGACATTCCTACAAAGGGAAAGCTGCATTGAACCGTAAACCGACATTCCCACAAAGAGAAATTGGCATTGACCCGTAAACCGACATTACCACAAAGGAAAAAGGACATTGAACTGTAAACCGACATTTCCACAAAAGGAAAGGGTCATTGAACCGTAAACCGACATTCCCACAAAAGGAAGGGGGCATTGAACCGTAAACCGACATTCCTACGAAGGGAAAGGGGCATTGAATTGTAAACCGACATTCCCACAAAGGGAAAGGGGCATTGAACCGTAAGCCGATATTCCCACCGTAAACCGACATTCCAACAAAAGAAAAGGGGCATTGAACCGTAAACTGACATTCCCACAAAGGGAAAGGGGCATTATACCGTAAACCGACATTCCCACAAAGGAAAAGGGAAAGTGAACCGTAAACCGACATTCCCACAAAAAATAGTGGCATTGAATCGTAAACCGACATTTCCACAAAGGAAAAGGGACATTAAATCGTAAGTGACAATTCCACAAATGGAAAGGTGTATTGAACCGTAAACCGACATTCCCACAAAGGAAAAGAGGCATTGAACCGTAAACCGACTTTCCCACAAAGGGAAAGGGGCATTGAACCGTAAGCCGATATTCCCACCGTAAACCGACATTCCCACAAAAGAAAAGGGGCATTGAACCGTAAACCGACATTCCCACAAAGGGAAAGGGGCATTATACCGTAAACCGACATTCCCACAAAGAAAAAGGGATATTGAACCGTAAACCGACATTTCCACAATATGAAAGGTGAAATAAACAAGAAACCGACATTCCCACAAAGGGAAAGGGGAATTAACCGTAAACCGACTTTCCCACAAAGAGAAAGGGGCATTGAATCGTAAACCGACATTCCCACAAAGAGAAAGGGGCATTGAATCGTAAACCGACATTCTCACAAAGGAAAGGGGCATTAAACCGTAAACCGACTTTCCCACAAAAGAAAAGTGGTATTGAACCGTAAACCGACATTCTCACAAAGGCAAAGAGATATTGAACCGTAAACTGACATTCCCACAAAGGAAAAGGGGCATTGAATCGTCAACCGACATTCCCACAAAGGAAAAGGGGTATTGAACCGTAAACCGAGCATTCCCACAAAGGAAAAGGTGCATTGAACCGTAAACCGACATTCCCACAAAGGGAAAGCTGCATTGAATCGTAAACCAACATTCCCACAAAGGAAAAGGGGAATTAATCAGAAACCGGCTTTTCCACATAGGAAAAGGGGCATTGAATCGTAAACTGACTTTCCCACAAAGGGAAAGGGGCATTGAACCGTAAACCGAATTTCCCACAAAGGAAAAGTGTCATTGAACCGTAAATCGACATTCCCACAAAAGAAAGGGACATTGAACCGTAAACCGACATTCCCACAAAGGAAAAGAGGCATTGAATCGTAAACCGACATTCCCACAAAGAAAAAGGGGCATTGAATCGTAAACCTACTTTTCCACAAAGGAAAAGGTGCATTGAACCGTAAACCGACATTCCCACAAAGGGAAAGGGGCATTGAACCGTAAACCGACATTCCCACAAAGGGAAAGGGGCATTGAACCGTAAACCGGCATTCCCACAAAGGGAAAGGGGCATTGAACCGTAAACCGGCATTCCCACAAAGGTAAAGGGGCATTGAGCCGTAAACCGACATTCCCACAAAGGGAAAGGTGGATTAAACCGTAAACCGACATTCCCACAAAGGAAAAGAGGCATTGAACCGTAAGCCGATATTCCCACCGTAAACCGACATAAACCGACATTCCCACAAAGGGAAAGGGGCATTGAACCGTAAACCGACATTCCCACAAAGGGAAAGGGGCATTGAACCGTAAACCGACATTCCCACAAAGGAAAGGGGCATTGAACCGTAAACCGGCATTCCCACAAAGGAAAAGGGGCATTGAACCGTAAACCGTCATTCCCACAAAGGTAAAGGGGCATTGAGCCGTAAATCGACATTCCCACAAAGGGAAAGGTGGATTAAACCGTAAACCGACATTCCCACAAAGGGAAAGGTGGATTGAACCATAAACCGACATTCCCACAAAGGGAAAGGTGGATTGAACCGTAAACCGACATTCCCACAAAAGGAAAGGTGCATTAAACCGTAAACCGACATTCACACAAAGGGAAAGTTGCATTGAATCGTAAAGTGACATTCCCACAAAGGAAAAGGGGAATTAACCGTAAACCGACTTTTCCACAAAAGGAAAGGGGCATTGAATTGTAAACCGATATTCCCACAAAGGAAAAAGGGCATTGAACCGTAAACCGACATTCCCACAAAGGGAAAACTACATTGAGCAGAATGGCAAACATTCCCACAAAGGGAAAGGGGCATTGAGCCGTAAGCCGGCATTCCCACAAAAGGAAAGGGGCATTGAACCGTAAACCGACATTCCCACAAAGGGAAAGGGGCATTGAACCATAAACCGACATTCCCACAAAGGGAAAGGGACATTGTACCGTAAACCGACATTGCCACAAAGGGAAAGCCGCATTGAATCGTAAATCGACATTCCCACAAAGGGAAAAGGGAATTAATCAGAAACCGACTTTCCCACAAAGGGAAAGGGGCATTGAACAAGAAACCGACATTCCCACAAAGGGAAAGGGGCATTGAACCATAAACCGACATTCCCACAAAGGAAAAGTGGCATTGAATCGTAAACCGACATTCCCACAAAGGAAATGGGACATTGAACCGTACACCGACATTCCCAAAAAGGGAAATGTGCATTGAACCGTAAACCGACATTCCCACAAAGAAAAAGGGGAATTAATCAGAAACCGACTTTCCCACATAGGGAAAAAGGGCATTGAATCGTAAACCGATATTCCCACAAAGGGAAAGGGGCATTGAAACGTAAACCAAGGGACATTGAACCGTAAACCGACATTCCCACAAAGGGAAAGAGGCGTTGAACCGTAAACCGACATTCTCACAAAGGAAAAGGGACATTAAATCGTAAACCGACTTTTCCACAAAGGAAAAGGTGCATTGAACCATAAACCCACATTCCCACAAAGAGAAAGTGGCATTGAACCGTAAACCGACATTCCCACAAAGGGAAAGGGGCGTTGAACCGTAAACCGACATTCCCACAAAGGGAAAGGGCGTTGAAACGTAAACCGACATTTCCACAAAGGGAAAGGGGCATTGAAGCGTAAACCGACATTCCCACAAAGGGAAAGGGGCATTGAATTGTAAACCGACATTCCCACAAAGGGAAAGGGGCATTGAACCGTAAGCCGATATTCCCACCGTAAACCGACATTCCAACAAAAGAAAAGGGGCATTGAACCGTAAACCGACATTCCCACAAAGGGAAAGGGGCATTATACCGTAAACCGACATTCCCACAAAGGAAAAGGGAAAGTGAACCGTAAACCGACATTCCCACAAAAAAATAGTGGCATTGAATCGTAAACCGACATTTCCACAAAGGAAAAGGGACATTGAATCAGTAAACTGACAATCCCACAAATGGAAAGGTGTATTGAACCGTAAACCGACATTCCCACAAAGGAAAAGAGGCATTGAACCGTAAACCGACTTTCCCACAAAGGGAAAGGGGCATTGAACCGTAAGCCAATATTCCCACCGTAAACCGACATTCCCACAAAAGAAAAGGGGCATTGAACCGTAAACCGACATTCCCACAAAGGGAAAGGGGCATTATACCGTAAACCGACATTCCCACAAAGAAAAAGGGATATTGAACCGTAAACCGACATTTCAATAATATGAAAGGTGAAATGAACAAGAAACCGACATTCCCACAAAGGGAAAGGGGAATTAACCGTAAACCGACTTTCCCACAAAGAGAAAGGGGCATTGAATCGTGAAACCGACATTCCCACAAAGAGAAAGGGGCATTGAATCGTAAACCGACATTCCCACAAAGGGAAAGGGGCATTAAACCGTAAACCGACTTTCCCACAAGAGAAAAGTGGTATTGAACCGTAAACCGACATTCTCACAAAGGCAAAGAGATATTGAACCGTAAACCGACATTCCCACAAAGGAAAAGGGGCATTGAATCGTCAACCGACATTCCCACAAAGGAAAAGGGGTATTGAACCGTAAACCGACATTCCCACAAAGGAAAAGGTGCATTGAACCGTAAACCGACATTCCCACAAAGGGAAAGCTGCATTGAATCGTAAACCAACATTCCCACAAAGGAAAAGGGGAATTAATCAGAAACCGGCTTTTCCACATAGGAAAAGGGGCATTGAATCGTAAACTGACTTTCCCACAAAGGGAAAGGGGCATTGAACCGTAAACCGAATTTCCCACAAAGGAAAAGTGTCATTGAACCGTAAATCGACATTCCCACAAAAAGAAAGGGACATTGAACCGTAAACCGACATTCCCACAAAGGAAAAGAGGCATTGAATCGTAAACCGACATTCCCACAAAGAAAAAGGGGCATTGAATCAGAAACCTACTTTTCCACAAAGGAAAAGGTGCATTGAACCGTAAACCGACATTCCCACAAAGGGAAAGGGGCATTGAACCGTAAACCGACATTCCCACAAAGGGAAAGGGGCATTGAACCGTAAACCGGCATTCCCACAAAGGGAAAGGGGCATTGAACCGTAAACCGGAATTCCCACAAAGGTAAAGGGGCATTGAGCCGTAAACCGACATTCCCACAAAGGAAAGGTGGATTAAACCGTAAACCGACATTCCCACAAAGGAAAAGAGGCATTGAACCGTAAGCCGATATTCCCACCGTAAACCGACATTCCCACAAAAGAAAAGGGGAATTAACCGTAGCCGACATTCCCACAAAGGGAAAGGGGCATTGAACCGTAAACCGACATTCCCACAAAGGGAAAGGGGCATTGAACCGTAAACCGACATTCCCACAAAGGGAAAAGAGCATTGAACCGTAAACCGGCATTCCCACAAAGGGAAAGGGGCATTGAACCGTAAACCGGCATTCCCACAAAGGTAAAGGGGCATTGAGCCGTAAACCGACATTCCCACAAAGGGAAAGGTGGATTAAACCGTAAACCGACATTCCCACAAAGGGAAAGGTGGATTGAACCATAAACCGACATTCCCACAAAGGGAAAGGTGGATTGAACCGTAAACCGACATTCCCACAAAAGGAAAAGGTGCATTGAACCGTAAACCGACATTCCCACAAAGGGAAAGCCGCATTGAATCGTAAACCAACATTTCCACAAAGGAAAAGGGGAATTAATCAGAAACCGGCTTTTCCACATAGGAAAAGGTGCATTGAACCGTGAACCGACATTCCCACAAAGGAAAGGGGCATTGAACCGTAAACCGAATTTCCCACAAAGGAAAAGTGTCATTGAATCAGAAATCGACTTTCCCACAAAGGGAAAGGGGCATTGAACCGTAAACCGAATTTCCCACAAAGGAAAAGTGTCATTGAACCGTAAATCGACATTCCCACAAAAAGAAAGGGACATCAACCGTAAACCGACATTCCCACAAAGGAAAAGAGGCATTGAATCGTAAACCGACATTCCCACAAAGAAAAAGGGGCATTGAACCGTAAACCGACATTCCCACAAAGGGAAAGGGGCATTGAACCGTAAACCGGCATTCCCACAAAGGGAAAGGGGCATTGAACCGTAAACCGAATTCCCACAAAGGTAAAGGGGCATTGAGCCAGAAACCGACATTCCCACAAAGGGAAAGGTGGATTAAACCGTGAAACCGACATTCCCACAAAGGAAAAGAGGCATTGAACCGTAAGCCGATATTCCCACCGTAAACCGACATTCCCACAAAGAAAAGGGGAATTAATCGTAAACCGACATTCCCACAAAGGGAAAGGGGCATTGAATCGTAAACCGACATTCCCACAAAGGGAAAGGGGCATTGAACCGTAAACCGACATTCCCACAAAGGGAAAGGGGCATTGAACCGTAAACCGACATTCCCACAAAGGGAAAGGAGCATTGAACCGTAAACCGGCATTCCCACAAAGGAAAGGGACATTGAAACCGTAAACCGCATTCCCACAAAGGTAAAGGGGCATTGAGCCGTAAACCGACATTCCCACAAAGGGAAAGGTGGATTAAACCGTAAACCGACATTCCCACAAAGGGAAAAGTGGATTGAACCATAAACCGACATTCCCACAAAGGGAAAGGTGGATTGAACCGTAAACCGACATTCCCACAAAATGAAAAGGTGCATTGAACCGTAAACCGACATTCCCACAAAGGGAAAGCTGCATTGAATCGTAAACCAACATTTCCACAAAGGAAAAGGGGAATTAACCGTAAACCGGCTTTTCCACATAGGGAAAGGGGCATTGAATCGTAAACTGACTTTCCCAAAGGGAAAGGGCATTGAAGCAAATAAACCGAATTTCCCACAAAGGAAAAGTGGCAATGAACCGTAAATCGACATTCCCACAAAGAGAAAGGGACATTGAACCGTAAACCGACATTCCCACAAAGGAAAAGAGGCATTGAATCGTAAACCGACATTCCCACAAAGAAAAAGGGGCATTGAACCGTAAACCAACTTTTCCACAAAGGAAAAGGTGCACTGAACCGTAAACCGATATTCCCACAAAGGGAAAGCGGCATTGAACCGTAAACCGACATTCTCACAAAGAGAAATGGGCATTGACCCGTAAACCGACATTACCACAAAGGGAAACGGACATTGAACCATAAACCGACATTTCCACAAAGGAAAGGCTCATTGAATCGTAAACCGACATTCCCACAAAGGAAAGGGGCATTGAACCGTAAACCGACATTCCCACAAAGGAAAAGGGGCATTGAACCGTAAATCGACATTCCCACAAAGGGAAAGGGGCATTAAACCGTAAACCGGCATTCCCACAAAGGGAAAGGGGCATTGAACCGTAAACCGGCATTCCCACAAAGGTAAAGGGGCATTGAGCCGTAAATCGACATTCCCACAAAGGAAAGGTGGATTGAACCGTAAACCGACATTCCCACAAAGGGAAAGGTGGATTGAACCGTAAACCGACATTCCCACAAAAGGAAAGGTGCATTAAACCGTAAACCGACATTCACACAAAGGGAAAGCTGCATTGAATCGTAAACTGACATTCCCACAAAGGGAAAGGGGAATTAACCGTAAACCGACTTTTCCACAAAAGGAAAGGGGCATTAGATAAATCGTAAACCGATATTCCCACAAAGGAAAAGGGGCATTGAACCGTAAACCGACATTCCCACAAAGGGAAAACTACATTGAACCGTAAACCGACATTCCCACAAAGGGAAAGGGGCATTGAAACGTAAGCTCGACATTCCCACAAAGGGAAAGGGGCATTGAATCAGAACCGACATTCCCACAAAGGAAATGGGCATTGAACCGTAACGAGATTCCCACAAAGGAAAATGGACATTGTACCATAAACCGACATTGTCACAAAGGGAAAGCCGCATTGAATCGTAAATCGACAATCCCACAAAGGGAAAAGGGAATTAATCAGAAACCGACTTTCCCACAAAGGGAAAGGGGCATTGAATCGTAAACCGACATTCCCACAAAGGGAAAGGGGCATTGAACCATAAACCGACATTCCCACAAAGGAAAAGTGGCATTGAATCGTAAACCGACATTCCCACAAAGGAAATGGGACATTGAACCGTACACCGACATTCCCACAATGGGAAATGTGCATTGAACCGTAAACCGACATTCCCACAAAGAAAAAAGGGAATTAACCGAAACCGACTTTCCCACATAGGGAAAAAGGGCATTGAATCGTAAACCGATATTCCCACAAAGGGAAAGAGGCATTGAAAGCGTAAACCAAGGGGCATTGAAACGTAAACCAAGGGACATTGAACCGTAGAACCGACTTTCCCACATAGGGAAAAAGGGCATTGAATCGTAAGCCGATATTCCCACAAAGGGAAAAGTGGCATTGAAACGTAAACCAAGGGACATTGAATCGTAAACCGACATTCCCACAAAGGGAAAGGGGCATTGAACCGTAAACCGACATTCTCACAAAGGAAAAGGGGAATTAAACCGTAAACCGGCATTCCCACAAAGGGAAAGGGCATTGAACCGTAAACCGGCATTCCCACAAAGGTAAAGGGGCATTGAGCAAGTAAACCGACATTCCCACAAAGGGAAAGGTGGATTGAACCGTAAACCGACATTCCTACAAAGGGAAAGGTGGATTGAACCGTGAAACCAACATTCCCACAAAGGGAAAGGTGGATTGAACCGTAAACCGACATTCCCACAAAAGGAAAGGTGCATTAAACCGTAAACCGACATTCACACAAAGGGAAAGCTGCATTGAATCGTAGAACCGACATTCCCACAAAGGGAAAGGGGAATTAACCGTAAACCGACTTTTCCACAAAAGGAAAGGGGCATCAATCGTAAACCGATATTCCCACAAAGGAAAAGGGGCATTGATCAACCGTAAACCGACATTCCCACAAAGGGAAAACTACATTGAACCATAAACCGACATTCCCACAAAGGGAAAGGGGCATCAACCGTAAGCCGGCATTCCCACAAAGCGGAAAGGGGCATTGAACCGTAAAACCGACATTCCCACAAAGAGAAAGGGGCATTGAACCATAAACCGACATTCCCACAAAGGGAAAGGGGCATTGAACCGTAAAGAGATTCCCACAAAGGAAAATGGACATTGAACAAATGTGAAACCGATTGCCACAAAGGGAAAGCCGCATTGAATCGTGAAATCGACATTCCCACAAAGGGAAAAGGGAATTAATCAGAAACCGACTTTCCCATATAGGGAAAAAGGGCATCAATCGTAAACCGATATTCCCACAAAGGGAAAGGGGCATTGAAAGCGTAAACCAAGGGACATTGAACCGTAAACCGACATTCCCACAAAGGGAAAGGGGCATTGAACCGTAAACCGACATTATCACAAAGAAAAGGGGCATTAAACCGTAAACCGATTTTTCCACAAAGGAAAAGGTGCATTGAACCATAAACCAACATTCCCACAAAGAGAAAGTGGCATTGAACCGTAAACCGACATTCCCACAAAGGGAAAGGGGCGTTGAACCATAAACCGATATTCCCACAAAGGGAAAGGGGCGTTGAGCAAATGCATGAGACATTTCCACAAAGGGAAAGGGGCATTGAACCGTAAACCGACATTCCCACAAAGGGAAAAGGGCATTGAACCGTAAACCGACATTCCCACAAAGGGAAAGGGGCATTGAACCGTAAGCCGATATTCCCACCGTAAACCGACATTCCAACAAAAGAAAAGGGGCATTGAACCGTAAACCGACATTCCTACAAAGGGAAAGGGGAATTATACCGTGAAACCGACATTCCCACAAAGGAAAAGGGATATTGAACCGTAAACCGACATTTCCACAATAGGAAAGGTGAAATGAACAAGAAAACCGACATTCCCACAAAGCGGAAAGGGGAATTAACCGTAAACCGACTTTCCCACAAAGAGAAAGGGGCATTGAAATCGTAAACCGACATTCCCACAAAGAGAAAGGGGCATTGAATCGTAAACCGACATTCCCACAAAGGTAAAGGGACATTGAACCGTAAACCGACATTCCCACAAAGGAAAAGAGGCATCAATCGTAAACCGACACCCACAAAGGAAAATGGACATTGTACCATAAACCGACATTGCCACAAAGGGAAAGCCGCATTGAATCGTAAATCGACAATCCCACAAAGGAAAAGGGAATTAACCGTAAACCGACTTTCCCACAAAGGGAAAGGGGCATTGAGCAAACCGACATTCCCACAAAGGAAAGGGGCATTGAACCATAAACCGACATTCCTACAAAGGAAAAGTGGCATTGAATCGTAAACCGACATTCCCACAAAGGAAATGGGACATTGAACCGTACAATCGACATTCGGGAAATGTGCATTGAGCAAACCGACATTCCCATAAAGAAAAAGAATTAACCGTAAACTTTCCAGCATGGGAAAAAGGGCATTGAATCGTAAGTGGAAATATTCCCTGAGGGAAAGGGGGCATTGAAGCGTAAACGAGGGCATTGAAAGCGTAAACGAGGACAACAAACATTCCCACAAAGGGAAAGGGGCATTGAACCGTAGACATTCGCAAGGAAAAGGGACATTAAACGTAAACCGACTTTTCCACAAAGGAAAAGGTGCATTGAACCATAAACCAACATTCCGAAAGAAAGTGGCATTGAGCAAGTAAGAAACATTCCAAGAAAGGGAAAGGCGTTGAGCAAATGTAAACCGACATTCCCGAAAAGGGAAAGGGGCATTGAGCAACCGACATTCCCACAAAGGAAAAGTGGCATTGAATCGTAAACATTCCAGCGAAAGGAAATGGGACATTGAAATCGACATTCCTACGAGGAATGTGCATTGAAGCAGAAACCGACATTCGCGAAAAGAAAAAGAGAGTGTTGAACAAAGACTTTCCACATAGGGAAAAAGGGCATTGAATCGTAAAGCGATATTCCCACAAAGGGAAAGGGGCATTGAAACGTAAACGAGGACATTGAGCAAGTAAACCGAAACATTCGAGGAAAGTGGCATTGAACCGTAAACCGACATTCTCACAAAGGAAAAGGGCATTAAGCGAAATGGCAAAGCATTCCCACAAGAAGGCATTGAACCGTAAACATTCCCACAAAGGTAAAGGGGCATTGAGCGAAACCGACATTCCCACAAAGAGGAAAGGTGGATTGAACCTAAAACATTCCCGCGAAAGGAAAAGGTGGATTGAACTGGCAAGACATTCCAGCGAAAGGAAGGTGGATTGAGCAATCATGAAACATTCCCACAAAAGGAAAGGTGCATTAAACCGTGGCAAACATTCACCTGAGGAAATGCATTGAATAAATGGCCGACATTCCCACAAAAGGAAAGGGGAATTAACCGTAAACCGACTTTTCCACAAAGGAAGGGGCATTGAATCGTAAACCGATATTCCAAAGGAAAAGGGGCATTGAAATGGCAAACATTCCACGAAAGGAAAGGGCGTTGAGCAAGTAAACCGACATTCCCACAAAGGAAATGGGACATTGAAGCCGTCTGACATTCCCACAAAGGGAAATGTGCATTGAACCATAAAACATTCCCACAAAGAAAAAGGGAATTAAGTAAACCGACTTTCCCACATAGGGAAAAAGGGCATTGAATCGTAAACCGATATTCCCACAAAGGGAAAGGGGCATTGAAGCGTAAACCAAGGGACATTGAACCGTAAACCGACATTCAAAGGGAAAGGGGCATTGAAGCAAATGGCAAGCATTCCGCAAAGGTAAAAGGCATTGAGCAAATGGCAAACATTCCTGAAAGGAAAGGTGGATTGAGCAAATGGCAAACATTCCCACAAAGGGAAAGGTGGATTGAAAGTAAACCGGCAAACATTCCCAAAGGGAAAGGTGGATTGAGCAAATAAACCGACATTCCACAAAAGGAAAGGTGCATTAAACCGTAAACCGACATTCACAAAAGGAAAGGTGCATTGAATCGTAAACTTACATTCCCACAAAGGGAAAGGGGAATTAAATGTGAAACCGACTTTTCCTGAAAAGAAAGGGGCATTGAATCGTAAGCCGATATTACCACAAAGGAAAAGGGGCATTGAACCGTAAACCGACATTCCGCAAAGGGAAAACTACATTGAGCGTAAATCGACATTCCATGAAAGGAAAGGGGCATTGAGCAATGGCTAGAGATTCCATGAAAGGAAAATGGACTTTGAACCGTAAGCAGGACATTGCCTGAAAGGAAAGCCGCATTGAATCGTAAATCGACATTCCGAAAGGAAAAAGGAATAAACCGTAAACCGACTTTCCCACAAAGGGAAAGGGAGCATTGAGCAAATGAAACATTCCGGAAAGGGGCATTGAACCATAAACCGACATTCCCACAAAGGAAAAGTGGCATTGAATCGTAAACCGACATTCCCACAAAGGAAATGGGACATTGAACCGTACCCGACATTCCCACAAAGGGAAATGTGCATTGAGCAAAAACCGACATTCCCATAAAGAAAAAGGGGAATTAACCGTAAACCGACTTTCCACATAGGGAAAAAGGGCATTGAATCGTAAACCGATATTCCCACAAAGGAAAGGGGCATTGAAAGCGTAAACGAGGGGCATTGAAACGTAAACCAAGGGACATTAAACCGTAAACCGACATTCCCACAAAGGGAAAGGGGCATTGAACCGTAAACCGACATTCTCACAAAGGAAAAGGGACATTAAACCGTAAACCGACTTTTCCACAAAGGAAAAGGTGCATTGAACCATAAACCAACATTCCCACAAAGAGAAAGTGGCATTGAACCGTAAACCGACATTCCCACAAAGGGAAAGGGGCGTTGAACCGTAAACCGACATTCCCACAAAGGGAAAGGGGCATTGAACCGATTAACCGACATTCCCACAAAGGAAAAGTGGCATTGAATCGTAAACCGACATTCCCACAAAGGAAATGGGACATTGAACCGTACACGACATTCCCACAAAGGGGAATGTGCATTGAACCGTAAACCGACATTCCCACAAAGAAAAAAGGGGAATTAAGCAGAAACCGACTTTCCCACATAGGGAAAAAGGGCATTGAATCGTAAACCGATATTCCCACAAAGGGAAAGGGGCATTGAAACGTAAAACCAAGGGACATTGAACCGTAAACCGACATTCCCACAAAGGGAAAGTGGCATTGAACCGTAAACCGACATTCTCACAAAGGAAAAGGGGCATTAAACCGTAAACCGGCATTCCCACAAAGGAAAAGGGGCATTGAACCGTAAACCAAAGATTCCCACAAAGGTAAAGGGGCATTGAACCGTAAACCGACATTCCCACAAAGGGAAAGGTGGATTGAACCTAAACCGACATTCCCACAAAGGGAAAGGTGGATTGAACCAGAACCGACATTCCCACAAAGGGAAAGGTGGATTGAACCGTAAACCGACATTCCCACAAAAGGAAAGGTGCATTAAACCGTAAACCGACATTCACACAAAGGAAAGCTGCATTGAATCGTAAATCGACATTCCCACAAAGGGAAAGGGGAATTAACCGTAAACCGACTTTTCCACAAAAGGAAAGGGGCATTGAATCGTAAACCGATATTCCCACAAAGGAAAAGGGGCATTGAACCGTAAACCGACATTCCCACAAAGGGAAAGGGGCATTGAACCGTAAACCGACATTCCCACAAAGGAAATGGGACATTGAACCGTACATTGACATTCCCACAAAGGGAAATGTGCATTGAACCGTAAACCGACATTCCCACAAAGAAAAAGGGGAATTAACCGTAAACCGACTTTCCCACATAGGGAAAAAGGGCATTGAATCGTAAACCGATATTCCCACAAAGGGAAAGGGGCATTGAAACGTAAACCAAGGGACATTGAACCGTAAACCGACATTCCCACAAAGGGAAAGGGGCATTGAACCGTAAACCGGCATTCCCACAAAGGTAAAGGGGCATTGAACCGTAAACCGACATTCCCACAAAGGAAAGGTGGATTGAACCGTAAACCGACATTCCCACAAAGGGAAAGGTGGATTGAACCGTAAACCGACATTCCCACAAAGGGAAAGGTGGATTGAACCGTAAACCGACATTCCCACAAAAAGGAAAGGTGCATTAAAACCGTAAACCGACATTCACACAAAAAGGGAAAGCCGCATTGAATCGTAAAACTTACATTCCCACAAAGGGAAAGGGGAATTAACCGTAAACCGACTTTTCCACAAAAGGAAAGGGGCATTGAATCGTAAACCGATATTACCACAAAGGAAAAGGGGCATTGAACCGTAAACCGACATTCCCACAAAGGGAAAACTACATTGAACCGTAAATCGACATTCCCACAAAGGGAAAGGGGCATTGAACCGAAGCAGAGATTCCCACAAAGGAAAATGGACTTTGAACCGTAAATGACATTGCCACAAAGGAAAGCCGCATTGAATCGTAAATCGACATTCCCACAAAGGAAAAAGGAATAAACCGTAAACCGACTTTCCCACAAAGGGAAAGGGCATTGAACAAATGGCAACCGACATTCCCACAAAGGGAAAGGGGCATTGACCGTAAACCGACATTCCCACAAAGGAAAAGTGGCATTGAATCGTAAACCGACATTCCCACAAAGGAAATGGGACATTGAACCGTACAATCGCCATTCCCACAAAGGGAAATGTGCATTGAGCCGTAAACCGACATTCCCACAAAGAAAAGGGAATTAACAAGAAACCGACTTTCCCACATAGGGAAAAAGGGCACAATCGTAAACCGATATTCCCACAAAGGGAAAGGGGCATTGAAAGCGTAAACCAAGGGACATTGAACCGTAAACCGACATTCCACAAAGGGAAAGGGGCATTGAACCGTAAACCGACATTCTCACAAAGAAAAGGGGGCATTAAACCGTAAACCGATTTTTCCACAAAGGAAAAGGTGCATTGAACCATAAACCAACATTCCCACAAAGAGAAAGTGGCATTGAACCGTAAACCGACATTCCCACAAAGGGAAAGGGCGTTGAACCGTAAACCGACATTACCACAAAGGGAAAGGGGCGTTGAGCGAGTAAACCGAGCATTTCCACTGAAAGGGAAAGGGGCATTGAGCAAATAAACCGACATTCCCACAAAGGGAAAAGGGCATTGAATCAGAAACCGAAACATTCCCATGGCCAAAGCGGAAAGGGGCATTGAACCGTAAGCCGATATTCCCACCGTAAACCGAAACATTCCAACAAAAGAAAAGGGGCATTGAGCAAATCAGAAACCGACATTCCCACAAAGGGAAAGGGGCATTATACCGTAAACCGACATTCCCACAAAGGAAAAGGGATATTGAACCGTAAACCGACATTTCCACAATAGGAAAGGTGAAATGAGCGATAAACCGACATTCCCACAAAGGGAAAGGGGAATTAACCGTAAACCGACTTTCCCACAAAGAGAAAGGGGCATTGAATCGTAAACCGACATTCCCACAAAGAGAAAGGGGGCATTGAATCGTAAACCGACATTCCCACAAAGGGAAAGGGACATTGAACCGTAAACCGACATTCCCACAAAGGAAAAGAGGCATTGAATCGTAAACCGACACCCACAAAAAAAAGGGGCATTGAGCGTAAACCTACTTTTCCACAAAGGAAAAGGTGCATTGAATAAACCGACATTCCCACAAAGGGAAAGCGGCATTGAGCAAATGGCAGTAAACCGACATTCTCACAAAGAGAAATGGACATTGACCGCAAACATTACCACAAAGGGAAAGGGACATTGAGCAACCGTAAACCGACATTCCCACAAAGGGAAAGACTCATCAATCAGAAACCGACATTCCCACAAAGGGAAAGGGGCATTGAACAAACCGACATTCCCACAAAGGGAAAGGGGCATTGAACCGTAAACCGACATTCCCACAAAGGGAAAGGGGCATTGAACCAGTAAACCGGCATTCCCACAAAGGGAAAGGGGCATTGAACCGTAAACCGACATTCCCACAAAGGGAAAGGTGGATTGAACCATAAACCGACATTCCCACAAAAGGAAAGGTGCATTAAACCGTAAACCGACATTCACACAAAGGGAAAGCTGCATTGAATCGTAACCGACATTCCCACAAAGGGAAAGGGGAATTAACCGTAAACCGAATTTTCCACAAAAGGAAAGGGGCATTGAATCGTAAATGATATTACCACAAAGGAAAAGGGGCATCAACCGTAAACCGACATTTCCACAAAGGGAAAACTACATTGAGGCAGTAAACCAACATTCCCACAAAGGAAAGGGCATCAACCGTAGCGACATTCCCACAAAGGGAAAGGGGCACAACCGTAAGCCGGCATTCCCACAAAGGGAAAGGGACATTGAACCGTAAACCGGCATTCCCACAAAGAGGAAAGGGGCATTGAGCGTGGCAAAGAGATTCCTACAAAAGAAAATAGACATTGAACCGTAAACCGACATTGCCACAAAGGGAAAACCGCATTGAATCGTAAATCGACATTCCCACAAAGGAAAAGGGAATTAATCAGAAACCGACTTTCCCACAAAGGGAAAGGGGCATCAACCGTAAACCGACACTCCCACAAAGGGAAAGGGGCATTGAGCAAGTAAACCAAACACTCCCACAAAGGGAAAGTGGCATTGAACCATAAACCGACATTCCCACAAAGGAAAAGTGGCATTGAACCGTACACCGACATTCCCACAAAGGGAAATGTGCATTGAACCGTAAACCGACATTCCCACAAAGAAAAAGGGAATTAATCAGAAACCGACTTTCCCACATAGGGAAAAAGGGCATTGAATCGTAAACCGATATTCCCACAAAGGGAAAGGGACGAGGACATTGAACCGTAAACCGACATTCCCACAAAAGGAAAGGGGCATTGAATGTAAACCGACATTCTCACAAAGAAAAAGGGGCATTAAATCAGAAACCGACTTTTCCACAAAGGAAAAGGTGCATTGAATCAGAAACCGACATTCCCACAAAGGGAAAGGGGCGTTGAACCAGAAACCGACATTCCCACAAAGGGAAAGGGGCGTTGAACCGTAAACCGACATTTCCACAAAGGGAAAGGGGCATTGAGCAAGTAAAGGAAAGGGGGCGTTGAGCAGTGAAACATTCCATTGAAAGGGAAAGGGCGTTGAGCAAATGGCAAACCGACATTCCCACAAAGGGAAAGGGGCATTGAGCAGTAAACCGACATTCCCACAAAGGGAAAGGGGCATTGAACCGTAAACCGACATTCCACAAAGGGAAAGGGGCATTGAACCGTAAACCGACATTCCCACAAAGGAAAAGTGGCATTGAATCGTAAGCCGACATTCCCACAAAGGAAATGGGACATTGAAGCGTACAGCGACATTCCCACAAAGGGAAATGTGCATTGAGCAAATGGCAAACATTCCCACAAAGAAAAAGTGGAATTAATCAGAAACCGACTTTCCCCATAGGGAAAAAGGGCATTGAATCGTAAACCGATATTCCCACAAAGGGAAAGGGGCATTGAAACGTAAACCAAGGGACATTGAACCATAAACCGACATTCCCACAAAGGGAAAGGGGCATTGAACCGTAAACCGACATTCTCACAAAGGAAAAGGGGCATTAAACCAGAAACCGACTTTTCCACAAAGGAAAAGGTGTATTGAACCATAAACCAACATTCCCACAATGGGAAAGGGCGTTGAACCGTAAACCGACATTCCCACAAAGAGAAAGGGGCGTTGAACCAGAAACCGACATTCCCACAAAGGGAAAGGGGCGTTGAACCAGAAACCGACATTTCCACAAAGGAAAGGGGCATTGAACCGTAAACCGACATTCCCACAAAGGGAAAGGGGCATTGAACCGTAAACCGACATTCCCACAAAGGAAATGGGACATCAACCGCATACTCGACATTCCCACAAAGGGAAATGTCCATTGAGCAAATAAACCGACATTCCCACAAAGAAAAAGGGGAATTAACCGTAAACCGACTTTCCACATAGGGAAAAAGGGCATTGAATCGTAAACCGATATTCCCACAAAGGGAAAGGGGCATTGAAAGCGTAAACCAAGGGAATTGAACAGAAACCGACATTCCCACAAAGGGAAAGGGGCATTGAACCGTAAACCGGCATTCCCACAAAGGTAAAGGGGCATTGAACCGTAAACCGACATTCCCACAAAGGGAAAGGTGGATTGAACCGTAAACCGACATTCCCACAAAGGGAAAGGTGGATTGAATCAGAAACCGACATTCCCACAAAGGGAAAGGTGGATTGAACCGTAAACCGACATTCCCACAAAAGGAAAGGTGCATTAAACCGTAAACCGACATTCACACAAAGGGAAATCTGCATTGAATCGTAAACTTACATTCCCACAAAGGGAAAGGGGAATTAACCGTAAACCACTTTTCCACAAAAGGAAAGGGGCATTGAATAAATGTAAACCGATATTACCACAAAGGAAAAGGGGCATTGAAAGTAAACCGACATTCCCAAAGGAAAACTACATTGAACCGTAAACCGACATTCCCACAAAGGGAAAGGGCATTGACCGTGGCGGCATTCCCACAAAGGGAAAGGGGCATTGAGCAAGTAAACCGACATTCCCACAAAGGGAAAGGGGCATTGAACCGTAAACCGAAACATTCCCACAAAGGGAAAGGGGCATTGAACCGTAACCGAGATTCCCACAAAGGAAAATGGACTTTGAGCAAATGCAGACATTGCCACAAAGGGAAAGCCGCATTGAATCGTAAATCGACATTCCCAAAGGGAAAAGGAATAAACCGTAAACCGACTTTCCCACAAAGGGAAAGGGGCATTGAACCGTAAACCGACATTCCCACAAAAGGGAAAGGGGCATTGAACCGTAAACCGACATTCCCACAAAGGAAAAGTGGCATTGAATCGTAAATGGCCGACATTCCCACAAAGGAAATGGGACATTGAACCGTACAACGCCATTCCCACAAAAGGAAATGTGCATTGAGCAACCGTAAACCGACATTCCCACAAAGAAAAAGGGGAATTAACAAGAAACCGACTTTCCCACATAGGGAAAAAGGGCATATCAATCAGAAACCGATATTCCCACAAAGGGAAAAGGGGCATTGAAAGCGTAAACCAAGGGACATTGAACCGAACCGACATTCCCACAAAGGGAAAGGGGCATTGAACCGTAAGCAAACATTCTCGACAAAGAAAAGGGGCATTAAGCGTAAACCGATTTTTCCACAAAGGAAAAGGTGCATTGAACCATAAACCAACATTCCCACAAAGAGAAAGTGGCATTGAGCGTAAACCGACATTCCCACAAAGGGAAAGGGCGTTGAGCAACCGTAAACCGACATTACCACAAAGGAAAGGGGCGTTGAACCGAAATGGCAAACATTTCCACAAAGGGAAAGGGGCATTGAACCGTAAACCGACATTCCCACAAAGGGAAAAGGGCATTGAACCGTAAAACCGACATTCCCACAAAGGGAAAGGGGCATTGAACCGTAAGCGACATTCCCACCGTAAACCGACATTCCAACAAAGAGGAAAGGGGCGTTGAGCAAATGAAACCGACATTCCCATGAGGGAAAGGGCATTATACCGAAACCGACATTCCCACAAAGGGAAAGGGGCATTATACCGTAAACCGACATTCCCACAAAGGAAAAGGGATATTGAACCGTAAACCGACATTTCCACAATAGGAAAGGTGAAATGAGCGAAGAAACCGACATTCCCACAAAGGGAAAGTGGAATTAACCGTAAACCGACTTTCCCACAAAGAGAAAGGGGCATTGAATCGTAAACCGACATTCCCACAAAGAGAAAGGGGCATTGAATCGTAAACCGACATTCCCACAAAGGGAAAGGGACATTGAACCGTAAACCGACATTCCCACAAAGGAAAAGAGGCATTGAATCGTAAACCGACACCCACAAAAAAAGGGGCATTGAGCAGTAAACCTACTTTTCCACAAAGGAAAAGGTGCATTGAATAAACCGACATTCCCACAAAGGGAAAGCGGCATTGAGCAAATAAACCGACATTCCCACAAAGAGAAATGGACATTGACAGTGGCCGACATTACCACAAAGGGAAAGGGACATTGAGCGAAGTAAACCGACATTCCCACAAAGGGAAAGACTCATTGAAACCGTAAACCGACATTCCCACAAAGGGAAAGGGGCATTGAGCAAGTAAACCGACATTCCCACAAGGAAAGGGGCATTGAGCAAATGGCAAGCATTCCCACAAAGGGAAAGGGGCATTGAGCAACCGTAAACCGGCATTCCCAAAGGGAAAGGGGCATTGGCAACCGTAAACCGACATTCCAACAAAGGGAAAGGTGGATTGAACCATAAACCGACATTCCCACAAAAGGAAAGGTGCATTAAACCGTAAACCGACATTCACACAAAGGGAAAGGCATTGTATCGTATAAATGGCTGATATTCCCACAAAGGAAAGGGGAATTAACCGTAAACCGAATTTTCCACAAAAGGAAAGGGGCATTGAATCGTATACGAGATATTACCACAAAGGAAAAGGGGCATTGAGCAGAAACCGACATTTCCACAAAGGGAAAACTACATTGAGCAAGTAAACCAACATTCCCACAAAGGAAAGGGGCATTGAGCAAATGGCCGGCATTCCCACAAAGGGAAAGGGGCATTGAGCAAATGGCCGGCATTCCCACAAAGGAAAGGGGCATTGAGCAAATGGCGGCATTCCCACAAAGGGAAATGGGCATTGAGCAATGTAGAGATTCCACAAAGGAAAATAGACATTGAGCGAAATGGCAGACCGACATTGCCCTGAAAGGGAAAGCCGCATTGAATCGTAAATCGACATTCCCACAAAGGGAAAAGGGAATTAAATCAGAAACTTTCCCACAAAGGGAAAGGGGCATTGAGCAAATGTAAACCGACACTCCCACAAAGGGAAAGTGGCATTGAACCATAAACCGACATTCCTACAAAGGAAAAGTGGCATTGAATCGTAAACCGACATTCCCACATGAAAATGAGACATTGAACCGTACAATCGACATTCCCACAAAGGGAAATGTGCATTGAACGAAACCGAAACATTCCCACAAAGAAAAAGGGGAATTAATCAGAAACCGACTTTCCCACATAGGGAAAAAGGGCATCAATCGTAAACCGATATTCCCACAAAGGGAAAGGGACCAAGGGACATTGAGCGTAAACCGACATTCCCACGGGAAAGGGGCATTGAATCAAACCGACATTCTCACAAAGAAAAAGGGGCATTAAATCAGAAACCGACTTTTCCACAAAGGAAAAGGTGCATTGAAATCAGAAATGGCAAACATTCCCACAAAGGGAAAGGGCGTTGAATCAGAAACCGACATTCCCACAAAGGGAAAGGGGCGTTGAATCAGAAACCGACATTTCCACAAAGGGAAAGGGGCATTGAGCAGAAACCGACATTCCCACAAAGGGAAAGGGGCATTGAACCGTAAACCGACATTCCCACAAAGGGAAAGGGGCATCAACCGTAAACCGACATTCCCACAAAGGGAAAGGGGCATTGAACCGTAAACCGACATTCCCACAAAGGAAAAGTGGCATTGAATCGTAAACCGACATTCCCACAAAGGAAATGGGACATTGAATCGTACATCGACATTCCCACAAAGGGAAATGTGCATTGAGCAAATGTAAACCGACATTCCCACAAAGAAAAAGGGGAATTAATCAGAAACCGACTTTCCCCATAGGGAAAAAGGGCATTGAATCGTAAACCGATATTCCCACAAAGGGAAAGGGGCATTGAAACGTAAACCAAGGGACATTGAACCATAAACCGACATTCCCACAAAGGAAAGGGGGCATTGAACCGTAAACCGACATTCTCACAAAGGAAAAGGGGCATTAAACCGTAAACCGACTTTTCCACAAAGGAAAAGGTGCATTGAACCATAAACCAACATTCCCACAATGGGAAAGGGGCGTTGAACCGTAAACCGACATTCCCACAAAGAGAAAGGGGCGTTGAATCAGAAACCGACATTCCCACAAAGGGAAAGGGGCGTTGAATCAGAAACCGACATTCCCACAAAGGGAAAGGGGCGTTGAACCAGAAACCGACATTTCCACAAAGGGAAAGGGGCATTGAACCAGAAACCGACATTCCCACAAAGGGAAAGGGGTATTGAATCAGAAACCGACATTCCCACATAGGGAAAGGATTATCAATCAGAAACCGACATTCCCACAAAGGGAATGGGGCATTAAATCGTAAACCGACATTACCACAAAGAGACTTTGAAGCGTAACCGATATTTCCACAAAGGTATATTGAGCGAAGTAAACCAAATTTCCCACAAAAGGACATCAACCGTAAACTGTCATTACCACAAAGGAACATTGAACCGTATAAAAAGACGATTGAAAGTCCATATAAATTTAAACAAATGTTTTACATCCATTTTAATTTCATGCATCATTTCGTTTTTTTTTATTGTTAGGTTTCATTATCGGCTTAAGACTAATTATGTCATAAAATATAAATAAGTACCTGAAGAGCTAATGTGAAAAAATCCACATCCTATCAAAACTCCTGTATAGGTGCCAAAATGTACGCAGTTCGACAAAATTATCTTTGGCTTCCTCTTTCCAACATCCTGATTATTTCCCTGTGAACATAATTTGGATTAGTACCAGTATTTTCCTAAGTTACCAAAAATTGGAAAAAGACAGAATAAGAAATATTATCATGTTTCCAAAAAAAGGAAATATTATCAGGAAACTACCCCCACTATTACAGTTCAACAAATAAACTTTTTATCAGAAAACCATAAATGGCTTATCAGAGTATTCTTTAGGTTCAGTGGTATGAGTTCAAAATCTTTTTGTTTCTTTTTAAAGATTACATTATAGTATCTCGCAGAAAATTCAAAATGGCAGCTGTGACAAAGATACTCTAAACACTTTGAAGTACATCTTCATCGAAAAGTGCATTTGAAGATATACATTGATGCTATGCAATGATAATCATAGCCTGAAATACAGGCACTGAAAGTTAAGGAAGCAACATAAAGGCGAGCTCAAGAAAAAAAAGCAGAGAAATTTTCAGACGGGCCAAGATTTGGCTTTTCTAATTTCATACAGCTATTGCCATTCACACAAAGAAGTCATGAAGTTAAATAATCACTTTCCTCCAATAAAGAAAGACATCCCTTAAGCTGAAAAATGTGTCTTTCTAATTTTTATATGGTATATCTGTTTATGCTAGCTTTGAGAGGAAAAAAACAATAGTCAGTTTGCATTGCTGTTCAGGACAATAGAAGAAAATGCTAAGAAACCGAGAGAGAAACATTATTTAAGATTTAAAAATAGAAAATGTATTTATGACAAATAAAATAAAAATATGATGATTAAAAGTATGTGGTTCTCTTTATAGGTGGACATCATAGCATTGAAGTATTATACATACATTGTTTGCTGGCTTTAACGTATCTGAGTGCACAAAGAAATCAGCCTTCCTATCTAAAGGCCACCCCAAATTAAAACACTTCTGTGTCCTGAGAAAAAGGAAAAGAGATGTCAAGAAAGGAAGTAGATGCTAAAAAAATATCAGTTAAGTATAAATTACAGGCTTTGATAATGAATACAGCTACCAGAAGTGTTCGTTAAGATCATCATAGTTCCTCCATGCTGAATGGCTTGCTTTCCCTTTTTGTTTCTCCAAGCTTCCTTTAAGAATAAAGATGAACAAATTAGTAACCAAAAACAAATTAAAGAACCATATATGAAAATGGATTTTACCTTCCGCATAACCTCATACATAGGCGTCACAACATCCATCAGAAATGCCTCCTCACCCTCTGCTGATGTTTCTGGTGTAACTCCGATCACATGTTCGACATTGCTAAATAGAGTTCCATACATCTCATGAGCCATCTAAAATTTGGAGATCACAAAATGTAACTTTTTTCACAGAAAGGGACAAATGACAAAGATTGTGAACGTTGAGGTAATTAATGATCTATAATAAGAATAAATCGCCAGACAAATGTTTACATTAAAATAAGTGCATCTACTTGTTATTGATTATTTAAACAGTAAACAGGAACTTGAAAGCAGCTGATGGCAACCCCAAATTAGTCAAGGTAAGCTGCTTAAAGAAATTAATATTGTTATCAAACTATCGACTCATCTAAAAGCTTAATCAGCTAAATGTAGGTTAAGCATTAAGTTGCAGTCTGAAAGTTTTAAGATTTACTAATAAATTTAAAAACATTAACTTCTTATGAATCTTTGGAAAAATGAGACTGTTTGTGAATACCCAAGCCAAAACTAAAACAGGAAAACAATTTATAGGAGATAAAAAGACAATTGCTCATTGCAGATGGATTACAAGTTACAGATTCAGGTATCTAGACTAACTGTATTTTAAACAATTTTCAGTTGTATTTACAGCCACAACTTAGTACCAATGCCTGTCCTAGTGGTCATATAGGAACCCATATCATAATCTTCTCATACTTTGATGCTTTTGAAACTAGTAGTTAAACATCAAGTACAAAGACTTTGGCAGATATCAAGCATCCATACTCAAGAAAGAAAAAGTAATGTAATGAAATAGCACATTTTGACAGCAATCAGTAGAACATAATACAAGAGTAATATATGAAAAGACGTGTGATAGCATTCATTACGCACTGATGATATATACAGGGCATGTCAGGAAAAATAGCATATGCATACCCGCTGAAAAATATAGCATATGCATTCTGGCATAAACCGAATATTTGAAGCTTCACCCCAAATAAGGAGATAAAGTCCAATGTAGAGAAGCTGTGACTGTTGCCTCCTGTCACCCAATGGACACCTTCGAGCAGAAAGACGAATATTGACTATCATTTGGTTATCCAATGGTAAAATAAGCAATAATGTATCCTTAAAGGAGTCAACTTACTCCAGATTTGGTTCAGTGTGCAAGTCTTCACATCACGATCTATAATTCTTGAAAACATTTTCCATCAATTGCAGAATTGTATTGCTATCCAACTGAAGAAAGAACCACTTATCAGCATCACAAATTCTCATGAAAGAAGAGGTGAGCATCAGATTATAAACACATTAATTTATATGTATTCTATTGAACAATAAATGAAACACTTACCAGCACATAGTTCTGGAGGTCTTTGTTCCTTACATCCATGTAAGCAAGAAGTAATATCAAGTGTTCCCGCTGATTCGCCACATTTCCTTTCTTCAATACCCACATGGAAATAGAAGTACAGTACTCAAGTCTTATGAGGCTATCTTAAGAATCAATTTAATGGAATTACTTACATATTCTAACTACTCACTTGACCCTTGTTAAGACTTCAGACACCAATTAGACAAAAAGTGTTGGAAATTCACATTATTATCGGAGGTAGAAGTTACGTAACCTCAACCACTTTTGGAGATAATAAAGGAATATACAGAAATTTGAAAAGCATACTCTATATTTATATAAATGTAAACTGGTGAAGTTTCCTAACATGCACAAGTGTTATGAATAATATTCACACTTATTAGCGCATGCAGAGTATCAGTTCTAGTACAGAAAAAATATAGAGAGGAGGTTCATGAAGAAAGGATATCAGAAGAAGGTATAAAAATGACATGTAAGATTATACTCAAAAATTAAAAGAACAAGAATTAAGAACTATGAAGAGAGCTGTCAGGACAAAGATGTAGCTGTCTGAATAGAAGCTTAAGCTTGTTTTGATAAAGAGGATTGATAAAATAGCTATATGTGTCAAGGCATCGCTCAATTGTTCCTTTACACATATACTACTTTATTATCTGTCTGATTTTAACCTTTCACACAAACCAATTTTTCATTAATTAGGATATTAAAAGACTATTACACCTTATTTATTACTACTTGATGAATTAATAAGCTTATAATTACAAGAAGATGGTTAGTATTTATTAGGGGTATTGGTGGAAGAAAAGGGTACTTTTTGTTAATATTAGCAAAGTGATAAATAATTAGGAACACCATCTTGGATAGAATCAGACAGGTAATTAGGGGTGAAGGTAGTAATACATAGATCAAGTATTCAATTCTACCTGAAAACCAAAGCGCAAAGCAAGCCATTGAAGAATGTCATTTACTGTTCTCTCCTTTCCTTCAGACATTTGAAACATGGGAAGATTGTCTACCGTACGGATAGCAAGAAGTGTTGCTTTTATCTGATTAGAAACACGAGGGCAAGACTGTAAAATAGTTATATGTGTAATTTGAATCCCATATTTATGCCTATATATCAGGAGGACTTTAAAATTCATGTGAATCTTCAGAAATCATTAAAATAACCTCAGGGAGTTCCATAATTGCCGGTTTGACACCAACAGCATACAAAGGCAGAATATTAATGCGCATATTGTTCCTTTTTTCTTCGACATCTTTGGTGTATCTCTGAGTCTGTATTTATTGCATAAATAGAATTAACATATTTTACAAAAATTATCAAATTGAATACTAATTCAAATTTGGAAGTACAAAACATACAACAGAAACCAAACCTGATCATCAACTTTTGATGGAGGTACAACTGTCCTCAGCACATCATACAACACAGTCGCAATCTGATATATCTTAGCCATCTTTTCCCTATATATGAAGTAATAAAACATAAATGTCTAAAAGACAGCTAATTAAAATGTTTCAAAATTAGTATTAGTACGAGAAAAAGACTTATGGTTTTTGTAAATTGACCTTCTCGGATATATTATTCTCATAGAAGATCTGATAAAAATTTTGGATTTCTCTAGGTTCAGTTTTCGCCAGTATGAGCTTTGTCTCTGCATCTTCCTGCAACCATTAAAAATTAAATGTTGAGTGAGTTCTAAATACCAAGAAATCAAGAATGCATTATCCCGTAAAACACAAGACATGTCAATGGTAAATAAATAACTTAGATTAACATCATCATTCATCCATCCTACCTTTTCGAGTCTGTGTAGTACATATGTCTTAAACTGCCGAATACCCGCCCACTTGATGTTGGGTCCATCAAGTGAGCTTTCTCAAATGCATGGAAACGGCCTAATCCAAAAAGAAAAATATTAAAAAATTAGCGAACAAAGAAGAAGTAGTTACCTCTAGGAATGATAAGCAAGAAATGATAATATGAAGTTATACACATATCCAAATTATAACTGCACGGACTGTTGAGATTAAAACAAAAAATGATTTAATCATATGTAAAAATGAGTACGAAAGTAAAGTCTGCAAAGCCCTCGTGCAGCCTAGAAGGAGACTGCATAAAATCAAGGAAACTATCTATATAATTTTTAAGTTCCTAAATCGGTGAATATCTTTTTCACTTCAAAGTATAGTTCTAAAGATTCGGCCAAACCCTAAGCTAATGTCAAGGGTGATCTCATTATGTGGTGTAACAACTTCCTAAATCAATATCTACCTTTCATATTTGCTTAAGAAGATGATAGAGAATCAGATATTCCAAATAATATCAAAACATATCTTCTCTATAACAACAAACCTGATTGTCAATACTCCAATTACTTAACCACATTCTTCTTCACTTACCGGAATCAATCGAAGCCACTCGCATCTAAAAACTTGATCAATGGTCAAAGTATAAGCAGTTGAACCATCTAGTTGGGTACGCTCCAAACTGTATTGATTGCTCAACGTCAAGAATCTCATTCCCATAATTACCAATGTGGTTACATTAAAAAATTGACATGTGCGACACCTATATTAACACCGTTCCAATATATATACACTACTTCAGCATCATTATCCTAATAAGAATTCTTGTAAACTCAGACACGAGATAGATATAAGAAAAGATAAACCCCACTTCACAGCGTTGCGAGTATTATTCCTTTTCTTAATCTTTCGGAGTCTCCAGAAAAAATATCCCCAACACGAAAAAGGCTAAAAAAATTAACAAAAACAAAAAATGAGCAGGACATATGGGATAATCGGTAATACGTCGAAAACCATAAATCCAGGAAATAACAATAATGGTACCTTGGAGAAAAGATTGACAGTCCGGAAGAAGGCTAGCCGAATGTGGGGGTTCCTAGTGTACCCTTTAATGGCGGTCTCAATCCAGTAAGACAGGTCCACGGCAACACGTTTGTTCCTCAAGAAATTAAAACCTTCGAATCGATCGAGATGGGGTTTGAGCAAATCCCAGAAATTCCCTCCAACGCCCATTGCAGTTGTAGCAGAAATTATGGAAAGTCGCTGATTATTGAGCGATCATGGCATTGGGAGTTTCTTCACTTTCCTTTCACAGACCCGCGTAAATTGTAAGCGCAATGAATTTTTTTTCAGGTAAATTAATTTTTGACACTGTGGGATCTGAACCCACGCGCCTGTAAGCGCAATAAGGTAATTTACCGTTGTAGATAATGTAACTTGCAAGTAATTAATTTACCGTTGTAGATAATGTAACTTGCAAGTAATTAATTTACCGTTGTGTGTGAATATGGGCTTTACATATTATGGGCTGGCTAGTTGACAGCTGGAGCCCAAAACTCTATCTACTTATTTTTATTAGTTAACCATATAATTAATTCCATAAATGTCTTAATAATCTCAATTTTCAGAGCTAATTATGTGTTTAATTATTTATTCTAATCATGCTAGTTTGAAATAATTTATATAGTAGATGGTAAAAAATAAGCGAATACATATTACAATAAAAATATTTTTCATTTTTATTATTTCATAATTATTTGCCTTTTTAGTTGTTTTTTTTTCCCAAAATTTCCTCATTCAAAGAGCTCATAACTAAATTTTAATTAACTAAGAATCATATTATCTAAATTTTTAGTTTTTTTCTTTAAAATTACTAAAATGAAATTCTTATTAAAGAATAGACGCGGTATATGCTAGCTTCATGTTTCATCAAGAACAGCTTTTATATACACACACGCGCACAATGAAGCCTTTCCAATAAGCAGATGGTTGATTATAATTTCTTCAACCCACTTTTTGTGATAAAGAAGTTCCAGCCAATTAGACCATAGTACAATTAACTCGTACTTATTCTATATGCATGATGATTAAAGTGAATAAATAATGTAAATAGCCAGGTGACAAAATATTGTAATTGACTATAACCTTTATCTTTTTTTCCATTTTCCGGCATTTTAATTGATGCCAAAAGTTCTTGCTTCCTCTCGTTTTCTATGTCTTGGAACGCAATACATGGTTTGATTAGAATAAAAAAAGATTAAGAAATCAAGGAATAGAGATGACATAGTATCACTAAATGAAATTTAGTGAAATCAGTATAAAAAGAGTGCTTAAAAACACACAATTAAATGCATCATCTAAAAAAAAAGAACTTTTATAATTGCAAGATTAACAAAACAAATTTTATTTTTAAATTGTAGCAGAATAGCATGCAATGCTTCATTGTCTTGACCAAACAAAATTAAGCATTACTTCACCACATCAAGACCATCATCATAACGAGTAAGTTTACAAATTAGAGCATGTGAGGCCATCTCGCACAATATACAAACACAATGTCACAGTTTAATTTCATTTTATCTCATCTACCACATTTTTACGTACAATTTCAAAATTCCAAAAAAACGTAATAGTTCATACCACAATGTAAAACTACTCCAACTGAAACAAATGGTCAACAAATATAAATAGAGAAGCAATCAGGTCAATGTTTAATAGAAAGGCATTAGTACTCTCTTCAACTTAAACCATTATATCCCTCATATCTTAAGACATCAATCTATTAACTCGAACAATGGTCTTGATTGATTATCACAATAAGATTAACACAAACAAAGCAAGATCATATATAAAATATATACGACTCGAATTACTTTAAGTGGAAGTTGCATCAACACAAGTAGAGCTTAATGTAGCCTTCAAGACTCGAAATTTAATCAAAATATTTTTGTGGATTCTATCCATCCAATTAGTAATTTTAGAGAAAGCTTCACTTTTAAAAAAATTGAATATCCTACCCAATTCGGTAGTGCGAGATGAGAAGACGCGTCATTAATAATGCGATTTGTATATTGTGTGCCCTCTCTGCATAACCACCCTTATTCCGAGTATGCTAACAACACATATTTTCTTTGGGGTTCACCCTTTTTTATTTCTCATAATGTAGTGGCACAAAATACTTATAACTCATTTTATGTAGCACCTTCAGGCATAAATCATTGCTGCACGACAATTCAAGCTTGCGGATTTGGGGAAGGATGGTCCGCCTCTTCACCTATTAGTTTTTAAATATACAATGAGCACTATATTTTTATAAAAATAAAATCAGTAAATTCTTGACATCAACTTAAAATAAAAAGTTGGATAGATGAAGAAATTAAATAGAAAAATCTTACCCGATATCCACGGTTGGCGCAAAATCACCAAGAAGTTTTATAGTCCACTCCACCATCGTTTTACGGATCCGCTATCATATACCCCAAAGAGAAAGAAATGTCTAATTTATGGTCGACACCTACAAAGTACTAATAATACAATATGAGCGTTTGTTGGATGATTAAAGATAATTTTTTTCATAAGAGTTTCAACAATTTCTTTTTTGAATGATTGTTTTTAGAGGTACATATGTCAACACATGAAAGTGACAAATGTCAACTTTTGAAAAAGGTAAATCATTCTTTTATATATATAGATTTTTCTTGAAGAATAAAATTGGACGAATATAATATTATTTTATTGAGGCATTTTTGGATAAAATGAGATGAGTCTCACCCCTTATTCATCTTATATAATTAATACTCCTATTTATATATTTAATATTTTTATTAATATATTTGATACCCTAATCATATTTTTATACTATTCCTTTGAAAGATAGAAATATAAGAGCATCTCCAACAATGTCTTAAAGTGGAGCAAAATGCCACAATTCTCTCCCAACAGACAACTCTACACCTGCGCCACATGAGAATTATGTATGGAAATCAAAATTGCTGCGCCATATGTAGAGCTGAAACTGTTGGCGCTACATTTTCTTTTCCTTTTTTTTTTAATTCTTTTATTTTATTTTCCTTTTTTAATTCTTATATTTTCTTTTTCTTGTTTTTTTAATTCTTTTATGTACTTTACAGTTTTTGAATGTAAATATATATTATAGTGTTGAGAGGTGTTTATTCAATTATTATTTTTATTTAATATTAAAATTTTATTTATTTTTTTATTTACACAAAAATTAAATATTTAAAAATAATATGAAAATTAAAATACTTCATTTAATTGAAAACATAATATAACATTACTAATAAAATAATCAACATTACAATACAAACATTACAATAATGAAAACAATTACATAATGTTACTACAAATAGATAAAATTACATAAAAAGACTTACAATCATAATAACTAATAGATAAAAAGCGATCATAAAAAAACAAATAGCTAATATAGGTTTTAATACTCGGAAAGACCACTTCCGGATCCCCAAGATCTGGAAATTGTCCAAACATATCAAACACGGTATTGCTAGTGTTTGCCACGTGTGCTTGTCTTCTTTTCTCCATAATTAGTTGTTGTTCATATTTCAATGACATACGACGTTCGGGATCCTCAATTGAGTTTGGATCCATGCACATGATTCTATCGTCTCTTACCTATTGACGAATTCTATTCTTTTCTTGTTCGGCTTCCACTTTTTCTGTAATACTTCCAAACCACGATCACTTTTTTCAACTAAACCTCGCAATAATTCTCGAAGTTTCTCATTCTCCTCTTTGATAGTTTGTAAAAACTAGACCTCTCTTCACCTTGTTTTCTCTTCAATTTGGACTTTTTGACCCCCTCGGTCATTTGTGATGGAGAAGCTCGATGACATTGTATTCATCACTTAAATTAATAGTGAATGAAGGGAGTGAAGGATTAAGGGAATTAGGGGACTCACATATTTTCGTCAAATGCGAGGAGACTCCACCTTGAGTTTGAGCCTGGGCCTGCAAATAATCTTTAATAGCGAGGCCAAACATGGTCAAATTTGAATCCATCTTGACATGAACAACTCATTTGCACGTTTTATGCTGCATAAAGTATAAAGTGAAGCTTATTAAAATCGACATCTCAAGAAAAAAATTGCATATATCAAATAAATACTACTTACAATAATTTGTTCATTTGCACCACTTGGATGCATGAGTTCAATTTTGACGCAGACATCCATTGAACTTCTTGCAATCCCTATGGATGAGTGCATACGACATTGCACCGATCGTACATTACGATCGCTTATCTTCGAGCTTGGTTTTGAGTTGTATTTCTCGACAATACGTTGCCAAAAATGAGCTTTGGATTGACTATTGCCCACTATCGGATCCTGTGATATATCAAGCCACACTTGAACGAGGTGTAGATCTTCAACATAAGTGTAATTATTAGCACGTTTAGACATTTTGAGAGAAGATATATGATAGATAGAAAAGTTTGTGAGAAGAAATATATGGTATGTCATCTATATATATAGGAAAAGATGAGTTTGTTATCAATGGTTGAGATTAAAAGATGAGTTTTGTTATCAACGGCTACGATTAATTGCACATGGATTGTGTCTTGCTTCTCTCACAAAACTTTTCACTTTGATCGTGTGGTTGAGATTAAAAGAAGAGTTTTGTTATCAACGGCTACGATTAATTGCACATGGATTGTGTCTTGCTTCTCTCACAAAAATTTTCAGCTTTGATCGTGTGGTTGAGATTAAAAGATGAGTTTTGTTATCAACGGCTACGATTAATTGCACGTGGATTGTGTTTTGCTTCCGACTATATATAATCATCCTACATTACAATTATTTCTCACTTCAACATTTTCGTTTTCCTCCAAAAAAAAAAAAAGAATTTCAATCATGTTATTTCTTCAAACTCAAGCTCAAGCTCATCCGACGATGAGTTTCATCAATTTTTGTGAGTTTAGATTTAGAACAACGAGTGATTGCACAATGTATATTAAGAAACAATGAGGTGTATCAATTTTATGAATATGTCAATCCTACTCATGGAGGCTCGGTTGTTGGCCTGGAGAACAACTTTCCGTGGTGGAGAAGTGTTGCTAACCTCTTCAACGATTACTTTTAAAATCCAACATTTAATGAAGAGCATTTTCGCTGACGATTTCGAATGTCTCGTACTTTATTCCTCCATATTGTCGAAGCCGTAAAAGAGCATGATCGGTACTTTGTGCGAGAGAAGGAACGCAATGGGAAAACTTAGTTTGTCTACGCTCCAAAAAGTAACTACTGCATTTCGAATGCTAGCATATGGCGTTCAATGAGATGCAATGCAGATGAGTACATCAAAATTGGAGAGTCTACGACAATTGAATGTGTTAAGAAATTTTGTCGTCTTGTTGTAGAGATATTTGGAGAGCAATATCTCGTAACGCCCACGCCAGATGATGTTGCTAGACTCCTTCATATTGGTAAGCAACGTGGTTTCCCGGGTATGTTAGGTAGTTTGGATTGTATGACTTTGGAGGTGGAAAAATTGTCCAACAGCATGGGCGGGACAATATTCGGCCGAAGTGGATCTCCAACTATTATTCTTGAAATTATAGTGATTATGATTTGTGGATCTCGCATGCATATTTCGGGATACGAGGATCCAACAATGATATTAATGTGTTGGAAATATCACATCTTTCCTCTAATCTTGCTAGAGGTGTTGCTCCTCCCGCACATTATGTCATTCAAGGAAAGGAATACAACATGGGCTATTACTTAGCGGATGACATATATCCCAAATTGGCAACACTTGTGCAAACTATACATGAACCAAGTGGTCGCAAAAAAAAGTATTTTGCAATGAAACAAGAAGCATGTAGAAAGGATGTGGAACGAGCATTTGGAGTTCTCCAAAGTCGATTTGCAATTGTTGCAAATCCATCACGTTTTGGAGTAAAAGTGATTTGCATGATATAATGACTGCATGCATAATAATGCATAATATGACAATCGAGAATGAACGGGATCTTAGTGCTCCAATTGTGGAAGCACAAGATGTGCCATCACCGAACCTCGAATTTGTTGAAAACGAATCTGCTCGATTTGAAAATTTTATTGGCGAGGTTTAGACAAATTAGAGATGCAGAGGCTCATTTCGCACTCCGAAATGCATTAATTGATCATTTGTGGGAAGAATATTCCAACAATGAATAATTTGTAGTTTTCGCTTTGTAATTTAAATTTTCGTTGTTAATTTACATTATCGCTTTTGCAATTTAAATTTTCATTGTAATTTAATTTATCGCTTTGTAATTTAAATTATTATTGTAATTTATTTGTATGAATGTTTTTCAATTTAATATATTTTTAAAATTTAAATATGTGATGAATTTTTATTAATTTTTTATTAATATTAGAAAATTAATATTTTAGAATAATATTAAATAAATTTTATTAATATATGAAGAATCTAAATGGAATATTCTATTTTAGTATAAAAATAGTGCAAACTGTTAGTCTTGATTCTACAATAAAGTAGTGTTAAGTTGGCTGTGTACTGCTGGAGATGGTGCGTCATTAGAGTTTTTGACTTTTTATTTAAGCAGAATTTCCAATGACATGTAACCGCATTCCATTCTCTCAATCCCTACATACACTCATTTCCGAATCAAAGTGACATCTGAATTTCTAAGCTCTATCAACACGTTCATATGCGCGTATGTATGGCTGATGTTGATCGCAGTGGTGCAGTGCTGCTGCTGCTGGCGGCGCTGGCTCTTTTCTCCGGTCACAGCTTGCGTTGCGACGACGGTGGAGGAGCGGAGCTGCAATGGCAGATCCTGACAAAATTAAACTACTCCACTCAAATTCGCCTCCATCCTCGCCTCCTTCTCCTCGTCACTGTGCCATGTAATTGACAATAACTCACCTCTGCGTTTCATATCTGCTGACATGTTTGAATGGTTTCGAAACCCGATTAACCGTTTTAATGCGTTCTAGAGTTTGATGTGACGATGCTGCTGTCATTTGTTTCTAATGATTTGATATAGGGAAATGCGTAGTGCATTTTCCCATTAAGGTAGCTTACTAAGACCTGGCCAAATTTGCTTGTTATAGGCAAAATGGCGACCGTTTCTGAGGGGAAGTAGCTTATGATGAGTTCGATCAGTAGTTTTATGTGCATTAAATTGGTCCATAACACTTAAGCTGTTTCGGAAGAGCTAATGTCTACAAAAAGTGGCACTATACTCATCTCTGTTTATTTATTGTTGGCCTAGTTGTGTGATCTCCTGCAAATGGGAAATAGTTTAAAGTGCTTTAAAAAAGGACAGAAAAATTAGGTCTGAATTGTATTGTATTTTTATAGTCTCCAGACTAAATAACCTCGAAATCCATGGATGTGTCTTTATTTAGATAGCGCCAGATGTCACAATTATCCCTTGTGATGCTTTTTTTCCCCTTTCTTTCTTGTGTTCCATTTTCCGTGACTTTAATGTCTGTTTAGGGTCTGGTGAGTCGCGCTCCCTCATGAAAGGATTGGCTAATGTGGTTGCAAGTGATGAAGTGAGGTTTGGCACCTTAAAGCTTATGGTCTTATACAGAAATATGGAGAGGATGTTGGCAGATGCACTAGGTGCTACTGAAGGAATAACCATTTTTTACTACCATAATGCCCTTTCATATAAATATTGGGGGAGACTACGAGTCCAAAACATATTGGCCTCTGTGGAATATGTTACATCTCTTTCTCCTGATGAACTACCTCTTAAATCTTTATCTACCTCAGACGAACTGAGAGATTTCCTTCATTCAACTGACAAGGCTGTACTTCTCTTAGAATTTTGTGAGTGGACTCCAAGATTGCTGGCGGCGAACAAGACTACTGAAAGTGGTTTGGGTAGGTTAAGTCCTTCTTCTCTTTTAGTTCTTCTTTTTGTTCTTTACTCCTTTTATTTTTGGAATGCAGTGATGGGGCTTTCTAAAACTATATTTATCTAACATAGTGAATTGTTGCTTCACTTATTTAGAGAAGTTACGAAAGTTCCATCTAGAACCACTTGTGTGGTAATCCATGTTATACTTGGGGGTTTTGGCATTAGTTGTATCACTGGATAAATGATCATGTCCAATTTGGAGGTTAGTCTTTGTGGGGTAGAGTCATCAGAAGTAAATATGGTCTGCAAGACAACAATTGGGATGCGAGTTTAGACTACAAGATCCACTTTCAGAAGCCCTTAGTAATATATTTGTAAAGCTTTTCCGTTGTTCCATCAACCAATAAAGGTTCAGGTGGGAGGTGGTAGCAAAGTCAGATTATGGGATTGGGAGGGGGAGGGGTGTTTCCTTTTGAAACTCTTGAGATCATAAAACCTCTCGCCTCCTTTAATTTACTGATTTCTGATGATTTTCCTTTTACATAGTCTCATTCTGAGATGAATGAGATGTGTTATGCTTAGCCAACTGGAAGGTGTTATGTTGGCCGAGGGTATGGAGTATTTTAGGAGATGTGAGTGGATTCTTCTGGCTCAATCTCTTACAAATCTTTTTCATTTCCTTTTCTCCAGGTGACATCTTTCCTTCTTTTCCCTATTTTAAATCTGTTTGGAAGGGTTCTGTGCCTAAGGTTGCCTGTGTTGGGTAAGTTGAAAGTTTGTGATTTATTACAACACTGTATGCTCTTTGTTCTTTTGTCACCAAGTTTGTGTGTTTTGTGTAGAAAGCATTCTGAAAACCTGGACCATATGTTTTTGCATTGTCCCTTTTCCCTCACCTTGTGGCATTGGGTGCTGAGACAGTTGGGGATTGTGCCATCTGTATGTTGGTTTGATGGTTAAAAAGAAACACTATAAAATTTTGAGGACAAAGATGAAGGCTTGGAGCCTACACCTACAGGAGGTGTGGGATAAGATTAACTTTAGGATTGCGTGTTAGGAATTTCAATAAAATGAAATCAATGTGAGAACCAACTAATGTTGCCAGAATTTGCTGCTTGCTGCTTTTGTGATGCTAACAAAGGCAAAATAATAAATCATGCAGGAGAAGGTTATCTTGGAGCAGACTTCAACAGATGGAACAATGGAACTCTCATGGCAGAAGAGAAAGATAACAGGAAGGTGCATGGTAGTTTCTTAATTCTCAACTTTATGAGATTCAGTAGAATCACATGAAAAAAAGGGTTGTAAATGCAATTCCTGTTTATATGTGAATAGGATATGGAGAATGACATGCTCAGTTGCAGTAATGATGATGGATTTAATAGAGTTACACCCTTGGCAAATCAGTTTACCGCTGTAAACAATAGTCTTGTGAAGGAGGCAGAAAATTTGACAGTTAATGCTGGAGAATCTTGTCCTTCATATGAGTTTCAGCAATTTGAGTTGTTCTTTCAGAAGTTAATTACATCTGCTAGAGAGCTCTTCTTACCCCCTGAAAGGTTTCGATTTGCCATGGTTAGTGATAGATCACTGCTTCCACTGCTATATATTGAAGAGCCAAGTTCATGGTTGGTGACTGTCCATTTTTCGGGTGTCCCAGTTGTTCACAGATTATCAAAGAAGTTGATGAGCTAAGATCCATATTGCAATCCCAGCCATCACCTGTTTTAGAGGTAAGGTCTATCATGCTTTGTTATATATCTCTACCTTCTTAGACCTCTTAACATCAAGGGCTTTAAATGCAAATACAAAATTTTTAGAATGTTATGTGAAAATAGATTGCAATGTTTATTTAGTGTATGGCCATTTGAAACTAGAAATTTACATTATGAATGTCTGTCATCGAATTAGTTTTCCTACTTATTAGCCTGAGGAAATGTAAAAATCCTTTTCTTTACCCCTTAGAAACCCTAGACCTACATCTCATTAGATAAACCCAGCTAATATTGATGCCATCTTCCTTTAACAAATGTTGTGAATATTTTCTCTTGAAAGAATTACGAACTTGTTGATGACTCCCTTTTTAATGGAATGGGAGGAAATGGACAGTGAAGAAGTTGTATTCACATATTATTTATGTAATGAAATTATTGTGCTCCCTTACCCTATGAATCATAAATAATGATTTCATTCCCATTTCTGTTGTTTCCCCTTCAAAGGGAAAGAGAACAATGTTCGTGCAAGTAAAAACTCTTATCACAAAATTCTGATCACTACTGCTTGAATATTCTTTCTGCATTATGCAGCTGGAAGATGATCCACATGGAGCTGGGGCCGCTTTACCTGCAAAAAGGCCTTCAATGCTTCTTTTTGTTGATAGGTCATCTAACTCACTGGAAATAAGAAGAGAGAGTCAGGAAGCTCTCTTTGCTTTTAGAGAGTTGGCAAAACTCAGTGAGATGGCAAACCCTATCCGAGTACAAGCCACTATGAGGCCTGACAAGACAAATAGCCAAGCATCATTGAGGCTCAAACATCCAAGACTCCAGGCTTTTTGCATCATCAGAAAACGTTGTTGTCAAGGATAAGATGTCTGTCTTGGTATTTAATGAAGGCCAACAAGTTACACTAGAAAATTTGGTCCCGGAATTGCAAGGTAGATCTATGCATGAGATCTTAAATTATGCCCTCAAACAAAAGAAGGAGCTAAAACTAAGTTCACTTGCGAAGGATGCAGGATTTCAACTTTTATCCCAAGATCTTAACATCGAAGTTGTAGAATCTCTGCCATCACCTAGTGCCAATCAACCAAATCAAGTTTTAGGAGAAGCACCTGTAGAAGATGGTCGTGAAGGTTCTGATATAAATAAGAAGCAGTTACCAGAGGTGCCACCGAATCCCTCTGATGACTCTTTAGATATAAATAGTTTATCATCTGTAGAACCTGAGCACGATGATCATAGTACAAGTATCACCAATGATAGTGCTCAAGGTTGGAATGTTGGGGGCACCACGACCCACAGGAAAAGATGATAATGAACCCAGGAAAAATCTTACTGTTTCTTTTTTCTATCTTGATGGTCAATACAGATTACTTGAAACTCTAACTGGAGGATCAAAAATTCCCTCAGTTGTCATAGTTGACCCAATTTCTCAGGAGCACTATCTCTTAGATGATCAGCCAGTTTTCAGCTATTCTTCACTATCCATGTTTGTTAATGCTTTCCTTGCTGGAAAGCTTCATCCTTACCTACAATCAGCTAGCGTAGTTCCCAGCTCGAGAAATGCTCAGAAACCACCCTTTGTTAATCAGGATTTTCATGAAACAGATTCTATACCACTTGTTACAACCCATACTTTTGCTGATCTGGTTATCGGTAGTAAATTTGATCCCAGGAATTCCAGCAATCCTTGGGATAGGAATGTTTTGGTTCTTTTTAGCAATAGTTGGTGTGGTTTCTGTCAGAGGGTGGAACTTGTTGTCCGTGAAGTGTACCGAGCTGTTAAGGGTTATACCGATATGAAGACAAATAGTTCAATGAAGGAGAAAGAGATGCTCACGGATGGTAAGCTGTTCATTGCTTCACACCTGTGATATAACTTTTTATAAATATGATTTTCATTTCAAAATTTGTATTTCCATTTTGAGTTCAGCAACTTTATATTTATTTTCTGCAACATTGTTTGATTGTCTTTGCTGTTGAGCTAGTAGTTCTGAGTTAATCAGCAAATTATGATTAATGCCACCATCGTTGTCTCTGCAGTGGTTTGACACCAAATTCTGTTTTGTGATTATCTTAGACTAATTAATTGGGGAGGATTGTGAGTGGGAGGAAGCTTTGGATCAAAGTAATGTAGAAACTTGTCCTTTTGGGCAACTCAAGATAATTTCTCTTTAATATATGATTTTCAGTGGGTAAGAACTCTAGTTACTGGGTGGAAGATATGCAAAAGGTTGAGTTGGAAAATTGATATTTGAAAATATTTGATGGTGAAATTTTGGATCCTATTGGCATCTATCAGCTGTAATACAACCTTATAAAAGTGAAATATTGTTTTCACAAGTTGTTCTGAAGCTAGATATTGGAATTTTACGTTTATTATGTCATATATGTATTACTTCAAAATTGTTAGTCTTGATTCTTCTAATGTTAATATGCACTGATTCTGATCATTGGCTTATTTTTGTTGCAGATGCTACATTGAAGCTTCCGCTTATTTATATGATGGATTGCACACGAAATGACTGCGGGTTCATCATAAAACCAATACTGCAGGTGCAAGTTACAGGATTAGACACATATAAACACACTATGTGTGTGTATGTATTTATGTATCCAGTATGTTTTACTAGCTTTTTTTAATGGGAAAGGACTAATAATATGAGTGCCAAACCTCAGTTACTTGGGCTTGTCTGGGATTTGGGATTTCTTATGGATATCACTCTCATTTCAACCTTATTTACTAATATTATATGTTACAAAAAGAATGCATATGGTGAGAAGGACAGAAAAGTTTAAGAACTATGCTGTAGATAAACATACTACACCTAATATAAACGCCTATAGGCTATTGATTTGTTGAGTTTAAGGTAAATATTCTAGTATGATATAGGCTCTCCAAACTCTTCAAGTTAAGGTTCATAAAAGACTATAGAGCCTCCATATCTCATAGCAATTCCTGGGAAATTGATTTTGAATGATTTATCTATAGTGTATTTATCCTATGGGTTTAGCACGATATGTTACTCTTGTTTAATCTCCTAAACACTGAATGTTAGTGATCCCCTTCTAGCTAGCATATCCCAAAGTTGGTTGAGGTTACCATGTTTGGATGGCATTCATTATAAATTTGCTTATATGATGTGCTTGAATTTGCAGAGGGAAGTTTATCCAGGTATACTGTTATTCCCAGCAGAAAGGAAGAATAACACCGTGTTTTTTGAAGGAGATATTGCAGTATCTGAAATAATCAAGTTTCTGGCTGCTCATGGCAGCGATGTTGTAGACCTTATCATGAATAAAGGTAAGTGTTGTAAAGTAGTGGTCATTTGTCTTTTTTTTGTTCCTTACAAAGATGACATGGATGTATTTACTCTCTATAATTATAATTTACTTTCAGATACATTTGGCATGATCTTGATCAGTTTGTATTGTGAAGTTCTGATCTTCTCATAAGGGTTTCTGTGTATTTTACTATGAATATTTTGACTTTTATATCTACAAATTAAGCATAGCGAGGAGATTCAATCTACTTTCTTTTGGTTAAATGCTCAAGGGATTGTAAGAAATGATTTTATATGTATCTGTGATATATTGGACTCCAGTAATGTGTCTAATGGAACTGGTTTTTAAGAACTCGTCTGTTTTTCGATAGTCTTTCCAAGACAAGTATTTTCAAGCTCGGATATATTTTTATCAGGGTTAATATCATTTTTGGTCCCTAAAGTTTACCTTTTTACAGTTTTGGTCTGTCTTTCACTCATTATCAATTTGGTCATGGAAACACACTTTTACTCTCACATTTGGTTCCACCATTAGTTGATCATCCGTTGACTGCCGAAATCAACTATTTGGGGGTACAAAATGTAATTATTTAAAAGTTTTGTATTTAAATGTAATTTACCTTTTTACAGTTTTGGTCTGTCTTTCACTCATTATCAGTTTGGTCATGGAAACACACTTTTACTCTCACATTTGGTTCCACCATTAGTTGATCGTCCGTTGACTGCCGAAATCAACTATTTGGGGGTACAAAATGTAATTATTTAAAAGTTTTGTACTTAAATGTAATTATTAAAAATATAAAAGAACTTTTAAATTTTACATTTAGCACACCACTAAATAGTTGATTCTATTAGGCAATTACTTTCAGGTCCAAATTTGATAGTGAGTAAAGAGAGAGACCGAAACTGGAAAACGGTCAACTTTAGGGACAAAATTGATATTGTCCGCATTTTATTATGCAGACATTAACATGACTTCGGTGAATCTGATGTGCTTTTCCTGGGTTAGATTTTGCACAGGAGCAGAACTCAATCACCGAGGGCCTACAGACTAGAATCTTCCACCATGAAGTTGTACTCAAAGACCTGCAAAATGCAGCCCCTAAATACAAGATCGATGCTCAACTTCCCGTTGGTTCACACGAAAAGCTTCAGTTGTTTCCCGGATGTGTTCTAAGTGCAACGGAAATGCTTGTGGATGTTCACCCATTCGATGAATCCAAAATTCTAATCGTGAAAGCAGATGAAACCACTGGATTTCGAGGTTTGATGATCAATAAACATATTCGTTGGGACTCTCTTGAAGATCTTGATCAAGGATTCGAGTTCTTGAAGGAGGCCCGCCTTTCCTTTGGGGGCCAGTGGTTATGCGTGGAATGCCTCTTGCTGCCTTAACACATAAATCAATCGAAGGCCAATCTGACGAAGTCCTACCAAACATTTACTACATCGATCCACCAGTCACACACAGCCTACTCGAAGAAATCAGAGCAGGTAACCAATCTGTTCATGATTTCTGGTTCTTTTTAGGGTACTCTAACTGGGGTTGGGAACAACTGTTTCATGAGATTGCTCAAGGTGCTTGGAAGGTAAGCGAAGGCGATTTGGAACATTTAGAGTCGCCATGGAGGTGATACGACGGGCAATATCGTCATTCAGGTACTGTTTTGTCTATCAACTTGTTACTCACTAGTGGCCTTGTGCTTGAGGGCTTCTAGTTAAGTTTTGATGTTGGATTTTTCTTGTGAGTATTTCGTAAATGAGACAATGATTGATAATGTAATTTGACACATTGTCTTTTTCTTTAACCAACAACATGCTTAATTTCCTTTGATTTTTCATCAAATATCAACAATTAGAAGTGTTTTTGTAATGCTTGAGGAATTGTTACCACAAAGCATATAGAGCAAGTTTATAAGTGTTTATACGTAATAGTGCACGATCATTAAACATGTAACACTGTTCAGCGTATACAACTGCAACTATTTAGCGAACGCAATTGATATTATTTAAAAATACACATGTGCACGGTGATGCATATAAAATCTTAGTTGTGTTAAACTAGACTTCAAGCCTAGATGATGGAGTTCTTTTAATTGGGTTTTTATCGATATAAAGTTTTTATACTCCCCCTCTAAATTTAATTAGGCAAATAAGTTGGACACAAGTTTTAAAAAATATTAGTTGTTTATATATAGAGTAGATGACTGAAGTAAAAAGTAAGTTTATTATTGTTAAATCATTAATAAGAGAGAAAATAGTGTAGGCTTCAAATGACAAATGATGTAAATAAGTGTATGTTGTAAGAGTAGAAGTAAGTAAAAAAAAATCTATTTTTGAATGATATATTAAAATTGGACAAAATAAAAATGTATTTTGACTTATTAAAATTGAACCAAAGAAGTATAAAACATGTCAATACAATTATAATGATGGAATTTACAAATGGTGTTGTGTTTGAGTGTGAACAAAGTCTTGCTCGGTGAACTTTAATGCAATTGAATTTTTGATTAAATTTCAATTTAATTTAGGTGTGTTTTAATCTGTTTAGAAATAAATTAAAATAGAAATATTTGTGTGCATATTGTCCACACTAAAAATAGTGTGCACAATATTTTTATCTAATACTACTGTAACTAAACTAATACTATACAATGTTGCTAACTAAACTAATATTATACAATGCTTGAAATAATATTACACCGTAATCAAACTAATACTATACAAAGACTTAAAATAATATTATACCGTAATCAAACTAATACTATACCGTATACATGAAATAATACTACAAACAGTAACCAAACTTTACCGCACACAAATACTACTCAATTTCAATTTAATTTAGGTGTGTTTTAATCCGCTTAGAAATAAATTAAAATTATATCAATTATATCATACGAGTGTGACTAGATTAAAAGGTAATCATAAACACCTTGTGCTCATTACTCGACTCATTGTAACCCAACCCAAACCATATTTGGTAAACAATTCTTTGGACATTATTGTTGATGAATTTCACTAAAAATAAAAAAATTTAGTGTTGAAAGAAAGCAAACAAGCCCATTTACTCTTGTTCCACAAGCTTAATTTCCTTTTCAGGAAAAAGAAAATGTTTAGTCTTTAGTATATTTTACAACAAATAGTAAAATAACAAATATTTTTAATTAATAAATTAATACCCTTTAATAAAACAACTAATAACATTCAAAACTAATACCTTATATTAAAAATAATTAATATTCTTTAATAAAACAACTATTACTATAAAAACAGCTTTTACGGTGAAACAAGTTTGTACAATACTTAGTATTGCCTTCTTAATATTATATGTTTTTAAATTCTAAATTATTTATATTTTGTTTATGTTACTCAATTTTTTAGAACTTGTTTTACATTTTGAATTGTATTATTTTGATTTTTTTAGTATTTTTATAATTATGCATATCCTGTTTAGAAGTTCTGCCACTATTTATAATATTCACAAATTTATAAAAAAATTATTATTTTTAACTCATACATATAAATAAATATTTTTTTATTTTTTATACATAAAAAATATTAAATTATTTGAATGGTAAAAATACAATATATATATATATATATATATATATATATATATACTCCTATTATTTCTGGAACCATAACCAAACTAGCCCTTGCAAACACAAAAATTTATATTGTATGATTTTATACATAAAATATAATATTTTTACCTTCTTTTTTATAATATTCATATTTAAAATATTATAAAAATATATAAAAATATCACATCTCAGTTGTACGGTAATGACTAATGAGAAACGGTCTCACCCAAATACCTTTTCAAGGGAGCGAAGCGGCATCATCAGCTCCACCGCGGCTTAAAAATCATACTTCCCGCCACACACGCCTTTAGAGCAATGGCGTCCTCTGCCAAAACCCTAATGGATTTCTTCCAGCAACCGGCGGCCAAGCGCCTCAAGACAGCCTCATCGCCTCCACTCAACAACGCCGCGGCGGCGACGGCTTCCTCATTGTCAACGACTGCCGTTTCCTCGGAGCAGAAGCTGAGAATGGAATTCAACAAAGCCCTTGCCCTGTCCAAACGGAACCTCAAACTCTGCTCCGACAAAGTCTCCAAAGCAATTGCAACAGGCGAGTCATTATTCTTTCATCTTTAACCCTATACTTACAAATTGTTCCACATATTTTCATGTTTCCATCTCTTTGAGTTTTTGCCTTCTGCGCAATATTCGTTGTTACATTCGGAAGTTGATGATTTGTTTCTTCACATTTTGGTATTCTGCGCAGACTCTCTCTCAATTAAAAATGGGCCAAATTTTACATATTGAAGCCATAATGTAATTTTCTATTGTAGTTTGTAGTTCTTTTGTACTAATGGATTAGCTAGTAAGTGAAGTTGGAGGGTCTACTGATGGAAGAGATTTGGTATTTTTGCTTCTTTTTTTTTTTTTTTTTTGCTTGTGAAATCTAGATTGAGTGTGGAATTTCTCCCGCAATAATGCACACGATTCCATCAGAACTACTAAGTTAAGCGTGTTTGGGCGAGGACGAGAGTAGTACTAGGATGGGTGACCCCAGGAAGTTCTTTTTAAAAAGAAGTGTGGAATTTCTTCCTGTTGAGCCATTCTTCTCACTTAATTTTTACAACTGTGGTGTATTGCATTGCATGTACACAATCTAGAAAGCACTTAAGTTACATTCTTTCTTTGCTCTGTGTGGTGTGGTAAGTAATGCTTCATGTGATCTTTTCTGTTTACTCTCAAATATTAGTGGAGTCAAAGTAAGACGATTGATGTATTTCGTGGCATATTTGCTTCCGTCCGTGTGTTGTTCTGGTATTTAGATAATTGTTTTTCCTGTTCACTGCAAAGTCATGTTTGTGGTTACGCCTATGTTGTCATTTACAGCTATCTTTTAATATTAACTGAGACTGCATTTTCTTGGGTGATTTGAGTAATGAAGGAGTGGGGTGTGTAAAGTTGGAGGAGCTACTAGTGGAAGAGACGTGGTCGGATGTTCTATCTGGGGAGCTGCAAAAACCTTATGCAAAGAAGCTGTGCCAATTTGTGGAGAGTGAAATATGCAATGGCGGCATTCCGATTTACCCTCCTCAGCATCTGATTTTCAATGCTCTTAATACCACTCCATTTGACCGTGTTAAGGCAGTTATCATTGGACAGGTAACATTGCAATTGCATTAGAAAGAGAACCACAAATTAGTTCCAGAAAGAAAGAATTAAGAAGTATTTGAGACTAATGTAAGGTAACATTAAGTTTTCAAGCTAGATGTTTTCTTTTATGGATGACAGTTATTCTCTAAGTTTTTATGTTGTCATTTGCTCTTTGAGAGTATATCTATGTTCATGTGAGCCAAAATAATCCAATAAATCATTAAGATCTTCTGAATTCCATGTTCCGATCATCGTCTAGCCATTTTCCTTTCAGCATGGTAAATAATATATAACATTATCTGTATCTTCTTACCTTCATTAACATAATGTTTTTACTCTTGGCACTTCTGCAGGACCCGTACCATGGACCAGGTCAAGCGATGGGTCTCTCTTTCTCGGTTCCACAAGGCATCAAAGTGCCTTCAAGTCTTCAAAACATATATAAAGAACTTCATCAAGATTTGGGATGCTCAATTCCATCTAATGGAAATTTGGAAAAATGGGCTGTACAGGTAATACAACTTGCATCGCCTAGAGTTGGTATCCATTTTGTTTTACTGCATTAGCATGAATAAGGTTTGCATCCATGCCTATAACTTATTACCCATATGCATTTTGATCCATGCTCTTATAATTGGTACCCTGTGGAAGTATATATTGCTTTCTTTTTGTCTTAACTATGGCCACATAAAATTGAGTAATGCAATCCTTGCTGGAAAAATATATATTGTGTTTGGATATCTTAAATAAATTCCCTTGTGAAATGTGTTGTGATTTCCGAGTTGTAAAGTTTGTCGCGTTAAGTTGAGATGTTGATTTGACATTTCATTTTGAGCAAGCATGCAATATGATTATAAAGCTCTGGTGAAAATTATGGCGTGTGGTTTGAGAATATGACAGTTTCATGGGAATGTATCTCATTTCTGAAATACTTTAAACAAAACAAGTTTACTGCTCCTGATGTATGAATAGTTTTGTAGAGGTGTTTCCAAACATAGCCTAACTTTTCTCTCAATTTTTCAATATCCTTATTTTAATTAGCATGCTGCATCAACAAATCAGTTTGTCCAATGCATAGGATTTGGTAAGACAATCTCTCTTTGCTGTCTCCATGACATGCTGTGGCTAAATAAGCAGAAATAATCATTTTATCCCGTTGAAGAATGAACCCCAGATCCCAAACTTTAGAAATAGGGTTGATCTTTATGTTCCTTGTATTAAAAAAACCCCTGAGGAAGCAACCCTTGCATATTATGTTTTAGTTTACTCCAACATAAGTGCATATGAATCTACTCGTCTTATGGAATGACCCCCTATTGTTGATTCCTAGGGCGTTCTCCTTCTAAATGCTGTTCTCACAGGTATGCTCTCATCTTGCTCCCTCATGTTAACCTAGCCATAGTTTCTCTTGTTTTTCCTCTGGTCTTTTCATTTCTAAATGTGAATTCTGGCTACTGCAAACGTTGATGTAGATGGTTTATTACCTCAGAAATTGATATTATATTTATTGCTTTTCTTTTTCTATGTTTACTTTGCGGGAGGATGGGTTGTGGGGAGAGAGGAAGCCGAAAAATGTAGATCTTAAGACAAAAGACATCTAGGTACATATGTTCTTTCATTACTAAGAAAGAGATTCGGAAATATAGAGGAATAACTTCCTCCTGTCACTCAAATTGATGGTACACTTATACTTTGATGATCAGATACTGGGCATCTGGACGAACTTTAAGATAAATCTCTGTGTCAACAATTCAATACCATTAAGGATCTGAATTACCGAAAATAAGCTAATTGCCCATATTTTGTCTAATATGTTAAAAACAACTCACTGTTTTTCTTGAATTTTGTTGTCTTCTTCAATAAATCTTTCTTTATGAGCCTTACATGGGCTGCCTGAAGGCATACTTAAGAAAATCTTGTGAAGACAGCCGCTTTGCTAAAGTCGGTAAAACAAGGATGTCTTGTTAATCAAAGACTATGAAATCTAAGGGTGAGAGGATGCTATAAATTTCTTACTCACCTGCTGCCCCTGACATGTGAGTGACTACATACTTCTTGTCAGAAGACATACCAGGAGAGTTCTTCTGTTATCCACATAGCGAGTTAACTAAAAGAAGACTGCCTTTACTTTCCATCTAGTACTTTTAAATGACAAAATCGAACAAAAAGAAAGACTGTAGTTTCTTGTGTGTGTGAATGTGGTTTTTCAAGAGGTATAATAGAATTTATTACTGCCATATAGTATCTTGTATTATTGAAAATTACAAGTCTCACATAAATGCTTCTTCTAATTTATTTACAGTTAGACAACATCAGGCTAACTCTCATGCCAAAAAGGGTGGGAGCAGTTTACTGATGCTGTAATTGGAGCAATTTCAGAGAACAGAAGAGGAGTTGTTTTTATTCTTTGGGGCAACTATGCACAAGCCAAATCCAGGTAATTTATTTCGTTATACAAGTCAAACAATTGCCAATTAGCAAGAGAAAGGCTCATGATTACTTAAATATCTATAGTTTGGCCTTTATAGAAAGTATTGCTCCCTCCCTCCCTCCCTCTTTAAGTTTAACATTTTGTCATTTCAGTGTCTCTCTTGAAACTTAACATTTATTCTTTTGGAAAGTTGTGGCCCTACATTCATAATAAAATACACTAATTTTCTTACACTCTTTTTACATTTTTTTCACTTTTCACCAACAATTTTACAATAAAAACTACTCCCTCTGTCCCATTAAACCTTTCACACTTTCCTTTTTCGTCCTGTCTCACTATAAGTTTCACACCCTTAAAATGGAAAATCCTTTATAAACTCCACCCTTACTTTTTGACTCTCACATACACACAACCCAGTAAATTTTTACTTTATATATAAAAATTTACAAATTTACCATTCAAAACCCCAATCATTACTCTTCTTTCTTAAAGTGTGTTCACTCCCTCCTATGAAAGCTTTTATGGGATAGAGAGAGTAGTAGTTTATATATAAATTAGAAATGTGTGGTAGATATGTGGTGTTTAGAGGGTAATGATAAAGTAGTGTGAGATAGAGTTATTTCTAAAAATGGAATGAGAATAAATTTTCTGGACATACTAAAAAGAAAAGTGGGAATAAATTTATTGGACGGATAGAGTATATTCATTAAGACCCGTGCTATTCCTCAAATGTTAAACTTGAAGAGAGACGGAGGGAATATTGGTTAAAGATGTAGGTTTGAGTTGTAACAAACTACATATGACATGCTTGTTTATACAGGTTAATAGACGAATCAAAGCACTACATCCTCAAATCAGCACATCCTTCTGGTTTATCTGCACACAGAGGCTTCTTTGGATGCAGGTTGGAGGTTTTTGGGTTGCATATAATAAAATGTTTGTGTATATTTTCTATATCTTGGATTTTTGTGTGCATGAATGAATATGCTTCTGCCTCCTCTATAATGATTTCTCAATAGTATGTGCTACAGTTATTCGCAAGATTGAACTACTTGTTCCTCTACAATGATTTTTCCCTAACTGCAATTTTGAACTCATAATGCAGGCATTTTTCACGTACAAACGAGATCCTCGAGAAATTGGGAGTATCTCCAATAGATTGGCAGTTGTAGTTGTGCAGAAAGTAGTATTTTGCAACCTCAGGTTGGTTGAAGTCTTAATTTTGTCACGGTTTTAAAAATAGAGGTTTTCTATTAGTAAACATTCTATATTATGTATAGTTAGTAAATCTCTTTGAATACCATATCTTGTAATTTCTTCTAAAAGGTTGTCCTATAATTATCTAATGGCTCAGTGAAAGCTCATCATTAACATTTATTTCGTGTGTTGATGAAATACATACCATTCGTTACATTTACATGCATAAATTTCTCATACCGGTTTAAAGCCTTTGGTGGCCAAGAAGGCTTGCAAAGCCATGTTTTTTTCTTGGGTATCTCTAAATATAGCTCTCCTCCCATGCCCTGTAAAAATATATTTGGTTTAGTTCACCAAAATTAGAGTTTACTTTACTATATACTATATATCCTGAGTGAGTTTTCAAATTCTGTAAAATTTCAATTGGGGCTATTCTTTTATCGGCAAAAATTTGTGTGAGACTGTCTCATCGTGACACCATTATGAGATCATATCATTTTTAATGCAAAGTGTATCATTTAAAAAAAAATCTTAAAATTATGCACTTTACATACATTTTTTAAAAGTGAATTTATTTAATGCAAAGTGTATCACTTTTCAAATTTTTGCTTTAAAATGATACATTTTGCATATATATATTTAAAAAAGTGATAACATTTCTATTGAAAAATGATAATAATCTCATATTAGTCTTAAGGTGAAGTGGTTTAACACAAGACTTGCTCGTATTTATCTGATTTTTTTAGTTATAATTATCGTATATTTAGCTTCATTTGAAGATTTAAATAAAAGGAACAAGAGAGTAAAATTGCTAAAAAATGCTCACCAGGTAATATCCATTCAAAATCCAACTCAAGCAACTTTTGAACACTGTTCAATTGCTCAGCAACTGCCAAACAAACACAAAATTCATCAATACATTTATGTGAGAGTTTCTTTGAATAGGATCCAGATACACGTTAAAGTAAATGAGGCAATACTACCTCAATAAAGTAAGATTAAACACAAATATATAGTCATTCCTGCATACTCGACTAGATTACAAATGGATTGGGCAGTTCACTAAGAAAAGGCATTCATCATAAAACAGAGTAGCATTAGCCATTAGTTCAACAAGCAGCTATTCATTCTTTCTAGATGGATGCCAAAACTAAGGCTACGATGAAATATGTTCAACAAGGTCAAATAACAGATTCTTGACTCATATTTTATTAGATGCCTAATGGGAAAAGAAAAATGCGGAAATAATTTGTTTAGTGCTGTAAGTTAACCCTATTTCAGTTTCAATTATGTCGACTTTCACGAATTGAAAATTATCCTGTAACTTTCAATTGTTCGACATTCTAGTTCGATAACCGATTGTAAGAGGTGAAACATCCGTCCGATCCGTTGTGACCGAAGTCACATGGCAAGGTTTGATTTGTCAACCAGATGTTTCACCTCCTACAAACGGTTATTAGACTAAAGTGTAGAACAATTAGAAGTTACAAAAATATTTTTAATTCAAGAAAGTCGACAGGACTAAAACAGAAATAAGTAAAAAATCAATTTTCCAAAAGAAAACTGTTGAAAAGAAAGCATATCAGCATATATTTAGCAGTATGGAGGATTGATAGCAAACATTTTAGCAGTATCTTCTCTATGCATAATACGACAAGTATATTGGTTTGATAGCAAACGTATTAGCATACATGAATCCTATCTGTAAGTTTTGGATCTTTTATGCTGTATCTACACTTCAAGAAGAAGATGATGGGGCAATTTCATGAAAGGTCCAAGCCGTGGAACTTAATTCCGGGTTAATGTTGATCCCAAGTGAGAGAGAATGACAATCTCCTTCTATGGTTAATAATAGCAGATATCTACTCAGGACCTAGCTCATTAAACCCTGAGATGAGTATATCATTGCACAAGAATCTCGTCTCCTATTCAGCGACAAAGAATTCCATGGAAAAATACAGTAAACTAAATTAAGCTCGTATTAAGTGTTCAATCAATTGGATATCTCAATCATCTTTCTTTCCTAATACAAACCAACACTATACCAAAAACGCACCTGAAAAAAAAAGTTGTACTGTTCAAAGATGCACAACCCAAATTCTTTCATTGCAAGATGGTCCCCAGTAAAGAGCACCTTCCTAGTTTTGTCAAGTAAGCACACCGATCCCTGTCATTATAAATTATGCAATTCTGGTCATCAGGGTTACAGCTGAAATATCACATACTAAGGACAGAGATGCAGAAATCAACAACGGAGGCAATACCTTAGCAACAAGCCACCATGGTTATCCAATAGATTACACAAAAGAAAATTATACTCCCTCCGTCCACAAAAATTGTATCTACTTTCCTTATTTGCATGTCCACCAAAAGTATGTCTATACCTTAAAAATCAACAATCACTTTATCTTCTTAATCTTCACCCTCCAACCATCACTTAATACCTTAAATTGTTATTTACCTTTACTCACAAAAAATCATTTTATTCATTACTGGACCCCATAATACCCAACAATACACTTACTTTATCCTTTTTTCTTAAAACCTGTTCCTAACAATTAGTCACAGTTTTGGTGGACAGAGGGAGTACCATTTAACAACTTACACCAAAAGATCAACTCACTTCTGTGTGGCCTGGGGTGTGTATAAGTGTGACATCACTGCCAAGGGTCCACGGTCCATTTCCCTCTAACTTAATTTCCACATCAGCAGTAGAATTATTTACCTGGGGATATTATACCGTAAGTGTGTTAGGACTCTTAAAGCAGAACCACTAACTCTGTGTGAAGTTTTGACTTGTATAAACAAGGAACAAGAAGTATAAGCAGCTTAGAAATAAAAATCACATGACGAAGTGGTAGAACTCAAGTGGTTAGAGCCCCACTACCTATGCCGTGAGGTTATGGTTTCAAGTCATCATTTGCCCGACTAAAAGAAAAAGTAATACAAAATCACATGAAATTCATACAAATGTTCAATATTACAATGCATAAAAATGAACTGAGATAAGAAATGATTTTTGAGAGAATAACCAAAATAATGTAAAATAAATTTTTTGAACGACTTTTATAACATAATTCAATTACCAGCTTCATTCAATTTTTATAGCCACTGTTACACTCTGCTCTAACATTATAGTCACCTTCATTAGACCAATTCAGTGAACAACTCAATACATCAAACAAGAATTTCTTCATCTACTATCGTGTACTAGGTTGAATTCTGTATGCAGTAGTTATGTTACATACGGGCGTTTACATACATAAACTATTATAGGATTTCCTGAGAAATGCATGCACAGAGAGAGAGAGAGAGAGAGAGAGAGAGAGAGAGAGAGACTTATATATCATCACAAATTGCCTCGAAAAGTTAATTATCTTACTTCTTCGGTATGAAGTATTCTATCACAACCCAGCTCCTCTGACCATTTATAATGATCTGCAACATCATCCCTGAAAACAAGAGTAGAAATCACTATGATATCACAAATATTAGAGACTAACAAATAGGAAGTATATTCTGCATACTTGTGAGTGAGAAACATGTAGCGGGCTCCGCCCAACTTCTTGATGTTGCTGGCCAGTTCCTTCGTGTATCTTGGGCTACAAATTAGAAGCAAATATGTAACATATACTGAAAATGTCCTCCAATATCTAACTATGTATTTTTGGAAGTAATAAATATGAAGATCTAGAGATACCACAACTGAAGTTCTAAAGTACCTGTCTATTAGTATATTCCCTTCAGGTCGTGTAATAAAATATGATGCTGCTCCATATGATTTTTCAGAATGGTGACCACAATGGTATACTCCCTGAAAGCATTTAGTTAGTCTAAGTGGAATGCCTAAACTCATCTCATCCAGCCTTTACATATATCAAAGTTGAAATAGGACAGATTTTTACACTGTCTGTTAATCTCATATGGTGAATCAACTTCTATTGGTTATCCATACAAAATTATTAAATATGTATGCATGTAAGTAAAGGAAGTTGAGCTGCAACAACCAAATTCCATGTAAGTTGACAGTTCTCTTCTTCTACAAGGTCGTATTTCATAGCACTTTAATCATTAGCTGGTGTTCTTGGCAACATTTGGAAAATTGGATACAAAGTAGACTTTCTACTTCCAATGGTCATCTGGCTATAATTTTGAGATGAACTGATTTGGTTGATAAGACGAAAGACAGATCCGATCTAGGCAATAATTCACTGAAAGCCAAACTTATTTTCCTACTTCGTCTCACTCTCTGACCTCTGCAAAAAGTAAAATGTTTTTGTGGTTGAATACATTGCATACAAGTAAAATCAGACTGCAGTTCTGTCTTCATTTTCCATGTTAGGTTGCCTTCTCTTGCTAAGGTTCTTATACAGTCTTTAATTTTCCAGTTGAATAGCATATAAATAACATGAGAACTAAAAGACAATGGAGATCATAATAAAGGAACATAAAACGGGTATAATCATTCTGCTGCAAATTCTAAGGATGCCACTTCACCAACATCCTTATTAAGCCCCACAAAGTCACAAACAAACTTGTCTTGTCTATGACTCTACAGTGCTACAGCTGTAACTGAAGGACAAGTTCAAACAGAAAGAGTGAGATAGAAACTGAAATCAATATCAAGACTGAGTACTTAACAAACAAGTCTACGCAAAAGTATCTGGCTTATGATTTGGTTTTTCAACCTCAGTCAAAGATAGAAACCTCACCTAACATAGGCACATGAGATGTAAAATAATGAAGCATATATCTTTTAGCTTGTTTATATCGTCAATAAATTAAATTCCAGAATTAGGAACTCAACCAAATAGTGCACTTGGTTCAAAAGGTCTGTTTTGTCAGTCAAACTTCACATTCTCATTAAAAATAAATGAAAAACACAGATGAGTCTGCAAGATTCTGAACATGTGAGTAGCTTATTTCAGGACATTATAATAAAATTGAAAACTTTTTTGATATAGTTATAAATTAGCATTCATGTCTAACGAAAGAACCTGTTGTTGTACTGCATTAATCTCAGACTGCAATATCTTGAATTTCTGCAATCTACTAATATGGTTTTCTAACCATACATTAATACATCACTAAACAACAGATACATCAACACACAGAACTTAGTACAAACCGAAGGAGCTCCCTGTGAAGTAGATGGAGATACCTGAATTTTCTGCTCATCAATTGGAATTGGAAATGTTTTATGAACTTCTAGAATATCATGAGGAGGCTGCTCTGTACGGATTGAGTTTGTTGGACATGAAAGTAATGCCTTGAAAAAATCACACATAGTTAAATTTTACATGATTTTATGGGGCTTAATCAAGGGTGGATAATAACAAGTACATCAAAGTAATGGAGAAAGCTTGTAACGGAGAGCGCCTAATCACTAAAAACACTTTACAAGGAGAGTCATCAAGTCAAATTTCCTACTTGCAATTACCTTGACCTAGGTGGCCAAGCTATCTCTGCCTTTATTGCCCAACAAGTGTGAGAAGAATGCTTTAAGAATTAAGGTGCAATAGAAATGGTTTAGTGAATATTAGCAAACACAATACGTACTCCTCACTTCTGCTTCAATAGACTTCAAGTCTTACAAGTGTTTGGTTTTTCCTTTCCAGACTCGGTCTACTTCTTTTTTACTAAAGAGTTTAATTTGTTCAAAATTTTCCTACTAATGCTAATGAAATTTTATGTTGGTTGAGCACCCTTGTGTCATACATAGGACTTGATCTCACCATCATTTCATATTTGAGATAGTTATGTAAGCATTTTAGACCTCACTTCTGCATATAGCGTATGTTGGTTGAGCACCCTTTTGACTAAGTAAGGCACTCACATAAGATCCATACGATCAAATACCTAAAAGAGTTATACTTTAGAACTTTCTAGACAGAGCAGTGAGAAAAATACCTGAAGTGCTCTCACTCGCTCTTCATTGCATGTGGGCTGTTTATATACGGCAGCCATGCCATCCCGTCGATTATATATTTCCTGAGTGAAAAATCATTACAACGTAACTGACAAAGTGAAGGGTTCATTTAATAATACTAAACAAAAACCATTTCTTGTATCTTTGCACCAGTTCATCAGTTTTAAGATGCAAGAATTTTCATCTCCTTTACATTTTTATATTAATTTTTCTGCTGCCAAAGAATTTTTCTCCAACTATACTGTACAACTCGATCCTACACCCTAGCTCCAGGACTTAATTCTAAGAGGGAAACACACAGATTATCTAATCACAACACCAGAAAGTGAGACATTGTGTGTGCAGAAAAAGGAGGGTTTATGATGGTTAGCTGCAAGGAATTTCATTAAGCTAATAAATTCCTTGCAATACAAAAATAAAACATGATACATCCCTTTGACAATGTAACTGCAACTTAGAAAAATTAAAATATTCATGAAGGTCTGAGTGAGGAGTGATACGTAATCCCTGAGTCAATGAGCATTCAGAAAAAAATACTAATTAGACATAAACGTTGCATCTGTTCTCTTATTGCTTTAACATATTCAATGACATGTATTTTCAAGTTCAGCATTTTTAAGGTGTAAAGCTGAAAGTATCATTAGAATACCGGGGCCATCCATCGACAGGTGTCGCAATCTATGCACGTGGTATCTGCAACCAATATCATATTCCATTCAATGTTATCCAACTAGAATAGCCAGGAAAAAAGGATAAACACAGTGATTCTGTTGTTAAAGCGAATAATTGGTAGTGAAGAAGCTTCAATTGTGAAAATTCGCTTTTAATTTTCTGTTCTACAGTAAAAGGAAAGGTATGTAACTGATATCGATGAATCATCTCCCAAAAATATGCAGCTATAAGGACTAATCTCCTCCTACTGTAAATTGCAACTATAAATAAGTAAAAATTGAAGAAAACGAAGTATCAAAGGCTTTGTGATTCACGAGAGAAGCATAAGTAATGGGGATAGAATCGTACCAACAAAGAAGTCTCCGTCGACATTTTGTGGGCGTCTAGTTCTCCTGCTCTTCGAGTAAGTGTTGGACGAAGCTCGGATTTGGAAAATCGAAGTAGTGAATCCCGCCATCGCCGCCGCCATCTTCACAGAAGATAATGATCAGAAAAGAGCAACCATGGAGCTTTACTCTGTTTCACAGAGGATAACGAACAGAAAAGAGTAACCGTTTCCCTCTGTTTATAACAATTTTTTTAGTGGAATTGAAACTTGTTCCTATAATGAAGTTTATGGCTATTAAAATTATGGCAAAAACTTGTATGATGGCAAATGCCTCAAATTGAGGCATCGAATCACTTTTTAATAAATTGTTATCACTTTTTAAAAAAGTGGTATAAAAGTGATAATAAATTAAAAGTGATAACAATTTATGAAAAAATAATAACAAATTATGAAAAAGTGATAGTAATTTATTAAAAAGTGACTCATCTCATGTCCGTCTCATGCATGAGACGGTCTCACACAAGAGTGCCTCTAAAATTATTTATTAGTACCCTTATATTCATTTAGTGATACCATTATATTTATAAATCGATTTTATACGTAAACCTACTTCACAATAGATTTTGTGTTTTTTCTATTGGCCAAGTTCTCATATTAAATAAGTTTGGGTTAAGACAAAAACTTGTATAAGGCGATCTCATGCATGACACCGAGTCACTTTTTAATAAATTGTTGTTATTACTTTTTAAAAAAGTGATACAAATTAGTATAAAAGTGATAACAAATTGAAAAGTGATAACAATTTATGAATAAATGATAACAATATATGAAAAAGTGACCCCATCTCATGCATGAGACGGTCTCACACAAGAGTGCTCCTTGAGTTAATTATAATTTGCAACTTGTGCTATTACATATTTATAATTTACAACTTATGCTATATTTTGTAACAAATTGCAATTTATACTATGTAAAATTAATAAATTGATATTTCAACTTAAATTTTGTTCTATTTTACCGACCAAATTATTTGGTCAAGGTTCTATATTTGGTCAAGCTTATATTTGTCCATTTATGAAAGGCATAATCTATATTACTAAAGAGTATTAGCAGTGGTTATATTACAACAGGCAATACTTTAAGTGTAACACTTGTGTGAGCGGGTGCATACGATAAATTCTATTTTTAATATCACTCTCATTCATATTTACTTTATCATGTTATAAGTAATATGACAATGATAATGTATGTGCATGTGATGATAGTAAAAATAAAATTCATTATACGATAAAAACTTGTGCACATTCACTATCATCAAGTATGCACATTCACTCACTATCGGTGTAAATGCACATTCACTATTACGATGAATCGTTGGCGCAAGTGTTACTCTTCTGATAAACATTGGAAAATAGTATGATTTCCAAAAATAGTAAAAGCAAGGCAAGGCTCGGCTCTTACACACAAAACCTCCCCAAACCCCAAATTCCCCTTTACTATGCCCACAACTTTCGACTCCTTTTGTATATATGCTTCAAGAAACTAGAAAATAATGATCGATGGTGACGATGATGATGCCTCAGCATCACAATCACGCCAATCCTCCGCCCAATTCTGCGCCTGTTAGATCCCCGCATCACAATCACCGTCTCCCTTCTCCCTCTCCTCTCCCTCTGGAAGCTCCCTGTAGAATTCGTCTACCCGACATTTTGCCCTACGATGGAGCCCCCATGGCTTCCTACTTAAGGGCCGTGGACGCTTTGTCCGCCTCCCTCATGCGCCATAACGCCGCCGTCATTGAGCTGAGCTCCGGCGATGCTGCCTTGCTGCGCTGCGCCTTGGAGTCCGCTCGCCTCTACTTTCGCACCAGAAAAGGCGGCCGAGGGGTTTATACCTACAGAGCTGGAAGGTTATTTCAGATATAGATAATTTTTTTAACTTTTTGTTCACTTTCCCTGTTGATCGCCGGTGATGTTTGTTTATTATCAGTTACTGTTGCATACTTATTGTGGCTTGTGTTCGTGAATTTAAGAAGAAAATTGGAGCTTTAGTTGTGGAACTGGGTGTTGGATTGTTCTGTGCTGGGGGGACTATATGTATTGCTGAAGTAAATTATTCACACCTGCAAAATTTGGAAGGCCCTTATAAGTGAGGTGATGGAAGATACTTTACCGTGAGTTATATGATTATGTTGAGATTATAAAATGTTTAAAAGATTTGCAACAACGCTTATGCAGATGGTTAGATGTATAAATTGACCTTTAGAAATTTCAGCAAATATGCAATATTCTTATATGCTTCCTTGCAACCAAATTATTCTCCTTTGCCTAGAGTAAACTTTTATAGGTGCATCAATGTCTTACCTTTTGAATCCGGTTAATAAATATAGGACTTCCCTTATCTGGCTTGGTGAAAATTTAAGAGTATTGAGCATTAGTAGCAGTTGTAGAACTCTTCCTCTATTTTGAACACTTCCTTTACAACTCATGCTTTTGTACTCCAGAAGAGTAGAGTTTCATATTGCTTGATTCAAATATTGGTGCTTGCAATGATGGTGTTTGAGTCAACATTTCTCTATCTGTTAACAGAAACAGCCACAACTCTCTGTTTGTTAATCTGGAGTAAATTTAAGTCTCTTTCTTTTGTATTAGCTAGCTGATGACTTTTCATTTCAAGTTATCTCTATGCAAGTTTCTCAATGTTGATTTCCATCTTTGTCACATGCGTCAGACAGGAAATTCCTATTGTCTTATGATTTGACACCTTGATTTGCACAGGCCTTTGGAAGATGTAGATTCATCCCCTCCATGCATGGCTGACATTTTCAGATGCATGGGAAGGGCAGCTTCGTGCTGTTTTAAGTGCTATAGCAAGAAATCTTCGTTTGCGAAGCGAGTAAGAGTAGTGAATAGCTTTATCCGACCCCTTCCTTTTTTGTTGTTCGATGCGTCACAATAGAACTTTTGGATTGCTCTCTTTTACTCAGTAGTGACTTCTTGAAACATTTCATTTTGTGCAGTATCTTCAATCACTTGCTTGATGATTGTCCATTGCCCGCTAATGAGGCTTCTTCGTCAATCCTTGTTGCCACATTCTCCCAGATATCCTCACAACAAGGAAAAGGTGCAACTGTAGGAGGAAAGCTTGCATCGAGTTGTGAAGTGGAGAAGGGTTTATTAATGCTGATATCCGCAGATGTTCCTGGACTTCAGGTATAATTCTCAATGCAATTATGATGGTTTCATTTGAGTATTTATTTATTTTCTCATAATGAATGTTCTTGTATTCTTTTTCAATATCTTGTTGGCCAATTTATTGAGCTTATTTGTCTAGAATTTTTCATACATTTGATTTTAAAATATACTTCTTGGATGAGTTACTCATTCTGCCATTCATAGGTTTGTGACCCCAATGGCCGTTGGTACCAAGCAGATGTCGGCTTGGCTCCTGGGAACTTTTACTGCTTTCAGGGAAGGCTCTCAGCCATGCCACTGCTGGACTTCGTCCTGCTGCTTCATATCGAGCCATGTCTGATAATGCTACGATCCCTATGAATGGTGGAAGGTATGGTCTGTTGGAATTTTTTTGTAAATTGTTTGTGATTTCTTTCGCAGAGGTTGACTTTGTTCATCTAGGACATCCCTGGCATTTAAGCTCATGCCACAAGGCAATGCAATACTGGACTGTAATCCAATTGCAGCAGCTGGGCATGCGATTCCTCAAAGCTATGTGCCAATATCTGTAAGCCAGTTTATGGATGACCTTTCTGCCGAGGAAGATGTATTGTGTAACCGTACTGATTTTGTAAGCACTTAAACATTGATATTTTGAATCGACTAAATTTTAATGCAAAATGAGTATTCCAATTACTACTTTTTGGCAGATTTAATGAGATTTTGTTCTCGAAATATTTGATCTTGTCAATATTAAACACATTTGCTGGATATTAAAATTCTGAATTTTCACCTTTTAAATTTACCCTGAATTTCTAAGCTCAGTTGGGCACAGCATGTGATGTTTTCTTTTGGATCCACATTAACAGGTACCTTCAGATAATTTGAATAGGGAACCATCATTGAGAAGTGTTTTGTCAGATCCCTTATCGTAAGTTAAATTGGCTTTGTGTGTATACTGTTTCTTTTCTGAGTTTTCTTTATAACTCAGGAAGTTGATATTTTTACATGTCTATAGCTTCATCTGTAACTCATAAATATCTTCTTTATTTCTCTTCCTATGTATATGTTGAAAAGTATACCGCATATACTAGATGGATGAGATAAGAAAATAATTACTTGTTAAATTGCTGGCCATTATCAGTTGCAGTAGTAACACTCCGCAAATTTCAAATTTGATAACTTTCCTTACCTAGTATCTGATTCATACATACGCTCATACTCTTCATCTTATGCTGTTCAACATACACTTTGCTTAACAATAATCAAAAGCCATAGGTTCTGTTGATGCATTTTTGTTATGCAAAATATTTCACTAGTATATTATGAATTCCTTTTCCTCACCTGTCATGGTAAATCTGTATTCTAAATTTTCTATGTGAAATCGAGGATTCTCCAGTGGCGCATTCCTCGAAGATGCTACGCTAGTTTCTTGTGGACATTCATTTGGCGGTCTTATGCTGACAAAGGTCATTGAAACAGTAAGTGGAGCAAATGCTTAATTTTGGATATTTCTCTTGCTTATGTTGACCACTGAATTCACAACCTAAAGCAAAACAAGCATAAATGGCAAATGCGTGTTCTCGCACAAATGAAAATCTGCAGATGGACACATTTTATTCCGGTTGATGTGATGGGTTTATTGATGACACAACTGGCGAAAACCTTGAGTTGGCGTCAGTGTTTTGTTTAACCTAGAAATAGTTCAAATGATCTTGAAAACTTAAATCCAGATTAAATATTTCTAGACTAATTAGAAGTCTCATCGATACAGAACATTATTGGTTTTTAAATATGATTAAGATTAACTACGATGGAATCCTAGAAACCCAAGGATGTGAATCCTTTATTACCCATCTCAATTCAATTGTTAATAATATTCTGCGTGCCTTTCATACAAAATTCCTATAGAATTTATACAATCCTAACCCCGGTCAAAGCTAAAATAAGGAAACAAATCATAATTACATCCTATCAAATTCAAATTGCTAATACAGTAAATATTCACAAATAATCAGTTATGATTTGGTCATTTCTCTCTCCTCTGTCATTGCTTCCCATACCTTTGTTCATGAGATATATTAGGAAGGTCCCCATCAAACTGCTTGCCAAAAATATACAACATATCCTGTAGTATAGTGGGAATCAAATCAAGTGGAATATTATTATATTAAGATATTTGAATATCCATATTCAATTTCTATCCGAGTTTTAAATCTGATGCGTATTCGATTCAAAAGTGATACTTGAGCTATTGGAACATTTGTCGTATTAAAAAATTATAAGATATATATAAATAATTTGAATACTGATGTGTACTTGAATAGAATATGATGATACTCATTTGTATTCAAATAATTATTCTAATCTAAAAACAACTCTTGGTTGAATACTGATGAATACTTGAATCGAATATGATGATACTCGTATTTGTATTCAAATGTAATAATACTCGTACTCGTACTCATAGTCGTATTATAATTTTTGAATTCGAATATCAGGATTTAAATGTGAATATCAAATCAAATAAAAAATATTTGATTCTTTTACGACCCTACTTGGAAATAGATACTACAAGTTCTCTCTGGATCACTTTAGCTAAGCCATGCATAGGTTTTAAAACTGGCATTAGCTTTATCATGATATTACTAACACAATTTTCTGCTTATTTAATTTTCTTAAAATCATTTGTGGAAAAGTTGCTTTACAACTGCTGATTACAGAGATATAGATTTACTATTACTGCATCAGATTGTTTTCATTTTATTGTTTGTCAAATAGCTGCTAGAAATACCTGCATTAAACAATTATTAACTGAGTTATACATAAGTGGCAGGGAGGTCCTGCTAGTTGGGTCTAATTACATTGTAAGAGGAATGCCCTATTATTTCTAGGAATATGCTCAATATTTTTCCAGTTAAAGAAAACAACGCACTTCAAGTATTTGGCCTGTATTTGTGAGAACTTATTGTAACTGTCTCATTATTTGTTCCATAACAGTCCAAATGCACAATTTGCAATTCAGAAATTGAGTCAAGTTCTTTGATCCCTAATCACGGTAATATCTGGTCATTAATTATTCTCTCTCTCTCACCCCTCCCCCATCTCTCTCTCTCTTTCTCTGTTTAGGCATGTTATATGATCCTTTTCTTTAGTTTGTTTATGTCTTTAGTGCTCACGATATGGCTGATATAACACAGCTTTAAGAGCTGCAGCACAAGCAGTCAAGCAGGAGGATGATCGCAGACTATTTCATAATGCAGCTCAACGGAAACGCAGGAAGGAAGCAAGTGAGCACGGGGTAAAACTTTAATTGCTTGACTTGTTACAAAGTGAAAATTAGTCAAAACACTCAGTTGATTATATGAGTGTTCTGCCCTTTAGGTTTCAGTCATACTTTTAATTGGTAAGGATAGTATTTATAATACTTTTATAATTCGTGTTGATATTGACACGTCTTCCAGAAGCATCCTACATCACACAATTCAATCGTTTGCTTGATGAATCCAGACATTAAATTTTTGTTGTATATAGACATTTTCATTGATAGAAGTTAGGTAGTGGAGTCCAATCATATCAATCTTTGGATTTGAGTAGGTTTCATTGGAAAATTCATCAAGTTGTTCTTTTGAGAATCTTCATGTAATCATGTTTGCATCTCGTCCCACAAAACTACCCCAATCCACCCAAAAATTAAATTGGCAGTTGTATGCTTTGTTATATAATGTTCCTCTTTCAGGAAAATGGTGATATTATACCAGAGAATGGGTCACATAGAGGTGTACAATATCCTTTCTCAGTTAATGAGAAGGTTGTGATCAAGGTAAATTATTCACTATCCGCTTGTATCATTTTTGTCTCACTGCAAACATCTTATTGAAGATACCATGCAGGGTAACAAGCGTACACCCGATAAGTTTGTAGGAAGGGAAGCGGTAATAACTTCCCAATGTCTGAATGGCTGGTATAAACCCACACATGAGATTGCTTAGTTCTATTTAGAAGCTTAAGGTGATGTTTGTTTTGGGTTCAAGTGTTTTTCAAAATTCCAGTTTTTTAAATCTAGGGATTTTAAAATCCTAATGAAAAGTAAGGTGTGTGTTTGTTTCGAGATTTTAAGTAGGGTGAGATTTAACTTTATGTCAAATTAATGTGTAAGAGTGAATAATGTTGTATGTTTATATTATTATTATTGTTGGGCGTGATTGTACCGATGAGATGACGTGAGTTATAATTTAAATATGTCAAGCGTAAAGAGAGAGAATTGATTGTAATTTTTGTATTTTAAACCCGGGATTTCAAAATTCCAAAGTAAACCCGAATTTAGATTTGTAAATCCAAAACCTGGTTTTAAACCCAAAACAAACATCACTTGAGGATTTTACAACAACACATTGATCACATAAAGGTTTTCTGACTGTTTGTGTTGATATGATGAAGGTATTTGCTTAAGATTCTTGAGACCGGAGAAAACGTTCGGCTACAGTACCGTTCCTTGAGAAAGATTCCAAGTCCCCATGATTCTGAGGACAGATGTGTATCACAACCAGTTCAGAACAGCAGCTGATATATAGGTCTACAATCAATTTTGGGATATGACTTGTAGGAGTATACCCGGTATGCTGCATATGATACATAGTAATTATTTCATTGAATGTTTTAGTTTAGAAATTAGGGATAGAAAGAGGGGGCGGGGGGTTGTAGAAGTTGTATTGTTGGGTAGTTTACTAGTTCCTTGTACCAGCTTTCTTTTTCTTTTTAAAAGAAAGAGGATGAACAGTGAATTTCACCTTCTTAGTGGGAAAATGATCACAGATCCTTTAATTTTGAGATATAAATGAAGAATGCATTGTCAATTCTTTTGTCTCTCTCTGTTGAGGAAAATAAGGTACTCATTATGGTTTGTGTAAAAAAATTTACAAAGAAAATTACAATTTCACTCTGGAAAATACAGAACAAACAAATCAAAGAAACAGAGTATGTGTAAAAACTTTTGGCTAACAAAATCTGGGTAGGGGTCTATTATGTTGAGGTGCATGCTTTACCATTTTTGCCATTTGACCCTTCATTTGTCTGCACACTTTCTCTAGTTCCACTACCCTCCATTGCATCTTCTCCAGGTTTACTCTCATCTCCTCCTTGTCCTCGACTGAGCTCTCCGTCTCCACATTATTACAGTCGTGTTCATTTTTGTACACGACCAACTGATAATTGTTGTTGCCTGAATCATGCTCGTAATCATCGTTCACAAATTGAGACGTTTGTATGTTGGAACTCTGAGAAGCGAGCGCTTGGATCGTGATTCGTGGAGGTATTCGGGGTTTTTCGCCAGGTCTTTGCAGGCTTCCAGGCTTAGCTTCTGGTAGTTGAGGCATCTACACAATCTTGATCTCTCCTCTAGGGATAGACATGGATGAGACTGCAATGGATGAACGATCGAATTTAAAAAGAGTAGGTTTTCTGTAACCCGTAAATTCTCCTTTTCAAAGTATCACCTTTTAGCATACGGAGTATTACATTTAAAAATATTTGATTTTATGTGGTTCTTCTAAAAATCACAGTGGCAGTCAGTATTACCGTATACTAAACAATGATACCGAATTTCTATGAATTTGGTTCATGGAAATTTTTATGGTGAACTCGATATTAGTGTTTAATATACGAAATAATATTTTTATATAAAAAATATCACTATTTAGTGATTTTGAAAATAATAACTCGTAAAATCATTTTAAAAAAACATAATACTTCATGTATAGTAAGTAAACAAAATTATTTCGTATATAACTACATACATTTACGTATATAGATGAAATATTAATTTTTGAGATAGAAAATTCGAAAAGAGTGGTATGAGAAAATTGCCGATTACAAATGCAATGCAATACATCAATCATACTCAACGCAAACATCCAATATACCTACCCACCCCTCACGGCATGCTAATAATTTATAAACAAACCTATATATATATATATATATATATATATATATATATATATATTATCATTAATTTATTCTAGGAATCTATTTGTTGTCCCGTGACTAGTGTCTGTTCTATTCATCATGCAGATAAGGAAAGAGAGAGGAAACAGTTATGGTATTAATATATATATGTGGTGTGCATTTAATTATTTATGATTTTGGAACCTTATAATATATAATTACAAAATAAAATAAAAATGCAACATAGAGGTCATCAAACACTGGTATTGTACAAGGCAATAATGCTACAATACACTGTGAAAGTGCAATTCAAAATATTATTAGTTTTTATTACACTGTCAAAGTGCAATTCAAAATATTATTACTTATTTTTATTATATATTATTACTATCAAAGTAATATTACCTTTTAATGAAATGATAAATTTTGTTAAATATACACACAAAATATAAACAAGTTTCACAGTGAAATTATTTCACAATATAAATTGCCTTTTTTATAACTTGGACCGGTTAATCCCGGGTCCAATCCCACCGATCCACTATTGGGAGACTCAATTGAAGCCATAACAAAACTCTGTATAGATCCAACTACTTGAAAAAAAAAGAAAAAAGAAAAAAACATACTTCTAAATGCTAAGTGGGTGTTTGCAAAACCAACACCATGGAGAAAATTATTTTTTAATTTGTAAAATTCAGTTATATAGTGTTTACAGTCACTTTTTAACACACTTTGATCAATTTTGACAAAACAAGTTATACTTATTTTTGATTCTCTAAAAATCATTCTCATTGAGTAAAAAGAAAAATAATAATTATTGTCACGCATAATTACACCAACTATTAGTAAAACTAATTTTTTTAACAAACACACAATTTTTCAATTTAATTAAAATTATATTTTTCCAAATACTTATCACTTTTAATTTTACTACAAAAATCAATTAATATCACCTTTTTAATGTAAATAGAGTTTCAAAAACACATCCTATGTCTGACATGTGTCAACCAATGGGTTAGTATAATTTGCCTTTTAAATTAGATGGTGGGTCTGAGATAATGACAATTAGTATCTGTCTTTAAAAGACATTTGAAGGACTCACAGGTAAGAAAGGACAAATAATACACTGCAGTGCACTAATATACAGCATTCTGACACAGAATAATTAGCATTAATTTAGGCTTAACCCACAGTTTCAATTAGCCTGTTTTCTGGCTTTAATCAATGCTTAAGAAAGATTATGACTTCTCTGTCAAAAAAAAAAAAGAAAGATTATGACTTCAATTAGTAGCACATTTTTGGGAAGCTAAACAATTTATTTGAAAGTAGTGCTATCACAATTCTAAGTCAAGATTCATGTCTTTCTATATCAATTGTATGCATTTGTCTTTTGCCCAAACCCCACAAAAAATAAATAAATAAAAAGAAAAACCCACACCATAAATGCATTATCTATAAAGGAAAAATATTTTTTTAAGCCCATAAAAATTATATTTTAAGAATAATAATTTTAATGTAAAATATTATATTTAAAATTTAAGATAAACAAGTCCAAAATAGTCCAAAACAAGCTCAGTTATACAAGAGTTGCACAATTATCTTACATTTACAGATTTATGGGCCTGAAAATATAGGACGCAATGTTTCTAAAATTTATAAATGTAGGACAATCATACAACTCACGTGATATTTCAGCCAATTTGGGCTTATATTTGAAAATTTGTAAATGTAGAACAATCGACCCTGAATTAATCAAAATCAGATTCATTCGCCCGTGAATTGCACGATTATTCTACATTTACAGATTTTCCGACATGTAAATGTAGGACACTATTTTTTTAAAAAATATATAAACATAAGATAATTATGCAAGTCACGTGATATTTCAGTCTAATTTGGACTCGATTATCCTACATTTATAAATTTTAAAATATAATATTTTATATCCAAAAATTATTATCCTTAAACCACAACACCTCTAAAGTTACATGCCTAAAAAAACATTATTCTACAAAAAAGACATATTTTCAATCACTATAAACAACGTTTAGAATCACAATTTTTTAAAAAAATGATTGTGGAAATTATTTTTAGAGTTTGAAAACACACCCCATATGTGAAGAAGATGATGATCACCTGAAGATAGATGTCAATTGCTCTATAAACCTGATCAAAAGAATCCCTTGCACAATCTGGCAAACTCTCTGCAACCCCAAGAAACCTTGTGATTTTCAAGCTAGGATCAGGCCCAATCTCTCTCAAATACATATCAATAAGTTCTCCAACTTTTTCATCTTATCCAAACAGGTCTTAACATCACAGCAATGAGCAAATATCCTGATCAATCTCACCACAAAATTCACATCATACACCCCTCCATGCACCCCTCCACACACCACCAGATCATCCAGCTTGGCCTGATCAAGCACCCCTCCAATTAGCCTCTCCATTGCAGCTCGGCTTGACCGGCTTATCCCAAAACCAGAAACAATTCTCAGCACCCCAAACAGGCCCCTACAAGAAAATGCAGTATTTCCCATTAACACCACTCCATGGATGGCAGTGTCTGTTAGGCCTGCATAGTGAGACTTTTCATTGGAATGAAGGGCTGTTTTTAGATAATGTAATAGAAATTTTGTGATGACTAGGTTGTTGTTATCACTCCCATATGAGCCTAATGCCCTGAGGAAAAGCTCTATGATTTTAGGGCTCAAGATTGTCAAATCTTGAAACCACCATTCGTGTGATTTTCTTGATGAAGGGGTGATTACAGTTTCTGGAGATGAAGAGGAAGAAGATGAGGAAATTGAGAAATTGAAATGGGAATTTGAATTCTGTGCAATCTTGGCAAGAAGACAGCAGAGGAGCTTGTCAATAAGGCCACAAGATTCTGCAAAATTGCAGAAAGGGTCACAGCTTTTAAGGCTTGTAATCACTTCATTCCAACTCCAATGGAAAACCCCTTCTAGAAACTTCTCAGTCTGATGCAAAAGATTGAATCTTGATGCCTTTTCCGACATCCCAAGAAACAGTGCGCAGCAATGGAGGAGGGCAACATTGGAAACAGAGATGGGAAATCCGCCATTGTTGTGACAGAATCTTGAAACGAGCTCGAACCCATCTGGGCCACCTGGGAAATCAGTGATGTCGATGCCTGAATTTCTGATCTGGGTTCTTCGCTTTTCTTGCTTGATGATCTTTCTTAGTTTGGTGGAGTATTTTGAGAGGACCCTCTGCAGAATTATAGACAGAAATGTTAGTTTGAAATTTGAATGGTGGAATTGATGTTATGGTATGGTATTAATTACCTCGGAGAGGAAGAAGGTGTGTTGGCCATTGATGTGAATTTGGAGATCACAGATGTCTGACATGGTGGATGTTAGCATTAAATGAAAGTATGAAATAGTAATAAAGTGTCCAAATTCGATGGTTTTTATATAGATATAGATAATGGATAATAGTAGTATATTAATATATAGGGGCTTAAATCGTCAAAAAAAAATATATAGGGGCTTAAACTGGATTTTTCGGCATTATGTAGTGTATATGGTATAAATATAGAAACTTGGAGTATCACTACTCTGTATTAATTCATTATTTATCATAATATTATTGGTTGGTATTGTTTTCTAGCTAGATAACGCACCATCCGTCTCATAAAAGTTTTCACATTTTCTTTTCCGTCTGCTCAATTATAAATTTCACGCTTAAAATAAAAAAATTCTTTTATAAACTCCACTCTCACAATTCTCACTAATTTACACAAATGTCATTATTTTTTACTCTCGCATGTATATAACCCAATAGAATTTTTACTTTATACATAAAAGTTTACAAAATTACCCACTCAAAACCTCAACCATTACTCTTTTTCTTAAAGTGTATCTTCACCTACATATGAAAGTTTTTAGGACGGATGAATTATAATATTATTAATCCTAATTTTTTTATTTTTAATTAAATATTTTAAATTTCTCAAAGGTGGTAACATTATAAGTTTAATGCGGTGTATACGAAACACAAACGACCTACTCTTTTTCTGTTGGCCTTACTTTTTGTTTAGTCTCTCACCTTTGCAAATAAAAACTTCCTCATTCTGTATTCATTTTTTTTTGGAGTTATAATGGTGGGAGAACAAAAGAAAAAAAAATTAGGGATAATTTGAATGAAAATAAAGAGACCTTTTTTTTTTTTTTTGTTAGTCTCTCACCTTTGCATTGTTATTTGTTTCTTACTGTGAATAAATTCCAAAAAGAGTGACTCTAATAATAATATTCTTTTTAAAAATAGGGTGCTTTTCTTGCGCGCAAATCAAGTAGATAAAATAATTTCAATCTTTTATTCTGAATATTTTGCTGTTATTTAACAACCTATATCGCATGTTGATGAAAAGGAAGAAGACATGAATTGTTGTTTAAAATAGAGAAATAATTTTTATGTATACATGTAATGAATCAATGTTATTTGCACGCTAAAGAAAAAAACACTTCACCTATTTTTGTAATTCATAATAAATAAAAAAGTTAGTTTACCTTATTCTGAGACGATCTCACGGAACAATCGACAGTTTACAAATTAATATCTATATCTTCTAAAATATTAAAGTGTTATTCCAAAATTATATCTCGTCTGATCGTTGAGACAACCTCACAAAAACTTCCAACAAAATTATGTAAGGGAAAATATTGATTCTCTTGTCACCCTACTCCACATATTAATTTTGTATATTTGTTTTGTTTGTATTTGGAAAAACACTTCTTCGACATGTGAAACATAGGGCCCCCTTTGCATTTTCTTTGGCTTTTAGAGTCCAATTTCCAATCCAATACTCCACATACTTTGTTTTTATGGATGGATTTATGTACACTTGATTTACACAACATTCTCTCTAAATAAATAGTGTTATCTAAGTTCAATTTTAGTTTGCATATTTTTTAAATGTTTAAATTAAGACTCGATCCGAATTGATAATTGATCTATATTACAATTTCAAATTGATAAAATCTCTTAATATAAACATTTTTAAGGTCGGATTGATATGTTTCATCTTTCGGACCCTAAATTTATAATTAACACATCTTTCAAGAAACTTATAATGATAAAAACCTATTTTTCGTCTAATTTTAGTACACGTGTTTTAAAATAAAAATACAATATTTTATTTTACCCTCCCAATATTTCTTTAATGAATAGGTTTTAATGTTTTATATGACATGATTCGTGATAAATTTATCATGAACAACTATTCAATTTCATCAAATTCTTCATAGTTGATAATCTTGGTTAAATATTTAATACATTAATTTATTTTTAACTTGATACTTTATACCTTTTTTAAACCACTTGATACTTTATACTTAAATATTATAATACCGTATTTTTATACTCCTATTAAATATAAATAATTTAAGTAGTAAAGAAATAAATTTTTATACTACTTGAAAAATAATATGTATGATATCTTGATTATAATTCTTGATACTATTAATGAGATTTTTAATACTCTTGATTGAATATTTAATATTTTCAAAATAGTTTTATGATAAGCTTATCATGAACCATTTTCATATAAAACAATCTTCTTTAATTATTCAATTAATCTATCATTTGACTTTATTCATAAATAGATAACACAATAACTCATAATACCCTCCAATATATCTTAGTCAATAATAGATAAAGTTTTATGTGTTTTGTATACAGCTGTAAGTTTACGGTGTTTCACATTGTAATTTCATTCAATTTTGATACTTTTGATCAAATATTTGATACTCTTGGTTAAATATTTGATACTTTAAATGTTATTTTTAAACTTGATATTTAAATTTAAGTATTATTATACAGTTTTTTTACAATAAATAGTAAAAATATAAATTTGTTATTAATACTCTGAAAAATAATATGATATCACCGATCTATATCTTAATAATTTTGATGAGATTCTTAATACTTTCTTTATCAAATATTTGATACTTTAATTTTTTTAAAAATGATAACACCATAAACTTACATTGTATACGAAAGTGAAAGGCTTACTTATTATTAAAACTTTTAATTTTTTATATATTTGCGTCGGCTTGGGAAAACCCAAAAGTGTTGTTTTGATTTAAGTTTATTCTCCATGCATACGCGCTTATATGATTACACCATCACCATCCATAAATAATAACTATTGATATTAATATGGACAAGAAAATATTAATTTTAAAAAAGAAAAAAAAGTCTCTAGCTGGCATCTTCTACACAAACTTTGTCTAGAGTTGTACATGGATTCTAGAAAATTATATTGCATATTATAACCAAAAACTATATATTTTTACGTAAATTTTATGTTTTATTTTCGAAGATCCACAGGCATCTTACAGGACGAAAGGAAATTTTATAAAAAATAATACATGTAGGAATTAGGATTATAAATATCACACATAAATATGTTATGTGTAATATATGTATTTGAAAATTTTATACCCACTCCATCCAATAAATTTATTCTATTTTCTTTGAACACTAATTTTAATGAATATTAATAATTTAGATATAAAGTAAAAATATGTACTAGATATATAATGTTTAGAGAATAATGATAAAATTATGTGAGATGAAATTATTTCTAAAAATGGAATGAAATTAAATTTATTGGACAAACAAAAAAGGAAAGTGGGAATAAATTTATTGGACGGAGAAAATATTAAAATATAATTAAACAAACTTTGTGAAAAAACATAATTTAACAGATTTTCTGGAAAAGAAAAATAAGTAAAATTCAAATATGAATACAAATACATATGAAATAATTACAATGTCCTTTTCAATCAAAACTTGGATTTAGAGGCCCATTCTTGATGATATTCCCTGGAGCCCAGTTCCGTACACCCACCATCGAAGCAGTTCGATTCCTCCGTTTCACTTTTTTATTTCACTTGGTGTTACTGTCTTTGGATTATTAACACATACCGATATAATATGTGTCGTTAATTGACTATTTTTCACTCTCCACGTGTCATTCATCCATATTATGGAACATAGAGTGGAACACGGCGATTTTCTTAGTCACCGAAGATGATTAAGCAAGCAAGCATAAACTAAACTAGATACATAAAGGGAGTAGCAATGCAATACCTTATGAAGCACTATAATGCCATCCTCTCTTAAAGTGAGCATGAATAAAAGAATATGAAGTTACGCCTGCCTGGGATTATGAAAGAAAGAAGCTTCACTCCAAAAATAAAGCTTCTAAATAGTCATCAACATAGGCCAAGCATGGCCAATGATCAGTTCTAATCCGAACGAGAGTCGAAAAATCACGAATCTCCATTTGGAAAAGTAGATGGAATCGAGGCGGAAGAAATATCAAGATCTGAAAATAGCCGATGTTTTTCCTGCTACTTGAGATTGGAATATCATCCTCATCGCCGAAGTACTTGAGATAAAGGGGCACTTTCGAGCCCGTTGGAGAGCAAGTAATATCGAGTGAAGAAGAATCCGAACTGGAATCCTTCCACAACACATTCTTGATCATACCCCGGGTTTCACCATATCAACGAGCGTGTCACCAATAACGCAAACAACAAAAGGTGCTAGGTGTCTTTCAACAGCTTCGATCAAACTAGTAGCTGGAACTTCTACAAGTTTCACCGATCGGGTGCCACTTATTGCAGCAACCCCTTTTCCTCCTTTCAAGACGAAGCTTTCTCTGCCTGTGCTCGATGATGTCTCGCAGGCCTCCCATAATGCATTGAAAAGGTTCGCATAATAACTTGGGACTTCAACTTCAGAAACATCGTCTGGAAGAATAGCTCTGAGAAACATATCCTCGATGCCCACAGAAATATCGTGAAGCTGCCCACGGATGATCTCACCATTGTCTGCATTAGCTTCGATGAAACGTCAACCAGACCAGGCATTGGCTCTCGCGGCTCCAACTCTATACTTACAACTTCTTTGAAATTTTCTTCTTCAACATGACCATTCTCCACAGGAACGATAGCTAATGCATCCGTTTGGCTCATAGGTTTGTCACTTTTAGGTTGTGAGCCAAGGAGAAAAGGAATATGAAATGATGGAATGAGTCCATACGGCGCAGAAGAAGTGAATTTGAGAACTGTGGCATAGAGGGCAGGAAGCTGGTCCACTTCATCGAAGGCATTAGCTGTTGTATTTACTTCACTTTTACCAATCAATAGCTCTGAGTTGAATCTCAAACTACACAGAATCTTGATCTTGAGCCCGGGCATATGTCTATAATCAGGAATTGTGAAAAATGTCTTCTAAGTTCACCGACAATCTCAGAAACTTTTGCATCCATCACCCGTAAGGGCACGTTTGGTTGACGAGGCATTTCACTTTCTATAATATCGCCACTCATAGTTATGTCTGAATCCGGTTCCTCAATTGTAGGTTCACTATCCCTGATGCCTTCAAAGAAACCAGGTTTGTCAGAGTTGGTGCCAAAATTTGGTAGAGACAAGGACCATGACTGCTTTACCAATAAAGGCTTGATGCGTTCAATGTGGACATAAGAAGAGATACTGCTAGGTCTCCTAAGGCCAGGGAAAGACTGAGGGGACTGAAAAGCAAAGAATGAGCCAGAATGAGTAGACAGAGATATGCCAGGCAAATCTTCCCCCATTCTAAGTATGCTTTTGAGCTTCTTTCCTGGTATACAAATAAGCATTCGCAGGTAAAATCTGCAATAAACAACCTTCAATGAGAAATACTATAGTTAAAACAAAGTGACTTGCTATAAGGAGTAAAGATCTAGCCATGCTAATCATATATTTCAATGTTCTTAACCACATAAAGTGGTTTTGGGGGTGGGGGAGAGGAAAATGTAATGTACCTTGCACTGTCACGAACCTCCAGATCAGGAAAAAATAGAGAAATAGATGCCAGAAGGTGAGATAACCCAGTAAATAAGCTAGAGCTTTGATGGTAGGCCAGCATAGTTCGACAAATACTAAGAGTTTTACTGCCATGGTGCCACGATCTTAACCCTGAATCAGGACCATGTTTCTCAACAAGGAAAACCGTGAATCTCAAGAGGAGGTTTAACAGACCACTTGGTGAAACTTTATCATTTTCAGAAATTTTCTCAAATATTGGGAAGTAAGATCCCAGGCTGTAGTCTATTTTGAGCTTCTTAAGCAGATGCGTATCTAGTGTTTCAAGAATATGCTCTCCCAACCAGCGGTGCTTGTGGCACCCCAACAAGCGATCAATGCTAGCAACAACTACTGGAACCAATCCCTTAAATTCTGAAGTTGCGTCCACCAGCATCTTCTGCAGATTTAAATGTAAATGGCACTATATATTTATGATAAATGTAAACAAGCACTGATTTTTTTAGAAAAAAACACTAAATTAGGTCAAAATGCATGAAGGTTGTCTAGATCGGATTTGCCAAAGCTTTTGCATTGAGAGTGGTCTATTCTTCTAACCAAGTGAATTCAGAGTATAAGTTAGGATTTCATGGACATATTCTTTTCTCATTTCAATGTTTAGCAAGCCAAAGAACAAAGTAAAAGATCCAAGAGTCCAAAATATTCTGATATCCATTAGAAGCACAACAAAGCATTACATCTTAATGAAAATGAGGCGTTACACCTTCAACAACTTTATAGTTATACCATCTAAACTGAATTTTACCAAGTCAACACATTAAGATATGCAATAGTTAGGCATGGACAAGTCATCTAAACTTGAATTTACCACGAAGTTTAGTCATACGCCAGCTCATTCTCCCGCCCCACTATCCATCTAAACATGCACTGGTCAATACAACTCCACATCAATTCAGCAGTGATGAAGATTTGATTTTACCAAGTCCATATGCATTTGATCTAAATTGAACAATAACTTCATTTACTAAATTAGTCTGCATTTAGTGTTTTAAAGATGTTAGTGGGCAACTTTCCGTAGGTTGGTTATATAGTATTGTTTCCAAAACATTCATACTAAGGTTATAATATTATGGATCGGGGGCAAAAGATGCCTTTTTGGGTTTCAACATATAATTTCCCAAATAAGTGCAAACATCATGTCAATTTCTCAACACGCAAGCAAATTAATGATTTCCTATAATTTTAAACATAACTAAACAAAGAGAATGTATTTATGTTGTATTAACACTAAATTTAACCATGTTCATCTACAGAATAAAAGAATTAAATGAAGATGTGATTCACTTGAGCAGAAATGTTATTGACGATCCATTCATGGGTGCTTCTTAAATTTGTAAGGAATGTAGCAGAGAGGATTGGGTTTAATGACTCCCATTTCTGAGAGGTATGGTTCATTCCTCCAACGTGAGGATCGTAGGGGAATGATTCCCCTACAACAAACACTACTATGATTCCATTCCCAATCATCACACCCCCATACCCCCTACCAAGCACCCTGATTCATAACTGTAACCATAGATAATTGAGATTGACTTTCCATCATACACAGCATTTACCCGCCTCAAACAAGCAATTGCTAATGAATACGATTTAAAATAAGTGAAAATAAGGCAACTGGATCAGTTTCAAAAGGGCTAGGGGTAATTTGCAGCTACAGGAATGTCCTCTAAATTCTGTCCAAAATGGTTACAAATAAACTGAAAAGGGGCTATGGATGATCTGAAAAGCCAATCACATATCTTCGGTATCCTTGTGTGTTCCCGGACTTCCTAAATCTCCTTGCTTATCCATGTACTAAGCATCCTATGAATCCAACAGAAGGCAGTGTAGCATCGCCAAAAAGCAGCAAAAGATCTCTGATTGATCTTCTGACCAACCGAATAAAGACATAGTTTTCAATATGTATATTGCCATATAAAAGCCCATGTTTCCAAAAGTGACTGCAGCCTACACAAGTTCTCATCATTTCGTTGATTGCAAACAGTCTGATCCAGGTTTCAGGACTTGGGGACAGGATTATCAGTGCCCAACTCACAGCAAGATATTAACAAAGAATACGATTAAGCAAGGAATGAAGGTTTTTGAACGGAAAGGCACTCAAACTCTGCTGGAAATAGCTTCACAGCCAGACATACAAATAAAATCGTGACCTCAGTTTTACCATTGTAAAGATCTTAAACATACAAAAACTTTACAACTAGACAATTACCTAACCTAGCCTAGACAGTTGAATAAGTTAGTAAAGACAGTGAAATGCAGATGGCAGTGGATAGATACCTGTAAGGTGTAAAAGAAATTCGACTGAATAAAAGTAGAAGTTGAAGAAATAGAGCCCTCGGAATGTGGTGATCCACCAATCAGAAACTGATTAAAGCTGCGGAATGCCACTGCAGTTTCTGTGCTCCATGGAGGCAACCATTTGAAAGCTGATACAGAAACAAGGCCATCTTTAAATAGTTTCACTTCATACGCCTCCTTATCCTCTTCCACATCCTTCAAAACATTCGCATCTCCAGGCGAGAGCAAGCTTGAGCAGTATGCAAGCAGGTCAAGCTTCAAGGCTTTCATAGCCAGCGAATCAAAAATTGTAGGATAGAATCTTAAGCTCATGTCAACTATGCTTCTCTTTCTGGCCTCATCCTCGCCAACTATCAAAGCAAAGAAGCCCAACATCCAGTGAAGTCCCAACAACCGAAAAAACAGATGATGTTGTGTTCCTTTCTGACAATAACAATATGCGAGAAGCTACTTCAAACTCTTGTCCATCGAAAGAGTTCAAAACTTCATATGCATTCCCAAGAAAACATGGCAAAGCAATGGCTCGAACGTGTATAGCATCCATGAGAACTGCACCCTCAACATAGAAGCCTGAAGTTCCAGCTCTTCAGCTAGAGGAATTATAGCAACTATAAGCTCCACCAATCCAAATGGAGTTAAATACTGTGGGCACTCAAGCAAAAACGCGACCACTCTCCTCAACTCTTTGTAACTATTCTCCTTCTCCTTCCACACAAAATTCGCCCCAACCCCATCAATCAGAAACTGTGGGACATTGAACGGGATCAAAGGCACTGTAGCGTTACTAATAGTCGCTATACAGGTCTCACTAGGTTTCAGCTTAACAATATTGAGTATAGTAGTGGATAATAACAGAACGTACCATTGGGCAACGTGCGTTCTCTCGCTTTGGCACAGAGACCACAAATGGGGAGTGATTTCAGAGAGCAAACAGGGGAATGCCAGTTCCAGTTGCCGCAAACACTCGCACGCGACGCCGCGCGTGTGGCGATCAACACCGTGATTAGGTCGATTGATAATAGTCAACAACAGCTCAACGAGACCAGTAAGCGGAGAGCCACTGGTTAATTCATCGTTATCCAATTGCGATGCGATGAAAATGGCAGTGGTGGAAATGAGGAATTGGTCTTTGAGAGTGAATGGATCGCTGGGGGACTGAATGACGGAGCGGAGGGCGTCGAGGAGCCGGAGAAGAAAAGACGGCGGCGGCGTCGAATCGTCGAGGGAGCAGTGCTCGAGGAAAGTGAGGATGTGGAGTTTGAGATGGAGGAGGATGTCTTTACGGAGCAAGGAGGACAGGCAGAGGTCCTGTACAGAAGCGCCGCCGGTCCAGCGGTCGAGGCCAGCGGCGCCGCCGAGGTTGTAGTCGTCGATGAGGGAGTCCCATTCCGGCGGCGATAGGGATTTTCCGGACATTGGTCTGTATCATTAGCCGGGATTCATAATTTCTATATTTAATTTGTAGACATCTTCAAGAAAAATGTGGAATTTAGGCTACTTCGTCCAGATTTTTTTGGTTTTATCAATCTAATTATCAATTCGACCCTAGTAATAAAATAAAATTTATCAATTCGAAACTTGAAAGATATTTATATTAAGTGATTTTATCAATTCAAGACCAAATTAAGGTCCCAAATTGATAATTGTCCGATCTTTAAGGTCAGGAATTGATAAAATCTCTTAATATAAATAATTTTCACTAATTGATAAGAACATATCTTTCAAGACTCAGATCTGATAAAAATCATTCTTTTTTTTTTTTTTTGCAACATTTTATATAGGGAAAATAATTATATATCCACATGTAAACAATATAATAAAATATCTCTCTCTCTATATATATATATATATATATATATATATATATTAATATTGTTGAGATTGAAAAAATTATTATTTAAAAAATATTAATTTATTTATAAAATTAATAATTTATTAATCTAAAGAGTATGTTTTAACACGATGAATAAAATATTTATAAAAATGAGTGCATTTAATTAATATATGTATTATATTAAAAGAACTAGTAATATAATAAATATATTCACCATATATACATAATAATGTATAGCAATCATATTCAAAATAATATGAAGGATGATACAATATTTTGGAATCAGTTATGAAAAGGAAAGAACTTATAGCATTCAAAACGCTTCACAATTTTTTGCTGCAATTTGAGAAGACAACATTAGAATTATTCAATGAAATAAGAAAAGTCAAAGATAAGATCCATAAGTGTAATAAGAAGCACTCAACGATAAATTCTTATTTTACTAAATTATCCTATTTGTTTTTGTAATTTGAATAAATTATTAATTTATGATATTGATGGGACCACTAATTTATATAAGGGTTTTTGAAAAATTATTATCTTATTATCTTATCGAAATTGGTGAATTTTTAAGCTGGTCCCACGGGACCGAAGCAAATTATTTTAGAGACTTTATTAATTTATAGGGTATTAATTTACGTAAGTATTATTGTAATTCGTATGTTCATCAATTATAATGTGATATCATATAAATAATTAATAAAATAATAATAAATTTTACTATTTACGTGACATCACATTATAAATAGTTTACTTATAAATGGATCTCTGAAAATATAACGGGATATCAATAGTAGAAAATATAGCGGGAACTTTTCATATACCTAACAACAACAAATTGAGAGATTTATAAAAGTAGTGTTAATTATAATTTGCGGTATGCATTATAGTAAATTTTACAATTTGTAATATGTACTATAATATATTTTACAAGTTATAATATGTATTATATTCTATAACAAATTACAACTCGTACTATGTATAATAATCGATTGATATCACAATTCAAATTTCGTTCTCTTTTTGGTCAATTTAGAGATCGATATTTTATTAAAATTTAAATATGTAGTAAAAAATAACAATTAATAAACCTAAAAGAACACATGTAACTTTTTCAAATATAATTTAGTCGGAAAAATAAAAAAGAGTTAAAGTACTAATCATCAATTTTACAAAGTTCATCTTGCATATTATACATAATATAATTTGCAAAGTAGAAATGTGATATTGTATAGTTGCAAATTGAAATTAACTCATAAAATTATGTGCTAATTTTGTATGAACTAGTTTTACCGTAAAATTGATTTAAAATCAAGAACGGATTTAGGGGTTAATTTTTCTTTACTATATAAATAATATTTTTTATTTATAGCATCGCTTTTAAAAATATATCATTTTGTCTCCCTTGATTTATTTCTTTTCTCCCCTTGCTTTATTTTACATTCATGAGCTTTAAGGTGGAGTACTTTAAAATTTTCATCCCCTTCAAACGAAATCCAAGATCTATCCCTATTTACAACTAATATTTAATAAAATATTAATACATTTTAATAAAATAATTAATATTTGTTTTATTAAAACAACTCCTCTAATTTAAAATTAATAAAGTAAAGTAAAAACAACTAATATTTTTTTATTAAACCAACTAATTTTTTCTACTTCAATCGCTTTGGAGTTAAATTCTCATTAAAACATCGTGCCCTCTACATGTAGGACAAGCTGGTGTCTATGTACTTCCTATCTCTCCTATAATAAATATTAATTTCAACGCTAACTACATTAATTTCGTACACTAGCCAATTATAAGGGCTCATTACAACCGGTACAAAATATTGGTAGAAATTACAACTAAATACATGCACGGTGATTCCTTACAACTAGGTACAAAATTAGGGGGCAATTTGTCGAAAATACCCCCTTGACCGTTTGTCTTCCCTGCTTTGCCAAATTAAGCGCATTAAATGCACCGAGAACTGACGATGATTTGACATTTATTTTGACTTTTGGTGAAGAAAAAGGGAAATTTTGGGGTATACGCTGATTTCATTCATTTTTAGATTTGAAAATTTGGTTGCGAGAAAAGGTCTCATTTTCTCTCAATTTGATTCAAAATGCGCTTCGACAACATCCACCGCCGATGAAGATCAATCCGCCGTCTCCGTTGTAGATTGAAGGCTGCGGGTGCAGATTGATCCACCGTCTCCATTGCGTAACGTCATATCTCCGCCACCGAAGCAACAACGTTCCTGTTTCCAGATGATTTCTTTATCATTTCGCCGACGATCGATGCACCCAAATGAGTTTTCCAATCGAGTTCTCCTGGCCGCTGCCGTCTCCGATCGGCCACGGAGACCGCCAGCTACGCCGCCTCATTACTAATGATTTTGAATCTTGATCTATTTGATTTTGTATTTTGAGTCATTGTTTGGGGTTTTGATTTTTGAAGTTGGAGGTGATTATTTTGGTTCACCGCATTTTGGAGTTTTGGAAATGGAATCATCTCGTAATTTATATAGAAACCTTTGCCTTGCGATATGATGTCGGTATTATCATTTTTTTAGTTTTGTGTTCATGCTCTCTCGAGTGTTTAATTGTCTTGACAATAAGATGCTTGGTGTGCAAATATTTACGACTTGTTGTGCTAAATAATTATTCCTCTGTGCAAAAAAATTATGACATTGTGTAAATATTTCTAGTATTTGTAATGTATTAAAGTAGTATTAGTATCAATACTATGTTAATTAGTTTTAGTTTTTCAAAATTTATTCAAATTCCTTTTCTCATATATAATCGCTATTCATGAAAGTTTTGAACTATCGTAGGTATCCACCATATGAAAACACTCTATTATTATTTTAAACTCGTGTAACTCATACTTTGATTGTCATTAACAATATTATAAATTTCAAGTTTTTTTAGAAACTGCTATTTTATATATCATCCGTGTTATGTTATTATTATTTTTTTATCAAATTCATACTTTAGTTTTTATGGTTGAATGTGCAAATATTTGTACGTGTGTCAAATATTTATATTATTGTGCAAATATTTTCTACGTGTGTGCAAATATTTACGATATTGTGCAAATATTTTTTACGTGTGTGCAAATATTTATAATATTGTGCAAATATATTTTTTACATGTGTTGCAAATATTTCGATATTGTGCAAATATTTATATTGTGTGCCAAATATTTATTCTTGTGAGCTAAATATTTTTGACATTGTACATTATGAACTCGTTCGATTATCTTACGCAATGTCTATTTTTTGGACCATGATTAATGTGTAATATATTGATCATATACTAGGTGGACAACCCTCGTATGGTTTTGGATTGCTAAGCAATGAGAAGATTTCTCCACTAGGAATTTTCTACTATATCTTTCTGTTTTTGTAGTGAATTCTTATGACTTTGTTTTTTTCCCTATTTTGTTTTATATTTTTTTATTTTTGTAGTCCTCTTATAATTTTATTTTATAATATTTTTTTTCGACATTCTTGAAATGAGTGTATTTTATGCCCAAATATTTGGCTTAAAAAGATTGATCTTTTACCGATTTAAAAAAGTGTATTACATTGTCTTTTTAAAATAATTTGGATATAACACTAGAATATTTCGTAACATGCTTCATTGCCAATTTAAAATAAATTACTCGACACAATTGATCGTAAACAATTAGATTTGCAAGTTTACAAATCATGAACTTTCCAAATATCCAACACATGCTTCATTGTCAATTTGAAATAAATTACTAAACACATCGATAATATTTTACTAGTAGAAAATTTTGCAAAAATTTATTTTAATTTGCATACTAGCGAGAAAAATATTTGCACAATCGCAGAAAAAAATTTGCACAATAGTAGAAATATTTAGTAAAAGTAGAATACTTATTTGCACAGTAGCAAGAAAAAATATTTGCACAAGAATACGTATATTTGAGCAATAGTACAAGATAAATTTGTACGAAGCATAAAAAAATTTGCACAATGAACCTATTTGCAATTTTGAGATACTTTTTGAACCTATTTGTAATAATTCCAAAACTAATTCATATACGTGCTAATTACATATCTAAAACACTAAGTTCGATGAACCTAACCTCCGCCAATGCTTTGTAATAATAATGTGCATCAATAACCATGACATATTTCAATATAATACACTTTTTTTTTTTTTTTGGTAAAAGATCTATTTCATTAAATCAAATACTGGATATAAAATATTCCATTTAAAAAGTCTACAAAAAACAAAGTGATAAGAATTCACTACAAACATATACAAATATGGTAGAAAGTTCTTAGTGGAGAAATCTTCCAATTGGTTAGCAATCCAAAAACATATGAGAGTTGTCCAGCCAATCTCTAATCAATATAATACACTATAATACACATTAATCAACTTCTAGTTTTATCGAAGTTGTTCATTGTCATAATATCGATATGCTTGAACAAAGTCACAATCTTGTATTGTGCTAAAATGCATACGTTTGAATAAAGTCACAATCATACTTGCACAATGCGCTTAATATGCTTGCGCAATACTATTAATATGCTTGAACAATCCACTTGCATTCACAATATAAAATAACTAGCATAATAAATTTTGTTATTTTATTCAAACAAAGAGTGGGAATTATATAGACAATACAATAACTAAGCGCTACAAATTGACACGAAAGAAAATTTATTGTAATCCTAACAACAAAGACAAATGGTCAAATATGATATTAGGAATAATTAACCACATTCAAGGAGAAAAGACTGGATTTTCATATGTGTCAACTTCATCTTCCAAGACGACTTCATCTTCTTCATCCGAATCAACATTATCTTCTTCAACCACGATGAAATCGCTTACACACAAAAGAAAAAGTGTATATGAATTGATCGGGATCAGTTTGAAATCTGCTTACACACAAAAGAAAAAGTGTATATGAATTGATCGGGATCGGTGTTGGAAAAAAAAATTTGCACAAGAACATAAAAATATTTGCACATTAATATAAAAATATTTGCACAAGTATAAATACTAATTTGCACAATAACAAAAATATTTAGTACAAAAAAATTATCAAAGCATCTATTACGTAGAAAATGAGCAATAATGTCTGCGCCAAACAAAAATGGACTTGAGCCAATCAAATTCCCAAATAAAATGTCTACCAAATCGATAATATAGCAATAGCAAAAAAAAAAAAAAAAGACAACATAAAAGTCAACAAAATGCATTCCGATCAGCGGAGAACGTCAATCACAAATAAATTGAAGAACTCAAACTAGAAAAATCCAAAAAAATTGAGGAAACACATTGAGACAAATTATCGAACAATTTGTGCGCAAAAATTTATCAATTAAATTGATATGCAAACCAAAAACTCCAATTCCAACAATAATCAATCAAAGCCGTGAATCAACAAAATCCAAACCATTTATACCGCATAAACAAAACAACGAGAGAATGATTCATTCTTCAATTATTGCAAAAAATATAAATTAATCCACTCCACTAACACATACAAGAATTATTCACACAAATAGCAAAATAAATTTTACATGAGAATCGATTGATTGCGATGTTTGGAAATATAGTGTTTGTGCGTATGCTTACCTCGTGGAAATCCAAATCTTTCACGTCGTGAAAGTAGTAAGAGAGATGGACGGGTAATTTTCGGTGCAACTCTTTAGCGTCGTGCATTTCCGTGAGAGAGAAAGCAGTACAAAAAATTTGAGAGAGAGAAAGAGAGAACGAAGAATAGGAGAAAGAGAGAAGCGTGTGTTTTGCGATTCAAAGTACGGAGAGAGAAACGGAGCAGGGGAAAGGGAGAAGGGTAATCTTGGGAAGTCGGCGCATTGGTGGGGCCCACCGGTTTTTTTGTACCTAGTTGTAATATGGAGATGAACCGTGTATCTCCTTGTAATTTGCCCCAATTATAATTCATGGAATTCGTTTGAATTAATTTCATCTTAAAATTTAGGTGTATTATTAAACGATGTTAATCATTTTTAAAAAAATATATTTTAATAAATAACTAACATGGTGTAAACTAGTTTGTATGTGTTTAGTTTGAAATAGTGAAGTTATTTTTTTAATATTTTGAGTATGAAAAAATAAAATTATAACATCTATTTTTGAATTTTGAGCAATCTAAATTGTAATGAAGAAAGTAACATATATGAGATATTGAAAAATATGTTACTATATGAAAACGAAGATGTTACTATATGTAGAATGATGTGTTATTATACATTAACAAAATCAATACAAACGTGAAAAAAAAAAAGATCTTAAATTTAAAGAGATGAAATTAAAACATATTAAAAAACTACTACCTCAGTCCCAGATCGGTTTTAGATTGACTTTTCAACTTGATTTTTGTGTGACAATTATTTCATAGTAATATATGTACAAACGTTATTTTATATGAATGATATACTAGTTAACCTTATCAACTAGCATACCATTCATATAAAATAACTTTGCACACATATTACTATGAAATAATTTTCACACAAAAATCGCTTGAAAAGTTAATCAGAAAACTCGATCTCGGGACAGTAGGAATACATATTTGTCCTTATAGTTACTAAAAAGAAAAAGAAAAATATTTTCATAAGAGCTACTAACACATTTGTTCCCTTATAATAACACACTAGTGAGATTTTATGTTTTGTCTTGGTACTATTTTTTTAAAAAAATATTAGTTTGACTACTTAGGATATGCAAATTTTATTACCTTTTTCTCAAATATGTTATTTCCTCCGCCTTATAAAAGCTTTCATAGGAGAGGTGCACACACTTTAACAAAGAAGAGTAATGATTGTGATTTTGAGAGGTAATTTTACAAGTTTTTGTATAAAGTAAAATAAATTATTGGGTTGTGTGTATGTGAGTCAAAAAGTAATGATATTTTGTGTAAATTAATGGAAATTGTGAGAGTGAAGCTTATAAAGAGTTTTTCATTTTAAGGGTGTGAAATTTATAATGAGACGGATGAAAAAAAAATATGAAAGATTTTAGGGACTGGGGGAGGGAGTATAGTTTCAAGTGAAAATTTTCACATGAGTGGTGATGTGAAGTAATATGACTATTATTAATAATTAATAATATCATAATAATAAGACTTTTTTAAGATTTGGTAGTCGATTTGAAAACTAACTAATTTGAGGGATCAATCGCACATCATCAATGAGGGTTTCAATTGAAGTTGGAGCTAAACTTTGTATGGAATGATCCATTTGATAAATTGTTTGCATCTTGTGAGTTTTGAATCAAACATATAGAGTATCACTTCTACGGATTTGATCTTATGCCCACAGTTGACACAAATTTATATTTCCACCGCTTATGTGGCATGTCAATCATTTATTATGTGATTGCCACATATACAGGGGAACCCACTATCATTTAATTAATTACTTATGTGGCATCACATGATTGGTGGTGGACATATAAATTGATGTCCACTGCGGGCATAAGATCAAATCCGATCACTTCTAAGCCTTAAGTTGTCGGTAAGGGTACTTTTGGCCGATACAGTCTCATACATGAGACGGGTCTCACCCCACCCGTCTTACATAATTGGTACCTCTACTTACATATTTGATATCACCGCTTACATATTTGATATTCTGCTGACAATATATATGATACTCTTACATTTGATACTCCTACATATATATTTAATATTACTAGAACATGTTTATTTTAAGTGATTACCAAGAATATAGTTTGTTTCCCCTAAAATTCAAGTGTTTGTTATTATTGATTTGTATTACCTATGACCCACAAAAACATGAAAGCTCAATATATGTTTTCCTATTTTGAGTGAAAATGTATCCCTTCCTCCCTTTATGAGGTATTAAAATTATTATCCATTATATTATCAATGTAATTGACAAAAATTCCTGTAAAAAAATGTTAATTGGCAAAAATATTTTTTTTTATTTCAACAAAATAGTAGATAGGGGTATAATTGTAAAATTTTAACTTATGACATGTATTAATTCTCAATGCAAATACTTGAAAATATTATGAATCATGTTAAACTATGTTGTAATATATATTACCAAACATGTGATTTGTATGATTTTGTAAAACATATCACACATAAAAATCAAATGTAACACATATTTCACTATCCTTAAAAATTTAACTCCCCAAAATAAACAAGTCCTTATTAATATATTTAATACTCTTCTAAAACATGAACTCAAACGATTTCATACGAATTTTTGCTTAATAATAATATGGCAAAGTTATTATAATACCAAGTAGCACTAAAATGTAATACGACCTGCCTACAACTTCCGACTTCAATTCAAACACGCAAATTTGACTTTCTTTAAGCTTGATGGTGATGATAATAACAACGTAATAATAAATAAATTTGGCAAACACGCCCTAACTAGTGGAGCACGTGTTGACCCTGCTCCGACCCATGTGATTAATCGTAGTCGTATCATTAACCATGTGATAAAAATGAATATCAACACATTCCCTATGTATATTGTACTCATTTTGATTTAAATTACAGTGCTACATTGAATATTGGTAAAAGTTACCACGCAAAAATTAGTACAATTTTAATTTAATTTTAATCAGTATTTGATTTATTTGATAACAAAAATTAAAATATACTCCATCCGTGACATTTCGTTCATCACACAATATCTTTCAAACCCTTAAAATAGAAAACTCATAACTCCACGCTTACAATATCCTCAATTTTACACAAAATGTCATTATTTTTGGGTCACACATACACACAATCCAACTCATTTTATTATTATATATATAAAGTTATACGAAATTACCCTCAATTATCTATTCATTCATTCACTTTCTTAATTTATGTGTTCTCTTCTCTATAAAAGATTTTATAGGACAAATGGAGTATAATAAAGAATATTAATTTATATATTAAAATAATATTAGGTATACGAAATTACTCTTTAATTTTGTATTCATTCTTTCACTTTTTTTTTTATCGGGACATGATAGAAAGAGATCGATTCTTTCACTTTCTTAATTTGTGTGTCTCTCTCCTATAAAAGATTTTACAGGAGAAAGGGAGTATAATAAAGAATATTAATTTATATATTAAAATAATATTAAGTATACGAAATTACTCCTCAATTTTTTTATTCATTCTTTCACTTTCTTAATTTGTGTGTCCTCTCCCCTATAAAAAGTTTTATGGGACAAAGGAAATATAATAAAAAATATTAATTTATATATTAAAATAATATTAGCTTGTAAGCCGAATTTAATTTCATATACAACAAATAATTTTCATCAAATAAGCTACTATTATTTTTTTACGTAAATTAATTTTTTTCAATTATTTTTCTATTATTTACAAAAATGCTACTCCTTTTTTTTTTTTTTGAATAAGAATAAACATTTTATTTTTTCTTTCAAACATATTTTTAACTCCTCAAATTACCAACAATATATTCACTTTACATATATATATATTTTTTAAAATTTATGAAAAAAATTAAAATTTTTAAACGTATGTTTATAGGTATAAACCGACCACGTGGCCGTTGAAGAATGAGGCGACTGTAGAATTACGTGTAGTTCCATTTTTATTTTTATTTTTTATTACTAAAAATCCTTTTTATTTTTGTGTGTGTGTTTTTCTTTTTCATTTGTATGAACGTTATTTATGTGCAAATAGCATTCCTTCTCCAATTTCCCCTTTCATCTGAAAATCACAAACACAATTCAAATTGGTGAACTAGAATCATAATTTCCCTAATCCCCAACCCTACATCTTTGTCCTCTTCTTCATCATCATCATCAACATTTACGACTCGTTTTGTTTCCAGTGATTTGCTTGCAATCAACAATAAACAACTGTTTCAGCTGAATTCATTCATGTTTCCTAGTAAATCTTCTTCTTTTGATCGGAATTGGTTGCCCATTATTTAATGGTTCTGCACTCGCCGTCCAATACTTCGCCCCTTAGCTGTGATTTCTCACAGAGGAAGACTCTCTTCTTGCCTCCGCTGCCTCCTTTCACATCCTGCCCTTGTGAAGCTAATCTTACTCTTTCCCGGTTCCGTCGTAGAAAGAGGGGAGTTGTGATTGGAAATGTGAGATGGGTGCTGTTTCAAGCTCAAGCTGGCGGAAATCCACGGCATCACTTGAATGCCACGGCAGGAAGGGGCGCCGGAAACATAGTTTTGAAACGATTTTCTAATGAAGAAGAATTAGATTATCCGTCTTCATCTGATTTCAACTCTAACACTAGTACTAGTAGTTATTATAGTACAAATTTTGGGCAAGATCCTATAGTAGATAAACTGAGGAATCAGCTCGGGGTCATTCATCCCATTCCCTCTCCTCCAATAAACCGCAATATTTTTGGCCTTTTTGCTTTCTTCTTTTTGTGGGCGTGGTTTTCGATAAGCTTTGGACATGGAGAAAGCCAGATGGAACAAGTAGCAACAGTAAGCCAGGGAGTTGGCCATCGTTGCCCATCGGCCTCTCCCTCTTACTCGAGAAGGATTTGCAGAGGAAAGAGTCGGTGGAGTGGGTGAATATGGTGCTGGGGAAGCTGTGGAAGGTGTATAGGGGTGGGCTTGAGAATTGGATAATTGGATTGCTGCAACCAGTCATTGACAATCTAAAGAAGCCAGATTATGTGGAGAGGGTAGAGATCAAGCAGTTCTCCTTAGGGGATGAGCCATTGTCTGTTAGGAGTGTTGAACGCAGAACTTCTCGCCGTGCTAATGACTTGCAGTGAGTTTTTTCCCGTTCAATATATGTTAATTCACACAATTTTGCCCTTAGAAAATGCTCCATGAGGTGTGGCTATTCATGTTTATTGTCTTTTAAGATTTCTCGGTATACAGTAGCATACAGACTATAAAGTTGTTATCTCAATGAGGAAAGAAAATGGCAATACATGAACTGCATGTCAACCATTACTTTAACTTATAACCAGATATAGGTGACATGCCTTCTGAGATTGTAAAGCCTGACGTATTATCATCATAATCTTAAGACAGATAGAGGTTGAATTTCTTGAAAAACTGCACTCTGTATCTTTTTGTAGTATATTATTTATTACTCCTAATGAATTAGAAAGCCAAGTGGAGTTTTACCGAAATTGGTCCATATCAGAACTCAATGCATGCAAAACAGTATCTGCTGTTGGTGCAAACTTGTTAGATAGGAACATTTGTGGTTCTTCCCTGATAGATTCCAGTGTTTTATATAAAATCATGATGCATGGTGTTCCTGTACTTCTCTTCAGCAGCAAGATTTTGCAATGCCAAAATGTTTTGCGTTCCTTTTTATTTTATGCTGTTTTGGACCATTTCCGGACATTTTACTAGTACTTTGTGCCAAATATTAGGTTTGATTTCATTCATCTATATGCATATTTTGCATGCTGCAAAGTAAATATCACTCTTGAATCTTGATCAATAAATCGTAACTGCTCTGGGTTGTGTTAAGTTAGGCAAATACTTCTATGCACGTGCAACTTAAGTGTCTTTTAAATGGTATTAGTTGATTTACTAAAAAGTATTAGTTGGTCAGAATTAGCTGTTTTCACTTAATAATATTAGTTGTTTTCATTGTACAATATTAGTTGTGCACCAATTGCACGGTGTAACTGGAGCACCCCCAAGTGATACTCGTTAAGTTAATGATATTATTTTGTTTGTATCAAGATACCAGATTGGCCTACGCTACACTGGTGGTGCACGTATGCTTCTACTTCTGTCACTTAAATTCGGCATCCTTCCGATTTCTGTGCCAGTGGGTGTGCAGGACTTTGACATTGATGGGGAATTATGGGTCAAACTGCGATTGATACCGACAGAACCATGGGTGGGAGCTGCTTCCTGGGCCTTTGTTTCCCTTCCCAAGATAAAATTTGAGTTATCACCATTTCGCATATTCAACTTAATGGGTATGTTATAATCTCATTTTCTGCATTAGCTCTCCCAATCATGCCATATATTAGTGAAAAATGAAAGTGAAGACTTAGCAATATTGGAGAAGCAAATGAAATACTTGCGAAATCACTGCTAGCTAAATAATTAGAAATTTCGTAAGGATCTTCGATGCTTTATAATTCCAAAGAAATATTCGCCCTTCTTAGTGACTGAAAATGTGTTTACAGACTATCAGATTCTTCAAAATTGATATTAATGTACTGACTGTTTCAATTCGTGGTCTGTGTTTGGCAATACCTTTTTGTAAATATAAATTAGAGGAAAAATAACAGATCAATTAAAACAATATTAATTGGTATTTATTTTAATGTACTTGAATTTTTGGGACAATTACATAATTACTAGTTATAATCTGATTCAGCTCTCATAGCCTTTTTCTTCTTTCTCCACGTTTCTGTGATTATAATCTGATTCAGCTCAACATGATGAAAGTGGAATGTTTAGTGAAGCTCGCTATTATTTTTAAAAAATGGAAGTAGGACATTTGGACTAAAGATTGTAGTTTCTTGTTTCTTGTCATGATGTTGAGTGAAGCTCACCATTTTTAACTCAATCATTGGTTAAGAATGTTCTATTGTGTTATTCATTTAATTTCAATCATTATATATATCAAGAGAACCTACTAACTTTTGTATCTTGTGTTGTTCCATTTTTTGTGTACGCGAAAATCTCAGCGATACCTGTCCTGTCAATGTAAGCAATTTTCTTCTAGCTTTTTTTCTGGGATATTTTCTGTTCTATTATTTTCTCTGTTTTCTTCTCCTGCTGCTGCCATGTGGTTCCATATGCACCTAACCTCTTCAATTGGGACTTTAATTGAACTGTCCTCTTTGATTCTAGATCCCAGAGGCCACCAGTGTTTCCCCTCTGCATGCTTCCTTTGTTCCTCATTTTCCCCTTTATGTGACTATAAAGAATCTCAGTGGGATCCTAATCAATTTGTTCCAAACTTGTGAATGATATATGATACTCATGAGTCATGTCTTTACGACTATTAGACTAATCAACTGCTATTTTGGAATTCCTTTTCAAATATTGAAATTGTATGAAGTTGCTTCCTGTAAAATAAATTCTGTATCCGTTGACCTGCCTTATATAATTACACTATCGAGTTTTAGTATTTTTTGGTTAGTGCCTCATTTTTTTAATAGCATGCATCTGTTTACCTGCCTTGTTATCTTTCACTTAGTGTAACTTGATTAATACATCTTGTTTCCGCTACTTTTGATTCGCTATCAATTTCAAAATCAACCGCATTTCTTTTTCTGGGAATGCTAATCTAAGCACTTCCATTATACAGGTTTTTGAAAAAGCTTCTCACCGAGGATTTACCAAAGCTATTTGTGCGTCCAAAAAAATAGTTCTAGATTTTCAAAAGGGAAAAGCTGTTGGACCTGTTCCATTTACCAAATCTGGAGAAACTCAAGAAGGAAATAATGACTATACAGGAGAATTATCTGTGACTCTCTTCTAGATGCGCGGAAACTCAGTTATATTTTCTATGGTAAGAATTTTATTTGTTACGATTGTAAGCAAAACGCTTTTAACTGCTTGTCTTGGAAGGTTGTTGCATAAGTTATAATCAGCTAGTCTGTTTACCCTAATTGAGGGAAATAATGGGATCTGGTAATTTCCTGATTCTTGTAATTCCCATCATTATTTCTTCAATAAAAGTATCATTCCCAGTTTTTTTACTTTTCATATCTGCTTTTCACTCTTGAGCAGTAATACAATCGCATGATTTTGTTCCACAACTTTACAGGCAAAACAGATCCTTTCGTTATTTTAAGATTGGGTGATCAAGTTATTCGTAGTAAAAGAAACAGCCAAACAACAGTTATTGGACCTCCTGGTCAGCCAATTTGGAATCAGGTGAGTTCTTTAACTGGTATGCATCAGATGTGTGTGCGTTCATGAGGATATGTTCTGATTGTGTTAACTAATAATAAGTTATTTATATCTCACAGGATTTTGACATGTTAGTTTCCGACCCCGGAAAGAAAAATTACGCATTGAAGTAAAGGATTCACTTGGATTCACAGACTTGATTGTAGGCACTGCGGAGGTATGCCATCTTAAATTTGCTAATATATATCTCTTTTATTTCATTTTTAATACTCTCTCCGTCCCGTTATAATCTGCAGACTTTCCTTATTTGGACGTCCCAACATAATCTGCACCCCCAAATAAGGAAAGCTCACAAAATATTAACACCCTCAAAATATCACTTAAATTTAAAAATGTCACTTATCTTTTACCCTATTTTATCCAACTCAACCACCAAAAATACCCCCACACTTTATTCTCTCTCATACATTATTCACACCAAAAAATAATTTTCTTAATCTACGTGCCCAACAAAGTGTGCATGTTATCCCGGAAAGGAAGGGAATATTATTTTTATGTTTCTTCATTGTTTTCTATTCTTTTCATTTTTTCACATTGTTTAGTACAAGGGAAACAATGGTTTCTCAGTTTTATCTAAATTTTATTCTAGGGTTAATTGCAAATAAATCACAATCTTTTCATGTTTTTTCAATTACAACAGTCTGTATATGTTTGTAAATTTGCAATTCAAATTTTGATGCATGACTTTTAACATTGTTGCAATTTTATCACATGTGCCACTGGCGTAACAATGTATGAAATTGCATTTGCAATATCTTTGAAGATTTTTTGGCTGTCATGTAAGCAAAAGTTGCCGGAAAAAAGTTATATGATATAATTGCAAAATTTAAAAGTCTGTGTATCGAATTGTATGTATTAAAAACACATGTTGTAATTGAAAAAACATGAAAAGGTCATGATTTTTTATGCAATTAATCCTTTATTCTATTACCCTCGCCAAAAAGAACTTATGAACTATTGAACTGTCTACAATGTAGATGGAAACCTTATTTGTCTCCAGTGAATGTTCTCCATATTCTTATTGTTTTCCCAACAGTATGGTGAGGTAATTCCTTCTTTCTGCAGGTTGATCTTGGCTCTCTGAAAGATACAGTTCCTGCAGACAGGATAGTTGTACTTCGAGGAGGGTGGACCCCATTTGGGAACGGATCAGCTGGAGAAATTGTACTGCGTTTGACTTACAAAGCATATGTTGAGGATGAAGAAGATGAAAGATCTGAGAAATTATCGACAGATACAGAGGCATCCGATGATGAATTGTCTGATTCTGATGAATCGAGTGTCCCAATTTCAAAGGAATACATTATGGCATCAGATAAGGAATCTTTTATGGATGATCTAGCGGCCTTGTTAGTGAGTGAGGAATTTAGGGGTATAGTAGCTACTGAGACGACGAATAATACCAAGTCTGTAGATGCTGAAACCAATACCAGTGCTTCAGAACCAAAGGACAGTAATGTGGGACCCACACAGCCAATTTCTGCTACCGATTCCGGTAGTTCCCAAGGTACTTTCTTACGTGCAACTGCTGCACAACTAATACTGTTCAGTGAAAGCATTTAATATTGACCAACTAATATCTTTGAATAAAACAACTAATATCATCTAAAAATACACTTGAGTTATGCGGTGCAAGTGGTGCATAGAAGTATTTAGCTTTTTCTTGAATATCCAAATACTTGGTGCTTATGTTGTGTTGGTTTACTTCATAATGACTTCTAATTCTGAAATCCAATGAGGGCCTCTAATTTGCAGGATCTACTTTGACGTGGCTTGCTTTGATTACAAGCATTACAGTTCTTATAGCTATGAACATGGGAAACACAAGTTTATTCAATCCTTGATGTGAGTGACCTGACATTACTTACGCATTCTTCACTCAATTTAGAAATTCTGATATCTGATTGCTCTCTTTTCCTATAGGACCAACAATGGAAGCTCTCTATTCATCGTAATCTTATGATTGTGGGGTAAGTTGTTTCGAGTGAGGATGATATTCGTTTCCAGGCAATTGATACCCCTTTTTGTATCACGATTCACAGGCTGTTGAGTGTTGCACTGATCTTTTTCGAGGCAGATAGAACTTCCGAAAAATGCCAGAAGAGTGCAAAGAAAGGTGTAGTGTAGTAGACTGTATCTCCGTTACTTGATCATCAAATTGTTGTTAGGTAGAGAAAGTGTTTCTTGTGTTTTTTATTTGGCGGCTAAGTTTTTGGGTTTCTTATATAGTTTAGACATGGACACACACGTCCACTAATTGTCTATAAATAGCAAACACATTCTTACACTTCAGTATACCAGACTGCACATTATGCATGCAAAAACATCATTGAAAGCATGTTTTATTCCAAATTGTAGATGCATTTGATTATTCTCTTGCCATTTCAAGTGAAGGGATCTGAGTAAATGCAAATTCTTGCTCTTCGTTTATTCAGATAGCCCGTTGCACATCAGTTGTACGTCTACGATCTTGCACAGAAAGATTTTTTACTTGTGCTTTAAGCTGCACTGTGTTTTTTTTTTTTTTGGTTTGGAAAATGGGAAGTGGGAAGCGTTGATAGCAGATGTAATAGTTCACAATGGTTTTTCATATTGCTGCAATTGACCTAATTTTTTTCCAGCTCATTTCATGCTCTTGTGTATCTTTCTAACCAACAGGCTTCATTTTCCCTTTTTTTTTTTTCAATAGTAATATGCATTTTTATAATTAATGGAGCAGGAGAACATTTCATGTGAGGTTTTGTGTGAAACGGTCTCAAAATCAGATATAACATAAATTGGGAATTACGCTTTTACTTTGCAAGAGATGAATGTTAATTTACGCTTTCTTAAAATTTTCCTTTTTTGGTTGGTATCTAGTATAAAGAGAAAAAATAATCCAATACATATTTAAAATAAAGACAAAATAATCTCTCCTTATAGTTCACTAAGTTCCCACAGTAATATGAATAGATAAAAGTATCAAATCTCTTATGAAGAGGAAATGATTTTCATACAATGCAAGAGAAGCAAGAAAAAGGAGCATGACAAAAACACAGTTCCTAGTTATAAAGTCGATGAACAAACGACTTTTTACTGTCCAAACAAAGATACTACGTACACTTAGTCCTCTAAGTAGAATATCGTAGGTTTCTTCGGCTCAGTGATCTCAATCGTCCCCTCGAGCATCTTCGCCACCTTCCCCATCGACGGCCTCATCTCCGCCCTATTTTGAAGGCACCACATTGCCGTCTTCACCATTCTGTTGATCATGTCAAAGTGTGCACGACTATCATATGTATGCTTGATATGAGGATCCAAAATGTCCTCCACGTTCATCTCCATGAACACCTTCTCGAATGCCCACTTTGGTAAGAACCATTGGTCACTGTCCACCTTCGAATCTAATTGAGCCGAGCTTCTTGAACCACTGACAATCTCTAGGAGCACCAAACCGTAACTATACACATCAGCTTTTGAAGTGATTTGCTCAGGCCGGGTCCACTCGGGCGCCATGTATCCAGGCGTCCCGCGAATCCTAGACATTGTAATCATGTCTTCTTTCTTTCTCAATTTAGCAAGCCCGAAATCCGACACCTTGGGGCAGAAATCTTCCCCGAGGAGTATGTTTTCAGGCTTGATATCACAATGTAGGACCCACTCCAAGCACTCTTCGTGCAAGTACGCTATTGCCCTTGCCACCCCTAAAGCTATTCTATACCGTATATTCCAATCAAGAATCGGTTTGTTTTTGACCCAAGAACTAAAGCCATGTCTTCTTCTGTCTCCAAGGATGCAGCATCAAAGTTTTGGAATAAGAACTCGTCTAGTGATCCATTAGCTACGTATTCGTACACAAGTATCCGTCTACCTTTCTCAGCACAAAATCCCCACAACCTAACCAAGTTAAGGTGATGCATACGAGCTATGATCGTGACCTCAGCCCAAAATTCAGCATCACCACTCGAGACATTCTTCAACGACTTCACAGCCACCACACGCCCATCATTCAATTTCCCCAAGTGAACAACACCAAACCCACCCTTTCCAATTGGATTCGAGAAATCATTTGTGGCATCTTTAAGCTCGGAGTAACCAAACCTCTTAGGTCCACCGGTAGGCATAACCTCAAGCCCAAACGTCCTAGCCATGTCCCTAAACTTGATGTACTTCCTGAGGAACGCCCAAAAGAAGAAAGCACCACTAAGTAGCTCAGCTAAAAATGGTGCATATGATCACAATATTCCTAGTGGTTTTCTTTGACTCTTGTGGAGGTTGGGGAAGTCTTATCTTCACAGGACACATAGTTTCCATCAAAGTAGTCATACCAGTGAAGTTGGATACATCAGTCTCCGATGCATCAACCCTCAAAAACATGGCCGTCTCTGAACCGGGGACCAATATCCATCAACCATCTTTTTCCAACTGAAGAACACAATAATTTGAACCATCATACTTAAACATGAACCCTAAGCAGTTAGGCTTGGCCAAACACTGCGACTCACAAGTTGAAAAATTAGTTGTTTTGATATCACTTTGGTTCAATCCCCCAGTAAAGTTAACAAAATCCAATCTTAGAAACTTGGTTTCTAAATTGGTGAATGGAGTTTTCAACTCGCAAGAATCATCAACACTTCTCCTATACCCCGGAGGACACACACACGAAGTCGAAAGATTCGAAGCATCATACATACATATAGAGTTTGCACCACAAGTACCATGGACTAAGCACAATTGAAAGAGGGCTTGCCAACAAACAATCCATTGACTCAACCCTGTATCATAGCTATAAAGCCTAAGGTTACCATCATCATCGAGACTCAATCTCCTCAGCTTTTCAACACCGTAATCGGATGCATAAAACCTCTCATTATTACCATACGCGATAATCCCCAAATTATCCAAACTCATGAATGTACTATTACCATAATTGGTCCAATAATTATCATTCCTTTCAATGAAAGTAAGCTTCCTAGAATCAAACCTAAACTTCCCATTCTTGGAAACAAGCGTTGTCTCGTTAATTTGTTGACTAGGAAGAATTGTATCGGTAGGAAAAGAAAAACTTCGAAAATTACCATAGATGAGATTGCCGGTGGGGTGAAGCGAGAGCGCACTTGCGTTTACACTTCCGACAGGCCGAGAAGGCCATAGATTTGCGCTGCCATTAACGGAGGAGTTGACCAGACGCAACTCGCCGGAGCCGGAAATGAGCAATGAAGCGGCGGCCGAAACAGGGGATGTTGACCAAACGACGTCGTGCGAGGAGATGTTGAGGTACCACACGGAGAAAGTGTAGAGGCCTGTGCCGTTTCCGACGGGGAGAAATCCGGCGGCGAAGGTGTTGTTCGGAGAAAGGAGAATTTGGTTTTGGGTAGGACGCCATGGAGAGTTGGAGGAGTTGAAAATGGAGATGTTGAATTGTTGCTGAGAAGAAGAGAGATTGAGAATTGAGGCAGTGAAGAAGAAGAAGAGAAGGAGAAAACGATTGGGAGAAGGCATTTTTGGCGTGATTGTTTGAAGCTAATTTTGGAAGTTTTAATGGCGGAAGTCTACTGAGTAGCGTTGAATTTCAATGTGGGGACCACCTGGATAACTAAAAATTGAACGTAGAATTAACGGAAAATATTTATACGGGCCAATCACTTTCATTGAATATTTTAGAAACAAAAATACAGTACACTTGTTTGTTTCTATGAAATTAACATTTTGTTATATATACAACTAAATCAGGTATAAACGCATGCCTATCTCCTGCAGCCGAACAAGGATCAGCGCAATCTCTGCCTACCAACAAGAACCAGTCTCCGTCTCGAAAAGAGAAAAATTCATACCTCCGACAATCTCATTAAAAAAACAAAGATAATGGCAAAGATCCACTAAGAAATCGAAGTCCCCAAGGGCCCACATGCAATCTCCAAAAAGGAGAGAAAACACACAAGGTGTAAAAACCACGACGAGGCTTAACCTCCGAGAAGGCAAAGAAGAACACACGAGGTGTAGAAAATCGCACAAACAACGCCTAAGCTTCACCAAAGGAAGACGAAGCAAAAAAAAAAACATTTCGTTCTATGTTCTTTTTTAAAAAAAAAAAAAAAACATTTCGTTCTATATTTATTTTTATGCTTTACATTGAGAAGTATCACCTATTTTAATCTATTATAATTGGTGTTCTCAATAATTTTTAAGTTGGAATGCTTTGAATGCGATGCGGAGTCGATCGGAAATCTTGTTGTTCGACCAATGAATTGGGGATCCAGGGCGATGCACACCGGTCCAAAAGAGTTCGGCTTTTACGATATATTTACTGTTTGGACTCGATATGAATTTTGGGCCTATTTTTAGGACAAATCATTAAATAGTAATATTCTATATTTTGTTGCCGTTTTTGTTATCATAATAATATGAGTTTCTCTCTTTTATTTATGGACATAACTAACATAATATTAGTGAATCTTGTAAATTCATGTTATTTATTTCTCATTTTTAGCATCTTTTTCGTCTCCTTTATAAATTATAACATTCTCATTGCACAAATATTAGTGAATTTTTACTTCCATGTTTTATTTAATATTTCGTATATTTACGAAATATTAAATAAAACATGGAAGTAAAAGACAGTAGAATATAGAAAAGTACAATGTCACGTAGCTCATATGCCAATTGACATTATCAAGTAATATTACCGTTCAAAAAAAGTAATATTAAAGTAAATAATTTATGTATAGTAGTAAACGGCAATTTAATAATTGTTTGGGAAATATGTAGACATACGTATACACATACTTCCTTAGTTAATACTTTTAATTAGTCTAAAATTTTCTAGATGTCAAATCTATGTGCAGCCGTGCAGGTGGGCTGGGGTTGTAATAACATTAAATGTGCAGTGCAGGTTGGTTGTGGTTGTAATAATATTAAGGGTTGTGTAGCAATTTGTATTATTTTGTGAATTGTCCATTTTACCCTCCTATGCATCCCTCATTAACAAATTTGACTAATTAAGATGGGGGCAGGAAAAAATTAGACTAGCTATAATACTTCCAAACAAACAGAATGTGAGAAGTGGATATTTTGTGCGTCAAAAGGACCGTACAATTTATATATATTTTGAATATTACTAATTATTTTTGACAAATTCTTATATGAAATATTTTATGAGTCTAGGATTCATGAAATTACCCATATAATAAAATTCGCAGATCATGTGCGGGTTGAGTCGGGTTAGGTCGTGTTTGGTAGATATTTCTAAAAAAACTCGCGCAAGAATAAAAATACAATTTTCGCTCAGGTGCTCAGAATTATTCTTATTAAGTTAAACATGTGTTACTTTAATGATAAATATGTGTTCTTGTAAAATAAATAATACGTATTTGCCTAAAAATAATCCCTCAAATGCAAAAATAAAAATAAAAAAATGGTCAAATAAATCTCTAATCTTATATGTGTGAATGAAATAAGTCACTAATTTTCGACAACTTTATTTTCATTAATAGAGTGTGATTTTTTTAAGATGAGAGTTTATTTGATCTCAATATTAAAGAGAAATGATTTAAATATATTAAAATAAAGTTCATGGGTCTATTTGATCCCACGTATAAGATTTTGAGGTAAATTTGTGTTATTGTAAGATCAAATATTTGTACTAAATTCGATGCGAAGGTAAAAATAAAAACTAAGTCTCATGTGTTCTACTATAAGACCAAACATGTATTATTGTATGAAGAAAAATGTGTTACTAATGAACAAAATCAAGACAACACATGAATAAATATTCCATTATGTTAAGGACTAATAACATTATTTTTATCGGTAAATGTTAGTTGTTAGTGGTTAGAAGTTAGGTCACCAAGTCACCTTACAATTCCAAATTCTCCAAACCTCCTTATACCTCCAACTCTAAATTCGTTCCCAAATGGGAATCGAACAGGTATCCCACTAAAGTGAGGAACCCGGTGGCCATGTGGGCTAAGCCCTCTGGTTAAGGACTAATAACATGTATTTGCCATTACGGCAACCCTTTTTTTTATCATAAGTAACACACATAGGAACAAGATTTTATGTATGTTTTTGAGCGAGAGTTAATATATGAAACAAAAATGTGTTCTTGTATAAAGAATGATGTGTTACTATATGAAAAAAATGTGTTACTATATTAACACAAACATGTTAGTTTATGGAGAAATGTGTGTTACTATATGAATAAATCGAAGCAGATTCGGAGTTACGATATTAATTCCAGTTTAAACGAAACAAAAATTTATCATCGAAGTTCACATAAAGTTTGTATTCATCAACTGTTTTAGTTTTCTCCACTATTGTTTTCATCAATTGGATCATCCAAAGACTGATTATCGACAATTTAAAAAAAAAAATCATCCATGTCTTTTTTTTTTTTTTTTGTTTTTGCTCTCTTCGTAGTTGAATTTTCTTTGTTATTTTCGTCGAATTTCACCGTTTTATTGTCTCATGATCGCCGCCGTATCTGCGTGTTGGTTGTCGTCGTTGTTCTGCGCTCAAATTTGTCCTAATCTGCGCTATTCATGGTTTGACCCATTTTTATTGCCGACCCGCGAGATTTATGGAACTATCTAGCTATTTTAATTGATATTGCATGAAAAATATTTCACGGGAGAGTTGCTCATTATTTTTATTTATGTTCACTAAAAGTGCAGTTGTTTTCACTAAAAATTTTCGATTAAAATATTTGATACTATTCAAAGAAACACTTGAATTGAAAGGTGCATTTTTGAATAAATTTTTTTGTAAATATTTAAAATGTAATATCTCAAATTGGTATAATATGTTTTCATACACCAAACAAAGTGTAGATAAAAATTCAACACAACCAATATAATTCATACTCAAGTTGCCAACCAAATGGCATGCCCTGCAATTATCACCGTTGAAATATTTAAATGAGGGCACTTCTTAGTATTTTTATTTAATCAATAGTCAAATAGATAAATTCACAGTGTTTTGTACGTCAATCTTTTATAATATAAATTAAATATATTTTAATTTTGAAATTGGGGAATTCCACTAACGAGACAAATATATTTTCCAGTTGAGTGTTTCCAACGTTAAGAAGAAAAAGATTTTTTTTTATATGAATAATTTCAAATTTCATAATTCTTATTCAAACCATCAATTAGCTAAAATAAAATAAGAGTAGTATTTGTGTGCATATTGTGCACAATTAAAAATTGTGTGCACAAAATTTAGTTACAATGTAGTATTATTTCGGGCATTGTATATTATTAGTTTAGTTACAATATAATATTATTTCGGGCATTGTATAATATTAATTTAGTTAAAGTGTAATATTAGGTAAAAATATTGTGCACACTATTTTTAGTGTGAACAATGTGCATACAAATATTTGCCCTAAAATAAATAGAATATATAAATCTTTTAAAATTTTAAAATTCCATAGTTTATTTAGGTGATCAAACTCATTTTAGGTCACTGATGAGAACGAAAGCCGGAATCTCAAAACGCCTACAACCGGGTCCGACGAGCCAAGTTGAAGAATGTGGGTCCACAAGTTAGTGGACCAAATCTGAGAACAGCTTAGTTCAAATCGGAGAACGGTTAATTTGTTTTGCAACTTGCCGCATATAGTAAAACCCGAAAGTTAAGGGACTAAATTCTAAAAGGGCGAGTTCTTTGCATGTAATGAAACGTATATAAACCATGTATTGCCTGGTTTGATTTTTTTGATGAAAATAATAGAATTCTTTATCGCAAATCTCAATTTGCACCTTCGCTTCACACGCACTGCGTCGGGCAACGCCGTAATCGTGATCGGAATCGTGATCGGAATTGTGATTCTCATCAATTGGTGCTTTCATTGAGAGCAAATCATCGAGAATCACAAGGAAAGAATTATCACCATGGCAGGAACTCATAAAGAGAGGATCAATCCACGGAGACCAGTTCGATCGCTTTGAAGGAGAATTTCATGATATGGGAAATCAAGTTGAACACATGAATCAAACACTTATTCGCTTGGAGAGACGACTCTCCGTAAATAGCCGATCTCCATCTCGGAGTAAGGATTCGAGTTCTTCATCCAGAAGAAGATAAATCGGGAACCGAATACGAAGGGGAGAGAGAAATAAACCCCTGTTACGTAAGAACGTCATGGACGGAATCGTTATCAAGAACGAGGGGAGGTGATAGGAGGAAGGCCAAACCCAAGATAACTTGCCCAACCTTCAATGGAACTCGATCCAATCACATGGCTCACCGAGTCAATCAATATTTCGACCTCAATGAGATCGAACGAAAAGACAAAGTACGCTACGCAGCCTACTATCTTGAAGGTGAAGCCAACATGTGGTGGCAATGGCTCTCCGTGTGTACAAGAAAAGAGACAAGAAAGTAAGATGGAAAAATTTCGAAAAGGAATTAATGAATCGCTTCGGGCCCTCGGAATACACGAACTATGATGAGGCCTTGTCACATATCAAACAAAGTGGCACATTAAGGGAGTATCGGCGAGAATTCGAGAAATTAGCCGGTAGAGTTTATGATTGGCCGGAGAAGGCGTTACTCGGGGCTTTTGTAGGAGGATTAAAGGCGGAATTAGCATCGAGATTCGAGTCCACAAAGCCAAAGAGTTATTCAAAGGCATTGGAATTAGCAAGACTAAGGGATGATCACTTGAATCAACTTCAAAAATAACAGGCCCGAGACGAAAAGGAGCATTCCGAGGGACGAGTGACGTAAAAACAGGGAATTACGGGGAATAATTGGGTTACAACAGCTCAAACTCAAAGGCACCACCACCAGCGTACGTCGTCTACCATGGGACGAGATGCAGCGGACGACGAGAAAAAGGGCTATGTTTCAATTGTGATGAAAAATTTGTGCCTGGTCATAAATGTAAAACTAAACAAGCTTTTTGATTGAACCAGTGACTCGAGATTAGAAGATGCCGAGGAGTCCAAGATCGGGATAGAGGAGGAGACAATGAGATTTCGGTACATGCCATTTCAGCGTCCAGTGGACCCAAGACCATGAAATTCGTTGGACGTATCAAGAATCGGAGAGTGATCGTGCTCGCCGACAATGGCTCCTCCCATAATTTCATAAATAAGAATCTTGCTCATCGACTTAATCTCAAGATTTCGAAGGTTGAAGCTTTCAAGGTGCGGGTTGCTAATGGGGAGTGTATTGAATGTAATGAACAATATACAGGAGTGCCTATCCAAATGCAAGGCGTTGAAATTAAAACCGATATGTTCGCATTACCTTTGGTGGGGCCGGATGTGGTCTTGGGCGACAATGGTTGGAGGGATTAGGCCCGGTGATGACCGACTATAGCAAAGGAGTAATGGAGTTCAAGTATGGAAATGGGACCGTCACGTTAACAACAACAGTGGAAGAACGACCCGTTGAAGTTGGTCTTAAAAGCATAGAAAGAATGAGGCAGAGAGGAGGGCGGTGCTTTGTGCTACATGTCAAGAAAGTCAAAGAAATTAGGGAACATAAAGAGGATACACGACCAGCCAGAATTACGAAGTTGTTGGACCGGTTTTCACACTTATTCCAATGCCCACAGAACTTCCTCCCAAGAGGGCATTTGATCACAAAATCCCTCTAAAAAATGAAGCTTCACTGTGAATGTCCACCCATATAGGTATGCCTATTTCCAAAAAGAAGAAATCGAGAGACAAGTAAATGAGATGCTCAAGCAAGGGTTGATTCGACCAAGTTCTAGTCCATTTTCTTCACCGGTCCTATTAGTCAAGAAAAAGAAGGAACATGGCGATTTTGTACTGATTATAGAGCTCTTAATACCGCAACAATCAAGGATAGGTTTCCTATTCCTACAATCGATTTACATGTTGGACGAGTTAGAAGGATCAAAGTTTTACACCAAATTAGACCTTCGATCCGGGTACCACCAAATCCGTGTAGTAGAAGAGGATATCCACAAAATTGCTTTTCGAACTCATCGGGGACACTACGAGTACTTAGTGATGCCTTTCGGTCTATGCAACGCTCCTTCAACCTTCCAAGGAGCCATGAATGCAATCTTCGAGCCACACCTTCGAAAATTTGTGTTAGTTTTCTTTGACGATATACTTATATATTCAAAACTTGGGATGAACATTTGTTACATTTATATACTGTGCTAACAATTCTTGAGCAAAGCATAAGTTTTTTATTAAAGAATCTAAATGCACATTTGGCAAGGAGTCGAGTAGAATACTTGGGCCATATCATTACGTCTCAAGGCGTGCGGTGGATCCATCAAAGATCGAAGCCATGATAGCCTGGCCGAAACCCAACAACCTCACGGCACTTAGAGGATTTTGGGGTTAACGGGATATTACCGCAAGTTCGTGAAGGATTATGGATCGATTGCCAAGCCATTGACCGAAATGACAAAAAAAGGAGGATTTATGTGGTCTCAACCAGCAGAGCGAGCATTTCAAAGCAACTAAAAGAAGCCATGACGCGCACTCCCGTTTTAGCCATGCCCGGTTTCGAAAAAGTGTTTGAAGTACACACCGATGCAAGCGATATCGGGATTGGAGCAGCTTCTCGTCCAAGACGGACGACCTTTGGCGTACTTTCAAGAAAGCTTTGGGAGTAAAAGATTGAATGGTCAACATATGTTAAGGAGTTAATGGCGAGGTTGAGGCGGTAAGATTATGGAGACCATATCTCTTGGGCCGGCGATTTCGCATTATCACGCATCAACAACCATTAAAACATATGCTCGAACAACGGATCGTTACTCGGAGCAACAGAAATTTGTGGTCAAATTAATGGGTTTTGATTTTGAAATCTTATACTGCACTGGGAGACAGAATGTTGTAGCCGATGCCCTTTCTAGACGGCAAGATGTATCGGAGGTAAATGCAATATCTCGGGCTGTGTGGGCCATTTGGGATCAAATCCGCGAGGCAACAGCAAGTGACCACGAAGTAACACGGATTCGGACTCAATTGGAGCAGCAAGATTTGGAGTTATTCGACTATGAGTGGAAAGATCGAATCTTTGTTTTTAAAGGGAAGGTGTGGGTGCACGACAATAATAACTTGCGATTGAAAGTGCTACACCATTTCCACGATTCACCCATTGGAGGACATTCAGGGTTTATAGGACATGGGCACGAACCGCATCAACGTTTTATTGGCGGGAATGAAGGGGGAGATACGAAATTATGTCTCACAATGCGATGTTTGCCAAAAAGTGAAAAGCGATTCGAGACGTCCGGGCTGCTGCACCTTTGCCAATACGAAAGAATATGGGAAGATGTCACTATGGATTTCATTGAAGGATTGCCAAGATCAAACGGGTACAACGGTATCCTTGTGGTAGTTGATCGGTTGACTAAATATGCTCATTTTATTGCTTTAATTCACCCCTACACGGCTAAATCCGTAGCTCGTTTATTTGTTGATTATATCATTAAATTACACGGGTGCCCCGCTCTATTATCACCGATCGAGATAGAATTTTTGTGAGTAATTTTGGAAGGAGTTCTTTAAAATGCAGTGGTACACACTTGGCAATGAGTTCGGCCTACCATCCGCAAACCGATGGCCAAAGCGAAGTCACCAACCGAACTTTGGAGCAATACTTACGCTGCTTCGCCCATCAAAGCATCCTGTGAAATGGGAATCCTTCTGTCATGGGCCGAATATTGGTATAACACTACATTTCATGCTTCTACTAAGTACTCACCCTTTGAACTTGTTTATGGCGGGACCGCCGCCACATCTTGTGAGCTATCCTCAGGCGATTCACCTAATGCCGAGGTGGACAGATAATCGTACGAGAGAGACTCGTTAATACGCGAACTAAGGGACAAGTTGCAGAGTTTCGGTCCAGCCGCATGAAAGAGATGCATGATCGCAAAAGGAGGGAAGAAAAGTTCGAGGTTGGCGATTGGGCATATCTCAAACTCAGGCCATATCGACAAAGAAACCATCTCTCAAAAAGCTCTATATAAGCTGGGAACAAGATACTACGGGCCTTTCCAGATCCTAGCTCGAATTGGAGAAGTTGCTTATAAGCTAGCCTTACCCGAAGACGCTCAAATCCATCCGTGGTGCACGTCTCGCAATTAAAACGCCGACTTGGAAGTGGAGAAGTAACCATGAGTCGCTTGCCCATCATCAGCCTACGAAGGGAATCTCCCGATACGACCATTACGAACATTGGATTATCAACATGTTAAGCGAGGGGGCCGTTTAGGATGGGAGGTTTTAGTAGAGTGGGAGGGGCCGCCAACAAGATGCTACGTGGGAAAATCTAGAAGAATTAAAGGACCGTTTTCTGATTTCATCCTTGAGGACAAGGAAGTTGCCAAGAGGGAAGGGATGATGAGAACGAAAGCCTAATCTCAAAAACGCCTACAACCGGTCCGACGAGCCAAGTTGAAGAATGTGGGTCCACAAGTTAGTGGACCAAATACGGAGAACAGCTTAGTTCAAATACGGAGAACGGTTAATTTGTTTTGCAACTTGCTTTGCATATAGTAAAACACGAAAGTTAAGGGACTAAATTCTAAAAGGGCGATTCTTTGCATGTAACAGAACGTATATAAACCATGTATTGCCTGGTTTGATTTTTTGATGAAAATAATAGAATTCTTTATCGCAAATCTCAATTTGCACCTTCGCTTTCTTGCCGACTGCCGGGCAACGCCGTAATCGTCGTGATCGGAATCGTGATCGGAATTGTGATTCTCATCGCCACATATGACATGATAGAATTTAAAATTCAACAAATAAAATTAAAAATATATAACAATATAATTAGTGTGTTGTTAATTGAATTCAATCGTATCAATTAAAAATTTTTTTGGATTAAGGATTTAGGAATTTCTAAAGTTATTATTGAGATGGATGCAAAGATGGTGGTGGACGCGGTGAATGGAGAAACAACGACAAATTCTATCTTAGGTGATATTATTTATGGTTGTAAGAGGGAGTTGTTGGCTTTCCCTCGCCTTTCGGTTAAATGGATTCCTCGTGATGCCAATGTTATGGCTCACCGTCTTGCGAGGGTTGCTAGATTATTTTATAGTCCTCATTATTGGGTCGAGCGTCCGACTTGTGTGGATGGCCTTCCCGATATTCCTTGTGTTTGCTAATTTTAATTTGTGTTTTCAAAAAAAAAAAAAATCGTATCAATTAAAAATTTTAAAAATCAAACATTAATTATTTGATAACAACTATTTAAAACTCAATATTTTTATCCATATTTGAATTAAATGTTATCTTATAACTTACATCTAAAATATATATACAATAATAAAAAAATTATTGGTAAGATATCATATAATTACTTTTTTGAGCACAAGATTAACATATAATTATAAAAAAATATTAAATTAATGGATCAAAATGACTCGGATTTAAACAAGTTAGGAAAAATAGCTCTAGCCCTTAACTTTTTCCCGTTTCACTTATATTCTACTCCCACCTTCTCATTTTAGATTGCTCTAAATTAAAAAATAGACGTCTTATTTTTATTTTCTCATACCTAAAATGTCAAAAATGCAACACAATTCTTTTAAATTAAATTCTTACAAACATCTCTTATTTATATCTCAATGTCACTCAATTAACTCTTTCAATAAGATTGACTTTAAATTAACCTTTTTTAATAAAGTTGAAAATCCATGTTTATCCTTCATTTTATACCTTTTAATAATAATAAACAACTATATTTTTAATACTTGTGTCACCTCCTTTTGAACAAATAAAATTGTGAGAGATTAACTTATTTGTTTTTTTTTCTCACGTTAAGTTGTAGCTGCACTAGGCGGTTCCCGGCCCGTGAGTTGAGAAAAGAATATTAGTTGCAATAAATTGAAATTGCACAATTTTACGAAATTTGTATCATTGTAAGAAATTCAAAATTTGCATTTATATTTTGAATTTAATATGAACTTGACATATAGACAAACATATACTCCTTCCGTACCAAATTAGTTTTCATACTAATTTGGGCACACATTTTAAGATTAAGAAAGAATGTAATGAGTGGAATATTGAAGAGTAATTTTGTAAACTTTTATTATTAAAGTAAAAAGTTGGTTGAATTGGGTGTAAAAAGTAATGTCATATTGTGTAAATATATGAATATTGTGAGGGTGGAGTTTAAGGGAGATTTCTTTTTGTTTGAATGTGAAAATTAATGCGACAAACCAAAAAGGAAAATATGAAAACCGATGTGGGATAAAAGGAATATACTCCCTCCGTCTCATTTTAATGGTCGCTTTAAGGTTGTTTCACACGAATAAGAAAATAATAAATATGTGTATAATAGGACAATTTTACCCTTCTTGTGGAAGTAAATTTCAAAGTGAAATAAATTTGTCTAGAAAAGTGAAAGATCACAATAAATAAGAATAATGGTATATTTGAAAACCCATTTACTTCTTATAAATTGTTGCAAAATGCCAAATATTTTAGAAAAAAATTTAATCCCTAAAAAGACCATTAAAATGGGACGGAGGGAGTAACATATTGACACATAAATAAAAAATCAAACGAAATCAACCAAAAGACGACATGTAGGTAAAATCAACCATAAAACGACACCTCATCAATTTTAAACTTGGCATTAGTATAATATTGGATTTGTCAGTTGTCACTTTCTCACACAATGTTTACAGGGCATAGTAAAACAAAACAACACTGTCACTTGAATTGCCATTTCGATAAAATGAATTGAAAAGCCTCTGACTTATTCCCCGGTCCGACCCCGGGTTTGGGCCATTGTTTTTATAATCAAACCGGATTAGACATCGGTTCACGGTTCATTGGTCGGATCGGTTTGACCGACGGCCCAACCGTTAAAATTAATTCCCGCTCATTTTTTAATATTTTATTTTCCTATATTACATTAAAAAATATATACTTATAAAAAATTTAAATTATAACTTATCATAATCATATTAAAATAAACACAATAAAATAATAGACGACCCAAAATAATAAAAATTAATTAAATAAAAAAACACATTTCACACGTTTTTGTGCAATTTATTAGTCATAAATTAATATTAGAAATGAGTTTGGCAAGAGGTTTTTTTCTATTATAATAATAATAATATTATTATTATTTATTTTCATGAGAATTTGTAAAGTAATGCAATTTATTATGCAAAATAAAATTTCTACATGAATTTTGATCAATGAGTACACTAGTTTTATCCCACATTGAGTGGGAAGAAAAAATAAACAAAGTTATTGGGGGTATATATAAAAGTAGTTTCTCATTCTCACTCACTACAATCCTTATCCCACATGAAGTGGGAATGAAAACTAAACACAATTATTGAGATATAAAATGAGGAATAGTTTCTCACTCTCAACCACTACAAGTTTTATCCCACATCGAGTGGAGAGAAATAATAAACATATTTATTAGGTTATAAACTCGAGTGGTAGTTTTCAATTCATTTGTGAGCACAAAGTAATTTCACATATATGTTTAATAATTAAAAAAAAGTTTTCAATTCATTTGTGAGCACAAAGTAATTTCACATATATGTTTAATAATTAAAAAAAAGTTTGGTGAGCCCACATTGAACCAATAATGAGTTTTAAATTTTTATTTTTAAATTAAATAAATATTAACCGATTTGATCGGTCTTGGCTGGTTTAGATCGGTTTGATGTGGTTCAATTGGAAAAATAATTTTTATGGTGTTGTTGAACCAGATCAGTGACTGATTCCTGGTTGCCGATCCGATTCTAACAACATTGGTTTGGATCATTTCAATTTCTTTATTATAAATTTATTGTAAATTTTGGAGAGAAATGTATATAATAATAAAATAATAGATCCATTGTCTCACCAAAATTTACAAGAAATTTACAGAAAAAAAATATTGGGAATTCATTTCCGTCCGACCCCTCCGCTGCCCTGTCACGCCATTTTTCTCTCACTAAAACCACTTCCGAGCTTTCTCTCTCTATTCAACTCCTGAAAATGGCTCGTAAGAAGCTGGTTTTTGTTAATGATGCAGAAGAAGAAGGGAAACAAACTCTAGACAAGGCGGGTGGAGATCCCTCCACTAAAGAAGGCACACCGCTCGTATCTCCGAAGAAAATCAAGCTCAGTGCGGATCGTGAAGGGGTAGGATCGGAATCTGTAGGATACAGGTATGCATGTTCTTCTCCATCTGCATCCGATTTTGTACTCATGCCAGCGGTAAAACCTAGCAGGAAGAAAAATGCCTCTTCCTCTAAGATATTCTCCGATGAGGATGAAATTGCTTTGCTCAACGGCCTCTCTGTTTTCTGGGCGAATGGGAAAAACAACAAATGGACCGAATTTTACCAGTTCATCAAGAGTGATCTCACAAATCAATTTTCCAAAACTCAAGTTTCTGAGAAGGTTCGCAAGCTGAGGATCAAATTCGAAACAAATTTTGAAAGAGCTCGAGCCAATGGAGGTCGCCTTGATTTCTCGAATTCACATGAAACAAGTGTGTTTGGGTTGTGCAAGGCACTGTGGGGAGATGAAAAAGGCGCTGTCGAGGAGAATGAAGAAGCACAGAAGATAGAGAAAAAAGGGGAAGAAGTAGGCGAGGAGAAGATGCAGAGGAAAAGGAAAGAAGTAGATGAAGAACATCGACAAAACAATGTATCAGAAAAGCAAAAACAAGTGGATGACGATAATGAGGGAAATAATTCTGCAGAAAAGGGCAAACAACAAGTGATGGAGATTAGCCATGAGGATTTCCAGTCTGCTTTCCCTTTGTTTTATGCATCATTCGATACTTTTAGGTATCCCGACATTGTTAAAGAGAAATGCAATTTGATTCCTCGAGAGAAGGCACAAGAGGTGGAAGAGAAGTGCAGGGAATTGAAAGCCGAGGCTCTTCGGTTGGAGCTTAAAAGGATTGATCTGATTAAGAGGGACCTTCAAGAACATCTGGAAAAAGTTTGAAGGCTTTGCAGTTCTTTGTATAGGTATCATAATTGGTTCTCTTCATTATTAATACATGTTTTAGTTCACTTTGTCTCAAATATTACTCTTCAATCTTAATTCTAGTTATCCAATTGAGAGTTATGTTTTAATCATTGTAGCATATGCATGATTCAGCTTGGTACAAATGAAATTGTTGGCCTTTGAGTTTGATAGAATTTTTTTAATGGATGACCCCAAGTATGCCGGATACTGAGCTCATTCAGACGAAAGACCCTCGTGTGAACTGATTAAGATTTTTCATTATAGGTCAATTACTGCTACATACTCGGTTCTACTTTATTGTATTCAAGCATTATTTGAATTTGATCAGATAAATTGAAGTTATAATCTTAATCTTGTACTTATGCAACATGCAATGAATCAACTGTTTTTTGGCAGAATTTTCTTTTTCAATCTCCAAAGTTGTTCGTTATAGGTATATTGCATTGTGTCATTCCAGAAAAAGTCGTACAACTAACATTACCTACGAAAATTCCTGCAACTTTCAACATCACTTTGTTTTTTCGATTTTTTAAATCATTATGTGGTACTATATTGTGTGATACATCTAGCCATAATTTTTTTTTCCTTACTATTTAGAGATTAGCAAACAATAGGATCGCCTTTTATCTAAATTGGAGCCGGTTAGTTCTAATTTCAACAGTTATATGATACTTTTAAGTTCTCACACAGTATTGGACTGAATTGATCGATTTCATGCTTCCATTGGATCATATATGCAACTTAGCACATTTGATTTCCTTGTGTTTTGTCATCATTTACGTACAACTCTTCATAAAGATTTTTGCTGATATAGTTCTGGCCACGTTTTATAGTTTTTCCATTTGTTATATTGGTGTTACTGAAATTGTTGCGTCCTTGCTTTTCTTTGGATTTGGTTTACACAAACTGAGTTCATTTCATGAACAAAACAAATAATGTTTGTTCTCTTAAATGGCCAGTTATTGTAAACTTGTGTTTTATTGTTTAGCATGTTCTTTGAACATCAGTTTTGCACCTACACACACCATCATCTGGAATTACTACTAAAAATCATTGTCATCAATGATCATATAGAAAACAGTTTTAGCTGGCCAAAAGCTGTATGAGCTTTAATGGAAGTGAGTTTTATCATTAATTTTTGTTCTTTTTGCTGGCAGGTTTGGATGCTTCAGAATAGGAGGCTCTCTTCAAGGCATTAGTCTATTTAGAACCGGTAATATTGCTATGATTTTTTGTCGGTTTTTTGTGATCTTGTTAATTTCAAGAACAGATCATATGTAAGAAGTTAATGTGAATATTGTTTAAGCTTTTTGTGATCTTGAAAAGTTTAGAGAACTTTGGAAAAAGTTAATGTGTGAATCTTGTTAAGATATTTTTGGTTTTTTTGATCTTGAATAGTTTTGAGAACCGAACATATGAAAGAAGTTAATGTGAATTCTGTCAAGTTTTTGTCGGTATTTTGTGATGTTGTATAGTTTTGTTGGTGCTGGTGAGAATGCTAATGGTGTGACTGTTTAAGGAAAATGGAGCACTAGTTATTGAACAATTTACTACATAAGCTTTTTTATGTGTGTTGAAACTTCATCAATAATCGGTTTGGCGGAGCTTATAAGCTCCTTTAAAACAACTTATAATAAGTTGTTGAATAACTCTTGTATGAGACCGTCTCACTGATCTCATCATTTCGTGAGGCTGATCCAATTTTAAATAAAATTTTTCACTTTTTAAAAAATATATGTAAAATGTACATTTAAGTAAAAAATTGAAAAGTGATACACTTTGTATTAAATAAATTGTACAATTTTACAAAAAAATGTATCTTTTTAAGATAAAAAGCCCATGCTATGGGATAAATCTAGTTTCCAACAGCAACAAGTACCTGGTTATTGCAAGTCTCGCCTCATTTTTATTACTAAAAGTCATGCCTAAGATAAAATGTGGATTACCATCATACTCTGACTTATTCCATCACTGTCTTCATAAGCCTCATCAACATCTTGAAATGCATAAATATGGGACCCAAGTTGATAATCTTATAAATTTGTGATATTCCAGATATCTTCAATTAAGCTAAGCCCATTTTCTAATGAGTCTGCTGGTTTTTGGGTGTAAATCTTTGTGACATTGACAAACCCAATTCTTGATGATATTTTTTCACAATGTGGGGATATGAAAGAAAATCTATATCAAAATTTCAACTGTCTCACTCTCCCCCTCAACATATGTTAGTTTAGGAGTGAAAACCCATCTACCCATATAATGATACACCAAATTTACAGTCTTCATGCTTTAGCTATCGAAAAAAAATAGCGTAATTAGTTCAATCCATAAAAAAATATTGCAATTCCAAAATTAAACTTTTTTGACCGGACTAACATAAAACTAACTTCTAACCCATACACAAAAGAGAATATTTAGAATATATACATATATATATGTGTTTGTCTTTGTCTGTGTCTTCTACGACATGTGGGGTATGCAATAGACCACTAAATTCTTTCGGTGGACCACTAGTTTAATAGTTTAAGATGAGAGATTGAATCAATACTTGATTTGAGGTGGCCGGTGAAACAAGGGTTTGAGCGTTGTAAGGAATTAGTAAAAATTATTTAAGGGAGTTATGTCAATGGGCAGTCAATCCGTCAAGCCCGTTAGATGATTTTAACATAAATGTCTCTTTTTTCCAAAAATTAAAGTTAAAGAGTTTATTGAGTCCAAATATACTTTAAGAATTTATTTGTACGTGTAACAATAATTTAGGGTTTTGGTTGTACCTTTTTCTTTTAAAATAATATTAGTCAAATAGGCCGTAAGTTGCTCTATTTTGCCACTTTAGACTATATACCTTATGAATTATGAGTGACCTTGTGCTGTCCAAATTATTGTTTTTTCAGGTAATTATCAATTATAATATCTTAAAAATTGAGTTTCATACAATTTCTTTAAAAAAATTTATACCTTAAATATAACTAATTAATTAGATGAGAGACCATAAATTTGGAGTTAAACACATCCTGTCTCTAACTAATTTGGAGAATCAATCACACCGTCCACTAATAAAGGCCCAACCCAACACATCCGAAAGTTTCAATTTAAAACCTAAAAAGAAGTATATTCCTGAGTTCCAAACCAACACCATTTTACTAATTCCCAGTTCGTTCCATTTGAAATAAATTTCTAGATACGTCACCAAGTTAAATTACACAAGGCAAGTTACAAATGGATTAAAAAAATTCAAAATTACAAATAGATTCAAAATTATTTGAACAACCGCACAAGATAAATTTGTAAAGAAGCATAAAAATACTTGCACAGTGAATCTATTTACAATTTTAGATATTTTTGAACCTATTTGTAATTTTGGATATTTTTCAACCTATTTGTAATAGTTCCATTTTGAAAACAAAAAGATGAAAAAGGACTGTTTATTAAATGGGCTGATTCTCTTCTACGGCCCAATTTTAAAGCCCGAATTTTGATGCATATATTCCAGAAGTTCCAGAATATTGTGGAGAAATTCGCCACGCGGTTATAATAGAAGGTCATCAGTAAATTTCGGAATTCAATTTGTGATCTTCTCTACAAGGAACGCTTTGAATCTTTTGATCGGAGGAGGGAGAAAAATCTAGCGACAGAAAGACATGGCGTTGAATCCTCAGCTCTTCCCAAACGGGATGCCCGTGCCGTTCGTCGGCGAGATGTTTGTCTTGGCTAGAGACGGCGTCGAGTTTGAGGTCGACAAGATTCCTGGGTTTGTTTCCGATTCCAATGTTTCTTATTGATTTTGACTCAAATTATTTATCCTCTGGTGATGTGTGTGTGATCGAAGCGAAGATGAACGACCTAATTGCTGACATTATACTGATTATTGGTAACTGTTATTGTATAGAATTGAGTTAGCATGCGTTTGATTTGGGCTTCATATTTGTTGAATTATAAGTGTTCTTGACCTAACTTTACCTTAATGTGGTGAAAGATGTGAATCCTTTGAGCGCTGCATATTTGAATGTCGTGATCATGTATGTAAACGAGATGCTATTTCGTAAAATAGTGCTGTTATTACGAACATTGCCTCCTATCTTAGCCTCTGGCTGTTCTTCATTGGTCCGGTTAGGAGATATATAGTTTTCGTCATCAATAGCATATCAGTGAATATTTGACCTCAGAGTTTCGTTCTTGCTAATTCTGCCTCTGTCTGAGGCTTCAGTGGATGAGCTATTAATTTAATTATTACTCTCATTTTGGGTCTATTGGTCCAATGGAGTTATGGATGTTAATATATTCTTATTTGTTTATTTCTGAGTAAAGATCATTAATATGGTCCCTTTTATGTTAATAACTATATGACATGCAAAGTTAGTTTTATTGATGCACATAGTAAATTCTGCGGGCTAGGATGAATTATATTCGATTTTTGAAACTTCTGTATTTACTTACTGCTGAATGCAGCAGAGTGCCACGCTTGTAGTAATAGTTCTGATTCTTCAATTCTTGAAGATGATTCAGAATAGAACCCGCCCTGGGCTTCTTGAATATGAGGTGCAAACCAAAAAAAGTGAAATAAAAAAGAAGCTAAAAATATGTTTTTGTCTATACTGATAGTAATCTATTAATCATTTGATTCAGTCTAATTTATGTTTGAGTGTTCTACACCATGTAAAAATGTTATACTTAAAACTAATAATTGATTAAAACAGATAATATATCTAATTATAAATTGATCCATATAAACAACCAAAAATGAACTCTAAGACATGTCTTTGGGGTGGGGAAAGCACTGGTACTCAGGATGCTCTGATGCCGAGGAAAAAGGGTGCAGGAGGTGCAGTGAGGCCGTGCGTCTTTGATATTGTGTCTTGCCCGATGTGCGCTTCTAACAGCTATGATTTAGAATTAGATGTATTTATCATTTATTTAATTTTCTTTAAATGTTCGATCAATTTGGTTGTGTAACCTGTTGATGCATTGATTCTTTCTTGGAATGTTCCTGTGCCATTCATTTGTTAATTATTCCTGCTGACGCCTGGAATGAGGATTGGTGATATCTTATGTTTATGCCCATAAAAATACTCAATTTGCATGTTCTCCATTGGCAGCACTCAAGGTGGAACTGTTAAAGCAAAAGGAACTATTTACTTGTCAAATATCCGTATGGTCTTTGTTGCAAGCAAACCTGTTGGGAGTTTGGTTGCCTTTGATATGCCCCTGGTATGTATATCTTGTCCTTATTTGCTTTTTTCTGAAGAGCTTGCTCCAAGAACTGATATGTCATAATCACACATATCCATGTTTAGCCAAGTTATTCTATCCTTTTGCATTATTTGGTTCTTGCCTCTGTCCTCATGTCACAGTTTTGACCTTTATATGTTACTAAAGCTTTTTGATGTAACTTCATGTTTAATTGGCATCACCTGGGGCTCAGGTGGAGGGATCAGGTTAGGAAGATGCTCACTTCTTGATTTGGAGCATAGTGACTACCTATAGTGCTTACTTAAGTTAAGGGAAGCACCTTGTTTGATTTCAGAACCGAGCCAGATGTCAACTTCCCAGGCTTTATCCCATCAAGAACAGAGGCTGAGGCTCAGTATAGTGTACCCCCTGCCCCCTGAGATTTTTCTTAACAATAATAAAGTCATTTACTCCATATTTAGTTTATTATTAAAAATATTGATTTTCATGAATTAGCCCCTTAACCTTTTTGTTCTGCTTGGCCCCCAATCAAATGTGTCCAGCAATACATGAAGCAGTGCCCTCACTTGATCCCACCTCCCTTTTACTCCATGCTTCAGTGATAAATATATTCGGGTTGTATGTTAATCACTTAGACGATTGTGTATTTATCGAGTTATTACGCCTCATGTAGAAGACATTCTCGGGGTTCTCTATGATTCTTCTCTACAAGTCCTTTCTTTCAAAATCACAAGTTAACTTCTTTTGAGTTCTGACATGGAATATATAACTGCAGCTTTATGTCCATGATGAAAAATTTAACCAGCCAATTTTCCACTGCAACAATATTTCTGGGCGTGTTGAGCCTGTAAGCGCTAAGAACTTATAATTTTAATGGGTAAATGTTCTTTTGTATCCCTTAACTTTCACCAATTTTGTTTTTAGTCTGCTAACTTTTTCATCTTTTGAAATTTGTCCCTTAAATTTACCAAATTCAACTTTTTCATCCTTTTAATTGGTTGAAAGGACAAAAAAGTTGAATTTAGTAACCTAATGGACTATTTCCAAAGTCGAAAAAGCTAGTGGACTAAAATCAAAATTGATGAGGGAAAACAAACATTTACCCTTTTTTGAGGCCCTGGTGTTTTACTCTAGTGGTCTGATTCGTGTCCTGCTATTTTAGGTTGTCCCTGAGAATGAACATAGGGCACTCTACTCCACTCAATCGTTCAAGATTCTGTTCAAGGAAGGTGGCTGTGGGACTTTTGTTCCTCTCTTCTTCAACCTAATTGGTTCTGTGAGACAATACAATCAGCACTTTAGCGCAGCAGCAGCGCAGCAGCCTCGAGTGGATCCTCTCCAAGCAGCACAAACTCCTGTGGATGAGATGATGAGACACGCGTATGTGTTTGTTCTATTATTCTCTATTGACTGTAGCTTAACTGTTGTTTTAATGGAAGATGAAACGCTTGTCTTGATTTTGCAGATATGTTGACCCTAATGATCCGACAAGAATCTTCTTGCAGCAGCCAAACTCAGAGTCTCAGTTAAGACGCCGCACATACCAGCCACAGAATACAGGAAACCCGTTGTGATCATCGTTGTTTTTCTTATATATGTTCTGGTGAACTCACGAAACCTTGTTATATTTGTAATATAAGCCCCTTCTGTTTGGTTGCTCACATTTGTGTATACTATACTTGTCGACATTCCTTAAGATGGGACTTATGCTCAGAATGACCATATATATAATGTTTGGTATCATTTTGTATTTGTAATTTGTAAATTTTATTTGATGTGTAAGTTGGCAAGTCTATTGATGCAACCTAGACTGTGGGTTGGTTACTGTGTAATAAGAGAGTGATGAAAACAGCGAATTATGATCAATGATTTTGATGCCCAAATCAGGTTGACATGCACAAATTCCTCAAACCGATACCATAGTTTGGGCTAAAAAGTATTCGATTAATAGCAAATTTTTTTCTCTTTTCTTTCCTTCAAAATAAGGGTTACAAGTCTTTATTTATACATGTCTTCAATCATAAAATGGATAATACCTATCAATCAATTATCTTCATAACAACTAGCAAATTATATTGCGCAAGTGTGGGGGAGCGGGGCGGGTGAATACGGGCATGGGGATATAAAATTTTAAAAATTTTATGGTGCGATACGTAAAAGATACGTTTGTTATATTTATATTTTATTATATATAATATATGTAAAATATATATGAGCCACAATTTAAGTATCATTATCAACTCAATAGATAAGTCTTTATAGAATTCTAATCAATTTAAAACAAACCATATTGTCAATTTAAGTCATTAGTCATTACATAACAAAGTTCAAATGAAATAACACATAAGTTCTGTTCTTCTCTTCTAATGTGAAATGCGTGAGTTGTGTAATTAAGTAGGAGGTAGGAACTAGTTTTTAATTTTACGTTTCACTTTTAACTTATCTATTTCAATTAATCTTAATAGTTTCAATTAATTGCAAAAACCCCTTAATTTAAAAAAAAAATCATATTGTACCGTATACGTGTATCCCTATCTAGGATACGCGTATCCAAATTTGGATACACGTATCCAAGATTCGGATATGCGTATCCAATTTTTTTAAATTGAACACGGATTCGCCACGTGGCAAATCTGTGCGAATCTCACGTGCACCCGCCCTCGAGTATCGGATACTTCATAATACCGATTTTTTAAGAATTCATGCATCATAGCTAGCAAACTTGTTACTTACAACTTAAGAAAGAAACTACCAAAAAAATTACAAAAATCAAAGCCAAAAGGTTACGGTGTCTAATCTTGAAATACTAAGTTCGCATCGTAGAGCCATGACATCGTCGTGGGTTTGAATTTATGTGGTGACAATTATTTGTCGAAATATCGCAAGGACTTGTTATTGGATTTGTGGCCCGTTGGTCCTTTTTACGTATGCCACTTGTACACATTCCTTGATTTACAATTTATTTAGCCAAAGAACCTTTGATATAGATGGAGGGTTAGCGTTTTTTAATATTTCCTCCTTACCAAAAAATTACCAAAAAAAAAAAAACAAGTAGAGCCATGACATGATATATTTGTTACATTCAAGAAAATTGTCCAATTTGAGGAAAGTAGAACTCGTTATATAGCCAAGCTAAGGTAAAAAAAGAGTTAACTTCGCGTGAAACAATGGAAATGGACATATATTCATTATTAATGGATATTAATTGGGAGAAATGAGTTCGATTTTCTTTGGGAACGAATTGGAGTGGAATGTATAAGGAGACTTGGAGAATTTGAAATTGTAAGGAGACTTGGTGAACTAATTTCTAACCACTAACAACTAACATTTACCGATAAAAAAAAATTAATGGATATTAATTTATATGTCTATAATCTATGTTGTGGGATTATTATTATTCAATTGATTATTTATATGAAACACGGGTGAACATAAATATATCGTAATTTTCAGGATGCTTGTTAAGATAGGCATGTCTTGTTGATTTACTATGAACTTGCTCCAATCCATGATATTAGTAAAAGGATGGTGGAATTGGAGAGTCATCGTGATTTGATATCATGAAGGAAGATCAATAGATTTATGTTTGGTGTATGCGAAAATAATAATAGGTATATTGGTGGGTAATAATTTATATATATATATATATATATATATAGTTAATTACAATTTGTAATTTATACTATAGCACATTTTATAATTTGCAATCTATATTATATTTTGTAACAAATTGCAACATATACAATGTACAATTGATGATTAGTGTCCCAAATATAATTTTTGTTCTTTTTCCGGCCAAATTAGGATCGATTCTTTGTTAGAAATTAAATATTTGGTAAAAAATAATTAATAAATCTAAAAGGATAAATATAACCTGTTCAAATATAATTTGGCACGAAAAAGAACAAAATTTAAATTGAGGTACCAATCATTAATTTTATATAATACATGTTGTAATTTGTTACAAAATATAGTTTAAATTGTAAATTACAAAATGTGATATAGTACTTTGTCGCAAATTGTAATTAATAATTCTTTATATATTTATCATATTATAGAATGTCACATCAGCAATTAACTCGAATAATAGTTGATTTCTTATTTATAAGGTATCCCACAATAGGTGGTAGAGATATAATAGTTTACTAGTTTTTGCTCGTAATCGTGCTTCGCACGGTAAACATTATTTTTGAGTTTTAATTAATATATATATATTTTTTAATTTTTGCCCTAAATACTATGACTTTCATTCGGCAAATGATCGAAATATTAATTGTTAAACATTCTTTAGAAATTCACAACAATGCGCTAAAATTAGTTTCACAAAATATAAGACTTACATTCTTCACTCCAATAACTTGTAAATATTTTTTTGGATCAATTCACAACAATTTTTTTTTTTTTTTTTTTTCTGATTGAGAGTAACATAAATATGAACAGAAACTAACCAAATCTTAAAAAAATTCAAAACTATGATGAATAATCTAATGAAGATTTTTCACTCTTAAATTTTTAAATATTCAAATAATGTTGGTGAATTGGAAAATAATGTCATGGACGATCATCTTCAAATCTAGGATGAATTATATAATTAGTTTTGTTTGATAATATCAAAGACGATTATGATGAACGACACTGAGGTAAAACAACATAAAGAATGTCGGTGAGTTGTGTTTGGAATGAAAAAATGAGCAGAATTTATAGGAGACCTTGATGATATGATTATGGAGTGAAATTGAGTGATCTAGGGGGTAATTAACACTACCTAATTTAACGATCGACCAAATGAATGGACTGGATGAGTCAATGATGTCGATCGACGAATGAGGTGAAATGATGCAAAAAAAAAGGCAACTTATTGATTATTATGTATGATTGGATGAAATTGGATCGGATGATTAGATGACAATAATAAATTCATTTTTATATTTTTTGGATGATTATTAAGATTCAAAAAATAATAAATAAACATTTCCTAAATTAAAATAAACGGTCAAGATAAAAATTAAGAAATCAACATCAAAGATCGTAAATCTTTTCCGCCCATTCCCAAAAAGGAAATCAATTGATATATTATATATTTATAGATTATAAATATTCTCTCCGTCCCAAGAAATTATGCACACTTTCCTTTTCGGTCCGTCCGAACAAGTTATCCACCACTCCTAAAAAAACATTCTTATTCTACTATACTTTATTCTCTCTACTACTTTATTTCATTAAATCACCAAAAATACACTTACATTTTATTCTCTCTCTTACTCTTTATTCTTATAACAACAAAATTATTTTTCTTAGTTTTAGTGTTCCAAGAAATGTGCATAACTTTTTGGAACAAGTAGAGTTATTTAGTTTGAGAGAGTATAATTATTTTTTTATTATTGGGGTAAAGAAAAATAAATTGTAATATCCACTTTTTTATTTTTAGCAATCTAAATTTTAACGATGAAGGGTAATTTTATTTTTATAAAATTCGATTAGTCTCGTGGAGCAAATTCTTATAGAAAGGGTCCCTGTGTAAAAAAAAAAAAAAAATTCTTATAGAAAGGGCTATTTGGTAAAGTTACTCCCTATCGACTGACTGTTCAGTGCCATTCCAGTTCTCATGCATAACTTCCATGGAGTCCCACTATCCGACTCCGAACAACAGCTACGAAATCATGGCAGATGCACTAATGGAAAATGTACCAAAATCAGAGGGAATTGTCGTTCTCTCCGCCGCCCACTGTATGTGCTTCCCATGGAATCGAATCGACGACCGTGATCGCAGTCATACGACGCCGCGGTGAGCGGTTACCATTTTTTCCTTTATTATTTACCGTATTTTGTCAATTTAAGCGTCATTTGGCTTCTGCGTACCGGAAATGTTGCCGGGAAATGTGATACTTTATTTTGAAAAGTGTTATTGTGCGTAAACCGTCTACGTGTGTTTAAATAGTGGATATCATATCACATCTGGTGTATTTAACCTCCGACAAAACCTTGAAATGAAAGTATGAGAAGAGAATTAGTTGGCTCTTTTGAAACCATATTAGGGATGATTAGGCGAATATTTATGATGTTGTCAAACATAATTATTTGCATTTGTTTGTAACTTCTGGAAATTTTAGATGCCCTGATGATTTGAAATTCATTAACCTAGTTTGCTGCTTTAACTGGCCTTTTTGACATTGTTGCAAAAACGGCCCAGGCGCCGCCTAGGCGCTGGGCGGTCGCCGGCCGCCCCGTTTTTGTCATGTATGGCGGTTTTTAGGGTCAGGCGGATCTAGGCGGGCCTAGGCGGATCTAGGCGGAGGTTAGGCGGCTAGGCGGAGGGTAATCGGCTAGGCGGCTAGGCGGCGACACACAAAAAAATCGGCTAAATTAAAAAAAAATCCAATTAAGAAAATGAAAACCCTGGAAATAGATCCAAATATCCAATTAAGATCGAGAAGAAAACTTTGAATAGAAAACTGAAAAAGAAGAGAAACCCCTTTGCGCCTCCCGCCGTTGCGCCAGCCGCTGCGCCTCCGCCGTTGCGTCCGCCGCCGTCGCGCTGCCGTCGCGCCACTGCTGCTGCTGTGCACCCGCTGCTGCGCGCCTCTGCTGCTGTGCGAGTGCGACTCTGCTGTTGTGCCGCCGTCGAGCCCCTGCAGCCATCGAGCCCCTGCCGTCGTCGAGCCAGCCGCCGGCGATCCTAGCTAGCAGAGAAACCGGTTTGTAACTTGAATTTATCAATTTAGTTTTGCAGTTTCGAATTCAGTTTTGCATCTTTCGAATTCAGTTTTGCAGTTTTGCATCTTTCGAATTCATTTTTGCAATCAATATCAAATATTGGAATTCTTGTGTTGAAGTTGAAATTTATTCTCAACTTATTTAGTTTTTATTAATTTGGACTATAAGACTATGTTCGTAATGATTTATGACATTAGGTAAAAAAAAAAAAAAAAAAAAAAAAAAAAAAAAACTAGGCGGCGCCTAGGCGGCCTAGGCGCTAGGCGGCCACAAAACGCCCGATTTCCGATTTCCGATTTTTACAACCTTGCTTTTTGAAGAAGCTCATTTTACAAGTCAAGCCCAATGATCAAATGAAACAGGCAAAAACATATAATTGCAGACCATGGGTCGATTTATTTCTCTATTTTTCTGTCATATTCTTTTTCCCAAGCACAGCATCCAATGTTTAGTTATTTACTTTTGGATCATGTAGAGTTTTCTTTATTAATGGTAACGAGTAGTCATTAATTATGCAGGCCATGTTTAGGAATTAACCTTCCATAAAAACATTCAGAATTGTTCTAAAGTGTCTTTAAGTCTCTTACACGTACCATGAGACCTTTCAGTGGAAGTAAAAACAAGGAAGGTAGCTGTTTAGCATTGTAAAGATTTCAAATGTTCCCAACCCACCATAACTGCTTCCATATATTGCATGAATAAGCACATGCTGCTTTCATTCCTCATCTCAGTTTGGATAAGCATATGCATTGGAATGAGATCATGGTGAGCAATCATAGCAAAGGTGCTCACGATCTACATTCTGACATTACCAACAACCAACCCCTATCCTAGGTGAAGTTCGATCCATCCAATAAATCGGTAATCTATTCAGTCTCGGTTTTGACAAGTCAGAAATCAAGCTATACCAAATTTAGTTTCATTTTGGGTAATGTGAATTTCACTATGTATGTGATTTCATAGTGCCTATCTTAGTTTCAACCTTTTGCAGTTGGTGAATCAGAATTTGTAGTAGAAGCAGGGAGCAAAGGCGTGTCATTCGTCTTCCTCCTCAAATTTGCAGATCAAAGTCTTGTTATTACAATGAGGTAGTCCGCACTGGTAGTGGTAGAGTTTAAACCCCATGTTTTTTGCTCGAATATAGTATCCCATAGTAAATCTTTTAGTTATGGAATAAAATGTGACAATGATAATTGTTTTGTAAATTAAGTGCAAAATTCCGATAACAAAGTGTAAATTTACCTTTTGTTTAATGGAAGTGTCCTTGCTTTCAGCCAGTGAAATAAAATAACATACTGATAGATAAGTATGATTAATAAAGAATTTGGGTCTGAATGAGTATAATTCTCAACATATGTGGCATATTGTCGTCAAAAGACTTCCTCATAAACCGCCTTGTCGGTTATGGAGAACATTCCACTGGCAATTAAACCGCTTTTGATTGATTCAATGTTTTCTTACTCTAAACTTTGATGAATTTGAATGATTCTGGAAGTGTATGCAGATCAAGGGAAACTAGAAGGCAGTACTTCTGATGCTGAAAAAGTAGAAGAAAACGTTGATTCTTCAGTTGAAAGTCCTCCCATATGTTTTCTTGAACTCTTTTCTTTTGATTTCAATTTGTGTGTCTGGTTGAGATGATGTTCACAAGAGCTCGATATCTCGAATAAAAACTCTGATTGCAAAGTGATAGCAGGAAGGGCCGTTATAGCGGAAGCTCTTCGTACCTGATTAGGAAGCCAGTGGATTAACCTATACCTGTTCATATTTAAGGAAGCTGTAATGAAGGAAACACTAATAAAATCCGGCAATTGAGAAAGATAAAATAAAAAGTCCAACAGAACTATCTGCATGAAGCAACTTCTATTTTTAAGAAAACATTGATGAATCCCGAGTCATATCTTTAGAAGTTAGCATACAAAAAGAGTTACTCTGTCTGTATTCTGTGATGGTCGGCATGCTTATATCCTGTGGAATTACACTCAATGCCCTGTAACATTGGGTCATGCTATGAATCATGAAGTTGCGTAGAAATTTTTTCTTGCAATGATTGATGTATATAAAGCCAAGCTTGAGTTAGGTTACATTTTCAGAGTATTATTTCATTCAGCTGGAATTTTTTTCTAGTTGTTTAGAGCATATAACAGTACAGATTGGCAGGAATATTTGGATTAATATGGAATTGAATCACTGTATTCTGTTAAGACTTGGTTCCACTACAAATTGTGGGAAAGAGATGATAGAGTTCCTTTTTTCACTTTACAGGCTTCTAAATGAAAGAGAAAAACAGGAAATGCAGATATGCCTATTGTATTGTTTACTATGGACTTGTGGACTGAACTGTTTCACATCTTGCTTAGATAGTAACAAGCAGAGGTTCATGCATTAATGCATATGTTTACTTGCTCTCACTCATCACTAATATTAATCCACGTGGCCTTCCAATTATATCTCTTTCCAAATTGCATTGATAACCTAAATCAATGCAATGCAGGGTCAATTATACGTAAAGTAACTTACGAAGAACTGACTCTACGGAACTGAATCTTACAAAAGAGGGCTGGGCAGTTAAGAGACTTATTCATAAATTTATGAATCATGAATCAAACTTTGCAAGAAGTTAGCTTTACGAAAAAGGAATCTTGCAGTCATGCTAACCACAACTTTGATAGCTTTTTGTGAATGAGTCTACTCATTCAGGTAATCCATAATCTCTTAAAACTTTTATTAACTACAGCATGGATAACATCATTTTGCATGACAAGGTCTGTCGATGTCCTATAAACTCGATCCTTTACAAGATTCAGTAATTGTCATTTTAGTTATTTTGCTGTCGTCCTTCTCACATATTAATTGCATTGAGATGTCTTAACTTTACCAATTCGATGTCATTTGGAAGTTCACAAACAATCTGTTTTGTCATTCAATGTTTCACGAAATTATTAGCAGCTGCTGGCATCAGAAGAAGTAAGCATAATAAAATCTGATTAAGTTATGGTTTACTCTATAACTAAATTACCATCTCTTAATACTTCCACAAACCGTTATTTGTATAAAAACACATACACACATATGTCTTAACAATTGCTTCTGATAATTGTAATATACAATATTTCTATTATAAACACCGTGCCTAGAGAACATGTGAACTTGGTTAAATTAGTCTTGTATAGATGAGCAAAATATAGATATAAATCAGCAGGTCGACTTGAAAATGTCCCAAGTATATTGGTTGTTAGTGAAATGATATATGAAAAATATGTCAACACTTGGATAGTCTTATTAGTTTATAAGATTTATATTCACTTCATTGGAGTCAGCTTTCTAGTATCTGCTTTCATCTCTCTGATCAACCCTCCAGGTGATTTTATAGTCAGTTCAGTGTCTTTTAATTAGAATTAGACTCAGATAATCTCTATATGTTCTATAAAACATATGACAGAATGAGCTAATATCCTGTGCCCTTACATTCAGCTCCTTCAGACACTAGCATGAAGCCCAATTATATTTCTTAGAATGGAAACACTATTTTTTACTGAAATTAAAAGCAAGCCCAACTGAACAGCATTTATAGGAAATAGAATATCCTTTTGAAGTTTGCTAAAGGGCCATATAGGTTTAAAAAACAGTATAATTACACATAGGTTCAAAAAATTTGAACAGAAGCACAAAAAATATTTGAACAGAACATGAACCTTTTGTAATGCTATGGATCATGAAGATGCGTAGAGATTTTTCCCTGCAATAACTGAAGTAGAAGCCAAGCTTGATCAATATGCTACATTTGCAGAGTATTATTTTCATCACCTGGAAGTTTGTTTCCAGTAGTTTAGAGCACGTAACATTATATTTGGCTGGAACATTTGGATTAAATATATGGAACTGAATGCCCATATTCTGGTAAGGCAGGTATTTTATTGTTGGTTCTACTACGAATTGTGGGGAAGAGATGAATAGATTTCCATTTTTCACTTTACAGGCTTCTAAATGAAAGAACAAATAGAAAATGCAGATATACCTGTCATAATGTGTGCGATGGACTTGTGGACTGAACTGTTTTACAACTTGCATTAGATAGTAACAAGCAGAGGTGCATGCATTAATGCGTATGTTTACTTGCTCTCACTCTTCACTAATATTAATCCACGTGGCCTTCCAATTATATCTCTTTTCAAATTGTATTGATAACCTGAATCGTTTCCATGCAGGCTCAATTATACGTATAATAATTGACGAAGAGCTACAAGTAGTTCTCTCCGGAACTGAATCTTACAAGAGAGCAGTGCAGTTAAGACACTTCTTCAGTGAATTTATTAATCATGAATCAAAATTTTGCAAGAAGTTAGCTTTTGACGAAAAAAGATATTGCGTTCATGTTAACCACAACTTTGATAGCTTTTTGAGAATGACGTCTACTCATTCAGGTAATCCATAATCTCTTAAAACTTTTATCAACTACAACATGGAAAACATCATTTTGCATGTCAAGTTTGTCGTTGTACTATTTGATGCTTTACAGGATTCAATAATTGTCTTTTGTCATTTTAGTTTTTTTTTTTTTCTGTTGTCCTTCTCACATATTAATTGCATTGAGTTGTCTTAACTTTGCCAAAACCATGTCATTTGGAAGTTTACATTAGTTTGCAATAATCTTTTTGTCACTCAATTTTTCAAAAAGTATTAGCAGTTGCTGACATTAGTAAAAGTAAGCATAATAAAATCTGATGAAGTTACAGTTTAATCTAAAACTAAATGACCATCTCTTGGTACTTCGACAAACCGTCGTTATTTGGACCTAATGATGGGCGTCTCTCTATAAATACCGCATACACGAATAGGGCTTAATTCTTAATGATTGCTTCTGATATGTAATTTGCAATATTTCTATTATGAACACTATCACTAGAGACCATGTAAATTTTGTTAACTTAGTCTAGTATAGATGAGTGAAATAATCTAAATCAAAGTAATAGTGTAATGATACACGAATAATATCCCAAACTTGGACAGTCTTATTAGTTTCTAAGATTTATATTCACTCCTCGGGGTCAGTTTCACAACTCATTCTTAAATTTCTATAGCTTTCTAGAATCTGCTCTCACCTCTCTGAATAACCCTCCTCTATGTGTTTTTATGTTCAGTTAGATTCAGATATTTGCTATATTTTTAAGTTCTATCAAATAAATGACAAAATTAGCTAATATTCTCTGCCCAATTATATTTCTAAGAATGGAAACACTACATTGTACTGAAATTAAGAGCAAGCTCAGCTGAACAACATATATGTCTAGGAAATAAAATGTTATCCTTTTGGAGTTCACCAAATGTATGTCATTTTACTTAAGAAGATATATTTTTTCAAAGATATCAACATTATGCAGTAATATATTCTCTCCATTTTCTTTCTTTAAATTTCTTGAAAATTTGGAACGTGAGAGGCCAATGTCATTAAACAATGCGCATTAAATACAATTTTTTTTTAAATTTTAGGGACGAATGTCAATAAACCATGAACATTATTAAAAAAATTTTCTGCTCGTAAAATATATTTTAAACTCTTGCTTCAAGTTTTTCCACTTAACTCGTATTCTTTTTATTTATATAGAGCCATTATACTTATCCAAACCAAAAATTTCAATATATATATGTGTGAGTGTTAGTGTGTGAAATTAGTTAGATCAATTATTCAATCAAAAGTATTGTTACATGTGTTTTATGAAGTATACGTAGGAAAAATATTTTTATAGGAGGTCTATCTTATGAACTATTTGTATTTCAATATTTTCAAAAATCTGTTGAACTCGACCATTTTTCTGGGTAACAGATTCTAATTATTGGTTAGAAATTATGCAAATTAGATGTTATTTAAGCCATAACATTGCAACAATCACAATTATAAAAATGTAAAAATTACATTTGACTTGCACCATTTTTTTCTTCTAAATTTCTAATTAAGTTTAAAATTGATATGCAATTAAAAATTAATATTTAATATTGATTAATCATTAAATAATGTTGTACTCATATTGTAATACCCACTCTAATATTTCATATTATTATTTTATCTCCAATCCTAAGCCCAATGAGATTAAAATACTAAGCCATCATATAAAGACTTTAATCTTAGTTTAATGAAACCCTAGCCCATCCTAGCCCATATAAAGCCCAGTCCTAACCCTAATTCCAATGAAACCCTAGCCCAACCTAATATTAGTTTAATGAAACCCTGACCCATATAAAGCCCAGTCCTAACCCTAATTCCAATGAAACCCTAGCCTAGCCTATATATATATAGCTGCAACTTGCTTCCAATCTTAATGCGCTGTTTCTTCTTTCCCTTCTCTTGCACGGCGGCCGCACCAACATTTCTCAATGTTTTTTCTCCATTTTCTCTTGTTCATAGGTAATTCATTTCAAAAGTTTATTTATAAACATCCAATTTTTTTGAAATTTTGACATGTTTAGTTTGGAAACGATCTGAAACCTTTATTTATAGATCTAGAAACGATTTGATTTATCGATATGTCAAGATCATATTTACAGATCCGCAAACAATTTGATTTCTTGATATGTTATAACTTGATATGTTGAAAATGTGCAAATCATATTTATAGATCTCGCAAACAATTTGATTTTCTAATATGTTATAACTTGATATGTTGAAAATGTGAAAATAATATTTACAGATCTACAAACAATTCGAGATTTACAGATATGGTAGACTGTGAAAACCATATTTACCGATCTCGCAAACGATTTGATTTTCTCGATATGTTGAAAATGAGAAAATCATATTTACGGATCTCGCAAAACGATTTGATTTCCGATATATTGAAAATGTGAAGACCATATTTACAGATCTCGCAAACAATTTGATTTCTGATATGTTATAACTTGATATGTTGAAAATGTGAAAACTATATTTACAAATCGCAACAATTTTAGATTTACTAGTATGTTGAAACTGTGAAAATTATATTTACCGATCTCGCAAACGATTGGATTTTCTCGATATGTTGAAAATGTAAAATCCATATATACGGATCTCGCAAACGATTTAAAAATCATATTTACGAATCTACAAACGATTTAAAAATCATATTTACGAATCTACAAACGATTTGATTTCTTGATATGTTGAAAATGTGAAACCCTTTTTATAGATTCCGTAAACAATTTGATTTCCGATATGTTATAACTTGGTATGTTGAAAGTGTGAAAACCATATTTACAGATCTATATATGTTGAAAATTTGATAACCATATTTACAGATCTGCAAACAATTCAAATTTATCGATATATTGAAATCGTAGAACTATATTTACGGATTCGCAAACGATTTGATTTCCTTATATGCTAAAAATGTGAAAAATATATTTTGAATATTTGAAAACCATATTTACGAATCAGAAGCGATTTAAAAATCATATTTATGGATCTACAAATGATTTGATTTTTTTATATGTTGAAAATGTGAAAACCATATTTACAGTATCTACACACTTTGATTTCCCGATATGTTATTGTTTGGTATGTTGAAAATGTGAAAACCATATTTACAGATCTCGCAAATAATTTGATTTCCGATATGTTGTAACTTGGTATGTTGAAAATGTGAAAATCATATTTACAGATTTGCAAACAATTCGAGATTTACTCGATGTTGTAATTTTGTATGTTGAAAATGTGTAAATCATATTTACAGATCTACATACAATTTGATTTGCCGATATGTTATAACTTGGTACGTTGAAAATGCTACATGATCTCGCAAACAGCTTCGAGATTTACTGATATGTTATAACCTCGGTATGTTGAAAATGTGCAAACCGTATTTACAGATTCGCAAACAATTTGATTTCCTAATATGTTAAAAATGTGAAAATAATATTTACAGATCTCGCAAACAATTCGAGATTTATGGATATGTTGAATCGTGAAAATCATATTTACCGATTTGCAAGTAATTTGATTTCCCGATATGTTGGAAATATGAAAACTATATATACGGATTCGCAAACTATTTGAAAACCATATTTACGGATCTACAAACGATTTGATTTCTTGATATGTTGAAAATGTGAAAATCATATTTATAGATATGTAAACAATTTGATTTCTGATATGTTTTAACTTGGTATGTTGAAAATGTGAAAATCATATTTACAGATCTCGCAAACTATTCGAGATTTACTGGTATGTTATAACCTGGTATGTTGAAAATTTGAAAATCATATTTACAAAATCTGCAAAACAATTTGATTTCATGATATGGTATAACTTGGTATGTTTATTATATTTTATAAGAGATTCAAAGTATTCTGACTTTTATATATAAAGATATTTATCGGTCTTAAAGATTAGAAATTCATAGCTATACATCTTATAATTTCCTGAAATTTTTATATATGTTTTATTTTTTACTATATTATATACAATTAAAATTTTGTATTTTTTCAACTTTTATATTACAAGATATTAACTGTTAAAATATTATTGTACGATGAATGAATATTTCGAGCAATTTATATTCCATTTCAATCAACGTATTGACTATTGTCAAATTAACCTTAAATTTCTAATTTCATTTTAGTTCCATCTTCAATTTCAATTATTTTCCTTTTAGCTCTTCAACTTCTAAAAATTTATATTTTAATCCCTCAACCTCGTTTAAAAATCTTATTGAGTCCTTCAACTTCTCAAATATTACGATTTAGTTCTTTAGTTTCCCAAAATTATTTTTAGCTTTCAATTTGTCAAGAATATAGAAGTAGCTCAAAATTAGTCTAAACTCTTTCTAGCAACCTTTTAAGTACCAAATTTCGACTCTTTCTTGTCTTACCTTTTTTTTAGTTATAATTTATAGTCGTTCTATTATCTTGCATCTTGCGATTTGATTGCATAACATGTTTGCAGGAGATGGAGACTAGCATGACGCTAAAAATCCAATGTCTAAAAGTGAAGGTTTGCCTCATTCCAAATGCCATGGTTCATTCTAAATGCACGGAATATTTTAATCAAACAGCTTCTCTCAAATTAAATCTTTATTAGGAAGAAAGTTTTTGTATTGTGTAGTTACTGGTGCATTGACTAAATATTATGTTATTTTATTGTGAGAAATTTGGTGACACATAAAAAGGTAGAATTTCATTTAGGAAGTTTATCTCTAGATTGGTTACATTTTTTTCTCCTTCATCTATATAAATTCTTTTTTCTATTTTTATATAGCAGACTCAGAGAGGATTAACATTTGTCACGCATGGACAAGTAAAGATGAGGATATTGGAATGACTTGCGGCTTGAATTCATACAAATTTGTAACATGGGAAAAGACCGTATACAATCAGCTATTGCACAACCACTTGTTTTTCCAAGACTTTTATCGGTCCCATTTTCAGGAGGCGCTGTCGTTGTAGACTCTACCAAGAAGGTTCGGATAATATACAAGTTCAACCATATAATTGTGTCTTCAAGGGAAGGTATAATTTGTTGAAAGTTGTTTGTTTATTGTATTATTTGTTGTATAATTTTGCATCTGAATCTCAGCCTTTTCGAACGTTGAGTTTACTATTTATATATAGCTTTAGTTAGTTAAACACATTATTTAATGCATCTTTAAAATTTTACACCTCTTATCGGATCCAAGCAACATTTGTGGAGGAATAAAATATTATTGATCCGAGAGTTGAAGTTGTTCAGTTAGGGACTTTGCTTATTCATGTTCAATAATATATCATGATAAAAGATTTTTGAGAGTTTGCTTATTCACGTTTCAGTTTCCATTAGTTTGATATTAGAGGTTTTTGCTTTACGTATGAAAAGTCAGCCTCATCTACTTTATACTGTGTAGGCCATGGGTCACTACGTAAAAACATTGGCGGGGACATTTGTGACAAATATACGGAACTTAATCCTCACGTCCTTGGTAAGACTTAAAGCTTCTTTACCTTGTCATTTTGCCGAGTTGATTGTTCCAATTGTGTTTCTCTTATTACTTGTATGTCCAGCTTCATGAGAATCATGCAAGCATGCCATCATTTGCTTTAGTAGTTGTGCCTCAAGATGAAGGAGAAAAACTTTTGCATATAGTTTAGATATCACGTTTTAGCATCCTGTAATATGTTCGCACTCATTTGTTTTTCTTATTTTGGTAAATTCTTTAGCGGTGTAAGTGGCTTGTACATCTGTGTATTATTTTCTTCTCTTAGATGTGGCTTCGATAATGAGTTTCTTGTGCTATAAATTGTTATCAGGTTACGACATCCGCCAAAAATGGGCATGTAGTATTTGAGTTGGGTGATAATGAGTTTCTTGTTATTTCTACCACAAATGAATCAAGCAGTGATTCTGGATGTGCTGGTGAAGATGATGTTACAGCTAAAAATAGCTTGGCAGCTGTCGCAAAGAAGAAAAATCTGTCTAATGAAGAACCAGAATTAGATAATGTTAGATTACCTAAAATCATTTTTCCTTGCAGCGTGGTTTCATTGCATGTGCTTTGCCAAAATAAATGCCTTCTGATGTAATAGTTATGTTTATAGGGGGACTGATTATGGGAAAAAAATTTGGAAGACAAAAATGCCTTCGATGTGCAAATTATAGTTTTGAGTGTCCAAAACAGTCACTTGGATATAAGCTGTAAAACTTATTCTGTGAATATATGAAGTCAATAACATTGATTTCTTACATTCTGCAGCCCAAGACCCTGTCACTCCGAAAGAGCAGATAATCGGCTTGAAAACTTTATATGTTGGGAATCTATCTTTCGCTGTTGAACAAGAAGATGTGTAAGATTATCCTATCATATAAAAGTTTTGATTATGGTTGATCCACCTCTAATGATGTTGTAATGTTCAGTGAGAATATCTTCAAAGCTGCGGGGAAGTTGTTAATATTCGCTTTGGCATGAACTCGTATGAGACATTCAGAGGCTTTGGGTATGTTGAGTTTGCTTCTGCAGAAGCAGCAAATAAGGTATTCTTTATACCTTTGTTCTATTACACATGTGCCCACATATGCATGTATATCTACACAGATGCTTATAGCACACTTTTTGGATTAAATCGGACAGTAAACAACCCCTAAACAATTTATGACTAGAAGCCCATAGTGCAATTCAAATTTTAACCCTATCCGAACTACAATCACAATAGTGATTGGTGCTTCGCCTTGTAAGCTTTATAAGCAATAAATTTGTATCTTAAAAAAATTATAATCACTATAATTTTGTATTTGTACCCACTATTCCTTTCATAAGTTGAATCTTCCTTCTTCTATGTACTCTTCATGTTTATTTTTTTCCCTGCTAGGACACGTTTAAAACTTATTGTCACAAATAGTAATCAGCCTGTAGAGTCATCTGCATTATTCATTAATCATATATGCATTGCAAAACTATTTTGATCCCATGGTCTGAAGCTATGGTTGGGCCATATTGAGAACCATATAATTTTTCTTTGGGTTCTTTAACTGTCTAATACCGTTACTTCAGTAAAATCAGTTAAATCTGCAACACTGTAAATGTTTGCAGGCCCTGCACGAGTTGAATGGTAAAGAGCTGCTGCGTCGCCTGTGAGACTTGACATTGCGAAGGGAAGAAGATCGTACGCTCCATACAGTGGGTATGACTGCATTTTCTTTGTTTTTTGCCCGGTACTTTATATATATTGTTCCGCAAGAATAATAATCTTTTAATTTTTCTAGTAGCACTAGTGATGATACCCAGTTCATCCAGAAGGGTGGCAGAGGTCAGGGGCAAATAATATTTGACCATGGATTCAATAAATCTGATGAAGACAAGGTTTGTGTTGCATGTTCATTTCCACCTCGTTTCTGAATAACGTGACCTGCTGAAATCTTAATTACCAATTTGATAACATAAATCTCAGATGAGGTCTCTGGTAGAGCATTTTGGTTCTAGTGGTGAAACTACAAGAGTTTCCATTCTGTAAGATCAAGATGGCGCTGTAAAAGGTTTGTCATAATTGCAATATTAGGTTTTCATTGAAAGTAAATGTACAACTTTAGTGGATCTACTTTTTATTATTTTAACTTAAAATTGCCTTATAGTCTGTGAGTCATCATGTTTTTAGGGGTCTTTCGGTATTAGATGTAACTAGAAACTGGTGTTTTGCTCTGTAACATTCTGATATACTTGATAGGATCTCCCATCCCTAATTTTTGGCAATAAAATTTTTGTTTCTTATAAAAAGAGTGTGGATCTCTCCTCTTTTCAAGTTTCAGTTTCACATATTCGCACTACATGTAAATAAACCAATCAAATTCACCTCCCAATTTCTTGATTTCCTTCATCTCAGATGATCATGGAAACAATAGACGTGTTGAATCAACCAGAGGGAGCAAACAAATCATCGATCTCAAAGTACATGGAGTCCAAGTACGGAGAAATGAATCAACCAGAGGGAGCAAACAAATCATCGACCTCAAAGTACGGAGAAATGCCAGCTGGGCATGCAGATTTGCTCACCACCACCTTAACAAAATGAAGTACAACATAGAGATTCTCCTCATCAAGAACAAATACCTGAGGCCCGGCCCCAATGCTCCTCTCAAGTCCTCCGAAGCTGAAGAAGGCAATTCACGCCTGCTCGGCCTGGAGAAATGACCCCAACTCAGCACCTGCGTTGAAGAAATCGCAAATTTTAGGAAAAATACACTGTTTTTTTATCACGAGGAGGATTAGCACTGATAATGTGTGGGCAAGCCAAGAAGTAGATATGAGACCAAGCTGCAATACTGAATTCATACTAATTTGTAACTTGGAGGAATGCATGTTTCCTTTATCGATCGAGGACTTTAGTTATCAGCAGACTGCTATTCTGTCACAAGCATCATGGTAGACTCTCAGAAGAGAAGAAGGTTCAGATTGTGTATATGAGTTCTTTGGAAAAATCCAACCATATAATTGTATCTTCAAGTAGAATCAAGTGAATTTTTATCTAGTTCAGTAGTTATTTGAAATTGGGTAATTGCAATAAAATGACTCCTAATTGCACATAAATTGGCTTCATTTTCATGTAGTGTGAAAATTGTTGAATAAGCCTTCCATATAAAAGGTCTGGACTCTACTGATGTTTCGAGTTGACCTTTTGAAGATTTATTCTATGTAATAAATGCAAGAAAGATGTAGCAATAACCAATGACATGTGCCCACTAGAAAATAGTGTCCACAATATTTTTATCTAATATGTAACTAAATTAATATTATACAATATTGCTAACTAAACTAATACTATACAATATTTGAAATAATATTACACCGTAACCAAACTAATACTATACATTACCCGAAATAATATAATCAGAACTAAACTAATACTAAACAGCCAAACTTTGTGCACACAAATTATGCACAATATGCAAACAAATACTATTCAAGATATAATGTGAATTATCTTGTTAGCTAACTAACTGGTTTTCCTTTAAGCCATATTTACACTACTACAACTTTGTTGTTCATGCCACAATAGAGTTAATTCTTTTTTGTCGTCACTTCTTGACCAATTCATTTCACACTAAATAATTTATATAAAAATTTAATAATATTCAAATCGTGGATCGCACGGAAAAAATACTAGTATAAGTAATTTGTTTTCCTTCAAATTGATAATTTTTCTATTAAAAAGGTTTTTTTTTTTTTAATTGTTGCATGGAACACGTTCTTTGAATGTTTCGTGCGATTGTCTCTCACAACTCATAAGTTTCGGTGATCTTTATAACTCTATGTGCAATACCCACTCTTACTTTCAATATTATTATTTTTTAAAAAAATTATTGTGTTACCTTAAATCCTAAGACCATTGAGATTGAAAATTTCTCAAATTCTAGACAAACTCTAGCCACCCAATCCCAAAGAAAACTCTTGTCACATCCCATTATATATATGATTTCAATCTCAACTAGGGTACATAATTTTTATTATTTTTCTCTCCATCCTCGCCGATCTTATGTGAAAACCAACCAGTCGTGCATGTCACTACCGCAACCGCACCACCATCTCTCGGTGTTTTTTTATACAACAGCTTAGACAACCGCAAATATTTTGTGCAAACAATCGAAACTATTCAACAAAAATAACTAGTATTGTGTAAAAATGCACTTGAATTGTATAAATCATTTGGTACACAAGAGACTTACTCAAAAATAAAAAAATATGTTTAATATGCACTCTCACTACACACATGCGCCTAGCTAACGCCATCATGCATCCACACAACACATACATTAGGTGCGCCACACAAAGCGATTAAACGACATACTCTATTCTAGAAATTTTATTTTTGAACCTTAGTTCCAATTAAACCCTAGCCCATAATAAGTTCATTATATATGGGGAATTTTCAAACTCTACTCACAATTTAAAAGCATTTTTGAAGCTAAAGTGTGAGGGTTATCTTTAGAAATAAGTGCTTCCACCCTCCACTAGAGATTACCAACACCCCTATAAAGATTATAACCCCAATTTCCATGAAACCCCTAGCCTAATCACAATGCTATAAATATAGATGTATGCTTCCAATTTAAATACACATTTCGCACGGCTTTGTATCAAAATCTCTCAATGTTTTTTCTTCATTCTCTCTCTTCATAGGTAATTCATTACAAAATTTATTTATAAACATCCAAATTTTTTAAAATTTTTATATGTTGTTTATTTTGTTATAAATATACAGAAAAAATATCAAATCTATTGGACATGTCTTTTGTTTGATATGAATTTTTTATTTTTTCTGCACAAATTTTATGTTGTTTCTCTATGCGATTAAGTCAAGTTCATGCCTTTTTAAAACTTAAAAGTTTATTTATTTAAACAGGTCGGTCTATTAAACACTATAAATATATAAATATATAATATATTATATATCAACAAAAATAACAAAGATCAATTAATTAACTATCAAATAAACAAGATATATCAAATAAAAATATTAAGGAAAAGTAATAATTGTAAAATAAAAAATAAAAATGTGAAAATATATAATAATATATTATATCTCCCGTTCTCAGTTGCACTCCTTACACGAAAGTACACAGTGCCATTTTTTTGATAATATTGATCTTATTCGTATTTTGGATTTTATAGTGTTGTGTGATGTGATAAGTGAGATTTTAAAATTTTGATGATAAATAACAAAGTTGCAATAAATAGGCCTTGAAAAGACTTTTAAACCTAATCAATTTATTAAAGATACCAAACCTAACCTATATATAAAAAAGCTGATAGATAATTAGCTTGGTTTGGGCCTAAAAATTATATATCAAGCTCAGACTTTCTTATAAAAACTTGACTTGACTTATTCCCACCCATAGTAGCGCAACCTATTTGCTACTCTATTAATACAGTTCCAAATATTCGAACAGGTTGAAAATTCCAATGTGAGTTGCACGATGCACGTGGTGCACAAGAGATTTAGAGCATGTTTGCAATTTTTTCAAAAAAATCACTTCTCAAGTGTTTGCAATTACTATATTAAGCACTTATAATTGACTTTAAAGAAATAATTATAGATGCTTTTGGATTATAAAAATCAATTCTCACTTGATATGCACACAAGACGTATCTCCCAATAAAAAGATTTAAAAATTATTATTAAGGATTTTTTTTTTTTGCAAATACATTCACTTCTTAGAATCACATTACATCTAAACAATTTTCACTTTACATTTTAACCTAAAAATTACTTAATATCATTTTAAATTTTTCAAAAGAGTTTAAAAACACTAAAAAAACAAAATGTAAAAATATGTTTGATGTGCACTCTCATTGCACACGTGCGCCTACCTAACAATCGCCACATGCACTAGGCGCATCACATATCAGCATTTAAACGACACACTTTTTTAGAATTTTTATTTTACTGGATAAATAAATGCATGTTTTTTTCTTTTATTGAACAAATGCATGTAATATATTTTTTTAATCAGGGAAATTTTTTTATTAAAGGCAACAGATATGCCTATATACAGAGTACAGAGATCAAAGTTATAAAGCAGCACAACTAGAATCCTATACACAAAAATAATGCACCTAGCCAAAGTTCAAAAGATCATTAGGATTAGAGTTCCATTCATAAAAGCTCCCGTAACCAACTTCTTACTCCTATGCAGGAACCAGCTTCAAAGGTGAACTTTAATTTCTGCCAACATTTTGTTTGTCACCACCTGTTCTGAAAACTTTTTCATTTCTTACTCTCCAAATTAACCAAACAACACAAACCTAGACACTCACCCCAAACGCCTTGCCCTTCTCCCTTCAAATGCTTGTAATATTAGTATTGATTTTTTTCGAAAGGTAAAACATTTCATTAATTAAAGAGACAGGAGGAAGTTCGGAGTGGACGTCCAAGTAGCTTTACAATGAGCATTAGATTTAGTAAAAACCAACCTATGGGCAACTAAATTTGCCGAATGCCTAACCCAAAATAAACCAAGGCAAGGAATGTGCTGAATTTAAATATCAATTTTAAATAAAATTTTATTTTATGTTCTCTTCTAATTTACTAGTACCTCGACAAAGTATTTTGTAAATGCATCCTAAAAATTAAAGATGAGTATATATTATTTAAGATAATATCAAATACTTTATTCCATCAATTAATATATTATTGGATTTCAAATTAGATTCTCCGAGTAACGAATTCGTGAGCTTATAAAGTGGTTTGAAAAAATCTAAGAATGTGATAAAATAAATAAATAAATAAATTACTCGAAAAGTATCACTGCCAAAGGGCCAGTTTGGTAAAAACACTCTTTATTCGTCTGTTCACTGCCAAGTATCAACTATCAACCCCATTTGCTCTCTCTGTATTGTATATGTATTGTATGCACATGCAAATTTCCATGGAATCCGAGCAAAGCTACGTAATCATGGCAGCAAATGTACCAAAATCAGAGGAATCAGTAAAACCTAGAGTACAAGGCTGGGAATTACAATGTGTACGTCGTCGTATTGGACGCCACACTCACCGTCAAATACTTGTTGTCTCCGCCGCCGTGGTGGATCATCATCAGTGCCGGATGCTCTCCGTCAGAACCACCGTATGTGCTTCTCCTGAGCGGTGAGCTATTTCCCTTTCTCTCTTTCCCCCTTATTTTCAACTTAAGCGTTATTTCGCTTCTGCGTACTGGAAATGTGAATTATGTGATACTACTTCATTTTGAAAAAAATATTGTGCGAAAACCGTTTGTGTGTTTATAAATAGCGGATATCACATCTGGTGTATTTTACCTCGACAACACCTTGAAATTGAAGCATATATGAGAAGAGAATTAATCAGCTCATTTGGAACCAACTGATCTAGTCTGTTGGAGATTAAATTTCTGAAAATACTCTGGATAATTTCTTTGTCGTGGAACTTTAAATGCTGTATTGGCAATTCCCCTGCTTCCTTTATTAAAGTTTTGTGATAATTTTGCGCATGAATTGTCATTGTACCAAAGGGCTGGCTGCCTTGCTAACAGATCAGTGATCACCACAGCCCACGAACAGAAGGATTTATAGTTAACTAGAGAGGCATTGCAGTTGGATTTATCAAAGAAAGTTGCCCGGGGAAGAAGGAATCATAAGTTAAATATTAAATACTCTCTCCGTTCTACAATTATTTGTACATTTACCTTATTCGTCCATCCCACCTTCCATTTTGAACACCCTCACAATACACATTTATTTACACCAATGCTATTATTTTTTCAACTCAATTAACTAACTCCTTACTTTACATACACATGATTTACCACATATACCCTTCTTTGAAGTTGGTCAACTCTCTTAAAAGTGAATTTTTTTAACCTTCAGTCAGCTGTGCAAACTGTTCTAGGACGAGGGAGTATTTAAAATTAATGACACAACACAACTTGAGAAAGCCATTAAATTAAGGAGGCACAAACATCGACACGTAATAGACTAATGTGCTGAATATAATGAAGAATAATTGATGCTGTCTAATGAAAACTATTAAAGGTGGACCATGCAGTTTCAAGAGTCCTTTATGATGAAATAATCTCCCTGTTCATGGTAATTATGATCATCTGAAATTACACGCTTAAAAACAGTGTACTAATTTGAAACATATACCTTAAAAGCTTCAAGCATTGTTGACAGCTTAAATTGGTTTTTCATGTCTGTTGGAAGTGATTTTCGAGACCTTAATCTAGGCATATGGAGTGATGCTTTTAAGAAGTTTTGGAAGAGATTATTTCTATTATGTAACTTATATCCAAGCTCAAATGTTTCTATTTGAGGTGTGGGTTTCTGATTGAGGTCTCAACTTCATTTGGTTATCAATATAATAAATTTATGACGATCTACATAGATGCAAAGCCTGCACTTCTTTCTCATAATATCATTTTCAATTTTAATATCTCTAAATTGGGTATCCTCATATATGCGTTAAAATTTATTGTATAATAAAATACTGGCAGGTAAACTATTTAAAAGGATACGAGACTTTTAGGTTCCAGTTTTCATTTGAAATAGGTGATGCTATTTATCTGAAGCAAAGATCTTAATGACCTTTTAAGGGAATCTAGTTCATTTTATTTCTCATTTTGATTTCTCTGATTCCTAAATCATTTCATGTTGCTACTTCCTATATTTGGCAGGTGAGCCCCCAGGGACATTCATTGTTAAGGACAGTAGTTCTATTATTCTCCATAAGATGTAACTACAGCACAATCACTCTTACCCCTGTGTTTTTCCGTGGTTCTTTTGCATATACTCTATAGTTCCATCACACTTCTTCTCTGGGCAAGGTCAGTTGAGAGAAACTAAATCCTCGAGAAGCCGGTTTGTTTTCCCGCCACGATATTAGGGATGAGAGAATATTTATAATGTTCTCAAACATAATTATTTGCATTTGTAACTTCTGGAAATTTTAGATCCCTGATGATTTGAAATTTATTGACCTAGTTTGCTACTTTAACTGGCCTTTTCTAAGAAGCTCATTCACAACTCAAGTCCAATGATCAAATGAAAGCAGGAAAAAACATGTATTTGCAGATCGTGGGTTGATTCATTTCTCTGTTTTTCTGTCATATTCTATTTCTGAAGCACAGCATCCAACATTTAGTTCATATCCAATTAGGAAGCTAGTGGATGGACCTATGTCAGTTCATATTCAAGAGAAAAATCTAAGTATAGCGTCATCTCTTCATGATCATAGTGTGGATTATGCTGCTTCATTGGAGGATCCATCGTTGGTGAAAACAAGTGAAGAAAGTACGTACTAGCTGTAACATAGGTTCTTTGTGAGTTGTGTAACACACCAATTCTTAAGGTAAATTATTTGAAGCAAAATGAGCTAGGGAAACAACAGCACATAGTGTATTTATATATTAATAAGAGTAGAAGAAAGATAATGTAAAAGTAAAAGATGTTTCAGATTTTGGGAGGAAAAGAGTATTATCCACAGAGTTGACATTAGCTTATTTAAGGCAAACAATTGTAAGAATGCCTCCATAATTAAGCATTCGTTAACTTAAAAATCTATGGAAGCTGTAATAAAGCAAAAGTCATAAATAGAAATATCTGTATGAAGCAACTTCTATTTTTAAGATAAGAACAATGAATCCCAAGTCATATCTTTAGAAGTTAGCATACTGAAGAGTTACTTTGTATGTATCCGTGATGTTCGCCATGCTTATATTCTGTAGAATGATACTCAATCCCCTGTATTAAGTACAAGGTAGCTTTGTGGTCTTCGAGTCATAAACTATTTAAGGGGTTGTTGTTAGGTGATGTAGTTAGAAGTTGGTCAGTGGTTTCGTAAGGATTGTTGCTGCTGGTCCATTTTACTTTGTAACTCAAGGGATTTCTCATCCCTTCTTTCTCTTCCTAGAAATTAAAATCTGTCTTCTTAAAATACATTGGCTCATGCTATGCATCATGAAGATGCGTAGCAATTTTTTCCTGCAATAACTGAAGTAGAAGCCAAGCTTGATCAATACGCTACATTTGCAGAGTATTATTTCATCACTTGGAAATTTGTTTCCAGTAGTTTAGAGCACATAACATTATATTTGGCTGGAACATTTGGATTAAATATATGGAACTGAATGGCCATATTATGGTTAGGCAGGTATTTTATTGTTGGTTCTACTACGAATTGTGGGGAAGAGATGAATAGATTTCCATTTTTCACTTTACAGGCTTCTAAATGAAAGAACAAAATAGAAAATGCAGATGTTCTTGTGATGGACTTGTGGACTGAACTGTTTTACATCTTGCATTAAATAGTAACAAGCAGATGTGCATGCATTAATGCGTATGTTTACTTGCTCTGACTCTTCACTAATATTAATCCACGTGGCTGTCCAATTATATCTCTTTTCAAATTGTATTGATAAGCTAAATCGTTGCCATGCAGGCTCAATTATACGTATAATAATTGACGAAGAGCTACAAGTAGTTCTCTCCAGAACTGAATCTTACAAGAGAGCAGTGCAGTTAAGACACTTCTTCGGTGAATTTATGAATCATGAATCAAAATTTTGCAAGAAGTTAGCTTTCGACGAAAAAAAGATCTTGTGTTCATGTTAACCACAACTTTGATTGCTTTTTGTGAATGACGTCTACTCATTCAGGTAATCCATAATCTCTTAAAACTTTTATCAACTACAACATGGAAAACATCATTTTGCATGTCAAGTTTGTCGTTGTACTATAAACATGATGCTTTACAGGATAAAATAATTGTCTTTTGTCATTTTAGTTTCTTTTCTCGTTGTCCTCACAAATTAATGGCATTGAGTTGTCTTAACTTTTCCTAAACCATGCCATTTGGAAAGTTTATATTTAAGTGTTGCAATAATCTTTTTTATCACTCAATTTTTCAAAAAGTATTAGCAGTTGCTGGCATCAAAAGAAGTAAGCTTAATAAAATCTGATGACGTTTTGGTTTAATCTAAAACTAAATGACCATCTCTTGGTACTTCGACAAACCGTTGTTATTTGGACCTAATGATGGGCGTCTCTCTATAAATACCACATACTCGAATATGGCTTAATTCTTAATGATTGCTTCTGTACCATGTAATAATTTGCAATATTTCTATCACTAGAGACCATGTAAATTTTATCTTATGCTAGTATAGATGAGTGAAGTAATCAATTGTTAGATTAATTGCTAGATTCTGCTCTCATCTCTCTGATCGACCCTCCTCTAGGTGTTTTTATGTTTCAGTTAGATTTAGATATTTGCTATATTTTTAAGTTCTATCAAATAAATTACAAAATAAGCTAATATTCTCTGCCCAATTATATTTCTAAGAATGGAAACACTACATTGTACTGAAATTAAGAGCAAGCTGCTTAACAACATATATTTCTAGGAAATAGAATGTTATCCTTTTGGAGTTCACCAAACGTATGTCATTTTACTTAACATTTTAAAGATATCATTATGCAGTAATATATACTCTCCATTTTTCTTTCTTTAAATTTCTTGAAAATTAGGAACGAGAGAGACCAATGTCATTAAACAATGAGCATTAATACAATTTTTTTAAAAAAATTAGAGACGAATGTCAATAAACCATGAATGTTATTTTAAACTCTTGCATCAAGTTTTTCCACTTAACTCATATTCTTTTATTTATATAGAGTCATTATACATATCCAAACAAAAATTTCAATATATATATATATGTGTGTGAGGGAGAGAGTGTGAAATTAGTTAGATCAATTATTCAATCAAAAGTATTGTTACATGTGTTTTATGAAGTTACGTAGGAAAAATGTTTTATAGGAGGTCTATTTTATGAACTTTTTGTATTTCAATATTTTAAAAATTCTGTTGAACTCGACCATTTTTACGGGTAACAAATTCTAATTATTGGTTAGAAATTAGGCAAATTAGATGTAATTTAAGCCATAACATTGCAAAAATCACAATTATAAAAATGTAAAAATTACATTCGACTTGCATCATTTTTTTCTTCTAAATTTCTAATAAATTTTAAAATTGATAGGCAATTAAAAAATTAATATTTAATATTGATTAATCATTAAATAATATTGTGCTCATATGTAATACCCACTCTAATATTTCATGTTATTATTTTATCTTCAATCCTAAGCCCACAATCCTAAGTCCAATGAGATTAAAATGCTAAGCCCATCATGTAAAGACTTTAACCTAGCCCATTTTAGTCCATATAAAGTTCCCAGTTCTAACCCTAATTCAATGAAACCCTAGCCTAGTCTAGCCTATATATAGATGCTTCCAATCTTCTTGTGCAGTTTCTTCTCTCCCTTCTCTCGCACGGCGGCTGCACCAACATCTCTCAATGTTTTTTTTTCCATCCTCTCGGTTCATAGGTAATTCATTTCATGAGTTTAGTTATAAACATCCAATTATTTTGAAATTTTGATATGTTGTTTATATCGGAAATTATTTGAAAACTATATTTATGGATCTCGCAAATAATTTAATTTTTTTGGTCGATTTGTTTTTACTCGATATATTGAAATGTTTAGATCATTTTTATAGATCTCGCAAACAATTTGATTTCTTGATATGTTTAACTTGGTATGTTGGAAATGTGCAAACCATATATATAGATTGTAAACAATTTGATTTCTGATATGTTATAACATGATATGTTGAAAATGTTAAAATCATATTTATAGATCTCGCAAACAATTTGAGATTTACGGATATGTTGAAATTGTGAAACCCATATTTACCGATCTCGCAAACGATTTGATTTTACGATATGTTGAAAATGTAAAAATCATATTTACGGATCTCGTAAACAATTTGAAAACCATATTTATGGATCTACAAACGATTTAATTTCTTGATATGTTGAAAAAGTGAAAAGCATATTTATAGATGCAAACAATTTGATATCCTCGATATGTTATAATTTGGTATGTTGAAAATATGAAAATCATATTACGTATCTCGCAAATAATTTGATTTCCCGATATGTTATAACTTCTAATTTGAAAATTTGAAAATCATGTTTATAGATTTGAAATCAATTCGTGATTTATTGATATGTTGAAATTGTAAACCATATTAATGGATCTACAAATGATTTGATTTTCTCGATATGTTGGAAATATGAAAACCATATTTTTAATATTTGAAAACCATATTTACGGATCTCGCAAACGATTTGAAAACCATAGTTATGGATCTACAAACATTTGATTTTACGATATGTTGAAAATGTGAAAACCATATTTACTGAGATCTATAAAATCTTTGATTTCCCGATATGTTATTATCTCGGTATGTGGAAAATGTGAAACCATATTTAAAGATCTCGCAAATAATTTAATTTTCGATGTGATATAACTTGGTGTGTTGAAAATATGAAAACCATATTTACAGATCTGAAAATAATTTTCGATTTAATGATATGTTATAATTTGATATGTTGAAAATGTGAAAATCATATTTACAGATCTCGCAAATAATTTGATTTCGTGATATGGTATAATTTAATATGTTGAAAATGTGCAAATCATATTTACGAGATCTCGCAAACAATTTTTTTCTTCTAAATTTCTAATAAATTTTAAATTGGTATGCAATTAAAAAATTAATATTTAATATTGATTAACCATTAAATAATGTTGTGCTCATATTTGTAATTTTCACCCTAACATTTCATGTTATTATTTTATCTCCAATCCTAAGCCCAATGAAATTGAAATACCAAGCCCATCATATAAAGACTTTAACCTTAGTTCTAATGAAACCGTCGCCCATCCTAGCCCATATAAAGCCCAGCCCTAACCCTAATTCCAATGAAACCCTAGCCTAACCCATCTCTCTCTATATATATATATATAGATGCTTCCGATCTTATTGCACGCTTTCTTCCTTCCTTCTCTTGCACGGCGGCCGCAATATTTTTTTATTTTCTTTGTTCATAGGTAATTCATTTCATGAGTTTATTTATAAACATCAAATTATTTTGAAAGTTTGATATTTTGTTTAATTTGGAAACAATTTGAAAACTATATTTACGGATCCGCAAACGATTTGATTTTCCGATATATTGAAATGTGATGATCATATTCACAGATCTCGCAAATAATTTGATTTCTTGATATGTTTAACTTGGTGTGTTGAAAATGTGCAAACCATATTTACTGGATGTGCAAACAATTTGATTTCCTAATATATTATAACTTGATATGTTTAAAATGTGAAAAACATATTTACAGATCTCGCAAACAATTTGAGATTTACCTATATGTTGAAATTGTGAAAATCATATTTACCGATCCGCAAATAATTTTCGATTTAATGATATGTTATAACTTGATATGTTGAAAATGTGAAAATCATATTTAAAGATCTGCAAAATAATTTGATTTTGTTATATGGTATAATTTAATATGTTGTAAATGTGCAAATCATATTTACAGATCTCGCAAACAATTTTTTTCTTCTAAAATTTTAAATAAATTTTAAAATTGGTATGCAATTAAAAATTAATATTTAATATTGATTGACCATTAAATAATGTTGTGCTCATATTGTAATACCCACTCTAACATTTCATGTTATTATTTTATCTCCAATCCTAAGCCCAATGATATTAAAATAATAAACCCATCCTATAAAGACTTTAACCTTAGTTCTAATGAAAGCATCCACATCCTATCCCATATAAAGCCCAGTCCTAACCCTAATTCCAATGAAACCCTAACCTAACTTATATAGATGCTTCCAATCTTATTGCACGCTTTCTTCCTCCCTTCTCTTGCACGGCACCAAAATCTCTCAATGGTTTTTTCCATTTTCTTTGTTCATAGGTAATTCATTTCATGAGTTTATTTATAAACATCAAATTATATTGAAATTTTGATATGTTTAATTTGGAAACAATTTGAAAACTATATTTACGGATCTCGCAAACGATTTGATTTTCTCGATATATTGAAATGTGAAGATCATATTTACAAATCTGCAAATAATTTGATTTCTTGATATGTTTAACTTGGTGTGTTGAAAATGTGCAAACCATATTTACAGATGTGCAAATAATTTGATTTCCTAATATATTATAACTTGATATGTTGAAAGTATGAAAATCATATTTACAGATCGCAAACAATTTGAGATTTACTTATATGTTGAAATTGTGAAAATCATATTTACCGATGCGCAAATAATTTTCGATTTAATGATATGTTATAATTTGATATGTTGAAAATGTGAAAATCATATTTACAGATCTCGCAAATAATTTGATTTCATGATATGGTATAATTTAATATGTTAAAAATGTGCAAATCATATTTACAGATCTCGCAAACAATTTTTTTCTTCTAAATTTCTAATAAATTTTAAATTGGTATGCAATTAAAAAATTAATATTTAATATTGATTAACCATTAAATAATGTTGTGCTCATATTTGTAATTTCCACTCTAACATTTCATGTTATTATTTTATCTCCAATCCTAAGCCCAATGAAATTGAAATACTAAGCCCATCATATAAAGACTTTAACCTTAGTTCTAATGAAATCGTCGCCCATCCTAGCCCATATAAAGCCCAGTCCTAACCCTAATTCCAATGAAACCCTAGCCTAACCAATCTATATATATATATATATATAGATGCTTCCGATCTTATTGCACGCTTTCTTCCTTCCCTTCTCTTGCACGTACGCACCAAAATCTCTCAATATTTTTTTATTTTCTTTGTTCATAGGTAATTCATTTCATGAGTTTATTTATAAGCATCAAATTATTTTGAAAGTTTGATATTTTGTTTAATTTGGAAACAATTTGAAAACTATATTTACGGATCTCGCAAACGATTTGATTTTCCGATATATTGAAATGTGAAGATCATATTCACGAGATCTCGCAAATAATTTGATTTCTTGATATGTTTAACTTGGTGTGTTGAAAATGTGCAAACCATATTTAGATGTGCAAACAATTTGATTTCCTAATATATTATAACTTGATATGTTGAAAATGTGAAAAATATATTTACAGATCTCGCAAACAATTTGAGATTTACCTATATGTTGAAATTGTGAAAATCATATTTATTGATCCGCAAATAATTTTCGATTTAATGATATGTTATAACTTGATATGTTGAAAATGTGAAAATCATATTTAAAGATCTGCAAATAATTTGATTTTGTTATATGGTATAATTTAATATGTTGTAAATGTGCAAATCATATTTACAGATCTCGCAAACAATTTTTTTCTTCTAAAATTTCTAATAAATTTTAAAATTGGTATTCAATTAAAAATTAATATTTAATATTGATTGACCATTAAATAATGTTGTGCTCATATTGTAATACCCACTCTAACATTTCATGTTATTATTTTATCTCCAATCCTAATCCCAATGATATTAAAATAATAAACCCATCCTATAAAGACTTTAACCTTAGTTCTAATGAAAGCATCCACATCCTATCCCATATAAAGCCCACCCTAACCCTAATTCCAATGAAACCCTAGCCTAACTTATATAGATGCTTCCAATCTTATTGCACGCTTTCTTCCTCCCCTTCTCTTGCACGGCGGCCGCACCAAAATCTCTCAATGGTTTTTTCCATTTTCTTTGTTCATAGGTAATTCATTTCATGAGTTTATTTATAAACATCAAATTATATTGAAATTTTGATATGTTTAATTTGGAAACAATTTGAAAACTATATTTTACGGATCTCGCAAACGATTTGATTTTCTCGATATATTGAAATGTGAAGATCATATTTACAAATCGCAAATAATTTGATTTCTTGATATGTTTAACTTGGTGTGTTGAAAATGTGCAAACCATATTTACAGATGTGCAAATAATTTGATTTCCTAATATATTATAACTTGATACGTTGAAAGTATGAAAATCATATTTACAGATCTGCAAACAATTTGAGATTTACTTATATGTTGAAATTGTGAAAATCATATTTACCGATGCGCAAAAATTTTCGATTTAATGATATGTTATAATTTGATATGTTGAAAATGTGAAAATCATATTTACAGATCTCGCAAATAATTTGATTTCATGATATGGTATAATTTAATATGTTAAAAATGTGCAAATCATATTTACAGATCTGTAAACAATTTTTTTCTTCTAAATTTCTAATAAATTTTAAATTGGTATGCAATTAAAAAATTAATATTTAATATTGATTAACCATTAAATAATGTTGTGCTCATATTTGTAATTTCCACTCTAACATTTCATGTTATTATTTTATCTCCAATCCTAAGCCTAATGAAATTGAAATACCAAGCCCATCATATAAAGACTTTAACCTTAGTTCTAATGAAACCGTCGCCCATCCTAGCCCATATAAAGTCCACCCTAACCCTAATTCCAATGAAACCCTAGTCTAACCCATCTTTATATATATATAGATGCTTCCGATCTTATTGCACGCTTTCTTCCTTCCCTTCTCTTGCACGGCGGCCGCACCAAAATCTCTCAATATTTTTTTATTTTCTTTGTTCATAGGTAATTCATTTCATGAGTTTATTTATAAGCATCAAATTATTTTGAAAGTTTGATATTTTGTTTAATTTGGAAACAATTTGAAAACTATATTTACGGATTCGCAAACGATTTGATTTTCTCGATATATTGAAATGTGAAGATCATATTCACAGATCCGCAAATAATTTGATTTCTTGATATGTTTAACTTGGTGTGTTGAAAATGTGCAAACCATATTTACTGAGATGTGCAAACAATTTGATTTCCTAATATATTATAACTTGATATGTTGAAAATGTGAAAAACATATTTACAGATCTCGCAAACAATTTGAGATTTACCTATATGTTGAAATTGTGAAAATCATATTTACCGATCCGCAAATAATTTTCGATTTAATGATATGTTATAACTTGATATGTTGAAAATGTGAAAATCATATTTAAAGATCTCGCAAATAATTTGATTTTGTTATATGGTATAATTTAATATGTTGTAAATGTGCAAATCATATTTACAGAATCGCAAACAATTTTTTTCTTCTAAAATTTCTAATAAATTTTAAAATTGGTATGCAATTAAAAAATTAATATTTAATATTGATTGACCATTAAATAATGTTGTGCTCATATTGTAATACCCACTCTAACATTTCATGTTATTATTTTATCTCCAATCCTAAGCCCAATGATATTAAAATAATGGGGCACTCTTGTGTGAGACCGTCTCATGCATGAGACGGAAATGAGACGAAGTCACTTTTTAATAAATTATTATCACTTTTTCATAATTTGTTATCACTTTTTCATAAATTGTTATCACTTTTCATAAATTGTTATTACTTTTTAATTTGTTATCACTTTTATACTAATTTGTATCACTTTTTAAAAAAGTGATAACAATTTATTAAAAAGTGATTCGGTCTCATGCATGAGACGGTCTCATACAAGTTTTTGCCTAAAATAATAAACCCATCCTATAAAGACTTTAACCTTAGTTCTAATGAAAGCATCCACATCCTATCCCATATAAAGCCCAGTCCCTAACCCTAATTCCAATGAAACCCTAGCCTAACTTATATAGATGCTTCCAATCTTATTGCACGCTTTCTTCCTCCCCTTCTCTTGCACGCCCGCACCAAAATCTCTCAATGGTTTTCCATTTTCTTTGTTCATAGGTAATTCATTTCATGAGTTTATTTATAAACATCAAATTATATTGAAATTTTGATATGTTTAATTTGGAAACAATTTGAAAACTATATTTACGGATTCGCAAACGATTTGATTTTCTCGATATATTGAAATGTGAAGATCATATTTACAAATCTGCAAATAATTTGATTTCTTGATATGTTTAACTTGGTGTGTTGAAAATGTGCAAACCATATTTACAGATGTGCAAATAATTTGATTTCCTAATATATTATAACTTGATATGTTGAAATTATGAAAATCATATTTACAGATCTCGCAAACAATTTGAGATTTACTTATATGTTAAAATTGTGAAAATCATATTTACCGATCCGCAAATAATTTTCGATTTAATGATATGTTATAACTTGATATGTTGAAAATGTGAAAATCATATTTACAGATCTCGTAAATAATTTGATTTCGTGATATGATATAATTTAATATGTTGAAAATGTGCAAATCATATTTACTGAGATCTCCAAACAATTTTTTTCTTCTAAATTTCTAATAAATTTTAAAATTAGTATGCAATTAAAAAATTAATATTTAATATTGATTAACCATTAAATAATGTTGTGCTCATATTGTAATACCCTCTCTAACATTTCATGTTATTATTTTATCTCCAATCCTATCCCCAATGAAATTAAAATACTAAACCCATCCTATAAAGACTTTAACCTTAGTTCTAATGAAACCATCCCCATCCTATCCCATATAAAGCCCACCCTAACCCTAATTCCAATAAAACCCTACCCTAACCTATCTATCTATATATATATATATATATATATATATATATAGATGCTTCCAATCTTATTGCACGCTTTCTTCCTTCCACTTCTCTTGCACGACGGTGCACCAAAATCTCTCAATGGTTTTTTCCATTTTCTTTGTTCATAGGTAATTCATTTCATGAGTTTATTTATAAACATCAAATTATATTGAAATTTTGATATGTTTAATTTGTAAACAATTTGAAAACTATATTTACGGATCTCGCAAACGATTTGATTTTCTCGATATATTGAAATGTGAAGATCATATTTACGAGATCTACAAATAATTTGATTTCTTGATATGTTTAACTTGTGTGTTGAAAATGTGCTAACCATATTCTGAGATGTGCAAATAATTTGATTTCGGATATGTTGAAAATGTGAAAATCATATTTACAGATCCGCAAACAATTTGAGATTTACTTGATATGTTGAAATTATGAAAACCATATTTAATGATCCGCAAATAATTTTTGATTTAATGATATGGAATAACTTGGTATGTTGAAAATGTGAAAAATCATATTTATAGATCTCGCAAACAATTTGATTTCTGATATGGTATAATTTGATATTTTTAAAATGTGCCAACCATATTTCTGATTTGCAAATAATTTGATTTCTGATATGTTATAATTTGATATGTTAAAAATGTGAAAACCATATTTACGAGATCTCGCAAACAAATTGAGATTATCAAAACCATTTTTATTGATGTGCAAGCGATTTGATTTTATGATATGTTGAAAATGTTAAAACTATATATACGGATCTCGCAAGCGATTTGAAAACCAAATATACGGATCTACAAACGACTTGATTTCCGATATGTTGAAAAATGTGAAAATCATATTTATAGATATGCAAACAATTTGATTTCCTTATATGTTGTAATTTGGTATGTTGAAAATGTGAAAACCATAATTACAGATCTCGCAAACAATTTGAGATTTACGGATATGTTATTACTTGGTATGTTGAAAATTAAAAACCATGTTTACAGATCCGACAATTTGATTTCATGATATGTTATAACTTGTTATGTTTATTATATTTTATAGGAGATTCAAAATATTAGACTTTTTTATATAAAAATATTTATCGGTTTTAAAGATTAGATATTCATATCAATACATCTTATAAGTTCTTGAAATTTTTATATATGTTTTATTTTACCATATTACATACAATTAAAATCTTTTATATTTTCACCTTTTATTTTACAAGATATTAACTATTAAAATATTATTGTGCAATGAATGAATATTTCTAGCAATATATATTTCTCTCAATTAACATATCAACTTTTGTCAAATTAACCTTAAGTCTCTAATTTCGTTTGAGTTCCATCCTCAATCTCAATTATTTCCTTTTCAATCCCTCAACTGTCAAAACAAATATTTTAATCCCCAACCTTTTAAAAATCTTATTTAATCCTTCAACTTCTCAAATATTACGATTTAGTTCTTTAGTTTCTCAAAATTATTTTTAGCCTTGAATTTGTCAAGAATAGAGAAGTAGCTCAAAATTAGTCCAAACTCTTTCTAGCTACCTTTTAAGTACCAAATTTCTACTCTTTCTTGTCTTACCTTTTTTTTTTTTTTTTAGTTATAATTTATAGTCGTTCTATTATCTTGCATCTTGCGATTTGATTGCATGACATGTTTGCAGGAGATGGACACTAGCATGAAGCTAAAAATCCAATGTCTGAAAGTGAAGGTTTGCCTCATTCCAAATGCCATGGTTCATTCTAAATGCACGGAATATTTTAATCAAAACAGCTTCTACGAAATTAAATCTTTATTAGGAAGAAAGTTTTTGTGTTGTGTAGTTACGGTGCATTGACAAAATATTATGTTATTTTATTGTGAAAAATTTGGTGACACATAAACAGGAAGAATTTCCTTTAGAAAGTTTATCTCTAGATTGGTTACATTTTTTTCTCCTTAATCTATATAAATTCTTCATTCTATTTTTATATAGCAGACTCGAGAGAGGATTAACATTTGTCACGCATGGACAAATAAAGATGAGGATATTGGAATGACTTGCGGTCTTTGAATTCATACAAATTTGTAACTTGGGGAAAGACCGCACTCCTTCGTCTATTGATGACTTCATTTATATACGATCGGCTATTCTGTCACAAGCGCTTGTTTTTCCAAGACTTTTGTCGCTCCCATTTTCAAGAGGAGCTGTTGTTGTAGACTCTACAAAGAAGGCTCGTATAATATACAAGTTCAACCATATAATTGAGTCTTCAAGGGAAGGTATAATTTATTGAAAGTTGTTTGTTTATTGTATTATTTGTTATATAATTTTGCATACGAATCTCAAATTTGTTTCGAATGTTGAGTTTACTATTTATATATTGTTTTAGTTAGTTTGAACACATTATTTAATGCAACTTTAAAATTTTACACCACCTATCGGATCCAAGCAACATTTGTGGAGGGAATAAAATATTATTGATACGAGAATTGAAGTAGTTCGGTTAAGTATTTGAAAGTTGTTAATTGTACAAAAACTGACACTTAATTGCAGATAAATTGAATTTTTCCTTTATCATGCAAAGTGACACCATGTGAATAAGCCTTTCATAAGAAAGGTCTCATAACATCTAATGATGTTTCAGTAGATCTTTGAAGATTTATTTATGTGATAAAAGCAAGAAACGTGTATTGTTTGACAATGCTATATCTATGTTCAATAATATATCATGATAAACGATTTTTGGGACTTTGCTTATTCACGTTTCAGTTTCCATTAGTTTGATATTAGAGGTTTTTGCTTTCTGTATGAAAACTCAGCCTCATCTACTTTATACTTGTGTAGGCCATGGGTTACTACAGAAAAACATTGGCAGGGACATTTGTGACAAATATACGGAACTTAATCCCCACGGCCTTGGTAAGACTTAAAGCTTCTTTACCTTGTCATTTTGCTGAGTTGATTATTCCAAGTGTGTTTCTCTTATTACTTTTCTGTCCAGCTTCATGAGAATCATGCAAGCATGCCATCATTGCTTTAGTAGATGCGCCTCAAGGTGAAGCAGAAAAAACATTTGCATATAGTTTAGATATCACGTTTTAGCATCCTGTAATATGTTCGCACTCATTTGTTTTTCTTATTTTGTTAAATTCTTTAACAACGTAAGTGGCTTGTACATCTGTGTATTATTTTCTTCTCTTAGATGTGGCTTCAGTATAATGAGTTTCTTGTGTTATAAATTGTTATCGTGTTACGACATCCGCCAAGAATGGGCATGTAGTATCTGAGTTGGGTGATAATGAGTTTCCTGTTATTTCTACCACAAATGAATCAAGCAGTGATTCTGGATGTGCTGGTGAAGATGATGTTACAGCTAAAAATAGCTTGGCAGCTGTCGCAAAGAAGAAAAATCTGTCTAATGAAGAACCAGAATTAGACAATGTAAGATTACCTAAAATCATTTTTCCTTGCAGCGTGGTTTCATTTCATGTGCTTTGCCAAAATAAATGCCTTACGATGTAATAGTCATGTTTATAGAGGTGACTGATTATGGGGAAAAAATTTGGAAGACAGAAATGCCTTCGATGTTCAAATTATAGTTTTGAGTGTCCAAAACAGTCACTTGGATACAAGCTGTAAAACTTATTCTGTGAATATATGAAGTCAATAACATTGATTTCTTACATTCTGCAGCCTAAGACCCTGTCACTCCGAAAGAGCAGATAACTGGCTTGAAAACTTTATATGTTGGGAATCTATCATTCGCTGTTGAACAAGAAGATGTGTAAGATTATCCTATCATATAAAAGTGTTGATTATGGTTGATCCACCCCTAATGATGTTGTAATGTTCAGTGAGAATATCTTCAAAGGCTGCGGGGAAGTTGTTAATATTCGCTTTGGCATGAACTCGGATGAGACATTCAGAGGCTTTGGGTATGTTGAGTTTGCTTCTGCAGTAGCTGCAGAAAAGGTATTCTTTATACCTTTGTTCTATTACGCATGTGCCCACATATGCATGTATATCTACACAGATGCTTATAGCACTCATTTTTGGAGTATATTACTAATTCTTCTTTGGATGTGGATAATATGTGTAAAAACTTGTACCTATTTTTGTGCTCTTTGTGTTTGGCAATCTGTGATGACATTTTGGATTATGTCATGTCATCATCACTCATATTTTTACCTACGTGCACGATTAGTTTTCATCACAATATAGGTATTCCTCTTTTTACATACACTTACTTACCTGTGCAAGCCAAAACTAATGATTACTTTAGCATTATAATTGCTATTTCTTGCTGAATGTTGGTCATTACATTCTTTTTGATAAGAAACAAGATTTTTATTCATAAGACATAAAAATACAAGGGAGGAGGGATCCCTCAAAGAATTACAAACATGCACAAAATTAACCCTATCCCAACTACAATCACAATAGTGATTGTTGTTTACTACCTGTAAGCTTTATAAGCAATAAATTTGTCCCTTAAAAAAATTATAATCACTATAATTTTGTATTTGTACCCACTACGTCTTTAGTAAGTTGAATCTTCTTCTATGTACTCTTCATGTTTATTGTTTTCCCTGCTAGGACACGTTTAAAACTTATTGTCACAAATAGTAACCAGCCTGCATTATTCATTAATCATATATGCATTGCAAAACTATTTTGATCTCATGGTCTGAAGCTATGGTTGGGCCATATTGAGAACCATATAATTTTTCTTTGGGTTCTTTAACTGTCTAATACCGTTACTTCAGTAAAATTAGTTAAATCTGCTACACTGTAAATGTTTGCAGGCCCTGCACGAGTTGAATGGTAAAGAGCTGCTGCGTCGCCCTGTGAGACTTGACATTGCGAAGGAAAGAAGATTGTACGCTCCATACAGTGGGTATGACTGCATTTTCTATGTTTTTGCCCGGTGCTTTATATATATTGTTCCGCAAGAATAATAATCGTTTAATTTTTCTAGTAGCACAAGTGATGATACCCAGTTCATCCAGAAGGGTGGCAGAGGTCAGGGGCAAATAATATTTGACCATGGATTCAATAAATTTGATGAAGACAAGGTTTGTGTTGCATGTTCATTTCCACATCGTTTCTAAATAACTTGACCTGCTGAAATCTTAATTACCAATTTGATAACATAAATCTCAGATGAGGTCTCTGGTAGAGCATTTTGGTTCTAGTGGTAAAACTACAAGAGTTTCCATTCTGTAAGATCAAGATGGCACTGTAAAAAGGTTTGTCATCATTGCAATTTTAGGTTTTTATTGACAGTAAATGTACAACTTTAGTGGATCTACTTTTATTATATTTTTCCACAAAAATAAACATTATTTAACTTAAAGTTTTCTTATAGTCTGTGAGTCATCATGTTTTTAGGGGTCTTTCGGTATTAGATGTAACTAGAAACTGGTGTTTTGCTCTGTAACAATCTGATATACTTGATAAAATAGAGTGTGGATCTCTCCTCTTTTCAAGTTTCTGTTTCACATATTCGCACTACATGTAAATAAACCAATCAAATTCACCTCCCAATTTCTTGATTTCCTTCCCTCAGATGATCATGGAAACAATAGACGTGTTGAATCAACCAGAGGGAGCAAACAAAACATCGATCTCAAAGTACATGGAGTCCAAGTACGGATAAATGAATCAACCAGAGGGAGCAAACAAATCATTGACCTCAAAGTACGGAGAAATGCTAGCTGGGCATGCAGATTTGCTCACCACCACCTTAACAAAATGAAGTACAACATAGAGATTCTCCTCATCAAGAACAACTACCTGAGGCCCGGCTCCAATGCTCCTCTCAAGTCCTCCAAAGCTGAAGAAAGCAATTCACGTCTGCTCGGCCTGGGGGAGACTGGAGAAAAGACCCCAACTCAGAAAGAAATCGCAAATTTTAGGAAAAATACACTGTTTTTTTATCACGACGAGGATTAGCACTCATAACAGCGTGGGCAAGATGTAGATATGAGACCGAGCTGCAATACTGAATTCATACTAATTTGTTACTTGGAGGAATACATAATTCATACTAATTGTATCTTCAAGTAGAATCAAGTGAATTTTTATCTAGTTCAGTAGTTATTTGAAATTGGGTAACTGCAATAAAATGACTCCTAATTGCACATAAATTGCACATAAATTGACTTCATTTTCATGTAGAGTGAAAATTGTTGAATAAGCCTTCCATATAAAAGGTCTGGACTCTACTGATGTTTCGAGTTGACCTTTTGAAGATTTATTCTAAGTAATAAATGCAAGAAAGATGTAGCAATAACCAATAACAAGTGTTGTGTGAAATTGCAAAGGCAAATATTTGTGTGCACATTGTATCGGTGTCAAATGTGAGTGTATCGGTGTGACACACGTTCACCGTAATCCTCTGTGCCTCTCCCTATAAAAGATGCGGTGTCAAATGTGAGTGTATCGGTGTGACACACGTCCACCGTAATCCTCTGTGCCTCTCCCTATAAAAGATGCGATGTCAAATGTGAGTGTATCGGTGTGACACACGTCCACTGTAATCCTCTCGTGCCTCTCCCTATAAAAGAGGCACAAACCCTAGTGAGTGTATTAAGTGAATTATCTTGTTAGATAACTGAGTTAGTTCATGTTAGTTAACTGATTTTCCTGTGAGCCATTTTTACATTACTACAACTTTGTTGTTCATGTCACAATAGAGAATCTTAATCCTTTCTTTTGTCGTCACTTTTTATCCAATTCATTTCACATTAAATAATTTATATGAAAGTTTAATAATATTCAGCTCGTGCATCGCACGGAAATTATACTAGTATAAATAATTTGTTTTCCTTCAAATTGATAATTTTTCTATTAAAAAAGGTTCTTTTTTTTTTTAATTGTTGCAGGAACACGTTCTTTGTATGTTTCGTGCGATTGTCTCTCACAAATTTCGGTGATCTTTATAACTTTTTGTGCAATACCCACTCTTACTTTCAATATCATTATTTATTTTAAAAATTATTGTGTTTCCTTAAATCCTAAGACCATTGAGATTGAAATTTTCTCAAATTCTAGACAAACTCTAACTACCCACCCCAAGTAAAACTCTTGTCCCATCCCATTATATATATGCTTTCAATCTCAACTAGGGTACATAATTTTTATTGTTTTTCCTCTCCACCCTCGCTGGTCTTATATGAAAACCAACCAGATCGTGTATGCCACTACCGCCACCGCACCACCATCTCTCGGTGTTTTTTTTTTTTTTTTTTTTATGTAGCGGTTAGACAATCGCTAATGTTTTGTGCAAACAAACAAAATCGTTCAACAAAAATAACTAGTATTGTGTAAAAATGCACTTGAATTGTATTATGCACTTGGTACCCAAGAGACTTACTCAAAAATAAAAATTATGTTTAATATGCACTCTCATTGCACACATGCGCCTAGCTAACGCCATCATGCATCCACACAACACATACATTAGGTGCGCCACACAAAGCGCTTAAACGACATACTCTATTCTAGAAATTTTATTTTCTAGAATTTCTATTTTGAACCTTAGTTCCAATGAAACCCTAACCCATAATAAGTTCATTATATAGAGGGAATTTGCAAACTCTACTCACAATTTAAAAATATTTTTTTAGAAACTAAAGGTGTGAGGGTCATCTTTAGAAATAAGTGCTTCCACTCCTCTACTGGAGATTACAAACACCCCTATAAAGATTATAACCCCAATTTCCATGAAACCCCTAGCCTAATCACAATGCTATATATATAGATGTATGCTTCAGGTCTAAATACACACTTCTTGCACGGCGGCTACATCAACATCTCTCAATGTTTTTCTCCATTCTCTTTGTTCATAGGTAATTCATTTCAAAATTTATTTATAAATATCCAAAATTTTTAAAATTTTTATATGTTGTTTATTTTGTTATAAATATACAGAAAAATATCAAATCTATTGGTCATGTCTTTTGTTTGATATGAATTTTTTATTTCTTCTGCACAAATTTTATGTTGTTTTTCAATGCGATTTGAAAATTTTAAATATATATTTACATATCTAAAAACTATCTAATTTTTTTAATATAATATGAATTATAATGTTTAGAATATAATTTTTTTATCAAAGTTGTATTTTATTCAATAGTATTAATTTCTTATTGCTTATTTATTGGATTTAAGATATCCTTTGTTTTTATAAATTATGAAAAATTATCAAATAATATTATCTAATATAATTTTTATAACATAAAATATATATAATATATATATATATATATATATATATATATATATATATATATATGTGTGTGTGTGTGTGTGTGCGCGCGGGGTGGGGCGGGCAGTAACACATACCAATGTCCGACCTAACCCATGCGCGGGGCGGAACGGACCTGCCCCATTTTTGAACGGGGCGGGGCGGGTCATTTTGCCATTCCTAGTCGGGACCATCATATATGTGATGATATGAGAGATTCATGAGACAGGGAGTGACATGAGTTAGTAGCTACAGTGTCGAGAAGCCAAGGGTTGTTGGCGAAAGATTGAAATATAAACAAATGAATCAGGTCTTGAATTGAGACGAAAAGTTTAAAATTCTTAAATTGAGAAAAAAATAAAATTGGACCCTCATTGGAAACACTTAAAAATTCAAGACCTAAAGCCTAAAAATTGAGCCATTATATGAATTTTTGCTTTAAAAATACTTCCTCCATTACAATTTAGATTGCTAAAAAAATGCGAGGTTATAAATTTGTTTTTCATATTCAAAATAGTAAAAAGAAAAAAAATCAACTCAACCCTTTTAAAATTAAACTCTTACAAATATCTTTTATTTACACGTAAATGACACTCAATACTCCACTATAATTAAATTTTTTCTACTCAATTATTCGTTCCAAGAAAATTGAAAAGATTCATCCACTCTTTAATTTACACCTTTTAATTCTATTAAACAATAATTTTTATTTAAATTTGTGTCACTTGATTTTGAATAATTAAATTGTAACGGTCCTAACGGATGTGAAACAAGATAAGTTTAGCCATTGAAAATGTGCATTTAAGTTCCTTTTCCTTGTTCAATCATCCATTCGAAAAACTCCTCAGAAATGGGAGTATTATTATACTGTCTCTCTCCCCCAAAACCAATTTCTCTCCCAAAATTGGAATTGGAAGAGCACCATCTCTATGCTCCTTCTTCAAGATTTGAGATATTTCCTCAAAAGAAGTATTTCTTCCCACAGCTCAAAAATCAGGACCATTCTAATAGGAGCTGCTGCAATTACAAGCTTAGTCTCCCTCGCAGGGCCCTCCTCTGCTGTAGAGTCTCCAATTTTCAACGAACCATCCAATGCTCTTTCTCTCCCCACATGGGCTGTTCATGTTTCCAGTGTTGTTGAATGGTAAACCTAATTCTTTTAATTTTAGGGACGATTCTGCATCAAATTGAATGATTTATGTATCCTCTGATGCTTGTTTTTGTTTTTTGTATCAAAGGGCTACTGCGATGGCTTTGGTATGGCAATACGGGGAGAGATCTGGATATGAATCTTGGAAGGGTCTCTCTTGGGGAATGGTAAATCAAATACTCTCAAAACTTGGGTGATGTTTGTTTTGGGTTTTCAAGATTTTTGGAAACCGGGTTTTGAAATATAGTGGGTTTTTAAAATGTGATTGTTTTAGGTTTTTAATTAGGGGTAGGATTTTATTTTATGATGTAGGAGATTATAGACAAAAATTTGTGAGACCGTCTAACGGAAGACGGTAAAATTATTATCACTTTTTAATAAATTGTTAACATTATAATAAATTATTATCACTTATAAAGTGGGGTGTATTACTTTTTAATTTTTATCCTAAAATGATGTATTTTATATACATTTGTTGTTAAGTTGTACAATTTATTTAATACGAGGTATATCACTTTTCAATTTTTGACTTAAATGTACATATTACATATATTTTTTAAAGAGTGATAAAATTTTATTAAAAATTGGATCCGTCTCACGAAATGAGATCCGTGAGACGGTCTCACACAAGTCTTGCTCATTATTATATTGTTTGTTGAGTGTAATTTTGGTCAAAATTGGTAATGGATGAATAATAATGAGCTGATTTTAATTGATAGGTTATTTATAGGGGTAATATTAGGTTTTTGAAAACCAGATTTTTAAAACCCAAATTAGAACGGGTTTTAAAATTTCAAAACCCAAAACCAACATGGCTGCTGTTCTGTTAAAACATTCGTGCTCATTTCGAGTGGATATTAATGCACTGGTAGTAAAAGATGTTAAATCGTTTGTGCTTGTCTGAAAAACGTAGATGATGTTTTATTTTTTCAGAGACAAACAGTAGAAGATGTAAAAGATGATGTTTTATTAATGCACTGGTAGTAAAAGATGTTAAATCTTTTGTGCTTGTCTGAAAAACGTAGATGATGTTTTATTTTTCAGAGACAAACAGTAGACTGCTGCCATCCTACATACATGAAAATGAAATCACTTTAGTCGATATGGCTTCATTACTGCAGCGGGCAAAAACTTGCTGAGATTTTCTCAGTTATCATACTGATTATTTGTGTAGGTCCCTCTGTTAGGTGGAGCACTTTGTGCATGTACGTGGCATTTCTTTTACAATGCAGAGTCCCTCGAGGTATAATCCTTCGTGTGAGGTTTCATCTAGCTTCGTCGATATGTTAATTTTTACATTCGTTTAGTTATAATGAGACTGCTGAACACATCTATTTGATTGAATTTGTTTATAGTTTGCTCATTATGTGACTATGTATTGGATCTTCAATGGCTTTTGGTTAACCTAAAGTGATAGTTAACGAGAAAGTAGCGAGACAGAATTATTCTGGTGATGCTCAACAGCATTAAATATACACTGCTGCTGTAATGACCTTTTCATGATAAGAACTCCTTTTATTTTTCTGAATGAGACAGAGAGAATGTTGTTGGTTGTTTTTCATGTCTGTCTTTCTTTCATTGTGATTAAAAAAATCTAATATTGGATATTATGTATGAATCAGAAATCATTTCTTTGATGTCATATTATTGGTGCCCAATGCTGACTTTCATCTGTGCAAACCTGTTATGATATCCCATATCAGTTCCACATGAATGCGTGGAAGGATATACAAGTGGGAGTCAACCCTCGACCTTTAACTATGATTTTGGGTTAAGTTAGGGCTCCTAACTTATATTCCAATCAAAACCCTCACATGGAACTCATGAATGCTTATCTCTAGGTTTGGGATTAGATAAATGATAGAACAATGAAGTTTGATGACTGAATACAAAAACTTCCAATTGGCTTAGGAATGTGCTCTTCTCTAGGTCTCAGTTCGAAACCCACAAGATGTGATCAATTCCTGAGATGGGCTAGTCCTTAAAGAGTTTAGCTTTGGCTTCGCTTGGGGCACTTGCTAGTGGACGGTGGGATTGATCTCCCGAACTAGTTGGTCCTTGGGCTGGATACCGAGTTATTAAAAAAAAAAATACACTCTATTTATCCACAAGTATAAGCCACCCAGTTACCTTCCTATATAAATCTCTCATGAAACAAGACATGTGAGAGTATCCAACATATTTAATTACTAGAGGGACCTCATAACCGTAGATTCTTTGTTTTTTATTGGGTAAATGATGAGTCGAACCCATGACCTTACGGCATACGTAGTGAGGCTCTAACCATTTGAGCTAAACCACCTCATCTCATAAGTGTAGGTTCTGTTCTAGCTTTTGGTTTGCCAGACCTATATATTGCTTCTCAAAATTATAATAATCTTGTTGATCTAACTTTACTGAAAAGTCCTGTCAAAAAAAAAAAACTTTACTGAAAAGTCAGTTTCTCCTGAGCTTAGAGTTGTGCCATTTACTATCTTCAACAATGAATAATTAGGAGTGTAGAATTTGAGCTAATATTTTCAGCGCTCATACACCCTTTAAAGGATCCCTTGTGTATTTATCATTCATTGATTAAATGTACTTCATGCAAATATGTGCCTGGACAGTTACCCAAACTATCTTGGGACTTCTTAACCTAGATTGACTGGCATTCCATTGTTAAGGGATTAGAAGAAATAGGTGAGGGAGTAGTATTTTGTAGTGTTACTTTTCCTAAATTGTGAGGAAGTAAGTACTCCTTTTTTATTGTTTTCTATTTGTGTACTTTACTAATACTTCCTCCGTGCTATAAAACTCTTTGCACTTTCTTTTTCATTTGTCTCATAAGTTTTGCAACTTTAAAATGAAAAACCCTCTATAAACTCCACCCTCACAATATCCACTAATTTACACAAAATGTCATTATTTTTGAACCGACACATACATACAACCCAATAAATTTTTTTACTTATACATAAAGATTTACAAAATTACCCCTCAAAACACTGTCATTACATTTTTTTCTTAAAAAGTATGCACTCCCTCCTATGAATAGTTCTATGGAACGGAGGGAGTAATTTTTTTAATTTTTAATGAATCAACGATTAGGCTATGTTTGTTTGTGGATTTGAGGAGATTTCAAATCCTGTAAGTAAAAGGCGTATTTGGATTTTGTATATGTTTAGGAGTGGTGATTTTGTAAAATTTGACAGGGTAGAAGTTTAAAAAGTATGTGATAGATAATTGATTGTGTTTGGAAATTGTGTGTAGAGTAGAAGAAATAGTATGTAAAGTTAAAAGGAGAAAACAAAATGTAGTGTTGGGTAGATAATAATAATAATAATAAAAAAAAAAGTGTGATAGATGATTAATAGTTTAATGAGAATTGTATTTGAAAAAGTAAAAATAAGTGTATTATAGCCTTATATAGTTATATGTGTAGTAAATTTTTAGAAGATTTGAAATCCTATACTATATTCACATAAATGAACAAGAATTTGGATTTGAAATAAAGTAAATGGTGTGGGAAATCATAAACAAACAATTTAGGTGATTGTTTTGGGTTTTAAGTGATTTTTAAAAATTGATTTTGAAATGTAGTGAATTTTTAAATGTGTGTTAGTTTTAGGTTTTTGAGTAGGGTAGGATTTAACTTTACGATGTAAGAATGAATGATGTTATATTATTACACTCCCTTCTATTTAAAATATATGTCATTTAGACCTTTACGCAATATTTGCAACTTAAATGTCATTTTACACATTTCAATGTTAAGTAATTTTTTTCCAATTTGCCCTTAATTTTTTAAAAATAACGTAGATAATAATAATCTTTAGGGTCTTGTGGAGAATTTCAAAGCTATTAATTAAGGGTATAGAAAAAAGTTAATAATTTTCTTAATATGTGTGCATATATATTTTGAGTAGGAGGGAATATTACTTTTATTGAGTGTAACTTTTTGAAAAGATGAAAGAAAGTGTAACTTTGGTCAAAATTGATATTGAGTTGAGTGAAACTGTTAATTGATAGGATACTGAGTAGGGTTAAATTGATAGGATACTGAGTGAGGTTAAAGATATGGGCTAAAAATGATGGTTTATTATTCACTTGAAACCTCATATGATTTTCAAGCAATTTATAGGATGTGAATTGTGCTTGTGATTGTTCAATAACCGTTGGAAACTTCAAGCAACTTCAAGTGATGATGAATCAGAATATGTGGCCTCGTTTGAGGAGTTCCTTTATTCTAGTAAATTATGTATTTGAATTTCCTCATTGTCTTACTTTATATCGACATGGAATTCTTTTCTAAAATGTGGGTATATATGAGTAACATTTGTGTGAATCTTGTACATGCGATAAACTTTATATTTACTATCACTATTATGCACATTTACAATCACCGAACAATGCATGTGGATGACAGTAATAGTGCATTTGCATTTCCTGTGCATGTGCATGACAATGATAGTGAATGTGCATGCATGATTGTCATAGTAAAATTAGAGTTTATCGTATGCACCTGGTTCATACAAATTCTTGCCTGCATATAATCATGCATCTTAATATTTCTCGTGTAATGTTAAGGTCTTGGTGGCTCTTCAAGCAGCATTGACTGTAATCGGCAACACGACAATGTGCATTGCTGCCTACCGCATCTACACATCATCGCAGGAAAGCTCCAACAACTCTTAAGTTCCACTCAATCGCACCACTTCTTGCTCTTAATGGTAAATTCCTTTTAAATGGTTCTCTTCTATAGCTCATTATTGGGACAGACTGTAAACAATTAATGATCTTTCTTTTGTTAGTGTGAGATCAAAAGAAAGCCGTATGTTGGATAATCGTGAATCATGCTAGTAACTGGTAAGTTGGTTCAATCAAGTGGCTTCACACAGGCACTATAATGAAAAATTTTAACTTACAAAGTAGCCACATATTTAGACTGGTAACCTAGGTTATAAAAAGAATTTCATGTTAGTACGAACTTTTAGAGAGGTGTGGATTTAATGTATTCTTGATAATTATAAATAGGTTGAACATCCACTTTTATAGTCATGGAGATTTTATCTAGGCATGGCAACGGTGCGGGTTTGGGAAGGGTTTGGTCAGGTCCCATGACCCGCCCCAACAGAATTTTTGTTGACCCAAGACCCGCCCCTGCCAAAATTTAGGAAACTCCCCCTAAATTTTACTATTTCTTTTTTTTTTCAAATAATAGCAACTTGAATCAATTTAAACTAACATAGTATCTCATTTTTATCAAATATAAATACAACACAAATGAAGTTAACATAAAATAGTCATTAAATTAAATCTGTCGTTTTCTCCAAATGATTCAAACATTAAACACTAGATGTTTTCTCCAAATGATTCAAACATTAAACACTAGATGAGCTACCGGTATTACGCGGTATGTTTGTTAAATAAATTTTATAATATAATATATTATACATATAATATTTTTCATCAAATAATAATATATATGTATAAAATTTTGTGTAATTATAATATTAAATTTAAGTAATGGTAATATTAATTATATAATAATTCATGCTAGGTATTAGAATTATTATAATTATGTGAAAATTTACTATAAGATTTGTTTCAAATTTATTTTACAATTAATAAAAAAATTAATAGAAAAAACATCTTTTATAATCGATGCATAAATATTACTCGAATAAGATATATATATATATATATATCTTATATTAGCAATAAATATCATATATGATTATATTAATTTTTTTAATAATACTTATATTTATACATATATTCATTAGGATGAAATAAAGTACATTAATTGAGTCGGTCCTTTTTAATAATTTTACTCAATATGTTAATACTATTGTATAAGTGACTAATTATACATTGACACATAATCATTACTAATATACAACTCTATATATTATTAACTCCTAATCACACACATAAATTATTTTTCAAACTCAATGATATATCATTTGAATTTACAAAAATACACATAAATATTATAAACTCCATATTAATATATAATGAGATTCACACACATAAATTATTTTTCCAACTCAATGACATATCATCCGAATTCACAAAAATACACATAAATATTATAAACTCCATATTAATATATAATGAGATTCACTTGTTTGAAATACTCACAATTAGTTTTTATAAATATTGAACTATTTTGAAAAATATCTAATACACTTTTATAGGTTGGAGTTATATAAATAAGTTTGAGAACATATAAATATGTTTAAATTGGTTTAATTGGTAAGCATTAAAATAAATGTGTGAGAGGTGCTAGGTTCAAACCACTACTACACATTTGGACTTAGACTTGACTTTACTTAGAGAGCATTTAAAAGAAACCGCTCTTTAAGTGGTGGCTTAGAGAGCGGTTTTACAAAATTATATTTAAAAAAAAATTGGGTATAGAAGCGGTTTTAACCGCTATTTAAGTGGTTTGATATTAGACGGTGGTTTTTAACCGCTATCTAAGATTAATCCTTAGAACCATTGTCTAAGTGATCGAACCCTATATCGCCAGCCTTCGTCCCCAATTTTCCAATTCGCGAAATAGCATCCGCCCTCTCAAATCCTCCACCGCCGCCGCCGCACCGCCCGACGTCCTAGCCCTACGGCGTGCCGCCGCCGCCGACGCAATCTCAAGGTTTGTCTTATGATTTAAGGTTGCTGCAAATTTTCCCTTTGATTCTTGATATTTCTAAGTATTGCCTAATGTTTAATTGCAATATAAGTCTATCATGAAAGATCTATTTATTCGAATTTAATGGTTAACAACATTGTTTATAAAGAAATTAGCAACCATGTGACAAATATTTTGATCATGCATCCTTGAACAGGAGAAGAAACCAAAATGTTATGTTTATTTTCTTTGCATGAAACGTATTTGATAAAATGTCACATAGAAATTTAATTTATTTCAATTTTAATTTTTATGGAATTGGTTGTTTCTTGATTTCTGATTAAATTAAAGTTATTAGTTTGCTATTATTGTTTTCAAATTTGCTATGATGAAATGATTAAGTTGCGATGAAAGAGATGAAATTGTGTTTCAAGTTGAGGGATATGTTATGAGGAGGAGGGTCTATGGTTAATTTAGTTTAGATAATATGGGTACATTAAAGTTTCTATTATTTATTGCATTAATTGATGAGTTTAGATAATTTTTATTAATTTTTATATAATTTAATTTATTAATTTTGAGTTTTCTAATGCTTAATTTGTTGTGTATTTGTGTATTTGTGTTTAATTTATTTAATTTTAAAAATATCTAAATAGTGTTGAAGGACAAAATAATATTTTTCAACATTTTCTTATGTATTATATATCCCTTACCAAACAAATTATTAAAATTCATACAATTTCATTTACATGCTACCAAACAGTCATATTAAATATTTTTCTTACCATATCTTGTAGGTCCCACAATATTCTTTTTCTTACCATTTCTCATCTCACTTTTCTCACTTTATCTCATGAGACCTACCAAATGGGCCCTTAGAATGGCCTTTTGTTGTTTATGTTCTTATTATCTTAATGAATGTGTAAATGTTTGGATAATCTTAATTAATTATGAAGATATACTTCTAATTCATTCTCGTGTTTCATATGCTTTAATAAATGACTTGGATTATTTGGATTATGAAGTTGGGTATATTTTGATGGTTTGGATTAATTTGTCCTACAACAATATGCACAAAAACAAGTAAGTTTATAAGTTAGTCACACTTTTTGTAATTAATATTTAGATCCGAGACAACACATACGGTAATTTTTCAAAATTCTCAACAAGATCCTCAAATGATTGTTGTGTATTTCTCTCTAAAAAGGAGAAAATATTTACGGTTTTGATAATGTTATTGATGGTACTCGGTGGTATAATGTTTATGTGCATGAGAAATATTAATTGCTAACAAATTAATAAGGCATTTAATAAGTACATTAAGACTTAGGCTCGATTTATTGCATGTTCTAGCTAGAGGTTATAAGGTTTTAGAATGTAGTAGTAATTGAGTTGGATTGCTAATTATATATAGAGTCAACTCGTGTGCTTTTCGGTTTAATCTATGTAGGCATCTCTAGTTCTATATGGATCGAAAGTGGGTTCGAGCGAGATAGATTATCGGAGGAGTATAGGAATGGGGTGGAAGAGTTTTGTAACCATGCGGTTAGACATTGCACCGAGCCATCGATACATTCCATGTCCGTGTTAGAAATGTATGAATGGAAAAACCGTTAGTGGTCGAGAAAGTTTGTTTGACCACTTAATGTGTCATGGTATTGATAAAACATATACCGTTTGGACATTTCATAGTGAGAGAAGAGATGGATGTAGCTCGAAGTAACCTAGGAACCGACTTTAGGTTTGAAGATACGGTGGATGAGGATAGTTTTGGAGATTTCTTGAGTGATGAAGAATCGAGTGTGGATAACACAAATCTGCGAGATCACCCTTATATGTCGAGAAATTAAGGGATGACGCTGGATTGCCCATTTGGCCGGGTGTAAGAAGGCAATAAAAGTGCCATTTGTGTTGATATTGTTCAACCTAAAAGCAACACACCGGTTGTTCGATACATGCTTCGCAAGTATGCCGGAAGCGATTAGCGGTCTATTGCCTCGATGGAAATGTACCGCCTATGAGAGCATATGAGGATAAGCAAATGCTTAAGTCCATCGGGTTAACACATGAGAAAATTCATGCTTGCTAGGGTGATTGTATCTTGTTTCGGAAGGAGTATGCAGACCTCAATGAATGTCTCAAGTGTGGAAAGAAGAGATATTTGAAAAATAAATCTCCCGCGAAGGTGATATGTTACTTCCCAATAATACCAAGTTTCGGAAAAATATATAGTAGTGTTGTGGATGCTAGAAATTTGATTTGGCATCATGATGATAGGATCAAGGATGGATTGCTAAAATACCTGCCGATTCACCCCAGTGGAAGACATTCGATGCCGGGCATCGAGAATTTGACAACGAGCCACGACACTTGCGTCTTGCACTCTTAAGCGGCGGAATGAATCCGTTCGGTAACCAAAGTACCAACCACGATACATGGCGGTGATTCGATGGTTTATAATCTTTCACCCGAGTTGTGCATGAAGCGCACTTACATGATGTTGTCTATAACACGATAACGACATAGATGTATATCCGGCTCCTTTGATAGAGGACTTGAAGCTCCTTTGGGATGAGGTGTGGATGTGTATGATGCTTGTAGAAAGGAGAATTTTTGTTGAAGGTCATCTTTGTTTGGAACTATCAATGACTTCCGTTTATGGGAATGTATCTGGATATAGTGTGAAGGGGGCCCATGCATGTCCTTGTTAACACATCACATTCGTTTAAGTCATTGTTGGAAGACTGTTTTTATGGGACATAGGAGGTGGTTGGAGCCAACGCATAAGTATAGAACAATGGCCAATGCATTCGATGACTCGATTAAGGAACGTGGAGCACCACGTTTATTGTCAGTCAAGATGTATTGAACGAGGTGCGTAATGTCAACACACAATATGGAAAACACTTCGCAAAGAGTCTCCCCACTGGCGGCCGGAAGAAGGAATCAATTTTTTCAATTGCCCTCTTTGGAAAGAGTTGTATGTTAGACACTTCATTGATCTAATGCACGTGGAGAAGAATGTTTGTGCTAGCTTGCTCGATACTCGCTGGTGATAACAAGTCCAAAAATGGTTACAATGCAAGAATGGATATGGTTGAGATGGGTATAAGAGCGTAATTGACACTGTGTATAAAGAAGGTAAACCACCGTACTTACCTGCTGCACACACCTTGTGGGAAGGCTGTGTGAGCTTGAAATGTATTTCCCTCCATCGTTCATTTGGTACACGAGACAAAGATGTGTGGTCCCGCTCGTATGAGATGGATGTATGATGTAGAGATATATGAAAGTGCTTTGAAAGGGTATGTGATGAATATGTTCGAAATTTGGAGGGATGCATTGCATAACGATATTTAGTAGAAGCGATCAGTATTGATGCGAATTTATTAGAATGTCGATGCAATTGGACTTCCAATTACCGGTACTCCAATAGGATGGATGGTGAAGGCATTACGGTGGTCAACTTTGTAAGTGTTAGTATGAAGGAGCTAACACGGATGCACTTGTGCGTACTTCACAACACGGTCGATGTGCTTTTATTGACTCGCACATGCAAGCACTTTCTCGTGTCATTTCCCACGAGAGATAGATCATTGATTGAAGGTGAGCACAACCGCTCATTTGTTGAGTGATTCAACCATATTGCAAATATATTGTCACGGAATAAAGAATCGGTGAAAGAAAGAGTTAAGTGGTTATCCAGTTGCACGATAGGCATGTGTATTGAAGGTGAGCACAACCGCTCGTTTGTTGAGTGGTTCAATGGTTATATTGCAAATATGTTGTCACAAAATAAAGAATCGGTGAAAAATGAGTTAAGTGGTTATCTAGATTGCCTAATAGGCATGTGTATTCATATAAGTGTTATCTTATTAACGGATACACATTTTATACCGAGATCATGATGCCACAAGTACAATGCGAGAATAGTGGGGTGTCCATTATTGCAATCGCATGTAATCAATCGAATACTACTTACTTTGGACAGATTGCCAACATTTGGGAACTCGACTATATTGGTCACCATGAACCAATCTTCTATTGTAGTTGGGTGAGGATCCACTAGCAGGGTCCAAGTTGAAAGTTACAGGTTCGTAAGTGTTGATTTGAAGAATGTGGGATACGAGAGATGACACGTACATAATGGCGGTCAAGCTCAACAAATTTTCTATGTCATCGACCCAATTAATAAAAATTGGTCCATTGTGCTTACATCGAACAAGTTTAACAATAGTTACCGGATTAAGCGACCACGCCGATGAAGATGTTGACATAATCGATGATCCTTTTGAGAATTTCCTTTGTTTGTGTACCCTCTTTCGATGGTCTTGCAAATCTACGCCCGTACGGAGGAAATTTAGAAATGAGGATGAATATATCAATCCAGGATCTCGTTAAAATTCATGGTCATGAGCGAGAAAAGTCAACCAAATCACGAAAATGAAAAACCGTTGCTAAAAAGAAATTTACGACTATTGAATTTTTTTCATTACATTTTATTAAATGTTGTTTTTTCGCTTTATTAAATGTTGTTTTTTTGCTTTATTAAATGTTGTTTCTTTTTGTTTATTTAATATATATATTTTTTTATTTTACGAGGATCATGTATTATTTGCCCTATGGTGGAGGCGATGGAGATTATCATGTTCATCCATACGCGAGATGACATCCGGGAGGACGATGACTTGGGACGAGGATAACAGCGATGCTCCCACCTTTAGTAGCTCACGGGAGGAAGCGCAAGAGGAGTAGAGTCACGATGACTTCTTTGAAGAAAGATCGTAGCAAGGGAAAATTACTTAAGGTAATTTTATTACAATTGAGCAGTTGAATTTTTTATTATATTAATTAATTGATCGTTGACCTAACAATATCATTGAATTGCGAGATATCATTTAATGAGTATGGGCGACAATGATAGAAAAGATAGTGAGAAGTTACCTTGGGGCTGCAATCGGGAAAGTTACCCTATTGTCTTTGCCATGTGATGATTGGCGTAAGAATGAGCGGACTCGCTTTCAAGGAAGCGATATGAGATGAGCTCGTGGTATGTTAAATATATTCATATTAAAATTGTTGAATGATATATTTATATATTAAATATATATATTTATATATTATAAGCTTGTGAAATTACTAACTTTAAATTGTTATATAATATGTGTATACGAATACATTCGTGGCATTGACCACATAAAGAAGAAGCAAATACTTATGCAAACTAGGAATATGGCCAAGAATTTTGAGTTTGCACTAAGGAAAGCTTCTCGAGACCCGAGCAACTGAGTACCGTACTCATCTAGGCCGCCTAAAGACTATGAGAATTCACTTATGGTAGCCCCATCTTGGGAGGAGTTTGTGCGTAAATCTCTTGTTGAGGATTTCAAGGTAAAATTAATCAATGTCATTTCATTTATTCTTATTAATTAATGCACGATTTTTTTCAAATGTTTATGTATTTATATTACATTGTAGATAAAAGTGTCGAAATCGCAAATAAGCTAAGAATATGGAGGCGTGATATTGTGGATCTTTCGGAGGCTATGCACGCATTAGGGAAGATATGATGAAATCAAAATCCTAACTTTTAATTTTTTTATATATTCACTTTTAATATATCTAATAAGGGTACATGATTATCATTATCGTAGAAAAAGAAAAAAAAGAAAGCGGGTGAGAGTGTGCTGTTGTTGCAGTTACGAGATATTTCGAGGCTACAAGAAAGAGTCAATATGGGAATATTTTCAATTACAGAGCACGGTGTATCATTGAAGAAGCGATAATTCACCCATTATTTTATCTTTAAATTATAAACTATTATTTCATTTGAAATTATTTAATAATAATTCTTTCAATTCGGAGCGCATATCTCGAGAGAATGACGCTCGATGACCTCCGCACGATCGGCCACGATGATCTGTTTGCAAGACCAATAGATTGTTAGGAGCATCACGGATGAATACGAGTCTTGGATATGGTGTCACGAAGACATCTCTTTCGATGGCACCCGGTATTGCGGCCATGTCTATGTAGACTTTCGGTGCGGAGTTGTTAACTTGGCTAAACAAGTGGAGCTCATGAATCGAGACAAATGAGACGAGGGATGTCATCGAGTGGTGCTAGGTGTGAAAGCAGTTGATATTCCATCTATGTTTTCGGTGATGCTAGAAATGACTCCATTGATCCACTTCAAAACATCTCACAATTATCAAATGTGTCTCGTATTTATTTTAATTAAAGACTAGTATATTAAAATTTTCTAAGCTGAATCGGTTAGAAAATTTTAATATACTAGTCTTTAATTAAAATAAATACGAGACACATCTCGATACCCGGGAGATGTTTTGAAGTGGATCAATGGAGTCATTTCTAGCATCGGCCGAAAATATAGATGGAATACTGTTTTCACACTAGCACCACTCGATGACATCCTCTTGTCTCATTTGTCTCCGATTCATGAGCTCCACTTGTTTAGCCAAGTGCAACTCCGCATCGAAAGTCTATCCACCATAGCATGACCACAATACGGTGCCATCGAAAGAGATGTCTTCGTGACGCCATATCCAAGAACCCGTATGCGTCCGGATGCTCTTGATGATCTATTGCCTGCAAACAGATCATTAGAGCCGATCGTGCAGAGGTCTTCGAGCGTCATGCTCGAGATATGCGCTCTGAATTGAAAAGAATTTATTATTAAATAATTTCAAATGAAATAATAGTTTATAATTTAAAGATAAAATAATAGATGAATTACCGCTTCTTCAATGATACTGTGCTCTATAATTGGGAATATTTTCATATAGACTCTTTTTGTAGCACGAAATAACTCGTAACGGTAAAAATAGGCACACCCTCTCCGCTTTCTTCTTTCTACGATAATGATAAACATGTCCCCTTATTAGATATATTAAAAGTGAATATATAAAAAAATTAAAAGTTATTAATCATATCTTCCCTAGTGCGTGCATAGCCTCTCAAAATTCACGATATCGCGCTTCCATATTCTTAGCTTGCAAATTCAGCACTTATCTATAGTGTAATATAAATACATAAACATTGGAAAAATTGTGCATTAATTAATAGGAATAGATGAAATGACATTAATCAATTTTATCTTGAAATCCTCACTAGAGAATTTACTCACGAACTCTTCCCAAGATGGGGCTATCATAGGGAATTCTCATAGTCTTTAGGCGGCCTAGATGAGTGCGCACTCAATGTTCGGTCTCGAGAAGCTCTCCTCGATGCGGCTCAAAATTTTTGGCCATATTCCCACTGCATAAGTATTTGCTTACGCTTTGTGTGGTCAAGGCCGAATGTATTCTGCATACACATATTATATAACAATTTAAAGTTAGTAATTTCACAAGCTTATAATATATATATATATATATATATATATATATATATTCAACGATTTTAATATGAATATATTTAACATACCACGAGCTCATCCCATATAGCTTCCTTGAAAGCGAGTCGATTCATTCTTACGCCCGATCATCACATGGCAAAGACGATAGGGATAACTTTCCCGATCGCAACCCCAAGGTAGTACGCTAACTTCTCACTCTCTTTTCCTATTGTCTACCCATACTCATTGAATGTTATGCGCAATTTAATGATATTGTTAGGTCAACGATCAATTAATTAATAAAATTAAAAATTTAATCGTTTCAATTGTAATAAAATTACCTTAAGTAATTTTCCTTTGCTACGATCTTTCTTCCAAGAAGTCATCGTGACTATACTCCTCTTGCGCTTCTCCCCGAGCTACTAGAGGTGGGAGCATCAATGTTATCTCGTCTCAAGTCATCCTCCTCTGGATGTCATCTGCGTATGGATGAACATGATAATCTCCATCATCTCCATCGTCTCCACCATAGGACAAATAATCCATGATCTGTAAAATAAAAAGAAATATATTAAATAAACAAAAAGAAACAATATTTAATAAAGCAAAAAATAACATTTAATAAAGCAGAATGAAAAAAACATTCAATAAAGTCGTACATTTTTTTAGCAATGGTTTTTCTTTTTCGTGTTTTGGTTGACTTTTCTCGTTCATGACCATGAATGTTAACGAGATCCTGATTGATATATTCATCCTTATTTCTAATTTTTCTCTGCGTGCGGCGTGGATTTGCAAGACCATCGAAAGAGGGTACATAAACAGTGAAATTCTCAAAAGGATCATCGATTATGTCAACATCTTCATCGGCGTGGTAGCTAACTGGTAATTATTGTTAAACTTGTTCGACGAAGCACAATGGACCATTTTTATTAAGCTGGGTGGGGACATAGAAAATTTGTTGAGCTTGATTGGCCATTATGTACGCTGGCCATCTCTCTGTATCCCACATTCTTCAAATCAACACGTACGAACCCCAGAACTTTCAACTTGGACCCCGTTAGTGATCCTTACCCAACTACAATCGAAAATTGGTTCACGGTGAACAATATAGTCGAGTTCCCAAATGTTGACAATCATTCAAAATAAGTAGTATTTGATTGATTTCATGCGATTGCGTAATGGACACCCCACTATTATGCATTGTACTTGTGGCATCATGATCTCGTATAAAATGTGTATCCGTTAATAAGATAACACTTATATGAATACACATGTCTATCGGCAATCTGGATAAGCACTTAACCCAACTACAATCGAAGATTGGTTCACGGTAAACAATATAGTCGAGTTCCCAAATGTTGACAATCTGTCCAAAGTAAGTAGTATTTGATTGATTTCATGCGATTGCGGTAATGGACACCCCACTATTCTCGCATTGTACTTGTGGCATCATGATCTCTGGTATAAAATGTGTATCCGTTAATAAGATAACACTTATATGAATACACATGTCTATCGTGCAACTGGATAAGCACTCCACAGGTGTCTTAGCAATCCATCCTTGATCCTATCATCATGATGCAAAGTCAAATTTCTAGCATCCACAACGCTACTATACATTCTCACCGAACCTTGGTATTATTGGGAAGTACCACATCACCTTCGCGGGAGATTTATTATTCGGATATATCTTCTTCCCACGCTTGAGACATTCATCGAGGTCTGCATACTCCTTTCGAAACAAAAATACAATCACCCTAGCAAGCATGAATTTTTGATGTGTTAACCCGATGGACTTAAGCATTTGCGTAGCCTCATATGCTCTCGTAGGCGGTACATTTTCATCGGGCGATAGGCCGTTAATCGCTTCCAAAGATACTTGTGGCCTTGCGCATCGGATAAGCTGGTGTCTTTGCTTTTAGGTTGAACAATATCAACATAGCCGACACTTTTGTTGCCTTCTTACACCCGGGCGAAAGGGCAATCCATCGTCATCCCTTAATTTCTCTCGACATATAAGGGTGATCTCACGATTTGTGTTATCCCTACTCGATTCTTCATCACTCGGTACATCTCCGAAACTATCCTCATCCACTCGTATCTTCAAACCTAAAGTCGGTTCCTAGGTTACTTGAGCTACATCTATCTCTTCTCTCACCATGAAATGTCCAAACGGTATATGTTTTATCAATCTTGTGACACATCAAGTGGTCAAACAAACTTTATCGACCACTAACGGTTTTCCATTCATACATTTCCAACACGAACATGGAATGTATCGATGGTCGGTGCAATGTCTAACCGCATGGTTACAAAACTCTTCCACCCCATTCCTATACTCCTACGATAATCTATCTGCTCGAACCCACTTTTGATCCATATAGAACTAGAGATGCCTACATAGATTAAACCGAAAAGCACATGAGTTGAGTTTATATATAATTATCAATCCAAATCAATTACTACTACATTCTAAACTTTATAACCTCTAACTAGAGCATGTTATAGATCGAGCCTAAGTCTTAATGTACTTATTAAATGCCTTATTAATTTGTTAGCAATTAATAATTCTCATGCACATAAACATTATACCACCGAGTACCATCAATAACATTATCAAACCGTAAATATTTTCTCCTTTTTGGAGAGAAATACACAACAATTATTTGATAATCTTGTTGAGAATTTTGAAAAATTACCGTATGTGTTGTCTCGGATCTAAATATTAACTACAAAAAGTGCGACTAACTTATAAACTTACTTATTTTTACATATTGTTGTAGGATAAATTAATCCAAACCATCAAAATATACCCAACTTAATAATCCAAATCGTTCATTAAAGCATATGAAACACGAGAATGAATTAGAAGCTCTATGCATATCTTCATAATTAATTAATTAAGATTATCCAAACATTTACACATCCATTAAGATAATAAGAATATAAACAACAAAAGGCAATGTCTAAGGGCCCATTTGGTAGGTCTCATGAGATAAAGTGAGATGAGAAAAGATAAGAAAAAGAATATTGTGGGACCTACAAGATATGGTAAGAAAAAATATTTAATATGACTGTTTGGTAGCATGTAAATGAAATTACCGATAAAAAAAAAACATGTAAATGAAATTGTATGAATTTAATAATTTGTTTGGTTAATGGATATAATACATAAGAAAATGTTGAAAATACTATTTTTGTCCTTCAACACTATTTAGATGTTTTTAAATTTAATAAATTAAACACAAATACACAAATTAAGCATTAGAAAACTCAAAATTAACAAATTAAATTATATAAAAATTAATAAAAAATTATCTAAACTCATCAATTAATGCAATAAATAATGAAAACTTTAATGACCCATATTATCTAAACTAAATTAACCATAAACCCTCCTCCTCATAACATATCCCTCAACTTGAAACAAAATTTCATCTCTTTCATCACAACTTCATCATTTCATCATAGCAAATTGAAAACAATAATAGCAAACTAATAACTTTAATTTAACTATGAAATCAAGAACAACCAATTTCATAAAAATTAAAATTGACATAAATTAAATTTCTAGCAGACATTTTATCAAACACGTTTCATGCAAAGAAAATAAACATCACATTTTGGTTTCTTCTCTTGTACAAGGATGCATGATCAAAATATTAGTCAATTGGTTGCTAATTTTTTATAAACAATCCTGTTAACCATCAAATTCGAATAAATAGATCTTTCATGATAGACTTATATTACAATTAAACGTTAGACAATACTTAGAAATATCAAGAATCAAAGGAAAAATTTGCGGCAACCTTAAATCATAAGACAAACCTTGAGATTGTGTCGGCGGCGGTGGGGCTAGGACGTCCGACGGCGGCGGCGCGCGTGGGGTTGGGACGTCGGGCGGTGCGGTGGCGGAGGATTTGAGAGGGCTGCTGCTATTTCGCGAATTGGGAAATTGGGGATGAAGCCGCCGATGTAGGGTTCGACCACTTAGACAATGATTTTTAACGCCGCCTAAGGATTAATCTTAGATAGTGGTTAAAAATCGTTGTCTAATATTAAACCACTTAAATAGCGGTTAATAATCGTTGTCTAAGAGTTGACCACTTAAACAACGGTTATTAACATTGTCTATACCTATTTTTTTTTTTAAATATAATTTTGTAAAATCGCTCTCTAAGTTACTCACTTAGAGAGCGATTTTTAAATGCTCTCTAAGTAAAGTTGTCTAAGCCCAAATGTGTAGTAGTGATATGTATATAAATATATACCGGGCGAATCCGGGATTGGTCTACCTAATACCAGGATCCTGTTCTGCACAGGGACCCGTTTGATCGGGTCCAAACTCACCCCACGCGGCTGGATTTTTGGCGGGTCCGGGTTTCAACCCCCATTACCATCCCTTTTATGTGGAGTTTTGAATCTCGGTCAAATGTGATTCTTTTTTTTTAAGGTTCTATGCTCTTATTTGGATCTCTTCAAATTTGATTGCTCTTAAATTTCTCACACTTTTTATGTGTGAAATTATTAGAATTTGATGTTTTACCTTTTTTTTTTTCCGTGCGATGCATGAATTAAATATAAAATTATAATGTAAATTTAGTTTATTAATTTTTTTACTATTATTTTTTTATTAATATGTAAAGATTTTATTATTTACCCATGAATATATTATAATTATTGATAGATACTAAATTCATCATAAATATTAAAATTTAACAAAATTTATATAATCTAAAATAAAATTATTTAAATTCAACTCATATAATTAAAATATAAAATATAAATAATATAATAAATATTTTAGATGTTAATTTTATTAAAATATGTGTAATACATATATTTAAATTAAAAATTTTAAAAATAATTTGATATATAATGTTTTAGAATTAGAATTAAAATTAAAAACTTGTTGGCGTAAATGTATCTTCAATGGTTGGATTCTCTCCTCCACATCTTCCTCACCTCATTATTTCATCAAACATCTAAGTTTATTAAAAACACCTTCTCAATGGTTCATCCATCCATTAACTACTATTTAAGGTTCCACCATCAAATCATCTAATTTAATTTATTTTTTGTATTTTAAATAATTAAATAATTATTTCACATGTTTATTTTAATTTATCAAATAATACTAAATTAAATAAATTAATTATTTATAAAATTATTAACAAAAATTTAAATATTGAAAATTAATATAGTAAATTTTTATATGTAAATCAAATGGTTCACATAGTCATATTTACTGTGTAAATATAGTAAATCTTTATAATTTTATTTGAATTACATATATTAATGGTGAAACGGTTATTACATAGAAAGGAAAGAGAAAAAACATAGAAAATTAATTGAAATCAAATATGCAGCAATCATGTCGCTACTTTCCTCTTTTCACGCATTTCTCTCTGGCTCCATATTGTCAATCCATACAATGGATAGCACTATAAACATCCATTGGAGGTGCTCTAGAGTAAAAAAGGAAAAAATAGTAAAGCTAACTCACTCGTTTTAGTGGAGGGTGAGACTCACTATTACACCACATGACAAGTTCACTTCACCTGTTTTCTCTTTACACTTCATTTTCTCTCTCCTTCTATTTATATATATATATATAGATATATGGGATTGCCTTGTAAAAATTGACGTTGAAGGCGATACTTTTGTATATAAAAAGAAAGTGTTCAATATTTATGAGGGAAAATTTTCTTAAAATAATCAAAATTTCAATTTTTTTCCTTTTGCATTCGTAGACCAAGTGTTCAAGATTGAAGCATAAATTGGAGTTGAAGGTGATGTGTAGTTCGAAAGCGTTGTTATTATCAAACACACATTTATGTCTGTTGAAATTTGTACTAGGAGTATTGTTAAACAAGATTTGATTGTAATTTTGTTATGATATAGTTTAGTAGTACGGAACTTATTGTATACATTAATTGTATTATGTAATTTGTGTTTTTAATAATAAAATACTAGTTGGTTTATTAAAAGGCAACAATTTGTTAATACTAAATGCAATTGATACATATGAGTGTTGTTACTCCAAAATTATTTTTGTTTAAATGTAATCTAGTTGTTACTTAGGAAACTATTTACGTTCCTCCTAATCAATTAGCTTCATCCCCATCATCCTCACTCGATTGTAGCGATTCAACCTCGAATAGGCAGAAAATCAATGGGATAACACCATAAACAACTTGAAATGGTAATAATTTGGTGTTGCATTATGTGTGAACTTCGACTTGGCTTAGTTTCAAATTTCATAACTTAAGATTCTCTCTAACGAGGCAACGAGGTTATCAAGGGAACAATTTAACCACCTCGATTTGGCCGTCCATTTGAGGGTGATAAGCACTACCAAAATAGCAACCGAGTGTTTGTCATTCTCAATAAAGATCTGAAAATGGCTAATGAATTTTATGTCTCTATCTGATACAATAGGCATAAAGAAGACCATGTAGGTGATAATTTTCCAAAAAAATTGTGCCGCATGCATGACATCATTGCTTTGTTTGCACGGGATCAAGTGAGACATCTTCAAAATTTATTTACAACAAAAACTAAATTGAAGCTAAGTTGAGAGAGATAGAGTATTTGATAAAGTCAAACAGGACTATATATTTGAGACGGATGTAATTTTTTTCTCGGAAGATAGATGGATTATTTGATAAATTTCAATATTATATATATTTTTACATATGAAAAATATTTAATCAATTTATATTTACTATTTTTATTTTGTTTAGTAATAATATATACATTCTAAAAGCATATAATAATAATCCCCATAGTACTGGTTAAGCTAGTCAGCACTTAACGACACGCTCTTTTTGGAATTTATAAAATCCATAAATAAATGCATGTAATATTAATATTGATTTAAACATCAATTTTAGATAGAATTTTATTTTATTTTATGTTCTCTTCTAATTTACTAGTACCTCTATGAAGTAAGAGAATATCAAATACTTTATTCTATCAATTAATATATGATGATGATATTATCTAGAAATAAATAAAATAATAAAAAAATTACTCGATTGGCAAAGGGCCAGTTTGGTAAAAACACTCCTTATTCGTCTGTTCGCTGCCAAGTATCAACCCCATTTCCATTTGCTCTCTGTATTGTATTGTATTGTATGCCCATGCAAATTTCCATGGAATCCGAGCAAAGCTACGTAATCATGGCAGAAAATGTACCAAAATCAGAGGAATTAGTAAAACCTAGAGTACAAGGCTGGGAATTACAATGTGTACGTCGTATTGGACACCACACTCGCCGTCAAATACTTGTAATCTCCGCCGCCGTGGAGTTGGTGGCGCGGTCCCGACGGCAGGTGTAGGATCATCAATGCCGGCTGCTCTCCATCGGAACCGCCATATGTGCTTCTCATGAGCGGTGAGCTATTTCCCTTTCTCTCTTTCCCCCTTATTTTCCTTTTTTCATTTATCGTATTTTCAATTTAAGCGTTATATTTTGCTTCTGCGTACTGGAAATGTGAAGTGATACTACTTCATTTTGAAAAAATTATTGTGTGAAAATCTTTTGTGTGTTTATAAATAGTGGATATCACATCTAGTGTATTTTACCTCGACAACACCTGGAAATTGAAGTATGAGAAGAGAATTAGTCATCTCATTTGGAACCAATTGATCTAGTCTTATAGAGATTAAATTTCTGAAAATACTCGGGATAAATTTTCTTCGTCGTGGAACTTTAAATGCTGTATTGGCAATTCCCCTGCTTCCTTTATTAAAGTTTTGTGATAATTTTGCGCATAAATTGTCATTGTACCAAAGGGTTGGCTGCCTTGCTAACAGATCAGTGATCACCACAGCCCGGGGAAGAAGGAATCATAAGTTAAATATTAAATAGTATGTTGAGTTTAGAACTGAGAAGCATTGACAAGGTTGAATCGTGTTACACAACTTGCTGATTGCCAGCAGAGCAGCTATTGGTTCACGCTGTTTTGAATGACACAACACAACTTGAGAAAGCCATTAAATTAAGGAGGCACAAACATCGACACATAATAGACAAATGTGCAGAATATAATGAAGAATAATTGATGCTGTCTAATGAAAACTTTTAAAGGTGGACCATGCAGTTTCAAGAGTCTTTTATGATGAAATAATCTCCGTGTTCATGGTAATTATGATCATCTGAAATTACACACTTAAAAACAGTGTACTAATTTGAAACATATACCTTAAAAGCTTCAAGCATTGTTGACAGCTTAAATTGGTGTGTCATGTCTGTTGGAAGTGATTCTCAAGACCTTAATCTAGGCATAGGGAAAGATGCCTTTTAAGAAGTTTTGGAAGAGATTTTTTCTATTTATGTAACTTATATCCAAGCTCAAATGTTTCTATTTGAGGTGTGGGCTTCTGATTGAGGTCTCAACTTCATTCAGTTATCAATATAATAAATTTATGACGATCTACATAGATGCAAAGCCTGCACTTCTTTCTCATATTATCATTTTCAATTTTAATATCTCTAAATTGGGTATCCTCATATATGTGTTAAAATTTATTGTACAATAAAATACAATGTCCTTCCACCAACCCGTGCCATACGAACCCAACACTCTCTCCCTTCTCCTATTTCTACCACTTTCATCCACCATCCTATTAACAGCCCTCAGCTGCCCATATTTTGAATTTAGTAATCGGACCCACAACCTATTTGGTTCGCTAAGGATTCTCCATACCCATCTACCTAGAAGAGCTGTATTAAACATCCCTAGATTCCTAATACCCCGACCCCCACAGTTTGTTAGTAGGATTAATTGCCTAAAATCATGAGACATGTCCTTTATAAATTTTTATTTAATCTAAATTTTGGGATTAGAAGAACGGGACTCTCTTATGTCTCTCACTTTCTATCATGTTGCGATTCATTTCTCTGTTTTTCTGTCATATTCTATTTCTGAAGCACAGCATCCAACATTTAGTTCATATCCGATTAGGAAGCTAGTGGATGGACCTATATCAGTTCATATTCAAGAGAAAAATCTAAGTATAGCGTCATCTTTTCATGATCATAGTGTGGATTATGCTGCTTCATTGGAGGATCCATCGTTGGCGAAAACAAGTGAAGAAAGTACGTAGTAGCAGTAACATAGGTTCTTTGTGAGTTGTGTAACACACCAATGCTTGAGGTAAATTATTTGAAGCAAAATGAGCTAGGGAAACAACAGCACATAATGTATCTATATATTAATAAGAGTAGAAGAAAGATAATGTAAAAGTAAAAGATGTTTCAGATTTTGGGGGAAAAGAGTATTATCCACAGAGTTGGCATTAGCTTATTGAAGGCAAACAAGTGTATGAATGCCTCCATAATTAACCATTCGTTAATTAAAAAATATATGGAAGCTGTATTAAAGCCAAAGTCATAAATAGAAGTATCTGTATGAAGCAACTTCTATTTTCAAGATAAGACCGATGAATCCCAAGTCATATCTTTAGATGTAAGCATACTGAAGAGTTACTCTGTATGTATCCGTGATGTTCGCCATGCTTATATTCTGTAGAATGATACAATATAGCTTTGTGGTCTTCGGGTCTTAAACTACTTAAGGGGTTGTTAGGTGATTTAGTTAGAAGCTGGTCAGTGGTTTTGTAAGGATTGTTGCTGCTATTCCGTTTTTCTTTGTAACTTAAGGGATTTCTCATCCCTTCTTTCTCTTCCTAGAAATAAAATTTTGTTTCTTATCAAAAAAAAAAACATTGGATCATGCTATGGATCATGAAGATGCGTAGCAATATTTTCCTGCAATAACTGAAGTAGACTAAGCTAAGCTTGATCAATATGCTACCTTTGCAGAGTATTATTTCATCACCTGGAAATTTGTTTCCAGTAGTTTAGAGCACGTAACATTATATTTGGCTAGAACATTTGGATTAAATATATGGAACTGAATGCCCATATTCTGGTAAGGCAGGTATTTTATTGTTGGTTCTACTGCGAATTGTGGGGAAGAGATGAATAGATTTCCATTTTTCACTTTACAGGCTTCTAAATGAAAGAACAAAATAGAAAATGCAGATATGCCTGTCGTAATGTTTGCGATGGACTTGTGGATTGAACTGTTTTACATCTTGCATTAAATAGTAACAAGCAGATGTGCATGCATTAATGCGTATGTTTGCTTGCTCTGACTCTTCACTGATATTAATCCACGTGGCCGTCCAATTATATCTCTTTTCAAATTGTATTGATAACCTAAATCGTTGCCATGCAGGCTCAATTATACATATAATAATTGACGAAGAGCTACAAGTAGTTCTCTCCGGAACTGAATCTTGCAAGAGAGCAGTGCAGTTAAGACACTTGTCAGTGAATTTACTAATCATGAATCAAAATTTTGCAAGAAGTTAGCTTTTGAAGAAAAAAAGATCTTGTGTTCATGTTAACCACAACTTTGATTGCCTTTTGTGAATGACGTCTACTCATTCAGGTAATCCATAATCTCTTAAGACTTTTATCAACTACAACATGGAAACATCATTTTTGCATGACAAGTTTGTCGTTGTACTATAAACTAGATGCTTTACAAGATTCAATGATGGTCTTTTGTCATTTAGTTTTTTTGTCGTCGTCCTTCTCACATACTAATTGCATTGAGTTGTCTTAACTTCCCTAAAATGTCGTTGTTTTGACCTGAAGATTGGTGTCTCTCTATAAACACCACATACACGAATACTGCTTAATTCTTAACTATTGCTTCTGATAATTGTAATTTGCAATATTTCTATTATAAACACGAAACACCATCACTAAAGACCATGAAAATTTGGTTAAATTAGTCTTGTAGAGATGGGTAAACTGTAGATCTAAATCAGCAAGTGGACTTTAAAATGTCCAAAGTAATAGTGAAATGATACACGAGACGAAGTGGTATAGCTCAAGTGGTTAGTGCTCCACTACTTATAATATAAGGTCATGGGTTCAAGTCACCATTTGCCCGATAAAAAAATAGCGAAATGATCAAATGATACATGAATAATATCCCTACACTTGGACAATCTTATTAGTTTCTAAGATTTATATTCACTCCTCATTCTTAAATAGTTGTAGCTTTCTAGAATCTGCTCTCTGATCAACCCTCCTCCAGGTGTTTTTTATATACAATTAGATTCATGTATTTGCTAAATTTTTAAGTTCTATCAAATATATGACAAAATGAGCTAATATCCTCTGCCCTTGTATTGAGCTCCTGCATGAAGCCCAATTATATTAGTAATATATCCTCTCCATTTCTTTCTTTAAATTTCTTGAAAATTTGGTGAGAGAGTGACCAAGATCATTAAACCATGAGCTAATATATAATTTTTTTAAAAAAAAATAGAGACGAATGTCAATAAACCATGAACATTATTACAAAATACTTTTTGCTCGTAAAATATATTTTAAATGCTTGCTTCAAGTTTTTCCACTTAACTCTATTATTTTATTTATATAGAGCTATAATATTTATCCAAACCAAAAAATTTATGTATGTGTGTGAGTGAGAAATTAGTTAGATCAATTATTCAATCAAATGTATTTTTACATGTGTTTTATGAAGTATATGTAGGAAAAATATTGGAATAGGAGGTCGATCTTATAAAATATTTGTATTTCAACATTTTCACAAATTTGTTGTAATAAATCATTTCCACGGGCAACAAATTCTAATTATTGGTTAGAAATTATGCAAATTAGATATAATTTAAGTCATAATATTGCAACAATTACAATTAATAATATAAAAATTACATTTTACGTGCACCATTTTTTTCTTCTAAATTTCTAATAAATATTAAAAATTGATTTGTAATTAAAAATTAATATTTAATATTATTTAATCATTAAATAATGTTGTACTCATATTGTAATACTCAGGGCATTTCATATTTATTATTTAATCTCCAATCCTAAGCCCATTGAGATTCAAATACCAAGCCCATCATATATATAGACTCTAACCTTAGTTCTAATGAAACCCTAGCCCATATAAAGCCCAGTTTCCTAACCCTAATTCCACTTAAACCTTAGCCCATATAAAGCCCGCATTCCTAACCCTAATTCCACTTAAACCTTAGCCCATCTAAAGCCCAGATTCCTTACCCTAATTCCACTTAAACCCTAACCTAGACACAATATGTATATATATAGGTGTACGTTTCCAATCTTAATACATAGCTTCTTTTTCCCTTCTCGCACGGCGGCCGCCAAAGATCTCGCAATGTTTTTCTCCATTCTCCTGTTCATAGGTAATTCATTTCAAAAGTTTATTTATAAACATCCAATTTTTTTGAAATTTTGATGTTGTTAATTTGTAAACGCTTTGAAAACCATATTTACTGGATCGCAAACGATTTGATTTCTTGATATATTGAAAATGTGAAATTCGTATTTATAGATCTCGCAAACAATTTGATTTACGATATGTTATAACTTGGTATGTTGAAAATGTGAAATTCATGTTATAGATCTACAAAAATTTGATTTCTTGATATGTTATAACTCGGTATGTTGAAAATGTGAAGACCATATTTTTAGATCCGCAAACAATTCGAGGTTTTTGATATGTTATAACTTGGTATGTTGATAATGTGAAAACCATATTTATAGATCTCGCAAACAATTTGATTTCTTGATATGTTTGTGAAAACCATATTTATAGATCTCGCAAACAACCGATATGTTATAACTTGGTATGTTGAAAATTTGACAACCATGTTTACAGATCTGCAAACAATTTGAGGTTTGCTAATGTGAAAATCATATTCATAAATGCAAACAATTTGATTTCTTGATACTTTGTAACTTGGTATGTTGAAATTGTGAAAACCAAATTTATAAATTTGCAAACAATTCGAGATTTCTTGATATGTTGAAGCGTAAACCATATTTACGGATCTGCAAATGATGTGAAAACCATATATATGGATCTATAAACGATTTGATTTTACGATATGTTGAAAATGTAAAAACCATATTTACATATATGCAAACACTTTGATTTCTGATATATTATTATTTGGTATGTGGAAAATGTGAAAACCATATTTACTGAATCTGCAAACAATTTGATTTTCTCGATATTTATAACTTGGCATGTTGAAAATGTGAAAATCATATTTGCTGATTTGCAAATAATTTTCGATTTAATGATATGTTATAACTTGGTATGTTGAAAATGTGAAAATCATATTTACAGATATGCAAACAATTTGATTTCGTGATATGGTATAATTTAGTATGTTGAAAATGTGCAAACCATATTTATAGATTTGTAGACAATTTGATTTTACGATATGTTATAACTTGGTATGTTGAAAATATGAAAACCATATTTACAGATCTGCAAACAAATCGAGATTTACTAATATGTTGAAGCTGTGAAAACGTTGAAAATGTGAAAACCATATTTATAGATTTACAAACAAATCGAGATTTCTTGATATGTTCAAACTGTGAAAACCATTTTTATTGATGCACAAGCGATTTGATTTCTGATATGTTGAAAATGTGAAAACTATATATACGAATGCAAGCGATTTGAAAACCATATTCTGAGATCTACAAACGATTTGATTTCCTAATATGTTGAAAAAATGTGAAAACCATATTTATAGATATAGAAACAATTTGATTTTCCGATATGTTATAACTTGGTTTGTTGAAAATGTGAAAACCATAATTTCAAATCTGCAAACAATTCGAGATTTACAGATATGTTATTACTTGTGAAAACCATAATTACAGATCTATAAACAATTTAATTTCATGATATGTTATAACTTGGTATGTTTATTATATTTTATAAGAGATTCAAAGTATTCGACTTTTTATATAAAGATATTTATTGGTTTTAAAGATTAGAAATTCATATCAATACATCTTATAATTTCTTGAAATTTTTATATATGTTTTAATTTTTACTATATTATATACAATTAAAATCTTGTATAGTTTCACCTTTTATTTTACAAGATATTAACTATTAAAATATTATTGTGCAATGAATGAATATTTCTAGCAATATATGTTCCACTCAATTAACATATCAACTTTTGTCAAATTAACCTTAAGCCTCTAATTTCGTTTGAGTTCCATCCTCAATCTCAATTATCTCCTTTACAATCCCTCGGCTTTCAAAAAAGTTATTTTAATCCCCAACCTTTTAACAATCTTATTTAGTCCTTCAACTTCTCAAATATTACTATTTAGTTCTTTAGTTTCTCAAAATTACTTTTAGCTTTCAATTTGTCAAGAATAGAGAAGTAGCTCAAAATTAGTCTATACTCTTTCTAGCTACCTTTTAAGTACCAAATTTCGATTCTTTCTTGTCTTGCCTTTTTTTAGTTATAATTTATAGTCGTTCAATTATCTTGCATCTTGCGATTTGATTGCATAACATGTTTGCGAGGAGATGGAGACTAGCATGATGCTAAAAATCCAATGTCTAAAAGTGAAGGTTTGCCTCATTCCAAATGCCATGGTTCATTCTAAATGCACGGAATATTTTAATGAAACAATTCTACGAAATTAAATCTTTATTAGGAAGAAAGTTTTTGTGTTGTGTAGTTCTGGTGCATTGACAAAATATTATGTTATTTTATTTTGAAAAATTTGGTGACACATAAACATGAAGAATTTCCTTTAGAAAGTTTATCTCTAGATTGGTTACATTTTTTTCTCCTTAATCTATATAAATTCTTCATTCTATTTTTATATAGCAGACTCGAGAGAGGATTGACATTTGTCACGCATGGACAAATAAAGATGAGGATATTGGAATGACTTGCAGTGCTGAATTCATACAAATTTGTAACTTGGGGAAAGACCGCACCCCTTCGTCTATTGATGACTTCATTTATATACAATCAGCTATTCTGTCACAAGCGCTTGTTTTTCCAAGACCTTTGTCGGTCCCATTTTCAAGAGGAGCTGTTGTTGTAGACTCTACAAAGAAGGCTCGGATAATATACAAGTTCAACCATATAATTGAGTCTTCAAGGGAAGGTATAATTTATTGAAAGTTGTTTGTTTATTGTATTATTTGTTGTATAATTTTGCATCTGAATCTCATTTGTTTCGAATGTTGAGTTTACTATTTATATATTGCTTTAGTTAGTTTGAACACATTATTCAATGCACATTAAAATTTTACACCACGATCGGATCCAAGCAACATTTGTGGAGGGAATAAAATATTATTGATCCGAGAATTGAAGTAGTTCAGATTAGGTATTTGCAAGTTGTTAATTGTACTAAAATGACACTTAATTGCAGATAAATTGAATTTTTCCATTTTCATGTAAAGTGACACCATTGGAATAAGCCTTTCATAAGAAAGGTCTCATAACATCTAATGATGTTTCAAGGTAGATCTTTGAAGATTTATTTATGTGATAAAAGCAAGAAAGCGTGTATTGTTTGACAATGCTATATCTATGTTCAATAATATATCATGATAAAAGATTTTTGGGACTTTGCTTATTCACGTTTCAGTTTCCATTAGTTTGATATTAGAGGTTTTTGCTTTACGTATGAAAACTCAGCCTCATCTACTTTATACTTGTGTAGGCCATGGGTCACTACGAAAAAACATTGGCGGGGACATTTGTGACAAATATACGGATCTTAATCCCCACGACCTTGGTAAGACTTAAAGCTTCTTTACCTTGTCATTTTGCTGAGTTGATTGTTCCAAGTGTGTTTCTCTTATTACTTTTCTGTCCAGCTTCATGAGAATCATGCAAGCATGCCATCATTTGCTTTAGTAGATGCGCCTCAAGGTGAAGCGAGAAAAAAACTTTTGCATATAGTTTAGATATCACGTTTTAGCATCTGTATTATGTTCGCACTCATTTGTTTTTCTTATTTTGTTAAATTCTTTAACGGCGTAAGTGGCTTGTACATCCGTGTTATTTTCTTCTCTTAGATGTGGCTTCAGATTATAATGAGTTTCTTGTGGTATAAATTGTTATCGTGTTACGACATCCGCCAAGAATGGGCATGTAGTATCTGAGTTGGGTGATAATGAGTTTCTTGTTATTTCTACCACAAATGAATCAAGCAGTGATTTTGGAAGTGCTGGTGAAGATGATGTTACAGCTAAAAATAGCTTGGCAGCTGTCGCAAAGAAGAAATATTTGTCTAATGAGGAACCAGAATTAGAAAATGTAAGATTACCTAAAATCATTTTTTCTTGCTGCGTGGTTTCATTGCATGTGCTTTGCCAAAATAAATGCCTTCTGATGTAATAGTTATGTTTATAGGGGGAACTGATTATGGGAAAAAAATTTGGAATACAAAAATGCCTTCTGATGTGCAAATTATAGTTTGAGTGTCCAAAACAGTCACTTGGATACAAGTGTAAAACTTATTTTGTGAATGTATGAAGTCAATAACATTAGTTTCTTACATTCTACAGCCCAAGACCCCTGTCCCTCCGAAAGAGCATATAACTGGCTTGAAAACATTATATATTGGGAATCTATCTTTCGCTGTTGAACAAGAAGATGTGTAAGATTATCCTATCATATAAAAGTGTTGATTATGGTTGATCCACCCCTAATGATGTTGTAATGTTCAGTGAGAATATCTTCAAAGCTGCGGGGAAGTTGTTAATATTCGCTTTGGCATGAACTCAGATGAGACATTCAGAGGCTTTGGGTATGTTGAGTTTGCTTCTGCAGAAGCAGCAGAAAAGGTATTCTTTATACCTTTGTTCTATTACACATGTGCCCACATATGCATGTATATCTACACAGATGGTTATAGCACACATTTTTGTAGTATATTACTAATTCTTCTTTGGATGTGGATAATATGTGTAAAAAAATCTGTACCTATTTTTGTGTTTTTTGTGTTTGGCAATCTGTGATGACATTTTGGATTATGCCATGTCATCATCACTCATATTTTTGACCCACGTGCACTATTAGTTTTCATCACAATAGAGGTATTCCTCTTTTTGCATACACTTACCAGTGCTAGCCAAAACTAATGGTTTACTTTAGCATTATAATTGTTATTTCTTGTTGAATGTTGGTCATTACATTCTTTTTGATAAGAAACATGATTCTTTTTCATAATTTTTCTTTGGGTTCTTTGTGTAATATTGTTACCTCAGTAAAATCAGTTAAATCTGCAATACTGTAAATGTTTGCAGGCCCTGCACGAGTTGAATGGTAAAGAGCTGTTGCGTCGCCCTGTGAGACTTGACATTGCGAAGGAAAGAAGATTGTACGCTCCATACAGTGGGTATGACTGCATTTTCTATGTTTTTTGCCTGGTACTTTATATTATATTGTTCCGCAAGATTAATAATCTTTTAATTTTTCTAGTAGCACTAGTAATGATAGCCAGTTCATCCAGAAGGGTGGGAGAGGTCAGGGGCAAATAATATTTGACCATGGATTCAATAAATTTGATGAAGACAAGGTTTGTGTTGCATGTTCATTTCCACCTCGTTTCTGAATAACGTGACCTGCTGAAATCTTAATTACCAATTTGATAACATAAATCTCAGATGAGGTCTCTGGTAGAGCATTTTGGTTCTAGTGGTGAAACTACAAGAGTTTCCATTCTGTAAGATCAAGATGGCGCTGTAAAAAGGTTTGTCATCATTGCAAAATTTAGGTTTTTATTGAAAGTAAATGTACAACTTTAGTGGGTCTACTTCTTATTATATTCTTCCACAAAAATAAACATGATTTAACTTTTGCTAGTTTCAACAGTACAAAATTAAACATAAAGTTGTCTTATGGTCTATGAGTAATCATGTTTTTAGGGGTCTTTCGTTGTTAGATGTGACTAAGAGCTGGTGTTTTGCTCTGTAACAATCTGATGTACCTCATAGGGATCTCTCATCCCTAATTTTTGGCAATAAATTTTTGTTTCTTATAAAAAAAAAAAAGTATGGATTTCTCCTCTTTTCAAGTTTTAGTTTCACATATTTGCACTAAATGTAAATAAACCAATCAAATTCATCTCCCAATTTCTTGATTTCCTTTCCTCAGATGATCATGGAAACAATAGACATGTTGAATCAACCAGAGGGGGCAAACAAATCATCGATCTCAAAGTACATGGAGTCCAAGTACGGAGAAATGCTAGCTGGGCATGCAGATTTTCTCACCACCACACTAACAAAATGAAGGATAACACAGAGATTCTCCTCAAGAACAACTACCTGAGGCCCGGCCCGAATGCTCCTCTCAAGCCCTCCGAAGCCGAAGAAGGCAATTCATGTCTGCTCCTTGGCCTCAGGGGCGACCAGAGAAAGGACCCCAACTCAGCACCTGCACCAAAGAAATCGATGATTTTAGGAAAAACACATTTTTATCACGAGATGGGCACACACTTTAAAAAGAAGAGTGATGATTGAAGTTTTAGGGGTGATATTGTAAACTTTTATGTATGAAGTAAAAAAACTTTATTGGGTTATATGTATGTGAGAGTAAAAAGTAATGATATTTGGGTAAATTAGTGAAAATTGTGAGAGTGAAGTTTATAAAGAGTTTTCCATTTTAAGAATGTGAAACTTATAATAGGACGGACGAGAATGGAAAGTGTGAAAGTTTTTATGCGATGGAGGGAGTACTAATTTGTAACTTGGAGGAATACATGAATTCATTTCAAAGAAGTTCGTATTAGGACTAAGGAATATTATTCATGAAACATCAATATCAAAAGTACTAGGATCTTTTACTAGGGGTAGTTATAGAGGTCGTAGAAACGTGGAGAAAGACAATTCTATCAATCAAGGACTTATGGGATGCTTGGTTTGTTTGTTTTTTTTTTTTTTTTTTTGACGGGGGATGCTTGGTTTGTTGAAAGCAATCGGAATGTGTGGGCTTGAAAGTAGTGTGGAATGGTAATGAGTATGTTAGTTATTGTTAAGTTGTTTGGTTTATATATGGGTATGACTATCATTACCATAAAAGTGTTTGCTTTTAATAAAATTTATTGATAATTAAAATTATTATTAACTATTTTTAATATTAAAAATATATTATATAATAATCATGCTTAGAATATTATAAATAATATTAGTAAATAATTTGGAAGGCAAAATAAATTTTTAAAAATTATATGTGAAATTTTAAAAAGAATGACTTTCATTCCTCCAAAAAAGGTGTGGAATGAATTTATGTATTTGATTACTCACTTTTAAGATATCAAACATTTAATTCTCTTGACCAAACATCACACTCTATTTTCATTGTTATTCTTAATTCTAAAGATGTGAATCAACCACCCATTAATTTATAAGTTTGGTTCAAGTGCACATGAAATGAATATTTTTGGATCAAGTGCAAAAAGAATATCAATTAATTCTGCAAAATCAATCAATCTATTAAACATGTCTTTCCAAGGCATGTATTATGTGAGATCATTAGTGAAAAAATAGAACTTTTTATGAGGAAAGTACAAGTGGTATGTTTTACCTTTAAATTGATAGTTTTTCAATTAAAAGTGATTTTTATTTTTCTGTTGCACGAAACACGTTTTGTGAACATTTTGTGATTGTGTCATGCAATTATTTCACACAAATTTTGGTGATCTTTTTAACTGTATGTGTAATATATTTTTTTAATTTTATCTTAAATCCTAATATCATTAAATATGAAATATATGAAGCCCAATCCAAGATAAACTAATTGCACTCGAATTCCAAACTTATGTTTCCAATCTCAAATAGGATACATAATTTTTATTATTTTCCTCTCAACCTTGTTGCTTTTTTTTTTTTTTTAAATGACTCTAGACGCTTGTTGCACCACCATCTTAATATTTATCTCATTTACCTCACTTGATAGGTAATTTGTTACTAAATTTTGAAATCCTTTATATAAACTTTCGAATTTAATGAGATTTTGTATGCTAAAAGTTATAACATATCGTAAATCTCAAATTTTTGCAGATCTGTAAATATGGTTTTCACATTTTCAACATATCAAATTATAACATACCGGAAAATCAAATTGTTTCTGATTTGTAAATATGATTTTCACATTATCAACATATCAAGTTATAACATACCAAGAAATCAAATTGTTTGCAGATCTGTAAATATGATTTTCAAATTTTCAACATATCAAGTTATAACATATCGAGAAATCTCAAATTTTCAACATATCAAGTTATAACATATAAAAAAATGAGATTAAGCATATATTATAAAAAATAGCATATCAAAATTTCATTCAATCCGTATATTATATATGTCTAATCTCATATTTTTCATCCTTCTACTTAATTATGAGAATTCAACTATTCATATATTATTTACAATATCCAAATTAATAAGTGGTTACATAATTAAGAACAAGTGCAAGAGAGCTAAGATGTTAATAATTTGGTTCAAATAGATTTTGCAAACATGTGTGAGAAAAATATAAGTGATATGAATTCCTTCAAATTTATGATTTTTCTATTAAAAAAGTTTTTTTTTTTATTTAGTTATTGCACGGAATACGTTCTTTGATTGTTTCATGTGATTATCTCTCACAAGTTTTGGTGATCTTTCTAACTATATGTGTAATACTCACTCTTAATTTCAATATTAATATTTAATTTTAAAAAATTATTGTATTACCTTAAATCATGTGACTATTGAGATTTAAAACTTCTCGATCCTAAGCAAACTCTAGCCGCCCAATCCCGATAAAACTCTTGTCACCCAGTCCTAAGCTCCCATTATATACATATATGTTTTCAATCTCAACTAGGGTAAGTAACTTTTATTGTTTCCCCTCTTCACCATCGCTAATCTTATGTAGAAAGTTAGCAACTATGCATGCCACCGCACCACTATCTCTCAATGTTTTTCTTCTTTATATGAGGATTCTAACCCTAATTCCAATAAAACTCTAGCCTATATTAAACCCATAACATAAAGACTCTAACTTTAATTCCAATATAACCATGGCCTAATAACAATATATAATTCTTCTTTCACCTGTCGCATCAATATCTCTCAATATTTTTCTCCTTGCTCTGAGTTTTAGTTTTTGCTCCAAATTGATAAGTGGTTACATAAGACTCACGTGCAAGAGAGCTAAAATCTTATTAATTTGGGTTTAAATTGGTTACGGTACTAAAAATATGGATAGATTTTGCAAAACCAATCAACCTATTACAAACATGTCTTTCATGGGCATATATTGTGTGAGAAAAATCTAAGTGGTATGGTTTCCTTCAAGTTGATAACTTTTCCATTAGAAAAATTTGAAGGTTTTTTTCTTTTTTTTTTTTCCTGTTACCTTGTGCATGTTTTGTGATTGTTTTCTGTGATTATCTCTCATAAGTACTACTCCATGTCAATTCAACACTACTCTATTATAGTGCATCCAATAAATCTCTAGCAGTTTGCATTGCTTTTTACTCTAAAATTGATTATTCCATTTTTTTTTTTAAATATTGATTATTCTATTTAGATTCCTTATTTATGAATTTTTTTATTTATGCAATAATACTCTATATTTATAATACATTTCTCAATTTATTTTAAATATATTTTTAACACAAAATGTAAATTAAAACTCATCAAAGTATTACAATGAAAAATTAAATTACAATAAATAATTAAATTACAACGAAAATTAAGAAAAATATATGTCAATTTATTTTAATTGAGATAAAAAATAATTAAATATTTTGATATTGAATAAGAAAATTGAATTAATAATACAAAATTATATAAAATAATAATAAAATTACAATTAACATTACAATATAGAAATAGATTAAACAAAAAATAATAATGTAGCGCAGAATTTTGAAACTCCAAATATGGAGTTCCAAATCCATGGAATGGTCCTAAAACTCTAAAGTTGGAATAGAGTAGCTGGAGATTTTTTCGGTCCAATTATATATAGGTTCAAAAAAAAATTAAAATTATAAATAGATTTGAAAATATTTGTACATCAGTACAAAAATATTTACACAATAAATTTATTTGCAATTTTTATTACTTTTTGAACCTATTTATAATAATTCCATTTTCTTTTCATGACCTTCCCCAGTAATGCTGGAAAATAGCATCAAACACTATCTTTATTTTTCGCTCCACATTTGATTTTTTTTTTTTTTTGAGAGTCTATTAATAGAGCTGCCAAGTTCCACGCTATTTTTTTTTTTCAAAATCTTTAATTTATTTTGTATTTTTTTCAGGTAATATTACTTAAGTTATCTCATTACTTTCGTAGCAATGTTGTTTAGTACAATAGGTTACTCAATTATTTTTACTTAATATATTTTATATTAATTAATAAAAATAAATTAATATTGTAATTAACTTTAAAAAAAGTTGTGGGAAGAATATTCCAAACACATAATAATTAGTGTTATCGTTTTGTAATTTAAATTTACGTTGCAATATTAGGATAAATTTTCAATGATACATATTTTCTAAAATTAAGTTTTAATGTAAAATAAAAATTAATATTTTATTAAACTATATGAAAACAAATTTACAAATGTATTATAATTATAGATAATTATTATAGCATAATTATAATAAAAATTATTAATGAAGATTTTTATTAAATATTTTATTTTAGTGCAAAAATTAGTACAAATTGATAAAAAATTTGTGTATATAATTGGAATGGAAGAAGTATATTATTTAAGAGAATATTAAATACTTTGATTTATTAAATAAAATGTATACATAAACGTCTTTAGAAGTATAATAAATTCAAAAGAATGCCATTAATTTCTATGCATTAAGGGGGTGTCAAATCCTTTATTCAAATTTAATATTTTACTTCCTCTTAACGTATGTATATATATGTGTTAAATAAAACCATCAATTAATAACTACAATATATGATGATCATATTGGTTTTGTTTGAACTAATTTTACCTGTTTACAATTAATAGTTTATAACAATAATTAATACCGTTTAATAAAAACAATCAATACACTTCAATTAATATTTTTCTTAATATTTAACTAATATAATTTAAAATTAATACGTCATAATAAAATTAATTAATATTTTTTAATCAATGAATATTATCAAAACTAATTTCATGATAAAATATATTCGAAAATCTCGAAAAGTCTTGTGGAGCAACCGAACAATTTCTAATCCAATACAAAAGTTTGTATGTGAGATGATCTCATGAATAAGGCGTGATACTTTTATGTATTTTTATAATATTTATATTTAAAAAAATACTATTAAAATTTAAAATATGTAAATATATCACGTCAGTCTAATGAATCTGTTTCACAATCCAAAGGGCTATTTGGTAAATTTCACAATCAAGTGTCAACCCAAATTCCTGCATTTTCTCTCTCTGTATTTCATTGTATTGTATACACATGCAAATTTCCATGGAATCCGAGCAATAGCTTCGAAATCATGACAATGGCAGATGCACTAATGGAAAATCTACCAAAATCATTGTAATTGTGTTCGCAGTAACACCTAGAGTACAAGGCTGGGTAAGACGATGCTGGGTACAATGTGTACGTCGTATTGGACGTCAAAGCCCAGACAATCGCCGTGGCGGAGTTGGTGGCGCGGTTCCGACGGCCGGCATCAGTGCTGGATGCTCTCCATCGGAACCACCGTATGTGCTTCCTATGGAATCGGCGACTATGATCTCAGTATTGAGCGGTGAGTTGTTTCCCTTACTCTCTCGCCCCCTTATTTTCCTGTTTTCGTATGCCGTATTTTCAATTTAAGCGTTACTTGGCTTCTGCGTACTGAAAATGTTACCGGGAAATGTGATACTTCATTTTAAAAAGAGTTATAGTGCGAAAACCGTCTGTGTGAGACTGAAGTATGAGATTAAATTTCTGAAAATACTCTAGATATCACATCTGGTGTATTATACCTCGACAAAACCTCGAGATTGAAGTATGGGAGGAGAATTGGTCAGCTCGTTTGGAACTAACTGATCTGGTCTGTTATAGAGATTAAATTTCTGAAAATACTCTGGATAATTTCTTTGTCGTGGAACTTTAAATGCTGTATCGGCAATTTTCGTGCTTTCTTTATTAAAGTTTTGTGATAATTTTGCGCATGAATATTCATTGTACTAAAGGGTTGGCTGCCTTGCAAACTGAATAGTGATCACCACAGCCCATGAACAGAAGGATTTATAGTTAACTAGAGAGGCATTGCATTTGGATTTATCAAAGAAAGATGCCCGGAGAAGAATATTTATAATGTTCTCAAACATAATTATTTGCATTTGTAACTTCTGGAAATTTTAGATCCCTGATGATTTGAAATTTATTGACCTAGTTTGCTACTTTAACTGGCTTTTTCGAAGAAGATCATTCACAACTCAAGTCCAATGATCAAATGAAAGCAGACAAAAACATATATTTGCAGATTGTGGGTTGATTCATTCTCTATTTTCTGTCGTTCTATTTCTCAAGCACAACATCGAATGTTTGGTTTCTTACTTTCACACTAATCCACATATATACTTACTCAGGCTTGTCTCTGTGAACGTTTATGCAAGCTTTTACTACTTGGATGTAGAGTTCTCTTTATTAATGGTAACCAGTAGTCATCAATTATGCAGGTCATGTTTAGGACTTAACATTTCTTAAAGACATTCATAATTGTACTAAAGTACGTTTAAGTCTCTTGCATGTACGACGAGACCTTTCAATGGAAGTAAAAACAAGGAAGATACCTGTTTTGCATTGTAAAGATTGATCAAGTTCCAATCCCCACCATAACTGCTTCCATTCCATATGCAGCTGCTATTGGTCTTTGAATGAAACATAATGCTCAAGATATGTGGCATAATGTTGTCAAAAGATTCCTCATAAATTGCCTTATCAATTATGGAACACATTCCACTGGTAATTGAACCATTTGATTGATCCTATGTTTCCTTGTTCTGATCTTTGATGTATTTGAATGATTCTGGTAGCGTATGCAGATCAAGGTAGAACTAGAAGCAGTACTTCTGATGCTGCAAAATTACAAGAAAATGTCGATTCTTCAATTAAAAATCCTCCCGTATGTTTTCTTGAACTCTTTCTTGTGATTTCTATGTGTGTTTCATAAGCCCACTAAGTCACCGTTTGGGGCCCCTGTGCTATTTCAGAATAAAAGCCGAGATGATGCTCATTGCTCCTAGTTCATTGGCTCATAAGAGTTCGATGAAATCTCGGATAAAAACTTTGATAATGAGATATATTGGAAAGGGCTACCATAGCAGAAGCTCTTCATACCCGATTAGGAAGCCTGTGGATGGGACCTATATCAGTTCATATTCAAGAAAAAAATCTAAGTATAGAGTTATCTCTTCATGATCATAGTGTGGATTCTGCAGCTTCATTGGAGGATCCCTCGTTGCGAAACAGGTGAAGAAAGTACGTAGTTGCAGTAACATAGGTTCTTGTGAGTTGTGTCAAACACCAATGCTTAAGGTAAAATATTTGAAGCAAAATGAGCTAAGGAAACAACAGCACATAATATGTGTATATATTAATAGGAAGAGATTAAAGATATGTAAAATTAAAAGTAAAAGACGTTTCAGATTTTTGGGGGAGTTGACGTTAGTTTATTGAAGCAAAAAGCTGTAAGAATGCAATCCGGACTCCATAATTAAGCATTCGTTAACTTAAAATCTATGAGAGTTGTAATAAATCAAAAGGCCTAAATAGAAACATCTGTATGAAGCAACTTCTATTCTCAAGATAAGATCAATGAATCCCGAGTCATATCTTTAGAAGTTAGCATACAAAAGAGTTACTTTGTATGTTCCATGATGTTCAGCATGCTTATATTCTGAAGAATGATACTCAATGCCCTGTAACGTTGGATCATGAAGATGCGTAGAATTTTTTTCCTGGAATAACTGAAGTAGACTAAGCCAAGCTTGATCAATATGCTACATTTGCAGAGTATTATTTCATTCACCTGGAAAAAAATTCCTGTACATTATAACACGTAACTTTGCAGTTGGCTGGAACATTTGGATTATATATATGGAACTTGATGCCCATATTCTCGTAAGATTAGTATTTTTATTGTTGATTCTACTATGCATTGTGGGAAAGAGATGAATAGATTTCCATTTTCACTATACAAGCTTCTAAATGAAAGAACAAAATATAAAATGCAGATATGCCTGTTGTAATTGTTTTGCTATGGACTTGAGGGCTGAACTGTTTTACATTTTGCATTAGATAGTAACAAGCAGAGTTGCATGCATTAATGCATATGTTTATTTGCTCTCACTCTTCACTAATATTAATCCACGTGGCCTTCCAATTATATTTCTTCCCAAAATGTATTGATGACCTGAATCGTTGCCATGCAGGCTCAATTTTACGTAATATAATTGATGAAGAGCTACAAGTAATTCTATCCGGAACTGAATCTTACAAGATAGCAGTGCAGTTAAGATACTTATTCAGTGAATTTATGAATCATGAATCCAAATTTGCAAGAAGTTAGCTTTCGGCGAAAAAAAGGATCTTGCGTTCATGTTAACCACAACTTTGATAGCTTTTTGTGAAGGGCGTCTACTCATTCAGGTAATCCATAATCTCTTAAGTGTCCGTTTGGTAGACATATTTAGCAATAAGATAAGGACCAAATTTAGGCTAAATTAAGTCCTTATCTTATTGCTAAACATGTCTACCAAACGGGCACTAAAACTTTATCAACTACAACATGCAAAACATAATTTTTGCATGACAAGTTTGTCGTTGTACTATAAACTAGATGCTTTACAAGATTCAATAATGGTCTTTTGTCATTTAGTTTTTTTGTCGTCGTCCTTCTCACATACTAATTGCATTGAGTTGTCTTAACTTCCCTAAACTGTCGTTGTTTTGACCTGAAGATGAGTGTCTCTCTATAAACACCACATACACGAATACGGCTTAATTCTTAACTATTGCTTCTGATAATTGTAATTTGCAATATTTCTATTATAAACACGAAACACCATCATTAGAGACCATGAAAATGTGGTTAAATTAGTCTTGTAGAGATGGGTAAACTGTAGATCTAAATCAACAAGTGGACTTTAAAATGTCCAAAGTAATAGTGAAAAGATACACAAGACGAAGTAGTATAGCTCAGGTGGTTAGTGCTCCACTACTTATAATATAAGGCCATGGGTTCAAGTCACCATTTGCCTGATAAAAAATAGTGAAATGATCAAATGATACATGAATAATATCCCAACACTTGGACAATCTTATTAGTTTCTAAGATTTATATTCACCCCTCATTCTTAAATTGTTGTAGCTTTCTAGAATCTGCTCTCTGATCAACCCTCCTCCAGGTGTTTTTTATATACAGTTAGATTCATGTATTTGCTAAATTTTTAAGTTCTATCAAATATATGACAAAATGAGCTAATATCCTCTGCCCTTGTATTGAGCTCCTGCATGAAGCCCAATTATATTTCTAAGAATGGAAACACTACATTTTACTGAAAAGTAAGAGCAAGCTCAACAGAACAATAAATATTTCTAGGAAACAGAATGTTATCCTTTTGGAGTTCGCCAAATGTATGTCGTTCTGACTATTTAAGAAATTTTTACAAAGATAAACATTAGTAATATATCCTCTCCATTTCTTTCTTTAAATTTCTTGAAAATTTGGTAAGAGAGTGACCAAGCTCATTAAACCATGAGCTAATATATAATTTTTTTTTTTAAAAAAAGAGACGAATGTCCATAAACCATTTACATTATTACCAAATACTTTTTGCTCGTAAAATATATTTTAAATGCTTGCTTCAAGTTTTTCCACTTAACTCGTATTATTTTATTTATATAGAGCTATAATACTTATCCAAACCAAAAAATTTATGTATGTGTGTGAGTGAGAAATTAGTTAGATCAATTATTCAATCAAATGTATTTTTACATGTGTTTTATGGAGTATATGTAGGAAAAATATTTGAATAGGAGGTCGATCTTATAAAATATTTGTATTTCAACATTTTCACAAATTTGTTGTAATAAATCATTTCATGGGTAACAAATTCTAATTATTGGTTAGAAATTATGCAAATTAGATATAATTTAATTCATAATATTGCAACAATTACAATTAATAATATAAAAATTACATTTAGTGTGCACCATTTTTTCTTCTAAATTTCTAATAAATATTAAAAATTGATTTGTAATTAAAAATTAATATTTAATATTATTTAATCATTAAATAATGTTGTACTCATATTGTAATACTCACTCTAGCATTTCATATTTATTATTTAATCTCCAATCCTAAGCCCATTGAGATTTAAATACCAAGCCCATCATATATATAGACTCTAACCTTAGTTCTAATGAAACCCTAGCCCATATAAAGCCCGGATTCCTAACCCTAATTCCACTTAAACCTTAGCCCATATAAAGCCCAGGATTCCTAACCCTAATTCCACTTAAACCTTAGCCCATATAAAGCCCAGATTCCTAACCCTAATTTCACTTAAACCCTAACCTAGACACAATATGTATATATATAGGTGTACGTTTCCAATCTTAATACATAGCTTCTTTTTCCCTTCTCTCGCACGGCCGCACCAGCTTTTTTCTCCATTCTCTCTGTTCATAGGTAATTCATTTCAAAAGTTTATTTATAAACATCCATTTTTTTGAAATTTTGATATGTTGTTAATTTGTAAACGCTTTGAAAACCATATTTTCGGATCCGCAAGCGATTTGATTTCTTGATATATTGAAAATGTGAAAATCGTATTTATAGATCTCGCAAACAATTTGATTTTCTCGATAAGTTATAACTTGGTATGTTGAAAATATGAAATCCATATTATAGATCTACAAGAAATTTGATTTCTTGATATGTTATAACTCGGTATGTTGAAAATGTGAAGACCATATTTTTAGATGCAAACAATTCGAGGTTTTCTCGATATGTTATAACTTGGTATGTTGATAATGTGAAAACCATATTTATAGATCTCGCAAACAACTTGATTTCTTGATATGTTGAAATTGTGAAAACCATATTTATAGATCTGCAAACAATTTGATTTTTGATACTTTATAACTTGGTATGTTGAAACCGTGAAAACCATTTTATAGATCTACAAACAATTCGAGATTTACCGATATGTTATAACTTGGTATGTTGAAAATTTGAAAACCATGTTTACGAGATCTGCAAACAATTCGAGGTTTGCTAATGTGAAAATCATATTCATAAAATGCAAACAATTTGATTTCTTGATACTTTATAACTTGATATGTTGAAATTGTGAAAACCATATTTATAGATCTCGCAAACAATTCGAGATTTCTTGATATGTTGAAATGTAAACCATATTTACGGATCTCGCTAATGATGTGAAAACCATATATATGGATCTACAAACGATTTGATTTTACGATATGTTGAAAATGTACAAACCATATTTACAAATATGCAAACACTTTGATTTCTGATATATTATTACTTGGTATGTGGAAAATGTGAAAACTATATTTACTGATCTGTAAACAATTTGATTTTACGATATTTATAACATGGCATGTTGAAAATGTGAAAATCATATTTACGTATCTGCAAATAATTTTCGATTTAATGATATGTTATAACTTGGTATGTTGAAAATGTGAAAATCATATTTACTGATCTCGCAAACAATTTGATTTCCGATATGGTATAATTTAGTATGTTGAAAATGTGCAAACCATATTTATAGATTTGCAAACAATTTGATTTTCCGATATGTTATAACTTGGTTTGTTGAAAATGTGAAAACCATAATTTCAAATCTGCAAACAATTCGAGATTCTGAGATATGTTATTACTTGTGAAAACCATAATTACAGATCTGCAAACAATTTAATTTCATAATATGTTATAACTTGGTATGTTTTAATTTTTACTATATTATATACAATTAAAATCTTGTATATTTTCCCCTTTTATTTTACAAGATATTAACTATTAAAATACTATTGTGCAATGAATGAATATTTCTAGCAATACATATTCCTCTCAATTAACATATCAACTTTTGTCAAATTAACCTTAAGCCTCTAATTTCGTTTGAGTTCCATCCTCAATCTCAATTATCTCCTTTTCAATCCCTCAACTTTCAAAAAATTATTTTAATCCCCAACCTTTTAACAATCTTATTTAGTCCTTCAACTTCTCAAATATTACTATTTAGTTCTTTAGTTTCTCAAAATTACTTTTAGCTTTCAATTTGTCAAGAATAGAGAAGTAGCTCAAAATTAGTCTATACTCTTTCTAGCTACCTTTTAAGTACCAAATTTCGATTCTTTCTTGTCTTGCCTTTTTTTTTTAGTTATAATTTATAGTCGTTCTATTATATTGCATCTTGCGATTTGATTGCATAACATGTTTGCGGAGATGGAGACTAGCATGATGCTAAAAATCCAATGTCTAAAAGTGAAGGTTTGCCTCATTCCAAATGCCATGGTTCACATTCTAAATGCACGGAATATTTTAATCAAACGATTCTACGAAATTAAATCTTTATTAGGAAGAAAGTTTTTATGTTGTGTAGTTCTGGTGCATTGACAAAATATTATGTTATTTTATTGTGAAAAATTTGGTGACACATAAACATGAAGAATTTCCTTTAGAAAGTTTATCTCTAGATTGGTTACATTTTTTCTCCTTAATCTATATAAATTCTTCATTCTAGCAGACTCGAGAGAGGATTGACATTTGTCACGCATGGACAAATAAAGATGAGGATTTTGGAATGACTTGCAGTGCTGAATTCATACAAATTTGTAACTTGGGGAAAGATCGCACTCCTTCGTCTATTGATGACTTCATTTATATACGATCAGCTATTTTGTCACAAAGCGCTTGTTTTTTCAAGACTTTTGTCGGTCCCATTTTCAAGAGGAGAGTTGTTGTAGACTCTACAAAGAAGGCTCGAGATAATATACAAGTTCAACCATATAATTGAGTCTTCAAGGGAAGGTATAATTTATTGAAAGTTGTTTGTTTATTGTATTATTTGTTGTATAATTTTGCATCCGAATCTCAAATTTGTTTCGAATGTTGAGTTTACTATTTATATATCTTTAGTTAGTTTGAACACATTATTCAATGCACATTAAAATTTTACACCACCGATCGGATCCAAGCAACATTTGTGGAGGGGAATAAAATATTATTGATCCGAGAATTGAAGTAGTTCGATTAGGTATTTTCAAGTTGTTAATTGTACTAAAATGACACTTAATTGCAGATAAATTGAATTTTTCCATTTTCATGTAAAGTGACACCATGTGAATAAGCCTTTCATAAGAAAGGTCTCATAACATCTAATGATGTTTCAGTAGATCTTTGAATATTTATTTATGTGATAAAAGCAAGAAACGTGTATTGTTTGACAATGCTATATCTATGTTCAATAATATACCATGATAAAAGATTTTTGGGACTTTGCTTATTCACGTTTCGGTTTCCATTAGTTTAATATTAGAGGTTTTTGCTTTCGTATGAAAACTCAGCCTCATCTACTTTATACTTGTGTAGGCCATGGGTTACTACGGAAAAAACATTGGCGGGGACATTTGTGACAAATATACGGAACTTAATCCCCACGGCCTTGGTAAGACTTAAAGCTTCTTTACCTTGTCATTTCTTTGAGTTGATTGTTCCAAGTGTGTTTCTCTTATTACTTTTATGTCCAGCTTCATGAGAATCATGCAAGCATGCCATCATTTGCTTTAGTAGATGCGCCTCAAGGTGAAGCGAGAAAAAAACTTTTGCATATAGTTTAGATATCACGTTTTAGCATCCTATAATATGTTCGCACTCATTTGTTTTTCTTATTTTGTTAAATTCTTTAACGGCGTAAGTGACTTGTACATCTATGTATTATTTTCTTCTATTAGATGTGGCTTCGGTATAATGAATTTCTTGTGGTATAAATTGTTATCGGAGTTACGACATCCGCCAAGAATGGGCATGTAGTATCCGAGTTGGGTGATAATGAGTTTCCTGTTATTTCTACCACAAATGAATCAAGCAGTGATTTTGGAAGTGCTGGTGAAGATGATGTTACAACTAAAAATAGCTTGGCAGCTGTCGCAAAGAAGAAATATCTGTCTAATGAGGAACTAGAATTAAAAATGTAAGATTACCTAAAATCATTTTTTCTTGCAGCGTGGTTTCATTGCATGTGCTTTGCCAAAATAAATGCCTTCTGATGTAATAGTTATGTTTATAGGGGAACTGATTATGGGAAAAAATTTGGAATACAAAAATGCCTTCGATGTGCAAATTATAGTTTGAGTGTCCAAAACAGTCACTTGGATACAACTGTAAAACTTATTTTGTGAATGTATGAAGTCAATAACATTAGTTTCTTACATTCTGCAGCACAAGACCCTGTCACTCCGAAAGAGCAGATAACTGGCTTGAAAACATTATATGTTGGGAATCTATCTTTCGCTGTTGAACAAGAAGATGTGTAAGATTATCCTATCATATAAAAGTGTTGATTATGGTTGATCCACCCTAATGATGTTGTAATGTTCAGTGAGAATATCTTCAAAGCTGCGGGGAAGTTGTTAATATTCGCTTTGGCATGAACTCGGATGAGACATTCAGAGGCTTTGGGTATGTTGAGTTTGCTTTTGCAGAAGCAGCAGAAATGGTATTCTTTATACCTTTGTTCTATTACACATGTGCCCATATATGCATGTATATCTACACAGATGGTTATAGCACACATTTTTGGAGTATATTACTAATTCTTCTTTGGATGTGGATAATGTGTAAAAATTTTTGTACCTATTTTTGTGTTTTTGTGTTTGGCAATCTGTGATGACATTTTGGATTATGTCATGTCATCATCACTCATATTTTGACCCACGTGCACTATTAGTTTTCATCACAATAGAGGTATTCCTCTTTTTGCATACACTTACCTGTGCAAGCCAAAACTAATGGTTTACTTTTGCATTATAATTGTTATTTCTTGTTGAATGTTGGTCATTACATTCTTTTTTGATAAGAAACAAGATTCTTTTTCATAATTTTTCTTTGGGTTCTTTAACTGTGTAATACTGTTACCTCAGTAAAATCAGTTAAATCTGCAATACTGTAAATGTTTGCAGGCCCTGCACGAGTTGAATGGTAAAGAGCTGCTGCGTCGCCCTGTGAGACTTGACATTGCGAAGGAAAGAAGATCGTGCGCTCCATACAGTGGGTATGACTGCATTTTCTATGTTTTTTGCCTGGTACTTTATATTATATTGTTCCGCAAGATTAATAATCTTTTAATTTTTCTAGTAACACTAGTAATGATAGCCAGTTCATCCAGAAGGGTGGGAGAAGTCAGGGGCAAATAATATTTGACCATGGATTCAATAAATTTAATGAAGACAAGGTTTGTGTTGCATGTTCATTTCCACCTCGTTTCTAAATAACTTGACCTGCTGAAATCTTAATTACCAATTTGATAACATAAATCTCAGATGAGGTCTCTGGTAGAGCATTTTGGTTCTAGTGGTGAAACTACAAGAGTTTCCATTCTGTAAGATCAAGATGGCGCTGTAAAAATTTTGTCATCATTGCAAAATTTAGGCTTTTATTGAAAGTAAATGTACACAACTTTAGTGGGTCTACTTCTTATTATATTCTTCCACAAAAATAAACATGATTTAACTTTTGTTAGTTTCAACAGTACAAAATTAAACATAAAGTTGTCTTATGGTCTATGAGTAATCATGTTTTTAGGGGTCTTTCGTTGTTAGATGTAACTAAAAGTTGGTGTTTTGCTGTGTAACAATCTGATGTACCTCATAGGGATCTCTCATCCCTAATTTTTGGCAATAAAATTTTGTTTCATATTAAAAAAAAGTATGGATTTCTCCTCTTTTCAAGTTTTAGTTTCACATATTTGCACTAAATGTAAATAAACCAATCAAATTCATTTCCCAATTTCTTGATTTTCCTTTCCTCAGATGATCATGGAAACAATAGACATGTTGAATCAACCAGAGGGGGCAAACAAATCATCGATCTCAAAGTGCATGGAGTCCAAGTACGGAGAAATGAATCAACCAGAGGGAGCAAACAAACCATCGATCTCAAAGTACATGGAGTCCAAGTACGGAGAAATGAATCAACCAGAGGGAGCAAACAAACCATCGATCTCAAAGTGCATGGAGTCCAAGTACGGAGAAATGAATCAACCAGAGGGAGCAAACAAATCATCGATCTCAAAGTACATGGAGTCCAAGTACGGAGAAATGAATCAACCAGAGGGAGCAAACAAATCATCGATCTCAAAGTGCATGGAGTCCAAGTACGGAGAAATGAATCAACCAGAGGGAGCAAACAAATCATCGATCTCAAAGTACATGGAGTCCAAGTACGGAGAAATGAATCAACCGGAGGGAGCAAACAAATCATCGATCTCAAAGTGCATGGAGTCCAAGTACGGAGAAATGAATCAACCGGAGGGAGCAAACAAACCATCGATCTCAAAGTGCATGGAGTCCAAGTACGGAGAAATGAATCAACTAGAGGGAGCAAACAAATCATCGATCTCAAAGTACATGGAGTCCAAGTACGGAGAAATGAATCAACCAGAGGGAGCAACAAATCATCGATCTCAAAGTACATGGAGTCCAAGTACGGAGAAATGAATCAACCAGAGGGAGCAAACAAATCATCGATCTCAAAGTGCATGGAGTCCAAGTACGGAGAAATAAATCAACCAGAGGAGCAAACAAATCATCGATCTCAAAGTACATGGAGTCCAAGTACGGAGAAATACCAGTCCACCTTAACCAAATGAAGGACAACAGTCTCCTTATCAAGATCAACTACTTGAGGCCTGGCCCATATGCTCCTCTCAAGCCCTCTGAAGCCGAAGTATGCAGTTAACCTCTGCTCCTTGGCCTTGGGGCGGTTGAAGAAGGACCTCAACCCAGCACCTGCGCCAAAGAAACCAAAGATTTCAAGAAAAATATGCTCATTTTATATCACAAGAAGGATAGCACTCATAACGCGTGGACAAGCCAAGATGTAGATATGAGACCGAGTTGCAATACTTAATTCATACTAATTTGTTTTTTTATCGGTAAATGTTAGTTTGTTAGTTGTTAGTGCTTAGATCACCAAGCACCCAAACACTCCAAGAATTTCTACAAGCCACCTTATAACTTCATAATTCGTTCTCAAAGGAAATCGAACCGGGTCTCCCACTAAAGTGAGGAACCCGGTGACCAGTGGGCTAAGCCACTGGATAAATGAGATGTGGATACCTATTTTTTTAATCGATTAAATGGTGACTCGAACTCATGATCTTTTGGACATAGGTAGTGAAGCTCTAACCACTTAAGCTATATCACTTTGTTGTAACTTAGAGAAAGACATGGTTCATTTATTAGTTGAAGACTTTATTTATAAGCAGACTACTATTCTACCACAATCATCATGGTAGACTCTCGGAAGAAGGCTTAAATTGTGTATGTCCCAGAAGAAGGTTCAGATTGTGTATGAGTTCTTGGAAAATCCCAACCATATAATTGTCTCTCCATGTAGAATCAAGTGAATTTTTCTATTTGAAATTGGATAGTTGAACAAAAATTGGTTTCATTTTCATGAGAGTGAAAGTTGTCGAATAAGCCTTCCATAGATGCATGTTGCCATTTTACACTACTACAGCTTTGTTGTTCATATCACAATAGAGAATCTTAATCCTTTCTTTTATTGTCATGTTTTAGGAATGGGAGACACCATGTTTCAGTCTTTTTATATGAGAGCTTCTAGAAAAATAAATAGTTATCAAAGAAATTAGTTTATGCCTTGTAACGGTATTTTGAAATAAATGTGTATTACACTGAAGAAACAAGGAAAAATGAATTGTGTCATCTGTAGTTCAAATATTCGGCGATAGTCCACCATGCACACGAACCTCCTATAATTCCGAAATATAAATGTCTTGTTACCCAAAAAAAAAAAAAAAAAAAAGATTATTCAAAGACAATCGTTCTAATCTCATTCTCTAATATATGTGCACGCTCCAAGTCAATCGAGGATGCTAATTACTATTAGTGCCCGTTTGGTAGGCATGTTTGACAATAAGATAAGGACCTAATTTAGTCTTTATCTTATTGCTAAACATTCCTACCAAACGGGCACTTAAAAGACAACAAATCTTGTCAATATCACTTGAGTTCAAATCATCACCAATCCAGCTTTGTCCTAGGTTTTTGGTAATCTACATAAATCCATAAGTTTGTAGTATTCGAATAAACCCGTGATAATTCAATGATTTTTATTATTTTGCATTCAAAATGTTTATTTATTGATCATTTTCCTCCATATCTGCATTTGAAGTAGTTTTTAGAGGGTAATTATCGATTACAACTAAAATTTGCTATAAACAGTTATTTTTTACTATCTTTTTGCATACAAAACACTATTCAAAAGATCATTTCACACCAATAATCATCAATCTCGGTAAGAAAAGTAGTTAGGAAGTCCAAACGAATCTCAAATTAGTCTATCAAAAATTCGTTATTTTTCCACTTTTTGCATGCTAAAACAAACAACTCTTATGAGCAAATCGCTTAAGATGCTCCCGGTGCCAAGCGTACTTGTATAAAACTTTGTTGTCAAATTGATCATGGAGGTAGTTGCATGGTCCGAAAAATAATGATTGAAAATTGCTAAATAATGAGGACAATGTGCTGCATTTTGTTGATGAACATGGTGGACTCTCATGAGAATCTGCATCTTTTGCTGCTAAATTCTTTGGATCCAGCTTTCCTAAATGCTTCTCCAGCTTGGGAATTCCAGAGGCTTAGAAAAAGTCGCCCTCAACGGAATCAACGAATGCAAATGACGAGCTTCAATTGTGCCATGTGGCGAGTTGAAGGCGGCCACGAGTCTGCAACAAACCACGACTCACGAGTCTGAGGAACGATATGGAATTCATAACCATGTCGCCAAGGACAAGGGTAACGATTATTTTTTTCCTTTAATTTACATCAATTTTGATTTCAGCCCGTTAAGTTTTTAAATTTTGAAAATAGTTTCTAAAATCTACAAAATTCAAATTTTCATCAATTTATTGGCTAAAACAAGTAACCAAATCCAACCATTTCGTCATTTTAACTTGATAAACTTTAAGGGACGAATTTCAAAATCGAAAATATTAGCGGACTAAAATTAAAATTTGTGTAAGGAACCAACATTTACCCAAATTATAATGGTGTCAAACATAAATACTTGCATCTGTAACTTGTGGAAATTTTGGATACTTTGTTGCAAACAAAACTGTTGGGAGTTTTTTTTTTTTCTGGGTTTTTAGCAGTGAAAGGAGTAATTGTCCAATTTGAGTAAAGGCAAAAATGAATCATGAAAAATTGAATATGACATAAGAATTGATCTTACACATTTGATTAACTAGCTAGGTGGCCATGCAGAAGCAAGCCTTTTCTGAGCCATAGCTGGTAAACAGTCATGTGAAAGGCGTCGTACCTTTCAGGCATAGCAACATGCCACCTGAAGTGCTTCCTAACCATGCATAAGTTCCGATACAGATTCAAGTACGTCTCTTTAGTCACCGACATCAAGATGTTCTTCAAGAGAGGCACGTCTCGTTGGTTTACTATAATCGAGAACTTGCTCCAGTCCAGGATATTAGCAAATGGAAGGTCATAGTAATTTGATATCACGACAGGAATGCAGCCGTAGTGGATAGCATCCACAACTCTAGCTGTGTTTACCTCGTAACCTTTTACGTGGAGGCAGAATTTGCTTTTCTGGAAACCTTCCTCGTAGGGCAAAGATGAATGCCCTGAGAATATACTGAAAGACGTGTCGTTTCCCCACAAAGTTAAGAGCTCTTGTCGAACGTTGGAGTTCTGCACTCGACCAGCAAAGAAGACGAGTTTGGTTCTGCTTTAAACACCCAAAGCATACTACGTGTTTATTATGTGAACTTGGAATAAATATATATAAGGAAAGCAAAACTGAAAATTAATAGGAAACATTCTCTAGCTCCATTATTTTTACCTCTAATTTTCTATCTAGTTCAACATTACACGATACACTATATGAACAATTTTCGGAAGTTAAGTTATCCCTAATGCCAGAAATCGAGAGAAAGCAAGAAGTACAAGGATTAAAGGTAATTTCAGGTTCCAAGAAATGAAAAATTCAGGTATGTTATAGGTAAAATTCCCCAATCCATTTAAACTTAACATCACTCCAAGCCTCTATACAAGACGGGTATGTTTGTTTTGAGATTTTTCTAACCGGATGTGGGATGTTACGTCCGCTGTCCTGTTCCTTTTTGGAAACTTACTTAACCCACATTCACACCTAAACCTATCTACTCACTCTAACACACTTGATTTGACTTAAAATTTCTCCAAAAATAATAATATAATAATACCGCATCACTCACTCTTACATACTTGCTTTGACCCTAATCAAAATCTCAAAACAAACATAAACTATCACTATTAATAAGGATTTTGAAAATCCTTAGATTTCACCAGCTGGATTAATATCATCCACCTTAATCCCAAAACAAACATGGCCAGCCACAAACAAATCCCAATTCTTTGTAACAACACGAATTCAACATACAAGGAAACTGTAAGCAAGTAAGTAGGAAAGCTAGAAACAGCGATCTACCTCATATTTGGAGGATTCAAGACTTGATCATTCCGACGAGGCCAAATTTGAGGCAAAGCTATATCTTTGTGTGCAGTGTAAAGCCTCTGAAAATAGCTGGACGAACAAGTAATCTGAATGGCATTGTTACGCACTTCAAAATGCTTGGAGGCTGCTTCCCTCCCAACCGAATGACAGCAGACGAAGAAGTGGTCAGCACCCCCAGACGCATTCCAGAATGGGAAATCAGTGCTGATCCTCGAAACATAATTGGCAACAAAATCAGAAATGGACGACTCTGAGCGTAAAAGGGGATGGTTACGCATTGCATTGATGGAAAAGGGCATAAACAAGAACTGAGCCTCCTCAGGGCGTTTGGTAACAAAAGAACTCTGTAGAAGAGCAAGCTTGAATGCATGCTCACTGTAATAATTACCTATTTTTTGGATCAAGGGGGTCGGGATGGGGACGAAAGATACGAGCAAAAGGGGATGATTCATTGTTCATCCAAACATCAGGATACACAAAAATCTTGAACTTATTCAACATTTCATGATAATCTTCATCAAAAAGCTCCCAATTGTGATAAGGACTAGCTAAGACAGAGTAATTGTGAAGCTTAAACACCTTTTTAGTGTTCTGAGCTGAATTGGGTGATTCGAGCAGTAAAATTTCGGGATGAAACGATGAAATAATCGAATAGGTAATCAAGAGAGTGATAAGTGGTGGGATAATCAAAACATATGCAACCTTCCAACTGGTTCGACAGCCAATTCTGCCTAAGATTGTGAATAGGATCATTTCTTCCTATGTGTCTTTAGACATTGATAAGATTAACAAACCCACATTGTTTGCTTGGGTACAATTAAGCAGAATGACGTTAAGCTCTAAGAAATTATTCGAAAATGTACTTCAAAACCTACGACCTAAAATCATAAAAAAATACGTCAATTGAAGCTGTAACGTGATTCTATCCGCCGCCATAATCCAACGAATTCGACAAAGAAGATAAGATAAACAATTCTAGCAATATATATGAGTATTTGATTTTTGTTCAAAATAAAAAAATAATGGCTAGGGCAGGAATTTACATATAAATTAAAGCAGAGAAGTGAATTCGGTGATGTGAGGCACTTACACCGTTACACGGCGGCTTACGGTGGTTGAAGGTGGTGGAGTTGAAGGCAAAAGCAAGCTGAGAGGAGCCTGACAGGGGTGGGTAGGGTATGTCTATTTGCCGGCATAGTTTTTCTCATTCTTTTAAGATAATATTCCACTTGTTCGCGGTTGGCCAGGCGCGAGGTTAAAAGAACCACTTGATAGGGTCTGGGCACCTTTGAGTTATAGGTACTGCAGTTCTAACTATACCACTTCATCAAAACGTATTTTTTTATTCTATTGACCAATTTAAACAAAGAGTATTACATGTAAGACAAATATGTGTGCACATTGTGCACACTAAAAAATAGTGTACACAATATTTTTACCTAATACTACACTCGTAATTAAATTAATATTATTTAATATTGCTAATACTACACTATAACTAAATTTATATTATACAATGTTTGAAATAATACTACACTCGTAACCAAACTTTGTGCACGCAATCTTTTATTGTGCATAATATACACACAAATACTACTCTACATGTAAAACATGTGAATGTAAAATAAGAGAATTTGAGTGTGCGAAGTAAATAATATATTTTGAGATGTTAAAATAAAAATTATTTATAAGTATATGCAAACAGATGTGGGACGAATGAATAAAGTAGTAATGCAAATAGTTGTGTGGTGGAGTAAGTATTAATTTGCAACTTATATTTTTATTCATTTATAATAAGTAGAATTTTTTTATTTAATTATAATATACACTCCCTCTCTCCCATTTTTTATTACTCAAAATCTAAAAATTGACGTTTTATTTTTATTTTTCATACAAAAAATATCGAAAAAAATAAAATACAACACTATCCTCTTAAGTTACACCCTTACAAACTTTTCTTATTTACACCTCAATGTCATTCAATTAACTCTTTCAACAAAATTTACTTAAAACAACTTGTTTTAATAAAGTTGAAAATATTTATTTACCCTTCACTTTATACATTTTAATACTAATTAATAATTATTTTCTTAATGCTTTGTCATTTCCCTTTGAGCGATCAAAAAAAAAAGACCTTCATTTAAAAGGCCTAGTCAACATAAAATCTCATTTAAAAGACCCTCCTTCATAATCTTTTGTTTAAATGGCCCTCTTCTAAAAAAATTGGGGTTTTATGCAATTATAATTTATATTTTATCAGCCCTTTCTCATTTATCAATGACCATGATAGTTGTTAAAGAAAAGAACTACAGTAATGAAAGATTAGAGAATTAGGAAGTTTAATTTTACTTTTGTCTAATAGGAAAAAATAAAATTTTAAGTCAAAGGCTATTTTAACAAATTTTTATGTGAAAAGATCATGCGAACTAATTTCCCAAAAAAAAAAAAAGTATTTGATTGCAACCTTTATTTTATTTTAGATTGCAATTAGTCAATTTCATGTAGTATATATTGCAATCGAATAACAAATATTCTATACGTTACAAATTGATAAAAAAATATATATATATATATAATACAAGTTGAAAATTGATATTAGTCTTTATATGTTTATGTTATGTTTATCAATTTGCAACCTATGATAAATGGATTATTCAAAACACACTAGTATGCATAATTAGATTCTTACAAGGGGCAGGTGCAAGTGAGATTTGCATGACGAATCCCTTAAAAATTGAATTTTTTTAGGATTAAAAATTCGATTCTACGACCACAAGAATTCAATACGCCAAGAGTACGGCGGGGTCAATTTTGTAATTTTTATTTTTTTAGGATTTTGTTTGCAATTTTTAAAAGTGAAATTTTAAAATTAAAACTTAGAAAAATGTCAAAACTCACAACACAAGCATGTTTTATTTTTAACTCGTTAATGTTATCGAGTCGACCTCTAACTTCAAGTCTTGGCCTTGACCCGACTCGAATCGAATAATAGCTCTGACCATAGAGTTGGTTCGTTGACGTAGAATTAAAAGTATGAATGAGTGTGTTCCTCTCACGGTGGAATTAATTCCGAATTAGTCCGTTCGAATAAAAAAGTATAAGTGGAAAAAAATGCAATTATACAAGGAGAAGAAAAAAAGAGTATAGAGCACTGCACCTGCACGCTGGTGAGGTGTTCATACTTGCTTCACTTGTACAGTTTTAGCGGCTGTTTTCGCGTGAATCCTAAGAATCAACACCCCAATACTTTCCAATTACAGCGAGATTTGTGATTTGTCTTCTCTGATGAGCTATGGCTATGGCGACCACGCCTCGTCTAACCTTCGCTTCGCCTGTTCCCTCGCGGTGTTCCTCACGTCTCTGCAACGTGTCCTGTTCCCGTAATTTTCGCTTCTCCGTCGTCAGCAACCGTAGCTCATGTCGCCGTGTCGGAATTCATTGCAGCTCAGGCGGTGGCGATGGCGGAGTAAGCTCCAATAGTCAAAACGAAACAACGGGAATTCAACTTTACAGGGACATCGAGAGGTTACCCTTTCGATTCTTTTATCTCGTTCTTTCTATTGGACATTTGATTAACTGTACTATAAGTCGTGTTTTATTGGGTCTATTTTTGTGCTGTTGATTGTGAGATTATCTGGTTAAGGTCGCTTCAAAATTGAGTGTACTAACTGAGACGTTGTTCATAATCATTAATTAGCCATCGGAAATAAAGGGGAATTTAAGAAGATGTAAGTAAGTATTAAAGAACGACATGAATTAAGGAATTGAAATTCCGAATCACTTTTGTTCAACTACTCAAAGTTAGCTGATACGATCAGGAAGTAAGGGTACGTTTGTTATGGGATTTAGGTGTGTGGCGAAGTCATGACTTTGAAATCCTATATCAAATCAATTGTTTAATACTGATTGATTTTGTATTATTATATTGTATTGGGTGAAAGAAAAGTAAGAGATATAACGTGTGGACGAAAGTAATGATATGATCGTATTGGATTTGTGAAAAGTAACAATAAGTTTATATGTATTTTTAGATGGATTGAGTTTGAGATTTGAAAACCGGATTTTAGACCCCAAATCGTACTTGGCGTGGATCACAAAGTCCTAAGTCATCCAGGCGAGTCCCGAAACAAACACAGCCTAAGTATTATAGGGTGGAAATGGAGAGATAGGGTACCAAAAAGAAATAATCAAGTTCCCAAACTTAGCAATTTACATGCAAATTGCTATTGGTAATTTTGGACATCAATTCTTAATCTTGATGATCTCCTATAGAACTAACAAATCAGACTTGATACCTTTCTTCTTGCTTGCAGTGTCCTTTAGTTTTCATCATTTAGAAATTGCACATTTTCTATTTGATTGATGATAGCTGTATCCCGGAAATTGGCAACAGTGCAAATAGAAAATAAACTTTAACCTCTACAAGTAGAATACAACTTCTACCATTGTTTTCAGAAGTCTTGTTTTTTCTTTTTGTCCTTTTTTATGTTACATTCTAAGGGAGGGGGACTTGAACTTGTGACCTTGCCCAAGCTGAGAGATGCACCTACCCCAAACTATGCTTGTGGGTTCAAAAGTTACAGATTGTATAAAGCTTAATATACCGTGTTGGAAATCCAAACTGTGAAGTCCTGAATTGGGTGCTTTGTGAGAGGGAACCCTTTGATAAGCGACAATCACTTCATTCTTCAATTGTGTGTGGTGTGCGGCGTGTGCCCAATTTTTCAATTCAGTATTTTGAAGGAATCAGAAGCATTGGACTCATCATCCTTTAGCCATGCTTCCCATTATTGTTTCGTTCAAGACTGATATGATGCAACTTTTCCAATTCAAATTCATATATTTGGTACGATCCGCTTAAAGGTGGTTAATTAATGCTATCTATTTGCTTCATCAATAGAATACTTACAGAGACTGCAAAGCAAACTCAAAATGGTTGGGGTGGTTCAGGAGATTGGCGTGAAATTGAGGTATATTTTTTGACTGACTCAGTGTCTTTGGAATTTGGTTTCAGATTATTTCATTTTGTGTATATGATGCTTCTACGAAAAACTGCCACCTATCGTTGAATGGGTTCTCACTTTCCTTTTTCTTTTCTTTTCTTTTTTTTTTTTTTGTGTGTGTGTGTGTGTGTGTGTGTGTGTGTTTAATGCTTCCCTCTATAGAAATATTTTAAGTTGTGAGTAAGCTTTCTGGTGCCAAATGCTTAACCTTGGTGGGCTGTTGCATGGACAATCTGAAGGCATCTATTAGTCTAGATGCTCTGCATGATATGTTTTTCTACAGAAAAAAAAAAAAAGAATTATATGCTCTGCATGATATGTTTTTCTACAGTTGTCCTGAGTCTTCAATGATTCAGATTGCTGTTATAACATGTATGAATTTTCTAGGGAGCATGGGTACTCAGGCCAAGAAATACCAAGTTAACGTCAGTCGTACATTTTATTGGTGGCATATTTGTGGGGGCGGCCCCACAGCTTTCTTACCGCTTGTTCCTGGAACGTCTTGCAGATAAGTGAGTTGTTACCAACAAGATATAGTTGATCCTTCAATTTGTTCAGCATTTCCAGACATCAGTATTTATTATCCACCATTATACATATACATGAGTATATAACCATTTCTCTATTTTTTGTTTCTTTTTATTTCTTGTATAATTGTCATTGTTTTTCACTGCTTGTTGGGAAAGGGTTGGTGAGGGATGGTAGGACAAGTATAATTCACTGCTTGTAGCACTATTAAGAACTTGGAGATGTTAACTCGCTTGCTCTGCACCTTGTGAAACAGGGGCATATTAATTATTGCCACACCTTATGCCAGTGGTTTTGATCACTTCCTCATTGCTGATGAAGTGCAATTTAAATTTGAGAGGTGTCTACGTTCTCTCAAAGAAACAGTAAGTTGACCCTAAAATTTGCCGAAGTAGCTGCATGCTAGTTTATTATTTGTTTGTTTGAGTTGCTCTGTTGTGCAGATTGAAGATCTTCCTACTTTTGGCATCGGTCATTCTCTGGGTTCTGTCATTCATCTTCTGATAGGTTGACTTATCATCTGTGCTTATTTATTAGGCTGAAGTTAGAGATACCTCAGCTGACAACTTGTTGTCTGATTATCAGGCTCAAGGTATGCTGTGCAAAGAAGTGGAAATATCTTTATGGCATTCAATAACAAGGTACTGAGTTATTAACTGTGCTTTCTTTTGTCTATGATGGTTGAGAATTTGCCTAATTATAGTTCATCCGCTTTTCATAATGCTATTTTTTATCATGAATCAAAGATTATTTAGGCTTATTCGCATTTCAAAATGATGTAATATTTGTTTCAAGAATTAACATGGTTATTTATTTACTTTCAGGAAGCGAGCCAAGCTATTCCCTTGTTTTCACCTGTCTTTATGCCAATTGCCCAAAGGTTTGGTCCATTTTTATCCCAAGTAGCATCATCACCAACTATTCGTCTTGGGGTGAGATTTTGACTTAAAAGTACCTGATAATAATTATCGTTTATTGATATCGAAATCTAGAACGCGTCTCTCATTCTTTGTATTGTTATCAATATTTGTTGCTTTAGTTTCTCTTTGTCCAACTGATTCCCTCAGGAAAATGTTGGAGTTGTCAAGATGATGTTTTGGTTTTCTAAAATATTTTTCAGGCTGAGATGACAAAGAAGCAGTTTGAGAACCTTAGCCCTTCCATCTTGAAGCAAGTTCTTCCTCTCGTTGAGCAACTTCCTCCGTTGTACATGGACTTAGCAAAAGGGAGAGAAGATTTTTCCCCTAAGCCAGAAGAGACTCAACGATTGGTAAATCCACTTTCTATGTCTAGCATATTTTCAATAGAGTTTAATATTTCTGCATTTTATGGTTATTGAAAGTTTGTATAAATTGCTGGATACTTAGTATGTTTACACACCATAAGATCTGGAAATTCTTTACTCCAATTCTTTTTCTTGTACTATAGCTCCAAGTTTGTTTTCAAAAGAAGAAAAACTAATGTTGCGTTGTTCTACATGATTGTTCATATGATAGATCAGGTCATACTATGGAATCTCGAGGAATCTACTAATAAAGTTCAAGGATGATAGTATCGATGAAACTCCAAGATTAGCACAAGTTCTTACATCGGAATCAGCAATCAGTTCGATGCTGGATATGTCCATTCGTGAGTTATCTGGAGATCATGGTCTCCCTCTACAACAGGTACTCTACCTAACCTAAGTCCTCCTAAGCTGATGTGGATGTGTTTATGCCCTAAGGTTTCTTAACGAAAAATATGATTATTGGTCCCCAAAGTTTACTTTTTCAGTTTTAGTCCTTCTCTTTCACTCACTATCAAATTTGGTCCTAGAAGTACACTTTTATTCGCACATTTGGTTTCACCATTAGTTGAACGTGTGTTGACTGACAGAATCAACTATTTGGAGTTGCTAAATGTAATATTCTAATTTAAGTAAAAAAATGTTCAAATAATTACACTTAGCACTCCATATGGTTGATTTCGCTAGTCAACAGACAATCAGCTAACGGTGGGACCAAATTGTTAGGAATTGAATTGTACTTATGGAGGATTAGGAACGAAAATAAATTGAGGGCACCCAGTTCGTAAAAATGACTACGTCTGGGAGCACCGCCAAGCAAGGAATTCTACTAATTTCGTGTTATACAATTATTACAATGGCGAGTGTTATACCAAAACTGGGTCGTGGACCTAAAAGCTCTATAAAAAGATTCAGTCTACCAGACTCCCAAATTTGTTGACCCAGTTTGACAATAAAACTACCCAATTAGATCACCATGATCGTGGGCGGTGGTGTTCAGTTCATCAGGTCCCATAACTCAACACAAATGTGAGAGTAAAAGTGTACTTATATAATCAAATTTGATAGTGAGTGAACAGGGGGCCAAAACTGGAAATACGTAAACTTTAGGGACCAAAAATAACATTATCCCATATCTTAATCACTATGCTGAAGAAAAATTAAAACCCTTTCGAACCTTCAGGTTCTGCCGGATGTTCCTCCAGCAATGGCAGATGCAGTGAATCGGGGTGGAGAGCTTTTGGCATCTTTGACAGCAGGTACACCATGGGAGGCCGTTGCCAAAGAAGTCGGTAACACATTCACTTTGGACTTTCGAGCCGAAAACTCAAAGGAAATCGATCTGCTTGTGGATGTAATTCAAAGCTGGATAGCCTCCAACTCTGGTCCAAAGCTTTTAAGATCATAAAGTTGCAAGAAAATGCACAGTGAAACACCAAGGGTTTATTACAATGTAAATAGATAAATCTATGCAACATGTAATTGATTCTATCAAACCTTGTATCATCAATCATAGGGTGAACTGTCTTGTTGATATAACTCTTTTATATCAATATAGGAATGCTTGTTGATAATATTTGAATTTCTTATTTTTAACATTTTTGCTCACCTTCTAGTACGGTTACAGCCTACCTTGTTATGACTTCACTCCTGTCACTAGCCCTACTTTCGGCATCCAACCAACTGGTAGTGATATTGATTTGATCAACCAACCAATGTCATGATATTTTAGATATTTTTGTTTTATTATACTATTGAGTTTGGTTGAACGAGTGTTTAAAGAAAACACAAAATATAGTGTGAAGCAGTTTCATAGTATGAAATTAATATTATTATAATAATATTCATTTAGTGGTACCATTAAACTAATATCACGGTATAAAATGTTATGGTACCAGTGAATGGATATAATGGTATCAATTTTATACTATTAACACTCTTAAAAAAGTATTCTCAGAAACATATATCATCACATAGATGTTTAGTGCTGCTACCTTAATCATAGAAGTCGAGATGCTCCTCAACTTGTTCACGGTATTTCTCTCCAAAGTAGTGTTCCTTTTCTCTGGCAAAAAAAAAAAAAAATTATGATATTAAGACAAAGATTTGTGTGAGACCATCTCACAAAAACGGAATGAATCCGTGAGATTGAAATCCATTTAACCAATATTATTAATGAAATAAATTACTTAGATTGATTTTAATCTCATGTTGATCAAATATTGTCACATGCTAATTTTACAATATGAACCCTTGAAAGGAACTTTTATTCAAGTCAGCGTTAAATTTTTTTGTAAAATTAGGATGTGACAAATATAGATCTTACATGAGATCCTCCCATGATTAAATAACAATCATTAATGAGATTTATGAAATTAATATAATTATTATTATAATGAAAAGACTTTAGCTACCAAAGAAATGCAAGAGGCAATTGACCATTTGCTAGCAAGATGCACGACCAATGAAGCCTGAAGACATTCAGTATAAACAAAATCAGTGGAGAAACTGAAAGAAGAATATCTACAACTGATAAATATTCCTAAAATCGAATAAAAAAGCTGTCAAAAGCACGCAAGAGACAATGATCTTCAAGTACCTGAAGAGAGTCTTCTCAGATCAAGAATCTGAAGAGTTGAAGATGGACACTTTGCCAAGTTTGTAGAAGACATCCAAAGCACACGAAATCATTTTTTCCATATTTGATGATGAATGATACCTGAATGGTGAAAAAATAATCAATGGATAATATACACCACATCGACATGTCAGCAAGTGTAACACCAAGTGGAATCGTAAAGTCTGCATCCCAAGAGGCAAAAACCTAGAGGAAGATTAAGAAATTACCAACCTTTAAGATTACGATTAACCGGTCAAAATGCAATCGAATACAACAAAGAAGCTTAAGAACAAAATCATTGCTTTAACACGAAATTAGTTACTTCATGAACATGTGATGCAAGCTCTTGATTGCCACAAGAACAAGCACATCCCACGTGTTTTTTTCTTCTGGTCTCGTGTAAAACATAGATATATATCCCTAAAAACAGGCACTAGAAACCAACTGTGCACAAGCAAGATACAAACAATTCTTCATAAGAAACTCAATCTGCTTCACCATCTAATGGACTATAAATCCTCTGACTCCTCCCATGAGATGTAGAAAAAGTTGTTTCTCCTATACTATACCTGAAAGAGTTGATACATAATACACAAATGCAAACACATATAGTATTCCAAATCTTGGATACAGGCAGGGCAAACAAAAACCACACAACACAGTTAATACAGGCATCACTTTTCTATCTTCATCATTTCAACATCAAAAAGAGTTCAAGTTTTTTTTTTTTACTAGAAAAGAGATCAAGTTTTAAAGCACAATAACCAATCCAATTCATGCAAATATACTCATAATATTTTTACCAATTCATATTATCAGCGGAAAGCCATCGTATATTCCAACAGAAAGTCATCTTATACATAGAAAGAACGCTGCAACCATGAGTGCAAAAATAAAATTACCATCAACGGAAGCAGAAATCTGCATCATCCATTAATATTGGTCATACACTCAGAACTTCAGCTGCATACGGTCTACAATGTCTTCTATCGTCATTTCCAATGCCTTCCTTGTGCATTTTATCTAAAAGTTTCAGGTATTCTTCCACATTATCCTGCTGTGAGAGACTACTGAGAAATGACGAATATGTTTTGACTGAAGGAGCAATCCCTTCCTTTACCATTCTCCCCCAAAGTTTAAGGGCTTCCCTAGTGCTACCATTTTTACAACATCCATTAATCAAAGTGTTATAAGAGATGAGGTTCGGAACTAAACCTTTGGAGGGAAGTCTATGGAAAAGCCTAAGCGCACGGGCAAGGTTTCCCGATTTACATAAGCCATCCATAAGAGCATTATAAGTCACTATATTTGGAAAAAGACCCTTCTTCAGCATTTCATCCCGTAAGAGAAAAGCTTCATCAACAGCACCAGAAACCGAGGTACCATGGATAAGGGCAGTGTATGTGAACTCATCTGGAACGAATCCTCTGTGAGACAGATCATTGATGATTTTTCTTGCATCATCTGTCTTCCCATATTTACATAGGCCAGATATAACTACATTGTATAAAATGTGGTTCGGAATGATATGTCTTTTAGCACTGGCATCAAGGGATTTTGCAATTTTTGTGTTTCTATCGGAATATAGTTGAAGTTAAAAGAATCGTAGAACTGTTTAAGGTTTGGAACAACATCTAAATCTACCATTGTCCGCAGTAACATATTTGCATCATCAGCCCGACCAAGCTTGTTTAATCCACTGATGATTGTGCTACATAAGTACACATTTGGGGCAATTCCTTTTCCTCTCATCTCAAAATATGCATCAAAAGCTTTCTTCAGGTTTCCTTCTTTAAACCATCCACTGATAAGAGCTCCATAGGTAATTATAGTAGGGCTTAGTCCTTTCGCATTAATCTCAGAAAGCACATCTGGGATTTTATTTGATTTCTCTGCTCGAAACAATCCACTAATGAGTGAATTATACAATTCAATGGAAGCAGGAACCCCCTTTCCATCCATGACAGCTTTAATTTGAAAAGCACTTTGAACATCCCCACCTCTACAATAGCCATCAATCAAGGTTCGGCTAGTAACCTCATCTGGTGAACAACCCAATTCCATCATCTTATCAAGAACTTTCTCTGCTTCAATCATCTTTCCCATCTTACATAATCCATTGAGCATTGTATTGCATAGAATGGTATTTCTAGCATAGCCTCTTGCTAGAATATCCTTCCATAAAGACAAAGCCAAATCACACTTTCCCTTTCTGAAAAGGCCATGGAGAAGGGTACTAAATCCAACCTCGTCAGGAACAAAACCTTTCTTGATCATTACCTTCCAAAGGCTCAAAGCATCATCAATATCATCATGCTGAAGTAAACCTTTTAATAGTGTATTATAACTTATATTTGTTGGATATACACCATCACTAGTCATTTGATGACAGAGCTTAAGAGCATTATCTATCATTCCTCTTTTACAATATCCATCCAATAATGTATTGTAGCTATAACTATCGGGCTTGAAATTCCCTTCAGCCATACTCGTTATAACTTGCTCTGCGTCAGAAAGTTTATCAAGTTTACAATACCCATTAATCAAAGAATTGAAAATGAACATATTCATTCCCAATCCTAAACTCAGCATCTCACTCTTAATTCTCAGAGCATCATCCATTCTTCCATTACGGCAATACCCATCGATTAACACTCCATACACCTTGTCATCCAAAATCAAAATATCTCCTTTCTCTTCCTTCATTCCTCTATATACTCTATCTGCTTGATCCAATGCACCTATCTTACAAAAACCCTTAATTAACAGAGTGAAAGTTACAACATTTCTCGAAATTCCTCGTTGCCTCATCAACTCCAACACTTTCTCCACCCTCCATATTCCCCTCCTCCACATACCCATTAACTAAACAATTATAACCAACGACATTCAACTCCAATCCCATATTCTCCAAGCCTTCCACAAACTCCAATGCTTTAGATATTCTGCCATCTTTACAATACGCATCCACCATTATGGCACAAGTATACACATCCGGAGCAATTCCAACTCTAATAATTTGATCATAAACACAAGAAACCGCATGAAAGTCCTTGTTTCTCACTAAACGACTTAACATACAATTGCACGATCGCAAGCTAGGCAAGCGACCACATTTAGGCATATTATCAAACACGTACAAGGCATTCTTTACCAACCCCCTCTCCGCATATGCTTTCAGCATCATGTCAAAAACAGTACCAGAAAACTTAAATTCCCTAAATGTAGTAACCAGTTCATCATAAATTATCGAAACTGGAACTCGGTTTTCTCCGACAGCTCCACAAGGTCGCGTAAATACAACCGCGTTTCATCAAACATTCGGGCATTGGATAAAATATGGACGACCTTGATGTAGGATTTGAAGTGGGGTCTGAAGTGATTCTCCTTAGAAGCTAAGTTAAAGAAGTGAAGGGCAGAGGCAGGGTGAAGCTTGAGATTCCTGAGGACGTCGTTGAGAAGGTGGTCGGAGAAAGTGAAGTCGAGGCTTTTGAGGGCATCGAAGCGGCGGAGGATTAAGAGACGGCTGATTTGGGCGGCGAGATTCACCATATCGTCTTCTCCTTGCGGTGGCGCCGGTGGGCATACCGATTTTATCTCAGTTCTTCTTTCCCTCGTTTACCTCTCTGTATCAGACTATCAGTATATATATTGATCCTAATTTTCCCTCGTTTCGATTTTCAAACGATAAATTACAAGAACATAATTTATTTTATGATAATGGGAAATACACACATTTTTATAAAAATAAAATAATTTATATTTATATTTTTTAAAAAAACATTTCTACTTATTACTCATATTTCTTCCATTAATATCCTCACTTTATTGTGGTCACCACCAATCATCTACCGTGCCTCCCAACCCTCAACGACTCCAATGGAATAACTTGTTTCATGGGTCGTTCCACCCAAACCCAAAATAGTATCGTTTTGGGTGGAGCATTACATGGAGCGAGTGAGATCATTCAAACAACCCGATTTTTTTTGAACGACTCGGTGGGTATAGGGTGGCTTGTGATTTTGGGGTAGGCGAGGGTTGTGAGCAGACATATGGGTAGAAAATATTTTATTTAAGAGGGTAGTTTGGACGGTTTACTACAAAATTGGTATAAAGCGTTTTATTTTAAGTAGGTGTGTAGAAAATATTTATTTATTGTGTAGGTGAGTATTTTTCATTTTCCCTCATTTATTTTTCATTAATTGCACTTTTAGAACCTAATTGTTACAAAAAAAAATGACCTCAGTCAAAATTATGGATATTTTTTCAATTTCATATATCAAATAAAATGTACTCTCTTGTGAAATATTGTACTATAAAATCTTATACGTGATGATCAAATAGACCCATGCATTTTTCTTAATATATTTAAACCATTTTTTTAAATGTTGAGATCAAATATGCCCTTCATCTTAATAAAATCACATTCTATAAATGAAAATAAAGTTGTCAAAAATAGAGACATATTTGATCCACACATATAAGATTAGAGATTTATAAGACTATTTTTTTATTTTTATTTTTGCATTTGGGCAAGTATTTTAGACTAATTTGTATTATTTGTTTTATAGTTTCATATATTTACAGTTATAGTAAGTTCTAAGAGTAACACCCTTGGAACCACCCAAGAGCAATTTTTTTTTATCCTAGCGCAAGTTTTTTTGGAAATACCCGCAAGACTCGACCCAATCCGTTCAAAATCCACGAATTTCTTATGTACGGATTATTTCACGGATCTTAGATCCATGAAATATTGTATGTGAGAATTTGTCATCATATAATTGTTCACGAACTTGTCCGAGGTCCTTATTTCAACAACTTAAAAATTCGATATTTGTTCTGTAAAAGTTGAAGTTCAATCCTCAAAGCGCAATTAATAGCAAAATAAGTCATATTTTTGTAATTTATCCATTTTGAAATTATGAGAAAATATATTTATTACTAATATTTAAAATGTATTTAATAATTATCATATAGTTATTCACGAAATGTATTTTTAATAAAAACTTTATTTTTTAGTGAAAATACACATTTTTTAATAAAAATAATTGCACTTTTAAATAAAAGCAATTGATACCGTTCACAAAATACAATTAAGTCTGCAAGGTGAAATTAATACATACACGACCTTGTTTATAGCTATATAAGTGCAATCAACATATAATTTATGCTCGTGCCGTGCTAATAATAGTTATAGTTAACGGTATTAAAAAAATAAAAGAAGTGTTTAATATGAACTATACAAATATGCTCACAAAAATATGAATCCTTATATCATATTAAAAAAAAAAAAATTATACTTTCATATGATTAGATGTAAACACAATCCACTGATAGTCTGATTCGAATAGCAATTGCACTGTGCATATATGAATGAGATTTACCTTCATATTCATCTGCCCTCAAACTCTCACAGTCTCACTCTATAACCCTCACAACCCCACCCTACCCTACCCCCACCCCCACAACAACTACCTTTTCTGTCTTTCCAAAAATAGGACCAGCGTGCAAAATGGCCAGCCAAAACACCTCGTCAACTACTAAACTGGGATTTAACAAATCAGCAAATGAGGCTTTGATTTGAACAAGGTGTGCAGCAACTGAACTCGTTTATCACGTGGAATCTGATTTTGCCTGTCGTGTCTCAAAAATTAGGACCAAAAAAATAAAAATAAAAGGATAAAACTCGTATAAGACGATTTCATACATGAGACAAGTCTCATCTACTCTACTATATGATATGTAGGTTATGGAGCCCTAATCCCATGATATTTTTAAAGGGAAACATGACCTAAATATCAAGGTGAAGGTCCGTATTATATATGAGACAATCTAATACAAGTCTCTCTCAAAATAAAAAATCATTTATGATAATTTGATACGAAAACTGTACTTCTTCTCCTCACCTTATCGAGCTTTTCAAGGAAAATGAGCTCAACTTCTCTACGAAGATTTTGCATGTCCAGAGCATACTCGTTAGAATTATCATCAAGAATCAATTGCTGCAGTTGTTGCCTCATTCTCCCCAATTCCACATCCAGTTCACACTCGTCCTTGAAAACAAGAGCATTCGCTGGTCTTAGCATTAATAAATTCTTCACTGCATATAGGGCCTGCAAAACATAAAGCAGAAATCGCACATGGGTGAGTATCCAAGAGAGAGAGAGAAAGGGAGAGAGAGAGAGAAAGGGAGAGAGAGAGAGAGACCTTTTCCTGGAGATCTAGGTCTGGAGATGCCATTAGATCAACCACAGATTTTAACAATATTTGATTGCTGAAGAAAGGCAGTTCCACATCATTTCTTCTCTCCAATTGATACTCAACTAGATCAGCCAAAAGATATGTGGATTTTCTACGTAACCTGATATCAACACTGGAGTTGCTTAGTATTTTCTGCAAGACAACACACAACAAGTGTGAATGCTTCAGTAACTCAAAACTGCTATATAATGCTTCAGTATTTTATCAAATCACCTCAAGCATCAATTCTCCAGCTTCACTATAGAATAAATGTTGTCCCTCTCGATTATTTCTTATCAAGGCTGAAATAGCATATAATGCTTTTGTGGCTTCATCAGTGAATTCAGAGTGTACCATCTCCATCAACTTTGCCAGTGCCCCAAGCTCCAAAATCTGATATCCACAAATTTTAATATGCAATCTATAGGCCATGTGACTCCCTTCATTCAGAAAATATGATTGATATTCTGGAGGAAACAGAAGATCTAAAGCAAATGAACAACTTGTAAATTGAACGGAAACAAACCTGGTTCTGAACATGTGGATTATTCTGGCTGGCTTTGCCAAGAATCCATGCAGAAATAGTTCTTATTTCTGGATTTGGATAGTTAAGTTCCTTTATGACAGCAGTGAGTCCCCCAAGTTTGTGCAAATCTGGCAGTAAACAAGATCTTTATGGTGAATTTTGCACAAAACAGTAAATCTGTTACTTCCAGTTGTTAAAAAACTAGAGAATACAAGGATCGAAAAGGCAAAAATGACAGACTAGATTACGTCATGTTTCAGAGGTTTCACCGATGTTCTTATGAAACTGGAAAACTTACGCCCCCAAAAGGATACTATCTCATTTTAAGGAGTGATTTAGCACAACTAAGCTTCCACAGGGAAGAATTTGTGAAGGTGCTTAAAGTCTCACTTCTTCAGCACCATATTGTGTCAAATAGGATACATCTTTTGGCAAGAAAGGAGTATATACTTCAGTTTAAAATTTTCTGCAATAATATTTTATACATAGTGTCTTTAGCAAAACTTTTGACTCATCTCTGGTACGTCCAAATATAATTAAAATATTAACGAAGAGGTTTTGAGCTTGGAACTAAATTCTAGCAATAGAGCTAAAAATAATTTTGAACAGTTGAGAGAAAAACATATCTGCAACTTTACATGATAAAACAAAGACATAAAAAAAAAAAAGTCGGTAAACTTGATGTACAAAACCACAATAGTCTTTTTTTTTCCTTATTCTTCTTCGTTCAATTTTTAAATTGATTTGTACTGCAAGCCAGGTTCTTCTCCATCTTAGAAAACCACATTTCTTCCTGTCTTTGCTCTAATAGGCATTTAATCCCCCATAGCTTGTGGTAAGAAGTCTAACTCTTCAAGTCCTTATTCCAATTGCCCGAGGAGATAGTGATGTAAGTTTTAGGTTTCACTATAGTGATACTAGTCTTAAGTTGCACTTTTATTTACTGAATGTTTCTTTATATCCATATAGAATTCTAGCTACCTGCAATAATTAGGATTCAGCCGCTTGTTAGTTAAGTTATTAGTGCATATTTGTTCTAAAATACATTCAAAGATTTTAACCATTTTCACCTATTCACATGTATAGAAAGTATAGATTTTTCTTAAACCACCACTGTCACATCAATATCAAGCCAATTCATGAAAGCACGCTAATTTTATTGATGTTGCATTGGTCATTCAGCACAATAAAAAATCGGTAATAATTGCCTACAACAGTACCAATACGGTCATTTAATGTCTTCATAGGCTTTATTAGCTTCTCTTTCATACTAAATATACAAACAACATGAATTAACTAAACCTCAACTTAACCCAATATTTTTAATGAATGAATGGTCTTTTAAAATTAACAAAATGCACAGTGGTTGATTCTCTAGATATATCAGTGGCTGAAGGCTGTTCACTACACATACCATTTGCATTGTCTATTGGCTCAACAAGTATCAGAAGTTCCTGAAGCGCACGATGGCGATCCTCCAAAGATATAGACGAGTTGTTTAAATCGTCGATTGCAATTTTCATCAATTTTGCATCTGATGGTGTCTTTAATTTCTCCATCAGTTCCTGTTTCAGCAAGCAAAAAGCAATAGCATTAGATCTTTTGAATTAAAATCAGAACATAGGATTGACGAAGTGGTATAGCTCAAGTGGTTAGAGCTCCACTACCTATGGCCTATAAGGTCACAGGTTCGAGTCACCATTTGCAAAATCAAAAAAAAAAAAAAAAATCAGAACATAGGATAAGATCGGTCTTACCAAAACCAACACAAAAGATCCCTACCAGAAGAAATGACACAGCATCCCTATACGGATACGTTGACTGAAAACATGCACTAGGCCAGTTGGTTGCTCATAAAGTGTAAACTACATGCTATAATGTGTTGAGGAGTATGGTACATAAAATCATACTTCAAGGTATGCCTGAGGTAAAAGTAGATATAAATACGCTTAAAGATGTTATACCTGCAGTAACAAAATGATACAATGCTGTAAAACCCTCACAGATTGGAAATGCCGGAATTGGAGAGAAAAAAGTTTGTGCAGAACCAGAAAAGGGGGCCTTATGTATAAAGATTAATAATGGAGTTCTAGAGGCAAATGCATCTTCAAATGCAATTAGAGGGATGAGGCTAACTTAGGATCTTCATAGAATAGAACACGTCCTGGACCTTGGGTGATAAGTTTAATGAGTTCAGGCTGTTGTGGAGACAATGAATACATTGATATTATGCTGTAAAGGGTTATTAAAAGGAATAACAGGAACTAGAGAACATGAAGCTCCAGAAAGAAACAACTGCAGGGTATGTGAAAAGCTCTGATGAAGCTTGCAGTAAATACTAAGTAACACAACTTTAAACTTCGTACCAAAGAATAAACTCATACAGGACCTTTCTAGGAGAACTACACGCTGTACCTTTATTTCCATCTGGCGTTCCTTCAGTTCTTCAGGAGAGAGGCGCTGGATTTCTACTGCAGCTTCTTTTAACTTTTCTGGATCTGAATGGCCTAGCTCAATTTAAAAGCAAGAAAATATTCTTATTTATCAAGGCATAACAGTTCAAACTCTTTCTCCCTACCACAAAGTTGAATATAAATCTAGAACAGCAATCCATTTCACCAAGTATACTTAATTACTGTGTCATACATTAAATTCACGGAACATAGTCCGTGAAATCTGCATTCAACATGTAGTAAACAGCATAACTCGTAAAGCCAAAGTAGCCCAGGAGCTCCCTGATCCCACATTCAGAACATCAATGTCAAATATAAACATTCTTGTAACTTAGCTATCAGAAAATGATCCCACGAGATTCAACACAAAACGTCACTAATAGCATGTTCTACATGGCAGGGCAAAATGAAGAGCTCATCTTCTAGGTATGTGTCAAATGCACTCTGCAGTTGTCTTCTATGAGGTACCAAACAATCAATCAAACACCAAATGTCACCTTCGGGCGTTAGGGCGGCTGAAACTAGCTTTAGGCTTGTGACTTAGTCTGTGTATGTGTGATTACCTCAACCATAAAAGCACAAAGTAGTAGCAAAGCAAACCTTAAAATAAAACAACCAATTCGAACTAAACCTACCATTCTAATATGATTTTTGCGAAATTATGCTAAACCTCCACCGTAGAACTTCAAGAAGACGGCTTAAATTCAAACAAATAAATTCTTAAAAAAAAATAAAGGCAGCGATAAAAATCAGGGATGTAGAAATTACCAATAGTCCACTGTAGCATTCCTTCTAGGGAAGAGAAGCCACCGTCCAATTGTCGTTCGTCCTCCTCCGCCTGAATAGTACGGTCACTTAAATCAGCACCGGCTTCAGTTTTTTTCAATGTCAAGAGATCTCCCTCCTCTTTCGCGGTGGACCAAAATGACCCTACCGACGTCGACTTATTTACGCGCTCACCACCAGCAACTGCCGCGAGTACCACCAGCAACGCCGCCACCGCCACCGGTGAGATTGAATTGTTTCGCCGCTTCATCTCTGCTATTATGTTTTCTTCAATTACAAGGTATGAAATGATCTCGTCCTTTGCGTCTAATTCAGAAATTTTTTTCTACAGTTGACTGAAGAGTGAGAAGAGTCACAAATTTTTCGTTTCCTTGCCCAAATAATTAATTAAAAAATATGATTTTTAATCTGAGTTCCAAAAGATATAATTATCGATTTGGGATTTAAAAGATAAAATTTATCGATTGGGCCTGAAAAATATTTATATTAAAGATTTCATAAATTCGAGACTTGAAAAATAGAATAATTATCAATTCGTGGGCTTAATTTCAGTCCCTGATTGATAAAATTTCTTAATATAAACATCTTTCATGTCTGGATGGATAATTAATATATCTTTCAGGACTTACACTGATAAAAAAATATTGTCCCTGTAAATTTCCTAATTTAGGGTTGTTTAGCTCGGATTCGGTGCAAAAATTGGTTTTGAAACGCAGTCGGATGATTCGATATTTACAAATTCTATGTTTTAAGTGGAAAATGAGCATAAATAAAAACCGTCTGTTTAGCGATTTTCGACTTCTTCAAATTTAGTTTGGAGTATCAAAGTGAAAAATGAGAAATGGAATGAAATATGTTAGTTTGATAGTGAAAATGAAAACAATATTTTGATTTTCTCAAAGTGAGGAATCTCCTTACATTTACTAATTGGAGGAATAAAAATCATTCTGATGGTAATATTTTTTCATTCCTCATATTTTTTAAAAGTTATTATACACACTAATTTTAAAGCATTATATTCTTATTGCTAAAAAAAAATGAAAAACGCATTATTTTCGCACTTTATCATATGCTCCACATCACATTTTGAAGATTTTTAAAAAATTGTACAATTTTCATATATTTTTCCCAAATTTTTCTCTTTTCAATTTTTTTTAATTTTTGTCAAAGTCTGGTTTTCGAAATTATTATCTGTATCTGCCATTTAAAAAAAAAAAAAAATTGATTCAACTTTTCTTATGAAATCTTTTTCTTATTGATTTTTTTCCGAAATCTGCATAATTTTCAAAGAATGAAAATAGTGTTTGAATGGGTGGTAGACTCAGAGACCTTATAGAGCGGAGGTGGTGGTGGCGGCAGCGGCAGCTGCCATCTGTTAGAGGAGGAAATGAGTAGAAAATAGGATTTTAACTAGATAGCTCAGCGTATTACGCGGTATTTTCGTTAAATAAATTTTACAATATAATATATTATATATAATATTTTCAAATAATAATATATATATATTAAAATAATGTATATGTATAAAAATTATAATTATAATATTAAATTTAAATTTAAATAATGGTAATATTAATTGTTTGACAATTCATGCTAGAGATTAGAATTATTATAATTATGTGAAAGAATTTACTATAAGATTTGTTTCAAATTTATTTTACAATTAATAAAAAAGGAGACGATTAATAGAATTTTTTTATATAATTGATGCATAAATATTACTCCGAATAATATATGTATATCGTATATATACAATAAATACTCCCATATATGATTATATTAAGTTTTTTTAATAAAAGTTGATACAACCACAATTTTTCTTACATACATTTATAGGCTTAAGTTAAATATAATTTTATATTTAAAAATTGTCATATGATAACATTTTTTAGATATAAAATAGATATTTAAAATATTTAAAGATTTATATATTAAATTATTTATTAAAAAATATACATATTGTGCAAGAGGTCTAAGGTTCAAACCTCCTTAGAAATATATTTTTAATTAATTCCTATATTAAAATGTCACATAGATGCCATATATTAATTATAAATTAATAGAATAATGACACATAGATTATTAACATATATATGCATTTAATAAGAATGTGACACCTCATCCAAATTAATCTCATGACGACACCTAAGCAAAAATAAACTCCCTATTAGTAATATAGGGATTTTAGATGGTAATATTTTTTTGAAAAACAAAAATAGATGGTAATATATTCATTATATTGTATGTGCAATTTTTGCATGTGTATTTACCAAAAAAATGGGTGCTAATTACATGGGCCTTTGAGCTTTTTTTTTTTCCTTTGGGCCTTATTGTTACCCACTTGTGTAAGGCTTTTTAGTTGGTTTTCTTTTTCATATTGCTTCTAATTTTGGGTCTTGTTGTCTATTTTAATTACAATTGTTTTTCTTTACTTTAGCTTCTTATATAAAACTCATTTAGGTTATGCAGGATGATTCCATATTAGTTAATATTTTTAATTATTATTTTATTCATAAAATCAGTTTTAAAAGTTAGTTCGTCTCATCCATACATGTAGAATCATTAATTCATTTTAATTGAATTAATATGTTAATCCGTTTAGTTTGAATTGTTTTCATGTAATATTAAATCTTAAGAATAATTATAAGTGTATAAATCTCATACAAACATAATACGTGAAAAAATTAATATATAGTAACTAAAAATCATGATGATTGTTTAAAATCACTTCATCCAGCTTTCGAATCTCCTATTTCAACATTGTGTTTCATCTATTATTTCATCTTGTTGATGGATGTTTTTTTAAGATTTACCGAATATAATTTTGGTAAAATTTGCTATGATCTTTTAATATGTTCATTGCTATTTTTTTAAAGAAGATTTAAAATCTGAAAGAGAGATACATGTCATTCACCCGTAATGTATAATATGAAACACTATAACAGAGGATCGAGCCCCACATCCAAACCTTATAAACGTTCATCCTAATATTTCCTTTTTTAAAAAAAAAATCAATATGATAACAAATATTTCCTTTTTTTTAGATTATTACATACTCCCTCCATTCTAGGAGTGTAAGTGAGTCGAGTTAGCTCACGAGCTACTCGTGTTCGACTTGAAAAGATCGAAATCGACTCGAAATTAATCGAGTCGAGTTTCGAGCTACTATAGTAGCTATCGAGCTCGAGCTCACAGATACTTAGCTCGAAAGGCTCGCGAGCCTTATCGAGCTTATACTATATTTACAATTTTGTCATTTATTTTATTAATTAAATACATTTATATTATTAATATATAAATATGTAAATTAAAAATAACAATAAAAAGGTTATCGTGTTGAGCTTAGTTTACCGAGCTTCTTCGAGTCGAGCTCGAGCTTCGAGTATTGCAATCGAGTTGAGTTTCGAGCTCAAGACTACTCGGCTCGACTCGACTCATTTACACCCCTACTCCATTCCATAAAAATTTTCATAAAATTGAGTGCACACACTTTAAGAAAGAAGAGTGATGATGGGGGTTTTGAGGAATAATTATGTAAATTTTTGTGTAAAAAGTAAAAAAAAAATATATATATATATATATATATATATATATATATATATTGGGTTGTATTTATTATGTATAAGTCAAAAAGTACGACATTTTTGTAAATTAGTGAAAATTTTGAGGGTAAAGTTTACAAAGAGTTTTTCATTTTAATGGTGTGAAATTTATAATAAAAAAGGCGAAAAAAGAAAGTGTGAAAGGTTTTACTGAGATGGGAGAGAGAGTAGTCGTTATTTAAAATAATTCAAACTATTTTGAAAAATGAACTTTTCTCTATCTATACATTATATTGAGGATTAACAGTAGATAATGTCAGGCCACCTAAATTCCAGTTAAAAAGAAAAGAAAAATTAATCCTATGAAATAATCTCACGGCTAGACACTTTATACCTGTATTTATGCATGATTAATGCCTTTCTTTGATTATGCAAAGCGTGACCGTGCGTTTTCTGACTTTTAGTGCATAATTATATATGTATGCATTTATTACCCTTTTTTGTGAGGCAACTTGCACTAAAAACCCCTATTTTCTTACATAATGTTGCAAATTACGCTAGGGATAAAAACCACATATTTAATATATTTAAACTCTACAGTATGATCACTATTATTTTCTAGTGTTTGTAATTACTATTTTAAGCATTTATAATTCATTTGAAGAAGTAGCTAATAAATTACTCCCTCGTCCAATAAATACTTGTATCATTTTGTGGGCACACAAAATAGAAAGTAGAGTATTGATTTGAATTTTGAAGAGTAATTTTGTAAATCTCTATATATAAAGTAAGAAATTAGTTGATTGGATATATGTGTGGTAAAAGTAATGACATTTTATGTAATATTGTGAATAATGTGGGGGTGGAGTTTATAATGGAGTTTCTATTTTTATAGTGTGCAAATTATTTTGGGACGTCCAAATAAGAGAAGCTGTGCAAATTATTATGGGACGGAGGGAGTAATTCTCGATTGAAACTCACTTTGAAAAGCACAAAAGGTGTACTCTCAATGAAAAAAAAGAAACTTAAAAATTATTAATATGCAAACATATTCTCTTTTTATAATTATTTTATTTCCAAACAATTTTCATTTTACAACTTTATATCACTTTTAATTTTTAATAATGTTTCAAAACACACACATAGTCATAGAAATGGAGCTCGTAAATTTTAAATGTTGCACTCACCTATTACATCTCGAATACTTCTTTTAAGATGTTAAATATAAACAATGCTCCCACCTTCTAATAATTTTTTTTTTTGGGTCTGTCGAGCAAATGTATTCACATCCCATTTTTTTAAATAACTATATCTCATATATCATCATTCATTACCCTTGAAACAATACATATATACCATACATTTCTGTTTTATATATAAACAAATAATATTCATTAAACCCCGTGTCCAAAAAAAGATGAATAAATTTATTGAACAGAAATAGTATTTAGTTTTGTGTAGGACAATTTAATTCATATATTAAAGACTCGTTTGGTTTCTTTTCTTGAACAATACCCGAACTATAATACCTATATTTGTAATACCATTTATTTATCAATATTTTGTTTGGTTTCAAAAACTTGAGTTAAATAATTAGTGATTAGCTATCAATATTATGTTTGATAGCGTATTATAACTAGTATTAATTTATTTTAGACTAATTTGTCCTTATAAATAAAAATAATAATAAACACATCTTGGTGAAAGTGATGGTGTTTTTGGTATTTTAAAATTTAATAAATATTGATATAAGTATTACAAATACCATATGAAACTTGGAATCTATAATATCATGTATTAGATATTTTGAACGGGTTCATTCTTAATAGCAATTTGGAAGTATAATGTATACAACAAGCCAAACAAATGATAGGGATCAATACACCCTTAATAAAGGAAACCAAACGAGATCTAAGTCTAATACTTGTGTAAAGTGAATACTATTATGAATTTTATTTTTATTATCAATATTATACGCATGGACTGCTGGCAAATGTAATGTTTCTTAAATTTGGTAAAATATTTTCAAGAGAAACTTATATTGAGACGGACGGATGGGTATATGTCTCCATATAGCAAAACACACTATATATATTGGTGTAAACAGTTTGTCAAATTTCAACGACATAATTCTGGGGACGACCACACACCACGTACCAGGTTTAAGTTATGTTTCACCGTCCACCTATTATTTTAATAATTCCAAGCTATATATATATAGTAGGATAATATTAATAAATTAAAAATTTTGTTAAAAAAATAAAGTGGGAAAAGTTGATGGGGCATATTATTGTTGTTTTCTCTTTCGGCGAGATGAGCATATTCTTCACTATTATTCTTGTTTCTGCATCGTACGTTTGTCTTCAACACATGAATGTAATTAATTACACGTTCTGTCTCGATACATGTTACACATCTTTTTCATTTCATAATGATTAAAATAAGGTAATATAATATAAATATAGTTCATATGATATGATGGATACATAAAAAAAAACTTAGATAAAAAAGTGACATATGTTTAAATAATAGAAAAATGTAGGATATAAATTAAGTGAGCCGTTGTAAAAAATAGAATGAGTTATAATAGAAAAGATTAAAAAAAAAAATTATAATGGGATGGAGTGAATGAGGTATAATGTTATTGCTGGCCAACTTTTTTATTTTATTTTGTGTGGTTTTGACGGTGGAAAAATAGACTGTTAACTACTTTTCGGCCATGCTTTAAAAAAATATATATATAGGCTTTTTAATAGGTTTGACATTTTAAAAAAATATTTTATAAGTAGTATGTTTTATAATGTCAACTTATAGAAGTTTTACGTCGCTCTTGATTTGTTCTAAATTTGTAACTCCATGCAATTTTTGGTATATATAAATAGAGTAGGTTTTATTTTGATTTTGATATTCTTCGTCGAATTTTTATATTTTAAATATTTTTTCGGCTGAATTCTTGATATCTTAAGTTTTTAATCGAATATTAAATATGAACAATTTAAATAATAAAAAAGTTAACTGTTAATAATACTCTTAAACAATAATTCGATATCATGAACCATGTTTATATAATAGTTTGCCATACACTTTTTGATCAAATGTTAATGTCGCGTTTTATTCAAAATTAGTGTTCATGTTTCATTTCAAATTTTCGATCAAATTTGGTGTGGTCACTCAAAATAAATTAACATCTTTAAAAACTATAAACGGTTGTATATAATTAATATTTATCTATATTTATAGGTCCATCCATTAATGGAGATAAATACTAAATAGTACCACTATACCTAAATTAGGTGTACATGATTAGGGATGAATTAATACGGGTACTTTTTCAATCCAATGATCATATTAGGTTTCTTTTGGATAAAAAAATTGAATTCCCCTTTAAAAAAAAAAAAAAAAAAATTGTTGAGTGCAATATCTGTATCCGATTAATTAGGAAATTTTGTCAAATATCTTGACTTTATAATTATCACATTTGACAAATGTATAAATTATATGAATCTCATTCTTAAAGGCTATGTTTGTTTTGGGATTTAAGTGTGCGGAGGAAGTCATGACTTTACATCCATGGGATGTAAAATCTTTGATGAATAGTAAAATTATGTGTTTGTTTTGGGATTTTGGTAGGATAAGATTTTGCCTTATGTCAAATCAAGTGTAAGAATAAAGTAGGAAAGAGAATGAATAGAGAAAGTAAATTGTATAAAGTAAATTGTATTGGGAAGAGTAATAATAGGTTTTATAGGTGTGGATTGAGTATAGGATTTTGAAATCTGGATTTCAAATCCCTAACTCGCATGGGACGGGGGCCGGAAAGTCTAAAGTCCATTCGTGTGAGTCTCAAAACAAACACACCAAAGGGAACTATACATTGGGATTGACAAATATTTGGATGCACATTTTTAGTGTGAACAATGTTTTTACCTAATACTACATTATAACTAAACTAATATTATACAATATTGCTAATACTACACCGTAACTAAATTAATATTATACAATGCGAAATAATATTATACTGTAACCAAACTAATATTATACAATATACGGAATAATTATACACCGTAATCAAACTAATATTATACAATGCCTAAAATAATACTACACTCGTAACCAAACTAATACTATATAATACCTAAAATAATACTACACTATAACCAAACTTTGTGGACACAATCTTTTATTGTCCACAATATGCACACAAATACTCTCATTGGAATTTGAATTTCTCTTAATGCATGAATCTAGCATTAAAGTGAACAGTATATTGAGGATTTTTTTAAAAAAGTAATTAATCAGATCTGCCATTTTTTTCTTTGCTTATAGCAATACTATCACTTAAGTTACTAAATCATAAATAACACACATTAATAGAGTTTATCCGTATTTTCAAATAACAATTAAAAGCCTACTAAAAAAATTATAAACAAGTATATAATTTAGAAATTTTTATATGTTACCTTAGAAATCTTTTTCATTTGGACAGCTTCAGTTTGCTGCATTTGTAAGGGTATTTCTCATACCCCATTCTTTATTTTTAATATACCTACATTTTTGCCTAAAAAAATAAAATATTTTGATATGTTATTATACGTACAATATATCATGCATGGGATACAACAATGCTCTAAAATTATGCTTAGACAGCAACATAGAAATAATCACAATTTAGGAAAAAGTGCATCAAATTCGGTATGTACGTTGGCTTAGATTTGCTAAATCTTGACTAAATTCAATGTTTTTTTTTCTCAGAATTATAATCTAATAATAAAGTCTGACAATATAATTTTAATATGTTGCAACGAGTGTAAGTATTTTTTAATTAATATCTTTTTTTGGTCAATTTTTTTAATTAATATTAATTGTATAGTAACTGAACATAAACGTTAAACTTTGATCAAGAATCAAGATGAGCACCAAAAATTTTGTGTTTCAAATTCAAAAGCTAGTATTCATAAAATAAATTTATGATTAGATATAAAGTAATTTAATACATGTGTTGAGCTACACTTTTTCTCAAGATATCTAAATGTATATTAAAAAAACCAAATATATAGTTTTTTACCTTGCCCCTATCACCATTGAAACATATGACTAAAGGGTAAATGTTTTGTAAATCAATTTCAATTTTATCGTATAATTTAAAATAATATTAATTAAATTAATTATACAGTAATAACTATTAAATTAATATTTTTAATAATACAATTAATAGTATTTAAAAATACTCACAAAATAAAAAAAAATCATGAAATTGATTTACAATATATTTTGCTATGATTTAAAAATTATACTCCAAGTATTGTAAAGATTAATTTTAAAATATATATAAGTTATAACAGTGATTTCTACACACACACATATATATATATATATATATATATATATATATATATATGTTTTTTTAACACAAAAAAGATACTTATCATAAACGACAATAATCAAGAAGGACATCCACAAAATTTAGAGGTTACTCTCCTCGGACAAAGAGTTTCTAGCAAAAACATGTGTCACAGAATTGACATTTCGTCTCATTTAGATTAATCACAAAATAAGACTCCAAATTTAGAAAATTCCTAGACAATTGGATTAAATTACCAAAAGTGAAATCTTGGGTAGTGTTTGATCGAATATATATTTGTGAAATATAAAAATCTGCAATTTATTTATTTTTATTTTTAAAAAGATCTTGTTGAAGTCGGCATTTTCTTAAATTTTGAATTTTCAAGTATATAAAATAAAATAAAATAAAACCACATGCATGACCTTACTCTCACGATTGGAACATATATTTAATACAAAATTTATATATTTTAAATATATGTCTGAAAAATAAAAATTACTATTTAGGAAATATCTAGATCAATTTTAATTTCAGACAAAAATTAGATCTTCCGTATGAAAAAGAAAAAAAAATGGTACGTGTCTGAGTATGGATAGAAGCCCACCACCTTTCATTGGTTTATCCAGCATATTCAGAAATATCCGCAAAGCAAACAATTGATTGTAAATGGTTGATGGAGAGATTTATCACATCAAAAGCCAAGGGTAACGTATCTTTTTGCAATTGCAGAGAGAGATACAGAGGAGAGAGAGAGGAAGAGAGAGGAGAGAGAGAGAAACAGTGGGTGGCCACTGTCCACAGGCCATCAAAAGCCACCCACCCACCCACCCCACCCTTACGTTTCTTGCCTTTCTATCATTTGGAAACTTATTCACATCCCATTAATCTCTTTTGATTTCATTTTATCCTCTTTAATGCAAGATTTTCGCCTTTGCATTCTCCCTCTGCAATCCCCTCTCTCAATCGCCTTTTTTGAAAGAAATTGACTAGACGAGAATTTGGGTGGAAATTGATTGACAAAAACATTTCCTGAAAATACGGTTAACGTTTCGGGGTAATTGCATCTGCTTTTGCAGTTATCGATTGGATTTTCAATAATCGGATGGTTGAATTGCGTGCCGCGGTGGAATGGTAATTTGTTGAAATAACAGAGAAATTTGCAGTTAACAATGGCGTCGTACAAACTCCTTAAAGAAGAAGGGACATTGAGTTTGCCGACTTGCTCTCTGCGCATTGATGGCGGCCATGTTTGTGATGTTGAGTCTGCTCATCACAAAATCAACCCTCCTTCTCCTCGAATGAAGAGTAACGGCGTCAATGCGCCGTCGTCGCCTCGCCTTGTGTCCCTTGACGTTTTCCGTGGCCTCACTGTTGTGGTAAACCCTCTCCGTCTACCTTGTTCTGCCACATTTTATGTCTTAGTTGTTAATTACCAGAACATGATGAACTGCTGAAAACAATTTTGTGTGAATTAGGTTGAGTGAAAATGATTAGTATTCTGAAAAATGAAAATTATAGCAAAAGACTCTGTTGAAATAAATGGTAGAATCTTTGGATTTGACAAAATTATAAATGGGTAGGCTTGTTTAAGTAGTTTTCACTTACTGCATGAATGAATGCCCAAACTTTACTGAGAGAAGAATTGTCAATAGAATGAATGCCTAATAATCATTGTTCAGGGTGTGTTCTTTTTCGGCTTGAATCGGATGATACAAATCTAATGAATGTGGAATGGAGGAGTAGAGGTGGATAGCTTTATTTCAAATTAATACTTGATGATGATAAATTGTTTTATTGTTGTTAGTTAGTGAAGTATTGATTTGGGGAAGAAAAGTATTGAGAGAGTGGTTAAGTGTAGGAAAAGTAGGAGAGAGAATGAATGAATAAAAGAAAAATAGTGATGTGGTTGTTTTAGGTAGGTAGTGTATAATCGGGGTGAATGTATATTTTGATGGAGAAATTGGATTTGTAAATCCAAAAGTGGATGGGATGAAGAAAACAAAATTCCTCATCCGGATCTCGCAGGCCGAAAGAAAACTTCGTCATTAATTAGTATTCTGATGAATGATAAGTTATCTGAAATTGGTGTTGTTGTGTATCACACTTATTGCTTATTGACAAAATTACATGTACTGCTATGATTGATTGGAGGGTTATCAATCCTTTGGCATGGGGATTTGCTTAGTTCTTGTCAAATAATTTTTGTAATTTTGTTCTTTTGCAGTTAATGATAATTGTTGATGATGCTGGTGGGATAATACCAGCTATCAATCACTCACCATGGAACGGTTTGACATTGGCTGATTTTGTAATGCCGTTTTTCCTCTTCATGGTTGGCGTGTCATTGGGACTTGTATATAAGGTACTTAGTCGTTTTTAACCATTGGCGTTCTTTCTTCAGTCTGAGCATCTGTGTTATATATTTGTGTGGTTATACATTTAGAACATGTTCGTGTATACGAGGCCTTTATGCACTAAGTATTTTTTCTTTTTATACTAGAATATGTCTTGCAGAGCTGCTGCATCCAAGAAAGCAATATTCCGAGCACTAAAGCTTCTAATACTAGGGATTTTTCTCCAAGGTGCTCTCTTACTCCCTTATTTACAATTGACAGATGTTTTTTGATGATGATTATTGGGAATAATTATGTAAGGACAAAGTTTAAACAGAATGTGAAAAGATAGTTACATCTCTCTATCATCATAACACTTGTGTTTCACTGTATTCACTTACCTGTTTACTCGTTGCTAAACCATTTAACTTCTTGCGTATCAGGTGGCTATTTCCATGGTATCAATAATCTGACATATGGTGTCGACATGGAACAGATCAGATGGATGGGCATATTGCAGGTGTGTATGTGTCAACGTGTGTAATTTATTTTGACTATTGGGATGACTTGTGTACTATTAATAGTTTACCTGCTTAAATTTTGTGCTTTTGTCTTCTCCTTCAGAGAATCGCAGTAGCATATTGGGTGGCAGCAATGTGTGAGATTTGGCTTAGGAATGATGAAAAAGTCGATTCTGGGATATCTTTTCTTAAAAAGTACAAACGGCACTGGTAAGTCGTTACTATATGCATACACATTCATGCTTTTCGGAGAGGGAAAAAACAGATTCAGTAAGATAGGACCTCCCTTGAAAAAGCTGCATTTTTGTGAAAAAAGTAAAGTGATTGCAAAGTGAAGATATTGCAATATAAGATTTTCCTTTCCGTATTTTCAGGGTCATGGCATTCATGCTCACCACCATATATCTTCTGATATTATATGGTTTATATGTTCGGATTGGGAGTACCAGATTCCCGTAGGCGCATCTTCTGATACGAAGTTATTCAATGTAGGTTCTTGATTTAATACGTTTATCCTCGGCTGGAATTTAATTTCATGGTGGTTGACAAATTTGTTGCTTTGAAGGTGAAATGCCATACGCGAGGTGACACTGGACCTGCATGTAATGCTGCTGGAATGATTGATCGTACGATTTTGGGCATTCAGCACTTATATCGCAAGCCAATATATGCCCGAACAGAAGTAAATTTAGTATTTGAGACGAAAACTTGCGTTCTCTTGCCTTGTTGTATCTTGTTTTCGGTTCTAAATTTTACTTTTCTTTAACAGCGATGCAGTGTTAATTCACCGGATTATGGCCCACTTCCGCCTGATTCTCCTTCGTGGTGTCAAGCCCCCTTCGATCCAGAGGGAATTTTAAGGTTTCTTAGCCTCTTTTTACTTGTTATCTTATTACAAAATTCCTGGTCCATCATTCTTTGTAACCACATTCTGTGTCGTTCTGTAGTACAGTGATGGCAATTGTCACGTGCGTGATTGGTTTACAATACGGGCACGTTATTGCCCACTTTAAGGTATAAATTTTATTTTTGCATTACCGTATTCTCCTCGCGATGTAATTTTCGTGCCTGATCGTTTTCATCTACCTACATCGTACTCAGGATCACAAAAGTCGACTCTTTCTGTGGTTAGTACCATCGTCGGGCTTGGTCGTGCTTGGCGTTCTATGCCACATCTTCGGTAAGATCTCATTTCACTTTTGTCATATGATAGAGTGTTCACCATGATGACACTCTATTAAATTTCGACAGGGATGCATATAAACAAGGCCTTGTACTCGTTCAGCTACACGTGTGTTACTGCTGGCATTGCAGGCCTTCTGCTCGCCACGATTTATCTAGTGGTAATCCCTCGAGCATTCGACACTACTTCAACCACTTCAAGAAGATAGCAGACACTGAATATGTGCTCGTTTGTTCGTGCAGGTAGACGTTTATGGATTCAGGCGGTTTACGATGGTGCTCGAGTGGATGGGAATGAACGCGCTGCTGATATATGTTCTCGTGGCCTGCAACATCTTACCTCTTGTTCTGCAAGGTTTCTATTGGAAGCAACCTAGTAACAACATTGTAAGTACTTCCATTACACCTTGATTATGCTGTGCTTTCTCTTCTTTCTCCTCACAAATACAACGCGTCCCAGTTATCGTTCATCGGAATCGGAAAACGGAATGAGCAGACTCAGTGAGACAGAGCATTAGTTGAAGCAGGAACACTTGGATTCAAATTTTGGATCATCTTTCCCACTTGTCATCATATATGTGTATTGTTTGGGAAAAGTGTTGTCCAAGGAATACATCCATTTGTGTGGATGTCAACATATGTATAAAAACTTAAAATATATCTCAGTAATCCATTACTTGAATACAGAGATGCAAATGCTAAATGAAAATATTGTGCGACAGTCTCATACATGAAATAGACTTCATATATATATATATATATATATATATATATATGCATAATGCATCGAAGGACCCTGAATCATCAAAGTTTATTTGATGGTTCCTGAACAAATTTTTATTTTAAAAGCTCTTAAACTGTATTATTCTTGTTTTATAAGGCTCCTGATTAATTTTTTATTTTAAAAATCTAGTATTTATTCTTGTTTCATAATGTTCGTTTGATATTGACTGAATCGTCATATTTTAATGGAAAATATAAAATTGGCTTAGTACAAGAGTTATTAGGCCTTGTGAAACAAGAATTATATAGTATAAGAGCTTTTACGATAAAAAAATGGTTTAGGAGTCTTTCAAAATAAATGTTGATAGTAGTTCAAGGTCTTCTAATACATTATGTGTATATTTATATATGATATGTGGTCTCGTGATTCTACCCGAATCATAGTTTAAAGCAAAGTTAAACCTAAATATAAAAATGGATTTTCGTCTTCATAAATGAGACCGTTTCAGACAAGATTTCCTAAAAATTAACACTCAAAGCGATCCAATATGGCCACATCCATTTTCCAGAAAGGAAGAATACACAGAAAACAAGCAAACACACAAAAAAACATGACCTTCCAATAATTTGAAGCAAACCAATGATGACCACACGCACACAAGAAAAGGTATGAACAATATTCACTAAGGATTAACGTAAGCTAAGACACTATAAATTGTCTGAACAATGGTGAGTGCAAAGAGAAAAATGGCAGCAATAACAGAGAGAATAGCCCATGGATTAGTGAAGTAGGTATGCATAAGATTAGCTCTCCATTGATGCCATGCCTTCTGGCAATAAGCGCTCACCTGCTTATGCACCTCGTCGAGCACGCTGTCTGGGTCGAGCGTGACGTCCTTAGACAGCGAGTTGAACAAGTTAGCAACGGCCTTATCGCTGCCTAACGCGTTCTGTATTACATTGCATGAGTGTAGTAGGCTCACATCTCGGGCACTATCAATTATATTGTCCATAAAAAGATGTATGAAGTGACCTCGTTGCCTGCGCCCACGTGGAAGCGCTCGAAGGCGATGAGGTTTAGGTATAGTGATTCGAGTGCATCGTCTACGACGATGAGAGGGAGCTTGAGAACCCCGCGATGGAAGGAGATGTCTCTCAAGCTTCTTGATTTGCTCTTTTCTATACGGATTCCTGCCTCGTTGAGCTCCGTGGCGGAGCGGATGATCTCGTCCCCACCTTGGTGGAGGCGGTGCTGGCCACCCTTGGTTTTGTGATTTTTGTTTTTGGGTTCGTCTACGAGGAGGCTTTTGCGGAATATGTCGAGAATGTGGAGAGAGTTGTCGAAGTGGTGGAGGTGCTTGATTGGAATGTTTTGTGAGAAGAACTTGAGAATGCGTTTCGTTAAGTCCTTCCCATCCTGTATCGTAAATGTGTTAGATAGTCTAGCAACGCTCAAAATATATACAATTTTGATATGAAATCTAACATAGGAGGCAATCTGTTCATCCAACAAGTCCTCGATTGAGTAAGAGGACTTGTCAAGAGAAAGATTGACTCCCACTAAAATTTATGTCAAAACTCATAGTACTATTTTGCAAGTAAAAAAACAATGTTACTATTCACACCTCATAAAATTTGTACACACCCTACTAAAATAAAAATATTAATCTACATTATTAACCCACCCTATTATTAAATAACTTTAACTTTTCCTAAAAAGTATAGGAGCACTCTTGGGTGAGACGGACTCATTATGTGAGACGATCTCACATAAATCTTCGTATAGTATGTAGAATCTTAAGAGGTGCGAGTATTAACACTCTTAAGGAAATAAAAACAACTTTGGTAAGAAACAATGAAAAAATGATTATTATTTGTATGAAGGTACCTTGAATGACTTGTCTTTTGGAGTGGAGACAAGCTTCTCAAGAACCAGCATGGGTAGCTGATTCTCCAGCATCAACATGTCCCTCTTTAGATACGGAACAATGTAGAGCTTCCCATGTTTGCTAAAGATTGGATCATTGCTTGCATAATCTTTTACACTAGTAGGAAGATCAGCCTCAAGAGGCTGAATCTCAGGTTGAGGCAGAGGCGGGGGTAGGTGTCGAGGCTCAGCCTGAGTGGCGATAGTGGTGGATCGTAGTATTTCCAACATAAAACATCCGTCCACGATCATCATCTCGAGAAACATATCATCGTCTTGCCACTTGGGATCGAGTTGCTCATAAGCGTCCCTGAGATCGTTCGCCATTGGAATCAAGGCATCGACGAAGCTCGGAGGGGCTCCTTCGATCTCTTGAGGAAATGGAGGAGCGCACGTCGCTTGTGCTCCTCCATTGCCTTGAGATATTCCAAGCCATGATGATAGGGTCCGAATGACACTATCTCGTGGCTTGTAAGCTCTCTTGTTGATTTCGGTAACACAAGATGGAATTCGGTAGATGGATCGTTTGCTCCAATGAGCAGTCTCTTACGAGGCGTCGGGCAATTGCCTTAGCTCGTCGTTGATTTTGATCACCCATTGCTTTTCTCCCATTCTTCTTCTTTATTGTCAAATATTACTAATTATGATTGAACAATGTTGGAAATAGGCATGAGTTTGTCTCACCATATATGGTGAAACTATCATTTTTTAAAGTGGTATTTGTGTGCCTTGCTCCTAATTCAAGCAAGTTCTCACGCTATTTTACATTCTTTTCTTACATTCAAGGCCATTATGAGCCAATCTTGTCTCTTAATTTCCAAAGATTCTAATAGGAAAAGGCAGATTGTATCTCTACTTTCCACTACCATGCTCCGCCTCCGTGCAAAAGCTCGTAAATCACACGAGAAAGTTGAGATTTCGACTCACGAGTCATGACGTTTTATCATTGTGCTCATCTACTACACCAAATCAGATCCCCGAACGAATTGTTAATTCTCTCACAAATCTTAGAGCTTGATGAGTTTAATATATGAATATATAATGTGTACTTTCTTGAGCTAAAGGAATTAAGGTATCATCTTTAAATATATTATGTTTAATTTCTTCAAAAGACCACTTTTATGCGACATGCTTAACATGCCTAATTATTTATCATGTTCTTATCTTGAACTAAAGGAGTTAAGGTAACAACTGTATTGTGTTTGCTCTCTTTATAATTAATCTTATGAGTCATACTTAAAGTTGCCTAGTGGTTTATCAAGAGCTTGGCTTTAATTATATTGTTCTTTAAAAATATATAATACTTTTCTCAGTTCCAAATTAATTTTCATACTAATTTGAGAACACATTTTAAGAAAAATGTAATGAGTGGAGTATTGAAGGATAATTTTGTAAACTTTTATTATTAAAGTAAGGGAAGTGGTTGAATTGAGTGTAAAAAGTAATGACATTTTGTGTAAATATATGAATATTGTGAGAGTGGAGTTTAAGAAAGGGTTTCCTTTTTTGGAATGTGTAAATTAATGTAGAACAAACCAAAAAGGAAAATTTGAAAATTGATATGGGACTTAGGGTGCATAGTAGTATAATTAATTATTATTTAAGGGAAACATAGATAATATTCAACAAAGATACGATTGATAAAATTTAAAGTGCAATTAATCATTTTGTACAATTTCATCTGAATGGACTTGTTATGAGACCGTCTCATAAAACTCATCAAATCGTTAAGAAAAAGAACGGATAATAATTAAATAATTAAATACATTTAATTTAACCCCCTTACCACAAATTTGGAAAAGGCCTATGTGAAACGATGCCCCATTTAACCAATGGTATTAAGGAAAAACAAGGTTGAATTTGTTTGATCACATGCGAGTCAAATGTAGACTAATTTTAACTAAAACATGCATACTAATACAATTAAAACTTGAAATTAAATTTAATTAAAAATATGAAATAAAATATGACACTATATGACTAAAACGTGACAATAAATTTAATTAAAAGGGTTGTTTATGAGTATTAAAAGGTTAAAGTGAAGAGTAAATAAATATTTTCAAATTTATTGGAAGAGGTTACTTTATTATTAATTTTATTGAAAAGATTAATTGAGTGACATACAAGAAATAATGAATGATTGTAAGAATTTAGTTTGAGAGACTAAGATTGTTTTTGTTATTTTAAGTATGAAAAAATAATAATAAAATACTTATTTTTTATTTTGAACAAGAAAAATGGGACAGATGGAGTACAACATATTGAAGAAGCCACGAACGATGGGACCATACAAGCTCAAATCAGCATCAAGCTGATACTGCTTTCATATTCAAACACAAACAAATTAGAGAAGCATCACTCACCCCCATTGCACTTGGTAAATGGAATATTTTTTACGGCCAATAACTTATGGTAGTAAAAGAAATATATTAATATGGTAATAAAAGGACCACAAGTTTAAAAGAATAAACTCAGATTGGGCAAAGTATTAGACTATTTGATCTCAATTTGTGAGTTTTTAACTTGCGTCCTAAAATTGTTAGTGCGATTTAGGTTGATTCGAGTCAAGCTAGTCTCAATTTGTAAATTTTTAGCCCGATTTGGATTGTTTTAGTTTTAATTTGTGAATTTTTTGACATGCAGTCCTTAAGTTATTGTCTTTTTGCTACATACCCCTAAGTTATTTTTAGTCCTTAAGTTTTTGTCTTTTTGCTACATACCCCTAAGTTATTGACCTTTAAAAAAATCCCCTCAATAATTACTTATACAACATTCATGATCATTATACAACAAGTAATAGTTATAATCATCCATTATATTCATACATCTCTGTCCCTCTTCCTCTCTCCTGGAACAGTGCAGTAGTTGTAAATGGTGTACTTACTCCTCACCCATTGGAGACGACGCCGTTGCAAGACATCGAGGTCATGGAACTCTTTACGACCCCACAACCTTGTCCCCGAGTCGCGCAATACTTAGTTCCGCACGACGTCCCACGACGTCAATGTGGAACACTCTTTATGTCGCCTTGTGACATGTTTTAAAAGTAATAGATTAGTCAAGTGATTTAAATTTTAAGAGTAATGTTTGAGTGCACCAAATAGTGCCGTGATATTGATTCATCGTCCACAACTAATATTGTTTAGCGAAAACTGCAAACTGGTCCATTAAATGGTCTTCCTCAATCAATGGAAATGAGAGGAGGTTGAAAGATGATGATTAACAAGTGGTAAGTCAAAAGTGCACATGTTTGTAATTGGTTAAATATATTGAGACCAGCCCAGCTAAATATATGAGTTAGAGACAGATGGAAAGCATTTAGTTGAGGGAAAATGTTATAAATATGGTTTATGATAATGATAATATTTAATATCAAATCGAAACTATTTAGATTTGAAAAGGTTTAAAGTATCAAAAATCACATTAAGAGTATTAAAAACTGGGTCATAAGTATTAAATTATTATTTAACAGTATTAACAACAATTAATTTTTTTACTATTTAAATTATTTATATATGATACAAAAAAATGATATTATAACATTTAAATTTAAAGTATCAATCATTTGATTAAAAAAATCAAGGAATGTAATTGTGATTAGGCAATTGCATCCCTAATCACAACATTGTACGCAATTTCAACCATTAATTTTATGATTAACACTTCGAATGAGAAGATAAATAATTTCTTCTATATAAATATTATTATATAATTTAAATATAAATCACAAAGTTTTTTTTTTTAAACCCCACCGGGATCAACCCATTTTATTGAGATTAATTAATTCATTACAGAAAAAAATAAATTAAATCACATTAGGAGGTTAGTGCAAAGAGGAAGCCCACAGGCCCAGGATTAGTGAATTAATGTAAGGATTAAATATTTAATTTCACCACAAATGTTAAAATTTGAAATTTAGTTATGGAATTTTCTAATTCCAGCTAAAATATTAATTTTAGCGAAGAAATTTAGTTTTGCCACTAAATTTTTGTGGCTATTTTTTCCTTCTCTGGAAAAAAGTATGCATGAGATTAGCTCTCCACTGGTGCCTTGCTTTCTGGCAATAAGCACTCACCTGCTTATGAACCTTAAATAGATCATTTTTCGAGTCGAGCATAATATCCTTAGACAGGGAGTTAAATAAATTAGCAACTGTTTTATCGTTGCCCAATGCATTTTGTATTATATTGCACGAGTGCAATAGTCTCACATCTCGGTCACTTTCAATCATATTGACCATGAAAAAGACGTATGAAGTGACGCGTCGTTGCCCGCGCCGACGTGGAAGCGCTCGAAGGCTATGAGGTTGAGGTAGAGTGATTCGAGTGCGTCGTCTACGACAATGGGAGGGAGCTCGAGAACCCCGTTATGGAACGAGATGTCTCTCAAGCTTCCCGATTTGCTCCTTTTGATACGGATTCCCGCCTCGTTGAGCTCGTGGCGGGACGGATGATCTCGTCCCTGTCAACGGGCGGTGGCCGGCCGCCCGGGTTTTGTGTTTTTTGGGTTCGTGTTCCTCTATGAGCAAGCTTTTGCGGTATATGTCGAGAATGTGGAGGCAAATGTGAAAGTGGTGAATGTGTTTGGCTGGAACGCTTTTGTGAGAAGAACTTGAGAATTTGTCTCGATAAGTCATTTTCATCCTGTGTCATAAATTTGTTAGATGAATATTAACAATTTTGATATGAAGTCTAACATAGGAGCAACTTTCTTACTCCCTTCGCCTTATACTCGTTGCGACATTTGCAAAAAAATCCATCCCGTACTCGTTGCATCATTTTCTTAAATGGTAGTAAAACAACTTTTTCACTTTTTTCTATCTCCCTCAAACACTACAATATTACACCATATGTCACTACTTTTCAAAGACAAGATAAATTTGCACGAAGCACAAAAATATTTGCACAATGAACCTATTTGCAATTTTAAGTTATTTTTAACCTATTTGTAATAATTCCAAAAAAAATAAAAAATTGCTAATCATATGTAGATACCTTGAATGACTTTTGAGTGTAGAAGAGCTTCTCAAGAACTAGCATGGGAAGCTGATTCTCCAGCATCAACATGTCCCTCTTTAGATAAGGAACAATGTAGAGCTTCCCATGGTTGCTGAAGATAGGATCATTGCTTGCATAATCTTCGACACGAGTTTGATGATCGGCTGAGTGGCGGCGGTGGTGGTGGTGGTGGATCGAAGTATTTCCAACATAAAGCATCCGTCCACAATCATCATCTCGAGAAACATATCATCATCTTGCCACTTGGGATCGAGTTGATCATAAGCGTCTCTCGAGATCATCCACCACGGGAATCAAGGCATCGACGAATTCCTCCAGGGCTCCTTCGATCTCTTGAGAAAATGGAGGAGCGCGCGGCGCTTGTGCTCCTCCATTGCTCGGAGATATTCCAAGCCATGATGATAGGGTCCAAATGACACTACATATGGCTTGTAAGCTCTCTTGTTGATTTCGGTTACACAGTGGAATTCGGTAGATGGATCGTTTGCTCCAATGCACAGACTCTTCGGAGGCATCGGGCAATCGCTTTAGCTCGTTGTTGATTTTGATCACCCATTGCTTTTCCCTCATTCTTCTAATTCTTTGTTGTCAAAATTACAAATTATGATCAAACTATGTTGGAAATAGGCATGAGTTTATCTCACCATATATGGTGAACCTATAAGTGGTGTTTGTGTGCCTTGCTCCTAATTGAAGCAAATTATGAGACTATTTAAAGATCTTCCACATTCTTTTCTTACATTCAAGGACATTGTGAGCCAATCTTTGTCTCTTAATTTCCAAAGATTCTAGCTTGAAGATTGTGCCTTTAATTCTACATGTCGATCACTACTTATATGGAAGTCCGATAAACTCCGCCGTCCGAACAATAGCTCGGAAATCACGCAAAAACTTATTTATACTAGGCGGACTGATAAAAATGTGTTTCGAACTCATGACGCTTAATCATTGTGCTTACCGCTACACCAACTCGGATATAAAGATAGTGTTATTTCTCTCTCAAATTTTACTTTTAGCTAAAGAAATTAAGGTATCAGCTTTAAATATATTATGTTTACTTTCTTCAAGATCACTTTTATGCAACATGCTTAACATGCCTAATTGCTTTCTTGACATAAATGAATTAAGGTATCACCTGTATTGTGTTTGCTCTCTTTATAATTAATCTTATGAGTCATACTTAAGTTGTCTAATGGTTTATCAAGAGTTTGACTTAACTATTATATTGTTCTTTTTAATGATCTCTCCATAATAATTGAGCTTGTTGTTTTTGAACGAGTTATAAAAAAATAGATATAACGTGTAAAAATAAAATAAAAGAGTCATTTTATGAAAGTAGTATATTTAGTGTGATCGAACAAATATAAAAATGTGATCCGATTATTGTGGAGAGAGGGAATATATAATATAGTAGTATAATTTAATTATTATTTAATACATTTGAAATGTAGGGGGAGGATAATAATCAATAGAAGACATGATTAATAAATTTTGAAGTGGAATTAATCAATTGTATAATTTCCTTAAATAAATTTATCTTCCACAAGAGTTTTCCTTTCATTAAATATCTAATTCGAACTCTCAAAGTTGAAATTATAGAATAGCTCACTAGTCAAATTGGCTTGACTGATGAAATAATATTGCACAGGTTCGATTCTTCTCGTTCTACTTTTCATATTTCATTGGTTGTTTCACCATATTGAATTATTAATATATATGTCGATATTATGTATATCATTCTTTTATTATTTTTTTCATGCTCCACATATCATTCATTTACAAAATGAAACATAAACAGAACACCAAATACGAAACATGCAATTTCGCCTGGCATCAATTCGTTTAGTTTATACAAAAGCAAGTCTATAAGTATGCTTTTCTTGAAAACACTTGTACTCTTTCCGTCCAATTTTAATTAGTAGATATATTTAATTGGTCCGTCCAATTTTAATATGTCATTTTAAAATGAAATTTTGTTTACTTATTTCTACCCTCACGACATACACTTATTTACATCATTCGTCATTTGAGTCCTACACTATTTTTTTCTCTTCTATTAATTACATTTACTTTTCACTCAACTCATCTACTTTATACATAAACAACTAATATTTTTAAAACATGTGCCCAACCTGTTCGACCAATTAAAATTAGACTGAGCAAGTATTAAATAAATATACCTTCATTAGGATCATATCAAAATGAAAATGATACAATATCAAATCAGCATCAAGAAGATGCTGCTTCTTCATATTCAAACACAAACAAATCACATAGAGAGAAAATCTCTCTCTTTCCCTCCCCCAATATAGGAAGCAATTACTATTACAACATTTCACTTGGCAAAAGAGAATATAAATCATATGATGCAATAAGTATTACTAGTTATAACAAAGCATGCATCATATAACAATTCATACATCTCTGTCCCTCTTGCACTCTACTGGCACAGTAGGGTTCCTGCTCTTATCAGTGCAGTAGTTGTAAATGGTGTACTTACTCCTCACCCATCGGAGACGACGCCATTGCAACGCGCGTCGAGGTCTTGAAACTCCTTCTGATCCCACCACCTCGTCCCCTGAGTCGCGCAGTACTTAGCCTGCACCGACGCCTCACATCCATCAATGTGGAACCCTCTGTACGTCGCCACAAACGGCGCCTTGCTCCAGTCCGTTTTCTCCAGCCCACCCCTCGTCGCCCAGTCGTCCGCGTTCCACAAGCTCGAGTACAGCTTCATCGGCTGGTTGAACGGAAACTTCACTCCCAAATCCTTGCTGTTCTTGAACACTCTTATCGGGACATCGTCGACAAAGAATCTGTACACACCCCACATCACCAATCATTAGGCAGAATTGACAGATTGGTACCTCAACTCGATTACATTTGTCCAAGAATCACAAGTAATAAATAGTTGTCAAATTTTCAAGAATCACAATCAACAAGTGGAAAAAGTCAAAAGGTGCACATGGTAGTGATTAGTTAAATATATCCCATCAAATATATGAGGTTAAAGACAGATGGAAAGCATCTAATTAATGGTCATTATGTTGGATTAGATTGATTCATAAAAGAACAAACCGAATCTCATTGGCCCCATTAATACCACGTGCCCTTATTACACACTTTTAAGTCAAAAAGATTGTCACTTTAATTCCACATGTAGAGAAACATCACCAGCAATCAACGCAAGAAATACCCAACATTCAAGAATTGAAATATAGAAAGTAATGGGGATACTCCCACATAGGCTTCATTTATATTTTCGTCTATCCCATAATAAATTTCGAAAATAAATACACATAAAGGTGAAACGACCTATTTTTGTGGGACAGAAAAAAGTTGCAAAAATGGAAGCAAACCCAATAGTTTTATTTTATTTCAAGAAACTTTTTAAATCTTGCTCAAATTTCCCTAACAAAGACACCTTTTTACCCCCAATCAACTTTTCAATATTAAATTTAGAAAAACAACTAGTAGCATTAACAAGTGTTGTAATAAACTAGAATTTGGTGAAATATTTAGTGTGCAGAGTTATTAGATATTAAATGCAATAATAATAATAATAACAACAATAAATGTGAAAAGAGTAAAGAAGAGAGAAGTTACACAATCTGGAATTGATTCCACAAGACAGAGTAGGTGTGAAACTCCTTGGATGGATCGAACCAGAGAAAAATCCTCTGTTCTTTGTCTCCTTTACCACCTGTGTACACATTTGTCTGCAATATGTATGGCTGTCCTGTCCTGTTTCCCAAGAACTCAAAATCTATCTCATCATGCTCTGAGTTTTGGGAAGATAGCTGCATTGTAATAAAAATTACGAGTTAGATTTCTCAAAAATTTAAAATAAACGTCTTATTTAAATATTTTGGTATATTTCTCGTATCAAAATAGCAAGACTCTCTTAAATTGAACTCTTGAAAACATTTATTATTTATAAATAGTGTCATTCAATTATTCACCCTGCCCATCAAACAAATTAACAAAACTGAAATGACATATTTAGCCTCACCCCATTCCAAAATAAGTGTCCCATTATATTTATTCACATAGCAATATTCACATTTATTAGACTTACAAGATAAGTATTATTGAAATAATTATAACAAATTTATATTGATTTGTGTTGTTTAACATTTAAAAAAGAGACAAAAATTTTGATTTAAACAATAAAAAGATAAACTAGAAAGCATCTTTCTTAAAAAAGTGAGATTGATTCCTAGAATTAGTCGGTTCTTGAAACGAATAAAAAAAAAAGTAGTAATCTATTTGAAGAATGTAGTGTTAACTTACATAGAAAGCAGTGACAGTGCCAGCAGAATCTCCACCAACCATCTTGATGTGCATACTGAAGTGGCCGAATAGGTAAGAGCCCTTAGATTGAAATCCAGTGCCTGAATCAAAACAATCAAGATTAGGGACAGAGGAGAGAGAGAGAGAGAGGAGAGAGAGGGGTGTATATAAGTACCAGTGTTTTTATCAAGAACGAGCTGGATCTCAGAGCCGCCATTGTTGTATTTGATGTGGTCAAAAGCCCAAGTGGGGACATAGTTCCTTCCAAAGGGCACATCCACTGGTTTGCGAGGAGGAGCTGCAAATGCAGCAGAGATGAGCAGCAAGAACCCCAATGACAGACTCATTAGGTGATGAGAAGCCATTTTGGAGAGAGAGAGGAGTGAGAGAATGAGGGAAGAAGGAGAAGGGTGTATGGGTGTTTATATAGGGCTAAAGGGGTGTTGGTTTCTAGTACTACCCTTGGTTTTTAAAATAAGGGGTGTGCACCAACAAAAGCTATGCCCCCACAGGCCCCACACCTACCCAAAACTCTAATAAATTAAATTAAATACTATTTCCGTCTCATAAATCTTTTAATACTTTTCCTTTTAAATGCCATTATAAATATCACACTTTTAAAATGAAAATTTTTTCATAAATTTCACCTTTACAATTTCCACTAATTTACGCAAAATATCATTACTTTTTATTCTTACATACACATAACTCTATAATTTTTTTTTCTTTGGATATATAAAAATTTACAACATTGCCCCTCAAAACTAGGGGTGGACACGGTCCGATTAAGAGCGATTAAAGGTCTTAACCTTAACCAAACCTTAATTTGCGGTTAATAGAAATTTTTTAGCCAAACTTCTAATCGTAATTCTTCTTTTACCTTAAACTAACCGTATTAAAATACGGTTAACGGTTAATCATAGTTTTTGAAAAAAAAAAATACATTTAGATTAACAAAATAAATAGTCAAAAATATGTATTTACATCATGTAGTACAAGGTACAATTACATAGTCTAATTTATATTTTATATAAAAAATAAATGAGTATAAATATATGATATATATATATATATATATAAAATAGTTCGATTAACGGTTAATTAATTGTATTAACTGTTACCGTAATAGATATTTCTTAATCTTAACCTAACTGTTATTTTTTTATAACCAAACCATAATATTTTAACCGTTAACCGGACCAAATTTAAAATTACGGTTCGGTCAAGGTCCGGTTAACGGTTATAACATAGTTTGTTCACCCCTACTCAAAACCTCAATTATTACTCTTCTTTTTTTAAAGTATGTGCCCTCCTACGTGTGAAAGTTTTTGGAACGGAAGGAGTATCTCCATTCAATAAATTTATTCTCCTTTCTTTAAATGCGAATTTTAATGAATAATAGTAGTTTATGTATAAAATAGAAATGCATAATAAATATGTAGTGTTTAGTGGTGATGATAAAATTATGTGAGGTATAGTTATTTTAAAAAATGGAACGAGAATAAATTTTCTCGCATGATTAAAATGGAAAGTGAGAATAAATTTATTGGACAGAGAAAGTCTTACCTTATTTTCCTTATTGACATGTTGCATTAAAGTTTGTGCACCCAAAAAAGAAAATTCCCAATAAACTTCATCCTCACAATATTTATACAAAATATTATTATTTTTTGGGCTGGCATATACATGCAATTCAACTAATTCTTTTATTTTATTTATAAAAATTTTAAAATTATCTCTTAATATTTGTACCCAATACACTTTTTTCAAAAACTTTATGCCCAAAATTTTCTATAAAGTTTTACTTGGCAGAGAGAGTACAACATAACCTTGTTATCCAAAGTAAACCCACCCAAATGTTAGAAACTTTGAGGTGAGCATTGATGATTGTATGCTTAAATTTGAACTAGTACATGGGTTCAAAGTAGGTGGTGTTTGCCTATTTGATCTTGTCTTCTATTATTTTTAACATTACTTAATAGTTAGTACACTTAAAAATAATAAAACAAATAAATGAAATAGGAATATAAGCACATGTATATCTTGATATAGGCTACTCGAATTTTGGTCTCAGATGTGTGATGATCTTTCTTCATAATTCTTGAGCATGCATTGTAAGAATAAATATTGAGAATGCATGCAAAATTAATAAATTTTATTTTTTTAATTTAAGGATTGATAGGGTGGTGGAAGCTTGATACTTATGAATATATTCATCTTTACATTTCGAGTTCGAAACCTCAGTGTTATCAATTTATGTGTTAGGTCACCATACACAATTTTGTTTTGACTTCAATTAGGAAACCCCACTAATAGCGGTGAGATTAATTTCCTAATTAGTCGATTTTGAAATGGATATCGAATAAAAAAATCAATGCTTTAAAAAAGATTATTGGAATTGAATGTCCAAATCTAAAGCCTTTCCATTTTTTCCAGAAAATTGACTTTAATGGCCTTTTACCTAATAAGAAATGAGTAATACTTGTATGAACCAGAGTGCATACGATAAACTTTTTTCTATCACCGTCACTTACATTAATTATCACTTTTGCCATAAAAAAATATGCAGACATTCTTACAATTTTACATGCATAAAAGACCATTCAAGAATCAAATGCGTCAAATTACCTTTTTTTTTTTTGCTATTTTTTTCAAAACACTGTCAGAATCCATGTTTTCTTGGCTTCTACTGCTTGATTTTCAACTCTTTTTGCAACCCTATTTAATAGTGTTCCTACAACTGTTATTTTGGAATTTTAGCATTTAATTGTTTATTTAATTTTCTTAGTTCATTAATTTTAATAAAGAGTTTTAGTTGTGCCATAAGGACTGCAATTAATACATACCTTCCAAGAGAAAACAGCTGTTAGAGATGATCTTGTCTTGCAATAATACTTTCAAAACACTAATTAAAATCTGAGTTTGGTCACCAATTATTATTAATTTTTTCAAATTGAATATATTCATATTTACAAAAATTTGCATGACACGATCATACATAAAGCGTGATATTTTTATAAATTTTTCTAATAGTACTGAAATTTAAATATTAAAAGAATTTGCAAAAGTATTACATCTCAATTAAGCTAGAGACAATTTCAGATAACTTAGTTAATTGTGTTTTTATTAATCGAATTTTAAACACAGAGCTCACGCGTGGGTATCTCTAAATGGGCAATGTTACCCTAATTGGACATGCATAAGAAATTTCTGGGAAAATGTATATTTGAATTTTTTTAATATTTGAATTCACTTTTATCTATGTTTTAATTATTTTGTTTGTAAAATTTGTAGTGACGGATTCAGAATTTTAATTTTGGGGATATGAAAAATAATAAATATAATATTATAAATAAATACGGATAAATCTCAAATTTTTTGGGGTACAAATAATTTTTTTCACCTAAAAATTGATGAATTTTTTTAATTTGGGGGTGCAAATGTAACCCCTTGTATTGTACCCTACAAAATCTGCCACTTAAAATTTGAATGGTTAAATACAACATTGGAGCCCTCCAACCAAAAACAAACAAGAGTAACACTTTTATATATGTATCGAGTACATACGATAAACTCTATTATTACTATCAATTTAATACACATACACCATCAATGTCTTACTGCAAATTAATGGATGCAAAATAGTGACATCACATGAATCACTATAAATTTATTGCACAGCCAATAAAATCTAATATAAAATCCAAAAAAGAAAATCTGTAAATCGACAAGTATATTTGTTTTTGTTTTTTTTTCCGTGATCTTATAGCAAGAATCGATTTTAGTTCTCTTCCTAATTTTTGACATGATGTCATAATAACTAACACAAAATAAATTTGCCAGAGAAATTAAATGGAAAAATTACAATCTTACAAATGAAAGAAAAACACAATTATTATGTTTGGTCTCTATATCGACAAAGAATGTTATACCCATGGAGTAATTATTAATTGTTAAAAAAAAAAAAGAATCTAAGTCACACAAAATGGACAATAAATGAACGACATATTTTTAAAAAAATATAAAAGAACTTATAAGTTTTTACTATTGAAAATATGCCATTGTGAATACAAAAACACAATGACTATTGATACTTACATATGGAAAATATGCACGAAACAATATTTTTAGGATAAAATATTTTCAAGAATTTATAAAAATTAAATAAATTCAAATACTGAAATTTATGTTGTAAAAAGACACTAATAACATAGAGTTAGTTTGGTTCGTAGGATTAGAGATGATAGAAAAATAATTTCTATGAGTCAAGTGTTTGGTTTACTTGATACGAGTTTGAGATACTTGATACGAGTTTGAGATGGATCCGAGATCTGGAACAAAATTAAAACTAATTTCATCCACGATTGTTTTTTTAATTCCTAGGTGAGAGATGTGATCATTATTCCTTAAAAAAATCTCTTCATGCTTGAAAAAATATTAGTAGGGGAGCACTTAAAATGTTCGAAAAAAGAATAAAAACCGAGAAAATCGTCACTGAATGCCAACGAAAATTTATTTACATAGGTCGCACCCGCACACAAATTTGTGTTTCGTAAGCCAATTTCGACCATGTTTGCACACGTGCATGCGTGGAAGGTGGAGAAACATTTCCTAATAACATCTTACAAGCAAGTTACAAGTGAGTTCCTCCTTACAAGAGAACAACCTTATCATTAAAAATCGAGTGACATTTTTTAAAAATAAAGTGATGTTATGAGGGTGTTAGTATTTAATAAACTTTCCTTATTTAGATTATATTGGACATTCGAATTAAAAAAAAATGTCTGATTATCACGAGACGGATGGAGTAAAAATTACGGTGGAATGGCATGGGGAAATGGGGCGAAGGGACCCACGGACGACGTCGGTTCGACCCAATTCCATGCTTGGGACCAGTCATAATCCGCCAAATTCTGAGATGCCCCGAATCCAACACTTCTTCTACTTTTACTCTAAAAGCGTCACTCGTCTGCGTCAACACGCTTTTTCTCAATTTGTAATTTTGTCTGCACAAACCCATCATCACACATTCAACCATTATTGTCATTGACGGCGGGGTGGTTAAAAAAACCCTCCTATTGTATATTATATGAGGGTATATATTCATATCGAAAATATCAAATTTTATTAAAGAATTTATAACTAGTAAAATTATACTCCCTCATTCCTGTAATTATCTTCACTTTTTTTTTTATTTATTCCAAGATTAGCTTCACACTTTTAAAATGAAATAACACTCAATATAAACATCATTACAACATCATTTTATTTTCAAAATTGTCATTCTTATTCAATCTTATTTTATTCTCTCTCCTATTTTATCTCGTTAACCACCCAAAATACATTTACATTTTATTCTCTCTCCTATACTTTATATCTCATAAAAGTAAATAAAGCAGATTTTCTTAAAAAGTGTGTGAATACAAGTGTGAAGTTAAAGATGGGACAGAGAAAGTACTAATGATGTATTGAAAATTTCAAGTATACCAATATTTAGATACATTAAAAACAAATATTGTTTAATATTGAAATCAGTATATTGTTCATACCAAGTTGTGTCGAAATATTGGTATTAAATATACCAAAAATTTGGTATATTGTTTCATACCAAATTATTTTTAAGAATATTTTCGACGTGATATCAAAATAGTGAGTTATCATGATACCATTACTGATTTTTTTTTTTGGGTACGGCGGTATATATCAAAATGGCAAATATTTTTATTACCTATCAGTACTGATGTTATCTAAAATTTTAACAAATTTAGTATTTTTCATTAGTAAGTATGATATACCAAAAAATTCAGTACTTTTTAACCCTAATTAAATAAAGTTGTATGATATACCAAAAAAATTAAGTACTTTGACCCTTTCATCCTGTGATTTTTAATGGAGTGGGGTGGGTTTGAAAATCAATTTTGTTTCATCTATCGTTCTATCATGTTTCATATTTTTAAAATTGTAATGTATAAACATAAATAACACAATCATTCAATTTTATAAGTATTTTTAGGTCTATATATATTGTGATAAAAGCTTAATATGAAATATGATATTTCAACAAAAAAATTTTATTGATATTAATATCTTAAAAGGGTAATTAAATTGAAGTTATAGTACACATAATGATTAATTGAATTTACCAAATTGACGGACTTGGAGAAAGAAACAATTTGATATATCACGGTGCGTCCTTGAATTTGCAAGAAATGGTGCACCGACAAGGAAGAGTGATAGAAATTTTAATTTTTTTCAATAAAATTGGACATAAATTGTACTCCCCCATTCCTCTTTAAATTTATTATTTTGTCATTTCATATGTTTCTCTTGAAGTTTAATATTTTTTTTTTTTTTTTGAAAAGTCGTGACCCACACTTACAATTACATACTTTATTTTTGGAAAAATTTCATATTATGACTCAATTTTTAGGTTAAGTGTAATTTAGGTCTTGAATTTTGAAGTGTCTCAAATTAGAGTCTAATTTTTATTTTATTTTCTCAATTTAAGATCCAAATTTATTCATTATGTCTCAATTTAAGGTCCAAAATTCTTTTATAATTTTTTATTTCTAATCATACATCGCTAATTTTTATAAAAATTATTTTTATAATATATAATTTTTTTATCTACATTCTGAATATTTTTTGAAATTTTTATTATAAATACTCACGTTATCACCTACATTAAAAATAAAAATTAAAATTTAATTTTAAATTATATTTAATGCAAGTGTCAAATAAAAATTATAATTTTTTTAATTTAATTATATTATATTAAAAAAATTGATTAGAAAAAAGTTATTATACTTTGAGAATTTTATAAAAGACTGAAAAAAATTGATCAGGTCTTGAATTGAGACAAAAAAATTAGATCTTAAATTGAGAAAAAAAAATTAAACCCTAATTTGAGACATTTCAAAATTTATAACCAAAATTGAGACCCAATCTAAAAATAAGCCCTAATATAAAAATTTTTCTTTTATTTTTTTACTTTATAACTTTCAATAATAACTTTATAATAAAATATTATCCTCATTAAAACTCGTATAATTCCTCGAATGTTAAACTTAATATATAAAATTGACAACTGTAAATGTGTAGTAAATATTTTTGCAGTACTAGTATCCCTTAACGGACAAAATTTACCATCCCTTATAATTTATATGCTGCACATGTTTTGCAATTTTGTAATTAATAAATGTGTAGTAAATATAGGGGTCGTTTGGTTTCCTTTATTAAGGGTGTATTGATCCCTAATACACTTTTATCACTTGTTTGGTTTGTTGTATACATTATACTTCCCGTTATTAAAAATAGGCCCGTTCAAATAATACCTAATACATGGTATTATAGATTCCAAGTTTCATATGGTATTTGTAATACTTATATTTCTCCAATATCTATTAAATTTTAAAATATCAAAAACACCCTTCACTTTCATCAAAATGTGTTTATTATTATTTTTATTTATAAGGACAAATTAGTCTAAAATAAATTAATACTAGTTATAATACTTGCAACCAAACATAATATTGATAGCTAATAACTAATTATTTAACTCAAGTTTTTGAAATCAAACAAAATATTGATAATAAACTGGTATTACAAATATAGGTATTATAATTCGGGTATTATCCAATAAAAACCAAACGAACTCATAATATAAATAGTATTGCATATATGGGATTGGATGTGCATTTCCAGATCCATTTCAGTATATCTGCAACTGCACTCATTCATCTGACGCGCCTTTTCTGCTGCTATCTTAATCATGAAATTATTTGTACACACATTTTATTTAATTAACTACCGTAGCATTTATATAAAAATAACTTTTATACACATATTATTATAAAATAATTCTCACACAAAAATCGTTAAAAAATCAATTATGAAAACAAATGTGAGACGGAGAAAGTAATATATAGTACAAGTGATGTATGCAATAGAGGGAAATAAAAGGTGTATTTAGATATATTAAGGAGACATTTTGTTCTTGGCTGTTTAATGGAAATGACAATGAAAATATTTTTTCTCTTTATGCCCGTATATATTGGAGGAAGAAATGTTTATGGTGGTTACATCATTAGTGTTGTGCTTTAAATTTGAAAAAAAAATGAGACAAAAAAAAAGCTTGGTGTGGTGGTAGAAGAGAATGATTGTGGAGAGATAATTGTAGGAGGGGAAAAAATTAATCAAAATGAGTAGTGATTATATTATTTAGGATGAAAAATAGTGTCATTAATCATCTTTTGTTCTCATTAACCACCATGGTTGTCGATACTCATTCTCATTGTCATTTAATAATTTTTAAACAAACGCCTCCTAAATGAGTGATATTTTGTATAAATATGTACACAGTAAAAGGATAAATATATTGTTGGGATAATCCAAAAAGAATGAGACACTTTGATTGAGACGAAAAAAATGATAAATTGAGACACTTTTCTTTGGGACGGAGGGAGTGATATTTCCATTTTAGGGTGTGCGAATAATTTTGGAACCGACGAGAACAAAAGGAAAATGTACGAATAATATTGGTTCAGAGGAGGGAGTACTATTATTATTATTATTATTATTATTATTAGAATTATTATTATAGTTGTTATTATCTTATTGAAGCATGCACCCGATGTTTCCCACCTATTTCGCCCTCCAATTACAAAGTAACATCTCTCCTGATCTATGTTGCTAGCTTGATGATAGTATAAATTAATTAATAAAACTTGAGATAAGATTAAATTGTAAATATAAGATGTCACGTGAAAACTACAATTATGTATGACAATGACAGTTTAGTTGGTTGGAGTTAACTTTATATATCGAATTAAATTATCGGCCATCGCATACTCTTCTCTAAATATCAAATTCAAAAGATGCAGATATTAATTATTTTTTTCTAAATCTAAATTTTAAAATCTACGGATATTATTAATTTTCTATAAACCTTAAATTTGTAATCTATAAATGTTATCAAATTTTGTGTTGAATTAATTTAGAGATAATTTTATAAATGATCCTGTAGCTTTGTCTGAATCCCGATTTGGTCATTTTTCTTTTTATTTAATCAATTATGATTATTTTGATAAAAAAATAGGTTATTTTTAGGATAATTCAAATTTTGGCGGAAAATTTATCGAAGAATAGCTGGAAATATGTTGTTGCATACGAGAATGACACAAAAATGTACCAAAATGACGGACTCGACAAGAGGAAAAGAAACTTATAGGTCTTGACTCTCCCCTCATCGTAAAACACTCGGAATTACCGATTAAAATTGACAAAATTTATGATTTTAAAATTATAATTTACGAGGAAGGTGTAATCGAAATTTGAAATTAATTTAGGACTTTACTTTCTGGATGAGTGACAATTCAAATGAAATTTGACAAGATCGTCGATGTGACAAGAATAAAGTATTATGGCAATTTTTCGGCAAAAATTGGAATATATCGATGGAAATGACCAAAAGTGACACCAAAAGAATTAAAATTGATTAATTAAAAAGAAAGATGACTAAAATTGGATTCAAGTAAAAATACATGACCGTTTGTGATTTTTTTCTCAATTAATTTATATAGAGGTTTGTTCCAGTTTTAATTGGACATTCCGATAGTGGAGCGGTTTTTAAGATGAATATCAAATTATATAAAAAAATTATTCAATCCTGAAATATTATAATATCTAGATTTATCCTAGCTACTAATTATGGGATACCGTAATGTCTTGGTAATTAATTCGTAAGAATTCAACAGATTAATGAGGTTTTAATGCTGCCTTGAGTAGATTATATTATATGTAACGTAAGATGCAAACTTGATAGTTGAATGTTTTTAAACTATCATATTTGCCAATTATTTAAATTTTAATAAAATTTTCGTTAATTTTTTTTTAAACAATATGGATATATTCATTGATATTTTCATAAAATCAAAATTACAATATTTCTTGATATGCCCAATATTTTCATTCTTGCGAAAAGCGATACCCAAATATTATTTTTCTAAAAAATAATGAAAACTAGAGATACATTTAACTACAACATGTGTAAACGTTGGGATGGACGAAATTAGAAAATAAGTCTATTTTTTATGGATAAAGTTTTGTGTGAACAAGTTTTAAGATGAAATTAATTTTTATAGTATCAATTGTTTCACAAATATGTATTTGTTATTTTTACTATGAGGGAGTATTAAATTTGAATATTTTATTTATTTCATTAAAATGTATTAGAAGGATTAATTATTTTGTTAAAGTGTATTAATTATTTTACTATAAAGTATTAGTTATAAACTAATTTTATAGTGAAATTGATTCACATAAAATTAACTTATTTTTATAGGATGGAGAGCGTATTTTTGTTTTTCAATTCGTGTAAAAATACTCTTAAATGAAAAATAAATTGAGGGCGGAAGAAGTATTAGTAGTATAATGTTTATGATAAAAAATTGTACGAGAGTGTTTATAAACTAGTAAAAATTAACATTTATCATCTCTTTCAAAATGTTAAAATATCATTTCCAAATTATGTTTTGTCTAAACATGAGGCAGTCTCACACAAACCTACTCTAAATTTATGGCAAAAAGTTGTGTGAAAGCGTTACATAAAGTAGTACAAAATAACATTCATTTCTTCCAAAGCGTTAAAACATCATTTCTAAATTAAGGCATATTTCATCGTGAGACGACCTCACACGTATCTAATCTGAATTTTTGGGTTTTAATCAAGAAAGTAAATATCTCGATATTTTCCCAATATATCTATTTTTGTTATTTCAGAAATTAATATCTACTGGAACAATTTTTTTCCAAAATATTAGTAAAAAATCGGTAAATATCAAAATATATCGATATCAATGAGTTGTAGTTTAAAACTTTCTCGAATATCGGGATATTTCGGTGGACATATTATATCGGTTTTCCAACATATCGGTTTTGTCAAAAAAATTAAAAAAATATTATTTAGACCAAGATGATATTTTTATTTTTATTTTACATTTGAGCCTTTTACGACGTCATTTTGACATTAATTGTCTAATATTAAATAATTATGAATAATTTTTGTTTCGTTTACACTACTTACGTATTTTTTATTGATATATTTATCATAAAAGTCATTTTTGTTGAAATTTTTAATTAAATTTATGTAATAATCTTAGTAATACTATTATATTAAATTTTTATCATTTTAATATAATTTCCATCCATTTATCCTTAAACTCAAAGTACCAATACTTTTATCTATATCAATAATTTTATACTTTGATTTAAAATAGGCTAAAGGGAAGAATAAAGAAAGAATAATGGAGAGTGGGAATTACTAGGAAGTGAAAACACAAAGTTTGAAAAAGATTGGGTGGGGGCCCGAGCCTTATTTCACATGACATGTGCCTCCTCTGCCTACACTCTTATTAATCTCCTGCACATGACTTTCTCTCTCCTCTCCCCCTCTCTCTCCTCATTAGTTTTTGCTTTGCTTTGATTGATATCTTAATTTCAACTCTCTCCCCACTAATATAATTGCTTAATTATCATCAACATTTTATTTAAAAATTTTATTGGTACAAGCCTCTAAAGATAAATTAATTATCAATTTGATGTCTAAAATATAATATTTATCCATTCGGAACATGAAAAATATCACCAAGAAATGAAAGATATGTTTAATTATTAATACGAGGCTTAAATATTACTCTCTCATATTCAAAATATATATTATTTTGGTTGAATGCACGCTAATTAAGAAAATTATTGGTTTCTTATTATACCCTTAATAAATATTTGTCTCTTTTATAAAAGAACACATTTAACTACACATTTTAATTATTTTAGGGGTAAAAATGGAAACAATGCAATTAATTTATATTAAAAAGTGCAAAACGTCGTATAATTTGCAAAGAAAATGAAAGGTCAAAACATCATTTATTTTGAATAGGAGGGAGTAACATTTTTCAAGGCTTGCACCGATAAAATACTTTATATAAATATTTTTCGGTCTCGAATTGATAAATTTTATGTTTCAACCCCAAATTGACAATTAACCTATATTTCGAGGCATACTTGAAAAAAATCTTTTTATTTATTCGTCACAATCTTAGATATTATTGCATGGACAATACATATCAAGCTGTTATATGACCTACATTATTAGATTTTTCTAGTATATATGATCTGTAGGATCTATTTATAGAGTTTGATACTTATGTCATGTTACATACATTATTATCAGATTACGTTTATTATGAGTCTCTTTAATTAACTTGGAAATAGTCACTCATATGATAAAGTTTTCATTTAAGTAATACCATAATATTTATTTAATAATATCATTACACTTATAAATTGATATTTTATACAAATAATCATATTTTATCTATAAAATATTACTCTCTTTGTTTCATGATTACTTTCATATGGAGGCGGACACACATACTAAGAGTAATTTTCATGTATAAAGTAAAAATGATCGGTTGAATTGTGTGTAAGTATGAGTCCAAAAGTAATGACTTTTTATGTAAAATTTGAAATATTGTGAATGTAGAGTTTAAGAAGAATTTTCAATTTTAAGGGTATGAAAGTTGTTTTGGGATGAACGAAAAAGAAAAATATAAATAATCGCGAGAACAAAATGATTATGATAGTCTTGAATAAATATAATAATATTATTAAATAAATCCAATTTTATATTTCCTCTGTCTCATTTTTTTATTGCTCAAAAATTAAAAAATGGACGTCTTAATTTTATTTTCTCATACTCAAAATAGCAAAAAAATAAATAAAAAAATACTACTTTTTAAAATTAAACCCTCACAAACATTTCTTATTTACACCTCAATGTCACTCAATTAACCTTTCAATAAAATAGACTTTAAAAACTCCTTTCAATAAAGTTGATAATATTCATTTACCCATCACTTTATACTTTTTAATATTAATAAATAATATATTTTTTAATTTTTATGTCAATTTTGCTTGAGCAAATAAAATTGGGACGGAGAGAATAATTATTACTAATTCGGGTATGAGAACTCGATGACCAATTTTTATCACACGCTTTAAAGTCAAAATAAATCCCATAAAATATATTTTGAGAAATATCACAACCCTTTTATAAAATATGAAGTGAAATTTGTTTGTACTAGAATTATAACAAAATTATAAATGATAAGGAATTAATAATTCCAAAAAATAATGATAGGTTTGTTGATATAATTCAATTACCTAATTATTAAAACACTCGACAAATGCCAAAATTTCCAGATAGTTGGGCCTATTATTAGCTTTGGGCTTTAAGATTCAACCAATAATATAATTATAAAGGGACAATTTTTTTATGGTGTAATAACAAACATGTTATAAAACATACTTATTTTAAATATGCACTCCTTCATTCCAAAAAAAAAAAAATTACAGATAGGTTTAAGAAAAATTCAAAATTATAAATAGGTTCATGTTCAAATATTTTTGTGCGTTTGTTCAAATATTTTTGTGTTTACGTTCAAATTTTTAAACCTATTTGTAATTAAACTAATTTTTTAGAACCTATGTGTAAATGACCCAAAAATTATACTCATTTTCTTTTTAGATATGTTTAGAAAATTTATTCTCATTCTATTTTTAGTAATAATTTTATTTCACAGTACTTTATTATCACTCTCTAAACACCACATATCTACCACACATATCTATTTTATATACATAAACTATTAATATTCATTAAAATCTGCCAAAAGAAATGAGAATAATTATTTGAACGGTGGCAGTATATTTTGTTATTGATACTAGAAGAATTTTATCTCATCTAAAAGTTTGAACTGATAGAGAAGTGTAAATTAATTCATTTATATATTTTTATAACACTCACTCACTCTCATGGGTTGAATTCTCAGCTCTACCCTTTGGGTAGGAGGTCCAACTAGTAATGGAGTTACTTTTTGCAAGAATTGAACCCAAAATTTGGTTGTGAGCCAAAAATTTATATACCATCGCATGATTCAATTTATTATTTTTTTAACGGATACTATTTGGATTTCTTATTAATTTAACTTATTCAAAATGTTATACTTTTAATAATATAGAATTCAATAATAAATTCCTTATAAAATCCAATGCCAATATATGTAAAATAGTTTTACATGTAACTTTTTAACTACAAATGTATCTAACATTTAAAGATTGATAAATTAAAATAGAGATACATGGCTGACAAAATTAAATTGAGTTGTTAATTAGTCTATATAATGTCAGGTCAGCTGCTAGTTTCTATTTATATATATTCTTTGTATCTGGTCAAAGGCATTGGGGTATGAATCATATAATAAAACGACAACTGCATATCAATGATTATTTTGCAATGTAATATTTCCAATATCCTTTGTTAAATTTTCCTTTTATTTTATATTAAAATTTAAAAATATGGTAAAAAAAAAAAAAAAAAAGAAGGATGATAGATAAATGTAGAGAAAGGTTCGTGGATAAATATTTTTAAATTAAAAAAGAGAAAGTTTAACCTGAAACGTCCATTTTTAAGAAAAAAAAATTAACAAGTGACGTAGAAAATCTATAAGATTGACATGCCAAATTTGCCATTTAATTTGGACAACCCACATGATATTTTTTTTTCCACCTCTATAAAGTAGGAGGAAAATAGAAATTAAAGAGATTGAGACATTTTAACTATAAATGTTTGGCTTGAATGTATAATTTTATGCGGAATGAGTTTTAAGATTTAATTGTTAAATAAATCATGACTTTTGTTTAGACTTTAAAGAAAAAAAAACTTATAAAACAAATAAAGACGTTATTTTAATTAACACACTTTTTAAGAAAAAATATAACGATGATTAAAGTTTTGAGGGGATAATTTGATAAATTTTTATTTATAAAATACATAAATTAATTGGATTGGGAGTAGGATGAGCCTGATCAGAATAATAATATTTGGGGTAAATATATAAAATTATAATTGTGAAGTTTATGAATTTTTTTCATCATGCATATATAATTATGAAACTTACAAATAAAAAGGTTTGCAAACAAATGCGGGATAAGATTCTTTTCATTAATTTTATGCATATATTGTTACGGAACACTTGCATGCAAAATTATAAAGTAGTTAAATTAATTTTAAAACTTAATTTTTAATTTGAAAAAGAAGTGTACTTACTTATATATTGAGCAAAAATCATATATTTATATAAATATGCATAAATAAACAAGAATATCATCATTGGATGCAATATCCACTTTTAAATGGTGAATATACCCATAATAATGTAGTTAAAATATAATACTCAAATCATAGGGCATTTTTGGGTGAGACAATTATCTCATAAGATGAGTCTCACCCTTAACTCTTTTATATAATTAATACTTTTATTTACATATTTGATATCTTTATACACATATTTAATATTTACGGTGATAATTTTTTTTTCAATTTCATTCTCAAATATTTAATATCTCTTCTCATATAGTACCCCTCCGTCCCTTGATTACTTTCACATTTTTCGTTTGTTTTACAATTACTTTCACACCTTTAAAATGAAATATCCTACATAAACTACACTCTCACCAATACCATTTAAATTTAAAAAATATTAATTTTATTTTATTCTACTTTATTCTTTCTCTCTTACACTTTATTTCATTCAACCACCCATAATATTTTTATATTTTATTCTCTCTCTTACACTAATTTAAATATTTTTAATAAGATTATCACTTCAAACATAAAGATAATTCCGAAAGGGAGAGAGTTAATATTTAAATCCCCTCTCATATCATATGATTTGCCTAATACATATAATTTGAAAGGGAAGAATATGTCAGAGGAAGTAAAGCTAGCTAGCAATGTCACATAGTTGATAGTGTAACATGTGGCTTTGTGGATCGAATTAATTAATTATTAATTAATTGTATATATTATATATATACACCAAGAAAAGAAGATCATGTGCATGTGTGCATTTTTCAGGAGCCAACCCCAATACTTCTGTCTCTCTCCCATCAAGACATCACTTCAATTTTCTGGCAATTTAAATTAAATTTTTTTATAACTCAATATCCGATCCATTCAAGTACCGATTAATTCGAAAATTAATTTCACCGTCTTTTATTGGGGTTCCAATTGAAATCGAACAAAATTTTCATATAAATTGACCCCAACACATAAATTTATAACACTTGGGGACTTTTAAACCTGAAATTTAGAAATCAAGGTATTTATAAGTTTCAAGCCTACACTACCACATCAGTCCGAGCAGTTATTAAATTAAATTCCATTATTTGTTTGGCCAATTGAATGTGAGCTGTCTATGTTCATAAATGGTGTGCAGTAATTATTAATCAGAATCCGACCTGCACCAGCAATATATTTCTTCACCACCCGACACTACCCTAACCCTAAATCTCAGTTTTATATAATATATATATATATATATATATATATATATATACCTTGGGACAAAATAATTTATATTTCACATGTTAATAAAAGGGAGAAAATATATCTGTCGAACATTAAATATTGATCTTGATTTTATGCAGTATCTCAATTAATTGGTAACGTCGATTTAGGATCAAGCTAATTATTAATTTATGGAAAAATTCCAATAATATTTTTGTATATTCAAAGTCTTGTGTTGGGTAAACGTTAACATATGAAACCAATGGAGAAAGTTCCAAGTACACGACTACTCCATCTTTTTTTTTTTTTAAAATATCGGTTAAATGGTGACTCAAATTCATGAGCTTTGAAAGATAGGTAGTGGAGCTCTAACCACTTGATCGATACCACCACTTCATCTTATGACAGTTTAATCCACCATAATCATTTCATTGGTCAAATATAATTACACAAAATTATACCCCTCGGCCTCTTGCTCAAGTAAAAAATGACATAGATTTTAATAAAAAAATTTATTAATATTAAAAGGTAGGGACTAAGATGGATAATTGAGTGGTATGAAATGTAAATAAGAGATGTTTGGAACGCTTAATTTGAAAGAGTAGAGTTGTTCTTTTGTCATTTTTGGGTATTTAAAAACAAAACAAAAAGATATTGTATCAATTTTGGGATTTTGAGCATTTTAAAACGAGACTAAGGGAATAATCTGATTTTTTTCATTAACACAAATTAATAATTAAAAAAGAGTAGTTCTTGCACGGTGTAATTGATGCAATTATGACCCAATTTTAATTCAATTTCAATTGAATTTTGACTTATTTCTAAACAAATCGAACATACCTAAAACTAATTAAATTGAAATTAGGTTTAAAAAAATCAATTGCACTGTGTGAGGCGATTTCACACAAAAATTTGCTTTACAAAAATGAATCCGCACATTGAAATTGGAATTCATCGAAATAAGTGTCAAGCGAGGTGAGTTTGTTTAATATCCCTAGTTACGTAATTGGCTTGACACATGAAATTATATTTGAAATTTTACTTATTCTTTAAGTTAGCAAACTCTTCTTAAAATTTATTCACCATACAAAAATTAAATTTATCAGAAATAATGAATAGTGTCCCAGGGGCATAGGTAGATGGTAAATGGTAGGGTGGTGAATCACATACTCTCCGACATCTCGGATTCGATTTCGTATGGTGACAATTTTTGATGAAATATTGTAGGGTTGTTCTTGGATTTGTGTTTCCCAAAAATCACCTCTCTTGCATGGACGTCACTCGTGCCACATCCCTCGATTTATAACCCGCCCAACCAAGGACTTGGTACAAGTAAGAGTGCTGCGAGTTCGGATATTTTCTCCTTATCAAAAATAAGAAATAATGAATAGTATAAGTATTCAACAAGAAATTCCAGCTTTGTTTTTGCTAGGCAAAGTTTGATCACGATAATCCGTTACGCCTTGAGTCATGGCTTGGATAAAAGCGTGTTTTTGGGATCTCTACTCATTCTAAAATTAGAAATGCATTTTCCATGTTGCTAAAATTAGAAATGCATCCTTCATCTTGTTTTTGTTTTTTCTCTTCTCATTCATTTTAAGCAAAAGAACATGCATGCTGGCTTTATGCACGTACAGAAAAAGCTAGGATTAGACATTATTTACCTTATTGGGAAAAAAAAATTAATCACAGACCATCATGTATCTTTACTTGAGTCCAACTTTAGTAATTTTTTTTTAATTTATCAATTTTGATTATTTTGGTGTTAATTTTGGTTTTTTCAACAGAAAATTTTAATTTTTGCCAGAGAATAGTCCTAATTTTTATGCTTATCACGTCGGCGGCCGTGTCAAGTCACATTTGAATCGTAAATTGAGATTTTAAAATCATGAATTTTTCCGGATTTTCGATCGCTAATTCCGAGTGTTTTACGATGAGGGAGGGTGGAGGCCTATAAGTCTTTTCTCTTGTTGAGACTGCCATTTTGTATGCTACAATAAATTTTCGACCATTTTTCGGTAATTTTTCGGCCCAAATTTGAATTAACATGCGAGAAGGACCCATTTTGATATCAAAAGGACCACAATAGATAAAATAAAAAGAAAAAGGACCAAATTTAAATTCGGACAAAATTACAGAACCATTTATGAAATTATCTAACCTTATTGTCTCAACATTTGATTATTAAACATAAAGGAAACTTTTTTACTTTTATATGAATAGGTTTTACGTGGTCTCACGATGAGACATATTATTATTTTAGAACGATGCTTTAATACTTCGGAAGAAAATGAATGTTAATTTATGAACCGTTACACACAAGAATTTATCTTTTTATATATATATATTTTTTTAATAACATCAATTTTATGTATCACAACACCACATCAAATTACAAAACAAGCCTGATATGGATAAATATAGACCCTGACTTTCTACACCCCCATTATTAATAGATATACCCACTTTATAATTATATTTGTAAGTATATTAAGCTAAATATTATTGTACATATGAGTGTATCTAATAAAAATGGAGGTGTAATAGTCAGGCCCTAAATATATAAAGTCCATGCCTAAAAATCAAATGATGTCAAAGGTCTCGAGTTAAGGCCCAAGAAAGTGCAATATTTGACTTCATGGCCTTTTCTATTGGGCATGAACGGACTAGGAAGGATAACATCACATATTATTATTATTATTATTATTATTATTATTATTATTATTATTATTATTATTATTATTATTATTATTATTATTATTATTATTATGATGATGATGATGATGATGATGATGATGATGATGATGATGATGAAACAAAGATTAACATAGTAAGATTTGATTTATTCGATTTAAGTTTGAAGGATGTCTTACACCCTTCTATCGCAATAAGTTCACCTCTCAATTTGGTGGATTTTTTTTTCTGTAAATCAAAAGAAATTTTATAATTTAAAAAGTGTAACAGCAAAAGCTATCAAAAATTATTATTCATAATAGTTGAAGTTTTGGCCCAATAAAGCTTGAGAAAGATTCAGATGTTCCACTTATAAAATGATTAGCCAAATTATTGATAGTTTTACAAACAAGATAAATCATGTAATTATGAGATTGTTGTGAATCATACTCATCAACTAAATTAAATTAATATTGGTGTTACTGGTGTCGTTCATTTTGATTATTCTTTTTTTGAATAATTTTAAATTAAATATAATAGACACAAACTGTCAATTAATAGATTCATTTTTACAAGAGAACTAAAAAGTAGATAAAAAAAAAAAAAAAAGTGTGGTAAAATTAAAGCTCGAAAAATGCCCTAGAAAAAGTTTAAAATCTGTAATGCAAACGACAGGGCATCCGGTGCGGCCCCACATAGAGGAGCACCAATATGTTAAGGAAACTAGTTCATTAAGTGCGTTTGGTGAGGCATACTTGATAGAAAGGAGGACCTCCCTTATCTATCGCTAAACACGCCTACCAAACGAAAGACTAACGCAGATTTCATCCTACAATCAATTGGTGAAAGAGGTAAAGTCCACTAGACTTATAAACAAATCCAATTTTTTTTTCAATATTTCAATATGGGACAACTCACATGTGAAATATGAACAAGAATCGATCTCATGCAATATCAAAAACACATATCCAGAACATATACTTAAAAGAACAAAAAACCGGACACGATATTACTAAATCACTGTCTTAAGAACAGTAAAAAGGCAGTGTAGTAAAATTGGCAGACCAGAACAAGAAACGAAAGCTCTATTCTCAGGCGTATAACACGTAACACTAGCTCGTCCAATCTACGTTCAACATTATATATTAAGTGATATGTGTGTCTAAGTCCAAAAAATAAGTTGTACTGAAGAAAACTACCAAGTAGTAGAAGAGTGTAAACTTCTGCCTTCAGCATGAGCAAATTAGAACTTCACAGAGCACCTGAGAAAACAAGAGAGATCCCTAGGGGGTGGTCGGGGCAAAACAGACATCCTTTTAAGTATAAATCCACGGGTAAACGAACTTCTAAGAAGAAGCTGACACCAGATAATAAAATTGCCATTAAGACGAAACTAACAGCAGAAGCAATGATTGTTTGCACATATGGGAGACGAATAAACAAAGGAAGATTGTCCCTGTCACATTACATTTCTAAAACCAATGTAACTCCGAGACCGTCTACCATTTTACAAGGGGAAAACAAAAAATCCCAAAAATGTCAATGACATAGACAGAGAAGGATGAAAGCATCTTCTTGTCTTAAAAGACTGTTTTGCATAGTCATACAGAACACAATAAGATCACAAGTTTGATGGTATACACGAATTTGAATCATATTCGGCCATTTTCTTCTGTTCTCTAATTGCTTAAGAATGTATTCTAGTAAATAGATAAACTAACCCATCAGTACAGTTCTAGAGAAGCCTGTAAATCATTAAATACGTGCTTCCAGTATATATTCATCGAGTTCAGATTACCTCTTGGTTGACTTTAACAAATATTGGCAGAAAATCGCAACTCCATAGGGACCAGCTAAGAAAAACTGACTTCAGCTAAAATTCACTTTTTCTTTAGCCCCTTACCTTTCCTATTGGACAACCTTTCAGTTGATATCTCAGGATTACTAGGGTCACTTACAGACCCATCAGGTGAAGTATCAGAAAGAGTGATTTCAGAAGAGTACTTCTTGATCCTCAAAGAGATAAGAATACTCGATGAGATCCCAAGAAGGGGAAAGACGTGCGACCAAACCTGTGATTTCTGGGAACCAGATGCTGAAGATACAGCAGCACTAGCAAGGCTACCAATTGAAGTATTCTGCAAGATCATCGGTAGGCACCCAATTACTGTTGGAAGCAAGAAATCTACCAGAAACCTAACCTTCGTAGCAGCCAATGCATAATTTATGACATAGGATGGTACAGGTGAGAATCGGGCAAGAAGAACAAATTTCCAACCATCACGCTCCACTCCCCTTGATAATATGTTAAAGTACTTATTTTTCTGGATCCACTGAGATGCAGAACCAGATGTTGTGAAGACAAGTCTGTTATGAAAAAAGGATGAAATCAGAAAATTGAGATTTTGCTACTTAATGTAATCTTCTAATCCGGTTACAATCAAATTAAATTCTTATATTTTTCCAATGTACTGAAGGAGAAGATATCACGAAAGAACAAGATAAACCACCACGAAAGACAGCCGGGAAAGATAAATATAATCAATCCGAGTACTTATTCAATAGAACAGTATCTATTCAATTACTTGTTGTTTTAGTACTCCTTCAATTACCCCTAGCTACATTTCACAGATGCTTTAAACCCCAGAAATCTGAGTTGTAGGAAATCATCTCCTAACAAATTTCGAAAAGCTCCTTGTAAGTTAAATGTAAGATGGAGCTAATCCCAGTGATAAAAATATTCATTCTCTATCCTTTAACTCAAGCAGAGCAAGTAGTGAAGGCATTTAATTAGGTGATCCGTTGCAAGATAACATAGATAATGTGATATTGACAGGATAATACAGTTTCTTGCAGAGCTTTCATGATCACACTATTCACTCATTTAACTGTTCCTACAATTATAATTAACTAAAGCGCGCAAACTAGCCTAAAATCATCAAATTACCAGAAAGCATCAATCAATCAGCTAGAATTCCCGGAATGTAACATGTATCCATAGCTCATGGAGATCTATTTCAAATTCTCAAGTACGATTAATATACAAAATAAAATAAACACTAGACATTATATTGTGGAAAAAGAGAAAAACCTGCCGATGAAGAAAGAGAGAGAGGCTCCTAGAATCTTCGCCGAGAAGACACACAAAAGCGCCGGCAAAAATCCAAAGAGCATCGAAGCGCCAGCCTCAAAAACACGGCGTAGGGGAGGCACAGTGCCAGAGTGAGTGTGTGAACTCCGACGTAGACGGGGATCGCCCAATACCCCAAACGATCGGACAATTCTCTTAGCCATTGCATCACGAAGGAGTTCTTCCCGTTATCCCAACCCACCTGGCTCCTCATAACCACCACTCCGGCCAACGCAACCACCACCGCCGCCGTCCCCCATCGCCTGTTTACGGCTCCCATTGCTCGGCAAATTCCTTCCTTTTCTCTGTGTTGCGTAAAGCTGCGGGCAGAGTCAATGGGATCGCCTCATCGTTAAATGGTTCGTCTAACAGAAACGGAAAAATTATGATCACGCCCATTAATTCTTGGAAATTACGCTTATGACCCACATATTTATGATAATATGCAAGAAAAGCCCTTCTGTTACACATCCAGTTCTTTTTTTAAGGATGATGTTAAATTTGTAATTTAGTATGTTCATGTAAGTTTCATAATATATTTTCTAAATTTTTTGATATATAAGACTAGTTCTCATTCACGATTAAGACCTACTCCATCACCTATTATGCTATCTTTGAGTAAGCAAGTAATATTTCACGTTAGAGATGACAATATTAACCCGACTCGTCCTCACTCTCACTCATGATATTTGAGTCGTCCCGCTCCATATGCCCCAGTAGAATGCAGTGGATCTGAATATTATTTTGATCCCCCTTTCCTAACCTGTGCCCCCATTTTCTATTGATTAAACATAATATGAAATACAATAGAATATTTCAACTAAAATGTTCTATTGATATTGACACTTAAATTGTGAAAATAAAATTCAGAAACATATTTTTACTATTTTTTTAATCATTTCAATTAAGATTTTAATGTTACATTATATATTTAAAAATATACTATGTATTGTATATATAATAATAAAAACTAAAAGCAGAACACCCTGTCCCATCCCGTTCAAAGAATGGAACGAGTCCAATTATCTAAGTATATGTCCCGACCTGATCCGTTGATATCCCTACTTCACGGTATCTCTTCCAATAGCTACTTTATGTTTGCATTATGTTAGAGTACCAAATGTTGATGTTATGTTTTTTTATTTATTATTATTTTTTATTTAGTAGTGCAATTAGTGTTAGTTATAATTCACTCGTAGTATTTGTAATTTTGTGCAACACTAATAGGCAATTCAATTTTTTTATTTAAAAATTTAAAATTCAATTATTAGTTTTTTTCATTAATATAAAATAAATTAGTATTATAATTAACTTTAAAATATAAAGTTATTTTTAAAAAATATTTTATAAATTAAATTAATACACATAAATTTAAAAGATAGCGTAAAATTTCATAATAAAACGATACAAACATTACAATACAAGCATCATAATAATTAACATGAAATTACTAGCAAATAAATAAAACTACGTAAAAAACACTATCATTCTAATAGATAAAAAACATATGATCATAACAATTTGCATGAATATTTATCTATTGTTTGTAAATTTGATCAAAATTTAAATTTAAATATAATATAAAAATTAATAATTTACTAATTTATATTAAAATAACTTTAAAAATATATTATAATATAAGCCCACTTGGCCACCGGGCTCCTCACTTAAGTGGGAGATTCTGGGTTCGATTCCCTTTGGGAACGAATTGGAGTGGGAGGTATAAGGAGGGCTTGGAGTGTTTGGAATTGTAAGGAGACTTGGTGAGCTAACTTCTAACCACTAACAACTAACATTTACCGATCAAAAAAAAAAAAATAATAATAATAATATAAAAAAATTCATTTAATGAAAAAATTTATAAAATATTTTATTTTATAATAGAGTAGTAGTGTATTAATTTTAAGATAGAGTTTGTCATGTGAGTTAAGTTGTTAAAAATAATTTCATATATTTAGTTGCAAAATTTGGAAGAAAAATTTGCACATTTCTCCATTATTTTGTGTTTGGGCCAGTTTATTGCCACACACCTGAAATTTTAAGTACACACACGAAAATTCTAATTAACTAAACCACAATAAAAATGACTAACCTATCCTTACTATATTTCTGCGAAAAAAAAATTGAATTTTCAAGTGTGTGTACTTAGTATTTTTCTGTTGTGCGAATTTTTTTCTCGCACAAATGGTAAACGTGCGATTTTTTTATCGCACGAAGCAAAATATGCGAAGAACCAGATCCGAACACCCATATACGAGATTTTATGCAAATTTCATGCAACTCAACGCAAAAATCGATCAATACATTACAATCCATCAAATTTACACAATAAATTTAATGAAAAATCAACATTTAAGGAACCTAAACATAAAATTCGATCAACCCATGCATATGTATTATCAAAATTTAAACATAAAATATATCCACATAAAATAACATAATATTGTCATTTATAATTAACATTCGATGCAAAACAACTCATTACCATTTACAAATAAACACAAGTTGCCATTTTTTAACAAAAAACATTTAAAAAAATAAGAAATAAACACACCCTTCATCTTTTAAAATGGAACCTTGCGTTTGGAATTGAACGAAACGGATGCCGGCGGCGCAGCGGTGGCTCGACGATTTTGCTGTGCATGACGGTTCTTTTTGTGTGTGTACCATTTTTTTATACGTGAAATGGAAGAATAATTAGTGATGAGGGTATATATGAAGTTTTGGGTGTATGTAATTAGAAATTATGTGTGTTTTCTTTGAAAAGTGTATACATACGAAATTTCAGTGTATGGCAATAATCTGTGACTGTGTTTTATTTCCCAGTCCGCTGAGCTAGCCCAATAAACATCACTCAGGCCCAACTTTTGGGCCCACCAGGCCTCAAAGTCTTCGTCTTTTGGTGGCTAATTAAAATTTTAAATAGAAAAATCGTTGATATTAAATACTCACTCTATCCCATAAAAATTTTTACACTTTCTTTTTCGTCCATTTCATTATAAGTTTTACATCCTTAAAATGGAAAACCCTTTATAAACTACACCCTCACAATTTTCATTAATTTACACAAATGTCATTACTTTTACTTTCACATACACATAATTCAATAAAAAATTTACTTTATACATAAAAATTTACAAAATTACCCCTCAAAACCTCAATCATTATTCTTTTTCTTAAAGTGTGTGTCCTCCTACATATGAAAGTTTTTCGGACGGAGGAAGTATAACTTTTACTTGAGTTTTCAATTTAATATTTTGTGGTTCACGTTTTATATATTATACGTGATAGATTTCCATTATTTCTTAATAATAAACTGGTGAAATGGATAATATTGAATTGAGTAAATTTGATCATTAATAATGGGTGGGGAATATGCTGAATTGAGCTGGATTTCTAGTTGAAAAATATGGACCTACTATATAGACGTTAGGTTAAAGTCTCACCTATTATCTGTGAATTTTTTTGAAGTAGACTTAAGTGACCATTAAATAAACGAGTCTTAAATATCAAATTAAAAATAATTATTATACTATTATAATTTTAAGATTTGTTTACTTTCTTCTATTTTTAACGAGATTAAAGTTGAATTAAAAAAATGAGATTTAAAGTTTATTGATGATGGAGTTTATTTTAATCAAATACAAAATCTAGTTTTCATAGTATGAAATTAATATCATTATACTATTATATTAATTATATAATTTTAATCAAATAATTCGTTAAGTATATATTATTAAATTATATTAACTATATAATTTAATTGATATTAAAAAGTTAATATATATTATTAATGTTAGATTATATATGTAAACTTAGCCACCCGGCCTGAAAAGCTTAAAATACTTTTGTAAATGATTAAGTATGATATCTTTAAATGAATATTTCTCCTTAATTATACTATTTAAAAAATATATTTAAATTGTACTCGTGTACGAAATACATATTCGTAAATCAATATAAATATTCTTGCTAAAATTAATTAAATTTTTTTTTCTAATCAGTAAAAAGATTTTTATTTCAACTGAAGTATAAGGAATGCCTCCAAAGTAATAAGTTACATAGAAATTTAGCAGAAAGCAGCAAGAGAATTACAACAGTAAACAATTTCTTAGTTTCTCTAACCAATTAATAAAGCGAATATCCTGTTTAATTTAATTACTCGTAGTGAACCAACTCTTTACCTGGCTTTAAGTTCCTCCATAAGCCTATCCACCAAAAATTCCTCATTAGCAAATATCTTAACATTTCTCCATTTCCATAATATCCACCCCACTTCAAGCCAAATACCAACAACATATTTCTTACCCTTTTTCCCATTCAAAATGCTACCAAAACTAATTAGATTTATAGACTTACCCGGATGAAGCACAGTTTGAATTTGGAACCACAAACAACTTTTCATCCAAATCTAATGAGTAATTGTGCACTAAAAATATAAGCGTCTTTCAGTTAAATCTTTTTTTTTTAATGATTGATATCCGGCTAAAGTACCGACCAATACGGGGATCAATCTCACCGTCCACTATGCGAGGATCCCTATTAAAGTCAGAGCATAGCTGTGTATGGAGTGATTCATCTTAAAAATTGCTCGCACCCATTGAATTTCGAATCGATCTTGCCATTAGATCAATCTCTAGATATTAAAATTAGTTAATTAAATAATAATATTATCTTCCGTTACAAAAATAACTTGTGTATAAAATTTTTGGTTAAAAATTACTTAATTCAAATTCATGAGTAGACTGTTAAATACAGCAATATATTTTTGCTTGAGACCCAAGAATTAATAGTATATTAATTTATAAATAAATTATAAGGCGGGAATGAGATTTCAACCGTTGTAAGATGGGCCCTGTTTGGTCAAAACAAAACATTCTACTATTATGAGTCAAAGTAAAGCCTCTATTTTTGAACTTAGTACCAAACTCCAAACATAACGAACGCTCATCATTTCTATATCATTGACCACCTATTAATCTATTATTAATCAAATCATTGGCACTTTACACCCTTAAATTTACTATATTTGCACCTCACCCCTTGATTAAAAGAAAAAGTAAATCTCATGTGCTTCACGTGCATATATAATTTAAATTTATTTTTAAATAGTACTCTCTCCATCTAAATAATTTAGTCAATATTGTGGGGTTTATTTCTGAATAAAGTGATTAAAATTAATTACAATTTGGATAATTAAAGAGATATTTGAAAGGTAGTGATAAAATGTCATATTCATTTTTTTGGAATAGGGCTAAATATTTTGGACGGACTAAAAATAAAACATGACTAAATAATAAAACATGACTAAATTTTTAAATGGGAGGAGTAATAAATATTTTCTTGAATAGTTACGATTATTTTCGCTAAACAATATTGGTTGAATAGTTGTAGTTCGGTGCAAATAAGCGATATTGTTTAAAAATATACTTGAATTGCACGAGTGTACATGTTGCACACAACACCTTGACCTTATTAAATAGTGAAATATAACATCGTATTTGGGTACTCATTGTCTTAAAATTAAAATTTTATTATTAATTCAGGTCTTAAAAATTTATAACTTAAAAATACTTTTAAGTCAGATATAACTTAATGCGTTAATTAATAATTAAATGGAGTGTAAGTACTCATAAAAGTTTATAACATCATTTAAGTAACTAAAAATTTAAAAATTATATTCTACTGAAACATGATTGGTACCATTTATATTACTTGAAGAATGCAAAGGAAACACACCAAATAGATTTTTTTTTAATAAGTAAAAAGTTCATTCATATTTGGAGGGTATAATTCATACCCAATTGTCAAAATTGTTCCAAGTGCAAGAGGTTAAGCCCAAATATTTACATCTAAAACACGTCTATCTATAACTCGCCTAGAACTCTAATAGGATTTTCATTCCAAATCGCAAAATCAAAACTATTCCTTTTCCTATCTTTTACAATGATTCAATTCCATACTTTAATCTTTAACTCTCCTATTAATTTACTCACCTCATTCTCGCTCTTTCCGAAAGATCAACACATTTCTTGTTTTCCATATCGGCCAAGTCATACATTCCCAAATGCAAATAGCAATTAGTCAACTTAATTAATTAATATCTTACTTAATGTACACATATTTTACCTATAATACTCAATCGTTTAAATTGATCAATACACCAAACAATATATTTTCTTAATTTTTGTGTCAAATCAACTGTTCAAACAATTTTTGGATGAATAGAGTAGAACATAGTTAGTATACTTGTGTTGTGTATAAAATATTTATATTTGTGATAAAAATGAGTGATGGATTTTATGTGATGAATATGTACCATCTAATAGTTAGAATATAATTCAAATCTCAAATAGTATTGAAATTTGGGCATGAATTATTAGTCATTTTTCTCCTAAGTAACAAAAATAAATTGGGTATTGTAATTATATATTATGTTAAACCTAGAGCTTTATAACTAATAAACGACTATTAAACACAATCATAGCAACTGAAAAATAAAAACCAATAATTTAAATGGTTGTATAATTCACACTCTACTAATTCTAGAGTTTAAAGTGAGGACATTTATAATCTCCATTTATTTGAGTGTTATAATCATTATGTTGTAGATTATGATTAATTGGAAGGAAATTTGAATGTTGACTTTACGAATATGTAATAAATAAAATACATATATTTTTTAGTAAGTATGCATGAAAGTTGAAACCGGCCAACTTACATATTATTATATTATATTCGATTATATGTAAGATAATCTTATTATGTTATTATTATTACAGTGACGAGTAAAATGACATATTTGACTCTAAAAACTAAAGATTTTTTAAATATACTTCAATTTTTTTTTCCTTGTGCAAATCATAAAACTCTCCAAATTTGAATTGAAAAAAAAATCAATTTAGTTGGTGCATAATGGCAGTTGCCTTATTTTGTATTACATTTATCTTGTTCTATTTTTTGTCACCTACTCCATATGAGTCATCAATCAAATAAGCTGTTCAAAACTGTATCCTTCTTATATTGTGAAATACTAACTTTTTATATTTATATTAACACAAATTCGTTCGTAAAATTTGTTTATTGTATAAAATTTAACATAATTATCTTTATTTAATAATATCATAATATTATTTCACTTATAAATAAATATCATAATGTAAAATGTTATGATATTAGTTTATAAAAATAAGAATAATATGATTATTGAATAAATGTACTTGTATCGATTTAAATATGGTGAAACAAATTTTAAAGAAAAATAATCATATGTCAATCGATGGAGATCAACTATATGTCCACAACATATGTTGCGATGTCGGATAAATAACGAAGGCCACTATTATTTATGCAACATCACAATATAAATAGTGAATGTAAAAATTTATATAAATAGGTGGACATATAATCATTTTCGAGTAATTCAGAATTTTAATATTGTTATTTTATATTAAAAAAATAATTTTAATGAATTGAGGCTCGTGTGCAAATTTTCCTGTGGACCCCACCCTACCCCTATCTGTACATATAGATACACAGATGTATGTATGTATATAGTCTAAGTAATCCAGCTGGTGGTCTTCCATTCCAAATCTTCTTTCTGGTATTTATATATCTTATATCCACTTTTTTTTTCTCAGAAAATTCAGAGCTCTAATTTGAATCAAAATAACTAAAAATGGGGAAGAGCAAAATTAATCGGATTATTACCTCGCCATTTCCGCGCTGTTTTCACGGCATCTCCTGCGCGCATCTGCCGGCGGCGGAGGACGACACGAAGGGAAGAAGCAGTCGCCACCGCCGCCGCAGCGCCGCAGTAATCAAGCTGATTAAAGCCGACGGCGGCGTTGAGATCTACGACCGCCCAATCGAAGCCTGGGAGCTAATGGAGGAGTTCCCCAAGCACATGGTCTGCCGATCCGACTGCTTCTACATCGGACAAGTTACCCCTGCCCTCTCCGACCACGACCGCCTCTTACCAGGTAACAATTACTTCCTCCTTCCGGCGAATTTTTTCCAGTCGGCGTTGACGTTCGCCGCTTTGATACGGTGCCGATCCGCCATCCCGGGGAAGAGTCCGCCGTTCGAGGTGGAGAAGACGGCGGCCGGAGGTCTGAGAATCAAGGTTACGGAAGAGATGGTGATGCAGTACCAGAAAGCACAGGCGGAAGCGGCGGCTGCGGCGGAGAAGATCATCGGAGTGTGTAATACCGCCGCAGCTGCGAAAGGACTACGAGCTGCTGGTAGGGCGGCGGCTCCAATGGAAGCCGAAGCTCGACACCATTTCCGAGAAGAAAAGCCAACAGAAGAAGAAAATGAGGAAGACGAAATCGAGCCTGCTATGATACGACGTAGTTTTGGTGCTGTAGGTAGATTGTTTATGGTAGGAGGGATAGCCATTAGCAAGGATTCAACCAATCCATACATAGCTCGTTACATATTATACAAATTTGCATATTAATTGTCTTAATTTTCAATGCACCAATTTTAGTGTTGTGTGACATTCAATTTTGATGGAGATAAATGTTAGTACAATCTTTCTATATTTTATGAATCTTAATTTCATATATTAGTCCATATTTCAATAGAAAAATTATTGATAATTTCAATCTTGATTATACATAATTACAACACAAATTTAAGATTTCACTCCAAATCATATATAATTTTGGAATAGTTATAAAAATTATTTTGAGGTTTAACCTTAACAATAATACAAATAATCAAAATTGAAGTAATTAAGTACAAATCTTTAGCAAATTCTTGTATATATCAATTGCATTTGTATATTTTTAACATTATTAGTTGTTTTTTTTATTGAATAATATTAATTAATTTCACTTATTCCCATCTCTTAAACAAGATATTAGTAATAAAAGTAACATCATGAATTTTGCTTTCAATTTGCCTAAACAAATCTCAAGAACAATTTGTTCAATTATCGTGATATGTTTTGGCAATTGTAAAATACAAAATAAAAATCAATATTTAGTGTGGGGTAGCAGATAAAGGAACAGAAAATTAGGACTGTTTTTCATGTGAGTACAGTGAAGAAAGGATTATGTATGTTTTGTTATATATTTCTCCATTATAATTTAATTTTCTCAAAATTTAAAAATAGATATTACAATTTTATATTTCTATATTCAAAATAACAAAAAATAATTCTACCCACTTAAATTAATTTTTACAAACATCACTTATTTACGCTTCATAACACTCAATATTTCATTATAATTAAATCTCCACACTCAATTACTCACTCTAATAAATTTGAAAAAATCTTTTTACCATTCACTTTACACTTTTTAATGCTACTCTCACTGTCCGTAATTATCTTCACACTTTTCTTTTTAATTCGTCCCAAAACTAACTTCACACTCTTTAAAAGGAAATAATCCTCAACATAAACATCTTCACAATATCATTTCATTTCGTAATTGTGACTCTTATTCTACCTTACTTTGTTCTCTCTCCTACTTTATATCATTAAACCACCCAAAATACTCTTATAGTATTTTATTCTCTCCAATACACTTTATATCTCGTAAAACTCAATAAAATATTTTTTTAAATGTGCAAATACAAATATGAAGCTAAAGACGGAGGAGGAGAGTAATAAATAATACTCCTCTGTCCTAGATCAATTTTCACACTTTCTTTTTGTTTGTCCCACATTAGTTTTCACATTTCAAAAAGAAAACCCTCCTTAAACTTCACCATCACTATATGTCATTACCTTTTACATTCAATCCAACCATTTTCCTTACTTTAATAATAAACATTTACAAAATTATCTTTCAATACTCCACTCATTATATTTTTCTTAAAATGTGTGCCCAGATTAGTATGAAAACTAATATGGGACGGAGGGTGTACTTTTATTAAAATACATGTCATTTGATTTTGAGCAGATTGTAAGTTGTAACATACTCTCTCTGTCCACTAAAAGTATGCTCGTTTGGTTTTGACAGGTTTTAAGAAAACGCAAATAAAATAGATAAGATAAGGGTATTTTGGTGTATTGTTTGATCCATTTATAAGTTAATTGGTTGTTTATGAGTGTCAAATCAATTGTATGTGAAGAAATTAAGTGATGGTTGAATAGTGAAACAAATAAAATTATTGGAAAAAATAGTATGAATATATTTTTGGTGGATTGAGGGAGTAGTAATTAAATTATATTGTTGTTGAAATGGATAAATATATATAAAAGTAAAATAATGAATGTGATGAATGATTGAGGAAATTTTGAATTAATTATGGAAAAAGGACAATTTAGGAGTCAAATGGAGTCCGCTTCTGCTTCTGGATTTATTCAAACTGCTCCCGCCCCCAACCAAATTCTGTCTCACGTGCGCTGCCACACGCCCCCACACTTTTTTTTTAAAAAAATTTCAACACCCAATAAATGTACATTATACACTATGTCAAATGCTTTCATACCAAACCTTTTTGGGCTACATTTGTTCGGAAATTTTAGATGGGGATGATAATGGATCGGGTTTATATTCGAATTTGATCCACTTTCGATGGATTTTAATTCAGTTAAACGGGTTTAAAACGAGTTGTGGTTTTTATAAAATTCGTCTCGTGAACTTGTTTTCAAACCTACCATGTATATATATTAATATTTATATATAAAAATAGTACTCCTATTTATATAAATTACTCTCAAAGTCCTATAATTATTTGCACACTTGTTTTATTTGTCCATTCTATAATCAAGCTGCACACTTATAAATAGAAACACCTTTAATTTTTAACACTCTTACAATACATATTTATTTACACTAATATTATTACTTTTTAAATCCAATTAATTAATCTCTTACCTTACATACACATATTTTACCAATGATACCCTTCATTTAAATTGGTCAATACACCAAAAAGTGTATAAGATGAATTCTATTTTTACTATCACTAACATGGACATGCACTATTATAAGTAAATGTGACGGTGATGGTACATGTGTAAAACAATAATAATAAAAATAGAGTTAATTGTATGCACTTGATTCACACAAATTTTTTTAAATTATGTTTTGGGTTGAGCTATTTTAGCGGGACTGAGTTTATTAATTTGTTTAATTATTTTTTATTGGTTTAATTGGAATGAAAATAGTAATGACATGAGTATAATAAATGTGTGTCGTAGAGGTGAAATTTGTGAAAAACTTTTTATTTTGATGCTCAAACAATTGTGGCACGTTCGAAGTTGAGTGTACAAACAATTATGAGACGAATGAAATATTATTTTATTTAATAATATTATCTTTATAATTAATAAATATAATTATATTATAATTTTATCCTTATATTATGAGACATTAATAGTATGGAGTATTCAAATATTGAAAATATACAACTTAGTTGTATTGTAATATTTTTTTAGTACGAAACCAAATTATAACTAATAGAAATATAATAAGTTAAATTGCTATCATTATAAATAAGACAATAAAAATAAATTTATTATAAGAATAATTTTATTATAGCATAATTTAAATTTAATACTTCCTTCGTCCCGTGATTTCTTTCACGCTTCCTTTTTTGTCCGTCCCAAAATATCTTTCACATCCTTAAAATAGAAAATCCTTCATAAATTCCCTCACAATTTTCTCAATTTTACACAAATGTTACTCCTTCGGTCCCACGATTACTTCACACTTTCCTTTTTCGTCCGTCCTAAAATTTCTTTCACCCTTAAAATGGAATACGTATAAACTACACAATCACAATATTATTTATATTTAAAAATGTCACTTATGATTTATTCTACTTTATTATCTCTCCTACAATTTATCCGATTCAATCACCCAAAATATTCTTACATTTTATTCTCTTTCCTACACTAAATTAAATTTTCTAAGTAAGTGTGTCACTTCACATTATTTTAGTTTGGACTCACACTTATATATAATTTAAACTTATTTATTTACTTAACATATAAAGATTTATTATATTAATTACTTCTCAAATTTTTACTCATTGTTTTATTTTCTTAATATGTAATCATCTGTATATGAAAGTAATCCTGAGATGGTGGGATAATTGAAGATGATTTTGTATATCTCAAATTGATGGCAAAAGAATAATTTTGGACTCAAATTATCCCATCTATTAAGTAGTTTTATGGATTTGGATAGAGATAGACATAATAATAAAATACTATTACACATAGTATTTTTTTGTAATCAACAAAACAACTATTTATTAAAATAAATTCGGGTATGAGTAGTACCCTCGAAAGTTTACAGATAGCATGTATATGTAGTTTTATGATTTTATCAAGTGGATAATATATATATGTATATTATATACATTGACAATGTAGTTTTACAAATAACATGTATAAATTATGTGAGGCATTATGTGTTAGGAATCAATATGAATGAATTAATTCTCAACTTCTTTACAAGTTTAAATTTTTAGATGAGGCGGAATTCTTTCATGGTATCGAGCCAAAAGGCTCACGCCCAAACGTCTGGGTTCGATTTTCCACGAAAGCAGCTCCACCCATATTAAATTGTTCACTCGATGGGCCTCCTACCCGGAGAGTAGAGGTTATAATTCGACCCACGAGTGAGGGTGAGTGTTAGGAATCAATATAAATGAATTAATTCTCAACCTCTCTACAAATTCGTACTTTTAGATAAGATTTAAATTCTTTCATTATGTAGGTTTTGAACACTATACATCACTAAACAATAATACTAGTGTTATGTACAAAATATACATAATCCTTTTCATGAATTAATATATATATATATATATATATATATATATATATATATATTATGGTTATAAATGGATCAAATAAATTTAATTCAATTCAATTTGGTATTTTATTAAGATTTGCATTTGAAATATTTAACTTTGAATATGAATACAAGTATCACTATATTCGTTCGAGTATTCATGAATATATAATATATACATTATTTTAGAAATACCATAAATAAATTTTATAATATATACGAATTTGGTCAAATGAAACATCAATTTATGCGTCCATTGTTTATGAATTAAAATTTTGAATTGATTAGTCGGATAATTAAAATATCACTTTCGAACTGAATAATCAATTAAGAATATTTGAATAATTTACAAAAAATAAAGTTTGTATAGTTAATCTATATTGACTTGGATGAAACAAATTCCATACCAACCCGTCGCCATCCCTCCCCTAACCCTAACAGCATCTTCTATATTAAAACTATTTTTCTTAGTTCCATGTTTTTGACAAATTTACACTACCGTGTCCAAATACGTCAAGCCTTCTTCTTTTTTTTCGAAAAATCAAGCCTTCTTTTTTGAAAACAATTTGACTGCATTATTTTATTAAATGGAGAGTAGGAGTTTGGGAGTATACAGAGAAAATTAAATGTTCTAGAAGATTCATTCATTTATTCATCAATTCTTCAAGGTGGTGCACAAAAAAAAAAAAAAAAATTATATTAAAAATTAATACTACATAAATTAAATTAATGTCTATTATTCTCTTTGTCTTTGAACCTTATAATTGGCACTTAAGAAATATATAATGAATAAAGTAGGGATGACAATGGGCGGGTTCAAACTCAAACTCGTATTGAACTCATACTGTCCGGTGGGTTTGGACCCGGTCAAGCGGGTATGTGACGGTTCGTGATTTTTGTAAAATCCGCCCGCCAACTCGTATGTGGAACCGCCACACATAAATATATTAATATTTTTATGCATATATGTGTAATTATTTAAATTTATATTAATATTAATGTGTATATATTTGTAAAAATATATTATTTATGTTATTTTAATGTATAAAATGAATATTATGTGTCATTTTAAGTAATTATTAATTTTAATTTGAATCATTTAATATCAAAACGAAAATATTGAATATATTAAAATTAATTTTAAATTACTAAAATATTAAACGGGATGGGGCGGGTTGGACCCAGCGGGTCCTCACACGGGGACAGGGTGGGTCCTGGGTCCTAAAATTTTCTCGACAGGGCGGGTCTTGGGACAAGGCAAACCCGTCCCAAACTCGCCAGGTTGCCATCCCTAGAATAAAGTATTGAGGGGTAATTTCGTAAATTTTATTTATATTGTGAGTAATTTGGTTGGATTTGGTATATGTATTGACTAGGGGTGAGCAGAATCCCGAAAAAACCAAAACCGAACCGAATCGATGAAATTCAGACTATTCGGTTCGGTTTTCGGTGTAAAATTCGGTTTTCGGAAAAACAAAATTATTTCGATTTTGGGTTCGGTTCGATTTTCGTAGGGTGAAACCGAATCGCCCGAAATACCCGAAATTACATATATATATATATATATATATATATATATATATATATATATATATAAAGTAGAAAACCCTAATTCACTCAAATTCATTTCACTCTACGCCTCTCTCTTCTTCTCTCCGCCTCTCGTATCTCGGAACTCTTCCTCTCTCGAACTCTATCGTCTTCTCTCCGACTCTCTCCTCGCTCACTCTCTCTTTCCAGCTTCCACGCCTATCGTCCGGCTTGTCGCCCGATTCCTCTGCGTGGCCCGCCGCTGCCGCCGCCTTCCTCTCCTCTCGCATCGAGTCGCTAATGGCCATCGCCGCCCTTCCTCTTCTCTACGCCGAGTCGCCGCCGCCGCGCGCCCCTTCGCCCTTCCCCGATTTGTAGATTTGTACCGTTTATTTGTACCGTAGATTTGTACCGTAGTTGGCTTATGTAATTTCCACAATTTCCCCTTCCCCGATCATGTACCGTAGATTTGATATTCAAATTGTAAGATTTGTAGATCTCGTATATTTGTATTTAGTTAAATCGATCTTAAAATGATGATCTCAGAAATTTATATTTGGTTTTAGAATGTAAATCGATTTGCTACTTCTCTCAATTTGATTCGGTTACCGATTTACGAAATCCCGAACCGAATTAATTCGGTCGGTTCGATTATTATTTAATTCGGTTCGGTTTTCGGTCAAAAATAATATATTTCGGTTTTCGGGTATTTCGATTCGGTTCGGTTTTGGACCGAACCGACCAAATGCTCACTCCTAGTATTGACCACAAAAGTAATGATATTTTGTGTAAATATATGAATATATTATGGTGGTTGAGTTTATGAAAATATTCTCTTATTAGTTGTGCAAACAACAATTATGGAATATAAGGGTAAGTGTAAAAACAATTATGGATTAAGGGAGTAGAAATGAAATCTACAAATTTTAATATACAAATATTCGCATGATTGATTCATTAATAATACTGCAAAAATATATATCTTAAAAACACTAGAATTTTTTTTTTTGGACACGTGATTCATGGGACACATGCATGCATCCCTCTCTCTATATAGAATAATCATTTTCGAAGCTAAACATAAATTTGTTGCATAAGCTTGCTTAAATGGGCATATCCAACTTTAGGATTACATTATTAATTGAAATGCATATATGCACACCTAAATTAGGAGATATGATCATGAAAACCATGGGTTCATTTCATCCATTGATGGCCAAACAAGATTGTATATATATTTAAAAAGTATATGAAATTAAACAAAATAATTGAGCTAAAATCATGAGTTTCATAAGAATTACTACAACTCTTTAGGAGTGATAGAAGATTTCAACAAAGTCAAATATAATAGAGTTGTCAAAATGGTTACGTCCGTTAGGTTACTTTGGTGTGTATATATATATATATATATATATATATATATATATATATATATATATATATATATATATATATATATATATATATATATATATATATATAATACTGTAATTTTTGAATTGTAATGTAGGTTGTAAGGTGCTTGAAAGTAATTTGTAATTTTTGTAAGTTATTTTCATGTAATTTTTTGAATTGTAATTTGTAAATTTTGTATTTCATATTTTAAAATTTGTAAACCTTATTTTAATTTTGTTTTGTATGAATTTGAATACAATAAAAATTTATTTGTTTAAATTCACTTTTCATTTATTTTTTGTCCTTGACATTGGACAAATTTAAGAAAAATTACATGTTGGACTTGAAACTTGAAAATTGTTTAAATTGATAAAAAAAAAAAAGGGAAAAAGAAATAATAGAAAAACAGCTTCTAGAACCGAAACCTACTGGAGCCGTAACAAGTTAGAATCAAAACCAACCAGTAATAATACACGGTTCAATTTTTCAAAATTGAAATCGAGAACGAGCGGTTCAGAACTATTGTGGAAGTCTACTAAATGGGCCACCCCGCGCTAGCACGGGCTTTGACACTACCTCTCCCCCTACCACAACTAACTATTTTTTGTTTTTTTTTTTTTCAAAAATAGAGCACAATACTAATAATTTAATCATCATAGAAGAATCCTTCTTCCAACATATTTGGGTGTGAAAAAAATCATTTTTCATTCTTATTCTTATAAAAAAATTCAATAAAGTGTCACCTAAAAATTCTCTTAGAAGATGAACTTGAAATAGTAAAAATGGTCCAATAATAAAAAGAATACAATTACCAAAAGGCCCATCCAAAATATTGGCAAAGGCCCAAAGCATTGATATGAACTACTCCACCAAAACTGAGAGAAGAATCTTTATTAAGAATGTTTCTCAGAAAATGGGCTTCCGCTTTCTCTCTAGCCATCATCACAAATCACTATCCAAAGTAATTATTAATTTGACAAAAATTATGTAAAACCACCTTATAGATCTCATTTTGTGAGACGGATTACTTTTAACTTATTTTTTAGTTATTTGAATTGTTTCGACTCAATTATAATTTGACTCACACTTTTGTTTAACCCCACCACACTGCCACTTTTGCAAGAGCTGTTCGTAGAAATCGCGGCCCTAAATCACGATTTTTTGAATCTAATATTTAAAGTCAGCAGCAGCAGAGGGTGCAACTGCGATTATTAGATACAATAGGACTTGTGTATATACATTATGATAAAGAAAGAGTAGCAAACTGATAGTGCGATTTCGATTGACTTTTTAATAAAAATCGCATGCTAGGCATGCAATTCTGATTAATTCTATAAATCATTTAATTTTCACTGTACTTGAAAAAATAAAAACCACAATATTTTAAAAAATTCCCCTCATATTACAACATGATCATGTACAATACTTGTAATTCGATTATTCAATGTCCATGCTTTGCTTAGCATGAACAAATACAATCAAAAACAAAAGTCTTACAAAATAAAATTATTAATAGAAGTAATCTAGCAAGGCAGGGACAAATTAAATAATACCTCCTGGCGATATTTCATAAGGTATAAAATAACATGATTACATGAATAATACAGTTATGGTTTTATTCGCCTCATATTTTTTTGGGAAATATTCGAAAACACAAATTTTCCTTTGTACCAGACGAGGCCTCATATTTTTAGTTTTAGTACTAGCAAATTTAGTCCTGTTCGTTTTTTTTTTTACCTTTTGTTTCCATCGTTACGAAAATCACTAAGTTATTTATTAGCAATATCGGTCCCATTAGTAAACGGGAAAATTGTACTTTTGGTTCCACGAAAAATTTTCAACGATAATTTTGATTCCACATTCTTTTTGTCCTTTATTTTTTTGCAAAAACAGTCTCAACCTTTATTTTTCAGGACCAAAATTGTAATTTTACCACAATAGACACCAAAACCGCTTGAGACAAAAACGTCGAAAAAAACTATTGGACTAAAAATATCGAAAAAATAACCATTTTGCAAATCACCCATTCTTTTGAGAGCAAAAATGCAATTTACCCATTAGTAAACTTAATGCATTTTCGTAATATGACTCTGATCAAAAGCGGAAAAAAACACAAAACAAAACCAGAATTGCTAGTATTGAAATTAAATGTAACCAAAACTACAATTTTCCCGAGAGCATCGTGCCTCGGCTCGCCTCTTGAAGGAAAGCAGCTTTTGCAAGCGCATCCGTTTATGAAATTTTGTTATGAACAAATCCGCCACTTGATCAATTTCATCCTCTAAATTGAACTTCTCTTTTCCGTTCTTCACAATATCGATAGCGGAGATCGACGAGCTCGGATCGTCCAACAGTGAGCGAGCTCCTTCTCCTCCTCCTCCTCGAACAACGAGTGCCTCAGATCGGGGTACTTATCATCATCCTCGGCGTCGAAGACAAATTCTTCGACGCCATTGTCACCAGCCTTGCCGTGCACTGGTGGCGGCGCGGCGGTACACAACAATAGCCTTCTTTGGCGTCACTGCCGCCGCCACCACCGAACATGCCGCCTATCGCATCGGCGAGCTTCTTCCGCTTGGATAAAAGCGTGAATGCGGTGACCATAAGTCGTGCTTTCATGGCGTCGGTTTTGGCCCTGATCACGTTGGATTTGGCTGTGGTGACGCTTCTTACCATGGATATTATCTGCTTCACTAGTGAACTACCTTTACCCTTCATGATTAATACTTTTTAAGATCACAAGTATTAGTAAAGAGATGTATTTTGTATCAATATAGGCTTGTGTAGATTCAAAATTGAATACCACAAACTAATTAACAACACATGATACTGATCACACACACCCATATATATAGATAGGGTTGGTCTTTATGCCATGTGAAATTATTTATTTACATCTAATACTTTATAATTAAGTAATTAATATCTTTTAATAAATTAAATAATTAATAAAATCGAAATTAATACCCTTTAATAAAAATTAATACTTTTCAAGCTAATTTCACGATTAAACTTGTTATATAAATATACAGAGTTCAAAAATTTATTGGTCACATGTTAATAAAATTTTATACTTCACCATTAAAAAAATTATTGGTCTCATAATTTATTAACTGTCTAATTTAATTTTTGTCCCTAAATATTTAGTTATTTTGATTTTAGTCTCGATATTAAAATATTTGTCAAATTTCAGTCCAAAATAGTCGAAAAATTGAAAACAATGTCATGTGAATGTCCAATTTTAGTCCTAAATTAATTAGACCCTCGTGTGACATAAATTTTTGGTAATTTTATGATCATAGTTGTGCATTATTTTTTTTTCGAAAGGGGTGCATTAATTTTTTTAATAGACACTAAATCGAAATTGTTAAATTTTTGGGATTAAAAATCGATAGTAAATCAATTATGAGATCTGAAAACTTTTGAACTCTATTTATATATATTTATATGTACATTATAATGACAGCCTCGTTTGCTTTATTACCTAAAATATTGAAAAACTTTATTTAGGGTGTTCACGTACGTAGGCTTTGATCTACTTTATAAAAGTGAAAAAGAAAAATTTGTAAATTAATTGGTCAATTTCCAGTTCAGTGTAGAAACTTCTACCCATCTTCCTACTAAAGTTTAAAATATGTTTCCATTAATTAATTTGTCTTTTTTTTTTTTTTTTTTTCACATTTGAACGATGCAGTCGATCTGGTGAGTATTTAATTTAACATTCACGTAAGACATATATGGCAATGGCATGCAAGTGGAACACAGAACATGGGATATCTTAACTTCCAAGATTTCTTCATGCATAAGAAAATTGGGTCGAAATGTGTGTAAATGTTGTGTGAAATTTTGTCGTGGTTTGAAAATTGCACGAAATTCTAATGTGATTTACTCTTTTTTTTTTTTTGATAACTTGGTATCCTACCCAAAGACCGACTAATCCTGACCAATCCCACCATCCACTAGCGGGGCCCCACTTAAAGCCGTGAGCAAAGCTGTATGACCTACCATCTCGGGATTGTTTGCACGAAATTCTAATGTGATTTACTCTCTTTGTTTTATATTAGATTATATATTTAATTACTATTTATATAAATTATTAAAATATGAGTTGTTTATTGGTACTAAATACGCAATAAACACGCAAAATATTTGGGAATTAAATGTTGTGCGAAATTTCTCTGTGGTTTGAAATTGCACGAAACTCCAATATGATTTACTCCCTCTGTCCCATGTTTGCACAATTATTAAAGTAAAAGTTGTAACCAAGGGGGCTTAGCCCACTTGGCCACCGGGCTCCTCACTTAAGTGGAAGACCTGGGTTTGATTTCCTTTGGAAACGAATTGGAGTGGGAGGTATAAAGAGGCTTGGAGTATTTAAAATTTGTAAGGAGACTTGGTAAACTAATTTCTAACCACTAACAACTAACATTTACCGATAAAAAAAAATTTAAAGTAAAAGTTGTTTATTAATATTAAATAAAATAAAGAAAGTGTATAGTAGTTCATTCTACTTTATTGCAAGGGTATAATTTTTGGTTAGTGTAGACAAAACAATGATATTGTGTATAATTTTTAGGTGTTTGAAGGGTATATATGAAGAGAGTGTGTCTCTTGTGAACCAAGTTTCACGATGAAACTCGATCTATATTGAAAAAATAGATCAATTTACTTTTCGATTATCCCAACTAATATATTTTAGTAATATACTCTTGATTATCACGACTAATACTCTTTAGCGGTATAAGACATATTTTTCAATTATCACGATTGAAACCTTTTAGTAATATAGATAATACCGCTCACTTATTACGATCGATACCCTTTAGTAAATGATCAAGTTTCACCGTGAACTCTTGTTCACAGAAATTTTGTCATATGAAGATGGCTATCTTTGTTTTATTTATCTTTAAGAAAATGTATCATTGAGTTAAGGCGAACCTTCTTAATAAATATATCATCGAACTAGTGTGGGACGGATAGAGTATAAAATAAAATGATTAAACTTTCTTTATTTTAAAAATGAGTTAACGATTTTAGAAGTTTCATCTATTTTCCATTATATCCTTCATAGTATTTGAAAAATTAAGATACGAAAAATAGAATAAATAGATATCATCGTTAACACATTTTAAGAAAAAAAAAAAGAGAGAGTTTGCTTCATTTTATAAACCATAGAAAAATTTCGTACAATTTTCAAATTACAAAAGAATTTCACACAATATTTTCAAACCACAAGATAGCTTCAAGTAATTAATCTTAAAAAGAAATTGTTTCACCATTCATATTGCATATCCTGAACGGAAAAATTGTAGTTTGGTTAAATGAAAATTTTCCAAAAACAATATTAATCCCACATTCATTTTTTGTCCTTGAGTCCCAACTATTATTTTTTAGGACTAAAGCGTAATTTTATCTCATTCTTTTGGGACCAAAACTGCAAATTTTTGGGAATAAAAATGTAAAAAAATTACGGAACCAAAAGTGTTAAAAAATATTATTTTGCAGACCACTCTTTTCTTTTAGGAGCAAAAATGCAATTTACCAGATCCTAAACTATCTTTAGAGTGAGAGACTATTGACATTTTACTACAAGATTCATAATGCCAATTAAGTATTTTAAATTGCATGATATATCTTGCTAAGAATTGCTCAATGATATTGTCCATTTTATATCAAATTTGCAATGAAATGTTTTTCAAATGTCACTCAAAATTGACCTGTAAATATTTTCATCACCTAGAAAAATTATACTAACACGATTTATATCATTACATGTCAATTTTTTGTAGTGTATCTACTAATTGTTATAAACATAATTTTCACAGATAAAAAATTTCTTAAACAAAAATAGGATGACTGAATGAGATATTAGATATAGATTCTGGGTTTGGTTGATCAAAATATCAACGAAGTACTTGGCACTCTTGTCGAGACCGTATAATGCATGAGACCATCATGCGACGGGAGTCACTTTTTAATAAATTGTTAGTATCACTTTTATATTAATTTGTATCACTTTTTTAAAAAGTGATAACAATTTATTAAAAAATGACTCGGTCTCATGGATGAGGCGTCTCATATAAGTTTTTGTCTTTGATGTTATGGATTATTAATCTTGTGTTTGCTTAAAGGGTAAGAAAAGTAGGTGAGTAAATTAAAGTGTAGAAGAATTTTACAGTGGAGAGGTGACTGTTGATGTCATTTTCCAGGAAAAGTAACATGCATATTATAATTATTAATAATCAGTATTTTGTATATATATAAACACACATCAAACAATTTACAAAAGCTCTTTTGATGCAGATAAAGTGAGGGACTTGCCAATCAATTAACTTTAAGCATGCATGTGGCCATTTAGTTTGATCACTAAAAATACTCCCTCTGACAAAAGGTTTTGATTGTCATTTGACACAATATTTAAATAATTATAGTAGAATAATATGATAATACAAATGATGTAATGGAAATGTGTAAAAATATATTATTGAAAATACCAGAAAAGGAAATAAATTTTTTTATTGAGATAGAATAAAAAGGAAAGTGAAATGCTTTTACTGAAACGAAAAAAATAACTACTCCCTCCCATTCAAAATATATGTCATTTTAGCTATTCACACTAGTTGTAATTTAAATGTCGTTTTGTACTTTTCAATGTTAATTAATTATGTTTACTTTGATCAATATACCTTTAAACTCATTAAAAATGAATTGGATATTAATAGGTTTCAAAGTGTTAAAGTAGAATTTCAAAACTATTAATTAATAAGTGTATATTAGGAAGTCTTTCAAAAAAAAGTATATTAGGAAGCCAATGATTTTTTAATATGTGTTTTGATTTAAAATGACATATATTTTGAATTTGTGGGAGGATCAATTATTTGCAAATAAATTATCACTCTAAACAGTGATACGTACAATAATAAAATTAAAAAAACAAAGCTTGCAATATATATTAAAATTAAAGAACACAAATAATAATTGTTATTATTCATGCATTATAAGATGGCACGATCATTATTTGGATCTCAGTCTAATTTCTTCTCATCATACGCACATACACATACACACATATATATATATATATATATATATAGTTTATGCTTTGTGATTAAATTTCCAGTGTTATTAGTTACTTCATATTCAAGTCTTGCTTTATGACAACGGTGGATCGACAATTCGACATGTTTAACGAAAGAATTTTAAAATCTATAATCGAATCGAAATATCAAATCGAATTTATATTTTAGTTCGGTCCGATTCAATTTTCTGTTTTTACCAAATAGTGTTCACTCCTAGGTGAGTGGGTCGGTAAAAATGAAGGAGAAGGGTGAGCGCGTGAGGGAGGAGAAAGAATTGAATTGGGAGGGGAAAGAAGAAAAAATATATATTTTTTTTTAATGAGGAATAAAAGTGATATTTGGGAGTGGGTGTGGGTATTCTTATTCGATGGGTGTATTAATTAAAAAAGTGGGTGTATTAATTAAAAAGGGTGCTTTTAACTTGGGCCATATTGTTCTGTTATTTGTGTAAGGCCCGATCTTATTATTCGTGATGCATTGGGCTATCCACTTTAATAAATTGTTATATTTTTTAAAAAATGATACAAATTAGTATAAAAATGATAAAAAATTGAAAAGTGATAACAATTTATTAAAAAGTGACTCCGTCTCGAATACGTCTCATGCATGAGGTTTTACACAAGAGTGCCGTGTCTCTTCATACCTAATTTATCATGCAAGTTCTGCAGAGTCGCGATATTTAATCTTAACTTTAACGGTAGGTAGCCTAAATGGATCACTAATGAACTACGAAATACAAAAAAATTAAGAACTTAAATTAAAATTAAAGTTCAAAATATCTACGATATAAAATGATGTATCAAATTTAACATATAAAATTAAAGCATATATAATACTCCCTCCGTCCGGATTAACTTACCTGATTAACTTTTTCAACGTTTTTGTGTGAGAATTATTTCATAGTAATATGTGTACAAAAGTTGTTTTATATGAATGGTATGCTAGTTAATAAGATCAACTAGCATGTCATTCATATAAAACAATTTTTGTAAACGTATTACTATGAAATAACTCTCACACAAAACCGTTGAAAAGTCAACGGAGAGAGTAATATAATTAAGGAAAAATTTAGCCTGTCAATGAAAAATACTAATAAGAAAAAATTTAGTGTGAAATAGTTTTATAGTATGAAATTAATATCATTAGAATCATTTTATAATATTCATTTAATGATATCATTACATTTATAAATTAATATCACAAATAATTCTAACAATATGATTGAGTGATTATAATGGCACTAGTTTCATTCTTTACTAGTAGGGTGACTCTATAATTAATACGTTAATTTTATTCAATCACACCATCCAAAATTTGAAAAAAATCAAGCAAAACGCAATAATCAATGAAATTTCTGCATTTTGGGGGAATTAAGAAGCAAGCAAGCATCCCAAGTATAATGTTTACGAGGAAATCGTAATTACCTTGCCTTGAGTTGATTGATCTTCAACAATAGTAGTGCCAAATGCTGATGATCGTAGCGGAAATGGAACTCAATCAGCTACGAAATCTGAATTTCAGCACAAGGTTAGAACCTTCGCATTTCACAGTCCATGGAAAGTATTTCTATTTTTCTCTTATTTTTTGGTATTAAAATTGAAATTACGAGGAAGTGATTTGGCTGGCATGGCGGAAAATGTGGAGTGAGGTGTCTGTTTAATCAGATTTGATGTAATGTATTATGAAATTAATGTAGCGTTTGAGGCTAATATTGACAAGAATGGCATGTGTGTTTGACCCTCTCTCTCTTTCTCGATCCCTAGCTCTCAATTCCAGGCACACAAATTAAAAGTTTTCATCTCTCTGCAGATTGATTTGGGAGAGCACATCTCTTCCAATATTAAAAGAGATATATATATTACATCTCATTATATATATATAGATATATATAAATATATATTGTGAAAGGCAGGGGGTTTGCTTGTTGCTCCTCTCCTTGTTGACCTTTGCCTTCCATCATTTGGTAATGTGTGTTCCATTTTGATGAATGATGATGGTTTTTCTTGAATTGTGATGGTGAATGTTTATTAATTGAATTCAGATGGAAGGCTGAGAACAAATCTGGTTTGTATGGGGTGTTTTATGCAAATCTAGATACATTTAATTATGTATACGCCTCCACTGCCTCCGAAACATTCCAACAAGAAGCCTACTGTCGATTCTGATGGCCGTCCTTTACGCGTTTATCAAGTCTGGAAAGGAAGAAATGTATGCTGCATTTTATCAAGAATGCTTAAATTTAAGATTTCTTAAGCCATTCTAAACAATGACTTCCATCCTGTTTTTACTACGTTTGATCTAGAGCTGATATTGCAGAAATTCTTCTTTGGTGGCCGAGTCATATTCGGTCCAGACGTGAAGTCTATCTTCCTCACCTTGTGTCTAATCCTGATTCCAGTAATCTTGTTTTGGTCCTTTGTTTCCAAAGGCCTTATTACTGCATTTCCCCATGGATGGGGCATTCTTATCATAGTCTTCTCTGCTATATTGACTTTACATGTGAGTTCCTCTCTTTTGTATGCATTTTCATTTTTGACAACATTGGTCCTAGTTGGTTGCTTGTTTGAACTATGATAAAGAAATGTAATAAAACTTTCCAAATGTGTTCATTTTCGTTAGATGCTAGTATGAAATCACACCATTATAGAGTGCAAAATTTCTTGTGCAATCTAAAAGTTACATTCTACTTGATCAACCTCCCTCATGTATAGGAAAATGATTGTAATTAGAATCCTTTTCTGCCTTTTTAAAATATTCTATCTACAAACCTTGTGTGGGAATTACAGTTTAAATAGAATATGAATTTTCTTTTGCAGATCATTGTTCTACTCTTTCTCACTTCAGGAAGTGATCCTGGGATTATTCCAAGAAACGCTTTCCCTCCCGAGCCTGATGATGGTGACAGCTCTATCTTATCCTTAGATTGGACAGGCAACCAGATTAATCAAGGTATACCACCAACCAAAAACGTAACCGTAAATGGGATGATCGTGAAGGTGAAATATTGTCAAACATGCAAGTTATATCGACCTCCACGCTGCTCCCATTGCTCAATATGTAATAACTGTGTTGAGCGTTTGATCACCATTGCCCGTGGGTGGGACAATGCATCGGCAAGGTTAGTGCCTTGTGTTTAGTATTTCTTCTTGCCAGAGTTTATGCCCCTTGTCGTCGTGTAAACCAGCATGTTTATGGGGTGTGGGCGTCCGAGTCATATTCTTCAGTGGGAATGGTAATGAGAATCAAATAGAGAATTACACCGAGAAAGATGGTTTGTGAATTATTCTAATCTTGGAATAAGTTGAGACAAAAAATGATTGGTCGTTGAGGAATAGTGGAATGATTGAGGATAAATGATTAGTTAATGAAAATGGGGTCATGTTTAAACTTATTTTGAGTCTTAATATCTCGTACAAAGTATGAAGAAGGTGAATTGATCATCTTTTATTCTCATTAACCATCACAATTACTCTATATTCATTTCCATCACCATTCCCATCAAAGAATTATGAACCTAATGCCCCTAAATAAATGCAATTTTTGATATTTGTATCAGCTTAAACCTCTGTAGCTTCCAACTGTTTTGGCAAGAGATTAGTTAACAAATATCTTCATTCAGAACCATCTTACATATTGATTGGTGGATATTGACTTATTATGCATTAATGTGATTTATTTGGGAATGCAAAGCTTTTCTTATTGAAGTATATTTACATATGTTGTGTTAAGCATCTCTCTTTTCTGGCTATATACAGAGGAATTACAGGCACTTCTTCATGTTTGTATCCTCTACATTCTTCCTATGCCTATACGTCCTGGTCTGCTGCTCGATAAACTTAACGAGGATTACACATAAGAACAACTGCGGTTTCTGGAAGGCTGTCGAAGAGTCGCCCATTTCAGGAGTTCTTGTTATGTATACGTTTATCATCTGCTGGTTTGTTGGTGGCCTCACTACGTTTCACTTATACTTAATCACCACAAACCAGGTTAATTTCCTATACTTTCTGCTCTTAATTCTTGATAATGCAACTTGTCCTACTCTGAATGCATTGTTTCTCCACACAGACGACGTATGAGAATTTCAGATACCAGTATGATCAAAAGATGAATCCTTATAACCTGGGTTGTTCGAGAAACTGTTCGGAGGTGTTTCTGTCTACGATTCCCGTTCCAGAAATGACTTCAGGGCAAAGGCTGAAGATGATTCTTCATTCGACTGTAGCACATCATCATACTCAAGCAGAGAAATGAAACCACAGATACTGAAAAAGAGTTTTGATCTGGAGATGGGAAAGAGGAAAAGCGTCGATGCTGATGATTTTGAAGATATACGGGGTAGTTTGGGGAGGTTGGAGAGATGTAGCACCGAGCCTAGACATATTAGCAACGAGCCAAGCTGGGATCATAAAATCGACTGGGGAATAAGCCCGGAGAACATCTGAGTTTGGGACTTAGAATCGCGAGATGTTCAAGACATCTCGGGTTCTGAAGATTTAGGAGAATGCTCATCTCTGTACGCGTTGTGAGATGTATTAATGGTGTAGATTACAATCAAATTGCTGAGGTTTTTGCTTACAAATTGTGAAGATTTTGTTGGGCAAGCAGAGGTGGTGTTTAAGTTTGATCTTTTTTTTAATCATGCAACTTCCAATTGAATGTTTATATCTTTCTTTCATTTTCTGCAAAACAAACCTACATAATCTTTGAAATTGTCATCATTCTTCTTGCAACTTACAAACACCATTCAGAATGCAGATCCTCCAACTCCGTCGCATCATTCCGTTTCTTGGAAAAACTCGACTGATCATCATCGACTCCTAAGAAATCAAGAGTCATTCTCTCATCGTGCTCATTTATTCCGGTCTTGTTTTCGCTCTGTGAATTCATAAAATCAGACAGATCGTACATTCCCATCTGCTGAACATCAGTTGCTTCGGTGTTTCCTGCATGCGTCGTATCACGACATGAATTCTCATTCTCATTCTCGTTCCCGTTCCTAGTATAAAATCCGGTAAATCCTCTGAGGACAATCGGGTTGAAGGAATCATCACTAGATTTGGACCCCATCTCTGCAGCTTTCTGCAGCAATGCAGTTGCTGATGTATAAGCAAAGCCAATAGTTGTTTTCCAATTACTACTCAAAGCTCTTGCATTGTAAAACGGATCAAAATTGTTGGGAATCATCATCATCCCGGGCAGGGGATTAGGCGTATTCGCCGCCAAATGCTCGACTCCATCAGTGTTCACGTACGTAACAGAGGACGAAAACAGCTCTTGAGCTTGATTCTGACTCCCCTTATACTTCTCCTCACTCAATGCATCACAAAATGCTCTATGAGTCACAAAACTATCCTTCCTGCACCAAAAAAGTTTCAACAATCATCAATCATGCTTCATGACATATCAGTATTAGTTGTTTCGTTCAGAGTATTAGTTGTTTTATTACAGAGTGATAGTTGCTTGTACTGTGAAACTGTTTCACGTAAGACCAACTCTTGATTCATGCATGGAATCGAACATGAAATGTACCGTGAAAAAATGGTTCCACAATCACAACGATATTCACGAAGTTCCACAGATCTTGGCGTGCGCCTTCCAGTCGGACTGGACTGCGTACCGCTTAGAGCATTTGTCACACTTCCACTTCTTCTCCCCGTGTTTTCTACAGTAGTGTTTCTTGATCCCGGTCAAGTCCCCGAGCGCCCTGCTCGGGTTGTGGTGCACACAGCTAGGGTCGGGGCAGACGAAAACCCGTTTCTTGGCTTGCGTGTTCGGTCTTTGCTTTAGCTTCCAAGGGAGGTTGTGGCCTCTCCTATGAAGCTGTAGATTCTGATCTCTTTGAAACCCTTTGTGGCAAACTTCACATATGTATCTGTTTGTCGCCATCAATGTTTTTGGTGATAAGGCCACTACTTCTGCATCAGGGTCTGAATTTTTATTTAAGTAAATGGTTAATAATTTTTTAGAAGGACTCATAGAAAACTTGCTAATTTTCTTCTAGGTTTTCTCTTGTGTTAACTAGTTTCGTCGTAAAATTAATTTATAACTAATACCCCTCCATCTCACTTAAGTGGGACATTGTTTTTGGCACACAAATTAATGAGTATCATAAAATAATGATGTAATACAAGTGATGTGATTGTGAGAGAGAAAATAATAGATGGAGTAGAATAAGATTATAAAAGTGTTTGCCAAAAAAGGTATGGATCACTTATAGTGCATGGGATGGACCAATATGGTAATATGGGTCACTTATAGTGGGACGGAGGAAGTATTTTATAGTAAAACATCTTATATCTTTTAATGAAACAACTACTATCATTCACCATTAATACACTTTAATAAAACAACTAATACAATTAAAATCAATTTTCACGGTGAAACTTGTTCATACAACTCTTTGTCTTCTTTTTATTCATGATTACACACACAAACACACACATATATATATATATATATATATATATATATATATATATATATATAACTTTATGGCATCACATTTTACTTGTTCATAAAACTTTTTATTTCCTTTTTATTCATGATTATATATATATATATATAACTTTATTGCATCACATTTTATTGTTCATACAATCTAACACTATCAACATCAATTGAAAATTATGTTAGCATCCTAGTTTTGACTTAAGAATTTGGTCCAAATCATTTGTTACCTTTTGATATTATACATCTGATACATGTGTTGAATGCTTGAGGGGTGTAAATAAAAATAATAATAATAATAAAAGTGGAAGTGTGAGGTTATATTTCCTTTTTGCTAAGTTAATTATCGCACTACTTCATTAATTTTTTTTTCGATCACATGTCAAACATCTAACATATGTAATAAATAACATGTCAAATACCAAAATGTTACGTCCGATATAATGACCTAAAAGTTTCATATATGAGATAAATCTCATAATTTACTTTATATGACTATTGAATTTCAGATAAATCTCATAATTTATTTTACATGATTATGAAATTTCAACTCAATTTTAAAAATGATGAAGTACACAGTAAATCAGTTTCACAGGAAAATCTAAATGTATTTTTAAATAGTATCAATTATTAACAATACTATATATATATTAAGCTAATTTCTTTTAATAAAATAACTAAACATTATAAATTAATTTCCTGAGAAACTTGATTGACTGTATATATATTTTGACTAAAAAAGAAAATGATTATATATTTAGAACATTAAAAAAACAGCTTATACATATTGAAGGGAGGGGTAGATGATTTTATAAAATAATTGGCATGCATGAGAACTTCATAAAATCTTTCCTCGTTCGTTTAGATTCTATATATGAAATGCAAATTCAATTCTCATGCCTCCCGGCCACCGGATTCTTCACATTAGTAAAAGATTCGAGTTCGATTCTATCGAGAACGAATATTTACACTTGACAAAAAAATTCTCATGCAATAAATGTATAAAATTACTTATATATTTTTTTATCGGGGTATAAAATTACTTATATTAACACAAAAATTCAGAGATATATTTGTTTTGAAAAGAAACAAAAAAATATAAAACTAAAATTTTATAATTAAACTTGCCTGGATTTCCAGGAGATTGCGTTTCTTCTTAAACGACGACGTTGGCGTGAGAGCGCCAGCAGTTGGAGTGTGAATGGATGAGGGTGCAAAAACGTTGCCGTTTAGGAACAGATCCTCGTCTTCTTGAACAAAGTTTGACATGCTTATAATTTTGTGTAATCAATTAAATAAATTTGCATTTTTCAAGGTTGGAGGCCTGAAATATATTGTAATTGCAATTGGATAGCAGACAAAAAGAAGAAATTCCATCAATTCAATAATATTATATAAATTCTGTTTTGATAAAAACATCATTTTCATCTAAATTTACTTTCTAGCTAACATTTTATTTTTTAAAAATAAAATAATGTCGAACCCCAAAAGCAAAATAAATAAATTTGTCTCCCAGTAAGAAAATGAGCCTGCAAATTCTGATCCTTCTCCATGCAGAGAAAGAGACATGTAGAAAAGACACGTAGGAGAAGTACAAAAGAAAACATCCTTCGAAAGAGACAACAAAAGCCTTCGCAATATATATATATATATATAGAGAGAGAGAGGGTCATGATGGCATGTAATATAATAATAGTATAAATAGGGAAAATTGTATTTTTGGCACTAAGAGAATGAATGGTTTGCAAATGGTTTTTTTTAAATTTTTGGTTCGTAGTTTTTTTGACATTTTTAGTCCAAAAAAATCGCAGTTTTGATCTGAGAGAATTTGATAAAATTGCAATTTTAGTCCTAAAAATAATGGTTAAGACTATTTTTGCAAAAAAAAGGACCAAAAAAGAACGTGAGACTAACATTGTCGTTGAAAAATTCTCATGGGACCAAAACTATAATTTTTTCAATATTTTTGGTTATATTTAGTGATATGAGTCTTTTAGAAAAAAAAATTATTTTATAGATTATTTACCTTAAATATAATTATTTAAAATATAATTTTATCTCTCTAATAACATATCACACGCATATCTTTCTCTTAATATCATAATTTTTCTCTTCTAAAAGACATGTATCACTAATTTAAACATCATTGGATTACATGATATATATATATATATATATATATATATATATATATATATGTGTTTGCACTCACGGGTTTATCTCAAAGAGAAAATACAAAATTAAAAAAATTAGTGAAAATTGTATAAATACATCATTATACGTGTGATACCTTTTGAATGTGATGAAAGTCTTTCATTGTTTCAGAGCTTGATGAAGAGTTTTCTACCTTACGATCTAATGAAACTTGGGATCTTGTACCTCCGACCTTCAAGTACAAATGATGTTGGCTCTAAATGGGACTTTTGTACTAAGTACTAAGTTTCTTGTATATGAAGCTATAAATCATCACAAGTCTTATCATGTTGCTCAAGGTTTTACTCAGTTACTGGACTTTGATTTTTTTTTATCGGTAAATGTTAGTTGTTAGTGGTTAGAAATTAGTTCACCAAGTTTCCTTACAATTCCAAAATTCTACAAGCCTCTTTATACCTCCCACTCCAATTCGTTCCCAAAGGGAATCGAACCCAGTCTCCCACTTAAGTGAGGAACCCGATGGCCAATTGGGTTAAACCCTCTTGGTTCTTGGACTTTGATTACTTTCCGGTGATTCGAGTTTCCACTGTTCGTATCATCTTTTCTTTGGCGATTATGTACAAATGACCGTTGCATCGGTTGGATGACGTTAAAAATATTTTCTCAATGGAATTATTGCATGGTATCGGTGTTTTTGACTCACGCCCATATCCCGGATTCAATTCCCACATAGGCAAGTCCACACATATTGTATTTTAGTTTATGTTTATTTTTTCTTTTTAATTGTAAATTAATGTGTATTTAATTTTATTTTCAGGTGTATTGATTTTCATGTCGTGGCTAAAACACGAGTCTGCGGAAAGTTCAATATAAAATGGCACGTGACTCGATACACTTTGAAGAAACATCGTCATTTTGGGTGATTTCTAAAATCATGAAACTAATTAAAATTGAGTAATTTAAATAATTATGAAACTAAATCATTCCATAAAATAATTATAAAACTTTAAAAAAAAGGTAGCTAGCCATATTTATGTATTTGCCTTTATGTCTGTTAGTTATTAATATTTGCAATTTCAGTTCTTAGTTTCTTATATATTATCGTATTACCCTCCGTCTGCCTCATTGCCACCTCACAATTCTGCTAACTTCCAATAGTAAGAAAGTTATATATATATTTTTTTAACCACTATCCAATTAAGTAAGCAAAATACATGAGAATGATAAATCATTTATTTGAGTTATACTCCATTTTATATTTATAATAAATCATTTTTTTAGGGTTTTAATGTTATGAGTTACTAACATTGTGGATACTAAATTCTACTGCTTAGTAAAAGCAAGTTCATTTTATTTTATTTTTTCCAAAGGAGGAAGAAAATAAAATTTGGATTAAATTCAGGACGAAGCAGTAGCAATTGTTCTTAAACTCGATTTGCTCGTCTACATGCTTCAAACCTTCAAGAGCAACGAGTTCTCAAGATACAACGTCCTATCACTGCGGCTATCGAAAGCAATGAGAGTCAGTCCTTGAACTTTCGTAACTAGAACCCGTGTGAACTATATGCGAAATTATTAACTCGAGTAAAAAATTGTGAGAGTGGGAGATTATTTATAGGTGTAAGTAGTCTCAATTCACTCTACATTAGGTTATATTGATGACTCAATTCACTCCTCATTAGCTTTAGTCAAGAGCTCCATCCACTGCGTTACCAAAATATTGGAGAAGATATTTTTCTTGATAGTAGCCATGGAGTGTAATCAGCTCCATTTAAAGGCAAGACTGAATTTTAATTTTGAGAATTTAATACTATAAAATATATAATTTTTACGCTAATTTATAATTCACATCGAGAATTGATTTACCCTTGTGTTATATACCATCGTGAAGTTTGCACAACCCACTACGCGATGAACCAATTAACACTCAAAACCGAGTGATGGAACCCACACAAAAATTCGCTTTACACCTTTAAAAAATCAACTTTTAATTAATTATTTAATTTCGGTTAGTTCCATCTCCAATTCTCAACACTAATATCGTTTCACTAATCACATTTCATTGTTATGCAGAGTATTTTAATCAATTTCTCTCTCTTAATCTATTCTTTATTTTCAAATCTTCACACAAAACATCCTTAATATACACATTGTTCTTCATTTATAAAACCCCAAAAATATATATGCTAACTGATCGACTTTACACACAAAAATCATGGAAGAAAAATTAGCAGGAATACAAATTACAGCTCACAAATTATATTATCTAATATATATATATATATATATATATATATATATATATATATATTAATTAATGAAAAAGAACCAAACAAATTTTAAAGCCCGATGAAATGCAAAAACACATCATCTACTTGGCTATACAAGGAAGGAACCACACACCATATTGTTCCTTTTTATTACACATTTTTATCGTCACTATACATTTTTATCGTCACTATAGAGTTAAGTAAAGTAAATCACACTTCATATGTCATTCCAACTCGAAGAAGCTTATTCCTTGGTATAGCCAACATTTTCTCCCCTTCCCTAAAATTCTTCCTCAAAAACTATAAGCATAATTAATCACCACCTTCTTTAGCAACGACGATTCTTGATTCGCCACCACCTCCGTCTCCCGATCAGATAAAACACGCCTTGCTCCATCGCCTTCTCCACGGCCCGCGTATCCTCTTCCAGGGCCGGAGTAGGATCCGGGTCTGCCGGATCTGTTCGACCCTGATGAAACCCGCGATGGAATTTCAAGTTCCAATGTTTCTTCAACATGAACCGCGGAGGAAGAATTTGATTTCCTGGCCTCTGGCACGGGCACATCATCGGCGCCAGCATGTAATGCTCGCGCACGAGATAGTCCTTAAGGTGTTCGACCAGCTGGCATTCGAACACCTTAGGTTCTTCAATAACATCCTTGTATCCGTACCTAACCACACACCGGTATATCCGGTAATCCCTAGGCTCGACTGGCGGAACAGGAATCGCTCCTCCAGAGCGACTTTGCTGATGGGGATGGACTTGATGGAGACCAAAACAGACGACGGAGTGAACGGAGGGAATATTCGAAATGAAGTGAGGGAAAATGGGGGAATTCCCTGCACAAGCTCGGAATAGACTAATCCTATTCCGGGCAGTCTATTGATTCCTCTGTTCTTCACTAGCTCTTCAATGTAACTGCTTGAAACCTTGTTTTTGAGCTCGAAAACGTAGCGTTGTTGTTGTGCATAATGCCAGATGCCCATCATTATCATGAGGACAAGAGAGAAGGCAAGGGGAGATAACCCCCTGCACAAATTTGTAGAGAACAGAGGAGAAATAGACGAGCTCTATGGACATAAAGACAGTGAAAAACAGAGCAATCCACCAGATTTTGGTCTTCCATATCATCAGCATGATTAGGGTGACAAGGCATGTTGTGATCAACATCACTGCAACAACAGCAATACCTGCAACATGCAACGGAATATCAGGCGACGGAGAAGTCGAGAGGTGTGAAAACCCGACTGGAAATTGAAAGAATTTCGCTTCATCTAAAAGTCGATTTTATAAAGAGGTTGAGATTCAATCCATTCATATCATTAAATCTTAATATAAATAATAAACCTTAAAGATAATAATTTTACCTGTTTGAATATTATGTTTTAAAATTTGTAACGTAGGATAATGAGCCTGAATAAGTTCAAATTGGACTAGAATGTCACGTGAATTGCACGATTATCGTACATTTATAAATTTTAAAAACATAGTGTTCTACATTCATAAGTTTGAAATCCGTAATTTATGGCAATCGTGTAACTCTAATTTAGGCTCGATTGTCCTATATTTACAGATTTTAAAACATAATTTTATACATTCATTAACTCTTAAAATTATTGTTCTTAAAACTCAACCCATACCTAAATTAGGGTCCTAAAAATACTTTTCCTAATGAAATGAGATTAAAAAAATAAGGTTGGTTGCTAAATAAATCACGTTTTTTTAGTTATAATATATGTTTTTAAAATTCGTAATTAGATGCACAACCCTTTAAATTATGAAAATTCTATCATAAAATTATTTTCCACAAGTCTGGTTGATGTGATAATGTATAAAATTATATATAAAAAAAAGTTGCGATTAAATTAAAATAAAAAAGAAGGTTGTAATACTGTCATTTTTTCAAACAATTTACCATTGTCACGTCAGCATAAGTTGTCAAAATTATATAATCATACGATATACAAAATTTTTAAAAAAATTTAGATTTTAAAAACGCATGATATTGAAAAATGTGAAATAAAAAAATGATATTTTTTAATGCAATTAATTAAATAAGCAAAAAATTACCATAAGCATGGCCGATATTCTCAGTTGATTTGAAACCAAATGTTACCAAGACGCATGCAGCCATGAGCATGTAGTTCACTTCCGGGATATAAACTTGGCCTTCGTATTTTGCAGAAGTGTGAACCACTTTCACTCTTGGGAAACAACTTAGGCTCAGTGACTGAGACACGATCGCGAACGCTCCGGATATCATCGCTTGGCTGGCGATGATGGCCGCAGCGTTCGCCACCACGAACATCGGCCAATAAAATGGATCTGTACGTGCGTAACAAAAAGATGTGAAAAAAACTTGTATAGATCAGGTGCAAGTACTATTCAATTTTTAAATGATATTAATTGTTTTTCTTGTAAAGTATTACTTGCCTCGAACGGAATCGTAGAACGTGTGGCCTATGTGATCTTGGAACTTGGTAAGGTAGGCAGCTTGTCCGATGTATGCTGAGAGAAGAGAAGGAAACACAAGGCCGGAGAAACTTATCTGCAGGGAACGAAACAATAAAGTATACGGCGAATCGAGTTTCATCGCGAAATTCAAGTTCATTTTTAAGTCATATTAGTTATTTTCATTAAACAAGATTACTATCAAGCGAATAACTTTTAATGAAAAAACTAATACAAGAAAGTGTAAACCAAGTGTGGCTAAAACTTGTGTAACCGATTGCATATCATGAACTCTATTTTTACTATCACCTGTCATGCACATGCGATATTCTTATTATGCACATGCATTGTTATAGTAAACGTGACATTGATAGTGAATATGCATGATAGTGATAGTAAAAATAGAGTTTATGGTATGCACTCGATTTACACAAATATTGCTCAACGAGTGTATAAAAATGAACTTACTTGGACAGCTCGTACATTAAAGTGTCCTAAATCGGCAAACATTGCTTCAGTTCCTGATCCAAGAAAAATGGGCGAGTCTAAGCTATGATACTATAAAAAATATTTTCATCTATCTAAAAATATGAATTTACAGAGAGGTGTAAAATTAATTATTTATAATATTAATTCTCCTAATAAGTCAAATTCTCTTGCTTCTCCCTTTTTGGGAGGAGACCCATCGAATATAATTTATTCTCATCTAAAAATTCGAACCGAAAAATTATAATTTTGGTTACATGAGCATTTTCCAATGACAATGTTAATCCCACGTTCTTTTTTGTCTTTTTTTATTTTTTTGCAAAAATAATCCCAACCATTATTTTTAGGATCACAATTGCAATTTTATTTTATTCTTTTGGGACCAAAATTGTAATTTATCATTCTCTTGGGACCAAAATTGTAATATTCTTGGGACTAAAAATGCCGAAAAAATCACGGGACCAAAAGTGCAAAAAAGATTATTTTGCAAATCACTCATTCTTTTGGGACCAAAAATATAATTTACCTAAATTCAACTTATAGAAAAATAAAAATAATTAATTCATTTATATTAATTCTCTAACGTCGACCTGTGATGGCGAGAACTACCCCTCCTAGGGACACCCATCCCGTCTTGCCGTTTCGCTTGAAGAAGTCGATTATATATATGGGATTGAAGGCGCGTAAGACGCCGAGATCGTGCTTGAATAAATTGTACAATCCTATCCCACATATGAAGGCAAACCATAAGCATACGGCAGGGGCAAATGTGTAACCTACTTTGTCTGTGCCAAAACGCTGCACGCTGAAGATAATGATCAATATGGCTATTGAAACATACACAACTGCATCTGCAAATTCAAATTCAAATTAATCATGTTAATTAACATATTTATTAGATTTCTACACCAAAAATTAATAAATACTACTCCTTCTGTCCCACAATTACCTTCATACATGAAGTAAAGTGACACTCTTTTTAAGAAAAATCAAATTAGTGCGGGAGAGAGAATAGAGTGTAAGGTATTTTAGGTGATTGAATGAGATAGACAAAAACTTGCATGAGACGGTCTCATGCGGTCACTTTTAATAAATTGTTTATCACTTTTTAAAAAAGTTATACAAATTAATATAAAAGTGATTATAAAAAAGTGATAACAATTTATTAAAAAGTAACTCCTTCTCATGATGGTCTCATGCATTAAACGATCTCACACAAGAATGCCCAATAAGATAAAGTGTTGGGGAGAAAATGAAATAAAATAAAACAAGAGTGATATTTTTTTAAATTTAAGTGGTATTGTGAGGTGTAGTTAATGGAAGATATTTCATTTTAAGAGAGCGAAAGTAATTGTGGAGCGAATAAAAGAAAGTATAAAAGTAATCGCGAGATGGAGGGAGTATGTTTTTACCTTGGTTGAGACCCTTGATTCCACTCACAGCAGACAAAACTGCACGACGTGACGGAGCCAGAAATTAAATTCAGTTCATTTCATATTAACAAACTCGAAAAATATAATCTATTAATGAAAAATGGAGAAATTGACATTTATATATGAACATGTTTCATTTTTTAGCAAGTGTTGTGCGACATCGTCTTATAGACTAGATGCGTTACTAATTATAAAAGTACGTATCATGCATCATTACAAGTTTTTGTGTTCATTTTTTTTTTTTTTTTTTTTTTTGTGTTTTGTATAATGATTGCATTTCTAATAGTTAAAATACACTTATAAATTACTAAAATAATTATTAAAAATACATAAAGATAACAAAAAAATTCTTTTTTATTTTAATACTCTCTTCGTCCGACAAAATAGGTATATAGTTATTCTTAAACAAATTAAGAAATGGTAAGATAATATAGTTAGAACATTAAATTTATGCTTTGTTTTTCAATGTTACCCTTATACCTATTCGTTTTCCAAGACAATATTAGTACCTAGTTATTGATTTGAAAAAATAATATACATTAAATAGGGACAAAGATGGAAATAAAAAATTAATGATATATTAAATGTTGTAACTGACCTATTATTGTGAGACCAGACGAAAATAAATATGCTACCAGAGAGTAATATATAGTTTGAATTTTTAATATAAAATTGGAGTACCCCGACCACATAATATCATTCGTGTCATTCTCCGTGCTCCACTCTATGTTCCATAATCTAGATGGATGACACGTGGCATGTTAAAAATGATCCAACGAACCATCAAAATTTTGAGTCCATGTGTCAAAGATCCAGAAAGTGGAATACATATTGGAACATAAAAAAGTGGCACCGAGGAATTGAATGGACCCCGACACCCCATTCTTCCGACCGTGATTATAAGGGTGATAATATAAATAGATTGATTCTCAACCTCTCTACAAGTTTGGACTTTTAGATGAGGCGGAATTATTGTAAATTAATATTGGATTATGAAGAAAGATTGATGAACCTGAGATGGATGGAGTGAGAACACCATCACCAATGACCATTGAAGTTCCAAGAATGGTTAAAAGGAAGAGCACAATCTTTGCAGTTTTGCTGCTTTCCAATTTATGCTTGATTTTTGTGCACGTTGCAGCTGGTTTGATGGTGTGTCTAGTCTGTAGTTTGAAAGCTGTCTATCCTCAGGTTCATCTTTGGGAATCAAGCTCACATTTGCATAACGGCAGATCAAGGAATATAATGCAAATGTTCCTCCTGATCAAATTTAATTTATATGAGAATTGTTTGCATGCAAATAGCCATGTAACGTGATACTCCCTCCGTCTCATTTTTTATGAAACAGACCAAAATGACACGGGTTTTAACGGAAAAAATGTTTATTAGTACTAAAAGATGTAAAGTTGAGGGTAAATGAGTCATTTCAATTTTATTGAAGGGGGTTGTTTTAGGAGTGGGTAATTGAGTAGCATAAGGTGTAATGTTTGGAAAGGTTTTGTTTAAGAGAGTAGAATTATTTTTTGTATCATTTTCATTGTGAGAAAATAAAAATAAGACATTTATTTTTGGATTAATTTTGAGCGAGTAAAAAATGGGACGGAGGGAGTATAATTTAGTTGGTACATGTCAAATGAAATCATTTGTTCCATATTTAGTGTTTCACTTTGTGTTCCATAGTGTGGATGAATGACATGCTTGAGGATAGAAAAATAATCAATGAATGATATACACTTTGTATCGACATATTGTTGATAATTTAGGAGGGTGAAAATATTTATGGTCACAAACTTCTACCTTTTTTTAAAATTGTCCCAAGATAGTAAAAATTCATTTTAATTAGTCTGTAGCTTTGTACATTGCTCGGTTTATGTCATTGTTAAACGTTGTTGTTTTTGGATCATTTCTTGGGATGATTTGCGAATATGTGAAAGTTATGGAATAAAAAATGAGCAAAGAACGACGTAGTTTTGCAAAAAAATGGACGTATATTGAGCAATGTTCAAAATTATGAGACTAAAAATGAATTCTTTAACTATCTTGAGACGAATTGCGAAAACAAGACCAAAAATATATTTAACTCAATAAAAATGTGAAGGAAGAATAGAACTCGAGTACGTATACATACCATCGCCGTTGTCGTTGGCCCACAAACGAGGAAGACATATTTGATCATAGGGACCAAAATGATAGTGTAGATGATGAGGGAGAGCACTCCCAGGATGTCGTCCTTGTGTTTTATGCCATCGGGAAACTACTATCGAACACGTACAACGGCGACGCCCGATGTCTCCGTATATTACCCTATGCTTTGGAACGCCAAAGCATCAACGTTCTCCTCCAATTTTCTGTTCGTTCAAATATGAGCGCATTCGAATCGATCTCCGTTCAAATTTGTTCATAGTATAAAACGGGATTTCATTAATTACATTTATTTAATATCATTATATTCGTAAATTATATATTTATATATGTTTATTGTATATATTAATATTAATTTATAAGGTGGTGATATTATTGAATGAATTTGAAGCCAATTGCGTGTTATGTGATCGATATGCGTACAATGATAACTCAAATTTCAATGCAAGACTGTTTTCTAATTTAACACGATTGGTGAAATATATTATGAATATAAAAAGAAAAGATCTAATTGATTATGATGAATATAATTTAATAAACTCTTTAATCTCTCTCATTGCTTGCAAAGTAATTGTAAGGGCAATAGCACCTCCTATACGGCGGGGATGAACTAGAATTTCTTTTATAATAATTAAAATTCATGATAACAAATAAATTAACAAAATTTGTAAGTAACGAAGTATAAAATTAAAGTAGTGGTAGCAATCAAAAATTTATAAAATTAAATAAAGTCATTGGAAGATTGATTTATGTTGGTCATGTGAGATGAACATTAGTAAACCTAATTTTAAAAGCAAGAGAACAAAATTTAACATACAAATTAATTTATAACTGCGCTTTGAGTTAAAGTGGAATAATTACATAGTTTGTGCTTTGGATTAATAAGTGGATATAATATAATTTTGAAATATTAAAAAGATTGGGACTGTGATTTGTGTGGTGGGATGTCAAACAATATCTCACTTCGAATTAACACGGAAGGATCATGGGTTTTATAAGAATGGACAAATATCTCGTTTTTGGGGAAAGACCTTTAAATAAATTTGTGTGGGCTCGGTCCAAAATGGACCATATCATACCAATGTGGAAATCGAGATCCTTCTAGGGGCATAACAATGGTATCGGGGTCATGATACTGCATAAGATGATGTCGAAGAGTTCCTTGGCGTCAAACGAAAGAAAAAAAAGAATCGATCTTTGTGGACTGGGCGGAGTTGACCTAGATAAAACAAGTCATTTGCGGTGAGACTTGATGAAATGATAGAGGTATTTGTGGACTATGTGGGCTGACCTATATAGAACGAGTTGTCTTAAAGGAGGCTCGGTGGTCTTTGTTTGAGGGAATGGTTGTTGGGAGTGTCAAACAACATTTCACATCAAATTAATATGGAAGGATCAATCATGGGATTTATAAGAATGTATAAGTATCTCCACTTTGGTATGAGATATTTTGGAAGAAGCTTAAAATTAAGTCCGTGCGGACTCAATCTAAACCGAATAGTAGTTGAGGACCTTCCTGAGACATAGAAAGTATAAGCTATTAGAGAGAAAATTGTAGTTTTGGTTCCACCCGTCACGGGATTTTATGCTTTTGGTTCTAATAATAGCAATTTTAGTTCAATTTCTACATATATTTGCATTTTTGGTCTCATCATTACATAAAAATGTTAAGTTTACTAGCGATTGAGAAAGGGATCAAAATTGCTAATAAATTTAACGATTTTCGTAATAAAGGGGGACCTAAAGTGCACAAAAAGAGAAATGACCAGGGCCGAAGTTGCTAGTATTAGAACCAAAAGCATGAGACAAAGATAAGGGTGACATCAAAACTATGTTTCTCAAACAAAAGAAGAGATGACTTGAACCTCGATTATGAGCGGAGTTGAATGAAAGTTTTCCAGCCTCTAAGTTGAGGGAGTCGACACGGCGGAGCCGCCCCACGAAACCTTCCTATCATTGACATTCACGGCGGCGGTGGTGGTGGTTTCCTCCGTCTCCTCCGGCATGTTCATTTTCACTAGTGTAGTGGTTGCTTCAACCAAGGTGGTGGTGGTGGGCTTTAATAGGCTTCAAGCATCGAAGTCAAACCTCGGATTTACATTATTTAATTTATGTCCAAATGATATTTTGTATTGGTTGATTCCAAATTCTATTGATTCAACGTGCATATTGTTCCTAGGTTTGAATTAACCATTTATTTATGTGTATTATTGGCACTACTTTTTGTTTTTAAGTGTTATTATTGGTACTACTCGTATCGGATACATACATTTTATATTTAATTAATTTCAAGATTTGTCAGTTTTGTCCTTACACTCTCACTTTTCTACATCTCATATCTCGTTTTCTTCGCATAGAATTATTTTAATTTGTGTATCCTATATTAGTGACGATATATGTGTTGTGACAATTCAATTTTATTAGATATCTTATGAGTTGAGTGCATATATCAAGTTTTATTATATCATTTTTCAGTTAATTTTACTGGTATATTTTAATGATGCAAAAATTTAGCGCTTTTTAGTTGTTATAATTGATATTTTTTATTTATAATAAATAGCACTTTTCGATTATAATATCTAGTACTTCCTCCGTCCTATGAAAATTTTCATAGGAGAAAATGTACACATTTTAAGAAAGAAGAGTAGTGATTAAGGTTTTGAGGGGCAATTTTATAAACTTTTATGTATAGGGTAAAAAAAAATATTGGGTTGTGTAATGACATTTTGTGTATATTAGTGAAAATTGTGAGGGTGAAATTTATAAAATGATTTTCCATTTTAAGGGTGTGAAAATTATAGTGAGACATAAAAAAGGAAAGTGTGAAAGATTTTATGGGATGGAAAGAGTACTTTTCATGACGAACTGGAGTGCATGTATGAAATGAGTGCATATGAGATCAAGTCTTTTATCATAAGATTTTTGTCTTTAATTAAATAAACCTAATTATTGTTCATATATAACAGTACTTTTAAATTCTTCAAAAATTAACTATACATGAATAGATTTAAACATTAATTAATTTGTATTATACTCCCTCCATCTTATTATGTTTGTCGTTTAAAGATGTTTCGCATTTAATTAAGAAAATTATCAATTGATAAATAAATCTCATATCTTCTATTATACTGATAAGGGGTTAGATTAAGTTGAAATGATGTCTTGGTTGATTTCGTTTATGAGTCGATATATTGCATTTTTTTTTGAAGCGGATATATTGCATATTTTTGCCCATGTGTCAAGCTTATATAGAATTCTCAATGAAAATACAAATTTTGAATAAGACAATGTTAATAGAAAATATTTAAATCTGTAATGCTATAGATTATTTCAAAATTCGTGTATTGCGCTAGTGTGTAATAATTGGTGGGTTCTATTTTTGTATTTTACTAATTATTTTATTGCGTATTTATAATCTCTCTTCAAAAATTACAAGAAATTTACACACAAAAAAATACAGATGATCCATTTCCGTAATAATATATTTATTTCAATTATATCATCAATTATATAATCGGGATCATATAATTGAATTCATTTAATGTTAATAAACTTTCTTAAGCTAATAAACAATACTCCAACTTATTATACGTACAAATATGTATATGAAATTTGTTTGTACGTATAGGTCGTATTTTACTCTATAATGCGACGGTTGGAGAACAAGTTCATATTTGAAAATAATTAATCATTATGTTCCCCAACAAAATATATTCTGGTATAAAATAATTTATGAGTTAGCATTAGCGATAATATTAAATTAGATAGAACTCTACCCAATTTTCGGGTCATTTACATATAGGTTCAAAAAGGATAGTATATTATAAATAGGTTCAAAAATTTACACAAAAGCACAAAATATTTGCACATTGAACCTATTCGTAATTTTGAATTTTTTAACCTATTTATAATTTTCTCAATATTTTATCTAATATTCTAATGATTCTGATTCTTTTACATGTATTAAAAAAATATGTAGTGCATACTATTTAAACACATGGCAAGATTTTAATAGCTTATGTAAATAAAATTAACAATAAAATCAAATCAATTTAATCTTAATTTGTTTATATGTGTTTTTTTCATTTGCTAGAAAAAAATTTGTACAAAAAGAAAAAAACTATTCGCACCCGATGTGAACAATAAATAAATTATACAGTATGTGATATAATAATTTTCATTGTTTTTTATTTAGAATTATTTTGTGTAAAGTATTCTCATACAATATTTTAATATTTAGGCATATTATATATAATATGATTGAGCTACGTCATTAAGAGTCATATAATATATATATATATATATATATATATATATATATAATGAAATTTGTTTCATGAATTAAATCGCCTCGTACAAAAATTTTATTTTCTTTTCAAAAATATAATTTCCGTTGTTAAAAAATTATGGAATATACCAGATACCCTAGGTTGGTAATTGGGATGGGAATTGGAAAAAGGTTAAGCTGTAGTATAGGACAAGTAACAATAATTAACTCCACTTAATTAAAAGTGTAATAATAATCATGAACTGCAAATCAACTATAATTAACTAAAATAATAAATAAGTCAATGAGAGTGCGTGTACTATGGAGTCCAATGAGCACAAATTTCTTATACAATTCAATTAAAAAAAACATATACATAATGTTGGTGGGTCCAAGAATTTAAAAGTGAAGGTACATGTATGATCGATATACTAAAAAAAAATTGCACAACAAATTTATTTAAAATTTGAAGCCGTACGACCAAAATATGCAAATAAGATATTACATTAAACATTATATTCTGTCACAAAATGAGTATTAAAAAATTAGAATCCAATCTATTTTCAAAAAATAGCTCAAATTCTATGACAAATCCAATGACGGATGCAGTATTTTGAATTTGGGGTACGAAAAATAATAATAAGTGAGAGAAAAAATATTTAGTGTACATAATAATTTTTTTAAAATTTTACCTAAAGAAATTAAAAAAACATATTTGGGATATAGTTGTACCCTTCTACATAGCAAGATCCGCTGAAAAAATCCACATTGCAAAAAAAATACTCAACAAATTAAAAAAATAATAATAATAATAATAAATTTATCACAAAACAACAAATTTCTCACTAACATTGATAAAGGTAATTCCATAAAATAGAAATGAAATACAATTATTAATTAATTTATGTCTTAGTTAAACAAAAAATTGATGTGATAGTATATTGGACTCAATGTTATAAGTCCTGAACACGAGATTAGTGGAAAAAAGTTTAAAAGAAGGTGAATAGACCTTTTGACTTTTCTAAATAAGTCTTGTGCAGTTTTAGGCTTGGGCTAAACTGAATTAGCAAGGTCAGATTTAGGTAGAAGCTAAGTATGAAGTTGTTAGAACAAAAATGTAGTTTTGATAAAGTTAAGATGAGTAGTAAAATAAGATCATCAACCGAAAACATTGTATAGACAATTGAAGTAGTAAGTGATAATACTTTGTACTAGATAGACTAAGCGTTGAAGATCGATGATGACACAAGAGAGACGAAGACAAGAATAAGACGAGTAGAAGAATCGACGTTTACATTCTTAAGAAGATCAAGTCATGCCGAGTAGAATAAGAAAGTTTACATCCTTAAGAAGATCAAGTCATGATGAGTAGAATAAGAAAGACATATCAAAGATCGACGGGACAAGTCATCCGAAGAATTGAAGATGCAGATGAAAGAAGAAAGAGTTGAAGATTTCAAGAAGTAATTACAACTTATTAAGAAAAACAGTTGTAACTAATCAAGAATTAGTTTCAACAAACCAAGAAAAAGTTAGTCGGTTACAACCAACTTCCGTGGTTAGCAAATCATTTACAACTACCAAAAGCTCATATATATAGGATTAGACTTGTATTTTAGAATCACTTTTACTTTTGCATTCGAGAAATCTAAAAAAGCATATCAAGAGAGAAAGTGTATTCTTAGTATTAGAGATTCCACATTAGTTTTCAAAGTGTTTATAGAACACTTTCTTTGAATCTTCAAAAGCCTAAAATCCGTAAAAAGTGTAAAACATAGAAGGTCGTAGAAGACTCGAAGATTATCTCGTGAATTTGTAAAACCGTAGGTAATCAAGTAAGTAAGATAGTGAAGTCTCTCTTTCACAAATTGTGAAAGGAGTGTGGATGCAGGATTGTTCAAATTCGAACCACTATAAACCCTTGTGTTCTTTATTGTTTTCCTCTATCTTTCAGTTTAATTAATTGTTCTTTCAAAATCTGTTGAATCATTCTTCTTATTAAGGATTACTAAAGAATCAAGTATAAAATCAATTTCCACTGTGTTTCGATTGTGTTGTATAAATCACTTTATTAAAAAGAAAATTTGAATAGATTGTGAAATCTATTCAAATCTCATCCTTTTAGATATCACATTATAAAACTTGATTTTGGGCTCGACAGAAGTGTTAAATTCGAGTGGGATAGCAATCATGCTGGCGGTTAGACAACTGGCTAATTGGACTGCCATCAAATTTAATTTATGTTCAAATGCAAGTTGTATATTATCTCGTTTTAGCTTGATGATAGATATTTTCTTATAAAAGATATGGACAGTTAAAAGCTATTTTAATGCAATATCAATTAACTTGATGTTAGCTAATATGAAGTAATTTTGTATAATGTGATTAACAAGTTAGAAGTAAGTTATCTATACATGTCAGCTTTCTTATAACAAGATATTTTCACATAATTATCAAAATTATAGTATATTCTAACACTCATTTACTTAACTAAATCTACCTCTGACACATATTATAGGAAGATTAATCAATAAATTTAATTTATTTTCAAAAAAAAAAATGAAAATTTTGCTTGAGGCCTAAATTATTTGTAGTTTTTTTATATATTTAATAAAATTTAATTTCAAAAATATTTTCACAAAGTATCACACCTCATAAAACTGTCTCATCCTCCCACGGAAGTTTTGTGAAAGAATAAAGATTTATATTCGAATGGTAGTGATCCGTAAATTTTTATTTAATTATTGGCTGTAATATTAGAAATTAATGTTGAGGAATTGGTAATTTAAATGAAGACAAAATATTATGTACACATTATGTGTGTACGTAAATTACTAAAATTATTGTTTAGAATTAATATTTGATAGTTTTTGTTTAATCAAATAATATATGAAACTTCATATATATATATATATATATATATATATATATATATATATATATATATATATATTTACACTTTTCTTTTGGGCCCCACAATTACCTTCACACCCCTAAAATGGAATACCTTCCATAAACCGCATCCTCACAATATCATTTAAATTTAAAAAAATATACTCTTGTTTTATTCTACTTGATTCTCACTTCTACATTTTATATCATTCATTCACTCAAAATACTCATACACTTTATTCTATCTCCTACACTAATTTCGATTTTCTTAATAAGCATTTCTCTTCACATGTCAAGATAGTTCCCGGCGGAAGGTAGTATTTTATGTCTAGTGGGTGTTGAAATATAATGAAAAAGAAAAAAGTTGAGAGATAAAGAGAAATAAAGGTGGAAATATAGATATGTGGAGATATTTTTCTATTATTTATAGAAATAAAAGTTTTGGTTGAAACGCGCAGTTTGACAAAATAAAAAATTTAAGAGGGGATGTAGGGGGTATAATTGATTATTAGAAATAAAATGTATATTCCAACTTACTATATATATATATATATATATGAATAATTCTTTTTCATATTATTTTAGGGAATAATGGCAATGATGAGGTCATAGCGGCGACAATTACAACCGTTTCTTGATTAGTACTATGAAACAAAAATGGAGTTGAAGTTAACCTAATAATTAGAGTAAAATATTGAGTATAATTTCAATTTAGAGAAGTCAACTATTCATTATCATGCTATAATTGATTTTAATATTTTTTATACCACGCGTTGCTAATTTGACATTTTTATTTAATCATTTTCCTTATATGGTGGGATTTGACTTTCTGAAGCTTCACATAAGAATTTTGGATGAATGACCCTCCCACTAATATGCGAGCATGTGGAAGCGATACGTTATGGGTATAAATTTAAAAATAAAAATTATAGTATAATTTGTGAAGGATACACTTGTTTATTTATATTTAATTATATATAACACATAAAAAATATGTAAATATTTTAAAATTTTGTTAATCAAATGTATATAATTCACATTTTTCTCTCATTCAAAAATTAAACATATTCAATAATTTAATCTAATTAAGTAAGAAAACAACAATTCAATTTTAAGTCATAACAGTGAATTCAATCTAAAACAGTTGTTACAAAGTGTCAATTTATGTTACATTACATAATAATTTAATTGAAAATAATATATTTATTGTTTAATAGTATGTCTATGTATAATCACCAAGCCGGATTCGTGCACCGGATTCGTGAGCGCGTTAATATGTTATTAATGATTCGTCACGTGACAATCAAATTCGTGAACGGATTTGTCACGTGGCAATCGGACTCGTGGATTCGTGGATCTCACCCTTATTAGGAGCGAGTGTGAATCCAATATTGTATTGTGGTATTTTTAGAAGAATTTGTGCATCATTAATGACACATGAAGGTGAAAAATAATTAATGAATGGTATACACATTATCAACACTTTTTTAATGATTTAATAAAATAAAACATCAAATGAAATTCAAAAAGTGATGGAATCAAATTGTTGTGATATTACAGTAACATTTATGTAAATTAATTCTCTTTGAATTAATAATATGTCTAAAATAATAATTTTCTGTTGTTCCGACTTGGGTCATTTTAAAATTTTACCAATTTCACTAAGATAATAATTTTGTTAAAAAAAAATATATATATATATATAAATTAGTGGTCTCATGACTCTCATCAATATCGTAAAATTAGATGAGCTCCGCGTATTACGCGGTATTTTCGTTAAATAAACTTTACAATATAATATATTATATATATAATATTTTCAAATAATAATATATATATTAAAATAATGTATATGTATAAAAAAATTGTAATTATAATATTAAATTTAAATAATGGTAATATTAATTGTATGACAATTCATGCTAGGGATTAAAATTATTATAATTATGTGAAAGAATTTACTATAAAATTTGTTTCAAATTTATTTTATAATTAATAAAAAAAAAGACGATTAATAGAATTTTTTTATATAATTGATGCATAAATATTACTCCGAATAATATATATATATATATATATATATATATATATATATATTACAATAAATATCATATATAATTATATTAATTTTTTTATAAAAGTTGATACAACCACGCTTTTTCTTACATACATTTATAGGCTTAAGTTAAATATAATTTTATGTTTAAAAATTGTTATATGATAACACTTTTAGATATAAAATAGATATTTAAAATATTTAAAGATTTATATATTAACTTATTTATTAAAAATATACATATTGTGCAAGAGGTCTAAGGTTCAAACCTCCTTAGAAATATATTTTTAATTAATTTCTATATTAAAATGCCACATAGATGCCATATATTAATTATAAATCAATAGAAAAATGACACATAGATTATTAACATATATATGCATTTAATAAGAATGTGACACCTCATTCAAATTAACCTCATGACGACATCTAAGCAAAAACAAACTCCCTATTAGTAATATAGGGATTAATAATTTCTTCGAATAACAAAAATAATTAGGACAATTTAGTAAAGTTATTATCTATTGTTGATTGTTACTTCAAATCTACTTAAATCTCATCTCTATTTTTTTATTTCATTATAATTGTTACTGGTGTTGCGTTCTCAAATTGCAAGCGTTACGGATGGTTATAAGTACTTCCTTTTTCATAATTGGTTCCAAAGTTATTGTATTATCCTCGATGTCATCCTCCATATTATTATCGAAAATGGTTGCGGCTCATTATTATGTTATGTATGATGAATATATTTATTATACTAGTTGTTCAATGAATACAATACATATATTAATAAATATACTCATTTTTATAAAAGTAAATTTTTATTCATCGTCTTGAAAAAATATTCTTTAAATTAATAAATTATTAATTTATAAATAAATTAATATCTCTCTAAAATAATAAAATTTTACGTTCCCAACCATATTAATTTATAGAGATTTTACTATAGTTTATAAATTATAATGGCTATTAAATAAATATTAATTATAGTATTACAGAATAATTATAGTAATATTTAATTCATATAATAAACATATTTTACACGAAATAAATAAAAACTATGAAATAGAAAGAATATAACCTTTTTTTTTTTTTTTTTTGACAAAAACTTATATGAACCGGATGCATACGATGAACTTTATTTTATTATCACTGTCATATTTACTTATAACGTGCATATATATGACAAATGAAAGTGAATGTGCATGACGGTGATAATGAAATAGAGTTTATCGTATGCACCCGATTCACACCAGTGTTACTTTTTTTTTTTTAGGAGAGAGAATCTAACCTTTTTTTTTTTTTTGAAACGGAGGAGAGAATCTAACTTGACACCTCCTTCAAAGATGTGCAAAATAAAAAAATCATTCTTTTTCTATACGCGGATGCCCCGCGGAGTTGAAACTTCTAGCTAGCTTTGATTAATTTTCATAATAATATATTAATATTATTGTTATTCATTATTTTTATATTTTAAAGCCATTTGATTTACTTATGATTTATGAATTGCCCTACCAACCAGAGAGGTATGCATGTGTTTAGCGACGGATCCACGATATGAATAGTGGGGAGAGAAATTCGAAAGTACAATAAAATATAGGCTAAGTCTACTGTGAATAAAAGTTCATGATGAAACTTGATCCATTTATTAAGGAGTATCGGTTGTTATGATTGAAGGGTATTACTCACATTATTAAAGAGTATCAATCGTCATAATCGAAAAGTATGCATTATATTTTTAAGGGATATCAGTCCATGATAATTGAAGGGTGTTACTTATATTACTTGAAATGTATCGACTTGATAATTGAAAAGTATAAGTCGTATGACCTATATTACAACACAAGACAACATTACAAAAAGTATTAGCCATGAAAATCAAGGATATCCCCTACATTACTAAAGAGTATTAGTCAAGATAACTGGAAGGTAAACCGAATTTATTTTTTCAATATGGATCAAGTTTCACCGTGAAATTTGGTTTCTGAGAGACACACTCTAAAATATATTTCTTTTAACCCATAATAACTTGCACAATTTTTTTATTTGGACGTTCCAAAATAATTTGCACACTCCAAAAATAGAAAATTCATCATAAAATTCACTCTTATATTATATTACACAAAATTGCATTACAAAATTGCACTCTTATATACACTCAATCCAACTCATTTCTTACTTTATACATTAAGGTTTACAAAATTACCCCTCAAAACTCAACTAACTACTTCACTTTCTTATTTTGTGTGCCCATAAAATGATGTAAATTGATCAGGACGGAGGGAGTATAATTTTAGTGAATTAATATGTGTCAACACTTATATGTATTGAAGAGTTGGCTTCACCGGATCGAAGTTGATTTAGACGTCTAGTTTTCTCTTGTTAAAAAAGGATAAAACTTGTGTGACACCGTCTCACCATGAGACCATTATGAGATCATTATTATTTTTTAATAAATTATTATCACTTAAAATGTAAAATATATCACTTTTCAATTTTTTATCTTTAAATGATACATTTTACATATATTTTTTGTAAAGTTGTACAATTTATTTAATGCAAAATATATTACTTTTCAAATTTTGTCTTAGATGATAAATTTTGTATACATTTTTCAAAACTGTTACATTTTAACATAAAAGTAATAATATTTCTATTAAAAATTGATAATAATCTCATAATAATTTTCATTATTTATAAAAATGATTATTCAACATATTTTTGAAAAAAAAAAGTTAAATATTCACTTTAAAACTTAAAGTGTTTTATTGGTTGAACTAAATAAAAAAGAATAATAATATGTGTTTTCGTAATCGAATCGACGATCACACCGTATAGGGCACAATGTTCACCCATTAAAATGATCTTTACCTTTTTTTTTTTTAATATTCTTTATGTTACATTAAAAGTAAATATACATTTATAAAAATTTAAACATATAAATTTCATATTGAAATAAACACAATAGTTATAGATAACACAATATCAGTTTAAAATACTACTAATAAATACTAAAAAGGATCTTCCACACTGGCGGACGCACGCCCAGGCAAGGGAGGACAAGTGCCCTACCTGAATTTTGGTATCTAATATATATATATTTTTAAGTCAAATGTTCTAGTAGTGCAATGGTAAGCTAGGTATTGTTTGTACCATGAGTATGTGGGTTCAACTCCCATTTTTGGGATGTATGTAACATTTTTTTGTTATTTTCCTTTAACTAATTTAGTGCTAAATTTTAACACTTAATTATTATCTTACTTTTAAGTAATTTTTTTATCGGTAAATGTTAGTTGTTAGTGTTTAGAAGTTAGTTCATCAAATCTCCTATAAATTCAAATTCTCCAAGTCTCCTTATATCTCCCACTCCAATTCGTTCCCGAAATCGAACCAGTCTCCCACTTAAGTGAGGAGCCCGGTGGCCAAATGGGCTATGCCCCTTGGTTACTTTTAAGTAATTTTTAATTTTCAGTTTTATAGTTAAGAGACATACATTTGAGTATAACTCGTCACCAAATGCCACATACATTTGAGTACAACTTAGTCCAAATGCTATAAGTTCTATCTTTGTTTTAATTTGCTTAGCAATATAAGTAGAACTTTTTTGAGCTTTATGTTATGTTTTAAAAGTAATATTTTTAAATCACATATTTTATTTAAATATATTATGTGTCCGTTTGGTAGACATGTTTAGCAATAAGATAAGGACCTAATTTAGGCTAAATTAGGTCCTTATTTTATTGCTAAACATGCCTACCAAACGAGCTAATAGAAATAGAACTTATATTATTATAGGCAAATTCTTATCATTCACTCATTATAAAATATTAAAACAACATTCTCAAATTATGATATGTCTCGCTTTTAGACCATTTAATGCATTGGGTACTTAATATAAAATTTGAGATTAATTATAAAAAAGTCATTTAAATTTTATTTTTATTTTATTTCATATAATTTTGTACCCTCCCGAATTTAATTTCTACGTCCGCCCGATCTCCCATAAAACTATTAGAATGAGAGAGAAAACAATAGACATTATGCATTACGACATTAGATAGTTTTGATAATTGAGAAACTTAATAAATTTAATAATAGAAATATAAATAAAGGAGAATAAGGTATGACATTAATTAAATTTAATAAAAATGACAAATATATATAAAAATCGGTTCAACCTATTTTTTCGGTTCTAATTGTTTTTTTTTCGATTTTGACCAATTTTTCCCAATTCAACTTCAAAAATGGGTTTTTGGGGATTATTCGACCGGTTTATTCGCTGATTCCCGATTCTGAAAACACTGACAATAATATTTGAAGACTTTGAAACATTTTGTTATACACTACGTAAATTGTTGTATTTTCTTTAATTTTCAGTAGTACAAGAGACGATTATAGGAAATTATATTCTTTGGACTTGAAAAGAAGTTTAAGTATGAAATCAGCCTCATTCTCAAAATTAGCTGTGTAAACTTGTGTTATCCCCCAAAGCCTATCTAATAATCTGTTCGTTCTAACATTTGATAAATGACACGATTTTTAATGAATATAATATTTTATTATAAAATTATTGATGACAAAAGTAATAAAAATAAGAGTAGAGAGTCAGATAGTAAAAAGAGTAGAAAAGTAGAATATTTTATTATAAAAATGAGCCACAACTTTTTAAAATATAAAATATTAAGCTTTAAGTAGAACGTTCAAATCAAAAAAATATTAAATTTAAAAAGAACGGAGGGAATATAATTTTTTTATATTTAAAAAGTAGTTATGGATTGTTTTTACTAGATTATTATAAGACCCAAATTACATTAAAATTAGCATTCCATTTTAAAGCAATAAAAATACGCAGTCATATTATTGCAATTTGCAAGGTCATTCAAATGTAAATAACATTTTGAAGGCAAATTTTTATATGGGATAGGTTTTAATACGTTTTTTTTTTTTTCGAAAAACTTACATATTAACTCACAATTCCTTGCTATTTTTAGTAGGAAAATATATTATGAATCAGTTTTATTGCAAAATTTATTTGGAGTTTATATGAATTTTTAAATAGTATTAGCTATTTTATTAAAAATATTTATTAATTTAATAGTAATATTGTATAATTAAAATAATTAATACTATTATTTAAAATTGACAAATATTTGTGTGCACACTAAAAAATAGTGTGCAACTAAACTAATACTATACAGTGTTGCTAACTAAACTAATACTATACAATGTCCGAAATAATACTACACTCGTAACCAAACTAATACTATACAAGACTTGAAATAATACTATACTGTAACCAAACTAATATTATACAAGACCTAAAATAATACTACACTGAAATCAAACTTTGTGTACACAATTTTTATTATGCACAATATGCACACAAATACTACTCTTTAAAATTATACGGTAAAATTGATTTACGATTTTTTTCTTTTATACGTGGACTGGCTCAAACGATATATTACAAAAAGGTTGCAAAACAAACGCAAATGATGGCTATAAATCACCACCGGCCCAATTAGATTTAGGCCCATTATGTAACGGGCTGCAGTTTTCGCAGTCCAGCCCACCTAAATTGGACAGGTTCTTCCAAGCCCAATTGATATTTTTCATTTTATCTAGAACCAGACAGTTTGAGGCGGGATTTCTCTTTGATAAAAATTTAGGTGCACTTGGTTCATTCTATGAATTCGGTTTGTTCTATCACTGTCATGCATTAAGATATCGGTGTCAATACATAAATAAAATCATTATCATGTTCAATTACTATCACTAGCATAATTCACGTGAATTTTAAAATGGATAGAGTTGAGTTACTCTCTTTCTCTTCTTCCTATACCCCTTATTTCTTATTTTAACTTTTAAAGGTGATTAAATATTTTTCTCTTTTTAATCTATGGTGAAAAGGAAAAGATCAGATTTGATTAATTAGTTAAGATAGTGTCAAAATTAATGAAAGATTGGTGCAATTGGGACGGGTAAAATAGGATAAAAAAATCTAACAAGATAATTACTTGGAAATAAACTTACCTTTCTAAAATAAATTAAGGATTTGATGGTGAGCAAAAATTTTGATATCTTAAAAGAATTTCATTTTATATAAAACTATGAACATGTAAAGGTTTGTGAAATTAATTATTTAATAGATGTCTAAGATCTAAATATCAGAATCAAATATATATATATATATATATATATATATATATATATATATATATAATTTACAAAAGGATCAAATTTATAGAATTAAAATAAAAGAGATGTGGAGAATTGATAAAAACTCACAAACATATACAATAGAAATTAGGGTTAATTTCAATTTGCAATTTCTAGTGTAACACATTTTTTTAATTTGCAATCTCTACTGTTTTTTTAACAAATTATAATTCATATTATGGAAAATTAATTGATCGGTACAACTCAATTTTTATCCTTTTCGATTAGGTAACATTTGTCCAATGTTATATTTGTAAAATTATAAGAACGTTGTCTTGCAACCACTCCACACCCTTTTTCCTTTTCTCTTATTGCATCTCCATGTTAGTTTTTATTTTTTAAATCTCTCCATTCAACATATGTTGCATCTTCAAAGGAAAGAACAAATATAACATGATCGAAAAAGAACACAAATTAAGTTGAAATACTAATCGATCAATTTTACATAACACTGGCAATCTATTAAAAATATAGTACTCGTTGTGACAATTGCTAAAAAGATTTGTCTCGTATTCGTTGTATTATTTTCTTAAATGATAATTAAACAACTTTTTTATTTTTATTTATCCCCTCAAACACTACAATATTACATCATATGTCATTGTTTTTCACACACTAACCAAATTTAATAGTATTAAATAACTCTCTTATTTAAGTTGAAAATATTACTCTACCCGCATCAAAAACAATTTATATTATTAAACAACTCTTACATAAAAATTAGTGTCAAATAATAAAATAATGTCAAAACGAATATGAGATGGGGGAGTATTAAATATTAACCCTTAAAAAAAAAAAAAAAGATAAAGATAACCGGTTTAATTATCCGGGTCAAGTTGACCCAGTTATACCATGCACCTGACAAAACCTACTCTTTACAATTTAGATCCCCTCCTGCAATCTCCCAAGCGACCCCAAAATCTTGCAGAAACCCTAAATCCCCAATTCGACACTCCGACGACGAGAAATGAAAAGGGCCGTCGACGATGTCACAGATAAATTAGACGGCGTCAAGAAGCCTGTGTTTCTCACGAAGGAGGAGCGTCAGAAGCTCGCCCTCCAGCGCCGTGAAGAAGAAGTGGCGCAGCAGAGACGCCGCGCCGAGCTTCTTTTCCCATCTAACAACAGCCACGACTCCAAACAAACCTCTGCCGCCGTTGACAGAGACCGGGACCGGGATCGTGACCGCGACAGAGACCGCGACCGTGACCGTGACCGCGATGGCGATCGTCGGAGGGAGCGCGAGCGGGAGCGGGAGAGAGAACGCGACAGAGAGCGCGATTCTGAGCGGAGGAACCGTGAGAAGGAACGTGAGGACGAGCAGAGGGCGAGGGAGCGCGCCCGGTCGGAGAAATTGGCTGATAGGGAGCGTGAGATTGAGCTTGCTTCTATTAAAGAACAGTATTTAGGATCTAAGAAACCTAAGAAGAGGGTGATTAAGCCCAGCGAGAAGTTTCGATTCTCCTTTGATTGGGAAAACACGGAGGATACCTCTCGAGACATGAATTCGCTATACCAAAACCCTCACGAGGCACGGCTTCTGTTCGGACGTGGCTTCCGCGCTGGAATGGACCGCAGAGAACAGAAGAAACAAGCTGCCAAGGATGAGAAGGATATTCGGGAAGAAATTCGTAAGAAGGACGGCATCGAGGAGACTCGAGAGGAAGCTGATGCCCAGAAGAAGAAGGAGCAGGCAGCAGATATGTATGATACTTTTGATATGAGGGTGGATCGCCATTGGTCCGAGAAGAAGCTTGAGGAAATGACAGAGAGAGATTGGAGAATTTTCCGGGAAGATTTCAACATTTCTTACAAGGGTTCTAGAATTCCTCGCCCCATGAGGAGCTGGACTGAGAGCAAGCTGGATTTAGAGTTGCTGAAGGCAGTTGAGAGAGCTGGGTATAAGACCCCTCACCCATTCAGATGGCTGCAATCCCGCTTGGCCTGCAACAACGAGATGTGATTGGCATTGCTGAGACTGGTTCAGGTAAAACTGCTGCTTTTGTTCTTCCTATGCTTACTTACATTACCAGACTTCCTCCCATAAATGAGGACAATGAGGCCGAGGGACCCTATGCTGTTGTGATGGCACCTACTAGAGAGCTTGCTCAGCAGATTGAGGACGAGACTGTTAAGTTTGCTCATTATTTAGGAATAAAGGTTGTTTCTATTGTTGGTGGGCAATCCATAGAAGAACAGGGGTTTAGGATTAGACAGGGATGTGAGGTTGTGATTGCTACACCAGGGCGTCTTCTCGATTGTTTGGAGAGGCGGTATGCTGTTCTTAACCAGTGTAATTATGTTGTTCTTGATGAGGCTGACCGTATGATTGACATGGGTTTTGAACCTCAAGTTGTTGGTGTACTCGATGCAATGCCTTCAAGTAACATGAAACCGGAGAACGAGGATGAAGAGCTCGATGAGAAAAGGATTTATAGGACTACATATATGTTTAGTGCTACCATGCCAACTGCAGTTGAGCGGCTGGCTAGAAAGTACTTGAGAAATCCAGTTGTTGTCAATATTGGCACTGCAGGTAAGGCAACTGACCTTATTACGCAACATGTTATGATGACGAAGGAGAATGATAAAATGGATAGGTTGAAAAGACTGCTGGATGAACTTGGGGATAAGACAGCTATTGTATTTGTTAACACAAAGAGGGTTGCCGATAATGTTGCTAAAAATTTGGATAAAGAGGGTTATCGAGTGACTACGTTGCACGGTGGAAAGTCGCAAGAACAAAGAGAGATTAGCTTGGAAGGTTTCAGGACTAAAAGATATAATGTGTTGGTTGCAACAGATGTTGCTGGTCGTGGTATTGATATACCTGATGTGGCACATGTCATAAACTATGATATGCCTGGTAATATTGAAGCTTACACTCATCGTATTGGAAGAACAGGTCGTGCTGGAAAGACTGGTATAGCTACAACATTCTTGACTCTACACGACACAGACGTCTTTTATGATCTTAAGCAAATGTTGATCCAGAGTAACAGTCCCGTCCCTCCAGAGCTTGCAAGACACGAGGCATCAAAGTTCAAGCCTGGTTCGGTTCCTGATAGACCTCCCAGAAGGAATGACACTGTGTTTGCTCATTGATCCTATTTAGACCATCTGTTGTTGAATCATATTCGGTGGTTGCGAAGTATTTAACCTGTCCTTGTTTTATTTTTGTTAATGTTAAATCTTAGATGTTTCACTGAGGCCATTTTGATTGGTTGATAATGAATTTTATGAAGTTTTCATGTCACCAATTACACTTTCTGATAACGGTTTTCTGATAAACTGCAATGGTTGTAGATTGTTGAGATATCATTATTTACTGGTAATAAATTTGAATGCTTGTTGATCTTGTTTCCTGCATTTTAGTCTTTAGGCGACGTGTTCTAGCAGCTAAACTTCTTGCTGTAGAGATGGTTATACATCAGCTTCGCCCGGGGCCAAGCTTGTTTTTACATTCTTTTGCTGATATGCTTTGCAAGATACATCATCTGGCTTTGGTTTGTGCTTCATCATGAAGATTTCTGAGTTTGTTTTCTGTTGAATCGAATTTATTGTGATTTGTCTTCAGTAAGCATCTGTCTGCTTATTTATATGGAACACTCTTTTGTGAAACTTGTTCACAGTATAAAGTTGATATTGTTATATTCAATCAGTAATATCATTACCCTTATAAACTAATATCATAACTCTCATAAATTAATTCTATAACATTTACACTGTGATTTTAGTTTATAAGTGCAAGAGTATTACTAAATGAATTATGGTATTATTGAATGAATGAATGTAAGTAATGGTATCAGTTTCATACGATGAACAAGTTTCATATGAGAATTTGTGATTTATGTGATATTTTCAACCAATGCATTAAATATATGAAACAGGTGAAGGTGAAATAATTCTGGTTTTTCAGTATTTTCGTTCTTCCACTTGGATAAGATATTAAGATTGCTGCAGGTATTTATTTTCTCCTTTTCATTTTTATTATCTAGATTAAATGTTCTGCTAAAGGTATTCTTGTATAATTTCCATGTGGGGCCCTCAGAATCTGCATTGTGATGTTAAAGGCAATATAAGGAGATGAGATGAAGATTTCCAAAGCTGGATACATCTCAGCATTGATGGATCTTTTGTTGAAACTAATGTGCTATGTTTATAGTAAGAAGGCATTTTCTGAGAAGAAATACTATACAGTGTTTATTACTGATACAGGGTGAAAGTACCTCACTTCTGCAATGCAGGGCAGAGGGGTACAATGCTAAACTCAATTCGATTCTTTAAATCTCGTTGCTCATGAACTTGCTTTCTTTGCTAAACGTAATATTGTATGTGAAAGCTCTAGGAAGTTGTTTGAATGTTACTAGCTTATGAAATTTATTTTCCCAAAAAATAAAATAAAAATTGACTGCTATTTAGTTATGTATATACAATAGGCCACATAATATGTTGCCTGATGAGCTTGCAAGGCTCTGCCTAGTCCTCTTGGGTGGGCACTCCAATAGTTTTTAAGGTTTCACACTTGCGAGACCTGCATGCACAATCAGAAGAAAGGTCAATTCACAAAGAAGGAATAACATTTGTTTATTTTTGGGTTAATTGCATAAAAAATTAGACTTTTATTTTTTAACATATGTTCTTTAATTTTGTGATATAATATGGTCTTTTTAAGTTTTGTAATTGTATCACATTGCTATATTTCAGTAACTTATGTTGCTAAATTGAAAACATGTGAAAAGATTGTGATTATTTTGCAATTAACCTTTCGTTTTTGTTGCTAAATTCTACATGACATACCGTGAAAATGGATTAACTTGTGTGTAGTTGGTGTATTCTTTGTCCTGAATGTGACCAATCTTCCTCAGGAAAGACTTATTCTGAAACTTGTCTGCTGATTTTATTACAGCGTCGGGATAATCGACCTCCGGCATGCACTCCCTTTTCGTCTTGGTGACTTGAACGGACGGCGAGTGGAAGAACTGTTGCTTGACGGAGTGCACCCCTAGGATAACAGCAACCAGAACCATCCCGCCGATCATGGCAATCGGAACTCCGGCGGGCGACGTCAGAAGCTCCTTGAAAAATCCCTTTTTGGGGGCGCTTGGTCAGCTTGGCTAGTGACGGAAGCTGCAAATTTGGGAGTGGTGGATGAGGTTAGAGTCCGAATGGACAAGGGGCCTTGCATTGTCGACCTGCATTGTCTCTGTATGAACAATTAATTTTGTGTTAGTTTTTTTATTTTTCTTTCTCACAAGTGTGATTTATGTGTGCAATAGATATGATAAAAGAAATATTGTTTGTTCGTTTGTATTTTGCGATGGTGAAGCAGTTTCATAGTATGAAATTAGTATTATTAGAATCACCAACTGATACCATGATTTATGTACTAATACCATAATTATTTTATATTGTGCTATGTGTTTATAAGTGTAATGGTGTCACTAAATGAATGTTAATAAATGATTCTAATGGTATTAATTTCATACTATGAAACTAATTCACACTAGATTTTGCCTTTTGCTATTCTATAATTCGATTTTTATAACCTTTCGAGTTGGCCTCTTGTTGGACATCTAGCACTTTTTATTATTATAACTAGCATTTTTTATTTATAGAAAATAACATTTTTCAATTATAACACACAATATTTTTATGGTGAATTTAAGTGCATACATAAAGTGGGTGCATATGAGTCGAAACCTTGAAATACTAAATATTCACTCTTACATATATCTATAGAATAAGTTTTGTGTGAGGCGACAAAACTCCACTTAAAGTAGTATCATGCAATATGTATGTGCTCATTTTATACAAATTTTTATTTATATATAAACTCTATAAGTACAATTTTATCATTAATGCAAGTATGATCATTTGGTTATTACTTTTATTATTTCTCACACTATTTTTTTAATCATTTTTTACAAATTTCAATAAAATTCATTAATCATAAATCATCAAATCATTACAATTACAATAAATGTATAATAATACAACATCAATTTTCCTTAAAGTTAAACCATACATTATTTAAATCTCAAAACAAACACAATCATTACTATTTACCATGTTTTCAAAATCAATCAAATTAAACATACCCCATGATTGTTAGGTTTGAACAATTCTTCAATATCATCATCGTTTTGAATAAAAAAATTTACCATAACAAGAAAATTATGGGGCAGAATACTAACCAGAGCACTTAATGCCATTTTGATGGAAAGGAAGTAATTATGGTGATAAAATGATAGAACAAAATGAGGGTGTATGAATGTGATGACTATTTATATATATACAAATAAATAGGAATTTGATTTTGTTGGTTATTTTAATTATTGGATAACACAAAGCAGTTGTGGCGAGATAAGCGGCCATTCACTTGAAAAAGTCGCATTTAGTTAAGAGTTGTTATTGGTTCTTAACGCTTATTACGGAAATAAATACTTGGTCCGTAATGGATCATTTACATTTTTGTGGGTAGATTTTTTTAAATAACGAAATGGAGACTTGATCACGTCATACAATATTTTTCGTGTGCTGTAAATTTATTTTAATCTACGCCTTTTTATGCAGGAACTAGGGCAAATCCCGCGTATTACAAAATATAAAAAAATTGAATTTTAAACTATAAAGTAATAGAATATCAAATTTTAATAAATTTTGTGAAGTGAGGAAAGTATATTAATTACAACAAATTGAAATTGCACAATTTTAAAAGTTAGTATCATTACAAGAAATTCAAAATTTCCATTTATATTAGGAATTTAATATAAACTTGATATATAGACAAACATATATAACGTATTGACATATAAGTAAAATCGTGAGAAAACAACACATAGGTAAAATCGTGAGAAGGCGACACATACGCAAAATGAACAAAAAAGCGATACCTAAAACGAAATCAACTAGAAGATCATGGTTAAAGTCGCCATTTACTAAATCTTCAAAAATTCACTTTAATCCAAAACAAATTTACCTAAATCTCAAATTAAACTTACCTAGTTAAAAAAATACCTAGTTACCTACACATAATTGAGTAGTCCGTTACATTTTCCTCAAGACGTCAATTGGTCGATGTTGATGTGACCTTTTTATCTTATTTTAATTTTATTTTTATAATTCACATGTTAGTTTACTAGATCTCAACTATTTTTCTTTCCAATTTTTGAATGGTTTTGATTTTTACTAAAATACACATCATAAAATTTTAAAAGTTATTAATATAAATCTAAGATAATGATTAAAACAAGAAAATTAGATCTTTATTAGTCGACAAACTTTTATTTGTTTAGTATACAAGATGAAATTATCATGTTTTATTTTTCAATTTCATCAAAATTTTTATACTCTTAATTAAATACATGATATTTTAATTTTTTTAACTTGATATTTTAAATTTAAATATTACAATACTGCAAAGTATGAAATATGAATAATTTAAATAGTAAAAATGATAATTTGTTGTTGATATTCTTGAAAAATAATATGATATCACCGATCCTAATTCTTGATACTCCTATGAGAATTCTCAATAATCTTGATCAAATATTTGATATTTTAATTTTTTTAGAAGTGGTAACATGATAACTTTACCGTGTATACCGACTCTTAACTAGCCAAATTCTTTTATAAATTTAAGGTTTAATTATAAATAAAATCACAATCTCATTGCAAATTGTAATCCAATTTAAACTTTAATGTATTTTTAAATAAAATCTCAATCATAATTTGTTGAATTCGAACCAACAAACACATTTATTTTGAGCCCACAAATGATGATTAATTTATTCAAATAAATTTAAATATGTTAATTACGACGATTATTTATTGTCATGTAGATGTCCGATCATTTCGAAAGCGGGGAGAAAAAAATGTCTGTTGATTTTAATTGCCAAAATAAATTAAATTGAAGTTTTGCTTAACAAAATTCAAAAGTTTATATTATATTGCGATTTACGAAAAAAGCGTGAATTTATCTACCAATAAAGCATAAATTTAAAGATAATGTATAATATAATATAGTTATGGTAGATAGAAAATTTGAAATAAACTTTTAATATCAAATAAAATGAATGCAAAACAAATTAGGCAAATTTGATCTTCCAATTTCAAAATAATATTTCTTATAGACATTAAACCTGCCGTTTCACTTTCATTGCAAGCGTATTCAACACTATTAAAATTAATGATGGTGCATTATTATTTTAGCTTTCTTGTCAAGTAGTATTAAACAATTTTCATATTTATCTTTTGGCAAATTATCCTGCAAAATGTTTGGATTTATTCAATAAAAATTGTTCACTATTTTTTACACGATTGGTGCGGTTTTTTTAGTGTGCTCACTATTTAAACTTGAATAAATGTAATAATATCAATTTTATACGATAAATAAGATTAGCATAAACCGACACTTATCTTTTACTTTAAAATTTGGTCTAATATTGCTCAAATTCTTGTGTGCAATTTAATTTTTGATACAATTTTTCAAAATATATTCTGATCTGTTTATAAATGAGTCCAAAGTATTTTAGCTGCTAGAGGAGGAGAAAATCGCCCTCTTTCTCATCAACCCATTTTAGAAGATGTGTTTTCTCATCCTAAGGCTTGAGTTGCGATGGTTTTCTTGAATTTGGATCCTCTCCATTTTTTTATTATAAATTTTTATAAATTTCGGAGAGAAATATACACAATAATAAAATAATAGGTGGGTCCTATTTTCTACATTTCACATATTATTTTATAGTGCAAAAATTTTATGGTGCATTCTTTTTCTCAATTTGCTAAATGTAATCAAGAGTCGGAATTCTTCTGACTTACCCTTGTCTATCCGTGTTGGCTCTAGTATTTCTATTAATGAATCTTATCCTTTATAAAAAAGTCAAAATTAAATTAAAACTGAACTAAAAAAATAACAACATTTGGGTAATATGCAATTGATTCACACACGTGTGTTTTCAAATTTAAATATCTCATTAATTTGATCTCCCTGCCAGTTCAAACACAAATTTACTTTTGTTTACCTTCAAATTACCATACACTAGTGCATATCTTGCGTGTTATGAAATATATATTTTTTTACACCAAAAAAATTGAAATTTAAACTATAATGTAATAGGATATCAAATTTTAATAAATTAAATTTAAATAAATCTTGTAAGTTGAGAAAAGAATAATAATTACAATAAATTAAAACTAAAAATTTAGTATCCTTGCAAGAAATTTAAAATTTTCATTTATATTATGAATTTAATATGATGTACTTGACATGTAGACTAACATATATAACATATCGACACATAAGTAAAATCACTAAAAAATGTCATGTAAGTGAAATCAATCAAAAGACGATGCGTAAACGAAATCAACCAGAATACGACACCTCATCAATTTTAAACTCCCTGTTGGGAAAAAAAATTACCATACATATAAATATTTGATTTTCACTTTTAGCAAAAAGAGAAAGGAATCTTTTATTTGGCGGGACACAGGAGATTTGGCGGTAAAATTAACGTTAGGGCACGCGCTTCGCACGTGCCTTGGCGCTGACCTATATGTATGTCGGCTATGATGCATGATGATAAGGCATGGCATGGGCATGCTATTCTGTATTTTTCCCGCGCTAAGGGTTTTATTTCCTCATAAGCCGAATTAAAAATACTAAAAAACAATACCCCATCTCTCTCTCTCTCTACCCTCTCTCTCTTTCTCTCTCTAAGTCGTAGGGATAAGGAAGGCAGCATCAGCATCCGGCCGCTCTAGTCTGGAAATTGTAGCTCTCAGCTGAGGTTTTGGTGTTCAGCATTTTTAATTTTTCTTGTTTTTGTTGCTTTCCTAACTAGGGTTTTTGATTTTCATTTTCTTCTTCTTTTTTTTTTCCCTAATTTTTGTAACAGGTGAATTCAGTAGATCGGAGATCTGAAAAACATGGCTGAGCTTGACAGGATTTCAAGCCCTTCTCGTCCCGGAGATGGAGGTGGAACCACCATTGAAGCTCGATTTGCTCGTTTTTGCAAGGTCCTTTTTTAACTTTTTAATTTGATTTTCCCTCTTTTTTATTTGTTGAAGTTTTTGCCCCTTTGTTTTCTCGTTTAGCGTTTTTTTAATTTTTCCTTAATGTTATTTTTTCTTTCTGTTTTATGTTATTTACGGCCTTTACTTCCCTCCAATTAGATGTGAATTAGTTCCTCTGCTACTTAAAGATTGAACTTTTAACCAGCATGAAATGAATTTAATTTGTTCCGTTTCATGGTTCATGTTCTCTTGATTTGTCTGTAGAAGATTCAGATTGAGTGTTGTTTCATCTAGACGTAAAAATAGAGAAAAAAATTAGCGTCTCCTTTTCTTTCTTGTTATATTAAATTCGGCTTTTTTTGCACTAGTAATTATTATCTTTAATCTAATTAAAATTAATTTGATGTTTTTGTCCCGTTCAAATAAGTTTGTTGGCTTTTCTAATTAATGGTTGTTTGCTTGTGGGGTCCTATGGTTGTTGTAACCAGAATGATCTACGGTTAGATGATGACAACCTTTTGACGCTAGCAACAAAGTTGCTTGATGAAAGCAAGCATCTTCTCGTGGCTAATGTTTCCGCTCTCGGAACTGGAACAGTACGTGGCACTGTTTGCTATTTTTTCTTTCTACTCCTGCCATTGGCTATCTATTCCTTAGCTGTTATCTTTTCATTGATTCTGCTGATATTAATTGTTAGCTATTTATGAAATGATGTCTGTCATTAGTTCGTTATTTTACTCTTATTGATTTGTTACGTTATCAGCTGGAGGAAGCAGAGCGGTATTGGTTTGCGTTTGTTCTCTACTCAGTGAGAAGGCTTAATGAGAATGGTGGCAATGTGGAGAAGGGATTGTCTTTATGCCAGATCTTGAGAGCAGCAAGGCTCAAGTACTTTCTTCTTATCTAAAATCACTTTATCAATTGGTTGCACTGTAGGTTGTAATCAATTTTGCTTTCTTGCCTTGCAGCATTGATGATTTTTATAGAGAACTTTATCAGTTTCTGATCAAGGCTGGATCCATTTTGAGTAACCTTTATGGTGGGGACTGGGAGAAGAGACTTGAGGTACATGAGTGATCTTGGATTACATTATGTTTTAGTAAGACATGCTATTTTTTTTTGTGTAGAATATTCTCTAAAACTGACCATTTGGTAATGCCTTATTCCCATTTTGTTATCAGGCAAAGGAATCGCATACAGACTTTGTGTATTTATTCTTCTTGAGCAGGTGAGTTTCCCTTGTCCTCTCCTTCTCTCTCTCTCTGCAATTGCCTCTTGATGTTATTTTGGTTTGAGCACTCCAATCCCTGTTTTAAAAAAGAAAGTAAATTATGTCTCTTGTGTCCTTCTTCAAGGGATTGAACTAGAGTGCTATTGAGCTCTTCACATGCTGAAGCTGTTTGTGCATTTTAAAGTCCTTAAAGCAGTATTCTTAACTAAACATCGTAAGGTCCTAAAAAATGGCTCAACAGTGCATAATCTTTGAAGGGTGCTATGATTTTCAACATTCAACTATGCACGGAGACAGCAGAACAATATTTCTTGTCATAATCAGTTCCCATGTTTTTGTAGTTACACTCTCTTCACTATAATGGAGTTTGTTTCCATCCCTATTTGTTATTGAATGAATTTGTAAAAAAGGGCCATCTGTGTTGTCCTAGATCTGCACTTTGTACTTGCCGATGATGTACATTAATATATAGTAATCATGTTTCTGAAATTGTTTTTGCTGGTCAATAGTACAGTACCCCTTCTGGAAAAATTGCCCTAGTTAATAGCTGTATCAAGAGCCATGTCATCCTAAATACTTAATGTTTCCTTGTTTATTAATGGTATGCATCACAGATGGAGTTGCAGTTGTATCTTTAGTATCAAGTCATGATAGATTTTTGTTGACATTCATTGCCAGGAAGTACAGGAGCGCATATCGAGCTTTTCTCTATAGTTAATGCAAATGATGACAAGCATTTAAATATGGCAACTACATCTGGCTGTGCATCAGACTATTACCGCTTTCGGATGGTTGCTCTTTTTGGCACTACGTGTACACGTATTCCGGCCTTGCAAGACCCTGGTGTCGTGTACTCATGGCTTATTCTCTGTTCTGGTCAGTAGATTATATTGCTTTATTCTGTGAATAACCAAAATAATGTCTCTTTGAAGGAGTGTCTGCATGCATTTTCATTCATGTGGGGTTGATTTTCAGAAATGTAAGTTTTGACCTCATTTTGATCAAACATTAAGTGGCAACAATCTGTTGTTCCCAATTAGAAATGAGCAGTAATTTTTGAATCTACGTTTCGTGTAGATGGATCTAGCATATTTGATTTCTCAAACTATTTACGAGTGAGCGAGAAATTAATGGTTAAAATTTGCAGTTTAATATGTTATGTATGGAAAGTTGGAGATGAAAAGTCACCACCTCACATTGGAAGATGTGCATGAATAAATGCATTTTATTTGTTGTAATAGATGATGCTCTTTGGGTGAAAAGTAATTTTCCTCCAAAATTTGTCTTTGTGAAAATATGTCTTCTTCCAAAAGCTGTCTTTTGTGTAAGAGTTGTTTTACTTGATTTTATTGGATACACAAGAAACTATCATCAAAAGTTATGCTATGCATTCTTTTTTATGTGATACTACATCGCTACACAAAAGATAATCTATTGTAGATGAAAAAATAAGTTATGGGTGCTTTTTTATGTATTTGGACCTGTTTTTTACAGACTCACTCAGTATATTAAGTCAATGCTTAGGGTATTCATTAATGACTACCTTATTTTACTATTCACAGGCAATACTCCTAATACATGTTCCTGCCCGTCTTAGAAATTTCAATCTTAATGACCCTGAACACATAGGTACGTCTTGCTTGCATCGTATCTGTTATTTTATGTAGAAAAATAGTTGCATTATTTATTCCTTTAGTTTATTCATTATTGCAATAGCATTATTTCTTTGTCCAAAGGGTCAGACATCTTGTTCTCTTTTTACAGTTAAGAAAGGTGAAAAGGCTGATCTCCTTGCATCACTTTGCCATATGTATGGGACCTCAGAAGACGAGTTGAAGAAAACTTACAAAGAAGCAAACAACTTGATAACTGATATATTGAAGAAAAAACCTTGCTTGGCTTCTGAATGTAAACATGAAAACTTGGAAAATGTAGTCACAGGTTTGTCTACTGGTGTGATTTTCGTTATAATATATTTGTTAATGTAATTCACTGTTATCTTCTCCAAGTGCAGATGATTTAATCTATTTCGAGGATTTGATGAATGAATCATCTTTATCATCAAGTATAAATTTGCTAGAGAAAGATTATGATGCTGCCATCCTCGATATGGATGGGTTGGATGAGAGAATCTTTATCAATGAAAATGACAGCTTGCTAGGTTCAGAAACCTTACCCAGTAGTGCTGTAAATATTAACGGAAATGGGGCTAAGGTTGGTCTATCTTTAAATTTTCAGGAGTTATAACATCTACAAAATTCTGTTGCTATAAATTTGTTTATGTATTTTCTGATTCAGAGGAAACTTGATACTCTATCTTCCCCAACAAAGTCGATTACTAGTCCATTGTCTCCTCACCGCTCTCCTGTACGTCTTTCAAATGGTCTTACTATTGGTGGCATGTCCAAGATGGCGGCTACTCCAGTCAGCACAGCAATGACAACAGCAAAATGGCTACGAACATTTATAGCTCCACTTTCATCTAAACCTTCAGCAGAGCTGGAGAGATTCCTTTCAACATGTGATAAGGATGTGACTGCTGATGTCACTAGGAGGGCTCAGATAATACTTGAGGCCATCTTTCCAAGTAGTGGTCCAGGGAAAAATGCAACCTTGATGGACGACATATGGGCTGAACAACGTCGAATGGAAGCAACGAAGCTTTACTTCAGAGTTCTGCAAGCATTATGCACAGCTGAGTCCCAGATTTTGCAAGCGAACAATTTAACTTCTTTGCTTACAAATGAGAGGTTTCACAGATGTATGCTTGCATGCTCTGCTGAGCTTGTTCTTGCCACACATAAAACTGTGACAATGTTGTTTCCAACTGTATTGGAGAAAACTGGAATAACAGCTTTTGATCTGAGTAAGGTGATAGAGAGCTTCATCAGACATGAAGAGAGTCTTCCTAGGGAACTCAGAAGGCACTTAAACTCGCTAGAAGAACGATTATTGGATAGTATGGTTTGGGAAAAAGGCTCATCAATGTACAACTCGCTGGTTGTAGCAAGACCTGCTCTTTCTGCAGAAATAAGTCGTCTTGGCTTGTTAGCTGAACCTATGCCATCATTGGATGCAATTGCTATGCACAATAACATATCATGTGGGATCTTATCTCCTGCGCAATCTTTGCTGAAGCATGAAAAACATGGTAATTATACATTTGAGTTTTATGTTGTATCTGATCTTAAAGAAAGATTGTTCCTTTTGACCAATTAATTTGCAAGGCCAATATCCGTGTTGTCTTTTGACAATGTGTACTTTTGGTAGGTAAATGTACTAATGTAGCTTCTCTGACATACTTGAATGATTTCTCCAGGTCAAAATGGAGATATCCGTTCCCCAAAAAGAGCGTGTACAGAATACCGGAGTGTATTGGTTGAGCGAAATTCGTTCACTTCACCAGTGAAGGATCGTCTACTGGCCCTGAACAATCTGAAATCTAAGTTTCCACCACCTATTTTGCATTCTGCATTCGCCAGGTAATTTCACCAAAATCTGTAGAAGCAATAAATCTGATCTTGTTTTGTTATATATATTGGCATTGTTCTGGCCTCTCGTTCACTATTTCTTTCCTGCTCATTTTCAGTCCTACAAGACCAAATCCAGGCAGTGGAGGAAACATGCGCAGAAACAGCAGTTAATGTGTTTTTCAGCAAGGTGCCAAATGCTAATTTACCTGATTCATTTTGAAATAAAATTACTCAAATCTTCTGAAGGATACTGGATAACCACTCTCTTGTAATTCCGAAGTTTTGAATTACTGTATCTGTCTCTCTGCATGTTCCTGCATTTGTCACATTGTCTACTTGATGTTATTTTCCTATTTCGATTTTATAATATAATTTCCCTTCTAATTTAGATTGTGAAGTTAGCTGCTGTCAGAATCAATGGCATGGTTGAAAGGCTACATCTATCACAGCAGATAAGAGAGTCTGTCTACTGCCTCTTCCAAAAGATCCTTGGTCAGAGGACAAATCTGTTCTTCAACAGACATATTGATCAGATTATCCTCTGCTGCTTCTATGGAGTTGCTAAGGTTTGCCTTATCTTTTACAAACTTTGAAGCTGATATTAATTCTTCTCTGCTAGCCTCTGACATCCAGTCATGCATTGCAGATATCCCAACTGAACCTGACATTCAAAGAAATAATCTTCAACTATAGAAAACAACCTCATTGCAAACCCCAAGTTTTCCGCAATGTCTATGTTGATTGGAAAGCTTTGCGTCGGAATGGGGTATAGTACTTTTGGCTCAACCTCTTGCTTTAAACTCCTGTTTGAATTTCAATTGTTTTAATTTTTTTGATTCTCTTGAAACAGAAAACTGGTCCTGATCATGTGGATATCATAGCATTTTACAACGAAGTTTTTATTCCAGCAATTAAACCCCTTTTAGTTGAGCTAGCTCCTATTGGATCAGCACAGAGTAGCTCTCATGCTCCTGAAGCCAAGAAAAATGCTAGTGGTTAGTGTTCTTGGTCGATCTTTTTTGAGAAATCGTCCTTTTCGGTCATTTTGCAGAAAGAAAAGAAGCAAAACTTCATGTTTGTTCTTTCATATAGTACTAACATTAGTATTGATCCTCTTATGATTAGGTGTAAATCCATCATCACCGAGACCATCTTCATTTCCAACTCTCCCGACATGTCTCCTAAGAAAGTATCTGCGACACATAACGTTTATGTGTCTCCGTTGCGATCGAACAAGGTCTGTAGTAGTTTCTAGTACATTCAACACCCCACCCCCACACTCTTTGTTTGTGATTTCTCGTCTCTGTATAGGGGTCCCGGAATGTTTGCACTTTTTCTTTCTGTCTGTTTGAAATCTGTGTAAAGCTTGCAATTAGTAAAGTGAAGGAAAACATGACCTAATGGTTGAGCCACCATAATTACATGTGGTCAAACACATAATGCTGCACTGCTTAATTGACTAAACTCCATTTATTTGCTTAGATCGAAGGAATAGAAAAAAACTTGGGACTTCATGACATTAGCTTCTGAATGATGAACATGTTCACTTCTTTTTCTGTGATATTTCATTAGTTGTATATGCATGTATGTATACAAGGCTGACGTGTATCCATAGTATCTGGGGTCTCATTTTGTTGCTTAATTATCAGCTCTTTTACTATTTTGGATGATTTACTGGAGGTTTTTTAAAGTGAAAATGGATGAATTTTAATTTGATATGCTGGGTCCTTGCCATATGTAATCTTATTACTGTAATAAGCCATATGCAAGCCATTATTACTGATTCCACATCTAACAATGTGAATAAAAAATCAGAAACAAAATCTCTTTGTATTTCTATTGGTTAAACATACAAAGTGGGATGTAATTTATAATCTTTTAAACACACTGCTATTTTTGTATTCCTAGTTTACCTTATATTGATTAATTTGTTCCTTTATACTGTTATGTGAGAATAAGGTCTTCGACAATAGTTCTAGAAGCATCCAACATTTATCGAATCTGATGAATTCTTTTCGACCTGGTGACAGATGGATGCATTGATTTCACATAGCTCTAGAAGCTTCTACGCTTGTGTTGGAGAAAGCACTCATGCTTACCAGAGCCCGTCAAAAGACCTAACGGCCATCAATAAACACTTGAACGGGTACATTTCTATACGTGCTCATAATTTAAAATATTAATTCTCCGACTCAACTATGTCTCCATTTCAGGAATAGGAAGGTCAGAGGGGCCCTCAACTTTGACGACGTGGATGTGGGCTTGGTCACGGACTCGGTGGTTGCAAACAGCCTTAATGTCCAGAACGGAAGCTGTTCATCTTCATCACACTTGCCTGTTAAATCTGAACCACAAGACTCGTAAATACAGAGTAGCTTATTTCTATGCCCTGTAGATAGATATTAGCTTTCTCTGTCTCTTTGTTTTCGTCCGACTTTCGTTAAACTACAGTTTAGGATGCGATGGGGCGTGATACGAGCGGTAAGTTATATATTGGCCGCCTCTAACCCCAGATGACATACAGTAGACTCCTCACTTTGATCAGCCTGTAATAAAATTGTATTTTGCTTTCTGGAATGGCTTAGGTTTGAGTAGTAAATTGTTATTTATTTTTCAGTTTTTGTGCTTTGAAATTGTTGGATGTTGCTCTTTACGGGCTGATTTGTTTATCCTTCATAAGGCTTCTGTTAGACCCAGTTTTTTTATTAATTATTTGCTTGATTGATACACGGGAAAATTGTTTTTAGGTCACCAATTATAAAGCAAAAGAAGGATGGTTTGTTTTTGGTTGAAATTTTGATCACAAACTTTTTAATTTCACTCCAGAGGGGCCCAAAAATAATTAAATTAATTACTCCCATCGCTTTGATATAAGTTTTTTTATTTGTTTTAGGATGCAGAGATTAAAGATAATATGTAGTACTAATGTGATGGGAAGAGGAGAAAAAAATGTATTGTGGAAGGGAGTACGAAATTTTAAATAAAACATGATAACAATTAAAAAATATAAAAACACAATTAATATTTTAATATGTTGAATTTGAAAATTTTACAAAGCCAAATAACCTTAAAAAACTTAATTATATGAAGTGTTTATATAAATATGAATTGAAAATATATTAAACCAGAGAAAATAAAATTTATCCACATAAGTATTAGGTATATCCATGTAAGCAAGCTTAATATATTTATTTAGGCCCATTTGGTAGAGGTTTTTATATTAAAAAGGGAAACTGTTTTATATAGGAAAGTGTTATTAAATTGCTTGGTAAGATACTAAGATGTATTATTTTATATATATTTATTATTATATATATAATTATAAATATAAATATATAATAAATGAAAATATAAAATATTTTCAAGTTTCCAAATACGCATAGATTCTTGTTCACACAGATTTTAGACATAATTTTATTTATTATTATTATTATTATTTTTTTTTTGCATTTTTTGTATTTTATTAATATTATTTATGTTTTAAAAATATTTTTATAAAAAAATTGAAGCAGGAAATGAGGATTCCCAACGGGAGTGGGGATGTGGCCTGTTATTTTTCCCGAAAGTTTCGCGGGGACATGGACGGGGATTCCCCATTTTACCGGGGATGGGGATCGTTCTCCCGCCCGTTGACAATGCTATATATGATCTACCAAGTGGGCATTAGGATAAAAGTTTATATGACACAATCTCATACATTAGACATGGATGAAAATATCCACCGATACATCGATATTTCCACCGATATATTTCCACCGATATATCTATTTTTTCCATGTCCGATACATCGACATTTCTACCGATATATTAATATTTTCACCGATACATCGACATTTCCACCGATATATCCATAGTACCGATATTTCTACCGATACCGATATTTTCATCCTTCCCATCAAATATAAATTACAAGACCCGTTGACTTATGACCTTACCCGAATTATGGTAAAAACAAAGTAAGATTTTTCTACGGTTGGACAGGTTTCGCCCGCCCGACATTAGAAAATGTATTAGATATTGTTGGATAGTTGATCCAATGTATGAAATTTATTTTAAATGATCGCACTTCGCATTAATGCATTTGCATTGCGTTATATGTAATTGCATTGCATTACCCTATTAATATATTAAGTTATTAAGAATAAAATGATAAAAATATCTTTATAATTAAAATAAGTAAAAATATTATATTTATAAAATTACATATTTATTTTTTCTTGTTTGCCCTGAAGAATAAATGGAGGCAAGAAATACAGGAAAAAGAGCACATGCTTGTTCTATTGGCTGAAGATGCGAGAATGGCAGGGATGCAAAAGGCCAGCTCGAGAGGGGCGTTGGTGCAATTGGGTTTGGAACTCAATTTTGGTCTTGTGACATGGGAATTTGTCCAATTTTGGTCTCAATTTTCGCCGGTACGCGCATGTCATATGACAAAAAAATGACGTCGTTTTAGATTTTTCGGCAAAAATTGGACCAGAATTGGACAAATTCAAAAGTTATGGGGCCAAAATTGGACAAATTCAAAAGTTATGGGACCAAAATTGGGCAGACAACTTTTTGGGACCAAAACTGGAAACCCAATAAGTTATGGAACCAAATTTATTTTTTTCTCTGAGATGTCTCGTCTCCATCCATCGCATCAATTGTGAAACACAGATGGCGCTTGTTTCTTAGAATCAAAAGTTAGGTATAAATCCTCCTCTTGTCATAGTAAGTGCATTTTTGCTTGAATAGAGACGTGTGCGTTGTGCTGTTGCCATGCACACACAAGTGATAACAATTTTTTATAAAGTGGGTCGGTACAAGTTTTTGCCATAAACCTTTAATTCTTGCTGAATAAAATATGAGTACCTGAATTCTCAGATGTCTGGAAATCTGCTTTAATGAAATTATCCGTGAAATGCTTGCACGTGACTGCAAATTCTTTGCACGTGAAGTGCTTGTTCACTTTGTATTTGAGTTAAAATTCAATTTAGTTCAATTTCATCCCATAACTTTGTAATTATTTTGAATTTGGTCCTTTTTTAGCCGGAGTTGCATCTTTTGTTCCATAATTTTAAACATTTTCGCAAAAAGCCCCAAGAAAATATATATCAATACGACGCCGGTTATGGAATTTCGTTGATTTTTGGATTGAAATCAAACCATTTAAAAATTATGAGACAAAATTGAAAGCTGTTAAATTTTTTGGGACCTTTTGCGGAAAAGCCCAAAGTTATGGGACAAAATTGAATTTTAACTCGATGTCATATTGACACACATTTTCTTGGGACCCTTTGCGAAAAGTTCAAAGTTATGGGACAAAAGTATAAAATCCGGCAAAAAAATGATCAAACTTGGAATAATTGCGGAGTTATGGACGAAATTGAATATTTTAATTTGGGACCTTTTGCAGAAAAATCCAAATCGAATTTAAGTCTTAGATGGCGTTTGTTTCTTAGAATCAAATGTTCCATATAAATCCTCCTCTTGTCATAGTAAGTGCATCTTTGCTTGGACGGAGACGCCATGCCAAGATTCAACATGGCATCAGAGTTTTTGGTTAATTTCCTAATAATTTTGAGGGATTAAAAAAATTAAATTTATTTAGTTAACTTGACTCGTTTTAAATAAATCAAACTTAAAAGCAATTTTTTTCTCTATAAATCTACTAGGCGTGTGCATGTTTGTGTATGTGCGATTTGTATTTCTTGTTATTTTGTGGTTGTGTGCAATTTGTATGCAATATTTCAGTGTGTGCAGACTGCAGTGTATGGTTGTATATTTATTTTTCTTGTGGCATTGTAGACTTAATGCAGTGAAAAGAACACATGCTTGCTCTATTGGCTGAAAGAAGCAAGAAAGGCAGCGTTGCAAAAAGAAAAACTATAATTAAGGTTTGATGTGCTTGCAAAAGAAAATGAATGTATTTAATTCACAAATTAGTCAAAAATTGAGGGATTATTTAAATTTAGTTTGTTAGTTTTACTTGTTATAAATAATCAAACTTAAAAGTAGTAGTTGAAATTTGTTTAGGAATGTACGAATTTTGTATGCATGTTTGTGCTTATTTTGTGGTTGTGTGTGCAATGTGTTGTATAATTTCGTGTGATTTGCGTTTCTATGTGACTTTAGTTTTTCTGACTCTTTTATTTTTCTTTTGTTTTTAGTTTTTTTAGGGAAAAGGTACAACCAGTGACTTAAACTATTGCTCCAGTACAACCAGACCCTAAACTATATTTGGGCTCAAATAAGCCCTTTAACTTTATTTTTGGAACAAAAGTACTTACATTAAAATCATTTAACGGGCTTAACGGATTGACTGCCCAACTGCCCATTGACTTAATTCCCTTAAATATGTTTTACTAATTTTAAACCCTTACAACGCAAAAACTCTTGTTCCACTGGCCATCTCAAATCAAGTATCGATTCAATCTCTCATCTTAAACTATTAAACTAGTGGTCCACTGGAAGAATTTAGTGGCCTATTGCATACCCCACGTGTCGTAGAAGACACAGACAAAGGTAAGCATATATATATATATATATATATATATATATATATATATATATTCTAAATATTATCTTTTGTGTATGGATTAGAAGTTAGTTTGTTATGTTAGTCCGATCAATTTTTCTTTTTAAATGTTAGACATGTGTATTGGTAATTTTTGTTTAATTTTGGAATTGCAATATTTTTTTATGGATTGAATTAATTACTTGCTTTTTTTTTTTTTTCGGTAGCTAAAGCATGAAGACTGTGCATTTGGTGTATCATTATATGGGTAGATGGGTTTTCACTCCTAAACTAACATATGTTGAGGGGGAGAGTGAGACAGGTTGAAAATTTTGATATAGATTTTCTTTCATATCCCCACATTATGAAAAATATCATCAAGAATTGAGTTTGTCAAATGTCACAAAGATTTACATTCGTAAACCAGGAGACTCATTAGAAAATGGGCTTAGCTTAATTGAAGATGATGGTGGTATCATGAATATCACAAAATTTATAAGAGAATCAACTTTCCTCTCTTATTTACATATTTATGCATTTCAAGATGTTGATGAGGCTTATGAAGAGCGGCAGATTGAGAACCATTCAGTTCACCATTTAGCCGCATAGGTACCCAAAATACATCTGTAAAATCAAGTGAACATGTTCCTAGTTGTGGAGATAAAGTGATGGGTTCTAATTTTAGTGGATGGCTTAAAGGATTATTTGATGAAAATGATCCAGATTTATCCGAGCTCTTTTATGAGCGAGCTGCGATGGAGATAATTTAAGTGGTGAACCTAATGGTATTTATGACTTAAACTCATACGAAACTGGTTTTGAGGCGGGTGGTAGTGAAACGCATATGGAGAGATATGAGCCAATAGTTTCTATGTTGGATGAGATTAGAATTGATGCAATGAAGAGGTTGGCAACACATAAGGAATTGGTTGAGAAGTGGACAAGTCGGTGGAGTCCATCTTGTATGCAGATTTATCAAGATAATATGGAGGCGACATTTGGTTGTAAGGTGATTTTCAATGGGGAAGATGGGTATGAGATTGGGGATGGAGATGATAGACAAACCGTGTTCATAGACAAACAACTTTGCACATGTAGGGCATGGGATCTCATGAAATACCATGTTGTCATGCAATTTGTGCACTCCACCATTCGAAGAAGGATCCAAAGACATACATCTCACCTTGGTATCATAGAAGTACTTATATAGCAACTTATGAACATGCAATGCAGCCAATGCCAGGAAAACAATTTATGAACTGTGATACCTTTGAAAAAATTGAGCCTCCTCATGTAACTAAAATGCCCGGTAGGCCAAAAAAGAAAAGGATCGGAGGGAGGAATGAATCGGCAACAAGGACTTACGGAAAGCTGTCTAAAATAGGTACCAAGATCAGCTTGTTCATCTTGTCATCAAGAAGGTCACAATAATGCCAAATGTCCTTACAAGAAATCTCGGGTAAAATATTTAAAATTTATGTTACTCATTAATTATGGTAGGTGTATTGTCAATAACTTATATACATTTTCTAATATAAGGAACACATTGGATTGGATTCCGGAAAGACACAACAAAGCCAAATTTCTACTGTAGCAACTACAAACTCAAAGGGAAAGGAAAAGATTTGTGAAAATTCTGCAAGAGCGAAATCTCTTGGAGGTTCATGCCTTAGAAAGAGTAGAAGGACAATTGGATGGGGGTTTTTATGATGAAAATTGGGAATGTGACATTAAATGTGAGTATTATTTTTATATCTCTATGAAAGTGAGTGACTAATCTGAATTTGTTATTACGAGATATAATATTTGCTATATGTTTGATGCGGTAGGGTCTTGAGTCGAGAAAAATTGTGCATCAAGGAGATGCAATTGGTGATCAAAGACTAAGTGCAAACCACGATCCCGTGGTTAGATTTGCTATACCTAATGAGAGACAGTTGAAAAATTCAAAGCAAGATTTTAAGATATCAAGAAGCGGTGGAACAAGGAAGATTGGTTTTGTTGGAGATGGGGCTAATGCAAGAATGCCTAGTCTTGAGTTACCATTCAAAGCACCGGGATTACAATGGCAAGGTTCATCATGCTTGACCACAAGGCAACTTCAAGAACAGAAGAATCAAATGATCTCAAACCACAATAAAAAGGTCAAATATGCTAGAGATAATGCAAGTTCCACTCAAAAAGGAACCCGATGTTTGCTATTCAACCTTAGGCTAAAAAAACCGGTGAAAAGGCTACATGCAGAAATTGCAATACTTTTGTTTTTGTGTTTTGGATGGCAGCGTTTTGGAATTAGAGATTATCTTTTATATGTGTGCTGATGACAACCTTTTTAAATTAATGATGGTCTATTTTGGATGTGCAAAAATGGGGTTATTCTGCGGTTGAGAGGCTGCATACAGATGTTTTTTTTTCTATAAACAACACATTGGCCAAGATCAAATAAGTAAATTGCATTTTTAGATCAAATAGAAATAAATTTCACTATGTAGAATGGAAATATGAAATACAAAGGAAACTAATACAAGATATAAGATGAAATACAATGGAAACTAATGCAAGATATAAGTGAAATACAAACAGTTGATTTCATTTGCCATTGAAACTACTTTACTACATACAAACATAAAAATACAACAATAATCAAAGAACAAAGAAAATATAAGAGCAACATACTCTTCTCAAGTTCTCGCCTATATTTCTCAAATTCAATATTGTTCCCTTAACTTTAACAGTCCTCAAATCTTCACTCAAAGACTTCCATTTCATAAGGAATGTCATGATGAGACATAGAAGAACATCTTCAATTGATTAATTACTCCTTTAGTTACGCCACACATGCTTTCATCATACCAATTGAAATTATCGCATCCCTTTTTCTCAATACTTCTTTTAGGTGGCTGCATTCAACATTCTCAACTCATCACTATGTAATTAAATATTAAATCATTGAAAGACATAAAGATGTATTTACTTACAACATAGTTACGGCATTCAAAGAATCTACTCTTTGGATTCTCGTCCGTCCAAGAAGTTCATAATATTTTACGAACACCGCGCCAACAATGTCTTATTCCATTTTGGAAATTTTGCACTCTTCTTCTACTTGTTGAGGATGAGCTTGAAATCCATAAAATTCTTCAATTGCAAAATATTGTATATTTAGGGTTCTTAAAAATCAAAGAGAGAAGGCTGATCGGTATCTTCGAAAAAAACTCACACATTTAATTAAGAAATTATTTTGGGGAAGGTTTTAAACAGGAATTAAGTCAATGGGCGGTTGGGCGGTCAATCCGTTAAGCCGTTAAATGATTTTAACGAAGTGCTTTTTGTTCCAAAAATAAAGTTAAAGGGCTTATTTGAGCCCAAATATAGTTTAGGGTCCTGGTTGTACCTCGAGCAATAGTTTAGGGTCCTGGTTGTACCTTTTCACTTTTTTATAGGGGTTATTTATATGGTAGGTTTTGAAAAATGGAATCTTTTAAACCAATTAATTTATAAAGAAAGTTGCTTAGGAGTTTATGTTTTATGTGACGAGCAAATAATGACTCAAACCCATAATCTTCATTATTAAATTCTATATTATTAAAAGTATAACATTTTGAATAAATTAATTAAATAAGACACGTTGTGCAGTAAAATGAGTGTTTATATGATCCTATTTTCGTAAAATATTCTTTATATTCACTAAATTATGTTCATTTATCTTTTTTGAAATAACTCCACTCTTACTCAGCGTCTGAGTTTCTCTAACAAATGCTAGGTATGGGAGATTCCCAAAAGTTCGGGACTCACCGAAATACACATTGACTTAAAAAGTTATACGCAAATCATTTCGATAATTCTCCATCCAGTCCAGAATTTTCTTTGTACTAGCATATCATTTCATAATTCGTATTTGTATCCGTATTTTAATTTGTCATATATATATATATATATATACTAGTGTATTATCCATGTGGTGCACATTTAAATTGATTATGTTGTTGGGTATGGCCGTTGGGAGTGTTTGTTTGTTGTCTTGTTGATATTTGTAAACTTTGTGTTTATTGTTGAGAAATGCTTGGGTTAAAACATAGGAAATATTTTTATCGTTAAACAATTCAAATTTTCTTGTAAACGAAAAATTATGAAACACTTCCTATAAGCTACATTAGTAGTTGATTTTTGCATATCAAAATTATAAATTCTTCTCAATTGATTACTCTTGACATTGCAACGTACGACTGAAGACCGACTTCTTTAAAGGAAGTATGATATTCTTTAGTGATTGTCCTTAGCTCTTCTTGTTGTCATGATATAATCGATTATCACCAGAAATTATCTTCTTTAGTACTTGAAAGGGAGTTTGACAGTATTCTCAAAATCAACACCCTTTATCCCGTTGCTTCCAATTAAGATGAATAAAATTATTTTCCGACGATGTACTCGAACCTACAATTTCACCATTTTTTTAAATGAATTTAAAAATATTATACAAACTTATATTTTCATAAAAAAATTCACGCACACAATTCATTTCTAACAATGAATTTTTTTAATAAAATAATTAGTACTATTAAATAAAATACATATTTAATATGCAATATATATTTTATTGTATTTTACATAATTTTTCGTTGATAAAAATAAATATGTAATATTAATAATATGAAAATAAAAATACAAAAAAGGTTATATTATGATTATACAACATAAAATTGAAATTATAGTAATTAATATTCATAAATTAATTATATAATTGTATTTATAAATATTTCTCACTTCATCAATAATACCTTTCATTTTTTTTTTAAGGAGGAAGTAATAAAATAATATATAAAGTACACTTTTCAAAATTTAATTTTTCATACTCTATAGTTATCATCATTGAGCAGTATGCATTGGAGATGCCCAAATGCATACCTTTCCCCTATTCTCTTCTCCTTGATCCTTCGGGTAGATCTTCTTTCAGTAGGATGAGTTTGATCGATTTGATTCATCATCGATGTGCCTTTTCAATTGGAAAAAGGCATTTTCATGCGATGCTAACAAACCCTTTCGACCTCCATCGTTTGTCAGAGTTTCAATGGCGTCAATTTTGCACCTGGCCTTGAAAATATGCCGTTCTGTGTTTATTCTTGCTTTTACCCATGGGGTGTAAGTCTAAATTTATGAAGGTTGAAGTGAAATATGAAATTTCTAAGAACTAAATTTGTTTTGCTTTCATGTTAAATTTGGAATTACGATGACTAGAAATGGAATTTTACATTATATCATTTCGCGGGAGCAATTTTGGTTGCTAATTTTTGTTTTATATGTTTTTCTTTCTTTGATTCCATTTTCACAGATAGCTGAAAAATCTAGTCTCACTGTTTACATCTCTAAAGATCAGTCACAATCCTTTAAATATTAATTGATCTTACAGTTTAATTAATTCAGATAGATTCAATGCCAGTTTGAGGGCAAAGCATTCCTATGCCTTTCTTGCATTGCTTATCTGGTTAGGTAATTGCTGTAGAAAATTTAACTGAATGTGCATGTTTAATTTGTTAGTGATGTTGGCTTTATTTTATTTTTTACCTCACTAAATGTCACAAGAAAATAAGGACTGATAGGATACTGCATTTGGAAGCTATAAGTCAAACAATGAAGATAATTTATATTATTTCTTTCTCTTAAACTGTAGAATAGTATTCAACTATTTTATTCTAAAATGGATTTGTTCTGCAAAAGAAAGTATCTCCACTGGAAGGCTGAAATATGTATATTTGCAACTCCATGAACGTGATTCATTTTTATTGACCCTATTGGCCAATGTTACTGGCTATGCTGCTCTGGGGAATGCTTTAATAAGCATAACCTGGAAACCTACCATCTCACCAGCTTATATCTGTAGTGATGATGTAGCATTGCCTATGTAGGCCGTCTTGGAAACTGATATTTTTAATTATGAGAAATTTAATTTTCAGAAGTACCCCCAAAGATATTTACATTGATTGCAATGCTGCATTGTTGAACTATCCAGTTTAGGCAGGCCTTTGTGTGGTTTATCAGGAACTGTGGCAATCCTGCATTTTGTGGGGAAGTGGGAAAGAAAAACAAAAATTATTTGAAGAGAATAGATATTTCTGTCATAGCTGCCGTGTCTTTATCTGTATTTCCTTTGTGACATGAGTGTAAACTCATTAAGATACATAATTTCTGGGTCTTCTCAAACAATGCATTACCTGCCTGATTGGAAGTCCCTGATAACGTGGTTTGCCTGGAACAATTTGTGCTGACTGTGGTGACTGCTCTGCTTCAATGGTTTTCTTTTACCTTGTCTTAGATAATCTTTTATGCTAGTCACAGAGTAAGGCTTGTGTATAAGAGTACATGGTCAAATTAAACCGTTTTTTCACAGTTGTAATAATAGGTTCTTGCATGCAAGGGGCCACCCATATGAAATATAACTGTACAAAATCCGCTTGTGTATAAGAGTACATGGTCAAATTAAACCGTTTTTTCACAGTTGTAATAATAGGTTCTTGCATGCAAGGGGCCACCCATATGAAATATAACTGTACAAAATCTAGTTGAGAGGTTATATACCACTTCCTCACTTCCTTTTTGAGAAATTAAAATCTTGCAAATCATATTTGATTTAACTCTCCTTTCTCATCCAACAATCAAATAGAATGTAATTGGTGCTTACCACGTACTCCATCTACTATACTATCTTAAATAGTATTTTGCAAACTATGAGGAGTTAGCTGCCCCATTATCAGCATATCATAACTATAAATGCAGGTCCAAAATGTTGTTTTCGATCCCAGCTTCTGTATTTGTTGTTTAGGCATGAAGGGAGTTGGGGGAAGGTCTGTTGTGTGGTAATCGCCTTCAGATATCCTTTTGGGAGCCTACATTGTGCAAAATGTTTAATAAATTGTCAGAATGTAAGAAAACATTTCTATCAAGAGGTGTGACAACTCAAAGTCAGAGTTAATAAATTGAAGTCAGATTGATCATTTATTCCTTTCTCGCTTTATCTCCTTCCTAAAGCTTGGTTTTGTAATGCATTTTGATTAGTTTTATCTGGTTTCTTGTTAGCAAACTTAACATTAGTGGGTTAGTTAGATCATCCCATATTTCGTATAAGCTGTTCATGTTTTCCTTCCTCATTTTGTATCATATAATTGAATATGAAAATTGGAGCTTCTTCTCCACATATCTTGTGCTTTCTTCTGCATAGTTTCTGCAATTTGTTCATGGTATCACAAGTGTAGGTGCTTTCAGTAGGATTTTACTATTAGTTTTGACTGGAACAGACAGTGGCCGGTGCTCGCAGCTGCCTGCGGCATTGTAAAAGGAGCTGGTTTTGGAGGAACTTCCAACGATCCGTTATATCATTCATATTCTTACCATCCAGGAATGATATTAGTAAGTCATTCTCTTACTGGTGATAATTGCATGCAGTGGAAAAGATCTATGATGCTTGCTTGCAACTGGAAGGATTGAACAGCCTATTGAGAATCATGAAAGTTGAGCAGTGGAAACAAATTGATAGTCTCATTAATACCTGGATGTTTGATTGTGTTTCAAAGGAAATAGTTAGTTCTATTATATCCATAAATACATTTTGCAGGATAGTAATTGGAATTTGAGTATACCTGTCAGAACTACTTTCAAGAATGTCGAGCATGAAGTCCCAAAGCAATGTAGAAAAAGAAAACTAATAAATGATGCTGTGCTGCAAGTGCCGTGGAAATTTGAGGTATCATCTCTTATTTGATTAGAAATCCTGTGTTGCCATTTTCATGAGGTTGGAAACTTGAGTAGTCACATCGAGACACTACTACAACAAGAGAAATTAATTCATGTCTTTGCATGCATAATTTGAATTTGTTTACTCTACAAGATAGAAACACACATCCTACCTAGTATTTATCTGCTAAAGGAAATGTTCTCATTTTCTCGACGTCCTGGATTGAGAGGCGTCATTATTTGCCTTGAGAAATAGTATGCATGAATTTTAGAAAAATATATTGAACTAGAAAATGAATTTGTGTACGAAGATTGAATAGGATGCCAAAGATTTTTGGGAAAAGTTTTATTTCCTTATATTATACGTGGCACTTGATAATTAAGTAATTATGTCATTCTATCTATTGATTTTACCTTACTAATTTTTGGGCAAAGAATAATAAATGCGAACCGATCCCCTATTCCACTGCTTTTAATATATGGCGTTTTAATAAATGACATCACAATTTATCATTAATGCTGCATGTCATGTAATTAATAGGATTTTTGGTCCCAATTGTTATAGACATTATCATTCATTAATATTCTATTTTGGGCCTGGGTAAAAGTTGGCAATGAAATAAAAAAATTAATTTAGGAATATTGATTTTCGTTTTTTTCTCTTACCTTGTAATGTAGATGATAAATATATTTTTTTGGTTGTTGAATTATAATTTCAGTAAAATTATCTATTTTACGGGAATCACTAGAAACCATGCGGTCTTTATATCTGATTTCCCATTATAATGTGCATTTACTTCAGCCTCATCTATTCTCCATATATCAGTTCTATCGTAGTGTAGGGTTTAGACTCACTCACTGATAAGAAATATATTTCATCTGAGAGAGGGAAGCTTGTAGATCTATCAATCACTCTACTCTCGTCATTCTGTGGAGGCAGCAACAGATCTATTGCAGGAGATTTGTATCTGGGAAGCTTTGATTATTAAGTAGGAATTAAATTTTTATATAAATTTTGATTTCTATGATATAGCTGTTATTTTCTGCGTAAAGGATGCACAACTGAAAATCAACACAAATTGACTAATAAAAAAATCTGCCTCTTTCTCAGTTCATATATCAGCATTTTTTTAACATAGTTGTGATATTGGAATGTTAAATATCTTATATTTTTGTGAGTGAGCATAATTTTTCAACATGTACGCACACCTTGTGTAGATAATTCTCTTTAGTCAGCTATATCCTTTTTCTTTCAACTTCTGAGTTTGAGGGAATTTTAGGTTGGTTATTTCGTGGATTAGATTTCATAGAAGGTGTTTCTTATATGAAAGAAAACAGTGATGTACATGTTACTTTAGAAAATCTAACAATAAAAGAATGTATTTATATGGTCTTTTGGTGAATAGATATAGTGATGGTATAATCATCTTCACTTTTTTGTCCTGAAGTTTTAAGTAGCTGAACGTCTATTTATTTAGGGAGGTTGGTGTTAGGCATGACCCAAGGAAGTTTATAGCAGACAGAACTTAATAAGACCTGCTTGGACATCTTGATGTTTTTGCTTTAATTCTGATGTGTTCTTTCATTTTATTTGTGTGTTTCTTACATTAGAATTCATTTGTAAATTTCACTAAAGAGATTTGGATTTTAGTTCCCAGCATTGCGATTAATGATAAAAAAAGATGTTGAATCTTCAGTAAAACCTACTTGGACTTCTTTATAGTTTTTGCTTTAAATGATGATGTGTCTTGACATTCTAAATGGGATTCTCCTACATTAAATTCGCTTGTAATTTCACCAATAAAGAAATTAGGGTTTTATTTCTCAATACTGCAATTAAATAAAACGCTGATGGTGCACGTTAAGCAGATCTTTATGCATCATGTTTTTTCATTTTAAAATTATTCTTGATGCATCTTATGTCTATAATGCTTTCCGTTCTATCAAGAGTGTTATAATTCTGATGATCAGTTTTTCCGTTTCATCTTGTAGCCATGGCTGGTTCAAAAGGAGGTAAACACTCCAAGGGAAAAGGTAAATCTAAGTCAAATAAGTCTAAGACAAACCAAAAGAAGCCTGAATCATTCGATTCTAAGCTTGATCATGCACAAATTCCTTCAACCACCGATACTTCTCCTCCTTGTGGTATTTTGGCTTCTGCTGATGATAAAGTTCCCTCTGAATTGGATATCACATCGTCTTCAAAGAAGTTTAGGGTTTTGGAAAGAATCAATTCCAGACCTGCATTAGTGTTTCAGTTAAGACAGAATGTCCCCATTCTTGTGGCCACTATGCGAGAGGAGATTGGTGCTTCAATTATTGAGCAACAGGATCTAGAAGATTGTAGTGGTGGAATAACAGAAGATTATGATATTTTGGGCTCAGATTTTCTTACATTCTTAGACGAAGAATTCCTCAACATCACCAGATGTCTGGAAGGCCGTCCTAATGATCCCAAAACTGCAGTAATTGCTGACTTGATGATAAACATCAAAAACCTACAGGAAAGGGTTAATGTGCAAAAGAATGGGCTCAACAGAAGTTTAGAGATTCAGCAAAAGGTTGAGTAAAGATTTACTGGAACTTAGGATTTTAAGGATGGAGAAGGTAGAAGCACAATACTGGAGCGATGAGGACCTCTGTTTTGAACAGTCGTGCAAGCTGACGCTCAGGAAGGCTGATTTATCTCTGAGAAGTGTGATCTCTGATGCAAGGTTCATTAATGAAACAATTAGAACTATGGAGATTACCAATGCTCAATTTAGGGCAGATACTGAAGCACTTAAACTGGGTGCATCTGAGTACGAAAGCAATTTGAATGATGTTTTGACTAAGGAAAGAAGATGTAAGAAAAAAATTTCCAACATCGAAAAACAGACTAAAAATTTCACAGCAGAGTGTGATGAAGAGATGCAGAGGGTGCTGCAGCTACGACTAGAGGATTCTCAAGCCGAGAAGGAAATTGAGGAATCTGAGGTGCGGCATTTTCTTGAACTGAATCTAGTTAATTTTTCTTAATTTGTTTCCTACTTAACAAACTTTTCTACACTCAACATCTACTTATGAACGTCTGTATCTATAGATTTCCTATTCCATACTTTCTAAAATATCTGTACTTTCCTATTACTTATGCTGTTACCTTCTTTTGAAACTCATTTGCTGGCAAAAGTTTACTTTTCATCCCTCCTTCTGGCTGAGCACCATATTTTGCAGTATGCACCTTGATTATAAACCAAATTAGGGAGGTAAATGAGGCAGCTTAGAGTGTCTACCTTGATTTCTTGTCAAACTGCTTGTTTCAGCCTCCCATTTTCTCTTGAAACCTGCACAATTTTAAGATAAGTTTGTATGTGGCATAATATGATAAAATACCACCTACATGAACTTTATAGAACATTTACAAATTTGACCAAACGTATGGTTTCACTTATTTACAGTGCTTTATAAATGGGTGGTGGTGAGACTACATCTGAACTTATATCTTTTGTTTGGTTGTTTTTGCTACCTCTTAGTGACCAAACCATCTAAAGTTGAGCTGGTGGTGGGGAGATTATTTAGCATTATAAGTAAAATAAGTGACGCTGTAATGGCAATAAAATAAATCTTTTTCATCTTAAATTCGTAGAAGTGTTTTTGGAATTTTTGAAACTGAAGTCCTATATAGTAACTGAAATAAAAAATTTATAGAACATAGTAAATACTCTTCTAAGAAATTTTTGGTTATATTTGGATTTGTTTTTGGTGATTGAAGAAAGTCTTTCCAAAAGATGTGTTCTAAAGTTAAACAAAAGAGTTTGATCTATTAGTAGGAAATGTGTTATAGAATGTGCTTGGTTTTTTTATTGAGAGAATGATTTGAGGGTGGAAACGGATTTGAAAAATGAAATCTGATACGGCCTTGAAATTCCCCAAATGCTCTTATTTGCTTATATGGAACCAAAAGCTCAAAAGTACTTAAATTAAGCCAGTCAACCACCCTTAAATGCAAGTAAAAAGCCTTTAATGAAATTATCCGTGAAATGTTTGCACGTGACTGCACATTCTTTGTACGTGAAGTTCTTATTTTTTTATCTTTGTTCTTATGCGCTTCCGATTTGATTTTGTATTTTATTTTAATTAATTTCTTTCTATTTAGCAAAACATAATGCTTTCCTCGTGTATTAAAGGGGCAAGAATGTTGTTTGATAAATTTGAGTATGTTGCACATTGAAAGGTGCTTGACAAAATTAGCTAGTAAGTTCTTAACTTGCACACATGATTGATTTGATACTTTACTAATCCTATATTAAAATGTGGATGCTTTATGAATTACTTTGTATTTTTAATTTTGAAGTCTGATAATATATTGTTTATATATTTAATTTCTTGTTTGCACTGCAGAGTAAATGGAGGCAGGAAATACAGGGAAAGGAGCAGATTCTTGCTCTTCTGGCTGAAGAATCAAGAAAGGCAGAGATGCGAAAGACTAGCTCGAAAGCATTATTGGCTAAATTGAGTCAGGAACTCAATACAAAACGTGAGTTGAAAAGGACGAACATCAAAGGCTTGAAAATGAGCTATCTCGTCTCCGTCTATCTCCTCAATCACCAAACATATCGTTGCAGGGCGATCATTTCTCATACAACGGAGTTCAAGTAACACAATCAAACAGTTTTTATGAATCCTCCTTATTTCGTAGGAGGTGCATTTTTGCTTGGATAACAATGTATGCATTGTGCTGCTACCATGCACGCACCAAGTGTTGTGTGCACGTTGTTACGAAGAGATCTACAACACGGTGGATGGTTGTTGCCCGTATTGCCATGCCCAGATTCAACATAGCATTAAGGTTTTTGGCTATAGTTCCTAGTTTAGGTCACTATATCTATCTCTCTGCATCATTTTGAACTTTCAGATTTTTTTAATGCATGTTTGACTCATTGATGTTAGAAAAACTGTTTGTTGTGCTTATAAGAAAAATGGTTGTATGTATTTATGTAATTCGCAAATCAGTATAAAGAAATGAGGGATTTTTAAATTTATTTTGTTAGTTTAACTCGTTATAGACAAAGCAAATGGTAGTTGAAATTTATTTATAAATGTATGAGGTGTGTGCATGTGTATGTGCAATTTGTATTTTGTGTTATTTTGTGGTTGTGTGCAATTTGTGTGCATATATTGCAGTATGTGTAGTGTGGTTGTATATTCTCATGTGAGTTTCTGTATATGAAGCTTGAAGATGCATACACTAAAGTCAAAAATTGGCTGTTGTAAAAAAGTATGATATAGAAGACATAGAACAATCTTTAGATATACGGAAAGTGAACTAGAAGAGTTTCTATATATAAAGCTTGAAGATACATAAATTAAAGCTAAAAATTGGTTGTTGTCAAAAGGGTATGACATGGAAGACATAGAAAGAACAATATTTAGATATACGAGAAAGTGAACTAGAAGAGTTTACGTATATAAAGCTTGAAGATACATAAATTAAAGCTAAAAATTGGTTGTTGTCAAAAGGGTATGACATGGAAGACATAGAAAGAACAATCTTTAGATATACGAAAGTGAACTAGAGGAGTTTACGTATATAAAGCTTGAAGATACATACATTAAAGCCAAAAATTGGTTGTTGTCAAAAGAGTATGGCATGAAAGACATAGAAAGAACAATCTTTAAATATACAGAAAGTGAACTAGAGGAGTTTCGTATATGAAGCTTGAAGATACATACACTAAAGCCAAAAATTGGTTGTTGTCAAAAGGGCGTGACATGGAAGAGATAGAAAGAACAATTTTTAGATATACATAAAGGGATCTTGAAGATGATAGTGCATAGTGAAATAATACAAGGTTCGGATATTTAAGAATGCACTTAAATTGCTGTGACAACTAGTGTATGCAAGTATTTATATTTTTTACGCATATTTGACACTTTGATGTTAGAAAAATATATTTATGATTTGATGTGCTAACAAAGATATATATACATATATTATATATGTATATTTATGTAATTCACAAATTAGTATAAAGAATTGAAGAATTTTTTAAATTTATTTAGTTAGCTTAACTCGTTATAAATAAATCAAACTTAAAAGTGTTAGTTGAAATTTGTCTATGAATCTATGAGTTGTGCGTGCATGTCAGTATGGACGATTTGTATTTTGTGATATTTTGTTGTCATGTGCAATTTGTATGCATATATTTCAGTATAGTGTGCGGTTGTATATTTATAATATATTTTTTGACTAAATTATTTGCACTTTTTTTTTTTTAGTAAATACGCGTACTTAATTTTTATTTTATTTTATTTTGCACCAATTATGAAAACTCTTTAAAACCCCACCACCCAAAATCAAAATTTAACAAAAATTAAGCCTTATTAAATTGGGACTTAGCTGCCACCTAGGTTGGGTTGTGATGATGTGAATGATAAGATGATGAACCATTAGATTATATAATAAAGGTCTTACTATATAATAAGTCATACACTATGTGTATTGTGCAATATGTGTGTATTTTTAAAAATATATTAATTACTTTAATTGAAACTATATACATATAATTAAGTTATTTATAATTATGTCAATTATCTGTCCATAATTAAATTGTCATTACCTTGTTTTTCTGCAGTAACTTGAAAAAACTTCTTCATATATGCTTTCCCATTACAACATGCATTTAATTCTGCTATAATATTTATCCTTCATATCTTCAATTCTATTGTAGTCTAAGGTTTAGACCATCTCATTTGTTAACAAGAAAGATATTTCATCCCTTTCAAAAAAAAAAAAAAGAAAGATATTTCATCTGAGAAATTAAAGTTAGTAGACAACAATTGATCTATTGTTGTGAAGATTTGTATTTGGGAAACTTTGACAATTAAGTGGAAATTAATTTTTTTATATAAATTTTTTTATTTCTATAATATAATTGTTAATTTCCGCATAAAGTATGTACAATTGAAAATCAGCTGTTTAGTTGTGTGCCAGATTTTTGTCTATTCCATTAAAATAAACATGGTATAGATTAAAGAATGATTATTCTATTCCCAATCGATTCCAACAAAACAGTTATATCTCAGTTATTTTTGGAAAAATTATAAATGGGTTATGGAGATAATTCAAATTTACAAATATTTTTGTGGGTTTATTCAAATATTTTTGTGTTTACGGTCAAATTTTTTAACTTTTTGAATCAATTTATAATTAGGTTGTTTTTTTAACATATATGTAAATGACTCGTTATCTTACTCTTAGCTAAATAAAATGGCTTCTTCTTCATCAATGGGCAACGGTAAGACCCCTCTTATCCCTTCCGATGAAGATACTCCCTAAGTTACGGGCCTAAAAAATATCGTATTAACTTATTGATATTAATAATTTAATCTTCTAAACAATAACCAACATAAATGATCAATGTTACATCATTGTTTCTAATGCTGCAAGTGCAATATGATGAATGGCTGTTGCTCGTATTGGCATGTTGAGATTCAATAGGGCCTCAAGATTCGATGAAAGTTTTATCAATTGGTATCGTGAGCAGTCATGATTGAGTACCCACACCTCATGGTTTCAAACAAGAAAAGATTTGAGGACATGGAGACCAACGTCAGGTCGCTTGAGCAACATCGTGTAGTCACTATCACTGCAGATGGGGAACTGCTCGGGCGAGGAAAATGATGAAGAAGCTTTGTAGGCATCTCCATCTCAAACTGAAAGTACTCTTCCGTTGAAGATTAGGTTTGAAGACGAGGTGCCAAAAGTGGTGGAAAAACAGAACATGAAAAAAAAAGATGGAGGGTTTGTTCTTTGAATTAGATGGTCTTTGGTCTAATGATTATGAGTTCGAGTCATCATTTGCCCGATTAAAAAAAAGACGGTGTTTGGGCTTTTGGTGACTGGGATCAGCTGACTACTCTAAGGTTGATCAAGAAAATGAAACTTTGCCAATTCCATCCAATGTAGATATATAGGCAAAGTGCTAAAAAATAAGGAAATAGAAGAATAAGAACACTTGATTGATTTCCGATTTCTTATATATTATGATTTGATTTTGATTTTGATTTTGATTTTGATTTAATTAGGATTCATTTAGATATGCTTAAATTATATTCCTTTTGGTATTAGAAGAATAGTAGATTTGTTAGGGGGCAGAAAATAGGCTTGAGAGAGTGATCTCGAAATGCATTATGATGATAGGAAATCAACATAAATGAATTACATCCTCATCTCTCTACAAGTTCGGACTTTTAGATGAGACAAAATTTTTCATGATATCAAAGCCAAAGGCTAACGCCCTGACGTCATGAGTTCGATTTCCGATGATAGCAACTGCACTAATGGACTTTTTTTATAATGCATATTGTATTATTGTTTCTAATAGTGCAAATGCAGCGAATGTGTTTTTGAATTTGATTTGATCCTTTTTGTGGGTTTCAAATTATGATTATTGTTTATTTTCTAATGTGACGGATATTTTAATTTTATCAGTAAATCACAAAAGCTATTTTTAAGGTTATAGACGTGCTTAAAGGTGGTTGTTGAAATTTCAGACTTGCTAATTTAGTCAGATCAAACTTAAAGTTGGTTGTTGAAATTTTTGTGTATATTAGTGTGGTTATGTGTACATGTGTCTTACTTTGTGTGTCTGTGCAGTTTGTGTGCATGTATTTATGTGTAATTTTTATGTCGTTGGATTTAAGGTTTTCAGTGTTATTTTATTTTAAATTTTTTGGGTTTTACTATATGAATTATTTAGACAAGTGACTCTAGTATTCTATCTTTATTGGTCCATAATCATTTAACGTTTAACGAGGAAAAATATTTAACAAAATAAGGATCGTAACTTTTCGGGTAACAAATTAAGGACGATAAGTTTAAAAGGTGGCGAATTGAGGTCAAATCTTCACAAATCCGGTTAGTTGACCCGATTTGGGGACGAAGTGGTATAGCTCAAGTGGTTAGAACTCCACTACCTATGACCCAAAGGTCATGAGTTCGAGTCACCCTTTGGGCCGATCAAAAAAAAATGACCCGATTTGGGTTGAACTGAAATTTCGGCTCAATTTGGGTTGATTTGAGCCGATTTAGCCTCAATGTGCTATTTTTAAAAGTTATGATTCCTAAATTGCCAACTCGAAGAGTTACGGTCCTCATTTTGCCACCTCGAAAAGTTAAGATCCTTATTTTGTCAGCCCTAAAAGTAAGGATCCTTATTTTACCACCCCATTAATTTACGATCCTTAAAAATAATTTTCTCTGTTAGTGAAGTGCAATTGTTAAATGTGTCGATCTTTTCGAGTGGATTTGCACGCCATTTGTGATTCAAATGTGATAGTGAATAAAAAGTTTCAAATACTGGAGAGATTAAAGTGTAATATAGTCCTAAAAATTTCAAATATCTTACATGTTCTCCAAATGTTTTATTTCTTGCAATTATGACTTGCACTACACAAATGAGGGGGAAACATGAATGTCACTCATTTATCAATCAATATCAGTCATGTGTCATGCACGTGCACTCTAGGATCAATGGTCATCATACATCAACCAAGTTTATGATCACCATACTCAATATTAGAACTACTAACAACCACCAAATGTTAGGGCTTTTGAATGATATAGTGAACCATTTGCTGGGGGACCAATCTCATGTTCATCTGGAATAGAGTTTAATTTTTTGCCTTTTCAAAAACGTCCCAAAAAATATTAATTTTTCTAATTATGTTCTAATTTCTTGTTAATCGTATCTCAAAGTTCATAGGAGAAGTCAAAACGCTATCGTTTCGACCGATTTACCACGCACGAGATTTTTAAATTGGAGGTGAAACAACAACATTTTGTTCCCTCCGGCGGACTTTGAGACGTAAATTGTACACTTAACTAAAATTGGGATATAATTGAAAAAATTGACTTTTTGGAATGTTTTCGGAAAAGGCTAAAAGTTGTGGGACGTAAAAACACTCTACCCCCTCCTTCATCTCATGCAAATGTGGAGTCATCGATGGGCTCGTTGCTTGAGCAATGAACGTGATCAACCTGACTATGCAAATTATTCAAGCACAGGCTACCAATACCATTATGTTGTTGATGCAAACAAGTGGTAATTTTTCTTTAATTATGACCAATTTAAGAAATTTGGAAATAATAAGGAAAAATTGTAATGATACATGGGATGTAGTTCTCATTTAAGAAAGCCAACAAATAATTTTTGTAGATTGTAGGTTCTACACAATGGAAGAAGGAGGAGTAGACTAATGTTCACCTCTTATTAATTGTGTGCAATTATTGTTCATTTCTACACCATGGTAGAGAGGTCCAATTACATATAAGGGATGTTTTTGGGATTGAAAAAGAACAAATTATCACCTCACTCTTACTTTCTTCCATTGGGTTATGGTCACTGACTCAATTTAAGAGTTTAAATTATACACACTCGTACCACTAAAAGTATCTTTGGTATGGTTTTAACATATTTTTAAAAAATATAAATAAAGTAGATAAAGTAAGAATATTTTGAGATATTATATGGTCTATTTATGTGTTAAGTGGTTGTTTATTTGTATAAAGTCAATATCATGCCCAACAAAATTAAGTGATGGTTGAATGGTGAAACAAAAAAATTGTTGAAAAAAGCAGTGTGAGCATACTTTTGACGGAGAGAGGAGTATTTGCTCTCATAACTTTCCGATAAAATAGATTTAGTCACAAAATTAATTTTTTAGTCGATTTGGTTCCAATTTCTCTAACATAATCCAAATTACGTCTCATTTTTACCGAAAAATGCAAAAGCGATGTCGCTTCGGGTCATGTGTAATCGTCGGAACGTGCCGCACAAGTGATCTCAAACAACGTTGTTTTTATTTTCCGGCGAAAATGGGACGTAATTTGGATCATGTAAAATAGATAATCGAATGAAAATTTTAATTCAATAAACAAAAGAGTTAGATTTATCATCTATGTTACAGGGTATGTTAAGTTTAGCCTCTGAAGCCCTTTTTGTAAATTCAAGCAAAACTCTCTTTATCGTGGCAATATATTTTATTTGTAAATTTTTAGTGTTCGCACAAGTTGGAAGCATCGAGCTTATTATGGTCCTGTATAATTTTAAACAATTACTCATAATCATCCATATATATTCTAACGATATGTATCCAAAATTGCAATCACATTTCTTTAATCGCAAAGTCTAGTGTGAAACAATTTTATAATATGAAATTAATATCATTATATTCATTCACCGATACCATAATATTCATTTAGTGATATTATTACACTTATAAACTGATATCATAGTATAAAATATCTAAACCGCACACGCAGCCAACCACAAACTGCACACAAATTGCACACACAACCACAAAATAACATGAAATACAAATCACACATATATATACTCAAAATGCACAAACTAAATAATTTTTTTAAAAAAAAAACCCTCAAAATAACTAGGAAATACACAAATTGCACACACAACCACAAAATAACATGAAATACAAATCATACGCATATATACACAAAAATGCACAAACTAAATAAATTTTTTTAAAAAAATCCCTCAAAATAACTAGGAAATACACAAATTGCACACACAACCACAAAATAACATGAAATACAAATCACACACATATATATACTCAAAAATGCACAAACTAAATAATTTTTTTAAAAAACCCTCAAAATAACTAGGAAATACACAAATTGCACACACAACCACAAAATAACATGAAATACAAATCACACATATATACTCAAAAATGTACAAACTAAATAAATTTTAAAAAAAAAAAAATCCCTCAAAATAACTAGGAAATACACAAATTGCACACACAACCACAAAATAACATGAAAAATACAAATCATACATATATACTCAAAAATGCACAAACTAAATAAATTTAAAAAATCCCTCAAAATAACTAGGAAATTAACCAAAAACTTTGATGCCCTGTTGAATTTCGGCATGGCAACACGGGCAACAGCCGTCCATCTCTTCGTAGCAACGTACACACAACACTTGGTGTGTGCACGGCAAGAGCACTACGCACACATCTCTATCCAAGCAAAAGATGCACTTACTATGACGAGAGGAGGATTCACACGGTACATTTGATTCTAGGAAACAGCGCCCTCCAATTGATGAGATAGACGGAGACCAGACATCTCATCTTCAAGCCTTCGATGCTGGTCCTTTTTCAGTTGGCTTTTATATTGAGTTCTAGACCCAATTTCACCAACGCCTCTTTCGAGCTTGCCTTTTGCATCTCTGCCTTTCTCGCTTCCTCAACCAATCGAGCAAGCATGTGCTCTTTTCCTGTATTTCCTGCCTCCATTTACTCTGTAGGGCAAACAAGAAAAATAAACATATAAATGTATAAATAATATATAATCAGACTTCAGACATACATAGTAATTCATAAAGCATCCACATTTCTATGTAGGATTAGTATAGTATCAAATCAATCTGTGTGCAAAAATAGAACACAATTAAAAGTTAATTTTGTCAAGCACCCTTCGATGTGCAAAATACTCGAATTCATCAAACATCATTATGTTTTAGCCAGAAAGAAAGAAATTAATAAACTAAACACAAAATGGGATTGAGAACACATAATAGCAAAGATAAAGTGAAGTGCTTACTAAATACAAAATCGGATTGAGAGCACATAAAAACATAGATAAAATGAACAAGCACTTCACGTGCAAAGAACGTGCAGTCACGCACAAGCATTTCACGGATAATTTCATTTCCAGACATCTGAGAAGCCAAAGGTATTCATATTTTATTCGGCAAGAGTTAAACGTTTATTACTCACATTTGTTCTGCTAAAAATTGATTATTAATTTATCTTTTTCCTATTTTAATATTTATCATGTGATAACTAAAACAAACAAATCAAGCATTTATTCCAAAATAATTGAGGTAGGCTAATATATACTCCCTCCGTCCCAGGATAATCTTCACACTTTCCCGGGCACGGAGATTAATAAAAGTTGCTTTTGGTGATAAAGTGGTATGAGAGAGAATAAATTGTAGGGGTATTTTGGGTTGTTGACTTTTAAAAAGTGTAAGAGAATAAAGTGTAAGAAGATAAAGTGTTTGACTTTTAAGGGTATTAGTGTAAAAGTACTTTCCTTATTTGGGTGTGAAGATTATGTTGGGACGTCCAAATAAGGAAAGTATGAAGATTATGTTGGGACGGAGGGAGTATTTAACACATGATATTTCGAAAAATTATGAATTTTTGCTCACTGCCTCAGCCACTAAAATTATATTATAGTTTCTAAAAATATGACATGGAAAACTTTTGGGCATACATCCTATGCTTAGAACACCTCCGGCTCATGCTTTTTCTTTTTAACAACACCCATTGATGCAAAGTTAGTGTAGGCAGCCCCTATCTTCTTGAATAATTACCATAAATGAGATTTTATCCCATACTAATTAGAAAACTTCACCGCTCGACACATTTTCAAAATCTAGAAGCCATCTTTGAAACAAATCTAAACATCGCCTAAAATCTCTAAGAAGAGTATTTATATGTTACATAAATATTTTTAGTTCAGTTACCATTTAGAATTCCAGTTCCCAAAAATCCAAAATACTTCTAAGAATTGAAGATGAAAAGGATTTATTTTATTGTCATTGTGTCACTAATAGAACTTATAATGCTAAACCAGCCAAACAAAAAGATATAAGTTAAATCTAATATTACCACCACCCATTTATTAAAATACCGTAAATAATTGAAATTATAAGGTTGGTCAAATTTGTAAATGTTCTATAAAGTTCATCCAGGTGGTGTTTTATCATATTATGCCCCATGCAAATGTATGTAATTCTTTTGTGCAGGTTTGGAAGAGAACATGCAGGGCTGAAACAAGCAGTGTGACAAGAAATCAAGGCAGTCGCTCTATGATGCCTCATTTACCTACCTAAATAGGTTTATAAATAATCAAGTGCATAATGACAAAATATGGTTATCATGTTGTGGATGTCAGCCAGAAGGAGGGATGAAAAATTAACATGCAAATGAGTTTCTTAAGGTAATCAGCTAATTAATAGGAACACATGGGAATTTTGGGAAGTATGAAATAGGAAATAATGGAAATGGAATAGGAAACCTATAGGTACGACCAAGATCATAAGTCACGTTGAGTGTAAAAAGTTTTGAGAAGGGAATCTGCCTAAGAAAAATTACTAGATTCAGTTCAAGAGAACAACACACCTCAGATTCCTCAGTTTCATTCTCGGCTCGAGAATCCTCTAGTTGTAGCTGCAGCACACTCTGTGCCTCATTATCCAACTGTTCTCTGAAATTCTGTGTCTGTTTTTCGATGCTGGACACCTTTTTCATAAATTTTCGTTCTTTATTCAGAACTTCATTCAAATTGTCTTCATACTCAGATGCACTCAGCTTGAGTCCTTCGGTCTCTGCCCTAATTTGAGCATTACTAATCCTCGTAGTTCTAATTGTTTCAAAAATGGAATTTGCTTCACAATTCACACTTTCCATAGATAAATTGGCCCCTCTGAGCATCACCTTGCACTGCTTTTCAGCCCAGAGCCTCTCATCTTTCCAGTATTGCGCTTCCGCCTTCTCCATCTTTAAAATCCGAAGTTCCAGAAAATGTTTACTCAGCCTTTTTGCTGAATCTACAACTTTCCTCTGCACTCCATTCTTTTCGATCCTTCACCTTCTCATGTAGGTTTTTGATGTTTATCATCAAGCCAACAATTATTGCAGTTTTGGGATCATTAGGACGGCTTTCCAGCCAACTGTCGAGGTTGAGGCATTCTTCATCCATGAATGTGAGAAAATCAGAGCTTAAAATATCTAAACATTGTGTTATTTCACCTCTATCATTTTCAAGATCCAGTTGCTCAATAATAAAAGCACCAACCTCCTCCCATACAGTGTCCACGAGAATAGGGATATTCCATCTTAACTGAGTCACTAATTCAGGTCTGGAATTGATTCTTTCCAAAACCCTAACCTTCTTTGACGATGATGAGAAAACCAATTCAGAGGGAAACAAAATACTATTTGTATTTCGATTCCCACTAAGCAGACGAGAACTAGAGGTGGTTGAATTAATACGACCCCAGTTCCTGACTAAAAGAAGCCACATAGCATCAGTCCTTCGCAATTTTAAGTGCGGTTTAGCATGCAAGACCAAACCAACTAGAGTTTCTAGCATGCTTTTATATAACTCGTGTATGTCCTCAAAAGCTTCTCCTTTTGCCTTCAATTCCTTTTGTTCAATAAAAGTAACTGAGTTTGTCAAAATATAGTTCATTAGTTCATCTAGGGGACCATGAAAATGCCCACCATTTAAGACTGCTCTTTCTATCTCTTCCATGCCAAACCCTTTCAACAATAACCAATTTTTGGCTTCATTGTAAGTATCGTCAAGCTTTATATACAGAAACTCTTCCAGTTCACTTTCTGTATATCTAATTTTTCCGTGGTCTGTGACTTAGGATTCTTTCCCTCGGAAGTCCCTGTTTCATGGGCTTTGTTTGAAATTTGTGACTGATCAACCTGAGAATCGAATGCTTCAGGCTTCCTTTGGTTTGTCTTAGACTTAATTGACTTAGATTTTCCTTTTCCCTTGGATATACCTCCTCTTGAACCAGCCATGGCTACAAGATGAAACGGAAAAAACTGATCATTAGAATTATAACCCTCTTGATTGAAGGGAAACCATTATAGACATATAGAAGCATCAATGAAGAATTTGAAAATGAAAAATGGAAGATGCATAAAAGATATGCTTTACAATAACATGCACCATCCTTTTTTCTTTAATTGCAGTACTTAGAAATAAAACCATAATTTCTTTAGTGAAAATTACAACTGAATTTAACGTAGGAGAAACCCATTTAGAATGATAGAATAGGTCAGCAATTAAAGCAAAACTATCAGACGTGTGTACCATAATTAATCGCAATACTGGGAACTAAAATAGTAAAATACGAGTTAATTTTAATGTAAGAGAAACCCAATTAAAATGATAAACACATCAGAAGTTAAGCAAAAAATATCAAGACGCACGTACCAAGTACTGCCTGTTACCACCCCTATGGCTATGTGTGTCAAATTTCCCAGCCTCCCCTAATGCATTCTTTTATAGTTAGATTTTTTAAAGTAACATGTGCACCACTGTTTTTCGTTCACATAAAAACGCCTATTGGAAAATCAAATCCGTAAACAACCTTCCTAGAGGACAAATTCCCACAAACTTGGAAGTTGAAAGAAAAAGGATATAGCTGCTGAAATCTATATATAAGGTTTTAACAATCGTTCATAAATTCCATTTACAGCTATGTCAAAAAAAAAAAAAACTGATATTTAATTAAAACTGTGAAAAATATGAAATAGATAAATAAGAAGATCTGAATCTCTTTCATGTGAAACAAACTTGCCTTCAGACATTTTATAAACTTATCGTAATAATAACTAGAAATGATTAGTAGATATCAACTAGATAATTGATTACCTGAAACATCTGAGGCAAAAACAAGAGAAATGTATTTTGATATATTTTCTGAAGACAACTGCAATAAATAATAAACCCTATTAACCGTTGAATTAAACATGATTTAAAAAAATTATTCAAGAAAAATAATCTATATATTTTGCTGACAATAGACAAAAATCTTTTTTTTTTTTTTGAAAAAATTAAAATAACAAGATGGGGATGAGATGTTCCTCGAGATACACATCAACCTACAATGCCATTAAAGAAGGGCAAGTCCCCAATCCCTCATAAGATCCATAATACATACACCCTTAAACAAGATATGTATAGAAGCCCAAAGACTAACTCTAAACTTCACCCTACCCCAAACATCATCAAAAGGCTCTTGGCACTCAAACATTTTATTATTCTTTTCTAACCATATAGACTAGCAATGGACAGAAATCAAGGATGGAACTAAACAAACTTAGGTTGATTTTCAGCTGTACATACTTTATGCAGAAAATAAATTTCGTCTAGAAACCAAAACTTATATAAGAATATAATTCCTACTTAATTATCAAAGCTTCACAGCTACAAATCACCACAGCAATAGATCAGCTGATGCCTCCACCGAATGACAGGAGTAAAGTGATTGATAGATCTAAAAGCTTCCTCAGAAGAAATATCTTGATTATAAATGAGTGTGATGGTATAAACCCTAGAACACTGAAATATGAAGAACAGATGAGGCTGATATGGAGAACCCCTTTTCAAATTTATGCAGAAATAGAAATTAAGGGCATACAGCTGGCATCTGCATTTATATGTATTTTCAAAAGGGCATCGAGATTTATACGTTGCAATGATTTCTAGTGACTTCCGTAAAATAGATAATCGAATGAAAATTCTAATTCAACAAGCAAAAGATTAAATTTATCATCTATATTACAAGGTATGAGGAAATAAAAATGAAAATCAATTTTCCAAAATATATTCTTATTCTGTTGTCACCTTTTTCACAGGCCCAAAATAGAATATTAATGAATGATAATGTTTACAGCAATTAGGACCAAAATCTTGTAGTGCATGCAATAGATCAGTAAAATAACTAGTATTTATTATTATATGCCCAAGAATTATTTAGGTAAAATCCAAAGATAGAATGAATTATGTAATTACTTAATTCGCAAAGGCCACATATTATACAAGGAAATAAAACTTTTCCATAAAATCCTTATACAAACTCAGGCATATCCTGTTAAATCTTCATACACAAATTCATTTTCTAGTTCTATATTTGACCACTGAAATTCATGAATACTGATTTCTCAAGACAAATAATGGCATCTCTCAATTTGGAAGGGGCGCTATAAAGAATTAATTGGGGAGTTGGATATTCGAGAGATAAAAATTCGTTAATTTGAAGCGTGAGACCATTTGAGCTTAGTTTAAATTTTGATGTAATAAGATCAGCCAAGAATTATTTGGCCACTCCGGGAGCAACTGTTCATGGCCATTATGGGGAAATCCTGTACGAAGGAGATACTTTAATTACATTTATACATGAAAAATCTCTTGAAAATGTAAATGTTTCCTTTAGCAGATAAATACTAGGTAGGACAGAGGTGTTCTATCCTTGACAGTAAACAAATTCAAATTATGCTTGCAAAGACATGCATTAATTTCTCTGGTTGTAGTAGAGTCTCGATTTTACTCCTCAGGTTTCCAACCTAAAAGAAAAAAATGACAGAAGGTTTCTAATCAAATAAGAGATGGATACCTCAAGGTTTCCACGGCACCTGCAGCATAGCATCATTTCCATTAGTTTTCTTTTTCTACTTCAGTTTGGAACTTCATGCTCGACATCCTCAGCCATCATATCTAAGGAACAAAAGGTACAAGGGATGAGAGATTTTTACGAAACAGACCAAGAATGCTACAAAATGTAACTCCAATGTTTCTCTATATCGTACACATTTGAAAAAAATCACAAATTTCAAATGACTGAACTCCATACAATCCCTCGAATAAACATTTGGCACAACATGGGATCCTAAAAGGTGATATGAGGTGATTACTACACTACAAAATCCCCCAATGCCTGAACAACAAAATTGTAGTTACAAATACAAGCTGGGATCAAAATCAGCATTTTGGACCTGCATCTACAGTTATGATGAGATGTAACGGACTAACAGGGGAACTGACTTCTCACAGTTTGCAAAATACTCTTTAAAGTACAATAGTAGAGGGAGTACTTGATAAGCAATAAATACGTTTTGTTTAATTGTGGGGTCAGAAAAGAGTTAAAAATCAAAGACGATGTGCAAGATTTGTTAATTTCTTAAAACGGAGTGGTATATAACCTCTCAACTTGATTCTGCATGGTTATGTTTCATATGGATCGTCTCTTGACATGCAAGAACCTATTATTTCAACACTGAAGAAAGATGGGTCTTATTTGATCAGTTTGCGTACTCTAATACACAAGCTAATTTACTACCTTGTCTCTAGCTTGGTCATTAATTATTTTAAATTGGTCATAAATGGTGAGGGAATCCATAATCAGGTGGCGTGCATTCCACAAAATTCTCTAATATTAAAGTTTGGTATCATTTCACTCTACAACTTTGAGATAGCATGCATGCCTATTAATTGAACCTCATGCATATTAATATACACATAGTAAATGCTATGAACATGCACACATTGTTAAGGAAGGATTTGCATTGTTGAAACCCTTGGGAATACATGAAAGCCAAAGCATATAAAATCCACTAATGTGCTTAATTATGTTAATTTGAAAGATCACACATCGACAATAAACTAACTTAGGCGTCAATGCCTCTAGCAGTGAACAAAATAGATCAGCATGCACCTTTCAACATTATCTTTAGAAACTAAAAATGTCTTACTCATAATTTGTTATATTCATGTCTACAATTCCCACTTGGCCAGTGACCACAAGAGAAAAAGCATACCAGATAGAACTGAGATAAACATGATTAGTAGTTTGGATTTCATCCTCACTGAAAGAAGTTAAGCTACAACCACTCAACCAGATTTTTAAAGTTTCACCAGCCGACTTGTGATGATAGTTATGATACATATAATGGAAATGCATAAGAAAATGCATAAACTGAAAGGTTCTCTTTCGAAGCTGCTGAAATTAATTAACAAAGTTAGCTGGACACTCCTTGCACATTTCATTAGAAATCATGAACAAGGTTACCTTTTATATGAAATAATTCAATATGACACATCCCTAAATGAATCCATACTAAAGTCTAAGCATGATAGAACAAGAAAACTCGTACTGGAAAGTTCTCTGAACGCGTAGCAAATATCCCCGTACATTTTATTTGAACAGAAACAAACTCCATATGCAAGCTACAAAAGATTAATGCAACGGAAAAGGAAGCGAAAGATGACCTCGTTTCATCAATGTTCATCCAATGCTCATGGCAATTCTCCATGCCATCTCCACACCGCCCTTTCCCTTCAAAAATACTATTATAAATCAACGAATTTACTTTGTGACTAGCATCAAATTATCAGCGACAATGTTTTCTCTAACATGAAAATATCAGTTTCCAAGACAGGCTATGCATATCAAGACAGTAATTCCCAACAGAAGCAAAGCATGAAAAATTGGCCAATAGAGTCAATAAAGTTGGAACTATACAAGACTATACAAGATATGTAATACGCTATATTTTCCAGCAATCATGTGAAGTAGGATCAACGAAAGAATAATATAGAATGATAAAATGTACAAAATTCATTTTGTCATCGCAATAACAAAATTAATATGAAAAGCTTCATAAATTTTATACTCATTTCATGGGTGCAGGAAACCACACTAACACCATATTATTGTACAAGCAAATACAAAAATTGATCAGCATATTTGCAAGCCCAGATCGAAAAATGGGCGCCAAACGATGGTGGCCATAAGGGTTTGTTAGCAAAATCCATTTTTTCGACTGCAAAGGCAGTCGACGACGAATCAAATTCGATAAAACTCGTCATAGTGAAAGAAAATCCGAAGAGAAGAAGGGATGAGGGAAAGTGTTAAAGAAAATGTGAGAAAATTGCTAACTATTGCTCTTCCTTCGGTGGATAACAACAAATTTATGTTAAGATCAACAAGATTGTAACTAAAATTGGTCTATTTTGCTATTATCATTAAAAAATCATTAAATATCGGTTTGTTAGTTGTTAGTTCACCAAACACCCAATAGAATTGATCCGGTCTCCCACTAAAGTGAGGAACCCGTGGACATGTGGGTTAAGCAAAAAAATTAATATATCAACCATGGGTTTGTTAAGCATAAAATGAATCGGCAAAATTTGGTATGAAGCGGTTTCATAGTATGAAATTAATATTATTTGAATCATTTATTGATGTCATATTATTCATTTAATGATATCAATATACTTATACTCGATATCACAAGATATAAAATAGTTATAGTATCGGTGAATGATTCTAATAATCTTAATTTTATCTTATGAAACTATTTTCTGAAGGAGTGACTCAAAATGAATCTGATCTAAAGTATATTGTTTTTTTAAATGAAGTAGAAATAGTTGTTTTAGTTATATTTTTCCCTGTACGCCACGTTCATTGTTAATTTTCATATTTCGATTTTTTAAATATACTAATACCACATTCATTTTTTTCAATATGTATGCCTTTTGAATTAGACACAGAAGATGTTTTGCATTCAAATATGAAAATCTTTTATATTACCAAGTTAAATCTCAAAAATATTTTGTTGCTTACAACTTTTGAAATATTTTCTTATAAATCATGTTGACTGTCGTGCTCTTGCCATTATCATACTCATCCCATATCAAAATTTTCAACCTTTTGCTTCTGCTTGCTCTAGAGTATTTTCAAGAGAAGTCTCGATTGCCCCTAACTCTTGTTAATGGTCATAGCACAAGAAATTATCAGTGAAATTAATTAATTATTGTGAAACTTGTAAGGGAATCTAGTATCCAATGGAGATTTAGGGTCGAAATAACAAAATTTGTGTAAGAACTAAATAAGATTTTATTTATGTTATCTTTACATTTTATTTGATTAGTGATCTCTTATAAATTTTATTTAATGAACTCTATTAATTTTCCTTATGTATATATTGTCGAGCACTCTTAGAATAAATGTGCTATTAGAATGTAAATAAATGTAAAATACTTAATTTATTTGTGGGTTTCATTTGGTGATACTAAGGGCCGGTTGGTTGGGAGTATTAGAAGTAGGTAATGGGAATGACTCATTAATCATTCTCATTGATCATGCTTGGTAATATTTACAATTTGGAATTGATTTAAAAATAAAATAATCACTAATTTATTTTGATTACATAATCTCCCTCTTATAACCAATCATTTAACAATCATTCATTTTTCCCGCTCAAATTTTTTCGTGCTCAACTTTCTTTCCAAAATTCATCAATGGGAATGAATCACTAGTAATTCTCATTACCTAATTCTAATACCCCCAACCAAGCGGCCCCTAAATTTTTTTTTTTTTTTATTGTCCGGCGATGAAACGCATTTGGAAAAATATCGGGTATGTTCCCTCTTTTTGCAATATCATAATACGTCAAACTTATAAGATACTCCCTCCGTCCCAGTTAGTTTTCATACTAATCGGGCAAGCATTTTAAGAAAAAGTGTAATGAGTGTAGTATTGAAGGATAATTTTGTAAACTTTTATTATTAAAGTAAGGGAGGTGGTTGGATTGAGTGTAAAAAGTAATGGCATTTTGTGTAAATATATGTATATTGTGAGGGTGGAGTTTAAAGAGGGATTTCTTTTTTAGAATGTGAAAACAAATGTGGGACAAACCAAAACCGAAAGTGTGAAAACTAATGTGGGACGGAGGAGTATAATCCAAGGCACAGACAATTTGGTGGATGGTGCCAGATTTGAAGATATTTGTATGAAACTAGGGGTGGACAAACTATGGTTATGACCGTTAATTGAATCTTGATCGGACCGTAATTTTAAATTTGATTCGGTTAATGGTTAAAATATTATGATTTGGTTATAAAGAAAAAAATAACGGTTAGGTTAAGGTTAATAAATATCTAATACGGTATTAACCATAATATATTATAGTTAACGGTTAATACGATTAACTAACCGTTAATCGAACCATTTTATATAAATATATTTATAATTATATATGTCCATTTTATATAATTTGCAGATTGTCCCAGCCTCCCACAAAGTTTATAGTACACAGAGAGGGATTTGGTTTTTATATGCATAGACTATATTTGGATTTTGAACTATGTATTTTATTCGTTTAGATTATTTATTTAGACTATGTAATTGTATCTTGTACTATGTGATGTAAAGACATATTTTGTTGAACTATTTATTTTTGTTAATCTAAATGTATTTTTTTAGTTTGTTATTTTTTTCCCAAAAACTATGGTTAACGGTTAACCGTATTTTAATACGGTTAGGTTAGGTTTGGTTAAGAAATTTTTATTAACCGCAAATTACGGTTTGGTTAAGGTTAAGCCTTTAACCGCTCTTAACCGGACCGTGCCCACCCCTATATGAAACTATGTAGCTAGGGAAGGTAACGGCAGGCCGATATTCGAACCCGACACGTATGGGGAGGGTACAAATTCGATTAAACGGGTTATGGAGAGAATTTGGACTTGATTAAATGGGACTTCGTCGGGTTTGGGACGGGTCTTAATATTTACCGGATCCGTCCCGCATATATATATATATATATATATTAGTTTATTTAAATACTTATATATATTGCATATAATATTTATTAGTTTCTTTAAATATATTATATTTATATTTAATAGTTTATTTGTATTGTTTTGAAAAGAAGTTGTTCATCAAAAAAAAAAAAAAAAAAAAAAAAAAAAGAAGTTTATATACATACTATTACTTGAGAAAATAATGCCTTTGTAAAGTAAGAAAAATTAATTGTATTGTTTTGAAAAGATGTTTATACATACAATAGATGAATTATTTTATATATACAATAGAAAGAGTTATTTTACAAATAGAGAAGGTCGATCCATTTCTTATCCATCTATTTTTTTTTTTTTTTTTTTGACGGGGCATTTCTTATCCATCTATTTAGTATTAAGTCATTAGCCAATTTTTTTAATGCACATGCGACATGAGTATTATTAGAAGGAAAATATTTGTGTGGACAATATTTTTACCTAATATTACATCAGAAGTATAGTATTAGTTTGCAACATTGTATAGTAACTCTTATTATTAATTTTATACTATACAATGTTGCTAACTAAACTAATATTATACAACGTCTCAAATAATACTACATCTGTAACCAAACTAATATTATATAAGACTAAATAATATTATATCAGTAATCAAATTAATATTATATAGTACTAAATAATATTATAGTGAAACTAAACTTTGTGCACACAAATACTACTTTCTTGTAACAAAATTTTAAAAATTCGTTTTGAAGATATTAATTATTTAATTAAAAATATTAATGAAAAGACATTAGCCTAAAAATATTAATTATAAACTTTATAATAGTTAATAACTCTTTATTTTATCTACAAAATACACAATATAATTCTATTCTCTTAAATTAATGACCAACTCAAATATGAGGCGCGAGTGTTCTACTATCAATTATAGGTACACAGTGCTTCTCTTCTTTTCTACCGTTGCATCAAATTTCTTAAATTGTGAACTCTGTTATGGAGAGAATAGTAGAAGTTGAACGAATGTATAATTTAATATATGTAAAATTATTCTCAACAGAGTTTAAATTCGGAGTTTATGCTCTGGTGCTATGAAAAATTTCAGTCAAAGGCTCCGATACCATAAAAAATTTCATCTTATCCAAAAACTCGAACTTGTAGAAATTATGTGAAATCTATTCAAAATTCAAAAAAAAAAAAAAAAAAAGTGAAATCTATTCATTTATATTATTTAAATTAGTTATGTTTTTTTCACTTTTTTTTAATTAATTTAATACTCTTTCCCACACAAATATTGAGGTGCGAGTCTCTTGTACATTATGTTTTTTCCACTAAATTTAATTTCATAGTAAAATTGGTAATATCTTTATCCAATGGTGGAGCCCAGACAAAGAATTAGGATAGATTAAAACTTATCAAGACAAGTCTCGAAAGATATGTTAATTATTAATTGAGGGTGCGAAAGATAAAACTTATCAATGCAGACACGAAAGATATTTATATTAACGGATTTTATTAATTCAAAATCTGAAAATATATCAATTATTAATTTGGGGCCTTAATTTAAACATTTTTCGGTCCCGTATTGATAATATCTCTTAATATAAACATCTTTTAGGTCCCGAAATGATAAGTTTTATCTTTCAAGCCCCGAATTGATAATTAACACATCTTTCGAGACTTGTATTAATAAAAACCCTAAAATAAATATTGTACAAAAAGAATAAGGAATTTTTAATCAATTTAAAATTTAAATATTTTGTTTAACAAATGAAAATTAATATGGCTTGATAGTATAGTATAATTCTTATGCTAATTAAGTGTCGAAAGTTTAATTTTGGGTGGGTTATTTTTTTATTATATTATTATTACTATCAAACACACATCAAATGTTGAATATTTTTGTGTTTTATTTTCCTTTTTGTAATAAATAAATGACATGCACCTTAGATTCCCACATTTAATAGTATTCAGCGTGAAAGAAATCTAGCATGAACATGCTATAATTGACTTTCATCCAATTATGAATACAATGACTTTTCTATTTTCATTCTTGTTATGATTAATTAATCTATCTTCGATAGGATCGATCAAACCGATGCTTTCAGAATTAGTTGATGAATTAATTAGTTTTCTATATTTAAAATTATAATTAGTATATAAATTATAGTAATATCTATTTATAATATTTGAATAAAAATATTAAAATAAAATTTTAATATATTCACATGCATAGTTAAATATGAAAACTTAATGCCTATTAAATAAATATTTTTCAAGATCAATGCCTAAGTCAATATCTAATATTAAATTTCACATAATTAGAATTTTATAAGTTAATTAATTCATTAATCAATATAATAAATATACTTAATTTCATCACAAATTAAAGATTTTCTAAATATATTATTGTCTCAACTATAGAGATAAAACATAAACTGATATAATAAACAATCACAATAACATGTTTTATACCCATTTATAGACTTACATTGAATATAATATTATGTTTATAAGCGATGTATGATAAAATATTTAATATAAAATAAAGGTATATACAAAGAAATGTACAATAAAATAGATACAATATTTAAGGTATTTGAAATTTTATAAATTAACTAAGTAAAATAAGAATCTTACAAGAGATGCAAAGTTCAAACTTTAGTTATTGCTTTTTTTTTAAAGGAAAAACTATATATTAAAATGTCACATGATGCTACATAATAAATACATACCAATAGAAAAATGATACATGACGAAATGATATAAATTTCAAGTGGTTAGAGTTTCACTACCTATGGTCTAAAGGTCATGAGTTCGAATCACTATTTATCCGATAAAAAAGAAAAAAATAACACATCAAGGTACAATAAAATACCACAACATCTTTTAACCGTCGCTCTTATTTTTACTAAATAGTTACATTGTTTTCACCGATCGCCATTTATATATGATTTAATAATCGTAACTACTCTTATTTTTACTAAATAGTTACAATTGTTTTCACCGATTCGCAGTTATATATGATTTAATAATCGTAACTACTCTTATTTTTACTAAATAGTTACAATTATTTTCACCGGAAATCGATTACATATGATTTAATAACCGTAACTATTTCGTGAAAACAAGTGTGATTATTAAAAAAACAATTGTGAGTGTTTAAAAATATACTTGTGAACACACAATACACTTAATCACACACAACACTAACTAGGCTAAAACTATTCAAAATAGGAGTGGAGATGTACGATAAAAAAGATATATATTTTCTGAAGCATGAACAGATTGATCAACTCGATGATGATACACTCACAATCCTTTGGTCAATTTAGAATTATGTGCTACAGATTCATCACTTCGCTATGGCCTGCAGGTAGAATATTAATTTCTATATTTAATTTCACATATTTCTATTATATGATATTAAATAATTTATAAATTTGATGTGTTTGAAAACTAAAATTTTAAAATATACATAATAAAAAATTATTACATAGTTTTATACATATATTAGTTGAATATGTTTATTCTATAATATAATTATATTATTTTACACAATAAATAAATTAATTTATATATAATATTGTATTATTATATTAACAATTTAATTTGAGAACTATCCGATGGGGTACTAATCTATATATATATATATATATATATATATATATATATATATAAATAAAAAGCTGATTAACTTGAATCTATGTGGTTTGATTCTTCTGGGTTTAAAAGCTGATTAACTTGAATCTATATGGTTTGATTTTTCTGGGTTTAAAATTTTATGTGAGACAAACTAAAATAAATTAACATTAATTTTCATCCTTGTAAATACTATCAATCATAAATAAAATTAGTTATTAAAATATACATATTAAATTAAATACTAGAATTCACCCCAAAAAAACTACATGGCCAATTTTTTTCAAAAACCATTCAAAGCATTATATTATATAAGCTGATGGCATATTACAATAAAGGATATAAATAAAATAAAAAAAAAGAACATGACAATTGAAACACACACAACAAACCAACACAAATTCCCCGACAGGCATTCTCCTTTTTTTGTTTTTTTTTTTAAATAAAGAGCGAAATTCGAAAATGTGAATCAGAACCATCCATAGGCGCCGGAAAAACTACTTCGGGCGCCATCCATGGAATTGCTGTCGTACCCAAAATACCCCTCGCTGACATCGTACGACGTCGTTATATCCAGGCTCCGCCTCTGCTCCGCCAGCTCTACATACCTCATGTCATTCACCACTCCATGTCCCATCTCCGACAGCAGCGGCGGCTCTCCGGTGTATGTAATGTCCGGCGGCAACGGCGGCAGATCATGCGCGGCCTCCACCGGATACTGAAACTGATCGCTACTGCTCACCTGATTCTCCAAATTCCCGTAGCTCTGACTATTCCACGATTCTCCAGTAATTTGAAACCCTTGGAATTGATTCGAATTGACCTCGCTCTGCCCGAAGAAAATCTGCTGCCCCGCCGCCGGATCATGATCCGAATTCTGCGAATCGGCGAACAGCATGGAGAAATCGCCGCGAGTTTCGTCAGGAGAGATAATCGACGTCACCGACGAGCCAGGCGGCATGTCGGAGTATACAAAATTAGTGCGTGCTCTGGAGCCGCGCATGGACCGCGCCGCCCTGTCGTAGGCCAGCGCCGCCTCCTCCGCTGTATCAAACGTGCCTAACCAGTGTCGCTCCTTCGTCGTCGGATCTCTTATCTCCGACGCGTAACGTCCCCACGGCCGCCGCCTCACGCCGAGAAACCTGTTCGTCGACGAATCCGCCGCGCTCTGCTGATTACTCCCCTTCCTCTTCGCCTTCGACGGCGACGGCACGTTGTTTCCACTCGATTTGTTCATAGTAATTGGATAACCGATAACGCTATGGCTGACAGAGATATTGTTACGATTACGATCAGCAGATGAAAAAGTGAGATTTCCTGACAATGAACAGAGAGAGAAACAGAGGATTGTTGATGATTTGTTGCAGGAGAAGTGGCAGAGTTTAAATAAGGAGGGTTTCTGGAAATTCAGAATAAAAAATTAGTAAAATGGATTGCAAGAATTTAGTAATGGAGGTGAACATGGAGGTCTAAAAGGTGAAGGGGTTAAACAAATTGGATTTGATGATCACATGCATCATTATTAGGCATATGCATCTCTGAAACCAATGCCATAATGGTAATTGCTATTTATTATTAACTCAAATCAAACATTATTCCTCCAATTATTAGATCGAATGAGTGAACCATTTCTCAAGTTTCAACGTGCTCGAATAATGAAATATCCACACTATGAATTTGGGAAGATTATTGGCACCGATATAGGATAAATACACACGTAAGAATTTGTACGAGACTGTCTCATTGGGGAGCACGCAATTGAGTAGGGATTTGAGGGGTAAATATGTAAATTTTTATGTGTAAAGTGAAGAGACAAGTTGGATTGTGTATAAGTGTGGGCTCAAAAGTAATACTCCCCGTCAGAAGTTATCTTCACGTGTGAAGAGACACGTTTATTAAGAAAACTTAAATTAGTGTAGGAGAGAGAATAAAGTGTAAGAGTATTTTGAGTGATTATATTCAAATCGAGTCTTTAAAGTAAAATAAAGTAAGAGTGATATTTTTGAAATTTAAATGGTATTGTGAGGGTGTAGTTATGGAGGGTATTCCATTTTAGGGGTGTGAAGTTAATTGTGGGACGTCTCGAAAAGGAAAGTGTGAAGTTAATTGTAGGAGGGAGGGAGTAACATTTTGTGTAATATTTTGGATATTGTAATGGTGTGAAAGTAATCTTGGAACGCACGAAAAAGAAAGTGTGAAAGTAATTGTGGGATGGAGGGAGTACAAATTAACATTAATTTTTTCAAAGTGTTAAAATATTATTTTCAAATTATGTACAATTACACGTGTAAGACTTTCCCAATATATATGTGTAGTCCAAGAAGAATCATGTATGAAGTAATGTCACCTCTAATATGTCAATATACACATTTTCTAAGATTTAGGCCATGTAATTTGAATGATAAAATAGACATAGTTAACGAAAATCAGTCTTTATGTACAAATCCGGCCAACATCGTGTATCAAGCCAAATGATGTTTGAAAATATGTTCTTAGGGCTCGTTTTCAACTTTGTGGATCTAGCATAGATAAGGGGTACAATTGTACTTCCAAATTATTTTTTAAAAAAATTTAGGTAAAAAAATTATGTACCTCCAACATTTTTTCCTCTCACTTATTATTATCTTACGTATTCACCACTAAATAGTGTAGAAATGTTTTTTTAAAAAAAAAAAAATAGGTGTGATTTAGAGTTGATTTCTATAGTGAAAATTACTTCTCAAATTCAAAAGTTGCAAGAGAAATCTTAAAAAAAAAAAAAAAAGTTATTATGCCCGTTTTCAATCGTACTAAATAGTGAGAATCACATCTAAAAGCTAAAAACTATGAGAGAACAACTTTAAAATAAATTACGACTTTCTCATTTGAATTTGCAAACACCCTCTTAATCCTCTTTCTTTTTCTCTTGAAGTGTTGTTTATGTTCTACTAGTGTTTGAAAACATCACTAAAGTTTGTTGTAACAAAAGCTAAAAGAAAGACTTTTGTCCGACATTAGAAATATTGTTAAGAAAGTTCATACACAAGAAGAAATCCAATTGTAACTTGTACGCTACAATGTACTCCTCCGTCCCACAGGTGTTTTCACACTTATCTTATTTGTCCGTTTCATAGTTATTTTGCACACCTATAAATAGAAACACCTTCCAATTTTAACACCCTCACAATACACATTTATTTAAATCAATGTCATTACTTTTTCAATTCAATTAACTAACCACTTACTTTATATATACATGATTTTCCAATTATACCCTTCACTTACATATGATCAACTCCCAAAAAGTGATTTATGTGTCCAATCAACTTTACAAACGATTGCGGGATGGAGGGAGTTATACTTTTCACCTTCCATGCACCTTCCAAACAGTTCTGGGATGGAGGGATGCAAATCTTCACTTACATATGATCAACTTCCAAAAAATGCATTCTCAGTGCCCAATCAACTGTGCAAACAGCTTCGGGGCCGAGGGGAGTTATATCTTTCACCTCCCATGCAGTACCCAGAAAGGGATGCAAATCTTGGCCGAAATCGGTCCTACGAATACATATTATACATACATAGAGATTAGATGATGCACTGGATGTGATCTTTGGTGGCATGTGAGTCCTGATTCTGAAACTAATAATAAGAGGGATTGGAAAAGTATACTTGCATATATAAGATATGATGATAATTTGATTAGAAGAAGAAGTGTCACATAAGCTAAGCATGCAGAAATATAAGTACAACTTTTGCACGTCTAAAAGAACACTGGTGAATCTCATGATTCATCAATTGATCTAACTAAATATGTGATTCAATCATCGGACTGCTAATCATTGGCCTCTCACCCCTCTAATCATTCTTATATCACCTTTGCATAATGTTTTGCTTATCTTAATCATCCCATTTTCTTTTTCACATTTAATTACTAATTATTAGTACTCAAAATTAATTGATAATCATGACTCAATAGATCAGAGAATCACAATCTAGCAATCCACCAATCAAAATCGGCTGTGTTCAAAGAAAATTGTTAACATAATAAGGGGGAAATGTGTAGAACATTATGTTTTATGAGCCCGAATTATGGGACAATTGAGCCCGAATTGGGCGTAATCGTGTCGAGTTGTAATGATTGTCCTACATTTACTGAGTTACGGGCCTGCAAATGTAGAACATTATATTTTTAAGTTTGTAGATGTAAGATAATCGTGCAACTCATGTGCAAGTCACGTGATATTTTTGTCAAATTTGGGCTCATTCGAACTCGATTGTCGTATATTTAAAAAATTTAAAACATAATATCCTACATTCACAAGCTCATAAAATTATTATTCTTGGAACACAACTCCCATTAAGTTTTGGGACTAAAAAAATATTATTCCCCCATAATAAGATATTAATTAAGATTAATAATTCGCATTTGAGTCACACTTGTATTCACCAATAGTATATGGTGTAATTTTAGTTTAATTTTGATTCTCTAAACATATCAAAACATACTTAAAATTGCATTAAAATTGAGTCAAAAAATCTAATTGCAACATGTGCACTAATTCCACACAACAATTTACCTTTTAATGTAATGCATACATATAAGTAATACTTGGTGTGCCTATTGCTATTTTGACCCATAAATTTTCAATCAAATTATTTTTTTCATGGAAACAGATTGTTTATTGAAAATTTCTACTCCCCCTCCCTAAAAAATGTGTTCACTTGTCAGTCCAAAAACATATGTTCATTCATTTACTTGACACAATCACTTTATCTTCATCCTTCAGTCATCACTTAATTACTCAAATTGTTATTGTATTTTATTCATAAAAAATCAATTTTTTTTTCATAAAGAGACCCCGAGAATATCCTACAATACTCTATTTTTATATTTCTTTTTGAAATTCAATACTCTTTTTTATTTTTAAATTCCGAGTCTAACCATCTAAACATATTTTTGGGGAATGAGTGAGTAATATTATTCAACACACAGTTAATATTTCTATTTTAGACTAATTAGTATTTTTTTTTGTATAAACTAATAAATCCAAATAGTTTTTTTATAACCCATTAAAATTAGTCAAATTCAAGTTAGAATTGCACCCACCTCACAAGTTTTTACCCTCACATTTAAAAACAAAAATAAAAAAACAAAAAAATCTGAAGTACGTACGATCCTTAGTTAATCTTTGATTAGGTGTATTAATAATATAAGGATATATTAGGAATCAATCTTGAAATTTACAAAACATCAAATAATTTGCTACATATAAAACACCAAGTATTGTAAAAAATGAATAATTAATAATTTTTTTCTAAGGGCGTCTCCCTTTGCCCAAGGTACACCCTAAGAAGAACCTGAGAGTTAGCAGGATGATTACACGTGTCATGATAAATGTTGTGTTATTACAAGAAAGCATGCATGTTCATGAAGAAAAAGAGTCCAAAATAGAAAGAATTTTGTATTAATAACAAAATTGGGTCATTTTTAATAGTGGAAAATTATAATGGGGAATATGATAATCAAAGCCATGTGCATCCAATTTAAGGCAAAATTACCCTCATTATTTCAAATGCCATGTTCCTCAACTTTTCCCCTAATCCAAATACCATGTATTGGGATTACTTTTTTATTTTATTTTTTAATATGTTTGAAGGTATAATTATTCATGCATGAGATTAAGGGCATAACCTGGATTTTCTTGGTATCTAAACCAAAACATAAAACAAGAGATCAAAAAGGTTAATTGGGTTCCATGTGAGGGGGCTCCAACTCATTGTCTTTTACTTGTAAAAAATTAATTCTTGGTACTACCTAACACATAGCTTAGTCACACACACAACAACACTTTCCATGGGTAATTTAATAAATTAAATTACTCCTAATAGGAAAATTTGGTGGAGATTAAAGAGTATTAATATACATGTGATATAGTATAATTGATGTGATTTAAACGGGAGATTAAAGTAAAATGTGAGGATAATGAAGAGTAAACAGAGAGTCAATTGATGTAAATAAAATGAAATACTCCTCTGTTTTCGGTATAAGCTTCTCTTTCTTTTTTCTTGGCACAAAATTAAGGTAAGTAATAAAAATAAATAGATAGAGTATAGTGAGAGAAGAAAAATAAGAGATTTTTGTAAAAGTGAGAAAATTGAGTGACAATAAGGGTAAATAATAGAGAAATTTAGGGATATAAATTTGGAAAGTATTTGACAAAAGTAGAATGAGAAACTTATAATGGAATAGAACAAAATGAAAAATGAGAAGTTTATAACGTGATAGAGGAGCAGATGGATAATTATTTAATGTAGTGAGGTCAATAAGTTTTCAATGGAAAACTTGTATTGGGACGCCCAAATTAAGAAAGACGGGATGCTTGTATCGGGAAGGAGGGAGTAAAACAAAGTCTTGTATACATTAGGTGCACTGCAACTTAAGTGCATATTTTAACAATATTATTTATTTTTACTGAAAAGTGCAAGTGAAAACAACTACATTTTTCAATAAAAATAAATGATATTGTTCCAAAAATATACTTCAATTGATGCACAAGAGACATACCCTTAAATTAGTGGGTTTGGTTTATATGTATTCACAAGAACTACTTTTCACTTGCATTTTTAGTTAAAGTAGTTGATATTGTTTAAAAATACACTTGAATTGCACGATGCAATTCATTAAGAGACCAACTCTTAAATTAATGGGTTTGGATTATGCATTCACACGAACTGCTAACCGTGTGAAGTTCAGATAATTGCAAGAAACTTTACAAGAACAAAGGACAAAGGTAGATACATTAAAGTATGTATTTAAAAACATTTTGTGAACAAAGAAAGGGGTGGAATCACTTCTCCTATAATTGACAAAAATTGGACTATGCTTGAAGGCAATTCCTCCTTTTAAGCCAATATTTATGTTGGAATCTTGAATGTCTGATAAACAAAGTACATATGTGGTGTTTAGGTCTCCCAAAATGTTTGTGTAAAAGTGTGGGAATTAAAACTAAATCCATTCCATAATTTTTCAGTTCCATAAATTTTCATGTTTCCAATTTTGTTCCATATATATATTAATTGTGTCGTTTGATTCCCAAATCGCTAGAAAAACACAAAAATGATGTCGTTTTTAACATTATAAACAATTTTTTCAGCGAGGCATGTGATCGACACATACTTAAAAAGCGTCGTTTTAGTTTTTTTTTTTTTTTTTTTGGGCGACTTAGGATTGTAAGGACACAACTGATTAAGTAATAGACTAAATTGAAAAGGTGTATAAATCGAAAAGGTAAAAAATTATATAACACATCTATAATCACTCAGGGGTTGAACCAATTGAGATGGCCATTACTTTAAAGATTGATCGGTGAAGTTTGAATATTTGCATTATTTAAAAGGACGTAAATGTGAATCGGTTTCACCATGAAATTTGGTGTCATTCTCGTGTGTAATTTTTTATAGTATTAATTGTTTCTTTAAAAGATATTGTATTAGAGTAATACTATATAATTTTGAATTGTAAAATAAAATTGAATTATAAGATAGTTATAAATTAATTAAAAGAAATATAATAAAGTTGTGAACTTTGAAGTGGGGTGCTTTCCAAGGACAAAAATCATGTTGAGGTAGGGTCTTTCCTTTGTTGATTCTTGATTTTGCGCTCTAGGCATTACTCACCAAAAATCAGTCAAAACAATCAATTTCAAATCACTATATTATTGTTTTTAGCCTAAGATTTCACAAGCATGTTGTCTTAAAAGTGAAAATTTTATGCCCAAAATTGCTCAAAATGATTCGTTTCATTGCCATTTAAAAGCTTGCATGAAACATGATGCTTATTTCCCAAATTTGGGGAAAATGTTTCATTGCTGTCCAGCTTAATTAGTACTCTAAATTTATTCAACAAACAGGAAATTTCCAACTTTATAGTAGAGATTATGATAATCATGTGTTCTTTTCACAATTCATATTAGTCAAATTTGAGCTCAACTTATGGTGTAGCCCACACACACTAAGCAAGTATTATATGAATTTGGGTTTAAGTGAATTTTTTTCAAGTATACATCATCGATTTATTTATTAGTGTACGGAGTATCATCTTTTAGCATATGAATATTATTATTTAAAAAAATATTTGATTTGATGCGTTGTTCTTTTCAAAATTATTAAACAGTGATAATTAGCATGTTAACAAAGACTTTTCGTACTAAAAAGTGATACATATTTTGAAAAAGGGAGTTCACGTGGACGTGAAATTTTTGTCCAAAATTTATGATTTTTACAATATGATGTCCATATAATTTTTTTAGCATATAACCCTTTCTTAAATTTAATCAAATGTACTCCCACCGATGGGTTAGTATTGTGTGAATTAGTTTCACCGTAAACTAATACCTTATAATAAAAATATCTAATACCCTTTAATGAAACAACTAACACTATTAAAACCAGTTCCATTGTAAAATTTATTCACACAAGATTTTACCTCCATTAATGTAGTCTAATATATCGAATAAAAATCAAATATCTGATTTATTAAAAAGAAATTAATCCTGGATAAAATTTGCAGATTGTAAATATTCTAATTAGCATTATTTTTGTAATCAAACTTTGGTGATTACCAAGACATTCAACTATTAAGAAGTTGATTTTGAAATATTAAAATGTAATTTTGACTAAATGGTAGTCCTCAATTTTCAAATGTGTGCATGTGCTGGTAAAAGTGTGCATACAATACAAGCATTAACTAGGAAGATGCACCTAAATTAGTAGCATCAATAGCTAGACATACCCTTGACGCATTGACCATATTATTCAATCTATTCTAAGATACTATACACAATCTTTGTCCACTTTCAATCATCTTTACTTTTTTTTTTAATTTACTAATGGACCAGTTATAAATAGATTAAAAAAATTGAAATTGCAAATAGATTCAAAAAATTTGCACAACAACACAACATAAATTTACACAATGAACTTGTTTGCAATTTTGAATTACTTTTTGAACTTATTTATAATAATTCATTTACGAATTCCTACTATTTTGCCCGTCAATCTTTTTCAAATATTAGTATTTATAAATTACTACATCCATCCCAATTTAAATACAATATTTACTATTTGTATGAGTTTAATTTGAATAAATGGGTATATGATTAATATTCAATAGTGAAATAATTAACATAATTAAAATTAAGATAACTTATAATAAAACAACTAATATTATTTGGTAAAATAATAAATACTTAAACAAGTTTTATGGTAAAATATGTTAATACAATAATGTCATGTTGGTAATATTATAGGAGATAAAATTGTTTTTTTTTCTCTGAGGGGTTGAATGATATATGACAAAAATTTTACTTTGAGAATTGTGTCAATGTGGGGAAATTAACTAATAGTATATGATGTAATTTTGAGATGTTTCAAGGGTGTAGTTTATAATGATAAAGTTATTTTGTTTCTTTTTTAAAAAATAATACATTTAATATGTGACGAATTTTTTTGAACAAATGATACATCTAAATTAGGACGTAGAAGTGAGTATTAATTTATTATACTTCTTTGTATTATGTTTGGCAACACAATCAAATTAACAGTATCCATTAGAGTGTACGTATAAGTAGGGGTATGCATTCGGTTTTCAGAATCGAACTCGAATCGAATGGTCAAAATCGAAATCGAATCAATTGTGTTAAAATCGATTAAAACCGAAACTAAAATTTTCGATTTAGTTTCGGTATTATACCAAAACTGATTTTTTAAAATAAATTTTGAGACTTTTCTTTTGGACCATTTTGTAAAATAATGTCTTAACCAAAACAAGTAAAAACAAGCAAGTATAAATCATCTATGTTCCAAGTTTCAAGTTCTCAAGTTCCAACTTCAAACATAAAATCCAAAATATCAACATAAAATATCAAATACGAAATTTAATCCAAATTCGTAAAATTAAAACAAGTTATACAAATCGACATAGGTCGAGACGCGATTGATTTTGAAACAAAATGAATGAAGTAGATTTTCAATTTTTTAAGACTTTAAGTTTTTTTTTTTAGTTTAAATATTTAATATCTTAATTAAAATATATACTACATATATATATATATATATATATATTAAAATTTCGGTTCGATTTTCGGTTATACCAAAAATTTGTTCATAAAACTGAAACCAAAACCAAATACCAAAAATTTTAAATTATAAAATCAAATACCGAACTGAATACCAAATTATTAAAATTTCGGTTCGATTCGACTCGATTTTCAGTTAAAAACCGAATACTACTCACCTGTACGTATAAGAGTGAAAATTCAGTCCCATTTATTTCGTACAAGTGATTGACCGGTGACATCATGTAGAAGTAAAAACTGAGAGTGAGGGTGGGCCAAAGAAAGTGTTAAAAGGCGTGATATTGTCCTACTAAAAACGTGGGTAAGAGTGAGTGCGACTTCCTTTTCTTTTTATAAATAAATAAATGAATAGATTTTTGCGGCTATTATAAAAATTGCACATTTGACTATAGGTTTATTTTCACTCCTCCCAAAAAGACTTTAGACTTTCTCAAGTAAAATGAGTGCACGTGAGGGAACCCATAATGGAGCTCTATGCCATAGCCTTAGGTCATCTCTAATAGTTCGCGCTACTCTACAATCACCTTAATACTATTTTATTTTAGAATCAGCACCATAATCTCAGTAGTTTTCATTATTTTTACATTATAATAGAATATTCCATTTAGATTCTTCATATATTAATAAAATTTATTTAATATTATTCTACAATATTAATAAAAAGATTATAATAAAAATTCATCATATATTTAAATTTTAAAAAAATATTAGATTGAAAAACATTCATACAAGTAAATTACAATGAAAATTTAAATTGCAAAACGATAATGTAAATTAACAACGAAAATTTAAATTACAAAATGAAAACTACAAATTATTCATTGTTGGAATATTCTTTCTACAAATGATCAATTAATGCATTTCGGAGTGCGAAATGAGCCGCATATCTAATTTGTCTAAACTCGCCAATAAAATTTTCAAATTGAGCAGGTTCATTTTCAACAAATTCAAGTTCGGTGATGACACATCTTGTGCTTCCTCAATTGGAGCATTAAGATCCCGTTCATTTTCGATTATCATATTATGCATGCAGTCATTATATCCTCGCAAATCACTTTTACTCCAAAAACATGATGGATTTGCCACAATTGCAAATCGACTTTGGAGAACTCCAAATGCTCGTTCCACATCCTTCTCGACCACAAAAATTATTCTTCGACCAACAACCGAGCCTCCATGAGTAGGATTGATATCTTCATAAAATTGACACACCTCATTGTTTCTTAATATCTCATTGTGCAATCACTCGTTGTTCTAAATCTAAACTCACAAAAAATTGATGAAACTCATCGTCGGATGAGTTTGAGCTTGAAGAAATAACATGATTGAAATTCTTTTTTTTTTTTTTTTTTTTTTGGGGGAGGAAAACTAAAAATGTTGAAGTGAAAAATAATTGTAATGTTGGATGATTATATATAACCAGGGAAGCAAAGCACAATCCATGTGCAATTAATCGTAGTTGTTGATAACAAAACTCATCTTTTAATCTCAATCATACGATTAAAGCCGAAAAGTTATGAGAGGAAAGCAAAGCACAATCCATGTGCAATTAATCGTAGCCGTTGATAACAAAACTCTTCTTTTAATCTTAACCATACGATTAAAGTGAAAAGTTATGAGGGGGAAGCAAAGCACAATCCATGTGCAATTAATCATAGCCGTTGATAACAAAACTCATCTTTTAATCTCAACTTTACGATTAATGAAAAGTTATGAGAGGGAAGCAAAACACAATCCATGTGCAATTAATCGTAGTCGTTGATAACAAAACTCATCTTTTAATCTCAACCATTGATAACAAACTCATCTTTTCCTATATATATAGATGGCATACCATATATTTTTTCACACACACATCTCTATATGTCATATATCATCTCTCAAAATGTCTAAACGTGCTAATAATTACACTTATGTCAAGATCTACACCTCGTTTAAGTATGACTTGATATTTCACAAGATCCGATAGTGGGCAATAGCCAATCTAAAGCTCATTTTTGGCAACGTATTGTCGAAAAATACAACTCTAAAACCCAAGCTCAAAGATAAGCGATTGTAATGTATGATCGGTGCAATGTCGTATACAACTCATCCATAGGGATTGCAAGAAGTTCAATGGATGTCTGCGCCAAATTGAACTCATGCATCTAAGTGGTGCAAATGAACAAATTGTTGTAAGTAGTATTTATTTGATATATGTATTTTTTTCTTTGAGATGCTAGTCTTTTAATAAGCTTCACTTATTCAAACGTGCAAATGAGTTGTTCATGTCAATGAAAGGATGTCAAAATGAATTCAAATTTGACCATATTTGGGCCTCGCTATTAAAGACTATTTGCGAGGCCCAGGGCTCAAACTCATGGTGGAGTCTCCTGAGTTTTGACGAAAATATGTCTGGAGTCCCCTAATTCCCCTAATCCTTCACCTCCTTCGCTCACTATTAATTTAAGTGATGAATACAATATCAGCCGACAGTTCTCCATCACAATACCGATGGGGTCAAAAAGTCCAAATTGAAGAGAAAACAAGGCGAAGAGAGGTCTAGTTTTTACAAACAATCAAAGAGGAGAACGAAAAACTTCGAGAATTATTGCGGTTCGGTTGAAAAAAGTGATCGTGGTTTGAAAGTATTACGAGAAAAAGTGGAAGCCGAACAAGAAAAAATAGAATTCGTCAATAGGTAAGAGATGATAAAATCATGTGCATGGATTCAAACTCAATTGAGGATCCCGAACGTCGTATGTCATTGAAATTTGAGCAACAACTAATTATGCGAAAAGAAGACAAGCACACATGACAAACACTAGCAACACCATGTTTGATATGTTTGGACAATTTCCAGATCTTGGGGGCTCTGGAAATGGCCTTTCGATTATTAAAAGCTATATTGGCTATCTGCTTTTTTATGATTATTTTTTTATCTATTTGTTATTATGATTGTAAGTCTTTTTTTTTTATGTAATTTTATCTATTTGTAGTAATATTATGTAATTGTTTTTATTATTGTAATATTTGTATTGTATTGTTGATTATTTTATTAGTAATGTTATATTATATTTTTAATTAAATGAAGTATTTTAATTTCCACATTATTTTTAGATATTTAATTTTTGTGTAAATAAAAAAATAAATGAAATTTTAATATTAAATAAAAATAATAATTGAATAAACACCTCTCAACACTATAATTTATATTTACATTAAAAACTGTAAAAGTACAAAAAGAATTAAAAAAATAATAATAATAAAAGAATTAAAAAAGGAAAAGAAAATAAAAAAATTTAAAAAAGAAAAGAAAAGAAAATGTAGCGCCAACAGTTTTCAGCTCTACAAATGGCGCAAGCAATTTTGATTTCCGTACATAATCTTAGAATAGCGCAAGTTTAAAGTGATCTGTTGGGGGTGAATTTGTGGCATCTTGCGCCAGTCTCCCAACTTGCTGGAGATGGCCTTATCACCTACAAAATTACAATCCATCTCTATAAATATAAAATTTACCATGCAGTTAAAAAAATGTAAGAATTAATGGATATGTTGGATTCACAGATTCTTTTAAAAATACTATAATATAGTATGAGGTTCGCACTCGCTCTTTAAAAAGGGTGAGATTTGCGAATTCGGCTCACGTGACGAATTTGTCATGAATCGATTGTCATTTGACGAATTGTTAATACTCATTCTCGTCCCAAATTAGTTTTCATATTAATTTGAAAACACATTTTAAGAAAAAAAAATATAATGAGTGGAATATTGAAGGGTAATTTTGTAAATTTTTATTATTAAAGTAAGGGAGATGGTTGGATTGAGTGTAAAAAGTAATGACATCTTTGTGTAAATATATGAATATTATGAGGATTGAGTTTAATTTTTTATTTTAAAAACTTTGTATTAATTCGAAAAAAATCGAACAAATCAAATAATTCTATGTTGATTTGAGATTGATTCGATGGTGATTCACAACAGGTGACTCAACAGTTATATTAAGATTTTGAGTTTATTAAATTTATTTAAATTGAAAAAGGACAATATTATATTTTCACATGTTAATATGAGATTTCATTTTTGGGCTCAATTTTTAGGTTGAGTCTCAATTTAGGCCATGAATTTTAAAATGTTTCAAATTAAGATCTAATTTTATTTTATTTTCTCAATTTAATATCTAATTTTTTATTTTTGTGTCAATTCAAGACCTGGTCAATTTGTCTTCATTTCATTTTTTTAAATACTCAAAGTATAATAACTTTTTCTAATTAATTTTTTAAATATAATATATTAAATTAAAAAATTTTAATTTTTATTTGACACTTGCTGATTTATTCAAAAATGAAATTTCAAATTTTTATTTTTTTATTTAGGTGATGAACGTGAGTATTTATAATAAATGCGGTGAGAACAATATAAAAATTCAAAATATAAAAATATATAAAATATATTCTAAAATGTAGATAAGAAAAAATATATATAATACAAATAATTATTCTGATTTGAGTCCGTGTCGTTCGAAAAATCAAAATCAAGCCATCGAAATATTGAAATTTTTTCGATTTTTTTTCGAAATATGTGTTCTTGTTCGAAAAAAAAAAGCCATTGATTTGTAAGCCTTCTTTATCTCATCAATACCAACATTCTGAGAAGACAGAGAAAGGAGGTAGAAGTTGGATTTCATCTCACTTTACGTCCCTAATTTACACGAAATTATGTGAACATTGATGTGTAATAAGCTTTTATTGATCATGTGCATTGACACCTCCATTGTGTGTGAAAAACACTCTCTAATTACAATTTGGAGAAATTAATGGTGACTAATGACTATATCTATCTATATCTATATAGAAGAAGTTTTCTTGCTGGAAATTAAATTTGCTGTACTGTTGAATGAAGATCAATTTTTGTCGTCAAATTAATTAAAATATTCTGAAAAATCGAGTGGGGTTTGTTCGAATTCTAAGTCAGGGTTTAATTTTTTTCGAATTTATGGGGTTTGTTCGATTTTTTTTTTTGAAATACTACTGTTTTTTCAAAAAAATTCGAAATATTTAACTATTTTTTAATTTAATTTTCGAACAAATCGATTTGTAGTTTTTGATTTTTTTTTCCCGAATTTTGGGGTTGTTCGTTTCTGTCTTTTGAATTTTTGAGGTTTGTTCGAATTTCCTTTTGAAATATTGAATTGTTACAAATTTTTGTGATTTTTTATTTTCTAATCTGATTTTGGTTTTTGTTCGTTATTTTTATTTTTTCGTGATTTCGTAGAACATTTGTATTTAAAAAAATATTTAAAATTAAATTTAAAGTTTGACTCGATGGAGACTCTCGGCAGCAACTTGGTGGTGATTCGGTGGTGTGATCGATATATGGTGTTGTATATAAAATAAGTTTTGATTAGCCTTACTTTTTTAAATTGATAAAGGGGCAATATAGTCCTTCTATGTATAATTGTTTTTGTCAACAATTTTGGATGGTTTGTTTATACAAAAATTAGGGCAAGAATGCCCATTTGGGAATCGACAGCAATCTGTGCGTGAACTTCGAAGGTAAGTCTTCGTCGTCTTCTTCTCTTTCTGCCTGTGTTCTTGTTATCTTGTTTGTGTTTCTGCAAAAAATTAAGGCCAGGTTATTGCACTTTTTCCAGCGCCGCCGTCGTTGTTTTCTATCCAGCGCTGCCCTTGCCTTCTGCCCAATACCCACCTCGAGCGACAACTTCTTTCCCCTCAGTTAATTTGTAGTGTCACCGCCCTCATTCTTACGATCTGCCATTTGTTTCTTTCATCTTTCGATTAAGCAGTTTGGAAAGAGTCTTTTTCGACCTCCTTACCCGAGATTTTTGAATATTTTGGCCGGAAATTCAGGTATATTTCGTATAAAATAGTTCAGTAAAACATTACCGGATTGCCATCACCCACAGCTCTCTTCCCATGAATTTTCGGGAGTCTAATTTGGGTCTGATATTTTCTGGGTTTGTATAATTTTTTGGGTTGGACCCTGCTACATGAATTATGTATGTCCGATTTGAAATAATTGCTTTGCATTGTCGGTTCTATATTATGGGAAGTCGCTGCAAATGTTCTGTTTGTTAATTTGGGATTATTTTTTTTTCGAATCCAGCGTTTTTCTTTTGTAGTTCCGAGTCATTGTTTGGGGATTTCAACCTCAATTTTGAGGTTGAAGGTGAAATTTTTACTATTAAATTCTTGTTGATTTTAGTTATGATACTGATTCATGTGTTTGTTATGAATCTTCTTCATCAAGTATAAATTTCTTAATTGGCTTTGAGTCTAAATGTTCTTATCTATGCATACTACAATTAGTTGAGCCAACTCTTTTCTCGTTAATCCATGTTCCAGTTGTCAACATTGTGGTAATAGCGTGAAGTCTACCTAGTGGATCTGTTTCACCTCTCTTGGGGAAATTCGCGAATCTGTAAATGATTTGCTACATATAATATTATATATGAACAAATAATATATATTGCATTAAGGATATGAATTAATTATCTATGTTTCCCTCTGAATTAATGTCATTGTTGCTTTATGCAATCTGTTTTTAAAGTTTATTTGCTTCAATGTTTGTTAATTTTTTTATATCCTCTTTGCTTAATCAAGTGCCTTTAACGCTGAGAAAGGGAAAGTATAGTTGTTTATAAATTGAATGTGTAAAGAACGTATAGTTTGTAGCTTGAAAGGTAAATTGATGATGGCTTGGAAAGGGAAAGGACATATGCTTTCAAATTGTATCTGCAAATTAAATTTGATGATGGTTATAAAATGTTACAAATTTTGGATAGAAAAGGGAAATGTAGGGACAATATTAATATCACTACAAATTATACATTATGAAAGTACCTGTTTACGTCAAGTTTCAAATATATAATTTCTGTTTACAAATTGTTTCAATATCTACATTATTAATTACTGTCCGTTTTTTTAATACATATGTTGAACTCCAACTCCGCAGAAACCCCAAATTGAGGAACAGTGAATCGTCAATTATGGGATTTTCTACTGTAATAACCTCAACTCCACATGTTTGCTTACCAAAGCTCAATCGTCCTATGCTCCGCCGCACAATTAGATGTTCCGTCTCCTCAATTTCGCCTAAGTTTGATCTCAAGACATATTGGACGTCTCTGATTAAAGAAATTGATCAAAAACTCAACGAGGCAATACCTGTCAAGTACCCGCAGCAGATCTATGAAGCCATGCGCTATTCTGTTTTGGCCAAAGGCGCCAAGAGAGCGCCGCCGGTCATGTGCGTCGCCGCCTGTGAGATTTTTGGTGGAAACCGACTCGCCGCCTTCCCCACTGCCTGTGCTCTTGAAATGGTTTGCTTTCTAATTTTTTTCTTCGCCCATCTATTTTTATTCCTCAATTTCATTTTGAGATCGTATTTATGTTATTTCGAAAGTTTAAAGTAGGATGCTATCCTCTTTCATGTGACTTTTCCCTCAGTATAAATCTGTTTTTATTTCGATAAGTTATTATAATCATTCTCCATTAACTGAATTCAGATGTGTTCAAGTCATCACTTGGTCATTTGGCCAACTATTGGCACAACAATCACCAAGTAATTTCTATGAATATATTTCATTGGTCCACCTGATGTTTTAATTATAGTCTGATGATCTTTTCTGTAGTGTATATATTTTCATGGATGTTTCCATAAAAAATCAATTATGAGATTGTATAGCCAAGAATCAGTTTTATGCATATCTATGCATGATCACCAATATCAATTCTACTATCTGCTTATTTTTGTCCACTTATGCTGCGGATAGGCAGGTTGTTTGGGCATGGCTAATGGCTAAATCACTACTGTTTCTCTGCACTTTGAGTTTTGATGCGGTTTGGTGTATGCACTTATCAATTAAAAGCAAATGCTTAAAAGAGGGGAATAGCCGGAATCACGCAGACTTCAAGTAGGAGCAAAAATCAAATTTTCCACTAGAAAAGTTAGGCACTTTGTTTACTTCTATTATTTAATATATATTCTATCCTTGCATTCAATTGGCAAAAAGTTCAAAGTGAAGAAACATGATATGGTTGACACCTTGTAGCTTCCAACTAAAACTAAAGCACATCTGGTGTACTTGTGAACTGGAAAATTTGCAGCTGTATATCTTGTTATTAGGACTATGCATAAGTTTATTTGTTTTTCCATTATGTGCAGTACCAGCTTCTTACTGATTTTTCTTGTGATCAAGTCTCAATCTCTACAATTCAAATCTTTTTATGCTTACTGCATGTTTCTACTCATTTCTTATGATCTGTTTTTGCTTAGTTTCCATGCTCACAATTTAATTTCTTAAATACTCATAAATTATTTAAGACCAGTTGTAAATGTTGGTGAAACTCCAGTGTCCTTTTCTCATCCTCGTTCTGACCTTTGAACAATAGGTCCATGCTGCATCGTTAATTCATGATGACTTGCCGTGCATGGATGACGATCCATCTAGAAGAGGTCAACCCTCCAACCACACTATGTTTGGTGTAGATATGGCGATATTAGCAGGGGATGCATTGTTCCCTCTTGGTTTCCAGCACATTGTTTCCCACACACCAACGGAGCTGGTTTGTGAAACTCGGCTCCTTGGGGTGATTGCAGAGATTGCAAGAGCAGTGGGGTCCACTGGTATGGCTGCTGGTCAAATAATTGATCTTGAGGGTGGTGCGAATGCAGTTGATTTCGTCCAAGAAAAGAAGTTTGGTGAAATGGGGCAGTGCTCTGCGGTTTGTGGAGGCCTACTAGCGGGCGCATCTGATGATGAGATAGAGCGTTTGAGAAAATATGGTCGGGCTGTAGGTATTCTGTATCAGGTGGTGGATGACATTTTGGAAGAAAAAGAGAAGGATAGTGATAGGGGTGTTAAAAAGAAAGGAAAAGTTATGTTTCGGTATATGGTGTAGAGAAAGCGATGGAGTTGGCGGAGGATCTAAGGTCCCAAGCAAAGAAAGAGTTAGATAGCCTGGAGAAATACGGCGAGAAGGTTCTACCGTTATATAGCTTTGTTGATTATGCTGCTCATAGAGATTTTAGTCTACTCTAGTCTACTTTAATTGATGCTGCATTTCTCTTCTTGCTCACTCACTTATTGATCATGGATAAATAAGATAGCCTGCCTATTCTATTTTCTAAGATACATACGCACATACATCACTGAACTCACAGGTTCATAGCACTTCAAATATGGAGCTCATACAGACTCCTTTCTTTAAGTCTCTAAGGCTGTGTTTGTTTTGAGACTCACACGGATGGACTTTGGACTTTCTGGTCCCCGTCCCATACGAGTTAGGGATTTGAAATCCAGATTTCAAAATCATATACTCAATCCACACCTATAAACTCTATTATTACTCTTCCAATACAAATCACTTTATCCTATTTAAAATAATCCACTTACTCTCTCACTCAATCATTACTTACATCATCACTTTTCTCTATCCATCCTCTTTTCTACTTTATTCTTACACTTGATTTGACATAAAAGCAAAATCCTATTCTACCAAAATTCCAAAACAAACACATAATTTTACTATTCATCAAAGATTTTACATCTCATGAATGTAAAGTCATGACTTCCCGAACACTTAAATCCCAAAACAAACATAGCCTAATTGAAAGGGGTTACTAAGCCACCTCCCACCACCTTAATTTAGCTCCCAAGGTAAGCTTTTTTTTTTTTTTTCCTTTCGCTCTTTCTTTCTCTTATTAATAATATTATTATTATGCTATTTATAAAATACTATTACTAATATTATTCTTATTGACGTATATGCATATGAGTTTAGAAATCAAGGGTGCATTATTATTATTATTATTATTATTATTATTATTATTATTATTATTATTATTATTATTATTATATTTTAATAAAAACACTTAGTATTATAATTAGTTTAATTAATACCACTAGTAATTAAATAAATTGCATTAGTACTCCAACACTATTAAAACTCAAATCACTTATAAATTGATTTTCTCACAACTAAACATGTAAAGATATGCATAATTAATTCAATATTTAAAAACATAATAAAATAATGTAAGATAAAATGATTTGAAATCACAGTAGAACATTTAGGGGTAGTAACTATAAGGTACAATATTGTAACCTTACATACTATTAGGTACTACCTTTCTTAAAATTAGTGTGGGATACAATACTTTTCCATATAGTTCCACAATTGCCCCTCCCCTAAGAAGCTAGCGTTCCTATTTCTTTCGATTTCGTACAAACCTTTTCCCTTCCCCAATGCAAGCGCTATACTTTTCCCTTCTAAAGGTTAAATATTTTTTTCATTTGATGCCAACGAAATATAAGCGATGCAACTATTTTTGCCATTTTTTTCTCGCGCATTATTTTTACGGTTTATCGATGTCCCATTTTTTTAATTTCCTTCGTATTTTCATTTATCAATTCAAAATTTGTAGTTGTAAAATTCAAAATTAAGAATTAAAAAAATATATATATCATTCCTCATTTATTATGAATAATTCAAAATTAATGCAACTAGTTGTTCCATTCAATTTACGCACATTTGTTTCAATTTTTCAAAATAAAATCATTTTTGTCCAGCTTTAATAACATAAATTCCTACAAATTATTGCACATGTGCGGCTTCATTCATTGCACATGTGCGAGAATAAAGAAATCGCACATTATTGCCAAACTCGGTGAGTCACTCGGCGATTTTCGAGATCTAAAATCTACAACCAGAGGAATCGAGACACACGTCGGCGACAACAAAGAGGCGCCCAAAAAAAAAAAGTGGAAACAAAAGAAAATATACCAATAGTTGGTACACAAACCTCTTCTTCCTCACCAAATACGAAACAAAAACCACAAAACTAACAGATCTTGGATAAATGCGGCGCGGTGGAGGTTTCGCCCATCCCCAAATCTCAACACTCAATCTAAAATTTCCGGTATAAATGCTCGACCAAGATAAATGCGTGACCAAGAAATAAAGGCCCATCTCCAAATACGAACATTGCGCGCGCGCAACGCCTCTTCCGTCCGGCGAAAGCGGGTGGCGAGCAGTGGAGACGGGCCCGATTTGATCCGGCGAAGGGTGGCGGCACGGCTTGGTGGCCGAACCGGTGGAGACAGGCACGGGAGGGCCTCGATTTCGATTCGGCGAAGGGTAGGCTGCGGCGGTGGTGCCGGCGCGGTGGATGAAAGAGAGAGAGAGAGTGTGTCTTTGAGACGTGAATGAGATAGGAAAGAGTCAAAGATTTCTTTTTGTATTTGAGAGAACCCCTAAAAGTGGTCTTTAAGGGTAGAATAGGAATTTAGCAATTAAAATTGTACTGAGAGTGTTTTGATTTTAAAGTAGTACTGAGAGGATTAGAATTAAAAATAGTACCCAAGAGTCATAATTCCTAATTAAAAATGCATTTAATGCATGAAATATATTGATCAATGAGTAGGGAGAGGCTCGGTATCACAAGTATTATGTGTCAAAATTGATAAAATATAAAAAATATATGCTAAATTTGATAAAAAGTAAGAAAAATATGGGTATAATTTAGTTAAAAGAAAAGATGTGTGATAGATTTGATAAAAAGGGAAAAGTATGCATATAATTTTATTAAAAGAAAAAATATGTGATGAATTTGATAAAAAGCAAAAATTATGCGCTAAAATTGACAATTTGGTCTAAATAAAATAATTAAAAGTTAGGTGATAGATGATTGCTAATATGTTAGAAAATGTGTTTGAAAAAAGTAAAATTATTTTATTTATACGGTAAAATTTTAAAGATTAGAATTTAATACCAAAATTCGGATAAATAAACAAAATTTTAAATTTGATATAAAAAAAAAAAAAAGAAAAAAAAGTGGAATAGGAAACTGTAAACAAACCAGGTCTGAGAATATCCTATTAAGTTCACTCTCTTAATTTTATTTTTATTTATCATTTTCAAGTTATATTTCTACATCCATTATTAAGTTAAGAGTTATATATCTATTGAGTAGGTTTCTTGTATTGTATCTATAAATTTACAGTGTTACTATTTTTAAAAATTTAAAATATTAAATATTTAACAAGAGTCAATATCAAAAATTGAATGAAATTAAAAAGTAAAATACGTGAACTTACTATATATACGAAACACATAAAACTTTGTCATATCTCTTCTGTAATATTCACACTCACTCCCATAGAGATACAAACATCCATCAAAATTATTCAATATACTCACAAACACTCAAAAAGGGTTACACACCCACAAATAGAGTTGTTAAACGAAAGAAGTCGCTTGTAAGGTCAAATTTGTAAAATATACTCATATATATATATATATATATATATATATATTTTTTTTTTTTTTTTTTTGAAAAGGACATACTATATCTTTTTATTCCTTCTTTATTAAATTTAATCAATAGAAATATTATAAATATTGAGTAGCGGTTCAAGCTTTTTTCTGCTTTCTTTTTTGTTTTTCCTTCCGTCTTTATTAATTTAAACCCCAACATTTCCGCATCCACGCAACTCCTTCAAGTTTAATTTTATTTTATTAAAAAAATTAAGTGGTAATAGTTTAAATACATTCCTTTCAAAAAAAAAAAAACATTCATGTTATTATTTATTTGATTTGAGTTAATTTATTAAATTTTGAGTAAGTCTTCTTTGAAACCGTTTCACAAATCTCATATCGTGAGACGGATCCAATTTTTAATAAAATTTTCACACTTTTATACTAATTTATATCACTTTTTAAAAAATATATGTAAAATGTATATTTAAGTTAAAAATTGAAAAGTGATACACCATTAAATAATTGTACAATTTTACAAAAAAATGTATCATTTTAAGAAAAAAATAAAAAAGTGATACACTTCACATTATAAGTGGTAATAATTTATTGAAAAGTGATAACAATTTATTAAGAGTGATAATGATCTTACAACGGTCTCACGAAATGAGATTCGTAAGACGGTCTTAACATATTTATGCCTTAAATTTTTATATAAACTTTAAAACTTGTTATAAATTAGAGTTTATGTTATTTTTACTATATTTATATTAAATTAATTTAATTAAGATATTTAATTTTTATGTATTGTCCTTTCGATTGTATGCTATTATATTTTTTTAGAAAAATGTGTTTCTAAAAAATTTAAGTTATGATGTCATAGACTGCTTTTAAAAAATGAAGACTCGACAAACTAAATTTTCTTTTATTTAATATAAGCATCAAATTGTATGACTTTTTAAATATTATTTTATTGACTATTTTTGTACCTTTAAATTTAAACTTTGTATCACCATTGGCTAAAATAACAACTCTAGCTACCCACCAAACGTTACAATCTTCATCATTGTATAAGAAAATTGGGGTAGATAGCATTTGGGAATGAGTGGGTGAATGCGAATTAGAATCATTTATCGATACCATAACATTCATTTAGTGATATTATTATATTTATAAGTTGATATAACAATATAAAATGGTAATGATATAAGTAAATGATTCTAATGATATCAAGAAACGATCAGATGCAGTATCGGGCTTCATACTATGAAACCTGCTTTTTCAAGAGAGTGACTCAAATTAATATTATTAATATTTTTTCCACATGTGGGTTAAAAAAGTATCATTGTCAAATATGTAGTATTCATTATTCACAGTATTAATGGGTTAAATATTTGAAAATATAAAAATTATTTAAAGTAAACCATACTCGATTTTTTTGTTAAGTATAGATAACATTCCAATTTGTATTTATCCACTTTCCACATCGCACCTATGAAATAAGTTAATGATAAATAATTTTTGAAGCATATACAAAATAATGATTCACTAATAGTGATCAAGATTTAATTGGGATGTTTAGTTCACACCTTTAGAGTTAAATAATAGTAATGAAAGGGAGTGTAATGTTTGGTTGAGGGAAATCAAGTATTTAATTTCTTAAAAATAAATAATTAAAGGTATAGATTCATTCCTCACTATTTTAAGAGAAATGCAAGTCATTCTTTTTAAAAAATTATTTTATCTTCTAAATTATTTATTAATATTATAATATTCCAAACATGATTATAAAAAAAGAGTTAATAACGACTTCATGTAAATCAACTAGAATTATAGAAGAAGAAATGACGACTTCATGAAAATGAGAGAGTGAATCGTGATTCGTCAAATGCTGAGGGTGGGTCCCACTTGAAAGCAATCGACGGCCTCAGTTCTCTCAAACACATCACGTATGACAAAGGTGGAATGTCAATTATGCCCCTGTTATCTCTCTCGATGCCAAAAGTCTAAAATCTTCGTAGCTGAGACTTTGACTCCATTTCTTTCACTCACTCCTCCGATCCGATCACAAAAATCCTTCGCCGCCGCCGGCCAACATGCTGCCGCCGGAGCTCCAGCCTCGGACTTTCCGCCCCTACATACCCTCCTCATCCAGCGCCCCATCTTTCGCCACCGCCTCCTCCTATAACGGTGACCAAAACCCTAACCCTAGTCCTCCCACCTCCTTCTCTTACGGGAGAACCGCCGGAAGCAGCCGCCGGAGTAGCTCCTCCGGGAAGAATTCTCGATTCGCCCCTTCTTCATTCGTCCACAATGCCAGAATTGCTATCGCGCTCGTCCCATCCGCCGCATTCCTCCTCGACCTCGGCGGCACACCGGTCGTCGCCACCCTTGTCGTCGGACTAATGATTGCTTATATCCTCGATTCGCTCAATTTCAAATCCGGTTCCTTCTTTGCGGTCTGGTTTTCCCTCATCGCGGCACAGATTACGTTCTTCTTCAGCTCTTCTCTGTACTACACCTTCAATTATGTTTCCCTTGCCCTCCTTGCTGCCTTAACTTGTGCATTGGCGAATTTCTTAATCGGAGTTTGGGTTTCGCTACAGTTCAAGTGGATACAAATCGAATATCCCACCATTGTGCTTGCTCTCGAACGCGTCTTGTTTGCCTGTGTTCCGCCCATTGCTTCAGCACTTTTTACTTGGGCAACTGTTTCTGCAGTTGGTATGTCTAATGCGGCTTACTATCTCATGATTTTTAATTGCATTTTCTACTGGCTTTACTCAATTCCTCGTGTATCCTCGTTCAAATTGAAGCAAGAAGTGAGTTACTATGGAGGTGAGGTTCCTGATGATAGTTTAATTCTTGGGCAGCTTGAGAGCTGTGTACATACTTTGAGTCTTTTGTTCGTCCCTTTATTATTCCACATTGCTTCGCACTATCTGGTGATGCTTTCATCTAGTGCTGCTGTCTGTGATTTGTTTCTCCTTTTCTTCGTTCCCTTTCTTTTTCAACTTTATGCATCTACCAGAGGGGCATTGTGGTGGGTTACGAAGAACGAGCACCAGTTAAAGAGCATTCGTTTTGTCAACGGTGCTGTGGCATTGGTAATTGTTGTTGTTTGCCTGGAGGTTCGAGTTGTTTTCCATTCATTTGGGCGGTACATTCATGTTCCACCGCCACTGAGTTATCTCCTTGTAACCATTACAATGCTTGGAGGTGCAGTTGCTTCTGGTACTTATGCTGTTGGTATGGTTTCTGATGAATTCAGCTCACTGGCCTTCACTGCTTTGGCCATAGTTGTCAGTGCTGCTGGCGCGATCGTCGTGGGATTTCCCATACTGGTATGGTTTATGTGTCCGATTGCATACAACTTATGTTATCTAATACTGTTGTTTCTTGTGTGTGAGTGTGAATATTGTCATAACTTCTTGCCATTCCCTGTATCGTAATTGTATAATACTAATAGCTTCCAAGCTCTGATTATTTATTTTGTTTCACTGTTTGTGACTTTGTGTAATTCTGAAAGAAGAATCATCACCAAACTGAGAATATTTTTTTTTCCAGCTGTCATTTATGTGTTTCTGTGATTTTTTTCCTATTTTCCGTACGGTGTAATATGTTTTCTGGTTGGCTTAGAAAAGTTAGTTACATGAGTTTCCAACATATATTGATTAGTTTCAGGTTGCTAGTGTTGATTTTGTGGACTAATGTATAGGAGACATGGACAACCAAAAGAGAGTTATTCATATGTTCTGTTGCAGCTGTAATAGCCACCAACTATAATAGTAGCACATGTTTTATTATGAGAGATATAGTCAATCTATTCTGTTGTAGTGTGAGGGTTTCTTTCTTTGAGTTTAAAATAACTTCTGGAATCTACTGTAACTACTAATTCACTAAACTTTCCGAGCCAGCAATCCTAGAATGCCATGAAGCAAATACACTGTTAATAGTGGTTTATTTGGATAAATACTTAGGCTTCAAAAGAAACTTCAGAGATGTTGCAGTTGATTTCAAAATAATATTAAGTATGTGGTAGCCAAGACCCTTTATAAGCTATGTTTGTTTTGGGATCATGATGTGCCGGAGAAATCCAGACTTTAAAATCTTAGGTTATGGAAATCCTGATGAAAGTGGAAATGTATGTTTCTTTTGGGGCTTCGCAAGTTTGGATTTGAAGGTCGCATCAAAGTAGGTTGGTGTTATATTATTATATTGTGAGAAGTTGTGAGTGTAATGATTGGACGAGTGCACTAGAGAAATAAAGCGAGATGGGGTAGTAGGCAGTCTTAAGGTGGGATTGTGTTGGGCTTTTCTAATCCCAATTTTAAATTTTATAACAAACATGGCTTGGGCTTTTGGCAAATCCGAGCATGGTAATTCCAAAGCAATCTTGGGTATGTTTGACTAGACCTAGATAGTCTGGATTTGGGATTTTAAAATCCTAATCATTTGTTTGTGCTTAGAGTCAGAAGATCCCTACGCACTCCACCCATATCCTTTATTCAATACATCCAACCAATCGTTATTCTGCAATCCCCAACACATCACGCTTAACGTTTCACAATATAATGGTACTACTAACCCTACTTTTGTAGCATTGATGTAACATTTACAGTACAATCCTACCCCATGAAGTCACATGACAAATCAGGATTTTCACTATTTGTCAAAATTTCCCAAAACTAGGATTTCCAATTTCAATGTTGGGATCTGCCCCACCCCACATAATTATACTCCAATCATACCTTGCATACGCTAAAGTGTTTGATCGATCCATTTATCACCTACACGTTCTGTTGCTTATTTTTTGAAAGAAAATTGTTGAGTAGATTACATTTTTTGTCTGGTTCATCCCCATTTGCCATTTTGCACTTTTCTATAACAGAAAATATAAAAGAAATAGTGTAGATGTATTTCCATAAGTTAGAAACGCTAACGTACATTTTAGTGTCACATTACTTGTTGTGTTGTATTACTATAAGGTGTACCACTGACAGTCTCTGTTCTTCATTTTACAGTTCCTTCCACTCCCATCAATAGCTGGATATTGTTTGGCTCGTTTTTTCACAAAAAGAGTCTGTCATCATACTCGACATTTGTTGTGTTAGGGAGCTTGATGGTTGCTTGGTTCATGATGCATAACTATTGGGACCTTAATATTTGGATAGCTGGCATGTCATTGAAATCCTTTTGTAAGATTATAGTTGGCAATGTGATTCTGGCTATGGCGGTTCCTGGTTTAGCTGTTCTTCCACCAAAGTTCCGTTTCCTGGCTGAAGCTGGATTGTTGGGCCATGCATTGTTGCTGTGCTATATTGAGAATAAGTTTTTAACTATTCAAATGTGTACTATTCTGGGATGGATGATGATGTGATGTATCCTAGTTATATGGTTGTCATGACTACTTTTGCTGGTTTGGCCATTGTGAGGAGACTTTCTGTGGACCGTAGAATCGGATCTAAGGCAGTTTGGGTTCTCATTTGTCTGTATTCCTCAAAGCTATCAATGCTTTTTATGGCGTCGAAGGCAGTGTTGTGGGTTTCAGCTGTTCTATTGTTAGCTGTATCTCCTCCATTGCTGCTCTACAAGTAATGGTTATTCCTTTTCGTATTTCCAATGTTGATACTTTTTTGGTGAAACTTAATGTATTCCACTATCTTGCAGGGATAAAACGAAATCAGCCTCAAAGATGCAACCTTGGCAAGGTTATGCACATGCTGGTGTAGTTGCTTTATCTGTTTGGTTTTGTCATGAAACAATCTTTGAAGCTCTTCAATGGTGGAATGGGAGGCCTCCCTCTGATGGCTTGCATTTAGGCTCTTGCATCGTCTTGACTGGCTTAGCTTGCATTCCGATTGTTGCACTGCACTTTTCCCATGTCATGGTACAGTTCTTTGTTTCCCTTTTAATTCATATTTATGTTTATTCCATGATCAATTTTCTGCTGCGCAAATTATTAATTTTTTGCTAATCTTCATTTGCTGAAATTTGATTCTGATCAACCTTTACCAGTTACAGTTATTCTGAAATTCTCTGTTAAATAAAATGCTTAAGGTTGATTGAAAGCTTTTAGATTAAACTTCTCTGTAGTTCTGCAAATTGATCAAACATTACTACCATCAGTATGTGGCCTGGCATATGTTTGAATGGAATATTTATCCAACACATTATGTCCTTTATGCTCATGGGATGTGATGTCTGTTATAGCTAACTTTCATAACCTTAACGATTTCTTATGTTACATGCTCAGGGAGTAGCCTTTCCCATTGCTGATTAGCATATTTGTTGGAGTTTAATTTCATTAAACCTAACTAAAAGTTCTTCATTTTCGTTTTGCAGACCGCTAAGAGATACTTGGTTTTGGTCATAGCAACTGGTTTCCTATTCATTCTGATGCAGCCACCAATTCCACTGGCATGGACTTATCAATCTGACCTAATCAGATCTGCACATCAATCTGCAGGCGACATTTCCATTTACGGTTTCATGGCATCAAAGCCAACTTGGCCGTCATGGTTGCTTATTGCTGCAATCCTTCTCACTCTAGCTGGTATCACCTCCATTATTCCCATAAAATACATCGTTGAGTTGAGGACATTTTATGCCATTGCTGTGGGAATTGCTCTCGGTATTTACATCTCTGCAGAGTACTTTCTTCAGGCAGCCATTTTGCATGCCCTCATTATTGTCACCATGGTCTGCACTTCTGTATTCGTGGTTTTCACTCACTTACCTTCTGCTTCTAGCACAAAGCTTCTTCCTTGGGTGTTTGCTCTCATCGTTGCCCTCTTTCCTGTGACATATTTACTAGAAGGCCAGGTGAGAATTAACAAGAGTTGGCTAGGAGAGAGTGGAGATGAAGAGGACAGCAAGATTGCTACACTACTTGCTATTGAGGGAGCAAGAACATCTCTTCTCGGTTTATACGCAGCAGTCTTTATGCTTATAGCGCTCGAGATAAAATTTGAGTTAGCTTCACTTATGCGTGAAAAGTTTGCAGAAAGAGGCGGGCTTAGACACAGTCAATCAGGTGAAAGTAGTTCAGCTACCGTCCCTGCAAGGTTGAGATTTATGAAGCAACGTAGGGCTTCCACTATGCCCACTTTTACAATCAAACGAATGGCTGCCGAGGGAGCCTGGATGCCCGCAGTTGGCAACGTTGCTACTGTGATGTGTTTTGCAATATGCTTAATCTTGAATGGGCATCTAACGGGGGTTCAAATCGTGCTATATTTTTCTTAGCACCTATTCTATTGCTTCTTAATCAAGACTCGGATTTCTTTGCTGGATTTGGGGATAAGCAGAGGTATTTCCCAGTTACAATGGCAATTTCTGGCTACTTGGTGTTGACTTCGCTGTACAGTATATGGGAAGACGTGTGGCATGGAAATACGGGGTGGGGTGTGGATATAGGGGGCCCGGATTGGATCTTCGCGGTCAAGAATCTGGCTCTCCTTATTCTGACATTCCCGAGCCATATACTTTTCAACAGATTCGTTTGGAGCTTTACGAAACAGGTTGACTCGAGACCGTTGCTAACGATACCCCTGAATCTACCGTCGGTGTTAATGACGGATATTATCAAGATAAAGATATTAGGGTTGCTGGGAGTTATATATTCGTTGGGTCAGTATATGATTTCAAGACAACAATATATGTCGGGGTTGAAGTATATTTAGAGAGAGAGAGAGGTATGTTGGAATGTGTTTATGAAAAGAATTGAGGGGTGATTTGTTGTTTGGCACATGAGATTTTGGTAAAGGCTCGGGTGCTTGGGCTGGAAGCAATTTGTGTAAAATCAAAAATTACATGCTTCCTTGTTTGTATTTCTATTCACTGACCTGCACAGGCATTTACACATGGAAGAAAGAAGAAGAAGAAAAGGAAGCCCAAATTCAATTTATAAAATCAGGATATCATACCATTGCCTCTTCCTCTGTAATGCCAACCTTAGTGCTCTCTCTCTCTCCCTCTCTCTCTCCCTCTCATGTGTGATGCAAGAATTTTATCACGAGTCAGGTTATTTTCACACATCAAATTAGGCAAATATTTGTGTGCACATCGTAGTTTGCACAATATTTTTATCTAATACTATACTGAAACCAAACTAATACTATACAATGTTGCTAACTAAATTAATATTATACAATGTTTAAAATAATACTCCCTCCGTAGAGAACCTTTCACACTTGACTTTTTCAACGGTTTTTGTGTGAGAGTTATTTCATAGTAATACGTTAACAAAGTTATTTTATATGAATGATATGCTAGTTAATAAGATCAACTAGCATATCATTCATATAAAATAACTTTTGTAAATGTATTACTATGAAATAACTCTCACACAAAACCGTTGAAAAGCTTAAGTGTGAAAGGTTCTACGAAAGAGTACTATACTATAATTAAATTAATACTATACAAAGACTAAATAATATTATATTGTAACTTGATTAATACTATACGATACATGAAATAATACTATATTATAATCAAATTTTGTGCACACAATTTTTATTGTGCACAATATGCACACAAATATTACTCATCAAATTATTAAGTACACATTTTTTTGTATATACAATTGTGCGAAAATTTTATTCGTACAAATGTCATTTGTGCGAAATTTTTAGTCGCACATTTTGAGTATACACTTGTGCGAAAAATTAAACAAAGCACATTAGCCATTTGTGCGAAAAAATTCAACTCCACACCACATGTGTGTACTTAGAAATACATTGAAGTGTGTGTACTTAATAATTTAATGTATTAGAATAATCTGTCCTTGTATTAAATATGTGTCATTCATGAGTCCAGTTGGTATGGTGGAATAGTCTAAGAATGGAATTATCATTCATGAATCTATTCATAATTTTATGATTGATATTCTCCGTTAATTTTAATTTTAATTAGGAAAATAGGTTGACTACAAGATTTAAAAATATTACTTGTTTATGTATAAAGTAGATTGGTTGAGTAAAAAATAAAGAGTATTGTTGTCAAGTCATTAATAGGAGAGAAAAAATTGGTTAAAAAATATAGTAAATAGTGTATGATCCTACATAGCAAATAATATAAATAAGTGTATGATCCTACATAGCAAATAATATAAATAAGTGTATGATGTGAGGATAAAAATAATTTTTAAAAAATTATTTTGGGATGACATATTAAAATTAGACGAATCAAATGATATATTGAATAACTTAAAATTGGATGGAGGGAATATAATTTATTAATTAGAATTATAATTTAATAAGAAATGATGACTCCCAAAAAATAATGAACATTCATTCATTCCTTTCTTTTTTTTCTTTTTTTCTTTTCTTATATAAAAATAAGTACAAATACAATCAAGTTATCTCTTGGGCTCAAACAATCGCTCCAAACCAATCAAGAGGAGTGGAGGGACTAGCGCAATCTCCGTCTATCGTGAACCGGTCTCCTGATCTCGTAAAGAGAAAAATTAAGATACCTCATGCAACTTATTCCAAGAAGTAAAAATAAAAGACAAAGATTCACCAAGAGCCGAAACCCAACCGGTCGGGACCCACAAGCAATCTCCATATGGAGGAATAAGCACCAAAGGTGATGTAAACCGCACACGGTGTTGACGCTTCACCGCCGAAAGATAAAGTTGAGCGAAAAAACCAAGAAAAATATAGGAAAAAAAAATAAAACTAGAAGACTACAAAAACAACAATAAAATCTAAAAACCATAAAAACAAAAATACCAAAAAAAGGGTCAACAGACGATCCGTCAACTAGCCGTCGCATGCATGGCGTCGTTAGAGGGGTCGTCCTGTTGCCCACGCACGACGGAGGTCGAGCTAGCAAAGACCGAAAAGTGGACAACAACGGAAGGCGGGTAGAGGCGGCGGCGACAACCACGGTGGAAGGCAGACGATCGGCCTTGTTCTTCCTTCTTTTTCTTTAAATTACGAGAGATGGGAGAAAAAGAACTTACTTGTGGAGCTCTTTTAGATTTTTCCTTGTAGAAAAAAAGAGAAGAGGAAGAGAAAGGTAGCTTCAAATTGAAGCAGAATGTGTTGTTTGGTTAATTAGGAAATGTAGGTAGAAAGTGGGAAATATAGAGAATACATTCATTCCTTTCAACCCTAAAGGTTTTAGCTATTTCATTCTTTGAGCAATTTTTTAATAATAATAATATTGGTATGTTGGTTGGACACAATTTAAAAAAAAATAATAGATGAAGTGAATGATTTTGTAGGTATTGTGAGGTCCATTTGATAATAAAGTAATTATTTGTAAGTAAAATACCATGATAATTTGAGCAAGGGAAGGTAGACAGTGGAGTAGGTTGAGGTGGTTGAATTTAATTTTTTTATGTGTAGTTTAATGATTATAATTTTTTTTTGGAGTTTATAAATTGTAAGGAGCTTAATTTAAGTGGTTGACTTTTTTTTTTTTTTTTTTTAAAGTGTAGCTTAATTATTTATAGAATTTGTTTTTAGAATTTAGTTGTAAGTAGCTTAATTTAAGAGTTTATAAGTAGTTAAACATTTTATTTTACCAAATATTTTTTATAAATTTCTAAATAATTTATAACACATGGCCACCGTGTTCCTCACTTTAATGGGAGACGAGTTTGATTCTTCTTGGGAGCGAATATTTATCGATAAAAAAATAATATAAGTTATTTTAAAAATTTACAAGTACAACCAAAAATTCTGAATAATGAAAAAGGATTTCATCATATTATATAATTTTTGAATTTATAACTCAATAAATTATACTCCCTCCGTCCCATATTTACTTTCACATGTGAAGTGACATACTTTTAAGAAAATTCAAATTAGTGTAAGAGAGAATAAAGTGTAAGAGTATTTTTGGTGGTTGAATAAGATAAAGTATAGAAGAAAGAATAAAATAAAATAAAATAAGAGTAACATTTTTAAATTTATATAGAATGTAAAAATAATCGTGGGACTAAACAAATAAAATAAAATATTAATATTAAAGTGAAATTTCGTCTCATCGAAAAATTCATTGCGATTATATTTAGCGTAGCCTAATCTAAACAAAGCCTGAGGTGGTGAATACTGATAACTGCCAGTACTGCGTACTGGCCCACTGCACTGATGCACCATTACCATCCTCTCGAGAATGTACTAGTACGAAATTTCAATCAATGGCTTCCTCCACCATCTACGCTCTACTCCTCCTCCTAGCGCCATTCGCCGCCGCCGCCGTTGCAGCGGCGGAATACCCTAAGCCAACGCCTTGGCCGCTCCAGTTCCACTCAATTCTCTTCGTAAACTACAGCGGATCACTCAGCCTCATTGACCTCTGGTACGATTGGCCGAACGGCCGCAACGCCAACATTATGAGGGATCAGCTAGGCAAGCTCTTGTACGATGTCGAATGGAACAACGGCACATCGTTTTTCTACACTCTCGATTCCAAAAAGGAGTGCAGCTCGGCTCAGCTGGAAGTCGGAATTCTCCGTCCCAATTGGCTTGACGGCGCCGTTTACCTCGGCCAGGAAAGCGTCGACGGGTTTGTCTGCAACGTCTGGCAAAAGGTTGATTTCATTTGGTATTATGAGGATATTGTCACGAAACGACCCGTTCATTGGGTTTTCTACACAGGTAATATAGCATTCTGAAATTTTTGTTCATTATTGTAATCCATATTCATTCCCACGGTGAAATGATTATTCCATGATTCAATTAATTGTTTAAGTTATTGCAAGATGATTGCGGCTCGTTTTAATAACTTTTAAAAGTGGAATGTTTAGCAACAGTTAAATTTCATCGGAAATGCTGCAAATATGAAGGATTTCTTTAATGAATGTGGTGCGAAAACTCAGGCCACGTTTTAGTTAAATCTGTTTGTGGGAAATACAAAGGTATTACCTGCATTAAACAATGTTAATTTTTATGCTAAAACTGAGGAGCACGCACATGGCCACTTTCCCCTCTTATTTAAATTCAGAAGCTACATGAACATGTCCCATTCTAACAAGATTAGTTACGTACAATACCACGTTTTCCAATTCGTTACAATAAATGAAGCTTAAACATCTTTTGGATCAAATCTTGAATAGCTTAGTGTAATCTAACATTCTTGCACCAGATATAAGAATTACGTTCTTCCGAACTCAGCATTTCTCTGAAAGTCATTGGAAATTACTGAGGCAAGAGCTGGAAATGGTCCAACAATATTGAATTGCGATCTAGGTTGCTTCAGTGTCATAAAACATTAACAATTATGTGAACAAGTATATTTTGTTATCCAGGAAAAAGGTGAGTTAAGATATCATAACTTATAGCAGTAACTCTTCAAAATGGACTCCCGCTTTCATAAAAGCTAGGATTTTTTTTTTTCCTAATGACTAGGTTTTGTTGGGTATTTGAAATCCTTCCTTTATAAGTAATATTTGTGTGAACCAAATCCATTCATTTAGTTTTTTTCTATTTTGATTTGTAAATGTATGGTGTATTATCCTCAAATCCATTGATTTCAAATGACTCCATCCAAATGGAGCCTAAAAGACTTTATTCTTATCGGTTCCCCACCGCTTGAGAACGACCTTGTCTCTAAGGCGGATATACTGAAAAATGATTCATCGGTGGGTTCCCCTTTGTGGTTATTACAAGTCACCTCTCCGTCGTCGTTGTCGTCCTCGATTAACATGATTTGAAGGGATTTGTTAGTACACACATGGGTCGGCGTGTAGGGCTCCGGCACTTATAACGAGAGGCCCTTCGCCCTTAAATCTACGTACTCACCGTGCGACATATAGCTCGTTCCCCTAGCCCTAGATGGCGCCCGAGACCGTTTGAATTCCATTGGCGATTGATGACCGGTATCGCTCCCTGGTTGCGAAGATGCTTGTGATTCCCGCCCCATTTGGTCGTGACAGTTCGTTGTGGGCGCTTGCACCTCGACTCTTGCTTTGGGAATTCACTCCGATGGGAACGGAAGGCGGTTCCACGATTGAGGGATCCGAAGGTTCGCGCGAGTGGGATTCAATTCCCGCTCTATCTCCCGGCTAAATGTATTGTAGACGAGAATATCTTGATATCTTTAGACCGAATTTTAAGTCGTACTCCATTCAAGAACATCCCAAGAGCGATCGCATCCGACAAGCCTTTTGCCGAGGAGAGTCTCGAGATAAATTCTTCAACGTACTCATCCACGGACTCCACTGCTTTTGTAGCCGCCAAGGCTTCATAAGAATTGGTACGTGGATCATCCCCATACCGCCGCAAGAGTTCGTCCGTAAATCGCCTCCATCCCAAATTCGGAAATCGCGAGAGAAGCCATTGGAGCCACCGCAAGGTAGTGCCATCCATAGCTATTAGCGCCAATTGTATCTTCCTTTCCTCAGAGTGTTGTCAACTGGAAATATTGTTTCGCACGCGAAATCTATGCCGACGGATTTCCCAGAAAAATAGGGTAATTCGAGCTTGGCCTGTGTGCGCAAAGGCGGTTGCCTTTCAAGATTCGAGGCTCGAACTGAATCTTGACGGAATGTTGCCGCGTTCGATGATTCAGCATGATCTTGCACTTTATCTTTCTCTTTCACCAATTGCTTTAACAGGGCTTCAAGCCCATCGATTCTTTCATTAAACTGTTTTGTCAATCCTTCCAGCCATCCACTGAAATCAGTTGTCAACCCTTCGACCTCTTTCCCCAACGCCGCAAATCCTATTTCTAGGGTCTCGAGACGTAAATCACTCCTCATCATCGAATCCGGTAGGTCGGACCAATTGTTAGGGATCAAGAAAGTCGAACACCCCAAGAATTCAAGGGAAGAAGATATTAGATTGATAATCGGGTGAAACCCGCCCAAGCCAAAGGCCGAAATACAATTTGATAAATTTCCTAATAAGATGCGTAGCAGTGGGGCGGAAGCTGGTATTTATATACCTCCTAACCTGGCCCATACGCCCACTAACTAACACAAAATACTAATAAAGCCTAACAAACTGCTGAAACACACCACTACTTAAAAACTAGTTTCTCCACTTATTCTTTAAAAGACTTTATTCTTATCATCCACGCTTTCACAACTCACAAGGGGATATAATAATTGTAGAGGAAATATTCATCTTGAAGTAAGTGAAGGTCTACACTTTTGTTTTTTAGTGTGAATTTTTAATATCAACCTCATATTATATTCAGCAGGGGGTTGCTTAACCTTTTCTTGTCTGGAGAAATGTTGTTTTGAATCGAGGGGCTGTCCCTCACTAGAAATCTTCCTGATGCAATTCATTTGTTTGTTATATTTATCTCTGCAATTGCAGGAAGATCGATCCATGTCATGACATTTGAAGTGGGAGCTGTGCTTGAAGATGCAAAGTCGCAGGCCCCTGTATATTGTTTTGAGAAGAAAGATGCTGAAACTGATCCCAAAAGGTACAGAGCAGATGTTGGTTACTTAGAGTTTGAACCTGAAGAACGACAAGGCATTCTGAGAGGGTCAATGCTGCTCTAGATGTAATCTTGCTCATAATTCTTCAGGATATATTTTAGTTTTACTAACTTTCTGTTTTCTCTGTATTCCTACTGTTCAAAATAATGTTATACTTGGTATGATTTTATGACCATCATCAAAGCTTTCTTTACCGGTGTGTTGCTGTGTCACAATCTGAATGAATTCACTTCGGTTAAACGGAAGAAAGAAACAGGACTTCTCCAATGGGAACAAATAGTCATATCCGTGTATCTCTAATTATACAGTTGAGAGATTTTTCTATATAACAAACACAGAATATATTTTTGGAATAATATATACTTGTATCTCTAATTTAATTGTCCTGAAGTTTTCAAATGGTAGTGTTTATTTCTTCCAAATGCTGGAGGCATTGTAAATTCTATGGTAGCTTGCCCGTGGCTATGTGACAGTGTTTGTATTACATTGTTATAAGCAGTTGCTTAGATATAATGAAGCCATGTCAACAGTAAAGCACATTTGTTTAACTAAACCTTCATAAACAGACACAATTAAGCAATGAAAAAGCTGATAGGTTTCTCTTCTGATGCATTTGGCATGCAAATGAGCTATTAAGAAAGGAAAGAAAATTAAATTCATTAGGGCCCAATTTGCTCCTTTCTGCTTGTTTGCATATTTGCTTCTTCTCTCATCTCATTCACCTGCTTTGCCCTGTACTGATACCTATGTGCAGCGTACGAGAACACGCAGAAGTTGATCACACTGAAGACTGTCAGAAGCCAGTACAGGTAATCAAACCGACCCGTATTTATATTCTGTGACAGCCAAGAAGGTTCTCTTTTCTCTGCATTTCCAGTCAAAGATTTAACAATGTTGTTAAGTATAGTAGCTCCAAAGCAACCTAAACCCCCAGCAACAGCAGCATAAGCAGACCCTATACTTCTCATCGCATCTGGGGCCTCTTCGTATAAAAACTCGAGCAACCCCACAATGCAGAACACTTCAGCAATCCCAATCAAGCAATACTGTATGAGCAGCCAATATGCACTCAGGTCTTCCATGGGAGTCAGAAAACTGGCCTCATACCCATGCTCTATGGCATAATGTCTTCTGTATCTCTCAAAGACTCCAGCCCACGCCACAGAGATGATTGAAACAGCTAAACCAATGCCCACCCTTTGAAGCTGAGATGCACCATGGGGATGGCCTGTAATTTTTCTGGATAATGGGACGAATATGGAGTAGTATAGTGAGAGCAACAAGAATATGCTGAGTCCAGGAAAGACGGGCATGCACGTGACGGGAGCTTCAGACGACCCATGTGAGTGTTCAGTGTGTATGCTTGTTGCACTGATAGGGTCAGAAACTCTGTTAAGATGAGGTTGAGCATAATGGTGCAAGCTGGAATTGGGAGAAGTCTCACAAGGATTTTTATTTCTTCAACTTGTGTCACTGTACAGAGTCTCCAAGGGCTTGCATCAATGCCATCTTCTTTCAGTTTCAGAGCAGCTTTGTCCAAACATCTACAAGTAAAAAATTTAAGACGTTAAAATGGTCGTGACCCGTTTTAACCGGAAAACATTGGGATTAGAGCTAGCTTTTCGTGATCCGTTTAAATTCGGGTAGTTTAGCCTGAAACTCTACGAGGATGAGCACTAAGGGTATGTTCGTTTAGGGATTCATACGGATGGACTTAAGACTTCCCGGCCCCTGTCCCATGTAAGTTTGGGATTTGAAATCCTGACTTTAAATTCAACATTCAATACCTATTATTATTTTTTCCAATACAAACTACTTTTTACATCTCTCCTCAATATAATAATAAAATATCAATCACTCTTACACAAATACAATATAATAATATAATATCAACAACTCTTACACATTAATTTGATATAAAATAAAATCTTACTCTACTCAAATTCCAAAAAAACACATACTTTTACTATTCATCCAGGATTTCAAATCTCATGATTCCAGAGTTATGACTCAGCCCACACACCTAAATCCCAAAAAAAAAAAAAAAACCCTCATGAATTAGGATCTGTCCGTTTAATGTTATATATATTAAATGAAATCGGTTAGAATGAGTTAGAAGATAACATTTATTCAAATTGAGATAAAAATGTTGCGTCTACAATAGTGATGATGAGCATTAAATAAATAATTGTTATTACTTCATGAATGCTTGAGTTTATTTTTATTTAGTTGATTATATATATTACCACTCAATAATCATCACTTTTTTACTCAATATTTTATTTTTTCTTCTCTTCCCACTCGTACTCCATTTATTATTTTATTACTAGTTTTAATCTCTATGTTCAAAAGTAATAAGAAATCTATATCGTACGTTACGGAGTATTTTTAATTTATATGGTGAAGCATGTTACTATGTATTACTTCCCTTTCTAATATAAGTAAGCATAATCTCCGTCCAATATAAGTATTTATAGATTAAAATAAAAAAATTTCATATTATTTGCATTTCTAATTTACATCTAGTACTCAAATGTTATCACACTAAATCTCTTATGAATAAAATATTATCCTCAAATGATAAAAATACTCTCAACTTTCTACACACATATCTACTTTATGAATAAACTATTAATTATTGGTCTCTTTTGAGGTGAATGCATACATGCACTCTGTTTTATTGTGACACTTTTCAGTTAATTTTGCTACCATATTTCAATTATGTCAACACCTAGTATTTTTCTGTTATTATAACTGACACTTTTCAGTTATAATATCTAGCACTTTATATAGTGAATCCAAATGCATGAATGGAGTAACTACATATGAGACCAAACCCGTGATAAAAATTTTAATCCTATTTATATTGGGCTGAGTGAGTAGTTATTTTGAATTTTAAATTTAAGTTTTTAAATTTTTGTTCTTAATGATCCATATTTTGTTAAGCTAGCAACCCTAATAACATAGAATCAACCCATTTAACATCTCTGTTTCAAAATGAACGAAGTGGTAGAGTTGAAGTGGTTGAAACTCTACTACCTATAACCTACTACTACTTATAACCAAAGGTCGTAGGGTCGAGTTCTTTCTTTCTGCGATTAAAAAAAAAAACATCTCTGTTCAAAATGGAAACTGGGATGGTTACCTGAAATCGTCTGTATGAGCAATCTGTCTGCTACCTTTTATGGCAGATCTCTTGCCTGGAAGCTCATACAATCCCACCAATTCACTGTTCTCGAAAGAAGCTTTTCTCTTTCGAAATGCAGCAACCACCACCTGCGCTACCCGGGTCAGCGGGCTTCCGCCGGGCAGCCTATGCCGGTATAGTGGAGTGCCGAGGAAGAAAACCAGGTTCGACATTCCCATGGCAACCGCCAATGAAGCAAAGGCGGAACCCCATCCGTGTTTGATTTGAATGTAGACGACTGCTGTGAATGCCACGATTGCGCCGACGGTGACGGAGAGGTAGAAGAAGTTGAAGAACCGATCAAGGTGTTCCTTATAGCCTGGACTTCTTTCGTCAAATTGATCTGCCCCGAAGGAGGAGACGCAGGGTCTAATGCCAGCTGCACCAAATGCTGTGATGTAGAGGACTGTGTAAAGGTAAAGCATCTGCCATTGTTTTGCAGGCTCGCAATTGCCGAGAAGAAGAGCGATTTGATCGCATTTGTCTTGATTGGGTGTTAGAATTGTCATGGTTGCGGCTAGGGTTATTCCTGTTAAACCCTTGAAGAAATAAAATTACTAGTTTAATTACCAATTCTGATGATTTTTTTTTGCAGAATTTGTTGAAATTAGGGATTACCGCTAGGTAGATTGTTGTGAAGATGGCTATTGTGCAGTATCTACCGAGGTAAGCATCGGCGAGGAAACCGCCTAGCACAGATGAAGCCTGCGATATTCCTAAGAAATTGTTAACCGCATTTGCAGAGCTTTCGAAAGGCCTGTGCATGATGTAGAACATGAATGCCACCATGTTTACAGAGAGACCAAAGTAAGCCATTCTCTCCGCCATTTCATTTCCTGCAAAACAAATTTCGTTGGAAGGAATTGTGATTTTGTTGCTTCTATGTTGTATATGAAATTAGATGTTGAATCTCTATATTATATATGAAATTAGATGTTGAATTTAGAGTACCAAAAATGAAGAAAGCAGCAATCCAGCCGCCGGTTTTTGACATGCTGAGCTCAGAAAGGGGCTTTCCACGGATGTTAACTGGTGTTGCTCCGCTGGTGTAGCCGCCGCCCAGGGCCGTCCGTCGGTCGTCGGATTCAAGAAAATACAACCCCAGTCTTTTCCTCCGGTGACCTCCGAGGGTCACCGGAGTAGCAGGAAGAACTTCCGGTGACTTGATTTCTCTTGCATCCATGGCTGAATGTAACGTAAGTAGAATAGCTATACCAATTTATACATGCATTTATAAATGTGGCCACTAAATTCGGTATAATCACACCATATTCTTCGTTGGTTGATGCCAAGACTGTTGGAAATTATTGAAGAATGCAAACTTTAAGGTAAAGGGAAGACCACATCTCATTAATACAGCTGCAATAATGGTTGGGAAATGGCATTTGGATTTACTTTAACAGAATCTTCTTACATTAACTCCTCTCTAATGATTTTGCAGGAATGAACACTCAGCAAATCAGCAGCAAGATATGATGACTCTACTTTTCAATGACTTGAAAGGTAAATTTCGTATGATATTATCAATCTTGAGTGAGAAATAGTGACAAGTAACGTATTAGTAAAGGAAGCAAAGGCTATAGGAAATTAGGAATAGGAGTATTAGTATAATTAATGAGTATGTTTTGCATGACGGAGCATAAATTAGAAACGACGTTTTAACACTTTGGATGAGGTAGGTGTTAATTCACACAGGTTTTTGTCTAATTAATTCATTAAAAATGAGGGGAGTAATCAGTGCAATAAATGTGTGATAGAGAGATACAATAAAGAGTGATCCAACTAACATGTGGAGAAACATCATAATAAATGGATGAAGGAGAAAAAGAAGAAAGAAAGCTAAGTAAGCAGGCATTAATTGTAGCAGCTGGGCAGAAGGTGGTTGGCCTGACCATCTCACTTTTGGATTTCAAGAATAATCTCCCTCCTCCCTATTCATTTGAATCTCCAACAAAAATGGCCTCTTTCTATTCATCATATCTTTTTTGCTACGTGTGTTCAATTCACTGGATTGTAAATCTATAGGATACATATAGTTTTCTAATTAAGGGCTTGTATATTAATTTTGTTTGAATTTCGTTGCCTTGTGTTATTTGGATGGAAGCAAATAAAATGGGATTTAAATTCTGCCTATAAGGCTATAACTACTGGATTGGTGGTTGTTTGTATTATTCATTCTCTAGGAAAAAAATTTGAAATTTATTTAATTCAAATCTTGGATTTAAAAAGAAAAAAGAAACACCACTGTATATGATGGGTTTGCAGATTATTCCTTGGGCCAATAGTGTTATGATGGTTCATGTTCATTATTCAGAAGCCCATTAACTTCGGTTTGGGAGCATATATATATATCTATCTATCTTAACAAGTGGCTTTTTTTTTTTTTTTTTTTTATCGGTAAATATTAGTTGTTAGTGGTTAGAAGTTAGTTCGTCAAATCTCCTTACAAATCCAAATCTCCAAGTCTCCTTATATCTCCCACTCCAATTCGTTAGAAGAAATCGAACCCGAGTCTCCCACTTAAGTGAAGAGCGGTGGCCAAGTGGGCTATGCCCCCTTGGTTACTTAACAAGTGGCTATTACCTCTGTCTCAATATAAATTTCTCATTTTTCATTTTAGTTTGTCGCACTATAAATTTATATATCTTTTAAATTTATATCTCTATAATTCACTATTATTTACACTTATTGACACTCAATTATTCTTACATTTTTTTCCTTTTAGCATCGCATCACTTGTAATATATTATTATATTATTTATTTTAATTTTTGTGCCAAAGAGAAATTGAAAGTTTAGGAAGGAGTCTTTAAAAGTTTTATGGGCATGATGATATATTTTTACTTATAGGCCCTAGGGTAGCTAGCCCATATAATTTATCATATGTCCTTGTGCAATTTATCATATGTATATCAATCTTTTTTTCTCGCCTTTCCATTGCAGATAATATTACTTCATTTTATTATATTTTAATACTTATCACAGGCGCCATATGGAGAAGTCATGCCATTTATATATGGTAATAATTTAAGAATAGTGGAGGAAAACTGCATGTCTAAATAACTGGTTAGAAACCTAGCTTAGCCTAGCCGGTATTACTATGAGCTAGTTATTGCTTGTTTAATGGATACAGCTATTATTTTTCTTATGAAGATGCTGACACTTTTGGCCAATCTAGTGAAAATGCTGTTTTCAAATTTCAAGTGTTGTGTAAACCAAGTTTATTGTATATTTAAACAACATTAATTATTTCATTGAAATTATTAGTTGACAATATGTATTTCATTAAAGGGTACTTTCGTCGTTCCAAAATTTTAGTTCTTGTAGAGAATTAAGAAATCAAATGAAGAATTTATTCAAAACTCTAGAATTGCGGTTCTGAGAATGAATGAAGAAGAATGCGTAGTTCTGAGAGGGAAGAAGACCCCTTATAAAGCTAACTTACCAACTAACTCAAAACTAATTAACTTAAAAGGTGCTAAACATAGCAAAAAGTGTTAACACACTTTTAACAACTTTGACTATCTTTACACCCCCTCAAAATGGGCATGGATGTTGATCAAGCCCATTTTGGATTTGATTATATTGAATGAAGCAAGTGGGAGAGGTTTAGTCATTATATCACTTTCAGATTATCCGAAGTAGGAATTTGAATGAGCTTGATCGGGCCTTCTTTTATCTTCTCCAGTTAAATGACAATCTATGGAAATATGCTTCGACTTCTCATGAAGACATGGATTGTGTGCCATGGAAAATCTTGATTTGCTATCGGTGTATAGAAATTTCTTGGGAGAGTGGACATTGACACCAAGATCTTGATGTAGACCACCCATTGTGCCTCACAAGCGATGCATTTGCCATTGCTCTATATTGACTTGGTGATGACCCGCTATGATGGTTTGTTTCTTGGATTTCCAAGATATTAGTGAATTACCAAGATAGATAGTATATCAGGTTATGCTTTTACGGTTAATTGGCATCGAGCTCGATCGAGAATCGGTAAAAATATGGAGTTTAAAATCATTAAGAGTTGGATATAAGATACCTTGACACGGTGTACCTTTCAAATATCTTAATAATACGTAGATGACTTTCAAGTGAATCTCTTGAGGGTTGCTCATAAATTGACTTAAAGTTTGCCTGAGTATGATATGTCAGTCGAGTAATAGTTAAATAGAGTAGCTTACCAACAATTCTTCGGTAAAAGCATGCATCTACGAGAAGAATCGGTGTTAGTGGACGAGAAAATCTTGCTTAGTATCCATAGGAGTTGGTAGGCTTGCGGCTAGATAACTTGAAGTATCTAGGAGATCAAGAACATATTTTCTTTGACAAAGAAATAAACCCTTTTTAGTTCTAGCAACCTCAATACCAAGCATATATTTCAACTCACCAAGATCTTTGATTGTAAATTTGTCATGAAGAAAAGATTTTGTGGAAGTAATATCGGCAAGATTAGTTCCAGTGATTATTAAGTCATCAACATAACAAAGAACGTGATAAAATATCCTCGGTTAAGTCCCCGTGTAGGAAAGCATTATTAATATATAATTGATGTATAAACCAAGAATTAGCGGTGGCTATGGCAAGAAGTATTCTTACGGTTGTTATTTTTGCAAGCTGGAGAGAATGTATCAAAGTAATCCACCCTTCTTGTTGATTGTAGCCTTTTGCAACCAACCTTGCTTTGTATCTTTCAATTGTGCCATCCGAGTTGTACTTAACCTTGTATACCCATTTGCATCCAATGCAATTATGGCTCTTGGTAGGGGAACCAAGGTCAGTGTTGGTCTTTTCTAGAGCATTGAGTTCGGCCTTCATGGCCTCGTGCCATTTTGGATCGAGAGCGGCCGCTTTGTAGGATTTGGGTTACGTGACTTTAGTGATAGCGTGATAAAACAAGCAAAAGAGGTTGAAAGTTGACAAGTAGACAAATAATCGGATATAGGATATCTTATGCCTTTAGAAACCAAGTTGGATTTATGATCAATAGAAGCGAGGTAATATAGTTTCATATATTTGCAAATAAAGCGAAATGAGTTTTTGATCTAGTGGATCTTCTAATGGTGGGAGGATCGGGATCGATTACACAAAGGAGGAGCATGAGTATAATGTTCATCGGTATGAGAATCGGTTTCGGGATCGGTAGGATCATTATGCACGATGTCAATAGATGCATCGACTAAACATGGAGTATCAATCTCATCACAACATGTATCATCATGGTCGATAATAGGAGCGAGTAGGAAAAAGTTTATCAACCAAAACTTCGATTATATTTCTTGTCCTTATAAGGGAATACATCCTCAAAAAAATCTAACATTCACGGAAATGAACACTTTTCCGATTTAAGTTCAAGAAGTTTATAGCCTTTTGTACCAAAAAGGATATCCAAGAAAAACACACATTGTTGCCCTTGGATCAAACTTATGTCTATTAGCAATTAAGGTGTTAGCAAAGCATAAACAACCAAACACCTTCAAGTGATAGTAGTCGGGGGTTTCTTGTATAGTAATTCAAAAGGAGTTTTAAAATGCAAAATGGGGGTAGGCATTCTATTAATTAAGTGAGCAATTGTAAGAATGCAATCACTCCAATTTTAAGGGAAGATTTGATTGAAAAAGGAGTGATCTAGCTACTTGAAGAAGGTGTTGATGTTTTCTTTCTACCAAACCATTTTGTTGAGGTGTTTCTACACAAGATGTTTGATGTAAAATGCCATGATCATGATAGAAATTTTTGAATAAGAACTCAGGACCATTATCACTCCTTATGACCTTGATTTTAATTCCAAATTGAGTAAGAACCATGTTGTAAAAATTCGAAGAGAGATCCTAACATCGGCCTTTGAGTGCAAAAGATAAACCCATGTACATCTACTAAAATCATCAACAATAGTGAGAAATAGTTTATGACGAGAATATGAAGTGGTTGAAAAAGGGCCCCAAATATCATAATGAATTAAATCAAATATAGCAAGTGAAGTAGAGGTACTAACAGGAAAAGGTAATCTCTTTTGTTTTGCTAAAGGACAAATCGACATTTATTATGAGAATTAGTGTATTTTACATTGAGATGAGGAATGTGTGACATATATTTCATATTGAAATGGCCTAGTCTAAGATGCCAAATATCAAAAGAAGAAGTAGAAGTAGAAGTAGAAGAAAAATGTGCGAGATATGGCCTTAAGAATGTATAAACCTCCTATCCGATCGGCGGTACCAATCATCTTGAGGGATGTTACTGTCATCTGCAATTCACGGTGTGAGAACAAAAACTTGGCAATGCAGGTTAGAGTACTTTGTTAGATGACTTACAGATAGTAGGTTGAAACTAAAATCGAGCACAAAAAAGCACATTGTAAAGAATAAGAGTATCATTAATCTTTACGGTTCCAATGTGTGTGGCAAAGGAAGTGTTATTATTTGGGAGATTGATTTTAATGTTGGCTAAAGAAGGTGTTGTAGAAAATAAGGAAATGTCACAAATCATGTGGTCTGTGGCTCCAGATCAAGAATCCAAGTGGATAAATTTATTTTATTTGAACTTGAATTGAAAGAGTAAGGGTACCTTCATGAGTGGTCTGGGTGGTATTGATGGCACTTTGCGGCATGTGGAGTGGCCGTAGCAGTGGTCTGTGCCTTGGCAAAGGTCAAGAATTGCTGGTACATTTCTTGAGAGAAGAGAGGGTTAGTAGCAACAAATGGGTTAGTAGCAACAAATTCCTTCTCATTTTGAGGGAAGAAACCAGGGCATTTGCGAAGGTTTGTGGTCCTCGGATTTAATTCTTGGGCCTCTTGGACCTTTCCATCCAGGAGGATACCCAATGAGTGGAAACACTTGTCAGCAGTGTGGCCGGGAAAGTTGCGGTGGCTGCAAATCACTGTTTCTTTTTGTCTTTGAATTTAAATTGCTTAGCAAGCATAGTTATGGAATCATTTGAGGGGAGCGGTGACATTCAAGCTTCTTTGGGATTCTTCTTGAAGTAATAATGAAAAGACCTTTGCAAGAGGTGGGAAAGGAGATTGTAGAAGAAGTTGGCTCCTAAGGGGAGCATATGAAGGATGAAGGCCAAGAAGGAAGGACATAGTGGCATCTTGTTCTTGGATGTTGGCCATAATATTGGGGAGTTCACAAGAGCAATTGTTAAGAGCACCACAGGTGCATTTTAGGATGGAGTCTGTAAGAAGAGTATTCATCCCAAATGGACTTGAATTCGTTATAATAGGAAATTAAGGATTGATTATCTTGCTTAAGATCACTAAGAGATTGTTTCAAGAGGTACACCACTAGTGAGGTCGATTTAGCATATCGGGCGTGTAATTCATCCCAAATATCTTTGGCTACAGAGAAGTACTCGAAGGTTTTCTTAATGTCGGGAGCAATCGAGTTCATAATCCAATTAAAGACTAAGTCATTAGCACGAACCCAAGCGGTGTAAATATCGGGGTTATCGGACTCATTAGGAATAGAAATTTTACCATTGATGAGGGTAGCTTGTTCTTGACATTCAAGGCTCTTTTGACGGAGTGACTCCAAGAAACGAAGTTCGAGCCTACAAGGGGATCCAAGACGATGCTCACTGGATTATCATTGTGATGCGGTGCGAGTGGCGAGCGAGGATTGAGCGCGCCGGATCAAGGGATGTAGGGTCGGCGGTAGGGAGTGGTGCCGTCGTAGTGGTGATGGATGTAGAGGTGGTGGACGCCGAAGATGAATTGGTGTTCGCCATAGGAAATTCCACGAAGGGAAGTCAAGAAACGGAAAAAAAAAGATGAAGATTAATCCCTAAATGGAGAATTTAGGGCAAAGGCGCACGAAATGCGTAGAGAACTCCGAACTTTGCGATTAATCGATTAGGAGAGAATCGACATCGATACCATGTAGAGAATTAAGAAATCAAATGAAGAATTTATTCAAAACTCTAGAATTGCGGTTTACAGAATGAATGAAGAAGAATGCATAAGTTACGAAGGAAGAAGACCCCTTATAAAGCTAACTTACCAACTAACTCAAAACTAATTAACTTAAAAGGTGCTAAACATAGCAAAAAGTGTTAACACACTTTTAACAACTTTGACTATCTTTACAGTTCTATTTTTTTAGTTTGTTCAAAAAAATTTAATCACGTTCCAAAAAGGAATATAATATTTTATTTTTATTCTTCAAACATCTCTTTAATTACTTAAATTGTTATCGACTTTATTCATATATATCTACAATATCTCATGATACCCTTCAACATATCTACTTTACACATAAACTATTACTCCCTTCGCTCCAAACTCGATGTGACATTTGCCAAAAAGATCTGTCTCATACTCATTGCATCATTTTCTTAAATTATAATAAAATAATTTTTTTCACTTTTAGTATTCCCACAAACTTTACAATATTATACCATATGTCACTACTTTTTAACACTAACTCAATTTAATACTATTAAACAATTCTTTTATTAAATTTACCCCCATAAAAATAATAATAATAATAAATTTTATTATTAAACTACTTTTACATTAAAACTTGTGTCCAAACAAGAAATGTTATAACAGGTATGGGGCGGAGAAAATATTATTTTTTAAAATTTGTGCAAAAAGAAATAAACTCTATTTTTGAATGAAGGATTGTATTATTTAGTTTAACAGTATTAGTTATTCATTAAAATGTATAAGTTGTTTTATTATAAAATGTTAATCGCACAACAAATGCACAATAAAATTGGTTTAGAAAGAGAAAACTTTATCAAATGTGATCGAGCCTTAAAGTATGTTCAAATCAATCCAAAACAACTTTTAACATACAAATATTATTTTTTCTTAAATCGAGGTGTAATTGGAGGTAATTGTTGAAGAAATGTTGAGCGATTAGAACAAGTGAAGCTGAGTCGTTCCCTATAATTGAAATTGCTTACCCTTCTTAATCTTACTATTTTTTTTTGACAGAACTTCTTAATCTTACTATCATTATACTAGTACTAGTAAAATTTAATTTAATGTCTCTATCTGTTGATATAGTTATAAATTCAGCCCCAAAAACAAGAGATGGTGCAAAAGATATTTTATTCCTCTCAAAATTTTAATTTAATTTCCTAGGGCCCACTGTTTTTAACTCTCACAAAAATTCAACTCAACTTGCACTCTATTCTCATTGGTTCCTCCAAGTCTCCATCCCATCCTTCAAATACTCAAATCACACAAGATATTGTAATATATGTAAATCAACGGTCTATATATTAAGAAATTTGTTTGGATTATTTATTTTTCAATAGAATATACATATAATGTTTAATAGCGTTGGATGTTATTCAACAGCTTGTAAATAATAATGGAGAAGTCATGCTACATTGTAAAGAGATGAGTTGAAGTTGAGAAATTTGAGGAGGTCAGCCAGTTCCATTTGGAAGGATTTTGATGAGTTCAATATCAAAGAGGAGAGTTTTATCAATCAATCCTCGGTTCCCCAAAACAAAATCCAATGCTCTCTGACCCTGCACTCGTGACCACTCGAATAAATTTCACCTTCACAATATAAAATAATTCGACTATAATTTAGTGCAAACTTTGATGAATACAAAGAGTACCGAAAATGTTGTTGGCCTTGGACCTTTCTTGTTGTAGTCATTCTCCGGATACCCTAGTTCTGGGGGTACAACAATCCTGCCCAGAAACAACATTAGACAAGATCTTGTCGATACACATCAGATGCCGTATATACATTCATCTGCATATACGTATATTATATATGTTTTTGTGTAAATTGAGGATAGTTGGGGAAGAATAATAATATGGAGCTAGATTATGGGTTTTCTATGGAGACCAACATCAGCATCACTGTAGCAGGTATAAGTGTTTGTGTAGATCACCCAAATCATATCTTCAATTACTAATACTATGTCAGCTGTATAAATATTACTTGCTTGCAAATTGCAACCAATAAAATGGTTGCAAATAATTGTTTGATGAAGTGGTATAGATTAAGTGGTTAGAGCTCCACTACATATGGTCTAAAGGTCATGGGTTCGAGTCATCATTTGCCCGATAAAAAAAAAAAAAATAGTTGCATATGATGAAGTTGAGGGAATAGAGAAAGATATAGCACCTTCGGATACCACCAAGCGCCATGCCTGATACAGCTTCCTCAAATGCCGGAATGACCTGAAGATATCAACAAGCCAGCTATGCTGTTATGAAAAATATGCAGCATCGAAATTCATGCTAATAATGAAAGCTACGACACTTTCACTGCTGTTTTGCAGAGTCACCAGCACTTCATTATGTAGAGCATACGAGATCAGGAGGCACAACACAAGAAAATAATTCTAATTAAAGCATATATATGACTGCTTAAAATAATATTTAATATTCACTAAATACTTAAAAATTGTGTAATATGTATATATACACAAACATATCTATTATATCAATATGAATATAGTGCTATTATATATATTAGTGTATAATACATATATGAGGCGGGTTCTATAAAAATCATGACCCGTCTTAAACCCACTTTACCGGATCCATACCCACCACTGTCTGCCGGTTCACTCCGGGTCCGGGTTTGAACATGTCGATAGTCATCCCTATACTAACCAAAGTTACTATTAGGAATAGACAAATTTGTCATTTTTTCCCACATGAGTGAATCATATATGACCTATACAACTCGAGGACATTGGATCATTGAAAATGTCCATAAGAGCTTAGCAGTCCAAGATATTTTGTAAGCCATGACTTACATGCCAGCAATACTATTTTTATGCTTAATGAATAATTCTCAGCAAACAGTAGGCCTAGGTTTAAATGTAAACACGAATCTGTGAATATGATTGAAGCAGTGTTCATGGAAAAGCTCGTCATCCAGGATCCACTACCTCTTGCAATCCTAATCTGAATTTGTAGAAGGCTTTGTCATCACCCTGCATAATGACACAAAATCAAAAAGAAAAGAAAATAAAACAGGAACCTTTAAAACGACACTCTATATATAATGGCAAAAGGGGTAATACCGAACGAGCAGGCCACCCTTTGTCTTGTTGCGAGCTTCAAATATCCGGCCATAATAGCCGATGGTGTAACCATCCCAATCAACCTAACATGCATTAATTGTTATGTTTGAGTTCTCACTTCTTAGTTGAATCAATTAAAATGAATGTAAATGCCCTCTTTATCTCTTCTGCATTTTAGCTGCGCTACAATTCTCTTGAAATGCTTTTCAACAACTTGATATCTCATAATAGATATTTGGTTTTGAACCAAAGACTATTTTTGTGAAATTTCCATGGTCTCTGGAAGAATATTTGATTAAGCATATAACTGATAAGTTTTACCACTACAGTTTCTCCTGTCTTTGGAGTGGGGCCACTACCTACTCGCAAGTCCTGCAAACGTTTGCATGTTTACAATTAGAACTAGAAATAAGAATTGCACGAAAATGCACAAACTATTACCAAGAATATGTTTGACCTTATACTGGAGACCTGAATCTGTTTCTGTGTAATCAGGATACCGCATCTTTGTCTTGCCATAATCCTTTCCCCGCAAAAGCTGGCACTGTATGCCCAAATAGTGAGCCTACAATTAGTCTCCAAAGCTAGAAGGCTGCACGTAGTAGTGATATAATTATTCAAAAACAAAAATCCTTTCTGCTCTCCATTAGAATAAGTAGTATGCAAATCAAATTAGTGTTTGGAATATGATCACCTGATAGTTAAACCTTGCTTGTCCTCTATATTTACTTCTTCCCATCTGTGTGTCATATTTCAATTTAAATCTTATGTGTAACTATTATAAAAGGGGCAAGTTTAGTTTTTGCAGACACTTCGATAGGAATCATTATACTATATATGCTACTAATTATCAAATTATGATCAACAATTAAGTTATTCAATTCACTGCCATTGAATCTAATTCATCTTACATGTCTTTATTGAAGAAGAAACCATTTCAATTTTTCCAGATGTATATATCCACTTCCGTTGACAAAATACATGATTCTCCGTATCCGACAATTGCTAGGGACTGTTTTCGACAATTTAGATAATCTACTAGAAAAATAATGACTCTCCCGTAGGAAGCTTAAAAGCCATCTCCATATTTTCTCTACGATTTCTAAATGGACTCTAACATCCCTAATATTCTTAATGTACATTGTACATGTGTTGTTTTGCTGAATTCAGGAGTTAAATTTATGAAGTTTGTTCGCAAATATAGGAATGGCTAGAAAAAATCTTCTACAGCAAAAAGTAAGCAATAAAGTTAACAAAGAGAAGGTAACGGAGTTTACTATCAGCATATTCAGACGCCAGGGAAGCTTCATTTCTCTGAGAATTGAAAATTTCCACAGCCAATAATCCTATCGAAGAAATCATCATCTGTCTCCGATCAATCAGAGGCTTATGCTCTGAGCCTTCAAATTTCTCTTCAATTTGCACAGAAATTACGAGTAAAGTAAACCAGGAAAAACAGATAGGCGTACAGCATAAAAAGGAGAATTGAGGAAGAATAGACGGGAAGCGGAATTGGTGAACTTACCTAAAGAGCTTGATGAATTGGGAGAACTCCGACAGATAATGTGCAGGTTAGAAAGCAGCGGCGGAGATACGGCGGCAGAAGTAGCCGGAAAATGCTTGGGAAGAGATCCGACGGCTGAAATTGAAGCCATCGTTTTCAGAGAAGTTTCTGGAATAGGGCGACGTTTCGCGGGAAGATAACGGCCACAGCTTTTCGTTGAGCGATTACTTGCTCAAATGCCAAATCTACCCTTCGCATACATACGTATTTATATGACATAAATTTACAACATTTTTAAATTTCATGAAACTGATTTAAAGGGTATTAGTAATTTTTTATTAATGGATATTAGTTATTTATATTATTTAACATTAATTTTAAATAATATTAGTTATTTCATTAAATGGTATTAATTATTTCAGGGTATTGACGTACTTCCTTCGAGCCCTACTTAATTTTTCATTGGATCTAGGCATTGATTTTAAGTAAAAGTTATTTATTAGTGACCAAATGGTATAATTTAAGTGGATAGAACTCTACCACCTATACAGTGAGAAGTTTCTGTTGTCGGGTATTTCCTCCTTATAAAAAAAAATAAAAATTATGCGCACTTGCATTATTTCTTTGTCCCCCAAAATGTTTTTATTCCTTTTATATGCATAAGCATTTTATATTAATCCTTCAACCATCACTTAATTACTCAAATTATCATTGTATATTCTTTACAAACAATTATATTTATATTATTTATAATTGAATCTCATAATACCCTACAATATACTTTAATTTATATATTTTATTTATTTATTCTTAAGTCTCATGTTCAACCTTCTAATCATCTTTTTGGGACAGATGGAGTATAATTTTAAAATATTTAGAAATGATAATTTAAAAGAGTTAGAATTTATTTTCTTGTATATAAAAACTACTCCATCCGTCCCAAACTATCTTCATATATGAAAAGGCACGCTTATCAAAAAAATTTAAATTAGTGTATGAGAGAGTATTATGTGAACGGATATTTTGAGTGGTTATATGAGATAAAGTGCGGAGAGAGAATAAAGTAGAATAAAGTAAGAGTGATATTTTTAAATAAAATTAATATTATGAGAGTATTGATATTGAGTGTTATTTTTAAATTTGGGGTGTGAAGATTGTTGTGGGATGGATCGAAATAGAAAGTGTGAAAATAGTTAAAGTGACGGATGGCAAGATGAAAAACTAAGTAAGGAGATCGGATCAATATCATGAATAACAATATTTGATCTAGTAGTATATTTAAGGCAAAGTCTTGTCTAAAAATTTTGGACACATTGTGTGGGTTTAGCTGTAAACTTGGAAGAAAATGATACTTACTCATCCCCATAAAATCTTTCACACTTTTCTTTTCGTCCTACATTATAATCTTCACACTAAAAACTCTTTATAAATTTCACCCCACAATTTTTACTAATTTACACAAATGTCATTACTTTTTACTCTCATATACATATAATCCAATAAAGTTTTTACTTTATATATAAAAATTTACAAATTTACCTATCAAAATCTCAATTATTATCTATTATTTTTAAAGTGTGTGTCCTAGAGAGTAATTTCTAAATTTAGCTTTAGTTAAAATCTCCACATTTATATGATGTCATTTACTTCGACTCAAGGCAGACATGTGTCTATATTTAAAGATGATAATGGATAAGGTATGAATAAAATATTGTATTTTCCGTCAGTATCTCTATTGGGTATCTATTTTACATATAATCCTGGTTAAAAATCGGATATTCATATTCTATTTTAATGTCATATTATCACTTCTACTTAAATTCATTTGATTAATTTGTAAGCACTTTAACAATTTAGCTCGATACTATTTCCAAACAAGTTAAGAGTAAACTTTTATACAAATTAATAAATTTCTACTTCAAATTCAAATAAAATCATTCAACCAAGTTAATTAGAGAGACATTTAACCATTCATCACTTATACATGGTTGAAGATAAAAGGCATGCTGTAAGAGGTGAAAAATAGAAACTATATACGATTACACTTCCAAAAATTCAAACTGCCAATTATGAACCAAAATTAGCAGTAATACCAGGGACAGATTTAGGGACCATCACATACATGAGACGGAATCACTTTTTAATAAATTATTCACTTTTTCATAAATTATTCACTTTTATACTAATTTGTATCACTTTTATAAAAAGTAATAATATTTTTTAAAAATGTCTCGATCTCATACATAAAAACATCTTATGCAAGTTTTTACCTTTTTGTGATGTTAACTATTAATACTAATTTTAAATTCATGAATTTTTCGCTTTCCTCGGACGGAATCCTGAATCCATTGTGTAACCGTGTGCACCTACCTCTACATGCCATATATTTTTCATGCATCTACAAATAGGATGACCAAAAAGGAGAACACAGACAAAAAAAAAAAAAAAAAAAGCCCTGATCATTTTGGAACATCGTACAGAATAGTATTCTTACAAAGCACTCGCACTCACCACAACTGGCTTTACACCAAGGACTAAAAACCCAGTCGTTTTATTAACTCACCATTCTAGCAACCAATGAGTCAGTACGCTTTACAGGCTAACGAGCTTAAGAGAATTTGCCTTCTCTTGAAGGCTATCGAGCAAGCTATCGAAACTCTTCTTGAAGGAATCCACTCCCTCCAGCTCAAGCTGTGACCCAACGAAGCTCCAGTCAATACCCAAATGCTCCAGAGCGCTGTAAATGCCTTCAGCTTCCGACACATTAGCATCGATTGTCCTTCCAACTGACCCATGATCAAGGAATGCTTGGAGTGCTTGATCGGGCATCGTGGAAACCTATTAACAAAAGATCACAAATACATGTCACATGCTAAATATGAAATTAACGATTTAGATTAGCACAACTGACAATTGGGTTTCTACCCATTTTGAAAACAAAATATGTTTTTACACACTTTCGTTACAAAAATATTTTCTACCCACTATCCACTTTTGACACAAATATACCCCCTCAAAGTGGGTATAGGGTCCCACCTCATCCCTCACCCAACCCTACCCCAATTCTGCCCCACTAGCTGAGGGAGAGGAGAAAGAGATGGTGGAATGAAAATAAGGAGCACGGCGAGAGAGAGGGGGAGGGGTTGAAAAGAATTAAAATGAATTTATTCCACGCATGACCAATTTGTTCCACAGTGGAAAGTGGGTTAGTCACCATGTGGGTAAAAATTAAAAAATTTGTAACAAGGGTATCAGGGTCATTTAACTCAAAATGGGTATAAAACATTTTTTCGTATGAAGCTGGGTAGAAAACATTCTCTCTTAGCACAAAGTAACTGAAAAAGTGATGCCTCCTCTGGACCACAAGTGTGTTAAATGTGACAAAATAGAGGATAAGATGGCTTACTGTATCGGGTCCAATAAGAGGAGCCACATAGAGTGTGTCTGGATAAGCTGGATTCTTGACACTAGTTGAGGCCCAGAGAAGCCTTTGCTTCTTAGCTCCTTTCTTCGCCAAAGCCTCCCATCTTGGACCCGAGAATTTCTTCTGGTAGAGCTGGTAAGCCAGTGCTGCCTGAGCATTTGCAGCCTGAGGAAGAAAATAAGTCACTATCTGAGGAGTTGTAGAGGCTGATTTTTTTATTTTTTTATTTCACCTATCTACTGCTAGAGGCTATAATGTTTATCTGAATTACCTTTCCACGGAGGTCAAGCGCTTCTGGTAACCCATTCTTCTCGAGCATCTTGTCAACAAGAGTATCAACACGACTGACAAAGAAAGAAGCAACACTCGTGACCCGGGAGAGATCACTGAGCCCAGATGCTTCAAGCCCATCTAGGTATGCATTAATGACTGCTTCATATCTGGCAATAGAGAAAATGAGCTGCATAGAGCCATAAGTCAGTATCTATATCTAAATGTTATCACTGGCAGACTTATTATTTGCAACCCACATAGAAGAATGAAACCATATATATGTGTCTGCATATGTAAATTTCAGGCAATCCCCAATTAAAGAGAATAAATGAGATATGTGTTCATTTGTCACGTGAAAGAACATCAAACTTCAAACAGCCAGTAGTACCTAAGACCCTCTCACAAGATATGATAGACTGGAACAGACTATAAGAACTTAATACAAAATGGATAATGAAGACTAGTAAAAGGATTGCTTAACCTTAGTAATAAAGTTTTTGCATTTTAAAGTAAATAAAGTATGTATTCATTACTGTCAAATATTAGACTCAATTCAGTCCAATGAAAGGATGTAGGATCAACTCACCGTAACATTAACACTTATTCCTAGTGCAATAACTTCCTTAATAGAGGGGATGCATGCAGCTGTAGCAGGGATCTTTATGTAGACATTAGGACGATCAACCCATTGGTGGAGCCATTTTGCAGCCTCTATTGTATTTTTAGTATCATCAGCAAGTCTAGGTGAAACTTCAACAGAGACATATCCATCAGCACCATCTGTTTGATCATAAATTGGCTCAAAAAGTTTGCATGCATCTTGAATATCTTTAACCACAAGTTCCCAATATGCACTTTCTATGTCTTTTCCAGATTGTACAAGTTCCCTGCAGTTAAATTGAGGTGGAGAATCCATTAAGGTCCCATTCTTAAAATCAACTGAAATTGATGGCAACTTTATTGTAGGCAAATCAAACAAAAAAGGTCTTGAGTTCCTTGATTTTTAAAGAAGTTTTTGATTGGAATGTTGCAAATTATGTCCCCTAATACGGCACGTAGAAAATAGAGAATCACTAACTCAACACAATAGGGAAAGGATAAGACCTAAAGAGACTCGGAAAGAAACTACAGTGTTAGGAAAGACGCAGTATACCCAAATATAGATGAGAACGTGAATCCAAACACAACCATTAGATATGAGCTGACCCACATATGGAATAAAAGTTTAGTCCTTTTATTAATTATAGGGATTAGGTGAAGTGGCCTATAAAGAACGACAGTATAACTGCCATAAGTAAGAGGCAGCAACAAGTTAACAATTTGAAAACCTAATACTCCAACTTCACATTGTGCCTCTAGCAGCCTATATTGAAAGCTATTATGCTTGAGAAATTAGAATACATGTGTCTAATAAAGATGATTCTCTCTGTTAATTTTTGTCTAATTTCACAACTACATGTACAACTAGAAAATAAAATTCTTTTCAACAAATCAGCTACTACAAGGACAAAAGAGATTTGAAGTAATTCTGACAGAGACATAAGGTCACTGTTTGAAAACAAATCTCATCACGTTGTTACCTGAACTGATCATTGTATGCACTTGAAGTTGATATTGCTTTCTGGAAAATCTGCAAAAGCCAAAAGAAAAATAGATAAATAGATGCAATATTTTCACAATTTTTCTTTGCATGAAAGAGGTAGAATCTACAAAGAAAGATATATTAAAATTATTAAGCAAAAATAATCCCTGGAAATGATGAAGGAAGATGGCAATTTACCGCTGGGTTGCTGGTTACACCCCTGACTCCACTTTCTATCAACGGAATAAGATCTGTAACGGGGCGGCACAGATTATCATACCATGGGCTTTGCCCTTCCTTCTCATAAAGCTCATGCAAAGTTGTTTTCTTCGCACTACTTCCATTTCCATCAGCTTTTGAGCATCTGACACTGATCAATAACTTATCAATTAGAGTGGCAATGAAAATTTGAAGATATTTACAAATTAATCTAGTTCCTAATTCATATTAACATAGATACAACAAAGAACCAAAAACGCGAGGTACCATAAAATAATCTACACAGGAAATCAATTATTATCTCTCCTCTCCGTAAATCAAGCATCAAGACTGAATCAACATAAACACCAAAACAATTCGACCTTAAAAAAAAAAAAAAAAACAAAAACACACACACACAAGACAAAATACTGCACACACACACACGCAATAAATAAGGTGAAGAAGAAAACATGCGCTTACACCAAAGAAGCCCTGATGGGTTGGGCATTGCGCACAGTCAACTTCGAGGATGAAAGCGGGATTCCAAAGGCGGCGATTTTTGCGGAGATCAACACAGCACATCGGCTGCTCCGAAGATCTGGTGGCGGACCTCAAGCCAGACGCTGAATTAGCTAAATTAGAGGCGGAGAGCTTGGAAATGGAGGCCATGGGTGATTGATTTCGATTGTTGCAGAAGCGATACAAATGAAGGAGAAGGTATTAGGGTTATAATTATAGACATCCAAACAGGTACTTAAACAAGGGTGAAGGGTTGCTTTGTTTGACCTGGCTGTACGTGATAGGAAAAAGCCGGTAAGGGGCAGATCTGGAATTTTGGGGCATATTGTTTGGTGAGGTCAGGTCAGTGGGTAGGTGGTTACTTCGGTCTGAATTTGATATATTCCATTGAGTCCATATTTAAGGCTAAATTTTACTTATTTTGGAAACTATTTATAATTAGGAGTGGTTTTTAAGTTTTGTCGTGAAATTGATTTATAAAATAGAGTTAGTTTTAATTTAGAGTTGGTGTTATATTTTTGTATACACTGTATGATTATAGTGTTATCACTTTTGAAAAATTTAAGTATTAAATATTTTAATTAAGAGTATTAAAAATTTGAGTAAGTGATATTATGTTATTTTTCATGAGTATCAATAACAAATTAATATTTTTACTATTTAAATTATTCATATTTAATATAAAAACACGATATTGTGCTCTCCCGATACGATTTAGATTGCTCAAAAGCAAATGACACGAGTTTTAATAAAAGTGTTGTTTATTAGTATTAAAAGGTGTAAAGTGAAGGGTAATAGTGTTTTCAACTAAATTGGAGTGAGTAATTGAGTGGGGAAGATTTAATTATAGTAAAGAATTGGGTGGCATGAGGTGTAAATAGGGGACGTTTGTACGAGTTTAGTTTGAGAGGGTATAATTGTTTTTTTTTTTTTTTGCTATTTTGGGTATGAGAAGATAAAATTGTAACGTCCATTTTTTTATTTTCAGTCATCTAAATTGTAATGGAGAAAGTAATATGTAAGTTAAAAAAAACATATAAAGTATCAAATATTTAACCAAGACTTCAAGAGTATCAAATATTCGACTAAGAGCATAAAAATTGGATGAAATTGAAAAGTGTAACATCGTAAGCTTACTATGTATACGAAACACAAAGACTTTACCCTCCCTCCGTTCCTTTGTAAGTTACTCATTTCAAAGAGTTGCAAAATTTAAGAAAAAATAAAATTTAATATGTAGTGAGTGTTGAAATACAATGGGAAGGTAAAGAGGTGGAGAGAGATAAAGATATATAAAGGTGGAGAAATGTGGGGATAAAACTTTAACAAATATAAAAATTGGTAATTTAAGTTGAGACGTCCATTTTGAAAAAATTGATAACTTTCAAATGGACGGATAGAGTACCTTTTAGTCAAATAATTAATATTTTTAGTGAAACAATTAATATTTTTTAATAAAATACTCAATATCATTCAATCTAATATTATTTTATAGTAAAACAACTAATGATTTTTAGTAAAATAATTAATACTCTCAAAACAGGTTTCACTAATACTTTTAGTGAAATAACTATACACTTTAATAAAATAATTAGTAGTATTATTCAAAATCAAGACCGATAGTAAAACAACTATTATATTTTTATTTAAATAATTAGTATCCTCAAGTCAAGTTTATTGGTGAAGCATCTTCAGATAATACTTTGACATTCCAATTTGAAGACTAAAATTTGATATTCATTGTATAGATGATGTTTATATTGAATACAAAATGAAATGTAGAATAAAATAGTGACCCAAACTAAAGGTACCCAGACATTTAAATTCTTCAACTAGAAAAAAAAATTATACAAATTGAGTTAATGAATATACTAGTAAAATGGATTTAATTTTATTATTATATTGTTTCAAAAAATTCAAAATAAATATGTTTTGAGAGATCATAATTATAAAAATAAGAAATTGATGAGAGTAAAAGAAATTTAAAATGAAAGAAATTGAATTCCGGATTTTAAAATTGAAAATGTTGAGTTGCCACATTAACACTATAATTCGCCAACTTTGTTTTGAGAGATTATTAATATTAAGATATTGAGATGTGGTTTCTCTCTCCAAGTGGTGTGTAGAGAATACAATGGCAATACATAAATATTTTTTAAAAATTTGGTATTTTTAATTTTATTATTTAATTGTCTTTGTAAAATAATGCAAAAATATTACATAAAAGTAATAAGATATCTCCATTTTATTAAAAAAAAAAAAAATCTTCCTTATTCCATTTTAAATTGCTCAAAATCTAAAATGAATGTCTCATTTTTGTTTTTTCATATCTAAAATCACAAAATAATAATAATAATAATAATAATAATAATAATAATAATAATAATTCTACTCCCTTAAACTCGAACTCTTTCAAACATCACTTATTTACACTCCATGTCACTCAATTACCCATTCAACCCTCTCAAACTAAAGCAAACCCTCCAATAAAAATAAAATAATTCATTTGCCCTCAACTCGATGAAGTGGAATAAGTCAATGACCAAAAGATTATGGGTTCGAGTTACCATTTGTACGATAAAAAAAAATTACCCTAAATTTTACATCTTTTAATATTAATAATAATCAAATTTCTCATTAAAACTTGTATCATTTTAACTTGAATAACGAAAAAATAGAATGAAGGGAGTATTAATTATTCCATTAAAAATTATTAATTATTTTATTATAAAATAATTTCACGATAAAACTGATTCATACCATACCACCGAAATTAACATCTGAACACACTTCTAGTGTATATTAACAGTGCCATTAACATTCATATCTATCATGAACAGTTTTCAATTAGTTACTCTCAATATATCTATCATGAACATTTTTCAAATTAGTTACTGAATATATCTCAACGATTTATCTCATACAAATCACCTATTTCTGCAGCAAGAAAGCCACAGATCGTGGCAGCAAAGAAAAGCAAAAAAGGAACTCACATTCCTTGATAACTGCACTCATACTTGAGCTCAAAAAACTCATATTTACCAAGGCTTGAGGTCCCTTACAGGTCCAGCAGTCCAATTCAAAACCTTTTCACCTGGTTTCAAGTATATACTCCGATTATGCGGTAGCTTACGCGCTAGCCCGTTCAAGATTTGGTGGAAAGCGTCTCCCGATTGAGCTGGTTGAGGGAACAGCATAGCCTGTTTCATTGAAGGATTTGCGAGTAACCTCTGCTTCCTTAGGATTACATCAACTGGGATGGACGTAAGAATGGTATCCAAATACGGGACGTCCTTCTCTGCTACAAACACACCGATTTCCTCCCATGGAATAGCATCAGCAAACGGTAGTACTATGTCGTCTGCTATAATAACGGGAATGCAACCAAAAATTACAGCTTCCACAAGCCTAGGACTCCATGGGGCCCAACCGAGGGGGCATAAACAGAAAATGGCTCGTTGCATGTCTTCGTAGTATGTGGTTGGATGGTCCGTTGAGATGTCGAAGAGTGGGTTGTTCTTGAAGTTCTCCCAAATGGACGCCCTTGCCCCTCTGTAGATCACAATGGATGTTAATAGATTAACACAAATAATATTCGAGTAATATTTGGGTGCCCCAGTTGCACAACTAATATTGTTCGGTGAAAACAACTAATCTTGACCAACTAATACATTTTAGTAAAACAGTTAATACCATTTAAAAATGCACGGTGCAATTGACGCGTAGACATATTTATCATAATATTGATATTGATAAGGCTAGAGACTATATTTTCTTCTGATTTCTTAGTTATACAATGTGAAAACGTACCTTGCATAGTAACCACCTTCAGGGTCATTGTCTACATCATAAAACAAACCACGGAAATAAACAAAGATGGATCTTGGAGTGTCGGGAGGAATCAAGCGTGACTGCATTTTCTCCGGAGGTGCATATGGCGGTATTGTTATTGAGCCTTCGTTCAAACAAACATGGTGTCGTTGTCCGAAAGTCTGAACCAAGGTAGAGCGTTGAAGTAAATGAAGAATGCCCCTTTTTATAGCTTTCTCCTCCTACAGCAGGAACAAAACATTGGGATATCATTTAGTGTCCAAGAATTTCATAACATTCAAACATTGTGATCTCATCTAGATTTCACATATAATGTCTATTGGGTGTTGGGTGTTGGCGATTTTAGTCTCATACGAATTAATTTTCTCACTTAAGGAGGTGTTTGCAAACTCAACACAAACTCTAAAAGCACTTTTTTCCCAAAAAAATTGTGTCTAACAACTTTAAAATAAAGTGCTTCTGAGACACTTTGTAGTGTTTAACACCCCTCAAGTCTCATAACTTTTAGAACAGTGCAATAGCTCAGTGCAAAAACCTACAACCTTGTCAATATAGGATCAAAATTGCATCATTTTAAAAGTTACGAGACTTAATTGAAATAATCAAATTCGTATGTGACTAAAATCGCCAACACTCAATACGTACAGGACCAATTTTGCAATATACGCGAAAAAACAAGGTAGTAGAAGCGAAGAGCTTACTTGATAATGAAAACAGGCGCCAAAATCATGGGGAACGAGGAAGAAATGATCAGCTCCTTCGGTTCGATTCCAGTGAGGCCATCTTGCTGAGATGAGCTGTATTGCACTTCTCATCATTCTTGGAGACTTGAAAGGCAGAGGCAATCCATTAGGTGCAAGGTCACACGTCGAGTAAACAGGCGTGTAAAACCAATCTGCTTCCTCAGGATTGAGAGTTCGAACGGGGCTGGATAGGAGGAACTGGTGCATAAATATCTCAGCAGCAAACATGTGTGTTAGACAGCGCGGATCTTTCTGCAGAATCTTTCTGTTGTATTTGCTTGGAAGTTCATACACATAAACTTTCAATTTTCCAATCGGGTTGTCCTCAAGGACATCACCAGCACTTCCTACACGTATATACAGTCTCAGGATTATGAGATCTAAGCTTTCGGCTTTGCAATGCGAATTAGTTTGTGATGAAGCAAGATATAATTCTGAATGAAATACTCCCTCCGCCCGTGATTAATTTCACACTTACTTTTTTCGCCCATCCCAAAATAATTCATAAACTTCACCCTCATAACATCCACAATTTTACACAAAATGTCATCACTTTTAGACCCACACGTATACACAATTCAACTTATTTCTTTACTTTATACATAAAGGTTAACAAAATTACACTTCAAATCCCTACCATTACTCAATTTTCTTATTTTGTGTGCTCTTACACATATGAAAGAAATCATAGGACGGGTTCTCGAACCATCAGCAACAATCTTTTAAGCCGTATTTGTTTCACAGGATTGGCCTTGATAGCTCATTTAATCCTTGATAATCAGTTGTTTTGTCCACATGACAGAGGCCAAGACTACATTTCAGCCCGGCCCAAATAGCGGGTTAATCCTTAGATCTAAGGATAATTCAGTTCAGGGAGGGGTGGGACAATTCAGTCCTTACATGGGACAGTTCAATTTTAACTTAAAATGACTATCTTGCCCTTGACAAAATTGTAATCCAGCAATCCAAACACATGACAAGATAATATGACAACTAATTCATCTCAACCTACTATATCTTGTCACAACTAATTTATCTCATCCTATGAAGCAAACAAGCCCTAGAAGGATATAAGTTTCTAATCTTTGAAACAAGTGGCTTTAGAAGATACACAAGTATTCACAGATTAATGTCCATAGTTACACCATGATTACTGCAACCTAACCAGTAATACCACATAAGCATTTCAACAAACAACTTTAGCTCATCACAATGACAAAATATTACTCCACAAAAGAACAAATTTCAGCCACTATACGAAAACCCCACAGTTTCCCTGAAACAAAATCAAAGTACTCTCTCCCACTCTCTCACTCAGACATTTTCACAAACAGTTGGCAGAAGTCTAATCAAGAGAAAACGAAGAAGAAAATCACACAGAATAGAAACTGATGGCTACCTGATATCCTCTCAGTACGTACAGAGCCGCGATCAATCCCCTCCACACCACCATTCTCCAGCAAAAAGGCAGAAGAAGAAGAACCCACATGAAAAACTCCATTTTTCCTCGACTCAGAAGCTCCGCGAAACAAGAGAATATATTCTCTTGAAGAAAATGGGAGGGATTTTATGCAGTTGGGAAGTCATATTAGGATGTTGGTGAAGAGTTACCTTCTAAATTATCTTACCATTCAAGACAAGCACAAACTAGGTAGGAGATCACAATTTTTATATATAAATTTCAGTTGGGTTTTCAAAATACGATTACATTGCAGTTGTATGTTGATTGTTGCGTGAATCAATGGTGAATCACACCTGCATTTATGTTTACCAGTTCGATGGCCTGTCCACCTCACCATCAAAGTCTTTGGTTTGGTGGTTTTTCCTGATTAAAACCATAAAAAATTATCAGGCCGATTACACTTTTTCATTAAAACAGTTGTTTTTTTATGGGGCAAATGTTGATTATAACCCATGATCTTTGGGTTATAGGTAGTGTTTCTAATCATTTGAGTTATACTATTTCGTCCATTAAATCAGTTGTTTAACACGTGTGGTGCATGTTTTATATAAATTATTAATAATAAACTGCATAAGTGTGACTCTTGTTACTAAAAATAATCTTGTGATGTGCATGATCTAATTTGTGTAAGACAGATTAAGTATAAAAACCATAATCTTTGTATGGTAGATCATGTTTACAAATAGAAAACCAATAAAATTGCAATATAGCATCAAAATTACATCAAATTCATATTGTCTAATTAGGTATTATATTAAAAAGAAAAAGAAAAGTCATACAATAACACATTCATCCATGGACAGAATCCGTAAATCTAACCCCTAAATAAATAAAGAGAAGAATCTTTACAAATCAAAATAGAGTACCACAAACCTATCATATGTTGTTAAATCCATCACATTATCCCACCAATCATACTTACGACGGAGTTAACTCATCTTCACACATATTCTATGTTACATCAAATTCATGTTGTGTTTATAGAGTCCATTATGTAATCAATTCGATCGAAAGTAACGGAAGAAACATGTATGTTGTTACATATAAAGTCAAATTCCTTAATTAACTCGGGGTTAAAAAGGAGAATACAAGAAAAGCGAGGATTGTTAAGAGTAGGGATCTGATTGAGCAAAGTAAAAGATGACAGGAGTAAAAGGGTCCAAAAATATTTCCCAACTCCTAGTCACTTTTATATTAACATAGATTATAGTAATGTATTAATAAATTATTATTATGATTAGCTTAAATTGAACAAAATTTGTATTAGACCGTCTTGTTAATTGTTAATTTGCTAGCAAAAATGTTATATACGATAAATTTTATTTTTACTATCACTATATATGATAGTGGTAGTCATGTATGTGCGCATTGTTATAAATAAATGTGACGGTGATAGTGCATGTATGACCGAACTTTTGTAAGTAAATTTGATATTGATAATAAATGTACATGATAATAATAGTAAAAATGGAGTTCATCGTATGCACTCGATTTACATAAGTATAACTCTAATTTGTATCAGATGTCTTGTTAGATGAATTTTGATGTTTATATTGTTTTCAAGAATTTATGACATTTTTCTGTCATAGGACAATTTCATAAAAGAGTATTTTTTTCTATTAATTTATAAAATAAGTAATCTATATTTTCTACAAATTTTAACTTGATCGAAAGTAATGAAGGAAGAAGGGATGTTTGGTATAATTATACATAATGAAAAATGAAAAGCTAATAGAATAATATTCAAGTCATCTCTTTCAAACCGAGGTTAGGAATGGCAACGAGGCGGGTTTGGGATGGGTTTGTCTTGTCCCATGACCCGCCTTGTCGAAGTTTTTGGACCCTTTACCCGTCCCGCCTGTTTAAAAGAAAGAATTAAGAGTTTCACATTTCTAAGTCTCTACTCTGTACAAATATAAAAAAATTCATCAATATTATTTTCAAAATATAACATATTCACGTGAAACATTGAAATTACAACAAATTAAAATTAAAATAGCATTAGTGTCTTAACCATGCAACAAATCAAATACTACAAATATTTAAACTCAATCACACGTCAAATAAAATATAAAACTTTTAAGACATACATATTGTTCAAAGAAAGATAGCATAATAGAGTCATAACAAAATATTAAATATCTATTTTAAATACTAAATAATTAATATATATTTTAATATATATACGAGGCGGATCCATATGATACCGGGACTCGTTCGGACCCGATAATGACCTCTTTGACCGGGTCCAAACCCGTATTGGAACCCATTTGACCGGGTTTTTACCCGTCCCGTATTGGCCGATTTTTTGGCAGGTCCGAGTTTTGACCCGTCCCATTGCCATCCCTAAGCGAGGTACGATACATTTTTCAAAGTTATAATACTGTAATTTCAAACACTTAATATGACTTTAATTTTGTTTACTGCGGTAATATCCATGAACAAATATCATATTTTCTTAATATGCAGTCACACATGTGGTACTCATTATTCACGGTATTAATGAGTCAAATATTTACAAATACAGATAATAATTTACCATAAACAATGTTCACATAATACATATTCTTAATTCCCAACATCTCATCCCCAAACCCTTCCAAACAAGCATCTTCTAAATATAAGATGCAATTGTTCAGATATTTTGATAAAAAAATTAAGAAGGTGCATGGTTGAAATAGACAAATAGAAATGTTTTTTTTTTTGAAAGAATAGGAAAAGATTTTACTTAGATTATAAAAGAAAATTATTTCCTTTGTAGAGGTATGGATTTGAAGAGGTGTGAAGATTCTTCTAAAACGAGGAATCAAAAACATTTTTATTTCTATTCTTAGTAACCAAACAACATATTTCATTACATTCTTATTCTTTCACCTTGATACCCCAAACCAAAAACCTTAATTAAATTTATTTCTAAATTTATTTAGTTAAGGGATTTAGGAGATGAATTTCAAACCCCTCATTAATTGTACTTCTTTTCCTCTTCATATAAAATCATCAATTTTCATAATATAATAAAAACCAAACATATCAAATTCAAATTTACCATTTTACTAAAACAAATTTTCAAAATCTGGCCAACAGCAGTATAACTTCAAAAAATCACTATCTGGAGAAGCATAAAAAAATAATTGTAGTATGTAGAGGTAGAAAACATATTCCCTCTCCACACAAATTTATTCTAACCCAAGATATGAATCTCAATACAAATCCTTTTAAAAAGAAGAAATCGTGCCAAGTAGCCATAATTATTCAAAACAGCATAATCCCTTCCTAAGAAGAGCCTTAATTAGACAAAATTAAACAATTACAAACGAGTATAAAAGGTATTCTTCCCCATGCTGGCTCCTTAATAATAGCAATACTTAACCAACCAACAGTTTGTTCTCGTCCAAAAATTGGTAAGAGGAACTTCCAGATTAAACGGGCGGGTCCTTTACGAATCCTACCAGAGATATCGTAGTGGGACCCGTGGCACGGGCAAAACCAACCACCGAAGTCACCAGCATTAGGCAAGGGGATGCACCCCAGGTGAGTGCACACACCGACAACCACGAGCCATTCTGGATTCTTAACCCTAACCGCATCCTCTTGTGGGTCCCGAAGAGAGGCCAAATCAACACTGTTTGCCAACTTGATGTCGTCTTCAGTTCGATGCCTGATGAAAACTGGCTTCCCACGCCATTTTACGGTAACAGTTGTCCCTGGTTCGATACTAGATAGGTCCACCTCAAGGGAGGCGAGGGCAAGGACGTCTTTACTGGCGGACATGCTCAGGACGAATTTGAGGACAAGGAGTCGGGCCAGTGATGCATAAACGAACCTACCTCCGGTCAAAACAAAGTATGCAAATGCACGTTTGCTGGGATCACCAGGTGGATAGCGCTCATGGTTGTGCTCATCGTAGACAATCTTTGGGTTGGGATTCTTGATTGCCGCCACTGTTGCAGGGACTTCAGAAATTAGGCCCAGCTCCTGTGATGTCGTGAGGCCACCAGTGGAAAATCCTAAAGATGGGGACAAATGTAGAAATATTATTTCAATCTTTTTATTTAGAAGGGCTTGTGTGGTCACAATAGATTCAACAATTGGATTATGTGTAAGCTTTCTAAATTATAGCACTGAAAATTTTAGAAAACCTACTGATAAATGTGCAGATGTAACTTATTGAGACGTGAATGAAATAGAGTTCAATGTCAAAAATTGCAATAAGTATGATATGACTACAATTCAACCTAACCTTCTAATACATTCATGAAGTGCCAATGACTTGTCAAAATAGATTCAGGAGTAGAGAAAAAGAAAACCAGAGATTCTTCAATCTAAGTATTTATAGGGAAAACACATAGTAACATAAAGCAAAAACAACTGAGGAAGTCATAATACTATTTCTTTCCCCACATAAAAGAAAAAATCAAGCCACAAAGAGAAATAACCGATAGTAGCAGGAGGGAGAGAGAGAGAGACTTCCAAAATAAAAACTACAACCATCCAATCCACAACTACATACACCGATGCATGCATATAGTTCGGTATATTCTAATAATCAATTATTGCTATCTTTACCCTAGTGTATCAATTGAATAATCTTAAAAGTTCAATTTTTGGAATATGGCCAATAGGCATTCACCAAAAGCACGATCAATCGCCTTGATAGAGCTATCTGATGGATTAGTAATAGTAGCCCAATCCCATCCATTACGAAATGTATATATTGTCACTTGAAGAGATAAGACTGTTGCAATAATTTACCTCTTTGAACACTGAACAAAAGGCGTAGGTATCTCTCATAATGCCTGAAATATAAGGATTGTTCCTTCCTTACATTGCAAACTTGAGCAATTTCAAAAATTCCTTATGACCCAGGATTAACAACACAAATATTCAATTCAACATCCCCACCCCACCCCCAAAAAGAGCCCCAAAGTGTAACAACAATACTTCCCAGAGCAAGACCAGGAAGTCTTGTTCATTCATTTTGAGATAGTCACCTAGGAAAAGAAAAGATGACAAGATTGCAGAGGGTAAAAAAGACCAATTACAATATTAAACAGCCTACAATTCTAGGTAAAAAAAAAAAAATGAAACCAACCTGAAAAATAAAAATAAATTAAGAAAAACTCATGGTAAGCATTTGAGCCTACAAAATTAGTGAACATATTGAAAAATATAATAAAGAAGTCATTTGTAAATACCGCACCGTAGGCAATGTATTGCTCGTATTCAATGTGGGTGAATTAGTCTAACTTGAAGAAGGTACAATAGGTATTGCTCAGAATTTGGAATCAAATAATGTTGGTGATGCATTAATGGTTGATGGTTTGATGATACAAAAATGAAATTCTGTAAAAGCAACAAGAAGAATTGCTCAAATACAGTTAGATACGCTTATTTGGGCAATACAAGATAGCATAATTGAAGCTATCTTCCAATATATTCATTTGGGTTTCTCTGAGGAATGTAATAAAGGGAGCAAGAAAACCATGGTAAATTTAAGCAAATCACTAAAAATACTGGACAAAACCCACCACTACCTTTCAAAACAATTCAAAATTTTGAAAAAGTTATCTGGGAAAATAAGATTTGTGCTATGAATTATTCATTATCATTATTAGCCAAATCCACATTGTGGGGGTTTAGGGTTAAGGCTTGTTTTGCTGTATTTTTCATCATCTTCATCATAGACCACTCCGCTACGTGTGGGTTCAACTATTCAGCTATTCGGATTAATATCCGTGGAGAGTGCTATTTTGCTGTATTTTTCGTCATCATCATAGACCAATCCTGCTACTCTCATATTCAAAAGTTCAGCACAAATATTGTCAATTTTTACGGTATTGGCCAGTAACTTATGCTGTCATAGCCTACTTATAGCGAACCTCAATCCACTCTTCATTCAACAATGTAGAAACATATTTTTTTCATAACCAACAGATGGGTGAAAAAGAAAATCTTAGCACCAAGACAAATCAAATACATAAAATTATCACACAAAATTAGGGGAAAATGGTTCATCTGACAGTCCTATTGAAGACATAGAGAAAACTTAAGTCCAATGAAAACCTAGCCACTTGAAGAGATAAGACTGTTACAATAGTTTGCCTCTTTCAACACTGAACATAAGGTGTATCTCATATAATGCCTGAAATATTAGTATTACGCCTTCCTTAAATTGCAAACATGAGCAATTCAAAAATTCCTTATCGCCTGGGATTAGCAACACAAATATTCACTTCAACATGTAACAACAATACATGCCAGAGCCAGACTAAGAAGTCTTGTCCATTCATTTTAAAATAGTCACCTAAGATAAAGATGAGATAGCAAGATAACAAGATCGCAGAGGGTAAAAAAACTACAATATGAAACAGCCTACAATTCTAGGTCAAAAATGAAACCAACAACTTCTGCTAGTGATTTTATGATTATAATCTGGGAAAAAAAAATTAAGAAAAATTCATGGTATAGCGTGGTAAATTTAAACAAAATCTCTCAACAAATACTGGACATAACCCACCTCTATCTTTCTAAGCAAATTTCAAAATTTGAAGAAATTATCTGAGAAAATAAGATTTGTGCTATACGTTATTCATTATCATTATTAGCCAACTCCACATTGTGGAGGTTAAGGCTTATTTCTGTAGTTTTCATCATCATCACCATAATCATACACCAATCCAGCTACTTGTGGGTTCAACTGTTCAGCTATGCGGATTAATATCCGAGGAGAGTAGTGATGCAAATGATTTGGATTTGGGGTTAAGGATTATTTTGCTGTATTTTTCGTCATCATCAAACACCACTCACGCTACTAGCAGGTTCAAACGTTCAGCTACATGGATAAATATCCATGGACAATAGAGATGCAAATGGTAGCTATCACAGGCCTAACACAAATATTGACATTTTTAAGGGTATTGGCCAGTGACTTATGTTGCTATATCCTACTTATCCACCATCTATAGCGAACCATCATCCACACCTCACCATTCAACAGTGTAAAAACATATTTTTTTCTTAACCGACAGAAGGGTGAATAAGAAAATCCTAGCACCAAGACAATTACATAAAATTATCACCCAAAAGGCCAAAATTAGGGGAACATGTGTCATTTGACAGTCGTAGTGAAGACGTAGAGAAAACTTAAGTCCAATGAAAACAAAGTGCAGAATTTTTCCACATACATTACACATTCAGAAGATCAATCCACAAATTATACATGTAAAAATTTCAAATTTCGAATGAAATACATCATCCATAGATCCAAAAAGATTGAGGGAGCGTATCAACCTATAGCCATATAAGTACATACATTTAATATACACGTTTAACAGGAAGAGCTCCTGCGGGATAAAATCGAAAAAACAAAAAATATAAAGAATCCACGATGATCAAAATTTAAGACATTACGCTTCCTTAACCAATCCGATCTGAGCAAAATTGAAACACATAAAATCACGCAAAACTGTAAAAATGAAATACTTGCAGAACTCAAAAGAAGAATCGAACCTCTGATTTGATCCAGAAGGAGATTGGATGAGGCATACGAGTGAGCGGGCGAAGAGATGGATCCGGTGAGTCCATCGGAGGATGAATCACCGCCGACAAATGGGTTTCTGGATACGAATGCGGCCGAAGAAGTCTGACCGGACCGCCATGAGAGAGAAGTCAGCCTCCTCCCTACTATTCTCAGCATCTTCGATCAACGAATGATTTTTCACACCCTTTTCGGTATTCAATTGAATTATTATGGTGGATTTGAGCTAGGTTATGCTCTCGCTCTGCAGAACGAAAATGGGGGAAGAAGAGGGCAAGACAGAAAAATGGAAATACAAATTAAGTATTGCACGCCGTGTCAGGAAAACGCCGTCGTTTTTTGTTTAATGAAAAAATTCCATTATTTCAGTTGAAGTTGAATGTTTAATAAAGAGGCGGGCCGGTATTTGGCCCATGGTTTTTACTGGGCCAGTTTTGTTAGGCCCAATCTAAAAGCCCATTTATAATTTCAATTGAATCCAGCTGAGATATGTTGCATTTCGATTTCGAAATAAATTTAAAATTATAATACTATGATTTTCGTAAATCTATTGATGATTTTTTGGATTAATTAATTTTTAACATGATATTTGAATTTTTTGAGAACAAAAGAATTTTACTGTGTATTTTTTATTGTAGATTGAAAAAATATTAGTATTTAATTTTATATTAATATATTCAAAGTTGATTTTTATTAAAAATTGATTTTAAATTTTTTTATCTTGCAGGAGGCGGGGGAGATTAGGGTTGTAAAAATCGATTTGAACCGAAATAATTGAATCAAAGTATTAAAATTGGTTCGGCTTTTGGTTTACACTTTACTGATTATGTGTTCGGTTTTGAGATTTTTTTAGCTTGGTTCAGCTTTCAATTTTGTACTAATAAAAGTGAATAGATTGAAAACCTAACCGAAAAAATTGAATCAAATATTAAATTTGGTTTGATTTTTTGTTTACATTGTGTTCGATTTTGAGATTTTTTTTTAATTTGGTTCGGTTTTAGATTTTGTATAATAAGGCAAATGTGAAAGTAATATTGAGACGGAGGGAGTATATGTTTCTAGGCGTTTGTAGCAATGTGAAATGAGAAATGAGGGTAAGAGTTCTTCTAAAATTGAACTGAGGTTTATTTATATGATGGGATGATGCTTGTTAAGTCCGGAAAAAAGCTGTTGATTTTCACAAATCCACACAACCATTGAGTTGGTTCAACCCGAGTCATACAGAGTGACTCGGTTTGAGTCACTTGCAAATTTTGGCAGCTCACTGGTAAAAATGGCCATTTGACTCGGTTTGAGTCATTTTCCTCGGCTCAATTTTTACAATTTTTTTCTTAATAACTTGAGCTCTCGAACTTCAATTGACTCGATTTTTTTGTTGCGATCATTTTTTTGATGTCTTTTATGTGGTTCAATCCTTCACTTGACTCTACTTAACATTGAGCTCGTGCTTCGCTTTCAAAATTCATCAATTTTTTCTACAAACACATCAAAATTCTCTTCTCGATAATTAATTGTAAATTTAGAGATTCAAAACTTGATAAATGCAAAGATAATCCAACAAATAGGCAATTAAAGCACACTAAACTCATGTAATTATCACCCGAGTCACAAACACGTACTATTAAAGAGGAAGTCTTGCATGAAATTGTTTCATGTAGGATTTTATACTCTTATACTCCCCGTCCTTTAAAGATAGACTTATTTTTTATGTTCATCCATCTCATAAACATTTATTATATTGAATGTATTTTTATTTTTCATTTACATCTTTACCACTATTTAATACATTTTTTCAAATCAATATCTAGGTACTTACATAAGGGCAAAATTGAAAAACAATACAAAATTTTATGTATTAACCATAATAACTTCCATTTCTTAACTGTGTAAAAATAACTATTAGTATATCTTTGTGGGATAGATTGAGTATATTTTTGTGATAATTTTTAAACTTGCATATATAAAAATAGATAAATGTATTATCTCTCTTACATAAAACTTTCTCATATAATTTTTATGAAAATTAAAATAGCTACACATCTTGAAATTTGATAGACTATCCACTATTTGGAGCCACTGGTGGTGAGGGACAAAAGTAGAGACACATGTTAGAAAACTGTGATTATGTTTAAAAAATTAGGAACAAAAATAATAATGAACACAAATTTGTTAATCCATTTCGTTAAGAATGATTACGTAGGTGCACTAAACCATGACTAATTTTCGTTCATAGAATCACAATTAATCAAAATGTCATTTAAAAAAAAGAGAAATAGGTAAAAACTCATTCGAACTCGACACTGTTTAATGACCCAATTTTTTTTTTTCCAAAGGCTTTGCAGTCCATAAAACTTCATAACAAAACAACAAAATCTAAGAAGTGAAAAGTTTGAGAGTAAAAGATAAGGACATTCACCATTTTTTTATTTTAAAAAATAAAAAAAGTAAAAATACTAGAATTCGCTTGTAAAAATAATACTCCATCCGTCGTGTGATTACTTTCATATATTTTTTGGCATCACACAATTACTTGTGAACCTTTAAAACTGAATACTCTTCATAAACTACACCATCACAATACCATTTTAATTTAAAAATGTTACTTTCGTTTTGTTCTACTTTATTTTCTCTCGTACACTTTATCTCATTCAATCACTCAAAATACCCTTACACTTTATTTTACCCCTACACTAATTTAAGGGGTGCTTGGTTGAGAATTTACGAATGAGAATAGGAATGAGAATGAACGTAGGGCAACTATGATAGTTTATGAGAACAAAAAAATGATTATTGTCACTACTTTCCCTAAATAAGGTAATCATTACTCAATTTTGATTAAATTTTTCCTCACCTACAATGGTTTCTCCTCAATCGCTCCCCTTCATCATCACTATAACCTTCTTTTATTTCATTTTTATGGAAAATATATTTCATTCGCATTCTCATTGAAAAATTTACAACCAAGTCGCCTAAACTTTTTTAATAAGTGTGTCCTCCTCCGTATTAAAGAAATCATGGGACGGAGGGCTCACGTATGTGTCCGTTTCTACGCGAAACACATTTCATGAGACAGTACCACCACAATATTTTTATTTATTTATTTTGTTGGATTCATGCCCATGAGGTTGTTGCTTGCTTTTTGTTTTAGTCTCATCCTTTAGTAGGATGAGGCCAAGCGCCCACCCTACTGAATTTATATGGTATCATCTTTGCAGAGATATACAGACAAAATTAGACCAAAAATAAAATAGCTAGCACATTTCATGTTGCCTTTATCTGCATTTAACCAAATAATACAAAATAAAAACAAATTCAGTTTCATATATTGCGGCTTTATACTAAATTTAGGAGTTCGAATTTATTCTAGCATCTTTATTATAAAAATGCAATTTTTTAAATAATAATTATGGATGAATTCCACCGAATTCAAAATCAATTAGTTATAGTATTAAAATATATATATTATTAATTTTATATTGAATATTTTAAGTTAATTCAATTATAATTTTATAATAGTTATATTTTTTATTTTTTAATAGCATGTATGGGCAATATATTTTCTATCAAGTTTATTTTTAAATTGTAATTAATATGTGTGTTTAAATATAATTTATTTTTGATTATGAATATTGTCTAAGTCAAGTTAAAAATATACTTGATATGCATAATTTTTATACATAGTGCATCTCCAATTATGAATATTGATTAAGTCAAATTTAGAAGTTCGAGATTATTTTGTAGCAAATAAATGGTTTAGGTTGAAAACAGAATAAAATTTTAATACTATAAATAACTTAAATGTTTATAATTTGAGTATTTTAAAATAGAAAAAAATTAAATTTAATATTATAATTAATTCAAATGTCTAGAATTTGAGTATTTAAAATAAAGAGTTTTGGAGAGGTGATGAGTACTTATTCTCAAATTGCATATATGTACGTACTTTATAAGATATCACCATATTAAATTTTTCTTTCCTAATTTGAAAAGTATTTGTTATCCCAAGATCTATATTTCACTTTTGGCAAATAATTGTGTGAGACCGTCTCATGAATCTCATTTCGTGATACAGGTGCACTTTTTAATAAATTATTATCACTTTTTAAAAAGTGATACAAATTAGTATAAAAGTGATAAAAATTGAAAAGTAATACACTTTACGTTATAAGTGATAATAATATATTAAAAAGTGATAACAATTTATTAAAATGTAAATCCATATCACAAAATGAGATTCGTGAAATAGTCTCGTACATCACTTACTCCTCACTTTTTTATCACATGATCACCACATAATCAATACTATATTTTTAAATTATTGTAAAAGAAGGTATTAAATATGATTATACAATTAAATTAGTGAGACGTGTTTGTTGTAGATTCTCAGACACACATTAGTGTCTTGCTTTTCTATTTCCTCCTTTTCTTAGGGTTTAAATTATTATTTTTGTATTGTATTGAGATCAAATTATTTGAGATTAAAAAAAAATTTAAGATTAAAAATCTCGATTTGTTTGGTTTCTTATTGAGATCAACTCCATAATAAATTCAATTTTTATGTAAAAATCATATAAATGATAAAACTTAGTGTGCCACATTTCTAAATTTATGTAATTAACCAACCCCAATTCTTTTCTACTTTCTCCATCTTTATTTTTCTCTCTCATAATGTTTATATATTTTTAATTAGGATAAAATTGAGTTACACTGCGTCATTGTGTATACATATATCACTACATTAATACATGTGGTTGACTATATAATAGTATGTGTGTGAGAGATATGAGGATATTTTTTCATACTTATCGATTGAACGTGAAAGCGATGTAGTTTTTTTTTAAAACAAAATAGGAATATAGTTAAACCAACTCGTTGGTGAGCGATTTAACCTCGAAAAATATTTGTTAGAGCTTGTTAATATAAACAAATAAGTTCAAGTTCGATGGTATTCGATCTATTAGCTCGTGAACAATCTCGTTATTAAGATCGTGAACTATCTCGTATAAATTATAATGAGTGATTTGATTTTAATTTATAATTTTCACACTATGATAAATATAAAAATAAATGCGTAATTAAAATTATTAAATTAAATACAACGTATATATTAAACTCGTTTAGGTTTAAAAAGGTTCGTGAATGTTCGATAAATAAGTTTGAACTCGACTCGACGATAAACAAATCAAGTCTAAATTAATACTTTATAATTCGATTTAACTCGGTTTCGATTTCATCCTAGTGTGAAATAAAGAAATCTAATTGTAGGCGTTATAAATTACATCACATAAAAAAATAAAGAAATAAATAGATAGATAAATAATGTAGTCAAGTCAAAGTTGGTTGAGTTACTGGAAATCTGGGCTGATGTTTACGATGACATGCACAAATTTATAATTGTTTCGAGTAATTAATAACGAATGATGCAATAAAATTGGTGAATTCAATGTTATTTTATTTTATAAGAATATAAAGTACTTAATTACTTTCTTTAAAAAAATATATACATACATATATATATATATAAAGAAACTATGTACATGATTTTCATAGATTACCGTTGAGTTAATGTTGAATTGAATTTATTTGGACAGTTGGTAAATCATATTCATATAAATAATAAATGTAGTGAACTTTCTCATTAAAGTTTGGGATTTATATATATGTGAGGATACATATGTAATATTCATTTTATTTATCTGTCAAAAAAATATTCATTTTATTTAAGGTGCTCAATGAGACAAGTGATACACAAAACAGAGATAAAGTATTATATGAATAATATGGTTATATCTTCGGTGAATATATTTATTTTGAGATTTTGAGAATTTTGAATTTAAAATGTAGCGAATTTCAAAATCCTCATGGCTTATAATTGTTTGTTTTGTGAGTAATATCTTACCTTTAATCAAAGACAAAGTCTACTATTTACAAGGGTTTATGGTGAAACTTAATTCATTTCAAAGAGTATTAATTGTAATAATTAAAGAGTATTACTTATATTACTAAAAATATCGGTTGTGATAATTGAAGAGTATGTCATATATACTAAAAAGTATCCGCCGTAATAACGAAGGGTATTACTTATATTACTAAAGAGTATCAATCATGATAATTAAAGTGTATTACATATATTGCTAAAGGATATTAGTAGGAGGACATTAGCCGGATAACCTATATTACCAATACAAACACACAGTACACTATTTATCAATATTTTGAAATTCACTAGATTTTGAAATTCTCAAAATCCCAAACAAACATACCCTTAATAACTTTAATGATTTCAGAATTAAATGATCTAAAATGTATTGTAATATTAAAAACATAACTCAAACATTTTATAAATGTTTTTTTTTTTATCGGTGGTTTAGTCCACTTGTCCCATGAGTTTCATACTTTAGTGGGTGTGGGTACTTGGTAAACTAATTACTAATAACTAACAAACTAACATTTACCGATAAAAAAATGTTAAATTTTTATCTGTGATTATTTCACGGATTTCATTCCACAAGATGAATATTTTCTTAAAGTCCAATTTAGATGGGTCAATTTTTCCAAGTAAAACATGCATGTAAAATATTCTTGTTGGAATTCTCTATATAACATTGTGAGACGTTCTCACATAATACCTCATCTTTCACAAGAAAATGGTCTATATCATTAATTTTAACTTTTGAATAAAATGTAACCATAAGCCTTTTGTGAACTCGATTCGTGTGAGCCTTTTTTTAATATCATTATTATGTATATGGAGTGTCATTGTTTTAAAATATTTAATTTTTAAATCATAACATTTTATACGCACAATAATAATAATGTGTATGCATAGTAGTGATATTTGAATAAAAAAACAAATTTATCAAAAAATAAATACAAATTGCAAAATCTCTCTAACTTTTAGTAGAAAATTCTCATTAATTTTCTTTCCCTGTTAAGCTGTTAAGGTTTGACTTTTGAGATTACAAATGGTGTATGCTTGACCTAAAATTTATACTACAATTTTAGAAATAAGATTACATGGAATATCAAAATTTGCAAAATATCATTGTCACACACACACAAATTATCATAATCACAAAATTCAAATGACGCACACTTTTAGTAGAAAAATCTCATTAATTCTCTCTCCTCTCAAGTTTGAGGGTATAAAATTTATTATAATTTGAAACATGATTAAATTTATTATAAAATCCAAAGGATGCAAGCTTTTAATAAAAAAATGTCTGTATTTTGTAACGATATTTTTCAGCAAAAATAATTGGTAATATTTAAATATTCACTTGAGTCATACAATGCACTTCAATCTTCATTAACAAAATAATTGCTACTCTTCCTAAAAAAACATTATGGCTCATAAATCACCTGACAAAATATTGTGTAAAAGCAGTTTTATTGATTTTCATGTTATATGTATTTTAAACAATACTTATTTTATGAAAATATATTAATTTATCAGTATTAGTTCTTTTACTCAAAAATATTAGTGATTGTTACACTATAAAGTGATAGTTACGAACCAATTGTACGGTAAAACAACAGCTTTACCTAAGACTAACTCAAATTATAATATTGAAAATTTGAAAACAACATATTCTTCTAAGTCGGTTAGGATCTCTGTTACATAATGATGTTACATCTCTGTTACATTAATTAGATTTGTGCCACGTGTACATACATCAAAATTTACAAATAAGAGAATAACATCCTAATATAATCGTATGTACACGTGGCGCAAATCTAATTAATATAACGAGGAGATGTAACACCATTATGTAACGAGATCTGTGTGCTTCTAAGTCTAATATGAAATACAACACAAAATGGCACGACTGAATGTAAACAATACTCAGGTATGTATATTTATGTGACAAAAATCGACATATGTGGGGCCTAGGCGGTCATCAACTGATGCAATTTTTACAAATCCTATATTTTAGGGAAATGAGCCTTGGCAGTCAACAAATCCTAGGCGGCCAAATTATTGTGTGAATATATATATATATATATATATATATATATATATTTGACAATTTAAACTATTTTAGCACTAAAGAATTAAAAGAAAATCAAATTGATAATCACTAGGTGGCCCAAAACCACTCGCTAGCGATTTTCGTCTTCTACAACTTTAATGTATATATATATTAGAAGCTGTTAAAATAAATGAGCTGCTCGTGAGCTTGACTTGTTGTTAAGCGAGTCGAACTTGAGCTCAACTCGTTAGGTTCGATAGGTAAGTTTTTTTTTTTTTTAAATTTCATTAGGCTCGGCTCGACTCGTTAAACTCGTTACAAGCCAAGCCGAGCTCTATTTTTAGCTAGTTAATGTTATCGAGTCGAGCTCGAATATCCAATACTCGACTCGAATAACAGAGTCTAATATACATTATTCACCTTAAAATATACAATATATCAAAACACACATTACATTACATTAGATGTTAATTTTACTAATTATGAAAGCTAGAGAAATTGAATATGTTTATCTTGCCTTAAATACAAATGTGCGATGGCGAATGAGCGGGCGCAGATGGCAGCGTGGTATGGATGAAGGTGACCAACAAAGACAATTGATGAGAGTGAATGAGATTATCAGATTTAATAGGGTTCTCTTAGTTTGAACTCTAAAACAACATTGATGATGTGGGTTGTGAGGGAAAAAAAAAGATTTTAGAGTTTACTTATGTATGATAATTTTAATTTTTTTAATCGGTTAAATGATAATTTCGGTTCATTTGATCATATTAATATTTATACCAAAATCAAACCGAATAATAGAATATTTCAAGGATTATAATCGAAATATATGTATCATTATACATTAAATCTAATTGAATAGTTCGAATCAAAATATCGACTATTTAGATTTTAACCGGACACCGCTCACCCTAAACGGAGCCATATCAAATAACCTAATTATCTATCATTTTTAATAGTATTTTAATTGCACCGACACACATATACAAAAGATATCCCGATTATTTTATGGAGGCAATTGTCTCTTATCTCGCAAAAGCGAATTGAGTTCAACACTTCGGCTTTCATTCTTTCGTAACATCTTTCAAGCTTCATCATATTTTCTTACGAGTTACAACTAACACAATTGGCTCTGGAAAAATTAAAGTCATCTCAAATTATACAATTTATTTCAATCGTCTCTTGGTTCTCCACCATATCACAACAAGCTGAAACTCTCGCGTCTTCACGACCCATCCTTCGTCCTTCGATATGGTAAGTTTAAATTTTTCTAGTAATAAGCGAGTATATATATGCGTGTATAGGGTAAATTGCATTTTTGGTCGCAAGAGAATGAGTGGTTTGCAAAATGGTCATTTTTTTACACTTTTGGTTCCATAATTTTTTTGATATTTTTAGTCCAAAAAAATTGCGGTTTTAGTCCCGAGAGAATGGGATAAAATTGCAGTTTTGATCCTAAAAATAATGGTTGAGACTATTTTTACAAAAAAGGACAAAAAAAGAACGTAAAACTAACATTGTTGTTGAAAAATTCATGGGACCAAAATTACAATTTTTCCTTCGTGTACATAATCAGATTTCCCAAATACTTATAGAGACAATTGACTCTGATTCCTTGCAAAACATAATAAGACGCAACGATTATGCCGACCCTCATCCGTTCATAAGATTTCTCCAATTCATCAAAATTCCCAAATTTTAATATTTTCAAACTAATTTCTTTATATTATTTTTGAAACACACGCAATATGTCAAAATCATTCACATGACATCAAATAGCTAGGAACACTCTTCTCATGCGAGACCATCTCATGTATGAGACGGACATGAGTTGGAGTCACTTTTTAATAAATTTTTATCACTTTTTTATAAATTGTTATCACTTTTTATAAATTATTATTACTTTTTAATTTTTATCACTTTTATGCTAATTTGGATCACTTTTTTAAAAAGTGACCCAGTCTATGCATGAGACGGTCTCATACTAATTTTTGCCCATCAAATATCTAGATTGTTATTGTTGTTGTTTTTTTTTTTTTAATAAAGTATATTGGTATATATACCATTTATTTCAATCCACAACCGTTTCTATTATGGTGATGATATAAATGGATTGATTCTCAACCTCTAAAAGTTTGGATTTTTAAATGAGGCGAAATTATTTCATGCTATTATAGCAAAACTCTATGTTCAAGCTCTGCCGAAAACAACCCCATCCATTTAAAATTAAATAGTATTATATCGTTGCAATCAAAAATTCGTGCGTGTTGTTCACGAATCATCCTTCAACAATAAATTTGATTTTTCTTGTATTAAACCTACATAAGTATATTTTTTCATTAATATTCTCCACCACAAATAAAATATTCACCATCGAAAATACAAATATATGAATTCCTGAAATTTTAAATATAAAGGATATACGGTATACCTCATACTTAAATAAAAAACCAAATAAACATGCATGCAAGGAATACTGAATACTATGTATTCTTCGTTAGTCTTTTATGTTGCATTAAGAAATTTACGTTTTTGTCGTGCCATAAATATTGCCATGCTACATTCATAACATCTTATTATTATAGTCTAATATAAAGAAGCTGATCTTGCATTAAACATTCTCTGAGATAAAATATAATTTAGAAACAATATTTTTAATATTTCTAAAAATGAATATTCATTTGCGCTTATTATAATGAGTAATACTTATTTGGTAGGTGTATATGATGAACTCTAATTTTACTATTACTATCATATATGTAATTACGATCATTTATCATGCACATCCTCTATCACAATCATAATTTATTTATAACAATGGATATATATGACGGTGATAGTGAATGTGCGTAACGATGATAGTAAAAATAGAGTTCATCATATACAACCGTTTCATACAAGTTTTTGCCTATTATAATATAGAATTTTTATTGGTACAAGTCACGAAAGATATGTTGTCAATTCGGGACTGAAAGATAAAATTTATCAATCTAGGACTGAAATATATTTATATTAAGGGATTTTATCAATTCGGGACACGAAAGATAGGACAATTATCAATTCGGGACACGAAAGATAGGACAATTATCAATTCGGGACCTTAATTTGGTCTGGATTGATAAAATCTCTTAATATAATTATATAAACATCTTTCGTCCCGAATTGATAAGTTTTATCTTTCGAGGCTCCAAATTGATAATTAATGTATCTTTCGGGACTTGTACCAATAATTAAAAAAGAAAATCTTATTTCTATTGTGTGTTTGACTCTTTGGCTCCGCTTAGTAGAAATTATTATTCGATGTGAGATGGTATTAATTTAGTAAGGGTTTGGTGTTATTATTTTGTTTGATAGGTAATAAAACTAGATACATACTACTAAATTAATGAATATCTCAAACTTGTTTGGTAGGAAGTAATAAAAATGATATAAATTAATACTTTGTTTGGTACACCATATTATATGACTTTTTACAATAATACCCCTAAATAACACACATAATTGCCCAAATAGATGTCACTATTCAATCAAGATAAATTAATAAGTGGTGGTGCCGAATAATTTATGTAAAAGGGAATAATGTTTTCTCAATATTATTTACCGGATTATATAGGGTTAGCAAGATAAAAATATGAATCATGTATAATTTATATGAGCTACCAAACAATACAAGATTTTTGATATACCCCATAATATGGATCTTATATAGCCTACCAAACGGAGGTTACTAGATTAACACGCATGTTTTACACTTTAACGTCCTAAAAAATATCATCTTCATGTTGTTAAAAAAATAAAATTCATGATTACTAGTGTCTTTTTGTGGGGTTCAAATGTGAAAAATATATTTATTTCAATTGGAACTGTTAATTTCAACGCCTTTTCATATTTTGTATTGGTGAAATCTTATTATGAGATTTTATTTTATTTGTATTTCTAAGAGTATATATATATAAAAAAAGAATATAAGTATCCTTTTTCATTTGACGTATAATATGTACTCTGCTTACCATTATAGATTGCCCACTTTAAAAAATTGTCATTCCACAATAAATTGTCAATATCATTAAAAAAATAACTATCATAATTTTAACATTTTATTTATCACAATGCCACTAAAAATACTCCCTCAATCTTGATATAAATTTTTTATTGTTTTGGGCACATAAATTAAATTAAATGATAAAATAATAGAACTAGTACAAGTGATGTGATAAAGAAAGATAAAAATAAAAATATTAAGATACAAGTGATAACAATTGGTGACAATAAATATAAATAAGAGTGAAGTAGATCAATATAAATTTAGGAGGCGTTTCCCAAAAATGGAATATGAAACTTATAGTAGGACAAATCAACAAAAAAAAAAAAACCAAACTTCGGGACATAAAAAAGAGTAACTTTATTTATTTTTACATCTTTTATTTATCACAATATCATTATAAAATAACTTTATTACATACTCCCTCGTCAACTAATACAATGTTTAAAGGGTTGAACACAAATTTTAAGAAAAAAATAGATAAAATAATATTCCTTTCGTCCTATAGAAGCTTTTAGGAGGGAGTGCACACACTTTTAAAAAGAAGGGTAATGATTGGGAATTTGGGATTTTGGGGGTAATTTTATAAATTTTTATGTATAAAGTAAAAAATTATTGAGTTGTGTGTATGTATGTGAAAATTATGAGAGTAGAATTTATAAATGATTTTTCATTTTAAGGGTGCGAACTTACCAGTGGAGCGAGCGAAAAAGAAAAATGTGAGGAGAGAGTACAATATTGGGGGTATTGTAAGATCCATTTAAAAATATAGTTATTATTTGTGAGTATAAAATCAATAACATTTTGAATAATTCTGTCAAATAAAACCATTTTGAGTAATTAAGTAATAATTGAAGGATAATAATATGATTAAAATGAACATTCTTTTGGTAAACGCACCAATAAAGTAAGGACGAATGAAGTATAATATTAATAAATAACTCTAGCATTAATGTTCATATTTAGTTAAATGAACCGTCAATTGTAGAACAAATGATTACATAATACAATTTGTAAAAAAGAAATAAATATGCAATGTATATGTAGTAATGTAGAAAGTAACGTTGGTAATGTAATGAGACGAAAAAGGTGGGTAAGAGGGAAGCGAGCGAAAAATGAAAATATTCAAAAAGTTTCCCCAAAAATTAATTCCAATTTTCAGGTCCGCGGCAAACAGCCCCCAATTTTCTGCCTGTATTTAAGCGCATACCCCAAAAACCAACCACTCTCTCCATACTCCACTTTCATTGCTTTTTTAATTGCTATTTGCTATTCTTAACTCCAATGGCGCAAGTTAGCGACCTCCCTGCGACGGCGACGGCGTCTGCATGCTCTGCAAGCACAAGGCGTCGGACGGTGAAATCATTTCCTGCAAGACGTGCGTCACGCCGTGGCACGCCGCGTGCCTCACCACCCCACCGAAAACCCTAGCCGATGCTGCACAGTGGGACTGCCCGGACTGTTCAGATCTCACCGGAGCCGTCGCCAGACCGGCCGGCAGCGGCGGAGGCTTGGTGGATAAGATTCGTGCGATTGAGTCGGATGCTTCGCTCACTGATCAGGAGAAGGCGAAGCGCCGGCAGGAGGTGCTGTCCGGCGGAGGCGCGGCCGACGACGGCAGAGCGAAGGAGGAGGAGAAACAGAAGAATGGTGGTGGTTCTGGGGGTGTTTTGGGGATTTTGGGGGATAAGTTCAACTGCTCCATTTGCATGCAGCTTCTAGATCGGCCCGTCTCTGTACGGTTTGCTACTTTTTCCCTCTTTACAAGTGCAAATGTCATCTCTGTGTTTGAAATTTGTATATCTGTGCTTGATTTGGGTATCTCTAGTGATTTGACTTTTGAAGCGGCGAAAATGATGAATATTTTGACTGGAGTCTCTGGTATTATCGAAACGGTGTCGTTTGGTTGAAGTTATTATTTTCCTGGGCATTTACTTTAGATTCTTTCCCCTTTGTTTCTTATTTAAGCAAATCAAACCTGCTGTTTTATACTCCACATGTTTGTAGTTATTCCGAATTCCCCCTTCCATTTTCTGCTGTTTTTTTAATTAAATTACTTTTTTAAAATAATCTGGGTGGTGGCAGGATGGTAATATGTATCCAAACCCAGAGGACACTGTTTTACAAATTTTGATTACTGAATTCAAGTAAGCTTACTGACAAATCAACCTAATAAAATGGCCTTATTTGTGTTTACTGTGAATATTTAACCTGTATGATAATCAATGTGTTCACCTGCGCTAATGGCCGTGCCTTTTATAAATATACTAGAATGACTTTTAGATCCTAATGGTCTTTTTTAGTTGCATGACTGAGCTAGCAATTTGATGGAGGCAATGATTTCATAAATGTGCTAACATGTAAACAAGCTGAAAAGCACATGTGATCATTTTATCTTTCTTTATCCAGACTCCTTGCGGCCACAACTTTTGCTTGAAGTGCTTCCAAAAATGGATTGGTCAACAGCAAAATAAGACTTGTGCTATGTGTCGCAAGGCAATCCCATTGAAGATGGCAATGGAGCCTCGAATTAACTCTGCTATTGTAATGGCGATCAGAATGGCAAAAGCTGACCAGCCTAATTTTTCTGGAGGCCCTCCAAAGACATACCATTTTATTCACAACCAAGATCGTCCTGACAAAGCATTTACCACTGAGCGAGCAAAAAAACTGGGAAAGCTAATGCATGCAGTGGGAAGATTTTTGTCACAGTCCCTTTGGATTTTTGGGTCCAATTACAGCAGAGTATGACCCGACCCGGAACCAAGGTGTTTTGGTTGGAGAAACTTGGGAAGATAGGATGGAATGCAGGCAGTGGGGGCCCATTTTACACATGTTGCTGGAATTCATGGTCAGTCAGATCACGGGGCCCAGTCAGTTGCACTCTCTGGGGGTTACGAGGATGATGAGGATCATGGAGATTGGTTTCTGTACACGGGAAGGTATCGATTGCTGCTATACCATATTAATTTTTTTGTTATGCTTTAGAATCTTATACATGTTCGTCTATATTTGTCTGAGGTAAATGCGAAACTAAGGTTTGGATATAAAGCCAAGACTTAACTTTACTACAACCGCCACGTTTTGTGTGAATTAAATTTTATTTATGCATGAGGAATTTCTTTATTGTTTTTCCATTTTTGTGGAAATGTGTTTTTGTGGTCAGTTGTCGGTCAATCGTAATATTATGTTTCTGCATACTTCTAATTTCTTTTGAAGTATGGTTTCTTAACTTTGATTTGTGTGGAAACAATCTTTGTATGAATCCATGGTGCGCCCTAATACTTTAGAATAATGAAATTTGCTAACCTGGACATTTAATGTTATGAGAGAACAGTTCTATTACAATGAGGCACTATGGATTATGGATGGGACCCTTAATATGGACTTGCTTGATAATAGGCAACTAGTTTTGTTTGCTGTCCTGAAAAATAACCTGATGTAATTTTTTTTTAATAATTTACTTTTGCCTGTCAATTATTTTACAAATTGGATTTTATATATCTTAATAATTCTTCTTATCTATATGCCACTTCTGTGTTTACTACTGAGGTGTTGCATTACTAATAATGACTCTTAAATTCTTTACTTTATTTTGGTTGCAGTGGTGGACGTGATCTTAGTGGGAATAAAAGGACGAATAAGATACATTCATTTGACCAGAAGTTTACGCATTCTAATGAAGCCTTACGCCTCAGTTGCCAACAAGGTTATCCTGTACGTGTCGTTAGGTAAGCCTTATATTTTTAGTGAGGAAATGCGAAAACAATGTGTATTATGTATATTACCTAAAGCAGCTGCAATTTTGTAATTTGGGCATCTATCATGAAATCGTAACTGTTAAAGAGACTGCAAAACTATCCTTTATCAATGTTTCCTTGCACCATTAGTGGTTACACTGGTGAACAGAATTAGATCATGAAACTTTATTTTCCTCTAAGAAAATGTTCCTGGTAAATTAATTGGCTTTACTCATTTTTCTGGCGGCTTCTCAAATGCTGGCGGTTATTTGGAAACTAATCTATGAGCAGTTATTATGAACGTTTTGATGCTTCCATTGTTGAGAATGTTTTCAGAGGTTAATTACTGTTTTTGTTTGTGTAAACAAATAAATTACTATTCACTGCCAACAAATGTTTTTGCTCCTAATGCAGCTTTTCTAAGTCGCACTATATATTTTTTTAATTGGCAGGTCCCATAAGGAAAAGCGGTCCTCTTATGCCCCACAGACTGGAGTCCGTTATGATGGGATTTACCGGATTGAAAAATGTTGGCGCAAGGCTGGAAAAGAAGTACAAAGTTCATCTTGAAAGAACTTTCATTGCTTTCTTGTTATTTAAATCCTCTAATTACATTATTTTTAATTATTACAGGGATTTCTGCTCTGTCGTTACCTTTTTGTTCGTTGTGATAATGAACCTGCGCCATGGACAAGGTGAGTTAATCACCTGCCTCCACCATATCTAATTCCTTACATATCATATCCTTGAACTCAGTTAAGCTGTATATGAAACTATATTCTTTTTTTGCTGTAGTGACAACCAAGGTGACCGTCCAAGATCTTCGCTTCCTGATATTCCGGAGTTGAAGAAGGCTGTCAATATTACAGAGAGAAAAAAGAGTCCTGCCTGGGATTATGATGTGAGAAACAATAGTTTTGACTTGGTTAATTAATTATGTTCTACTGATAATTCTCGTGATTGTATACCCCTCTAATTCAATGGATAGAACAAGTATACTTGGATCTCATCTGTGTTATTTAACTTTTGGGCAGGAGCAAGAGGGTACCTGGAAATGGACAAGACCTCAACCAAAAAGTCGCAAACAACCAGGTGAATGTGATGCTAATGGTAAAAGGAAAGGCAAGTCTCAGAAGCGAGGATCGGTAAAGAGAAGCTTTTGAAAGGTAGTATTCTTGTATCAATACTGCTTATGCATTTACTGGCCTTTTCTTAAAATTATTGAAGTTTTCATATGATGTTTGTTGACTGAAACAATTGATTTTGTGTTTTTGCATCTTAATTTTTTTACTGCACTTGTAATGCAGAATTTAGTTGCCTAGTCTGTCGAAAAGTGATGGTTGAGCCACTAACTACCCCCTGTGCTCATAACTTCTGCAAGGCATGCTTAGAGGGGGTGTTTGCTGGTCAATCTTTAGTAAAAGAGAGGGCACATGGAGGAAGGACACTCCGAACGCAGAAGAATATTATGAAATGCCCATCTTGTAAAAATGATTTATCTGATTTTCTTCAGAATCCCCAGGTAACCAATTTTATTACTTTACATTTTAGGAAAATAAATAATTCTCAGATGGTATATAGATCTGTAAATGAGCTTGTGTGTGCAGGTCAACAGGGAGTTGATGAATGTCATTGAATCACTACAGAACCAGATGAAGGAGGAGGAGGAGGAGGAAAGCTTAACAGCTAAAGAAACGGAGGCTGATGTGGATGGGGAAGGAGAAGGAGAAGCTGCTGATGAGAATAACATGGATGAAGAAGAGTCTGACACTGTGGATTCTACTAGCATGGGTGAAAACCTGAGCAGCGATGTTGCTGGAGATAAAGATAACTGTGATATCAATGCTGAAATTCAAGATAAAAAAATTCTGATCTGAATGATGAAATTCTGAAAGCAGACGATAAAGAGAATTGTGACATCAATGCTGAAATTCAAGATAAAGATGAGGAAATTCTGAAAGCAGATGAGAAAGATATAGAAGGTGAGAAACTTTCAGATGATACAAAAGATAGACGTGTTTCCAAGCGAAAGAAAGCTGGCAGTGGTGGTGCTACAGGCGGAGCTTCCGGTGGTGGTACAGAAGTAACTGCAAAAGCTGACAAACCTAAGAGAAACTACAAGCGCAAGAAGGCTGGGGAGAATTAGGTTTCGAGGCTGGTAAGAGACTTTACAAGCAAAGATGGTACTAGATTTGAATGATGCAAATTACATGCTTTGCTCTGCTCTCTATCTTTACATACTTTGCAGTAATTGCTGGTGTGAGACTCTGATGAACCTTTTTTCTGCGTTGGGTTTTTTTATTGGGTAAATAGTTTATTAACTATCATGGCAACAGATTCTCTGGTTACCTTTTTGGGAGAATACTTTCAAAACTTACTTTTTGATGATTGGGGTTTACTATCTGTAATGTAATCTGTATCGAATCATGTACTTGTGAAATTACCCCCATGGTTTTCTATGGTTATGTATTTTTCAAGAATGTATGATACAATTTTTGTATGTATAGTGGTGGTTTAATGTCTTGAACCATATGTTTTCTTATTCAGCTGTACAGGCTCCCTCTTATACCTAGTTTAAAGTCTTTCCGTCCTTGGTCGTGTTTTCTGATGTCTGTATCATTAAATTTCTTGTTAAATTTTTAGGATAAAATTTTAAGTGTGATTATATACAAATTTTGGTTGCCTACTAAATAAATGAGATGCATGACAAACGGATTAACATAAAGGCTGTTTTGATGGAAGAATTTTTAAAGGTCTTAGTTTTTATGCATATGGTGCACTGTGTATTTTTAAACTGTTCTTATTTTCATTGAATAGTCATAGTTGTTTTTATTCAACAATTATGGTTGTTAAAACGCAATTGATCATGATTGTTCAATAAAAATAATATAACTATTTAGTCAAAATAAAGATGACTGTTTAAAATTGTTTCCATTGAATAGTCACGGTTGTTTTTATTGAACAGTTATGGTTATTAAAACACATTTGATCGTAATTATTCAGTAAAAATAATATAACTATTTAGTGAAAATAAAAATGACGGTTTAAAAATGATTTGAATTGCATGTGGTGGGACTAGCTCTTTTTAAAGATGTATTCGTAGTAACCTAATTTTAAGTTGTTTGGGTGGAAAGATGTATAGGCTTTGAATATATTATTCTGGAATTATTATCAAGAGTGATTAGAATGTACTTGGAAATTTTTCTCTGTGTTTCAAATCTCTTAATCCAAACACAACAATAAACTCTATGAATGTGCCATAATTCATATATATGTTAAATCACTTTATCAAAAGCAAAGCAGTAAGGTCAACTATATTTCTTGCATCATCTATTTCTACACATGATACACATTCTTCATAATTTGTATCAAACGTTTTCTATTTGACAGTAAATTGTTTGCCTACCTAATTGAGATCCACAGGATACTTCTCCTCCTCAAGCTTTCGGATCAACGCTGCTTTCTCCCCTTCGGGCAATGCATTGAAAATGAAAACCGACTTGTCTCCTATATCATCCTGCAGAGCGAACAAGATTGTGTTGCATTCAGACAAAGCCATTACACGCGCTGGCAAATACTTTCATGCACTGTGCAACTCAAATGCATTTTTAAATAGTATCAATAGTTTCACTAAAAGGTATCCGTTGTTTTCACTGAACAATATTGGTTGTTTCTATTGAACAATATTTAGTTATGCATCAGTTGCATAATGCACCACCCAAGTGTTAATCTACAATGCTCAAATGCAGGAGAATGGGATGATGCAAGTGTTTACCTTAATAGGTTGACTGAACTTTCTTCCAGCGAACACAACAAAGAGTGCCATCCACACACCCAACAACGCGAGCTTTGTACCTTCATCCATCAAACCAGTCTGTGCACCCAAAATGTGCATTAGTTGAACTTCTTTTATCCCAGTACTAAAGAAATTTCTTTAACTGGAATTAAGAAACTCGATATAATTTATCTTCTGCATCCACTCAATTATCAATCATTCAATATGTACACTAAGGGGTCGTTTGGTTTCATAGATTATGCAGGTTAGATTGTGTTATCAAATTTAGTACATTGTTTTGTTTGCTTGATTGTAGCCGAGACTAATTCCCAGCCCGGGCAATTTTGGATTGTTGTCGCAACAATATGATTTTTGTCAAGTGTTGGGAGGTAAGATTGTTGTTATGTACACTTTTTTTTGGATTAGAAGGGATGAATACTTTTATTCAATTTATTCTACGTTTGGTTCATGTGATACCGGTCTCCAATGGATTGTTAGCCCGGTAAAAGAATTCTACTTGTCCCATGAATGATAAATAATTGGTCACATGAGGTGTTACCGTGTTAGACTAATTGTCTCATGAAGAATGAATAATTACTTATCTATCCTATCTCATTAAAGCAAACGAGCCCTAAATAGGAACAGAGCCCATGATGGGATAGTGATAACCAGATGTAAATCATACCAGATGCCCGAGCAGAAGAGATGGAATGATGAATGTTAGTATACCAGCTTCCAGCTTGCCATAACAAAGCCCTGTACAAATTACCAGTTTGGTAAACAAATTGAACTACTTTAGTTTACCAGAAATTTTTACTTGCTAATTTTAAACTAAATCCATGAGAAAAAACAGAAAATATGGAACTGCTTTAATTTGACTTGTATTGAGTTCGATTGAAACTCACTAAGCTTAGAAAGATTTGAATCCAAGTAACCAAAGGAGGCTCATATTTCAAAAACAATTATTTAGACTGACAAATTTTTTAATAAGGATTAAAATTTTTTATTGATAAAATAAATTAGACAAGTAAAACTCCTATTATAATCGTATTTAATAGGTGTTATGCTTTACTACAATATAATTCATGTATATGAATATTTAAGTAAATGAATTAGAAAATCTGTTGTATGAAAATCAATCTATATAATTAAGATATTCATAAAAGAAAACCCAACATATATAACTCGAACGAAGGGAGTACTAAAAAGTAAGATGGAGAAGTTTATATTACTATCTTCATTTCTAATTATCTATCTGATTTTATCTAAAATGATAGTATTTTGTTAATAAAAAAATCATTTTACATCTAAACTTTTACTCCCTCATTGTTTCATTTTAACTGCCGTTTTTTGTTCACACGGATTCAAAAAAATCATTAAATACTAATATTATTTTTAAACTATCATAAAAATTAAGAGAGAAAAGTTGGAAAAACAACATTTGGAAAATAAAAAACAACATATATATTTTTTCAATTTAAAACTAGAGTTACATTGAAACGGAGGGGGAGTAGTAGAGATCATTCATGACTGGGTGAGAGAGCAATTAATACTAGGGCAGTGTCATTAAACTACACGATACTTGTTACTCAAAGCCAGGTCAATTGATTCGCAATCGAGGAAGAAGAAACCTCATTACCTTCCTTGAACACGAGGCCAGTTAAAGCAGCAAAGAGGGGGCCAACGAACCAAACAGCCGCCGGATTCTCAACAACATATTCCACCAAATTCTTCCCGGCCGGGTGAGCAAGCGCTGCATAAGCTCCCAACGATCCAACAGCACCAATCGCCCACAGCGCCTGAAGCGTGCGCTTAATCTCCGAAACATAAATGTGAATCAAATACAGCGACAAACCCAATCCGCAAGCCCCAACCCCGTAAAACAGATCCAAGTTTCTCCTGATCAAGTCAAACAATTCCGAATCACTATTGTTCAGGAACGCCGCGGAAGACGCAATCACGAACGAAGAGGCGGCGGTGACTAGCCCCGATCTGTAAAGAACCACTTCGGACACGTCGGACGATTCAACCTTCCACGGACCGTACACGCCTCGGTAGACGGCAGTCGTCTCCGGCGGTTCTCCGACGGCTTGGCATTTCACGGAAAACGGTGAGCGGCGGAGATTGATCGGTCGGAGGAGCAGAGATTTAGGGAAGGGTTTTGGATAGAGAGGGAGAGTGAGGTTGCAAATCATGGACATGGTTTTGGGGAATTTAGGTAAGAGACATGAACCAATTCTACCCGCTAATTTTGGATTAGTCGTTACAAAAACCAAATTTCGTTTTTTATTTTTTATTTTATTTTTATAATAGTTTAAGCTGCAGAAGAGATATTTTCAAATGGGAATTTAGCTGTAAAAAATAATTTGGAATATTATTGCAGAATAAATGGGCTTAGGGGCTTTAAGAAGCCCATTTAAATATGAAATCTTGAGCCCAATTAATAAATATGGGCCAACACAGATTTAAACATAGGCCCACTTTTTGGTCATACACTCACCCTAAAATTACACTTTTATCCTCTCAAAAAGCCCTAGTATTCCCTCTTCATCTCTTTTATATTTTCCGTCCCCCTCTTCTTTTCTACCGCTGCTAGGCCCGCCACTAGAGCTGTCTAGACGGGCCGGTGTGGAGGGACGGAGTGAAATCCGTAAAAGTTCGATTTTTAGCAAGGCAAATTGTAAATATGGTAAGTTGTAAAATCCTCAATCCAACTAATTATTGGGGGCCGTGAGTTTAGGCGGGTCAACCTACCTTTATTTTTAAACTTTTTTTTAAAAGAAATTAAAAAAATACTATAATTTAAAAGTTTTAATACATTAAATTCATCAACAATAATTGTATTTCAATAATTTATTTTGGTGGCTATCACTACAAAAATATTAAAATAGAATATATCTCACAAATATAATTTATTCCCTCCATCCCAAAGACATTTGCATAGTTTTTGGCACAAAAATTAAGAAAATTTACTTTTTTGAGTATAAAGTGTAGGAAAGAGAATAAAGTGTAAGAGTATTTTGGGTGGTGGAATGAGATAAAGTATTGGAGAGAGAATAACGTAAGGTAAAAGATGAGTAATATTTTTAAATTAAAATGATGTTGTGAGGTTGTTAATATTGTGTGATATTTTCTTATTTAGAGTGTCCAAATGAGTGTGAGACGAACGAAAAAAAAGTATACAAATGAATGTGGGACGGAGAGAGTACTATTCATTATTCATTATTCACAATTTCACAAACATAATTTCATACAAAGTGAAAATTCACCATTCATTAATCATAATAATTCATAAACTTCTACAAATTAAATTCAACATCCATAATAATAATATATAGATATTATAATTGTTAACAACGTACCACCAAAGTCTACGGTCCAAATGGAACGGCCCGTATAAGCCACCTCCAAATCTTAGTCCAATCTTCCTTTTTAATATAATGAGGTAGACTAGCCCAACATACCCAACCCACTTTGATAATTCTACCGCCACCATGTTTTGATTGTGTTAAATAAATGTAGACGACTTGCCCGTGTGGGCGTAGCTCAGTTAGTTTCTTGGTGGCAGAGTGCTACAAGAATGCAGGATTGAGCCCTCACAGCCGCAATGTGGGAGTTTTATTCCTTCAATATGGGATAGCTTCTTGTGGGCACCAGACACTGGTTCTCCCACCTAATGGGCCTGAGTCGCGTGATTTAATTCCTTCACCAATCCTTGTCAAAACGGGGGTGAGGGCCTGGGGCGGCGAGGGATTTCGCCTCTGCTACTAGAATGACTTGTGTTTATTGTGGGTTTATTGGAGCGCAATCTTAGTGCTCGTGTTCCATAGTTGTTGGGGTGGGGGCCCCTGGGGCGAGGGATTTCACCTCTGCTACTAGAATAACTTGAGTTTATTGAAGTGCACTCCTATTGCTCGTGTTTCATAATTGTGGTTACATCAATCTTTATCTTATCAATTTTCTGTCAAAAAAATCTTTATCTTTATCAATTTGTTTGGTTGCACTATTATCAATACATTATGATGTAATCCATGGTGAAATATTCCTTCCGTCCTATTTTATCATTCTCAAAATTTTTTGTACGAATTTTAAAAAATATTAGTAGTTTATATATAAGTTAGATATCTTTGGATAATACTTATGAGGTATTGTAGAGGTCTATTTATAAATAAAGTGATGGTCTATGAATAAAGTCATTTGAATAATTAGAGTTATATTTGAAGGGTGAAGATAAAATGTTATATTCTATTTTTAGTATGTTCAAAATAAAATTAAAAAGACAAAAAAGAAAGCGAGTATATTAAAATTGAACAGAGGAAATATAAGAGTTGTTTGCATTCTTAAAGCTAAATATTCCATATGCGCCACTGACGCCTCGCCCAGAGTTCATGATATATTTTATGACTTTTTTCCTATACTTTTGTTGTCTTCACGTTGTGAATTTTCACCCTTTCTTTTTTTTTTTTTCTAATCTGATTTTCTGAAAAAATGTACATTTTTAAAAAGAAAAAAATTGAAATTTTTTGTTGATTTTTTTTTATTATGAAATCTTGGTCTCTTTTCAAAAATTTGCCGAAATCCGGCCTTTTTCGAATTTTAGTTTTGAAAATTTGCCAGTTATTTTTTCAACATCTTGCATTTTTCCTGAAAAAATTAATTTTTTTCCTAAAATTTATATTCTTAAATAATAATAATAAAAAATAGTGCTTGTATGGATGACGGATTTGACGGCGATATATGGTACAAAGAGTTGGGACAGAGGTGTAGTCATTAAAAGAATTAAAGCATAAAAATGATTCTTTTCATGTGAAAATAAGAAACAATATACTCTATGGATATAGATGAATGGTAAGAGACAGAGATGATTAGCGTGAAAATGTTCTTAAATAATAATAATAAAAAATAGTGCTTGTATGGATGACGGATTTGACGGCGATATATGGTACAAAGAGTTGGGACAGAGGTGTAGTCATTAAAAGAATTAAAGCATAAAAATGATTCTTTTCATGTGAAAATAAGAAACAATATACTCTATGGATATAGATGAATGGTAAGAGACGAGAGATGATTAGCGTGAAAATGTTCTTACGTCACGGATTTCGAATTTATGTGGTGATAATTAGGTAATTCGTATGATATCACACGTGAACATCTCTCAATTTTACAATTCAAGATTTGTGGTAGGTTGATTGCGGGATTATCATTAGTATAATTCCTAAAAAATTAGTACTCCCTCCGTTCATACTAGTTGTGATATTTGTCAAAAAGGTCGGTTTCGTACTTGTTGTATTTATCTTCCAAAAACACTACAATATTATACTATATGTCATTTTTTCACACTAATCCAATTTATTAAACCACCCTTTTATTACAGTTGAAAAAATTACACTACCCTCATTAAAAAGTACTCCTCCGTTCCATAAAGCGCTTTCACGCTTTCCTTTTTCGTCTGTCTCATTATATGTTTCACACCCTTAAAATGGAAAATCTTTTATAAACTCCACCCTCACAATTTTCACTAATTTACTGAAATACTATTATTTTTACTCTCACATACATAACTCAATAATATTTTTTTACTTTATACATAAAAGTTTATAAAATTACCCCTCAATACCTCAATTATTACTTTTTTTTTTTCTTAAAAGTATGTCTTTCTCTACGTATGAAAGTTTTTGAAAAGAGTAATTTATATATAAAATAATTCTTATATTAAAATTTATTACGAGACCAATAGAGTATTACATTTGATTCAAAAAAGTGAGGCGTGGCCGCAAAATTTGACGGTGGTTGTCGGTGCCGAAAGCACGGAGTATTGTCAAATCGACGGCGTTGGTATCAGCGCCCACCCCTCTCTCTCATCGATTATTCTGAATCTGATTGGCCAATTTTCATTTTTAATAAATAATAATTCGAATGTGTAATGCTCTCTATCCCCAGAGAAACAAAAATATTTGATTTCAGGCTTCTGTGAACTATGTTCAGTCTTTGACGTAACGTCACAATCATCATTGTATTTCATTATTTTTTCATTTTAGCTACGCTTTGTTTTTAAATTCAAAAGGATGAAATTAGGTTTTTTTTTTTTTATAAGTTGAAATACTGAAAGTCAAAAGCCCAACTCGCCAGAAGTTGCTTAATTGTATATGGAGAATATGCACAATTGACAATTATGTAAGGAAAAAGATTTATACTGGAATGAATTCATCAATAATATTTTTAATATTTTATTAAAGATTTGTCACCACACGAAATTAAATCTGCGATGTCGAAATATTTCTACTCATTCATCTTGCCCCACGTCTGTAATAATTAGAGAATTAAAATTCAGTTTTCAAATTTCATGCTAAATTCGTAGCCAAATTATCTATAAATTTCATGCGTAGTTCAGTTTTTATGTACTTCTTCCATTCTCTATTTTTGTGCTTATTGAGTTGGATGCAAATTTTAAGAAAAATGGATAAAGTAAATATAGTAAAGGATATTTTAGGGTATTGTGGGTCCACTTATAAATAGAGTATAATGACAATATGAAAAATCAATTGATAGTTTTTTTTTTTTTGATCGGGAAAATCAATTGATAGTTAAAAGGTGTACATAGTAACATAAAGTAGTTGTGTTGATAAAAAAGAATGAACACATTTTTGAGATGAACAAATAAAGTAAATAAACATATTTTTAAGGGATGGAGGGAGCGGTACTACTTCGACCATATGAATTATATGAAATTACGAACGAGGTATAGGCATGGATGCAAAAATCGGCCTAGGCGGCCGCCCCAATTTTGCCTAATTTCGACGTTTTAGGAGTTTTCATGGCTAGATGCCGTCTAGCGGAGACCTAGGCGGCTAGGCGTTTTTGTGATCGGGCGCCGTCTAGGTGGGCTATGCGGCCTAATTTTTAAATAAAAATTAAAAAAAAATTAGGCGGTGCTTAGACGGCCTCAAAATGTCCAATTATCGATTTTCGATTTTTATAACCTTGCGCATAGGTAATACGGATATGGATATTTTGCTGGCACTTTTTTGTTTTGAAGAAAACACAAACATTGATGACTAAACCATTTTATTTCCATTTATTCACGTCAACATATAGTCTCTCGTCCCAAGATAGGTCTATAGGTTTATAGTTACTTTAATGGAATTAATTTGTAAAGAAGGGTTACATTTAGGATACTATTAAATTAGAAGATTTATTATTTTATATGATACAAAATATAATGAAATAAAAACTATTTATATACAGAATTGGACTGTAGCCCTAAAAGTCCATCAAACTCGAATAATGTTTTAAAGATCCAATTCTTTTTGTCGTGATTGTGAGATGATATGCATCCGATGACTCGATCAAACTCCATAAACCAATAATTTTTACACGAATTAATAAATAAAAAATATTATAGTCAGAATAGTAAATGTTTGCTTTATTTTCCCATTTCGCCCATTATATCTATTTGTTACCCACAATAATTATTGATATCTAGATATTGAGTAGGAAAATAAATAAGATACTCTCTATTTTGTACTTGATATAATATTCTTGTTCGACACATATTTTAATGTAAAAATTATTTAATAATATAAGTTGATTTTTATGGGGTAGTATAATCTTTTCAACTTTAATAAAAGAGTTGTTTATAATTATAAATTGAGTTAGTGCGGAAAAAATAATGACATGTGTTGTAATATTCATGTGTGAGAGAGCTAGATAAAAAGACTAAAGTTGTTTTATTGCATTTATTTAAAGATATGATGCATTTAGTATGGAACAAATTTTTTTAGTAAATGATGCATCGGTATGAGAAAGAGGAGTTACATTAAATGGAGACAAAAAATAAAGGCAAAATTTAGTGTAAAATAATTTCATAGCATGAAATTAATATCATAACATTAATTTATTGATACTATTACACTTATAAACCGATTTGAAAATAAAATAGTTATGTTATCGGTGAATAAATGTAATGATATCGATGAATGGTTGTAATAATACTAGTTTTATACTATGAACAAGTTTATAAGAAAGTGACTAAAAAAATGATATATTAAATATATTAACTAGTCTATTTTTTCAAATGGACGAAAATAGAATATAAGTCTATTTTTGTCGTGTTACTATGTGACTAACACGATGTCGTATTCCTTCTCAACATCAATTAAAGCCCAACATAGGATCCATAGTTTTAATGAGTCAAGGCGTCAAATTAATTTTTGACGTACAAATAATTGAGAGTGAAAATGTAAGGTTATAAATCAATATTGGTTATAAATCAATATTGGGAATGGGTGTGTATAGTAACTATCAATCAATCGACAGTTCCTCTGTTTTATTTTTTTATAATTCCTTCGTATTGTAGAACCTTTCATATGAAAAAGTGTATACTTTCATTTTTATCAATAAATGTTCGTTTGTTAGTTGTTAATAGTTAGATCACCAAACATCCAAATAATAAATTAATGATTGAGATTTTAAGGGATAATTTTGTAAAAGTAATGAAATTTATTGGGTTGCTCATATGTGGGTGTAAAAGTAATGCCAGTGGATATTGTGAGAACGAAGTTTATAGAGGGTTTTTCATTTTAAGGAAGAAAAGTTTATTGTGGGATGAATAAAAATAAAAGTGTAAAAAATTTTATAGGACAGAGAGATTATTTCACTCGGTGCTACACCCTATTATATATATATATATATATATATCAATCACTTTTCCTCTATAGAACGGCTGCACCAATATTCTCAAATATCAAGATTGGTGTTGCAATCTTAGAATGTGTTGTGGATAGGATTGAGTGTTACCTTTTTGATTCATTTTTTTATCGAATAAATGGTGACTTAATCCATGATTTTATGGTATAGATAGTACCACTTGAGCTATATAGGCAGAGACGGATCCAAGATTTCGTCTCAAGTGCGAATTACTTCATAAAGTAAAGGGGAGAAATATTTTATAGTTCAAAGGGCGAAATGACAAAATATTACGAATTTAAGGTATAAATAAAAAAATTTATACATATAATAGATGAATTTTAAATTCGGGGAGGAGGAAACACCCCGCGCCCGCACTAAATCCGTCCATGTATACACAAGTGGGTATTTCCTCTTGATTCGTATTGAAGGCGCATTCTAAATTGGCATTTGTGTAACTCCCTTCTCTAGTGTACCACCGATACTCCTTTATATGTTTCTTTTTTGAAAAATAAAAATATGTCGATGTATAATATATTATTCATTAATCATTTTTCCATTCAACATAAGTCATTAATCTATAATATGAAATATAAAGTGGACCACCAAATATGAAATACATGATCTCGTGTTGATCAACAAGTGCAAGTGGCTCAAGTCTACTTATTTTGGGCTTTTCTATGATTTAATTTTATATATATATATATATTTTGGTTTGGCCCACCAAACATCCTTTCTGCATGCGTAATCTTCCCAATGAGAGATTTCCTAATTTGTCCTCTCTGTTTATCCACATTTTACAACCTTTTATTAGCTGAAATTGACTACTATAAAGGCATCAAAGTCATTTATCTAAATTATGATCTATAAGAATAAGTGATGGATTGAATTCGAGTCTATCTCGAATGATTTGAGCCAATCTTCGATTGTGTCGATCTGATAAATGAGGTAATAGTAGGGGTAAAATTTGTTTGCATTTTATGTAAAAGTATAAATTATTTTATTAAAAAGTAATAATAGTAATAATGTACCATAAAAATAATTGATACTGTTTTTAACTGTATAATAACAATTAATTTACAAGAAACTTACTCGATGTGATATATTGGACTTTCAGAATTATTGTTGCATGTGAGACAGTCCTAATTTATTAACCAATAAAACGAAGAATATATAGGACTAGTGGATAAATGGTTGTGTGAATAAGAATACATTTAATTTTAAGTGAAAATTGGAGAAAATAATAAATGTTGGAACTTATACCTTGTTTTTAGCAATTTGCTAACTTACCCACCTTCCTCCTATAATTATTTTCACACTTGCCTCATTTATTTCATAATTGTTTGCACATCTTAAAAAAAAAAATTTATAACCTTCACAATATTCACATATTTACATAAAATATTATTATTTTTGGGGCGACACACATACGCCCTAATTCAATCAATTTATTTACTATTTAAATAAATATTTACGAATCTATTCCATTATTCTACTCATTATTATTTTTTAAATAGTGTCAATTATGATGTGTAAACAGTAGTGAGATGGATGGGATATTATTTTTAGTCATTTTTACAAACATTAATTCATGAAAGCAGTATGTGACACGAGACATTACTGACACGAGATATTAAAAGTATTTTTAGTAAAAATGACTAAAATTAATACTTAATTACAAATTGTAACATATAAGTTGCAAAAGTGACTAAAATAAAATCCGAATCGAATTTTAACTCGTCTCAAACAATTCTATCTCATATAAGTGAAAATGGTCGGTCTCCAGGGAAACTTGTACGTTTATCGTATAAAATAATATCATTACATTCATTTAATAATATTATATATAACATTCATTCACTAATATTATTATATTTATAAATTAATATCATAGGGTATACTCCTCCATCCCATAAATATTTGCACCATTTCGTGGCACACAAAATAAGAAACTAAAGTAATGAGTTGAATTTTAAAGGGAAATTTTATAAATTTTTATGTATAAAGTAAGAAATGAGTTGATTGCATGTATGTGTGAGGCCAAAAGTAATGACATTTTATGTAATATTGTGAATAATGTGAGGTTGAATTTATAGTGGAGTTTCTACTTTTAGGGTGTTCAAGTTACTTTGAAACGTCTAAATAAAAAAATTATGAAAATTATTATGAAACAAAAAAGTATATATTATGAAATTAGTTTATAAAAATAATAAAATTATTAAATAAATATATTTATATTAATTCCATACTATAAATAATTTTCACCGAAAGAATTTGAGAAATGAAAATCATTGGCAAGACAGATAGTAGTGTGATCCGGTGCAATCCCACTCGAAATAAATAATTTTTGTGATAATTATAATTTGGATTTAACTACCTTACCGACATGCAATAATATACTTAATACTGTATACATTAAAATGTGTTCAAAGTGATATATACAATAATAACTTTAGATTTTATTACCTAGCAGTAAGGATGACAAAACGAACCACATCGAGACAGCCCCATCCCCCGCACGAGCCGAGGTCGTGCATGGAGATATGTTACGCCTCGCCCGCATATATATATATATATATATATATATATATATATTAGCTATTATATATTTAATATATTATTATATATATTTTATGTTATAGAATATATATTATATAATTATATAATATTACATATATTGTATGATATTCAATATATATAATATTATTTGATAATTTAATTAGAATTTTAAAAAAATGGGACAGGGCGTGATGAGCTTGGGACTGAAGTTCTCGACCAAGCGGGTGGGAGCACTGGGTATTTAGATACCCGTCCCGTCCCGCCCCATTGCCATTCCTCCTATCGATCAGTAATTAAATGGAAAATAATACATTTGAGCAACTACTAATTTCAATTTGTGCAACATCTTATATCTACTATTTGGGAATCAACCTCCCCACTCCAAAACTCATTATTTCAAAATACTAAAATTCTATTATTTGAGTTATTTATGGTATTATTTTTAATTTAATATCTTTTAAAATTAATCTTTATCATTATTTTTTTCTAATTAAATCTCAACCATACATTTTCTCTTTCACATCAAATGTTTAAAATTAGGTTTTAGATATATATTTACTATGGTATTATTGGGATATATTAATTTGATTTTCTTTTATTTAAAATTTTCAATTTATATTTTAAAAAATATTTCATATTAATATAGAAAAAATTATAAACCATTAATTTAATGATTAAAACGGCTTATCATACATTACCTAAAATTTATAATTTATAACATAAATACTCTAATATTAAAAAAATGAACATAAACACATTTTTAAACGATAAGATATGCTTAGAGTAGAAAAAAATATTTTTAGGCACAATTCAATTTTAGTCTTGCGTGAATCACCCTGTATTTATTATAAGCACTATTTTGAATTCTTGGATTTGTATGAGTTAGAATTATTTGTGACATTTTTTATAATTGTAAATTATATATTTTTAATTGTAATTGATTAGTTGACTATGTGTATATATTTTAAGTTTTTAATATTGTAAATTACCAAAAACAAATCAATGCATCAAAGTGTAAATTTTTAAAATTATTTTAAAATCAATATTTTCTAATAGACTTTCAAAAATAAATTTTATATGCCACAATGTACTTATACATTCTCATTATATTATTTTAATATAATTTATAATTACAGTATATACAATATTTTCAGAGAAGACAATAAAGAAAATGAATGAATTAAATTATACATTTCTACAAAATAAAACCTACACTTTTTTTTTTTTTTTTTTGAATAGACTTGCTACAAAAATTAAATTATATAATTAATATTCTGCTTTAGAAATATATTTGAAAGGAAAATAATATATATATATATATATATATAATATTTAAAATTTTAATTATCTTTGATTGAATCAATTAATTAAATATATACTTGGGCCTCATTTGGTTTCCTTTATTAGGAGTGTATTGATCCCTAATACAACTTTATCACTTGTTTGGTTTGTTGTATACATTATACTTCCCCGTTATTAAGAATGAGTTCGTTCAAATAATACCTAATACATGGTATTATAGATTCCAAGTTTCATATGGTATTTGTAATACTTATATTTCTCCAACATCTATTAAATTTTAAAATACCAAAAATACCATTCACTTTCATTAAGATGTGTTTATTATTATTATTATTATTTTTATTTATAAGGACAAATTAGTCTAAAATAAATTAATACTAGTTATAATACTTGCTACCAAGCATAATATTGATAGCTAATTACTAATTATTTAACTCAAGTTTTTGAAACCAAACAAAATATTAATAAATAAACTAGTATTACAAATATAGGTATTATAGTTCAATTATTATTCAATAAAGGAAACCAAACGAGCCCTTGAAGTATTATTCTAAAATTAATAATATTTTTCTCTTTCAATGCGCATAATACGCGGGTTTCTACTCTAGTTAATCATCAATAACGAGACAAGAATATTAATAATAATGATCAACTAATTGTAGTTTCGAACTCGACATATCAGAATATTAGAATAATTGAATATTATGAGATGGTTTTGTGCATGGATTTAGTTAAAGAATTAATATAAATTAATTAATTTCACACTGCTCTATAAATTTAAATTTTTAAATAAAATAAAATTCTTTTATGGTACAAAAGCCTTCGACTCACGCCTATATCCTAATTTGGTTCCCGCATAAAGCAGCCTCCATTCATATTAAATTGTCCGCTCGTTGGGCCTCCTTCCTATAGAGAAAGATCGAGAATTCAGCTCAATAGTGAGGGGAAGAGTGAAAGAATTAATATAAATGAATTAATTATACACCTCAAAGTTCGATCTTTTAAATGAGATTGAATTCTTTCAAATCTTGTTTAATATATATGTGATTCATGAACTTATGATGTTATCCAATTATACTTTAAAGAAGAATATGACTCAAATATTTAAGTGGAGCCCTGTCTCATGTATGAAACTCTCTCATTCAAGATTCTCTTTTGAATATATAGATCGAACTAAATATATATAGGATTAGTTTGGAATATCCTAATAAGAAAAGAAAGTCATGGAAAAAATTTATGTGAACCCGAATTTATGTAAATATTTATTTAAAACCAAGATCCAAATAATGCTCTAACTTCTAGCTCTAGCTCTGAATAATTCGTGTGTTGTATTATGTAATTGCTCTTTGATTCATAGTGAAATGGTTCCCTAATCCCTTGGATGTAAATCTATTTGAAGATCGAACCATGTAAATAGTTCGATCTTTGGTTATAGTTTTCACAACTCTGTTTTTTATTTGTAAAGCTTCAACTACGGTTTCATTTGTTTAACTGATACTTCCCCCATAACACCTTTTAGACATTTTATTTCGCTCGTTCCATAATACTTTTACACAACCTTCTATAAACTCCACCCTCTCAATATTCTTAATTTACACAAAATGTCATTATTTTTGGCTCACATATACACACAATCCAATTCATTTTCTTACATTATACATAAAAATTTATAAAATTATTCCTCAATTTTTTTATTTTTTTTTATCGGACAAAGGGTGACTCATATGCATGAACTTTATTTGTGAGATATATTTGATTGTGTTAAATTTAATGCATTAGAGCTTTAAAATTATTATTTTTAAAATTTTAAAAAATAAAAAAATTAATGTGGGTGACCCGCTTGAACCCGCGGCTCGCCAATAAGTGGGTTGGGTTGGGGGTTTTGCAGCCCGCTATTTTTGGCCCGCTTTCGACACTTCTACTCAAACCCATGACCTTTGAGCCATAAGTGTAATGGAGTTCTAACCACTTGAGTTATACCACTTCACAATTATCCCTCAAATTCTACTCATTCTTTCACTGAATTTGTGTGCCTCCATTCTACTAAAGCTTTCACGGAAAGAAAAGAGTTTTTTTTTTTAATTCAACAATTTTCCTTTTGATACTTTTTAAGTTTCCAGTCGTGGCCTATACTTGGCACGCTTGAATTGTTATTTGTAGATATAAGACTAGCTTTAAGACGTCGTAACAAGCTTTTCAATTAGAACTTTCCAAGCGTCACTTTAACTATTCATTAACATACACATAGGTTAGTCCCCCTTTGTCTATAAGTTAAAAAGTAGAAGAGAATCCTCCTTTTGATCATAGTGGACCTCGACCTTATTAACTTGGATTTGACATAACACACATCAAAAGATTAAAGAAACTCATTTTGTCTAATATTCCCACGATCGACATGCCATATAAAATACTAGTACGTGAATTTTTTTAGGACCGAAATTTAATGGGATTGATAAAATGGGAATTGTAATTTTTGATGACAAATTAAAGACGATAATTTTTAAAGTAATGGGTTGAGACCAAAACATCACATATCTGGCTAATTGTCCTGATTTGGGCTGAATTAATTGAAATTCGGGCTAATTGGCCCGATATGACCTAATTTTGGCTGAATTTGAGCCCAATTTTCGTTGATTTGGACCGATATGATCTCAATTGTAACTTTTAAAGATTACGATTACTTAAATTGTTAGCATGAAAAATTATTATCCTCATTTTACCCAGTTCAATTCCACTGCTTTCAGCTTTTTATGTTCCACCATTTATTCCATTTTTTTATCTTTAACATATGGACCCAAAATTGTGGTGGTTTGTGAGATATTTTTTAATATTTCATGTGTCATTCATTCACCCTCAGAATAGAGAGTGGAACACCATTTTGGAACATGTGATATCCTATGCATTTTACCACCCCTAAATTAGGTCTTAACTTTATTTTATCCCAAAATAGTATGGATAAAAATAAAATACAAGATAAAACACACAATCTCAAGGGGAAGGGCCAAATTTGTTTGGTTCTATGATTGAACTCCACTAATAAACAAGAATGATTCCATTCAAGTTGGAATGTGTTGATGATGAAATCTTTATGAAATAAACTCACGCATGGTTCAATAATAGTAGCTTTGTAGGCCCCTTTTTAGTTTTCACACCTAATTCTCTTTCCATATCAAACTTGGCTTCTTGTTATTAAAAGAAATTAATTAAACCATATTAGCTAGGCTTTTTGCATGCTGCTATGTAGTACTTTGGGACAACCTTACCCGTCCAATGCCTAATTACCAAGAAAAAGTTAAGGGCTTACTAATTAATTATGTGAATTAATCTACCTTTATATAAACTCATTGCTTCTACTTGAAGATACTATTATTATCCCGGCCCCCCTTTATTTTATGCAGAATATCAATGTTTGACATTATATAATATTTTTATTAATTACTATAAGTGGTTGTTGCATATATACCTTCTTTAATTAATTTAAATTAAGAGATTTGACGAATAATTAATTAATCTTAGCTAGGGAAGGAGTCGAGTGAGATGGATTTAAATTTTTCTTCTAATTAAAAATTATTAAAGCAACGATTATTGTTGACGGTCGTTTTTGTATATTTTGCCAACTTATTGTTGACAATCGTTCTTGTATCTGGCTGACGTGGAATGTGGCTTGATTATCTGAAAATACAAATAAAAATATCATCAAACAATAAATGTATCAAGTAATTAATGCGACAGTCATCTTTATCTTTATATTATATGGAGTAATATAAAGATAAACTCTTACAAGAATATAAAGACAAACTCTACGAGTTTTATGTGATAGTGCCATCTTTTTAAAGAATCAGTTATATTTCACTATATTATTTAATTTGAAAATTTATGTACTCTAATTAGAAGTTACTTAATATTCTTGACTAGTAATTAATTAATTAATAGTGATCTTTTATATTACATTTAATAATTATTTATCGTGTTTAATTAGAGAATAATATTTTGTTTGTGAAATGATCTAAACCATTTATTTTTTTCAAAAGAACAATCTAAACCATGCATTCTATTCCAAATTTAATAAAAAAATTCACTTTCAAACAAAATAAATATTTAAAAGATTTAATTTTAAATTAATATATTTTTTTCATACAATGTAATACGCGAAATTATTATGATGTAGTCGACATTTTCCGGACTAGGTAGTCAGTCCTATAATTGGACCAAAATTGTGACTTTGCAATTCTTTCCTTTTCTTACATGGATTAGCCATTTTTATGAGCTTACTAGCTTTACTTAGTGTTAAAAGGTATGTACATTTTAGTATAATTATTAGTTACTAATGTTCAACAGATGTCGGTGCATGTGATGCTCTGTCAAAGCGCATATCCGATAAGTTATGGGACACTTTGATGATTGTGAAGTCCTTACCTATTAAGGCTACAAGTGTATCATAGGTGTCAATGCATGTGATGTTACGTCAAGGTGCATGTCTATAAGTCACGAGACACTTGGAGGATTGTGAATTCCTTATCATGATGTGATCTGGTATGGACCTATATATCAAGGCTACAAGTGTCCCATAGGTGTCGGTGCATGCGATGCTCACAAGGTGCATGCCTGCTAAGTCATGGGACACTTGGAAGATTGTGAAATCCTTACCTATTAAGACTACAAGTCTCTCACAGGTGTCAATGCATGTGATGCTCTGTCAAGATGCATGTTAAGTCACGAGACACTTGGAGGATTGTGAATTCCATATTATGATGTGATCCGGTATAAACTTATATATTAAGGCGACAAGTGTCTCACAGTGTCGTTTCATGCGATGCTCTGTCAAGGTGCATGTTAAGTCACGAGACACTTGGAGAATTGTGAATTCCATATTATGATGTGATCTCATTATGAATTTACATATTAATGCGACAAGGGTCTCACAGTGTCGGTGCATGTGATGCTCTGTCAAGGTGCATGTTAAGTCACGAGACACTTGGAGAATTGTGAATTCCATATTATGATGTGATCATCTCGATATGAACTTATATATTAAGGCGACAAGTGTCTCACAGGTGTCGAGCATGCGATGCTCTGTCAATGTGCATGTTAAGTAACGAGACACTTGGAGATTGTGAATTCCATATTATGATGTGATACGATATGAACTTATATATTAAGGCTACAAGTGTCTCACGGTGTCAATGCATGCGATGCTCTGTCCAAGGTGCATGCGATGAGTTGATGAGTCACTGTACACTTGGAGGATAAAGTCTTTATTGTGATGTGATCTGACCAACAAATTTTTTTACTATGCTCGAACATGACATCTAACATGACATATATTACGAAAGAGTCCAACCGTAAAAGCGATCTAGTAAAACGCTTTTGATTGTACTTGTCAATTAATGCATATTTCACGGGAGAGTTTGTCTTTAATTAATTTATGAAGTTTTGTGATTTAATTGCAATCATTAGATCGCTGATCGAAACAAGAATTAATCAATCAAAATCATCAAAATATAACAAAAATAAAATATTGCTTCTTTGGGGCATCAATATTAATAATTTTTCTATGATTAGATGATATATATGTATATATTGAAATGATCACAAATGCATTGATCAAAGCAATCGATCGTTACAATTGAGGCCAATAGCACGTACTACACGCTTATTCATACACAAACATACTATAATTTAACCCGAATTAACCTACTCACCCATTCGGGTTATTCGGGTCAAAGTAGTTGCCATATTTCATATAATCCGAACCCGGATAGCCTCCATATGGATCTGCAAAACCCGCCGGAAAATCCTGATGCTGCTGCTGCGGCGGCGGCATAGTGGCGTCGGCGGCGGAGGAGTAACTGCCGGGGGTAGAGAGTTGGAATTATAATCATACCCTAATTGCTGATTGCCATCATTGTAAAGAGCCGAGGAGAAAAAGGAAATTCAGCATCATTGCTAGAGAGCAGTTGTGCATATTGCTGAAGCCCTGGAAAGGTATTGTGCTGCAAGGGATCAGAAGGGAGCTGAGGTGGCATCTGATTTCGTTGGAAATTACTAGAGTGCCCCTGCGACGAGGCGCCACCTAGATAGCGAAGCTCGGTTTTCCCTGGACACGTTCGGGAAATTGAGCTTCGCTTTGGCGCCTTTGAAACGGAGCGCAGCGTCATCGTATGCAAGGGCTGCATCCTCGGCTGTATCGAACGTCCCTAGCCAAACCCGAGCCGCCTTTTTCGGGTCTCGTATTTCGGCTGCCCATTTTCCCCATGGCCTTTGTCTCACTCCTCTATAGTGCTTCTTCACACTTCCTAATTAACATTAACATGTGTTATAATATTGAGGTGTAATAATTAATTAAAATGTAGCTTGTATATGGAATCAACTCTACAACATCAATATAAAACACTTGCATATTATAATTCGATATAAGTAGTTTAAAATAATATCGAACTCCATATCAAAATCGGTATATATGATACAATGAACTTGGCTAACTAGAAGAAAGCAATGTAATTACAATAAAATTACATGAACTCATTTGTCTTACATTTGTTATTTCACTCTGTGTTCCATATTGTGAAATAAATAAATATTATACATCGACATGTATTAATAATCCAACAGGATGGAACAGAGAAACCGATCATATAAAAACAAAAAGGAGACAATTGGCACCAAATCATGAACAATTATAAAAATGAAAATGACAATATGAAAAAAACGACCATGGGATATTGGTAGGTAAAAAGGGTTTTCACATATCAGACCAAACAATTTTAGAAAAGATTGATCAATTAATTGCCACATTTAATTTGGAGACGTGTGTGATTGACTAAAATCAGCAAGAATTATAGATATATGTGTGTGTATATATTTGTTAGTGAGGAACCCTTAATTTGTCAAATTCTTTGAAAGAGAGATCTCTAGATGGAGTAGGATACTACTTTACGGAAAGTAACATATGATACAATGAACTTGGCCAAAGCACAAAATCTTTGCTTTTTTTTCTCTCATAACAACCGCAAAAGAAAATTATATATAGCTAACCACAGATTTATTAGTGGAAGAAAATACACATATATATGTCATAAATAATATTATGTGCATATAATTGCTAGGTTTAAGTTTCTTTTTCCTTTTGGGTTTTCTTTTTCATTTCCTCCCTGATTCGAACTGACTCGAACCCATGATCTGAAAAACTCAAATAATAATATCTAATTACATGAGTTGTTCCACTTTACCAATAGTTTATAATTTATTATTCAAAACTAAATATGAGATCTAATTTTTCCCATAATAAATAAAATTTCATATATTCTTACCTTGAGCAGTAGTCTCCGCCGCCGTGGGTGGGTGGCTATGATCTTGTTCATAGGCGGCGGTGGTGCCAAAACTCACGGCGGAACTGTGGTCTCCTCCGCCGGATTTGGGCGGCGATGCTTCCATAGGAAGTGGCCTCTTTCCATGCCGTCGATCCACCTTAAAGTATTTGCGGAGTGCTAGTTGCGTGTGTTTTTGTAACACTAGTAATACTTTAACGAAAATCAAATATTTTTTTCATAAAAAAATATGCATATATAGCTAGGGGTTTTCTATTAAATTTTCCTTGTATGTGAATATGACGTTGTTGTCAGATCAACTTGGTAGACTTGGGAGCAAGAATTGCGATGGTGACATGGGAGGGTAGTGTCTCTTTCTATAGGTGTGGTTGATGCAAAATGCAAAATGAAGGGAAGAAAATAGGGTTGTGAAGCAGGGTTTTTATTGGCATCATGTGCCCTTCTCTCTCTCCTTTCTCTCTCTCTTCCCTATTATTATTAAAAAAAAAGAATATTGTTGTAACTTTATCAAAAAGAAATTAAAGAAAAGATATGGGTTTGAATTTAAGATGGTTAGAGACAAAAGTGAGTGAGAGATGGAAGTGATAAGAATGTGGAGAGATATAGATGAGGTGATGAGGAGATAAAGTTTTAAGGTAGCAGATGATTTCAGATCTAGCTAATATGATGAGCCATTTGTCTTGATCTTGAGATGCATGCTGCACATCTGCCCGCTTCCGCCATTTAAATCTCTAATCTTTCAATTTATTCAGTCGACAAGAAGTCAGTTTTGCGTGAGACGATCTTACAATAAGACGAAATATAATTTGGGAATATCACACTTTAAAAGAAATTTATGTTAATTTCTGCTAATTCGTGAGACGATCTTACACTTAGACGAAATATAATTTGGGAATATCATCTTTTAAAAAGAGATTTTTGTTAATTTCTGCTAATTCATGAATTATTTTGCTTTGTGAAACCGTCTCACGCCAGCTTTTTTCTATGCAAATTTACAACAAAACAAATTATCATGTTTTATATATTTTTTCTGGTATGTTTATGTGTAATATAGTTTATGTATAAATGTAACTAAATGTTTCCGGTATGATGCACACCTAAATGCATTTTTAATATGTACTTTATGTAATATATATAAAGAGATTTATAAATGTATATATAATATATAGTGTCCATAATTATTAGAGACGGTGACGCGTTTGACAATATAATACATAATTTTTTTTTAACGAAGATTCCAATTTGACAAATTTTTTAGTGAAACATGTTCACGATTTTAAAATTTAATTCATTTAATAATATTACTATTCTTATAAAAAAATTAATATAATAATTTTTTGAAAAAATAAATTAATATAATAATATTTTACAAAAAAACACGTAGCAATTTATGAATAATTATTTTCTTAATGTTCGAATGATGGTATGGTTTTAAATTTCTCTTGGTTTGATGACATTAATATGATTTTTGGATATATGGCTTGATTTTTGAGAGACTTGAGCCCATTTGACTAAAAAAATGAAAAAAAAACCTAGGTTCAATTCTCACAACAACAAAAAAATAATAAATTATTTTTTAACAAAAAAAAATCGAAAATCGTGATATGCGTCGAAAAATAAGATGTCATAAAAATGAGTGGTGCAAATATTTGTGATATTTATTTTTCGTCATTAATTGTGACGGTCGTTTTCGTCGTAAAGTGTTCATGACCCGATGACGACTCGAGTTAAGTTTTCATTTTGCCGTCACAAATCTTGAATATATGAAATAAATAAGTATTAGCCACAACACCTTGCATTAAATGTGATTTCGCTCCCTAAAGTTATCGAACCCGTGACCTTTGAATGCCCAAGTGTCACATTTTGTCACTTGAGCTGAAAATTTCTTTCATAATTTTTTAAAATTAATTGTATTGTATATCTAATTGATTAAATTGTAGCTTATAAAAATTGTTATTGTAATTTTTTTCTTTATGTTGATCCAAAACAAAAAAAAAAAAGTTTAATGCGAGTTAAAATCTCAAGGAAGAACTTTTAAATATTTTTTTATTTAAAGGCGGCAATGTGAGCGCTCTTAATTTATATTCGTTTATTTGAATTTTTTTGCTTAAAACTCTTTGGACCAAGGTTAACTTACTTGACGTAAACTGACCAAGATGATTGTATGCTAACTTTATGAAATATATGAGCATGATAGTTAATATATCAAAGAAGTCAAAGCACACAAGGGTCTATATTCACTCTTCTTTGACAAGTTGAGGTAATTTCAATATCTTATGCGATTCGACTATTTTGGAGTTTAGATGGATTTCATGTCTCTACAACAATCTTTTAGATGAGTCCATACAACCAACTAAATCGGCTCAAACTACCTAACTTTTGAAGTTAGAATTTGAAAAAGGTTTCCAACTAGGTGAAAATTTTCTTATAATATGTCAGCCAGCAAGTGAAGGTAAGAAAATTTCTCTAATTTTAAAATATGACAATTATATGCTTATCAGATGACTACACCTCACCTCCTCTTAAACTAACTTCTCATCTTTAGACTTAGCTTATGTGGTGAGTTCTCCCTCAACTTATTACCTGTAAATAAAACTTAGTTTACATACATACTATCTATCTATGCAACTTAACTTATTTTATTCCGTGATATTTTGGCACAATCATCAAAACTATAAATTTCCAACACTAATAGTAATTTTTATCAATTCCTCATTTTGGTGAGTCTTCTCCAAGTTCTTATGATCTTGTGATTTTGAAATATTCCCTTAAAAGCACATTCCATTCATCTGTTCAATTACCCACTTGAGGTGTCATACAAAACCACTATTTTGCATTTTTTTATTTTTGAATAAAATATAATAAGTATTATAGTTTAAATTAATATATATATATATATATATATATATATATATATAATATTTTTTTAAAAAATATCTGCATAACACGCTGATTTTGCACAAGTAACACTGATCAACCATCCTATGAAATTTTTTATATACAATTATAATATATTTAAAGATGGGACAAAAATTTGTGGTATCTAAGCTGGTCAAACAAATTTTCCAAAAAAAAAAACATCTAAGGCAGAAAAAAAAAATCTCGCTCTCGGGTATGTTACTTATAGGAACAAATATATGTTCCCGTAAATAAGTATGTGTTACTAGCACTTATAGAAACAAATATTTGTTCTTATAGTAATTACTAGATGAGTTCCCAGACGTATTACGCAAAATATTCATATAAATTTAATTTTAAGTTTTATTATATAATTAATTATTTTTAAAAAAATTAGATCTGGAGAATATACTAAATATTGAAAAATACGAAAAAATATTATTGAAAAAGAAAATAAATATAAATTCATCGAAAAGGTAGAAATAAGAAGATTTTAAAAAAAAATTGGTTTTTTTTCTTTTTGAAAAACTCAATGAGAAAAATATTGTGTCTTATTTTAAGCAATTACTTAAAATAAACATTAGAATCAAAATTTTCTTTTAGATGAAATTATACTCATTTAATGACATATGTATAAAAATCAATTATGTAATTACATCTTATCATTTGATATAAATAAATTATCTCAAAACATTACACATAGAAATAGGCTATTAATACAATATATCGCACGTCATCAAAATTAATCACGTACGACACACATCATTAGTCCAAACTTCCTATTAGCATATAAGAGGATAATGACAAATGTGTGTTCATAAGTGGTAAAATATGAGTTTCTTAATATTTTCTTCGTCTCTTTAAATCTAGGTTTTCTTTTCCACGTTTGTATTAATTTGTTCATGTAATAACACATTTTTCTCTATTCAAGAATACACACTTTTCTCCATACAATAAAATATTCGTTACTATAAGGACATATATTTGATTCAATAAGGAGAAATATGTATTTCTTGTTTCTTAAAATCCACATATTTGTCCTTACCCTTATAGTAACACACCTAAAAACGGACTTTTATATTTTGTTTTTACACAATTTTTCTTAAGAAAGATTCGCTTGATCCTAGTCGACCGATTAGGATCCATAAAATTTTCTATATGCGATATAATTTTACGAGTAGTTGATTTATATATTTTTTTATATATATTTATCAGTAAAATTATAATATCGAGCTCCAAAATCTAATTAATTACATTCATAACGCATGTGGCCCCGTCGTTGTCACAACCAATCCAAAACATTCAGATTCAAATATTAAATTATTATTATATACAAATACAAAAGCCCTTAGACTCGTTCTTTGTCATCATTTTCTTGGTCAAACTCAATTTTAGATTAATTTAGACTAGACTTTCCCAGAATACTACAATCAACACTAAATTAATTGGAGCTAAAATCAAATTTCTTAATAAAAATGTCTTATTTATTAGTAGTTTTTTTTTCAAGCCACCATTTAAAAAAGTCGTCTGATGTTTTCATTTCAAACTCGGAACTGGTTTGGACATGGGATGAAGTTTTCCTTCCTGCATTAAGACAAAATTTTAGTCAAAATAAATCATTGGTATTCAAGCCAAATTAAGAAAATGTTACGTCATTAATAAGTCAAGTTTTATATATGATATAAAAAGAAAATTGTATAAGGGATATCACACAATATATTCAAACAAAATTTTGTGTAAATCAGTTTTATTTATATTTTGTGTGAATTTCTTATCTATATTAGTTTTTAATTAGTTTGTAAGTATTAGTTGTTTCATGAAAATGTATTAGGTATTTTTTTACTATAAATTATTTATTGTAAACCGGTATATGTTAAAATTTGTTTACATAATACCAAATTTATATTTTAATTTGGCAAAGTCTCTTGTGAGCAAGTTTTATGGTGAAACTTGATCTATTTGACTAGAGGTTATCAATCATAATAACTAAAAAATATGATCTATGTTACTAAAGTGTATCGGTCATCATAATTGAAGGTATGATTTATATTATTAAAGAGTATTAGTCGTGATAATTAAAGGGTATAACCAACTTTACAAAGGTATTAGTTGTGATGATTGAGAGATATAACCTATATCACTAAAGAGTATTAATTGGGATATGTGAAAAGTATTAGTTTATGAATCTAGATTTATTTTTGCAATATTGATCAAATTTCACTTGTGAAACTTATTCTCCAGGAAGACATACTCTTTTAAATTTTAATTTAATTTAATTCGGAATGCTGACTTGTAAAAGCTTAGCAAAACCCTATTTGATAGGTCAATAGACTTGAATGAGAAATTTGAACGGCTTAAGTGAGATTCCATAAAATAAACTTAATTAATTACCTATTTGGTATTAATGTCTTAAGCAATTATGATGGTATTATACTATTATATTATTTTCCTTTAAAGCTGACTTTTGATCATTTATGAGGCAATTTTTTTTTTTTTTTAAGGAGGAAATATTCGAAGGCGTAAACCCTCACCGTACTGCAGGCCCCTTGGTCGCGGGTTGTAAATCAAGGGATGTGCACGAGTGGCGGCCATGCAAGGGAGAGGACTTTCGGGAGACACGAATCCAAAGAACAACCCCTACAATATTTATGAGGCAAAAATTATTTTTTTACAAATAAAGTTGTGAGAAAGTGTTTTATAATCAAATAAATCTACTGAAAAAACACACACATAAAAAAATCCGTATAAGTAATTAATATCTTTTACTCCTTCTGTCTCTTGAAAGCTAACTTCTCATTTGAGAATTACATTCTATTTAAGAAGAAATAGTATTTAAAATGTTGTGGGTATTGAGATATGATAAAAATGAAAAAAAGATAGAGGGAAATAAAGAGAAATAAAGTTAAAAAAGAAAGGGATCGAGGACATTTTTTTGCCATTTAAGAAAACAGAAAAATTTAGATGGATCAATAAAAATGACAAAATGAGAAGATTTTAAAAGGAAGAAGGGAGTACTTTGTAAGCATGAGATTTCATTAAAAGAAAAACCCTTAAATTGCAAATTGTAAAAGAAAAAAGGTCGCGAAATAAAAAACTATCTTAATTAGGGGCACTTGGTTGCAATTTTTTTAATGGGAATGAGAATGAGTATAATGCAATTATGGTGGTTAATGAGAACAAAAAATGATTATGAATTTATGACACAATTTTCCCCTCTTAAATAAAATAATCACGGCCCAATTTGATTAACCTATTTCCTCCTACAATCATTTCTCCTCAATCATTCCCTCCACCACTACAAACAAAGCTTATTTTGTCTCATTTTTTTCCAAAATTGGAGTACAACACTAATGATGTAATATATCTAAGGACATTGAGGAAAAATACAATATTATTCTCATTTCCATTGAAGAGCTTAAAACAAATGCCTCCTTAATGATTTTTTTAAACGACTTAATTAATGAAGTCAGATAGCTCCAATGGTAGAGTTTGAAGTCAAAAGTCTATCTTTCTTTGCAGGGACAATGTATCATAATCCTTTCGTGATCTTGTTCGAAATTCTTCTTTAATATGAATATTTAAGTTAGAATTCTGACCAAAAAAAAAAAAAGTCATTTGAAAATTTGTTAGGTACGATCAGAATTTTGAGTCAATAGATGCAACTAACAATAATTAAATAATTTTGAGTCAATAGGTGTCGTATAATTTTTTACCTAAAAAACGACATATTAAATGCAAAAAAAGATTATCAATTATGACCGATAAAGTCAATCAAAAATGTAATTTCGTAGTTACTATTTTTGGGTTACATATATTTCGTCGCATTAATTAATAAAATAACATTTATCTTGTCATAGTTTTGTAGTAATAATAAATTCTATATATATATTATATATATAGTTCTTTCTGAATTATTATGTTTTTTTATAACTATTATTCATTCTAATTAATTAAACTATACTCTATAATAAGATTTAACACACATATTAATATATTAATATTCATAACGCCCAAATAAATAGTACTCCCTCCGTCCCGAGTTATCTTCACACTTTCCTTTTTGGGATGTCCCACAATTAACTTAACACCCCAAAAATGGAATACCCTCCATAAACTACACCCTCACAATGTCATTTTAATTTCAAAAATGTCACTCTTACTTTATTCTACTTTATTCTCTCTCCTACACTTTATCTCATATAACCACCCAAAATACCCTTACACTTTATTCTCTATCCTACTTTAATTTAAGTTTTCTTAAACAACGCGCCACAACACATATGAACCTAACTCCGGACGGAGGGAGTATTTCAAAACATATTGTATAAAATCGACTATAACACTAGATTGAGTACTCTCTACGCCCTACAAGTGTTATCACACTAAAGGGGCACACTTTTTAAAACAAAAATGTAACGAGTAGAATTTTGAGGTATAATTTGATAAACCTTAATGTACTAAGTAAAAAAATTGATTGAATTGAATGTATTATGAACCAAAAAAATAATAACATTTCATGTAAATATGTGAAAATTATGACGCTAGAATTTATGAAAAAAGGTGAGTGTGTCTCTGTAAGTTTCACGGTGAAAATTGATCCATATTGAGAAAATAGATCAATTTACTTTTCAATTATCTCGACTAATATCTTTTAGTAATATAAGTAATACTCTTCCGTTATCATGACCAATACTTTTTAATAATATAGGTAACACTCTTGATTACCACGACTAATACTCTTTTAAAGATAGGACATACTTTTGAGTTATCATGACTGAAACCTTTTAGTAATATAGGTAATACCGTTCAATTATTGCAACCGATACCCTTTAGTAAATGATTAAATTTTGCCGTGAACCCTTGTTCACAGTAAACTTTGCCAAAAAAATTCTTTTTGGATATGTACATACATCTAGAAAAAAATGTACAAACAATTATGGGATAGGGAAAAAATTAAAATAAATTCAAATGGATAAGTGATCTCTACACAACATACTCCACCTGGGCAGGAGGGCCTTGATGTTGCTGTCATCTCTTCTTCACTTCTTGACTAATAGTGGGCTCTCATCTGACCACAGTCTAAAATTAAAATTAAATTTGTGATTAATTAGTGTAATATATGTAAATTACATTTAAATTTAAATAACTTACTATAAAATAGTTAAAATAAAAAAATCTAATAATTGTATTTGACGAAGTGATATAATTTAAATGGTTGTCCATGACGTAAAATCATAAATTTGAGTCACCCTTCGCCCGATATAAAAGTTTAATAATTATATTTATTATTTTTGGAGAGTATCATGAAAATTGTAGTGTTAAATTTAAATAAATTTTAAGAGAATCTAAAGAAGCATGAGACATACATGTGATTGTGTCATAATCAAACACAATGCAATAAGCTCGATGGCACATGAGACCTACCCCACCCCACCCCATAACTTAATTAAGACCACGTTCCTTTCAACAATAATAATTATTTGATTGACTGGTTGTATTTCTTGCTAAAATATAATATATATATATATATATATATATAAAACAATCTACAAGAAATTAAGTGAGAGGAAAAATTGTAGTTTTGATCCCATGAGAATTTTTCAACGACAATGTTAGTTCACGTTCTTTTTTGTCCTTTGTTTTACAAAAATAGTCCTAACTTAGGACCAAAATTGCAATTTTATCTTATTCTCTTAGACCAAAACTACAATTTATCATTCTCATTACCAAAACCGCAATTTTCTTGGGATTAAAAATATCGAAAAAAACTATGAGTGATTTGCAAAATGTTGAAAAAAACTATGGGACCAAAAGTGTCAAAAATAACTATTTTGCAAATCACTCATTCTTTTGAGATAAAAAATACAATTTATCCAATTTAGAGTTGCATTCTAACATTCACAAACACATGACATGACACAGAAATACAAGGGTTAATTTCATAAAAAATAATGATTTTTACATGTTTATCAATTACAACATATATTGTTTAAATTTGCAATTCAATACAAAACATTTCAGATTGTTGTAATTATATCATTTGATTATTTTCTGGTAAGTTCTACCGACATGTCAATTTTTAAACTGCAAAAAGATTAAAAGATTGTGATTACATTGAAAAAATAACTAAATGTCGTGAATGTATTTGAATTGTAAAAAGAACATCCGACTACCACGTCTACATAAATTGATAGAAAATAGTCATATGATATAATTGTAAATTTTTTAAAAATATATTCTAACTGATAAAACCTAATCCCTCCTTCTCAACTATTTCCGCATATTTTTCTGGACACAGAGATTAAGAGAATTTAATTTTATTGACTTTTATGATAATAAAATATAAGGGTATTTTGGGTGATTTAATGAGATAAAGTGAGAAAGAAAATAAAGTAGAATAAAATAAGAGTGATATTTTTAAATTTAAATGGTATTGTGAGAGTGCTAATATTATGTGGTTTTCCATTTTAAGGTATACGTAAAGAGTTGAGACAGATTTGTTAAGTAAAGTGTGCAAAAAGAGTCAAGACCGAGAAAGTATAAAGGTCGAATTTTTATGCATTTAATTCTAAATATGCATTTGATCATATTTAGAATAGAATTATGTGTGTATATATAAAAATAAATATTATAGTTAATGTATTTAATGGATGAATGCAATTAATTAATTCTAAATATGTATTTAATCATATATAAAATCACAAAATCTAGTGTGAAGCAATTTCATAATATAAGCATGCACTTACCGATATCATAATATTTATTTAGTGATATCATTGCACTTATAAACTAATATCACCGTATAAAATATTATGGTATCGGTAAATGAATATAATGATATCGGTAAGTGTATATATTGATATTAATTTTATCATATTAACAAGTTTTACAAGGAAGTAACTCTATATATAATAGAATTATGTGTGTATATGTTCCCTCCGTCTCATTTTTAATTGCTCAAAATCTAAAAATGATAGTTTTATTTTATTTCGCATACCCAAAATAGCAAAAAAACAAGCATCTCTTACTTACACCTCAATGTCACTCAATTAACTATTTCAATAAGGTTGATTTTAAAAACAACTCATTTCAATAAAGTTGAAAATACTCATTTACTCATTACTTTATACCTTTTAATACTAATAAATACTCCCTCCGTCCCATAAAAATTTTCACACTTTCCTTTTTCGTCCGTCTCATTATAAGTTTCACACTCTTAAAATGAAAAATTCTTTATAAACTCCACCCTCACAATTTTCACTAATTTACACAAATGTCATTACTTTTATTTTCACATGCATATAATCCAATAAATTTTTTTACTTTATACATAAAATTTTACAAAATTACCCTTCAAAACTTCAATCATTATTTTTTTCTTAAAATGTGTGTTCTTTTACATATAAAAGTCTTTCTGGGACAAAGGGAGTAATATTTTTCTTAATATTTGTGTCCCTCTCATCTTATCAATTAAAATTGTTAAAATTGAGATGGAGGGAGTATAAAATAAATATCTTAGTTAATGTATCTAATGGATGAATCTCTGACAAAGGGCAAATAATTAGACAAGGTTGATTCAACAATCAACTTGATTGGATCTGTGTTTTAAAAAACTTACTTTAATTGGTCAGGTGCTGACATGTGACTCAACAACAATAATATTTAGGCTTTGAACTTGGAGTGAGGGGGTTCCTTCCTACCTATTATTTACCACACGCTCGAATCCACCATATCTTTGACTAAGAGTACAACTATGTTTTAGTTTTAATTGTTGTTTTTACTGAAAATAATTACTCTTTCCGTTACGTAAAAGTTTGCGGGAATTTTTGGTACAAAATTTAAAAAAGAGTGTGATGAATTGAGTATTGATGGATAATTTTATTCCTTCCGTCCCAAATTAGTTTTCATATGAATCTGGGTATATATTTTAAGAAAAAGTATAATGAGTTGAGTATTGAAGGGCAATTTTGTAAACTTTTATTATTAAAGTAAGGGAGGTGGTTGGATTGAGTGTAAAAAGTAATGACATTTTGTGTAAATATATGAATATTGTGATGGTGGAGTTTAAGGATGTGTTTCCTTTTTTGGAATGTGAAAATTAATGTGGGACAAACCAAAAAGGAAAGTGTGAAAACCGATATGGAACATATGGAGTATAAACTTTTATGAATAAAATAAAAGAATTAATTGAATTGAGTGTATACGAGGATATCGAAGTAATGTCATGAAAGGTAAATATTTGTATATTGTGGGGGTGGAGGTTGTGAGGAATATTTCCATTTTGGGATTTGTAAACTTTTGTGAGACAAACTATAAAGGAAAGTATGTAAACTTTATTGGAACGAGAGAGTACAATTATTCAATAAAAATATACTTAAGTTGTACGGTGCATTAATCACATATAATTTATTTTACAATATTGTAATAACGGATATTTTCGATTCTTTTACTTTCTTTTTTATCTGAATTTTGTTGTGAGTTTGGTAATTTTCAAGTTCTTGGCACAACAAATATTACTCCCGTCTCATACTCACCTGTGACATTTGCCAAAAAAATTCGTTTCGTACTCATTGCATCATTTTCGTAAATGATAATAAAATAACTTTTTTACTTTTATTTATCCCCCTCAAACACTACAATATTACATCATATGTCACTATTTTTCTCGTACTAACCAAATTTAATATTATTAAACAACTCTCTTGTTAAAGTTGAAAAAACTACCCAACTCCCATAAAAAAGTAACTTATATTATTAAACAACTCTTATATTAAAACTTGTGTCACAAACAAGAAATGTCACAATAGTATGGGATGAAGGGACTAGTATGTAATTTTGTTTATTAAAAATTTAGATATTGGTGTATGGTATAAAACGAAATGGATATGAAATATTTTACAGACAATAATCACAATTTTACAAGTATTTTTTATTTTTATTAGTATTACGTAGATAAATATAAATACCTAAAAAATTGTGATTATTATCGATAAAATATTTTATAGCTGCTTCTTTATTATCTTGTTGGGTAACAACCGAGTTGGTGGGTGAAGAAAAAGAGAGAATAAGAAAAATTTAGAATTTTAAGAGGTCTAATTTTACTGTTCTACTCAAGCAATAAAATATCTAGGATCGACCTGTGTGTATGTAATTGTTTATTTAAATAAATAAATGCACCGATTTCAAGAGAATATAAAAGGTAGAAGAAGTATTGAAATAGAGAGTAATAGTAGTAGTATTAATAGGTAGTATAGAAAAGCCAAATTTGCTGAGAATTTGTCGCTGACTTCTGTGCCCATTGACATGAAGTACATCTTACATAATAATATAGTATTAGTAGAGTGATAGGCAATGACCACAAACTAGGTCATTAATTAGTTCTTCTAGGAAAAAAAAAAAAAAAAACAAAAAGCCCGTTACAAATAGTTTTAAAAAAATTAAAATTGTAAATAGGTTCAAAAATATTTGCACAAAGAAAACAAAAATATTAGTATTTTTTTGAAAAGACAGCAAGACAAAAATATTTACACAATAAACTTATTTGCAATTTTTGAATACTTTTGAACCTATATATTTGTAATAATTCCAAAAATATCATTAATTAGTTCTTGCTAAGAATATGGAATACACAACTTACCAAATTAATGCATTAATATACACATATATGACAAATTATTATGTGAACAAATTTTATAATTAAACTTATTTCGAGAGTATTAGTTATTTTACTAAAATATACTCCCTCCATCCCAATTATATAGGCTTGTTTCCATATTGAGTAACTTTTACTAATTCAATTCCCAATATAATCCTATGTATTAATTATATTGGAAACTATAACACTTATTAAATAGGATTATAATAGAAATTTTACTTGTATAATTTACCTTTCTAATAATATTTCTTAATCTTTGTGCAAAACTCAATCAGTCTATTTAATTGGGATAAAGGGAGTATTAATTGCTATAAGGAACTTCCCCGTCCCATAAAACTCTTCATAAGAGTGATTGCACACTTTTTAATGAAAATGAGTAATAATTAAAGTTTTTAAGGGTGATTTTGTAAACCTTTAAGTATAAAGTAAATAAATTTATTGGTTGTGTGTATGTGTGTATCCAAAAGTAGTAACATTCATGAGAGTGATTGCACACTTTTTAATGAAAATGAGTAATAATTAAAGTTTTTAAGGGTGATTTTGTAAACCTTTAAGTATAAAGTAAATAAATTTATTGGTTGTGTGTATGTGTGGATCCAAAAGTAGTAACATTTTGTGTAAATTAGTGAATATTATGAGAGTGAAGTTTATAGTGGGTTTTCTATTGACAGACAAAAAAGAAAGTGTAAAGATTTTATGAAACAAAGGGAATATTAGTTTTGAATGATATTAATTATTTCATTAAATGGTAGTAATTAATATTAATTATATTACTAAAAGATATTAGTTGTAAATCAATTTTATTATAAAATTTATTCACATGATAGAAACTCTACTTATATTTATTGTATGTTTATATACTTTTGTCTCTATGTTATGCTAAGGTAAAATCTATAATATTAGGAACTATCTCTCTCTTCTTTTTATATTACCAACTAATAATCGATATATAATTCATGAGTAAGTATTTTATAAAACATTTTGATTATGATAGTCAAAATGATATTAATTATTTTATGTATATAGTATTACCATTAAATTAATATTGTTTAAAAATATACATATTTAATATATATTAAATGCAAATAAATTTCACAATAAGATTAATTCGCATGCAATACTTTCCCTTAATCTATTAATCTTTCTAATTGGATAGAAGAGGTGTTTAGTTTTTTGCATTGTGTATTTTTATCCGAAAATTTTGGAATTCTTTTTGTCAATTATGTTATGATATATTCAATATAATCCTTTGGGGAAGAATATTATACGAATTTATTATATGTCACCTAGCAAGGGAGAAAATTTTCTTGATTTAATTTTCTTGGTCGTTAGTAAAATTTTATGTGAATCTATTTTACTGTAAAATTAATTTTAATAATATTAGTTATTTAGTTAAAGGATATTAACTATTTTTATATAAAATATTAATTTAGTAGTATTAATTATTTCGTTAAAATATATAGCTAAAAGTATTATTTTTTATTAAAGAACATTAGTAATTCTACTTTAAAATATTAACTATAAATCAATTTTATTGTGAAACTGATTATTTCATTGAGACTAGTGTCTCCTTAAAGTTAATAAAGATGCAAGGAGGCTTAGCCCTGGCCACCAAGTTTTTCACTATGCATACCCGATTTCGATTTTTTATGAACGAATTATGAGATTATGAGGTGGCTTTGATAAATTTTTGGAGTGCTTGGTGTCTTAACTAATAACAACTAATAAACTTACCTTTATCAATTAAAAAATAAATAAAAATGCAAGGAGGAACATAAATAAACATTATAATTGCAAACCTAATGAGGAGTCATACTTACTATATATAGTTGCTCAAAGTCGTCGAATTGAATTTGACCATTTTGTAGAGTTTACCGACATTCTATTAATGTATGTTGAGGGCCACGTGGCCCACATCCCTACCCTTGATTATAATTCTTCATAATATTTTAGATTAGAGTAAATATCTTCTGACTGATAGCAACTATTCAGTAAAAGTAATTAAATATATATATATATATATATTCTGTAAAAAAAAACACAGTAAATATATAAAAGTATATTTAAATTACAATACATTTAATACATACAAATATTTTATCTTTAGAGTGAGGGCAAAATTGATCTTCATGCATAATTGGTGGGTTCGGACAACTTTAATCTCACACAAATTAATTTTATGAACTGCTCCACATAGGCATACACGGATGGTAAATGGGCATGGTGGTGGAAGCACATACACTCCGACATCCCGGGTTCGATTCCGTGTGGTGACAATTCTTTTGATTACGTGTGGTGACAATTCTTTGTTGAAATATTGCATGGGTTGTTGTTGGATTCGTATTTCCCGAAAGTCATCTCCCTTGCATGATTGTTACAATCCGCCTCGACTAATGTGCCTCGATAAAGGTGAGGTGTTTACGCCTTCGATATTTCTTCCTTTATAAAAAAATATATGAATCAAGTTCTGTAACTTTTAGAATGATTAAGCTTTAGTTATATATTTATAATTTCTGTTTTATGATGATAATTATTTGTGATTTTTTAATTAAAATTAATGTGTTGGGTCACATTATGTCACATAAACAATGGGCAAGGCATTAAAACGATTGCAATATTAAATTTTGGCAGATCACGTAAACACCAACACCCAATAGATATGTATGGGACTAAATTACATTACTATTCACACCCCAAAGTTTTAAGTCAAAGAATAGACATATATAAAATGGTCATGATACCCTCATATAAATAGATATAAAATTAGATTTCATTTAATAATGAATTCATAAACCCTTACCATGAACTTTCATTTCTCTCCATTATTTCTATAAATCCTTTCAAACCTTTTGATCGAATATTTTATTTTAACCATCATTATTAAAGAATAAGAAAATTCAACGGAGATAATTATGTATTTTTTACCTTTTAATCGATTTTTTCAAACAACAATGAAGTTGTGCACGACGCTTTGGCCGAATGACCCTAAAGCCGTGCACAAAACTTTGGCCGAACGGTCACTAAGCCGAGCATGATGGTCGATTCTAGCCATGGTTCGTCTAGATAAATTCTCCTACAAATTTATTCGGCTAAGAATCAAAGTATAGTTACGTATGATTTTACAATAAAATTGAGAGAAGGGAAAACTTAATTTTATGTTTGAGGGAAGTTGTAGAATAGTGATAATTTGGGGTGTGTTTAGTAATGTAATCTTAATTTTTAAATTTTAATGGGGTGTGTTTGGTATATTGGGTGTGAATGGAGAATTTTGGGGTGTGGATAGGCTCCCCTTGTTAAATACTTGATACTTTAAATATTTTTTTAACTTGATAATTCAAACTCAAATGTTATAATATTGTGTTTTTATATTAAATATGAATAATTAAGATAGTAAAAAAATAATTATTGTTTATACTTTTGAAAAATAATATGATATCACCGATTATAATTCTTGATACTTGATCGATTCTTAATATTGTTAACCAAATATTTGATACTTTAAATTTTTCAAAAGTGCTACATAAAATCATAGTCTTACCATGTAAGTGTTTCATATAAGACATACTCATTATGCAACTATTGTGTATTGATTTAGTATGTGTTTGCTAACTCAATTTTATGGAGAAAATCACTTTTATTTTTTTAAAAAAATCATTTATATTGTATTTGCATAACTTTTTTAAGCATTTAAAATTTATTTTGGCACGACGCTTTTGAAATTTGAATTATCAAAAAACCATTCTCATTGGGAGAAAGAAAAACAATAATTACCCCACATATAATACCTCCGCTATTAGCAAAAGTGATTTTTAAAAAAAAAAAAAAAGAAAATACATTACTTCTTCAATTTGACTTAAAATAACTTTATTTTCAAATATTCTCCACTTTTAATTTCACTATAAAAATCTATTAATATCACTTTTTAAAAATAAATAGAGTTTCAAAACATGCCTCTAATAAAAAAAATATATATATATATATATATATATATATAATACGTAATGTTTCCGCATGCGTAATGTCAAAAATCCTGTTAAAAAAAAAAAAGTCAAAAATCAGGTGGGCAGAGTTCGACTATATATCGGGTTAATGGGCTTTCAGGAAGCCCATTTTGGATGAGCATGGCCCAATCCATTACTCAACGCATGCAGAATGTTGGGCTTTATTTGGCATTTAATTTTAGGCCCTAATTGGAATGTCTTATCTTAAAGTTGTTATTTGACTAGCTTTTATTTCATTATTGATGCAAACCAGGTTAATTTCCCATTCTCAAGGGGACCTTTTTTTTTTTTTTTTCCGATGCAAACCGATCAAGGGGATATTTATTGTTCGACACAGGTTTTTAATATAAAAATTATTTAATAATATAAATTATTTTTATACGAGTAAAGTAGTCTTTTCAACTTTAATAATAAAATTATTTAGTAATATTAAATTGGATTAATGTGGAAAAAGTAATGACATGTGGTATAATATTGAAGTATTTGAAGGAGACGGATAAAAAGATTAAAGTTATTTTATTTCTATTTAAAAATAATATAATACTCCTCTGTCCCAAATCGGTTTATGATTGACATTTTCAACGATTTTTGTGTGAGAATTATTTCATAGTAATATGTGTACAAAAATTATTTTATATGAATGATATGCTAGTTAATAAGATTAGCTAGCATACCATTCATATAAAATAACTTTTGTACATATATTACTATGAAATAATTCTCACACAAAACCGTTGAAAAGGTCAACTAAAACCGATCTGGGACAGAGGTAGTAATACATTTAGTACGAGATAACGGGAGTATTATATTGTGTATCTCATCTCCTCATTGTTGTGTTAAATGTACTTGCAATGAGTCAATTAAATTTTGTGTTTTGGGACACTCTTGTATGAGATCGTCTCATGCATGACAAAGTAACTTTTTAATAAATTGTTATCACTTTTTCATAAATTGTTATCATTTTTATACTAATTTGTATCACTTTTTTAAAAAGTGATAACAATTTATTAAAAAGTTACTCGATCTCATGCATGAAACCGTCTCATACAAGTTTTTGCCCGGTGTGTTTTTGGTAATAAACCCTATATTTTTTTTTACACGAAATAAACCCTATACTTTATAATGGATGATTAACTCATTTGAAAGACGTTTTAATTCTCATTCTTTAATTAGTGATGTTGAATTGATTAATTTGATTAAATCAACACATTAATGTATTATTACCTTATATAAAATGATTGTAAGACCTTTTGGCTCCAATTGAATAGTTTGGTACATAATTACCTGGAGAAAAAAATTGTTCTCATAATTTATTTAGCGTTCGGTGTTTGTCCAAAATATTTAACAATTCAATTTTGATCCCTCGACGATTGTTCAATTTTGATCTTATTTTCGTTGAAAAATAAAATGACATCACAATTTGTTTTTCACGTATCGGTCGTGGTGCCAGCAAACTTGGGAAATTTCGTTCCATCGGCTGATGTGGACGTTGATTTATTGGCATTTTTTTAAAAATTTTATTTAGAGAATATTTTATGTATTTTTAGAGAATATTTGTCTCAATATAATTACCATTTTGCAGTTTGCATTATTTTAGGAGAATTAAATATTATATTCACAATTTTAACATAATATGCATTAAATGATACGCAGATAAATAAAAAAGGAAAAATGACACGTTATACATATATACATATATATTTAATATATATATATATATTTATTTATTTATTGCTATTTTAATAATTTTTTAATTTGTATAATTTTTTTAGACGATAAATACAATGGGATAGAAAGAGTTAGGGAGGGCACAAAACCGAAAAATTGAAATTTAACCGAACCGAATTAATTTCGGTTAAATCAGTTCGGTTTTTTCGGTTAAAATTTTCGGTTCGGTTTAAAAAATAAAATCTAATTTTTTCGTGCACGGTTCGGTTTTGAAAGCTTAAAAACCGAATTAACCGAAAAAATTGAAATATTTATTTATATAATTTTAAAAAATATATATAATAAATTAATATATTGAAAAAATATAGTTTGGATAGTAAATTACTTGAAAAATATTAATTTTTATTCGGTTTAACCGAAATAACCGAAAATATTTTAGTTTCTAAAAATTCGATTTGATTTCGGTTTATATTTTAGAAAATTCGGTTATTTTGATTTTTTTAAAATTCGGATCGACTTTAGTTTATATTTTTAGAAAATTGATTATTTCGGTTTGGTCGGAAAATACCCCAAAATCGACCGAACATCCACCCCTAGAAAGAAAGAGTACATGAAAGGATAGTATTTGAAATTTTATATGAAAATCGAATTTCACGAACACAAATTTTGAGTTTAAATTAAAATCGATTCTTTAAATAGTAACACTTGTATGAATTGTTATTACTGTCATAGACCTATAGTAATTAAAAAAATAGAGTTCATATTCACTCAATTTACATAAATTTTTACTTTCTTTAAAAACCCAAAACATACATGCATTTTCAAATCTAGATATACAATTACACAAAACATCAAGGGCGTCTTTGCAATTATCCATATTTTTAATTGCAAATAAAATTGCCGCTGGCCCCAACCACTTCCGCCATTGCTGATGAGAAGTGACGTGAGAGAGAGAGCAGATCAAGAATCTCTTCCTCAGACTGCAGCCTCTCGAGAAATCTGTTTCTTCTCACTACTCATTGCTGTTGGTAATCTCTCCCTATCTCTGTGCTTGTTAATGCATATACAGCAATTTGCCGATTTTTGTTGTTTTAGATTCTTTGGTGTAAAATCCATCTCTGCCTTGAGAATTTTCGGTTTTCCGTATGTTTTCATTTGGATTTTCGACAACTTCGCTTTCGAGGTTTTATTGTGAGATTTACTGTTTTACTGTGAATGGAATGGGGGTGTTGATGGAACAACTTAATGTTGACCTTTTTCTTGGCCACCGCATTGGCGATTACTACGAATTCGTACAAATAATGGAAAATTGATGTATTCTTTTCGAACCTCGAGTAGGAAATTGCGAAGTAATGTTGCGAATTTCGTAAAGTTTCGGTTTATCTGTTGAAGAAAGATGCTCAAGAAATTTGTGGGTGGATTGAATTGTTAATGGTCCTAGGGCGTAGGATCATTTTCTTGTTCTTTATTTTCAATTTTCGACGTCTTACTCGATTTTAATGTACTCGCAAGAATCGTTTAATCAAAATTATAGTTTTTCTTTTCATCTATTTTAAGCACATGGCCTAAACTGGTTTGAGTGGTTTCCCCCTTTTTGAGTAACTGATATCATACACTTTCCTCCATTCTTTTATCATTTACTGTATGTAATTTTGCAATTGATTGTTGACCATTTGTTTGCTTTATTCTTTATGTTGTTTGACAATATGTATCAACTTTTATTGCTTATACTTGTCATGCACATCATGCTAAGTATATTATTAGAAATGGAGAAAAAGTGTGTTAATGTGCAATTGAGTGTTTTTTCCTTTTCTGCCATTTGCATTTACTTTTGGTACTTTGCAAATATTTCAATTATGTCTTGCTTTTGGGAGGTACAGGCCATTTTCTACACATAAAGCTACAGAGCTAACCTGCAACTGTACTTCTACCCAAATTTGTTGAGGACGTTGAATTCTCGCCAGCAACTGCACTAAAGATGCAGAATAAGGACGGGCCTCCTGTGACGTCTGAACCGGAGACCATAACATCTATATACCCTTCCGAAGCAGATGACTGGGAAAATTTCAGGGATGATGATATTATGCTGCAGCATTCTGCCATCCAGGCTGAGGAAGCTGTGAAAATCCCATTTGTTGGTGACAAGGCAAGGATGCCCCTAATTCTTGAAAGAAATAGCTTTATTAGATGTGCACGTATTATACAATCATGATAACTGATAATGGTAGTTTTTTTATCATGTTATGGTCTTTAGTGTTCACCTTGATCAGGCACCTATTTTCAGATTATATCCATCAATTTTTTTACTGTTGCCTATTTGTTGGGACAATTCATTGTTAGGAAGATCGTTATTGTTTGAATTTTATGTTAAGAGTATTTCGAATGTCTTTAGGGCTTATAGAAAACAAGTTTTTGGTTATTTTTGGGCTAGATGAAGTCAGCCACTTTTGTGGATTGCCGGAGGCAAGTTCTTTGGTTTAGTTTGCCCGATCTAGATTGATATATATATTAATTTGTTGTCTACTTAATATTTGTTGAGGTAGTTTGGGATCTTGAAGTCATTTCCATTTGTATTTGTCACTTAATGTTGGTTTCTTGGCTTGCGTGTACTTTGCTAGTTATGATTCCATATGAGACAGCCAGAATTGCTTTAAAATATTAAACTTACATGCTTTAGCTGTTATAGTCTTATAGATGATTTTTGTTGGCACTGGTGATAGCAATTACATTTGCTTTTACTTGAGTGTATTGATTAAAATGGAGTGTCGTGCAGGAGCCTCTCTCATCTTTGACAGCTGAATACGCATCAGGAAACCCTATTTTATTGGAGAAAATCAAGGTCTGTATGATGGCTGAACACTTATTCTATTGCAGTTTCTCACTGCTAATTAATGGTCCCAACGACTGCAGGTTCTGACCGAACAATATGCTGCCATGAGGCGAACACGGGAGATGGAAATTGCTTCTTTCGTTGCTTCATGTTTGCTTACCTTGTATGTCTTATAATTTGCTTTCATACAACCATAAATAAGGTTCTATCCCTATGCATTGGTATATTTTGGGGTTTTGGCATTATACTCTAGTAACTGAAACACTTCCCGGTCCAACAAATTTAGGAGCATATTCTGGAAACACAAGATCGTGCAGAAGTTGATCGCATCAAAGTGAGTGTTGAGCAATGCAGAAAAACACTTCTCAGCTTGGGCACTGCAGAATTCACTTTTGAAGATTTTTGCGGTACTTATTTGTCTGGATTCTGGCTTATATGCCATTTTGGGAAGTTCATTTACTCAATTTTACTTATTTTGCCACTCTGGACAAAATTCGCACATTTTAAAAACATGTTTTTTCACGTGCTAAGCAATTAATTCCTGAAAAAGTTTCTTTACCGATCTCTGATGCATAACATATTGATTTCAACGGGTGCTCTCAGGCACACAATAATCACATTTGATGAAATGTTTGGGAATCCTAATGGAAACAAACAGCTTTATTTGTTCAAAAAAGTTTGCATTTACGGGATTGATGTATCATTGTGAAGCTTAACCTTGCGAGTCTATCTTTCTTCTTTTCAGCTGTTCCTTGAGCAACTTGATAATGTTCTTTCAGGGAATGAAGATTCCATAAGGTTCAGAAAAACTTGTTGCTTATTTGTGATCTTTTCCTTTATGAATTTCATACTCCCCTTTAATACCTAATATTCATCATCACGTACACAGCCACGATGAACTTTTGCAGAGAAGTAGAGATCAGTCAGTATCTGACTACGGTGAGCAGTGCAGCAATGTTTCTAGGATACCAAAACGAGCATACGTATTTGAATTTTGTGTCCTCATATTTTCTTTCCAGCTAACTCTCTTTCTTTGCTAGTCGTGATGTTCTTCAGATTCATTACCTCTGGCGAAATCAAAAGGCGTTCAGAGTTCTACGAACCATTTGTTCAAGGATTAACTAATTCTACAGTGGAGCAGGTTAGTTTTATGGAACTTTCATTATATTGTACATCTATTATTAATATGCTATATAGAGTAACACTTGGGTGCACTGGTTGTAAACCCATCAATCATGAGAAATCTTGTTTAGGTTTGTGATCATAATTTACATGTATGACACGTGGATGATTAAAAAAATATCAACGGACTGTATATATCACAGCGACACGTGTCAATAATTTAGAGACTTGACCATATGAATACAAAAAGTGGCATATAGACATCAGACTTCCTTTTTATTGCATTAAATTTTTGTTCATTGCGTGCAGTTTTGCAAGTCATCGGTGGATCCCATGGGTGAGGAGAGCGATCACATTCACATTACTGCTTTATCGGATGCATTAGGTGTATCAATTCGCATTGCCTATCTCGATCGAAGTCATGATGATAAGGGCAGCGTCACTGTGAACCATCACGATTTCACACCAACTGTGGGTGACCTCGCTGGTGCTACCGTGGAAATTAAACCGCTCGTTACGTTGCTTTACCGGCCTGGGCATTACGACATCCTGTATCCAAAGTAATCGGTACCAAGTGAGCTGATTAGGTTTAATGGGGGTTTGTGTGTTTTGCTTACGATGACTTTTAAGACAAATGGAGTTAGATTTGATTGCTGCTATTTTCTCATGCTGCCTCTATTCGTGATGTACAAGGATTACTCTCTCTTAAAAAGCACCAGTTATCATTTTACTTGATTTTTGATCTCCATTTTTAGCATATTTAATATTGCTTTTCTTTTTGGTACTAAATGGAATAATATATTATCATTACCCTTCAAAAGTCACTTTATTTATAAATAGATACAACAATACTTTATTATACTTCCCATTATATTTATTTTATATATAAGTTTCTAATATTTCTATTTTATACATAAATTATTATTTTTGGCAAAATCTTGTGTGAAACAGGTTTCATAGTGTGAAATTAATACCATTAGAATCATTTATCGATACCGTAATATCGATTTAGTGATACCATTACACTTATAAATTGATATCATAGTATAAAATAGTTATGGTATCGTGAATGATTATAATGGTATCGAGTGATTCTAATAGTACTAGTTTCATGCTATGAAAGCGCTTCATGAAGAGTGACTCTTATTTTTTCGTCAAATAAATTTATTTTCCTTTCTTTGAGCATGAGTTTTAATGAATATTAGTAATTTATATATAAAGTAGAAATGTGTGATAGATATGTGGTGTTTAAAAGGTGAGATAAAGTAGTGTGAGATAGAGTTATTTCTAAAAATAGAATATAAATATATTTTCTAGACAGATCAAAAAGGAAAGTGAGAATAAATTTATTACATTAAGTTTTAAATATTCCCTCCGTCCCAACATTATTTTCACACTTGTCTTATTTGGACGTCTCAATATTACTTTCACACTAAAAAAAAAAATACACTCCATAAACTACACTCTCACAATATCATTTAGATTTTAAACATTGGACAGAGTAATTAGTTTTAGAATAGGTAACATTGTTGGGTTCATTTTATAATGGATTTTAAACATGAAACTCTCATTCAAACAGTATACTTAAATTGAGTTCCATTTAAAACAGTCAAATTAAATTGGTGGGGAAGTAATTGATTTTAAAATAGATAACATGGTTGGGTTGGGTTCATTTTATAAGGGATTTGAAACATGAAACTCCAATCTTGAAGTCCATTTTCTGAAAACCAAAGATGAACAATACACATACATGGAGTGATTTTAGTAAAAATTCAAAATTGAAAATTCATTCAAAAGAGAGAGATCCTCAAGAGTAGTAAGCAAATGATACAAGAGAGTTGACAAAATTACTTCTCTCAGCAAAATGCCCAAAAACAAGAGAAGGTAAAAGCAGGGCACAAAACAAAAGCGCCAAGAGAATTGGAAAAAAGGAAGGAAACTCCATACTTCATCATATTTTGCTCCCTTGCTTACAAACTCTCTATACATACACCAGAATCAAACTCCTCCTCGTCCAAAATTTCAAGCTCCACGCGCTGTCGCTCCTTATACTTGAATATATGCTTTTATAGAGTCAGGCAATTGTCAATTCTAGAGGTTATTTCAATGAAATTCACCACAACATTCTTCTCTCAACCCCTCCCCCTCTGCTCTCTGTTTCATGCGTTAATGTACAATAACAAAATTTCAGGTAATTAATATTACTAAACCCTGCTGCTGTTTCATTATCTAGAAGGTTGGTTAGTCTTCACAAAAACTTGGCAACCACTCAATCTGAATCTTTGCCTGAACCAGATGATGTGTCCCCGTTCGAATAATCTTCTCCCATTAACGAATTTGGTGCCATTTCTTGGTTGTTTTCTTCCGAGGTGCTGGTTCGGGTTTTGCCTGGTCGTGATCGAATGTTGGGACCCATTGGGAACGGAACCTGCACAAACAATAACATTTTCATCATCTTTCATCATGGAGATGCATGTTATGTTCATAAAAGTAAGGTCCTACAAGAGATATCTAGATTCATATCATTTTTGTTTTTTCCAGTTTACCGTTTGTTGACTGACAGGATCAACTATTTGTGGGTTGCTAAATGTAATATTTAGAAGTTTGGTCAGTCAATGGGCGGGTACAAATGTGGGAGTAAAAGTGTATTTTCATGACCATACTGTCGTAAATGAAAAGATGGGGATCAAAACTGAAAAAAATGTAAACTTTATGAACCAAAAATGATATTAACCCAAGATAGGGAAAATAAGATCTTAATTCATACCTGATCACCTGCATTTGGACCATCTGTATGGAAAAGTATAGGACGGCATCTCTTGTCCTCATTCATCAAGCTTGAATTCTGGAAGTGTGCAATGAGGGCCGCCTTACCTTGTATCCGAGCATACGCCAGAGATGCTACCTTTTCGCTATTAAACTTCTCCCATTTCTTTCCATTGAATGTCTGCAAAAGCAATACAAATTAATTATACTTGTGCTTTCAATGCAACACGAGCATATAGTAATCTCATTGGTATACCATACCTGATAGAAAGGAACTATGAGGGCAGGATCAGTCATGTTTATAAAAGCATATCCAACATTGCATTTGTTCTGCAAAAGAAATACACATATATAAAACAATCAAATTATAATGTCATGCCAAAACACCCACCCAACTAGGAGGAAAAAACAAAAGATGTTCCGAATTAAAACAAACTTGCCTTAAAATCAATAGGTAAGTAAATGAAATCATAAGTTCCTCTATGACGTTCATCTATTGCAGCCAAAAGCATCTTCGAGGTGTACCTGAAATTACAATCAAAATTAAAATATGTTCATCATAGGTGTTACATAAAACATATTACTAATGTTGGAGATACAAATCACGTACTTGTTAGGAATGTTCTTTATCATAAGCGTTGTACGCTTATCATCTCCGCGTAGAATGCGTTCCAGATCGAGCTCAAACTGTTTCTTGTTGTCAGGTTGGCTAGAATTACCCTCATTTCTGCGGTTTCTAGACCGTTCATTAGGAGAATCAAATGAACCCCCATCATAGGAAGCATTTGGCCTCTTGCAGGAAAAATCATGCACCTCTGATGATGGGGATGTAAACCGATATTCTTGGAAGGGATAGGACCGTCCATACAATTTCCATTAGGGCGAGGAAAGATGTTATGAGGGATGAATTCCAAAGGGTGCGGTGAAGTTCCAGACATTCTCATGTTTCCAAGTGAACCGGGGTGGAATACAGAAGCATCGGGTGATTCCCTGCATAAGTATGGCGTCTGTCCCAAATGGAATTATTGACAGAAGGTGCAGACCCCACGTGATGGTTATTCAAAGGAAGAAGTGCATTAAGCATATGAGCTGGGGCTCTAGGTACTGCATGCATCTGCGGGGCCCGTTAACAAATGATGGTGAGTTGGGCCATAAAACGGGCTGAGGTTGTGGATGATGTGTATTGCTCCACATGTAGTGACGCCCGGGAGGGGGCAGCTCCCATTCTCAGAGGAACCAAAAACTGAAGAGAACAACAAGCACACATGAGAAAGTGGAGCAATGAAAAATATTTCAACCAAGCTGTTTCTCTATATTTTTTCGTGAATAGTAGAAAATAGCAGTCCGAACAATACTATATCATGTGATAAAAGTATTAGCTCATATGATGAAAAGTATTTATTGTATATTGAATAAGTACAGCTTACAAATAATATTATTCTTATTGTATAAACAAATATTTTTCTTCGTATGAACTAATAGTCTTCATTATATATTTCAGTTTTTTTGTGAATTGAGTCAAAATTGCACCAGTTGCACTGTGCAACTGGTGCATAGACGAAGTATTTGCCGAGAAAGTGTTTTAGATTAATAATCACAGCTTGAAAGCTAAGGTAATCATCATATCTTTTAATAAACACTGTCTGTGGGGGACTAGTTATTGCACAGGGAATGTGACCTTCAACACGCTAACAAAGAGGACAGTCTACAAACTGGAACATCATAAAACAGTTTCACATTTATAGTTTTACGCCTTGCTTAAAAGGAAATTTACTTATATGAGCCTATAATTTCATTTGGAACTCAGTCAGTAGACAGCAGCTAATACGACGGAAATTCAGAAAAAGATGCATAACAAAAGAAAGTGGATCTTGGCAAACATTACCTTCATTTAACTCAATAGAGCCATTAATCGACTGTCCATTAGGGCTAACTCTACGAAACTGCTGGCCATCGATTATTTCTGGAGGTCGGCAATTAATATTTGCAGCCATATTACTCGGAGAACCAAAGGGGTGGCCATTTGCTAAACCATCATGATATTCAGGAAGAGAATGAGGATGAAGATTTGCCATTCCTTGGAGCTCAAATTTCAGGTGGTTCCGTGGGTGACCAGATTCAGTAACATTTGATTGATTCCCAGATTCAACTCTTACAAGCGATGATAAGCTGTTCGGTACACTAGATGATACCCCATGGTGAAGCACACTATCCAGGAGAGGACTAATGGGGCCCCCATTTGTCGAGAGTGGGCTCAGCATTGTTCCATTATCTGTACTGGCCATTGTCCCCCAAGGGAAACTGATCCTAGAATAATAATAAAACCATGTTATGAAATGAAAGATTTATTCAAAGCCCATCAGCTATCATACATTAGAGAATGAAAATTACCAGAAAATCCAGAGGCCAAATTAGAAGGGCTATGTTGCAACAGAAACCCAGCTTCTTCCTGCTCCAGCTCTGAAGAGAAAGGCTGCATGAATCTACACGGGGCATGTTAAGCAGTTAGGAATGGCGGAAAGCACTATTTGCTGCTTCACTAACAAAAAATGCACTAAAATTTTATTATTTGTAACATAATAGATAAGGAAAAATTTGATCCACCTTTTGGAGTCACCAGATTGGCCTGGTGCAATCTTAATCTGCTTTCCACCAATCTCACTCCTGTTAACTGCACGAAGTGCAGATTCTGCAGCTCTGACATCATAAAACTCTATAAATTTGTGATGAGACATATGTGGAGTGTCACGAATCTGCAACCGAAACACAGAGTTAGTGGCTCTATGAGTGTGAACTAGAAGTTAACAGTAAAGCTGGCACCTACGCGTACCTCTCTGATTTCACCATAGACACCAAAAATTTCACGAAGTTCATCATTTGAAAAAGAAGAATCGAGGTTGAAAACCACAAGAGTACCCTGATTAATATCTTTGTCTGATGGATTTTCCTGAAAGACGTATTCATGAAAAAACATATCAGAGAATATAGCTAGCAGTTTACATGAGCAATTGAAAAGCTGAAAATCACCTTAGGAATTGAGAAATGTATATCAAGCTTTCTACGTCTCAATGGTTTGTTTTGGAGAGATTTCATTGCATCGCCAGCTGCTCTTATATCATAATATGATATCATAACAAACCCTCTATGCTTGCATGCTGTATACAGGGTACGGATGTCTCCATATTGCTGCAATTACAGAACATGAGAATTAAAATTCTTAAAGTAAAATTTGAAAAACTAAAAGGAGATGAACTTACCTCAAAAAGTGTTCTCAGTTCGGAATCTTCAACGTTGCTATTTATATTTCTGACGAAGAGTGTTCTAGAAGGGTGCTCCCAAAAGGGTGCTTCCCACCATTGGAACCCACAGCTATTCCAAGCTTATTGTTAGAAGTTACATCAGAAAGTTCAGAATTTATTTGTGAGAAGCCATCTTCTCCAAGTTCCAGTCCTCCAACACTACTAAACAAATCTAGATCTTCCATATCTTCCCCATTAGTAGGCTGTATAACGCTGTTAAATCCATCAGTCACACCAGAAAGCAGGTCATCGTCATCAGGTAGAAGATTACCAATAGTATGAGCCTCAAGTTCTTCCAGGGATTCAAAAGCCTCCTCTTCCTCATACTGGGAGCCGACAGCGAAGGAGTGACCATATTGAGCATTATTTGATGATAATTTTACTGCAGGAAATAAAAACAGATAGGTAAATCATAATTAATTGGACATATTGAAAAATTCAAAAGAATTAGCCTGCTAAGGACAAGAGAGGACATACAATTTCTGCTAAATAAATCCGACATTGAACTTGAAAAGAGACCATTTTCATACTGTGAACCCATGAGATTCATTTTAGATCCGTCAAAAAAGTAGGGCAGAGACTCCATATTCGTATTAGTTTTAGAACCCAAATCGTGGTCAACAGCGCTTGGCAAGGAGCGACTTGCTTCTCTTTCTGCTCCAATAATATGCTTTCCCAACGGATAGTTAACATTTCGACCACGACTCAGATAATAGTCCGGAAGAGCAAAACCTTTTCCCATCTGTGAATCCAGTGGAATTCTATTTTCAAGAGGTGATGAAGCCATGCCTTCGGTTCTTAAATTACCATCTAATTTTCCTGCACAACATCACGACACGCATTACAATATAACTAACCCTTTAAAAAAGTTTGCAGGAATTCATAATACACATTTTGAGTTTTCCCTCGTAAGTACAAATGTAGTTCATGTGCTTCAGTTCAGATATCTTCATAATTTTAAGAACGCTAGCAAATAATCCCTAAACAATCAACTTTTCAACAATATCACTGCTTTCTAAGTCTGGGACAAAATTCAACAGGATAAAATCAATGCTTTCCATTAACTATAAATTGACAGACATCTTCAATCAACTCAATGTGTGTGAGAAAGGTCACATCTTAAAGGTATGAAAGATTATCTTCATAATGCAATGATGCTTTATTATAACTCCAACACTATTATGTAAAAAGTTCTTTCATCTAAAAGTATAATAGATAATCTTACAAATGCATGATGCTTATAATAAAATTGTTTCCTACGCCAACACTATTATATAAGAAATTCTTTAATCTTAATAAAGTATAATAGATTATCTTCCAAATGCAATTATTCTTATGCTTATGCTAAATTGTTTCCCACCCCAACACTACTATATCAAAAGTACAGCACGATCTGTGACAGTCTTAATTGTTCGATTCAACTTCATGAGTTTTAGTCATATTTCTTCCAGTTCAATACTGGCAGCTCAAGACTACTTGTCCAGAAATATCTTGCTTGAGCATAATCCAGATGAAAGATTAATCTAATCAAGTCATTGTCAAAAGTAGTTGGGAAAATGCATCAAATATTCAAATGTGATCAAATGACCAATAAGGATATAAAGAAAGCTCCTTTGCAAAAAATAATCAAGTTATTGAGCTCAACATCTGATTTTGCCTCCATTCATGACAAAAATCAAGGCATTGTGTGCATCTCAATAACTTCTTAGTGTTATAAACCCAGTTCACTACTGCTATTTGGTTTTAATATTTCAATTCACTTCTACACTGACTCCAGACTCATGCAAAGGCTGGAACTGTTAGTCCAGCAGAGAACAGAGTTAACCCATATCTTGATTTCAGATAAATATAAAAATATCCCAGCCTCACTGTGAAAAATCAGCACGTTCTGAAGAAGTGGAGAATGTCAAGCACATCTTGATTTTAGATATTTTTCTTTTTTAATTGAATGAAAAATTATGCCAAACACCAAAAAAATAAGGTAGAAATATGAGTACTACTATATACTGTACATTGTCAGAGAAGGATAACAGCAGCACTGTTGGCCAATAGAATTTGTAGTGAGACATCAACAGGCCATATCAATCAAACAAGAATTTAAAACCAATTATAGCGTGCATAACCTGTAAACTTAGTCTAACAGTAATGATGACACAAAAGAATTATGTCAATGCAAAATCACATGATATAATAGTAGTAAGTATTCACATAAGGTGGTCTCAACTCCTACAGCAGATGCTATCAAAACAAATTAGCTGAAGAAAACAAATGTGCACCAAATAAGAATATGACGGACCAGATATCCCCTATGCCTGCTAAGGAGAATTTCTAAGAGAAAAGTGATATGTATTTGAGACCTAGACAAATCATGTCTAACATTATCTCAGAAACATAAAAAGACATCCTCCATCCATGGTAGTTCCTCTTAGAAAGAGGACAAGGTAAAAAAATGAGTAACTGAACTATGTCATTCTTGCACAAATGTAACCTAAATATATCATGATTACTCACCAGAGTAACCGGTCATTTGGTCCATCTTCCTTACACCAACCTGTCTCTGCAAAGTACAGAAACAAGAAATAACGTATAATCAATCACAGAGCCAAAGTGTCACAATTTTTCTATATTTCTTTCTCAGTGCAAGTTGTACGTGAAGATGTGAGATGAGATGCAGCGTTAAACACTGAATTGCAGAAATTCTATTTACTCTGGATTTCTCTTAGAAGGCGTAATCAACTTTATACGGGTTTCTTGCAAAAAAAAAAAAAAACTTTATACGGGTTATCAATACCTCATCAGACAAACACACCTCCTCAGAAAAGAATGATGAAGGAGTAAAACCCCGAGGGTTCATCATTTCAGAAATCTTGGTTAATCTTTTCAAAAATCACTCCTTGGCTTCCACCAAATCAAACACGTCAATTCTCTAAAAAAGTTCAAGAACACTCCGCCTCAGATATAAATCTGCACAGAAAGTTCAAAAGATGATCATTTGAGAGAAAAGGGAAGATTGAATATGAAACCAACTGAGAATAAAAGACAAATTAGTTCGCAATTATAGCCCAAAAGAAACTACAGCGTGTACCTATTCAAATTTCAGTTACAAGTAGAGCAGATTCAATTGAGAATTTGAGTTTGATTAATAGATTGAACAAAAACTGGTACTAAAGGCGCCTCTAATTGAACAAAATCACATGATAATAACTGCATTTAAGATCTCAGAGCTGGAAAGGTTATTAATTTTTCAGCAAACATTTACTTATTTGGCTATAAGAGAGAAATCACTTCTTACAAATTCTTGACCCCCAAAACTGATTTCGAACAGATCGAACAAAAAGGAAAGATCAGCCAAAACTCCAACTCAAAACGACAGAAAACCACCCCTCCTCCTCAAAATTCAGGTGAGAAAACCAAAATTCAACATCGGATCACACGGCGAAAAGAACCAAAAGTTGCGAATTTTGGCTCAAAACAACAAAATCCTCATGAGATCAAACTGTACCCAGCTAATTCAAGACAAAAACTTAAATACAAAACTCACCTTCAAGATTACACCACACATGTCCAAGAATCAAGAACCAAACAGAGAAAGCAGCAATGAAATACTTGGAAAGAGAAAAGGAAAGACAAGAACGAGCAGAAGGGACAAGAAGAGGAATTTTAAGCAGGTTATTGAAATTGAGGGAGAGAAAACAAAGGGAGAATCATCTCAGAATTTAAGAATGACAAGAAACTGGAATAAATTGCGGCAAAAGGCAAGGGCAAGGGAGATTGAAGAAGAGATCTAGGTATCTGTGCCGTGCAAATAACCTCCTCCAAAGCTTCTTCGATGCCTTTCTCTCTCTTCATTTTTTCCTTGCTGTTTTCCCTACATTGCACGTTAACCACATGTATCAGCTATTCTCTCTCTCATATTTGAATAATTTTCTGTATATATATAATATACATATCAATTCTCCATCTCTGTCTACCTCTCCCTTCTGTCTGTGTCAGAAGCAATCGGCAGTTCCCTGGTTGCTTTGTCTCCACACTGCCGCGCTTCCAACCGGAGATGACGTCACGTTCCGGCGACTCACGGCGGAGATCCTGATCTCCACCGCTCGCTTTCCCGCACACAAATTGTGATTACGACACAAACTCGAAGAAGATACAAACGCTGTATCAGAGAAAACAAGGAAAAAAAAATTAGAGAGAGAGAGAGATGGAAAGAGAGAGAAAATGAAGATCGGCTTTTATGGAGTTTGAAGAGAGAAGAAAATTTAACGAAACGAAAGAACAAGAAAAAATTGGAAAAACAAAGAATAAAATTTGTACAACCGGAGAAAAAGGACTTACAACTAAAAAACATATTTACTCTAATTATTTATTATTATTATTATTTTCCCTTTTTTATTTTTTCATTCCCTTTCTTCTTTTTCCTATAAAATATGCAAAAATATCTACATATAAATATTATTGTGAATATATTGTTATACAGTACAATTAATGCATAATTAATATTACGATTTTTATCGATACAAGAATTTAAAAGATATACTTTCTCCGTCAGACCAGCTTCATGATTGACTTTTAACGGTTTTGTGTGAGAATTATTTCATAGTAAAATAACTTGTGTACACATATTACTAATTCTCACACAAAAACCGTTAAAAGAATCTGAAGCTTAGTTCCTGACGAGGGAGTATTAATTATCAATTCGGGCCCGAAAGATAAAATTTATCAATCCGGACTCGAAAGATATTTATATTAAAGAATTTTATCAATTTTGGAGTCTGAGAACAATTATCAATTCGGGTCTTAATTTTAGGTCTTGTAATGAACATCATTCAGATCTGGATTGATAATTTTTATCTTTCAGATTACGAATTGATAATTAATATATTTTTATGACTTGCACCGATAAAAACTCAATATTATTTAATAAAAAAATTATTATGTTTTTGGATAATTATAATCAAATTTCATTTAATCATCTATTATCCATAACAATAGACTATTTTGTCGTGTCATGTGAATCAAGAGATAATTTTAAATGATTATGAAAATCGGAATATATTTAGTTTGGTGAAATGATCTAAAAGTATAATTAAGAAATATTTAGTAACTATTGGATTGGGTAAATCACAATAAAATCTAAAAGTATAATAAAGTAGATTTTTGCAATACATCAAGAAAGGAAGTTTTGGTTTTATTTTAATTTTTTATCTAATGATAGATTTTCAATATTTTATGCTAGTATTGAATGTGTAGTTAAAAATCCTTATTGGTTGATCATAATAATGATATGATGTTTTATAAATATGGCTAATAATAATAAAATAATAGTAACTTTTTTTTTTGAGAGGTAATAAAATAATAGTAACTTCTTTCCTAGGGGGTGAAATGTAAAATCATGAGCATAAGATTAAAGTTAACAAAATCATAGCAGGAGTACAATAAATTTAATTTACATACATAATTAATCACAAATTAATTAGCCATGCCCTTTTAAAACACGGAACCACTAAATTCAAATTTTATAAATTATGCATCACGTGGGTCGTGCAATTTAAATGTATTTTAAAAAATACTATCAATTATTTTTAGTGTGGTTATTTTTATTGAATAATAACAATAGAACAAATGAAGATCTTCAATAAAAATAAAAATCGATACTTCCATTTAAAAATATATTTTACAAATATGTATAATGATAGTGAGGAGGTGTGAATTTCAAAATAAACTACCATGTTCGGCCAAATTTATTTTTAGTAGGTTTTTATGTGTACATGGTTCATAATATGAATTATAATTTAATTATAATATGTTGGTCAAATTTTATATACTTTAATTATTATTATTTTTTTACTTTAAACAATAATATGGCACTCTGACTTCGAATCTTGATACACCTAATGAAATTTTTAGACTAGTAATCAAATATTTTATACTCTAGATTTTTAAATAATTTCATAGTAAACATTATCATAAATCACATTCATATAAAATTTTAACCTTTTTGGCATTCCAATTTAAATTTGACTAATTATTATATTAATTAGCAAGTCTCATTGCAGTTATGTTCTATTATGATATGCTTATTTTGGGGTTCACCGATTTAGGACTATTTGTTTCATACAAATTAAAATTTTAAAATTCAATTTTCAAATCTCATATTCAATTCACACCTAAAATACTTATAAACATATTATTATTCCCAGTACTTTTTTCACACATTCATTTTATTTCATACTTTACTCTTACACAATATAATAATATAATAATACAACATCAATCATTATTAAATATTGATTTGACATAAAGTAAAATTTTATCTTATCAAAATTCTAAAACAAGCATATATATTTATTATTCATCAAGAATTTTACATCCAAAGAAATTAAAGTTATGATTCTCCTGCACACAACAATAACCTTTTATCTATTCTGTTCGTCTGAATGAAAATTTTTCATTTTTTTATTTTGATTTGTCTCAATTAAAATTTTTTATTCATTTTTATTATACTACAATAATATATTTAATACATTTTTACACATTTATATCATATTTTTAATTTTTTTCCATCACATTATTTGTACTACACTATTATTCTACTATAGTTTTTTAAATATTATGTCAAAAAATAATGAGAAACTTTCACCGTATGACGGAGGGAGTATAATATTTTACAAACCATTAAGAAAAATAGTAGATAAATAAAATAAAAATGACAAAATTTCTGTGAACAAAGTTTACGGTGAAACTTGATTATTTACTAAAGGGTATCGATTGTAATAACTAAACGATATTACCTATATCACTAAAAGATTTTAGTCGTAATAACTTAAAAGTATGATCTATATTGCTAAAAGAGTATCGGTCGTGATTCTTGAAGAGTATTACCTATATTATTAAAGAGTATCGATTAGGATAACGGAATAGTATTACCTATATTACTAAAAGGTATTAGTTGGAATAACTAAAAAAATAAATTGACCTATTTTTCTTTTAGTATGAATCAAATTTCACGGTGAAATTTAGTACGATAAACACCCTCGATAAAAATAAGTTTGCGTATGGTCAATATTTCGTTGCCGTTAAAATAGAAACGGCGTCAAATTCGACACCTTCAAATCGGGTAAGAAACACGCTGGGTGTGTGTGTTGTTAGTTGGATTGTTATTGGTTCTGGTTTATCTAATCTGCGCATGTGAAAAGACGATAAAGGGCCTGGGGTGCATGATTGGGGTGCATAACTTTTAGGTAATTTAAGGGAAGTTTAGGTGAGAAGGGCAGTGAAAAGCAGGTCGAGATTGGGTAAGGCCGTCTTTAATTGGGGGTGGGCCTAGAAGTATGTGCTGTTTATGAGATAAGGATTTGTTTGGTACTAATATTATTAATTAAAAGTAGAGAGAGACTGCCCCTTTAAAATATAATGTGTGTGTATATATATATACACACACAAACATTACACATTAATTTTTTTAATTAATAATCCCTAATCTTTTTTTTTAAATAAATATTACTAATTTATATCTTAATGATGAGCCTGAAATTTAAAAGGCCTCAACAATATTTTCGTAGTAGGGGCAGATATAATGTGTAATTTAATTCATATTTTTTATTTGGTTTAATTATTTGATTTTGGTTTTGTTAGATGTGAATTAGAGTTTATGTTATTCTTGTTATATGCATGTCAAATTGTTAGCATTAAAATAGATTTGTATACGTAAGTTATTCTTTTAAAATGGTTGTGGATTAGAAATTTGTTGGAAAAATTATAAATAGGGTTAAAAAAATTTAAAATTATAAATAAATTCATTGTGTAAATATTTTTGTGCTTTCTGTGCAAGTGTATCTTGTCTTTGATGAGCAAATATTTTTAAAACTATTTACAATTTTGATTTTTTTTAATCTATCTGTAAATGACCAAAATTTGTTTGACATCGGAGCTATAATTCGACTGAGAATTGAAAATTATTTCTTTGAATTTGTCATAAATTCATAACGTAAAGTACAATAGTGTTTTATAGAAAACACTTATTAGATATTTTAAATTGGCGATATAAATTATAATATCACAATAATGTTGTAAGATAATCCTTGAGGAATTTGTTCAGTACACAAATTTTCATAAGCAAGGTTTGAGACCTGCGATCTATTGAATCTATTTTTCATAAAAGTATATTTTGTGACTGTAATGTTTGGTTATATTAGGTGACATGTTTGCTTAAAACTTGCCACATCGTTATATACCACTAGTAATGTTTATTGGACCGGGTCGAGGCAAGTGCATGAATCTAAGATCCGTGTATCTAGTGTATATGAGACTGATGTAATTTTTGTATAAATATTGTGAGGAGAATCAATCTAAATTGATCAATTTCACACTTCTTTACAAGTTCGATCTTTTAGATGCGAAAAAGTTATTCACTCGATAGGTCTCATTCCCAAAAGAATGAAGTAGATAATTTATCCTACGAATAAAAGGGAGTGTTAGAATAATTAATATAAATAAATTAATTATATGCCTCCCTCTGATTCAAACTTAATATAAATAAATTAATTCTACGTCTTTCTGCAGATTTAAACTTTTAGATTAGATGAAATTTTTTTATGATAATCCATCTAAAAAGTTTTAGATCAAACCCCACTAAAAAAATTTCACGCATATTAAATTGTACACTCAATGTGTCTTCTTCCCAATAAAGGTGAAGTAAACAATTCAATCCAAGATGAATAGAAGTGATAAAGAAATTATACATACACACTTCTCTGCAAGTTCAGAATTTTCAAGTTATACCGAATTTTTTTCAAACAAAAATAAAGCAGCCGTCTCCCCATGCACCTCCCAAAAAGGAATTTTATTGTCACTAAAGAATACTACTACTACTCAATGTGTTATCTTCTACTAATGACCAAACATTTTGCTATCACGTTACTTAATATAAAATAGCATAATAGTATTTGTTTTACTAGGCTTTCTAATAATAAGTGCTTGCCCAATTTCTTTTTACTTATTTGCATATATATATTTTGTTCCAATTTACTCTATTTTTGCAATTAATAAATCAATAATGTGGGGATAAAAAATATAAACTATTATATGTGGACCAAAGGTTATCCAACTTTTAAATTTTGAACTTATGACTTTAAGGAATCATGTGTACTGTTGTTGTTGTACGTAATAAACTTTATCTTATTAATCATTATTATTCTCTTTTATAAATAAAATAATTTTGAAATTTTACACCTTTTGTTCATAAGAATTGAGAGCTAATTATTTTTGTACGGGTTGTAAGAAATATGTTTTGTAAAAAGTAAAAGGAGATTGTAAGTTGAATGATGTAAAATATTAGTACTCGTTGTATCCCTAAAATCCTTCACACTTTTATTTTCCGTTCGTCCACAATAAAATTTACACTCTTAAAATGGAAAAATTCTTTATAAATTTCACCCTCATAATATCCACTAATTTACATAAAATGTTATTATTTTTGGATTCACACATACACACTATCTAATAAATTTATTTACTTTATATATAAAAATTTACAAAATCACCCCTCAAAATTCTCATCATTACTTTTATTTCATAAAAAGTGAGCCATCTCTCCTATGAAGGAATTTAGGGGATCGAGTGAAGTAGTATTTTACGAAAATAATGTGTTTTTAGTCACCGCAAACATCTTCCAGAATCAATTTAATTTTCTCAAAATTGTCTTTCACAATTTTTGAGAAAAAATAATTTTGAAAGTTGTTTTGTAAAATTTGAAAATAAAATTTACTGATGAGACATGTACTGCAACTATTTGCTCATTTTCGAAAGACCAAGTCTAAGGTTGGAAATACACTTTTAGTGAGCAGTCGAATATAGAAACATAGCTTTTTTATTTGTTCATGAACAAACGAATATAGAAACATAGTTTAATTGTTGTGAACTCTTTGATTATGAATTAATTGCTCTCGATAATCTTGTTTCTATTATTAGCAGATGCATTATAAAAGATGGGATCAACGATACTTGTAGGTGGAGAGGGGCTTCAAGTGGAGAATACACGACAAAAGATGCATACGGGTGATCAATCCAATGGTCGATTTGAACGAGAATTCGAAGAGCATAGGGAAAGCCTTTAATTGTTGTGGAACAAATTTGTGTCACTAAAATTGGATGCACATGCATGGAGACTAGTTTGGGATTGACTACCAACAAAATTGAATTTGAGAACACAAGGGATTGAGTTAGTAGTTGAGAAATCATTATGTACTTTTTGTCGGGAGGCGGAGAAAACAATGGAGCACATTTTCTTTGTATGCGGCCGATCTCACAACATATGAATGAAGATCTTTAATTGACTGCACACTTCAATTGCAATTCATACACAAGCGATCCAAAACATCTTTCTATAGAGTTAAATTTTGAAAGATAAAAGATAAGTTGACGTCGGTGTGCATTTGGTTAGGGGTGGTGTGGGTTATTTGAAAGTGGAGGAACGATATAGTTCATAGAAATGTGGTGTTGTCGGAAGACAAAATTGTGGAGGAAATTAAAGGTAGAATATGGAGTTGGTTAAGTATTAAAATCCTTTAGTGTCTAGTTTTTCTTTTAAAGATTGGTTAGTTAATCCTAAATTGTTTATTAGTTTGTTAATATTGTAATTGTTGTGTATTTGGATATTTATTTAGTGTTTTGCTGATGCAAAAGTTTAATTGTTGTTAACGGAAACATTAATATTAGGGTCATTTACATATAGGTTGAAAAGGATAGTATAATTACAAATAGGTTAAAAAAATTTGCACATAAGTACAAAAAAATTATACGAAACACAAAATATTTGCACATTAAATTTATTTATAATTTTAAATTTTTCTAAACATATTTGTAATTTTCTCAATTAATATTTACATTTCACATTTTTAATATCGAAAATTGTGTGGAAAATGCAAACATTGTGAGGTTGATTGATGTTTTGATTTCGAATTCGTGGTTTGGGGAGAGAATAATCAGTGGTCTAACTGCCACGTGTCGATATACTAGTGGATTCTCATAATCGCTTTTGGCAGCGCGTAGGTGTCATGTGTCAAGGAGATTCTAACCTCATAATTACCTGCCAAACAATCATTAAATCTTTTGCATTACTTCCTAATTATTTAATTAATTTTGAATTGTCTTTCTTTTGAATAATTTTTTTATTGGATTGCCACCTATATTCTACAAAATTATCCAATTGCAGCTAATATACAGTATAGGTTGCAATTGGGGTCGGTCAATCTCGATAACAATCAGCGGCGGATCCAGTTAAATATAATTTTTGGGTAAAATTAAAAAAATAAAAATTATTATGTATCCTCAATGTTTTTTTTTTCTCACTTATTATTATTTTCTATACCCCAAATTCAAAATCTTAGATCCGCCACAGAGATAACAATAGATTGTAATCGAGATAAAAAATTACAAGTTGATAAAATGTTATACTCCATATATACTTACAATTTAAATTGCTCAAAATCAAATGAAGTTAGTTTAATAAAAGTGTTGTTTATTAGTATTAAAATGTGTAAAATGAAGGGTAAACAAATCTTTTTATTTTATTGGGGTGAGTAATTGAGAGAAATAGATTAATTATAGTAAAAAATTGAGTGGTATAAGGTGTAAATAAAATATGTTTGTAAGGGTTTAATTTGAGAGGGTATGATTATTATTATTATTTTTTTGTTATTTTGGATATAAAAATAAAATTGTAACTTTTTTTTTTTTATTTTTTTAGCAATCTAAATGGAAAGACTATTTAAATAGTCACTCTTATTTTTACCAACAGACACATTATTAGCTAGTATTATGAAATTATTTCATGTAAAGCAACTCTTTAAAAGGCAAAATCTAGTGTGAACCAGGTTTCATAGTATAGTATGGAATTAATATCATTAGAATTATTTACTTGATATCATAATATTTATTTAGTAGTATCATTATATTTATAAACCTGATATCACAAAGATAAAATGGTTATGATACAGGTAAATGATTTTAATAATATCAATGAGTGATTTTAATTGTATCATTTCATTTCATATTATAAAGAAGGGTGGCTCTTTTTAGAAAACAATATAACACTAGATTTTAAAACCAACCTTTTATATTTATTAACAAACATGACATAAAATTTCAAATTCTCAAATACAAATTTGACTAAATTTATGTCAGATTGCCTAAATATAAATTTCTTGGAAATCATTTTTTTATTCGGAAGAAATTATTAGCGTTTTTATATATTGAAAAATTGTTATAAATTAATATTTTTTTACATGAATTAATAATTATTAGTGTTATTATATATTGAAAAATTGTTATAAATTAATTAATTTTTTTACATGAATTAATATGTTTATTATCTTTCCACTGTTTCTTTTTATCATTTTAATATGAATCAAAATTAAGTTAAAATTGAATAAGGTGAACCCTATATCTTATGTCATATAAATATGATATTGGTGTGACTAGATTGCAGTAATTACTAATTAGTTGATTGGTCGTTTCAACAAGTTAATGTATTGCTATGTTAAGAAGTTGTTTTTCTGACGATAAGATTAAACTTGAACCAAGCAATTTTTAGTGTTATAAAGGATATGTATATATTTATAGAGTAATTTTTTGGGCAATTTAGGTAAGCCTTATTACAACTAGGTGTAAAAAATTTGCACATAAGCACAAATTTTTTTGCACGAAGCACAAAAATTTGCACTTTTACACCTATTTGTAATTTTGCTAATTTTTTACACCTATTTGTAATTTTCCTAATTTTTTTCACCCCATTGTGTCGTGCAATCCAAATATATTACTCTCTTTTTTTATGATTTAAATTGCTTAAAATTAAATGACACCGATTTTAATAAAAGGGACACTCTTGTGTGAGACCATCTCACACATGAGACGGAGTCACTTTTAATAAATTGTTGTCACTTTTTCATAAATTGTTATCACTTTTTCCATAAATTATTACCACTTTTATACTAATTTGCATCACTTTTTTTAAAAAGTGATTTGGTCTCATGCATGAGACCGTCTCATACAAGTTTTTGCCTTAATAAAAATATTATTATTAGTATTAAAATATGTAAAACGAAGAGTAAGGAGTGCACAATTTTATTGGAGTGAATAATTGATTGTGAGAGATTTAATTATAGTGGAAAATTGAGTAGAATGAAGTGTAAATACGAAATATTTGTAAGGATTTAGTTTGAGAGAATGAAGTTATTTTTTTGCTATTTTAGGTGTGGAGAAATAAAATTGCAACGTCTATTTTTTTATTTGAGCAATCTAAATTAGAACGGATGGAGTATTTAAACGGGTTTTTATCAATAAAAACACAAAAGATATGTTAATTATCAATTCGAGACACGAAAGATAAAACTTATCAACTGGAACTGAAAGATGTTTATATTATGAGATTTTATCAATTCGGGACTGAAAGATAGATCAATTATCAATTTGGGGCTTTAATTTAAATATTTTTCAGTCCCGAATTGATAATTTTTTTAATATAAACATCTTTCGGATCTCGAATTGATAAATTTTATTTTTCACGCCCGTATTGATAATTAACATATCTTCTCGAACTTAGATTGATAAAAATCCTATTTAAATAGTCACTCTTATTTTTACTAGCAGACACAATTATTTCCACCGAATAATTATAGTTAATTATAGTTTAACAATTATAATTATTTAGTAAAAATAATTGTGATTGTTCGTTATTTATTCATTTGTCCTTGCCAACTTCCATAAAAGTGCATATTTACACTCGTAGGAGTTTGTTTGGTCACATAATTTTTTTAATAGGGAAATAAATAGTTTATACAATATAACAACTACAAACACAGATAAGTTATCTCATAGGCTCAAACAATCGCTCCAAACCAACCGTGAAGAGTGGTGGGACTAGCGTAATCTCCGTTTTTCAAGAAGAATCGGTCTCTATTCTCGAAGAGAAAAATCTCCATGATTCTCCATGAGCCGAGACTCGAAGGGCCGGGAACCCACATGCAACCTCCATAAGGGAGGAAAGAGCACACAAGGTGAGAGAAACCGCATACGCAGCTGGGCCGAGACTTCACCACGGGAAGGCGAAACAACAAAAATCGCCGAGACATAAGACTACAAAAAACAAAAGAATCAAAAGGCTAGAAAAACCAAAAAAATGGGGTCAACGAGACGATATGTCAACTAGTTGACACATGCACGATGTTTGAGGAATCGTTCCGTTAGCCCACGTACAAAGACAACGAAATTAGTTGATGGAGGCGGGCACTGGCGGTGGGGAGGGGAGGAGAAAGGAGTGAAAGAGAGAGAAGAGAATCAAATGAGAGAATGAGGAATGAGGGAGAGTTTAGAGAGGAGGGAGAGAAGTTTCAATGTTTGGTCACATAATTTTAATGAAATAGACGACGTGTGGTTTGCAAACAAATGGATTTGTATGTGGAGTTGGAGGTGCATTTGAATGCTAGGGTTTGAAGTTTTCATTTTTCTACACAATGTTTAAATGTTGAAAATTTTATGTGAGATACTTTTATTTATAAAATAGTTTCACTTTATTAATAATAGGAATTTTACTCCCAAAGTTTGCGGGAATGACAGAAAAATTGTATGTATAATGTTGTTAACCGAAATATTTATGGGTGGTTAATGTGGCTTTTGATCGGTTAAAACAATATTGATTGGAGCATTTATTAAGATAAATACCCAAGAACAATCAATGGAAATGATGAGAAATAAATGAGCAATAAATGTAGAATTTAAAGCGGGAAAGCAAGTAAGAACACGGGGTTTCTTTGGGAGTGTTAGTCCCGAGGCTTAAGGATGGATTTTCGATCCGTTTATTATGCCTTATAGGTCTTATTTATACAAGGGGTTGGGTTGCCTTTTTGGCGGTCCAAAGGTACAATAAAGTACAAATCAACATTAATGCCGTACCATCTCTTATTAATTGAGATGTACTCGCCTGTGGCAGAGTAGACGGCCAGCCACTCGCGTCTGCCAGTGTCCCTGGCGGGGATCTTCGATGGCCGAGGGTATTTTTGCCTTCTTGGGATAAGTTGACCTTTACATGGAGTCAAATATCTTGTACTGTCACCACTTTGGGCGTGGCGTGGATGACAAGGCGTCGCTCTTGCCGAGCTCGGGTGGCGGGGTCTCGCCGCGCTCGCCATCCGGCGTTGTCGCGACTTTGTCGCTCGAGGGAACGTTCGGCTCGCCGCAGCGAGCAGGCCAGCCTCGACCAGGGCGGGCGGGATCCTCGGCGGCGTGGCCGGAGGGTCCGATCCGCCCGGCCGAAGTTTGCTTGCTCGACTCGGCGAGCCAACCTCCCGTCGTCTTGAGCTCACCCGATCGCGGCCGAGTCGGTCCGTCACGCCCGGCGAGTCGATTCTTGATGGGGCCGAAATCCTGGGCCGAGACAAGCTCGGGTGGGCCGGCCCGGTCGCCATTGGGCCTTGGGGCGAATAAATCGTCATACAACAATTGCCCCATGATTCGGTCTTCGAGGGAGTTCGGGGCCGAGCTGGTCTCTTGGAGGATTGTTCGCCTTCGCCGAGCTTTCACCCGCCGAGTACCCCGGGTTTTCATTGATGGGACTTGGATTTGGACTTGGAGAAAATGGCGGTTGGATCGACAAGGGTCATTTATCCCACGTGCTCTGCAAAAAGTGAGTTTTGGCGGGCGCGTGGCGTCGAGGTGACTACCTCTAACCACCACGCGGACACGTGGCATGGGTGCGAGCGGTCACGACCCTTCGCGAAAATAATCGCATTTTTGCCCCGAGTCGAAAAGTTTCGGGAATTTTGCGAGGAGGTCCTTCCCGCTTTTTATAAATAGTGAGTCTCCTTCATCACGTTAAGCTGTTTACCTGTGTGATTTTCAGAGCGTTGTGAGTGATTTCCGTGCATCCTTTGGGTTTCCCGGTGCTCGAGCCTTTGATCGGCATTTCAAGCGGTAATCTCCTTTCACCATTCGAAGGAACTTCTTCTTTTTGTTTTTCTTTCATTTCTTCCGATCGAAATGGTGAGATCGAGAGGAGCTTCCTCCCGTGGGGCTGGTTCGAATATTCCGGTGCGTGGCGCTGCCGCTAGAGGAGTCTTCCTGGGATGGCGACGCCGCCCGGAGATATGGGTTGTCGATCGTGACGGCTTGGATCCGGTCTTTGGCCGTGTTGGGAGTTCAAGTGCCGCCTCCACTAGTGGAGGTGGTTTGAGGGGCCGAGGACGCCCCATTTGCCCGACCTTGCCGATTTGGGGATCGACATGCGGATCGGCGAGGATGCGGGGATGCCCCGGTCGATGTTGAGTGGAGAGGGCCAGCTGCGGAGATGGTGGCCGAGCTTTTCTCCTCGGAGGAGTGACGACGAGAGGAGGCTGCAAGCGAAGGTGCGGCGGGGACCTCGCGGTCGCTCAAAGTCCTACGGCCGCCGAGCTCTTGGACGAGAGCGAGAGGGTCGAGGGAAGAGGCCGATGAAGAGGCGAGCAAGCAAGCCGCCGCGAAGGTCACTTGTCGCCTACTCCGCCTGGGAGCGATATGTTGATCGATTAGGACCGGCCCCCACCTTCAATTACCGGAATATCTGCGGGAGCATCCGTATGTTCGCCGGAGCGGACTCGCGAATGTTCCGGAGTGCGGGTGCCAGTTGGCCGGCCAACGCCGCGGCGAGGCGAAGTTCCGTGTACGAGGCCGATTTGGCTGCTGGCGGGTGAGGTGGCGAGTCCCTCCGGCGTGCACTTTTTGTGCTGCCCGAGGACGAGAGGCCCGACCAGCCCCGCGAGGGATGCTCGCCGTGAATTACCACATGATGGAAGCGGGGCTCGGTTTCCTCTCCATCCTAATATCTCGCACTTTGTTCGCGGCACAGGCGTCGTTCCTTTCCAGTTCATCCCAACGGGTGGATGAACCTCCTCATTGTTTGTTTGGTCAGGAAGTTCGGGCATGCGGATGCTGACGCCGGCCCGAGGTGAACTTCATCTTTACCTGTCGGAGTCCAAGCGGGAGTTGTTCATACGGACTCGGCGGGGTGGGACACTCTTCAATGGGATCCCCTCCAAGCTCGGGCTGGAACCGGAGAGGTGGTTCTTCGTCGGCGGGGCTTGGCGGTCGCCTCGGGTCGACTTCACTCGGATTTGGACATCCCATCCGTCTTTGGGCACAAACCCAAGAGTAAGACCTCTTTGTTTAAATTTGAACAATCACTACCGATCTAATTCTTCTTTTCCTTTGCAGAGTTGTTCGTTCCCAAGGAAGGAGAGTGAATACCGACTTCCGACTTGCGCTCGCCAAGTGACTCTCATTCCCTTTACTGACCGGGAAGTGCTCGGTGGTGAACAACGACGAATCGAGGCTAGAAGCTCGGTTTTTTCTGTTATCCCCGCCACCTCCGCCGGACGCCTGGTAAGGCACTACTCACCAAGCCCTTGAGTGTCTCTCATGGCGAGCGAATAACTAAAGGTTACGGAGTGCATGCGAGGTTTCAATTATCCCCCTTCCGCAGTCCACTCTGTTATCATGTCGGCGGTGCCCGATCTCTTCAAATGGCGAAACTCCGCGTGAGGAAGGCGAGCAAGCCTCGTGGGAAGGAGAGGTCGGCAGACGAGGATGTCGCCGGCAAGTGCCGCATGGGGGTCCCATTCGCCCCGCCGATCGCGAGCCCGCTGCCGAGCATGTTGTCACTCCCCGCCGAGCCGGTCATCCCGAGTCCCGGCCGGGCGGAGGATGCCCGCCGGGGCCTCGGAGCCGACCGAACCAGCGTCCCGGCGCGCAGAGTGAGGAGACCTCGGTTGAGGTCGTGGAAGGCCCGTCCGCCCGCCGTCGGGTAAGCGGCCTCGGGTTGAGGAGAGCCCCGGCGCCGCAGCCGATCCGCTCGGCGCCCGAGCCGAGCCGGGGCCGGGACCCGGACGATCATTCCTTCTGGGCGAGACCCGCCCTCTACGAAGTAAGTTGTGTTCCTCTACCCTCTTCGGTTTTGACTCTTTTGGGAAATGCTAAAGGTTTTCCTTTCAGTTTCGGCCGGCGGCCGCATAGCGTCCCCCTCCCGTGGTGGATTTCCTTACCTCCCGGCGAGATCCGGCCCCAAGCGAGCTCCCGGACTATGTTATCCGGGCCATGGAGAAGATGCCATCGGCCATGACGGCCGAGGTGGACGCGGACTCCTCCACGGAACACAGAGAGCGCCCTCTTGCTTGCCCGAGTCCTCGGTCTTGAGTGCCGCCGTCTGGAGCGGTGCACAGACGGACGGACGGGATCGGGAGGTGGCCAGAGGCGGGAAGTCCGCCGGGAGCGGGACCGGGCCGGAAGGAGGCCGAGAAAGCACGGGCCGTGGCTGAAGGCCCAGGCCGAGGCCGAGAAGGCGGCTGCGGCCATCCGGGAGCGAGAGGCCGAGGTGGCCCGTCTCGAAGGAGGAGGTCGCCGTCCGCGTGAGGGTGAGAAGGCGGTGGCGGCCGTCGAGAGCGGCTGGAGGCCGAGAAGGCGGCGGTGGAGAGGTCGGCCGCGGAGAGGTGAAGAGGCTGAGCGCGCGCTGCTTTCAGTCGAGAGGGAAAGAGACCAGAGCCGCGAGGAGGCCGCCAGTGAGTGGGCGAGAAGGCTGAGGCTGGAAGAGAGATTGGCCAAGTCCGAGCACCTCTTGGCCGCGGCTTATGCGACCGAGGCGGTTGTCATCCCGCCGACCCAGGATCCGGCTGTGATGGGGAGTTCGCGTACTACATGGCCTCCGCCGACCTCATCCGCGCGGCGAAGCAGGCCGGCGACCCCACCGGGGCCATGGAGAGGTACTTCGGGGAGTACGCCGCCCACCCTCTCCACGAAGAGCTAACACTTTGGAGATCAAAGATCCGGAGAGGGACCATGGGGTGGACCTCTCACAGTACCCCGACCAGAGCAGTGGACTTCCGGCGAGGCGGGCGGAGCGGGAGCGAGGGAGCCCGAGAGGACCGCGGGTGGTGAGGCTTAACAGGTTTTCTCTTCTCACGGGGGGCGGGTGAATAACAAATCCATATGTCTCTTGAAAGTATTCAACAACGGATTCGCTGTGCCCCTCGGTACTTTGAACTCGCGTTCCACTTCTTTGTTGCTCTCTCTTTTTAATAGATACTTTGAATTCCAAGTGGTTTCTTGGACCTCCCATTGCGGTTGTAATTCTTGTTTTTCTTTTGGTTTAAGGTTTAGGGTTTAGGATCTTCTGTACTCGGCCATTGGCCGCACCTCTTTGTAATTAATGAAATCGCATTTCCTTTTATATCTCACAGTCTTGCCGACTTCAATTTTTGCTTCATTTATTGCTTTCTATATTTTAGAAAATTCTTGTGGAATTTCCCAAATATGACAAGGCTGCGATGACCTATCCGGCCTCGGCCTTACTTGGCCAAAGGGAAGAGCTTGACCCATACCTTCCCGATCTGGTTTCGGCATGGGAGAGCTTGGACTTTGGCGAGTAAGGATTAAATTAGGGATCTCGGCCCGTCCTTATATAACAACCGTTTAAAATACTTGGCATAATTTTTACAATTTTGCCGAATGTTTCAAACTTTCTTGGCTTATCGAGCCCTACGCTACTTGTTCAAGAGGCCGAGCTCGGCCGGTGCCTTTCCGACTTGGTTTCGGCATTGGCGAGTTCGGCTTTTGGCCAAGTAAGGATTTGCTTGAGGAGCTAAGCTCGCCTAAGTGTATCATGGCGGGTTGACAACCCGCCGGATCCTTCGTCGCCCAAACCGGTTCCGCGGCTGCGAGTTCGGTCGGGCGAGGCGATGAAGGTGCTCGCTAAAGGAGACTTGACCCTTTGAACCGCTCGCTAGGAATAATTACGAAGTGGTTGCTCGCCGTGAGTACGTTTAGCTCGCCGGGAGACTTTTATCTCGGGTAGAACCGGTGGCACTTCAGGCGACATGTGCAGTGCGCGAGTGGCGTGCATATGCGCTTTGGGCTGATCGCCAGGACCTAACCACGCGACTTGTCCTAACTCCGAGGAGCTTGTGGACCTCACTAGCCGGGAAAGCTAGGAGACCTCGGCCGGAGGCTAAGCTCGGTGCGAGGAATTTGAGGGCACGGCCGGAAAGTCGGGTGACCTCGGACGGTAGCAGGACGCGTCACGAGGAGTTTAGTAGGAGCCTCCCGGCTTATGAGTGGGCGGACCTCGCCATAAGGCTAAATTAGGCTGCGAGGAGTTTATGGGGACTAGTCCCTACCTCGGCGGTATGTCGGCCCAGCGCGAGTATGAGAGGGACCCATTCTTGGCCGGTCGGCCTCGAGCGGGTCCAAGGATACCTCTTGCGAGGATTTTCGACAATTTCAGGGAACTTCGCTTTATTAATTATGCAAATTTGCAAAATTACAAGAATTTACAAGGATTATAAACACTCCGAGAAATCCCAAGACTTTCCTAGGCTACAAGAAAGGGCTTAGGTGACGGCTCACCGAAAATATTTCTTGAGGTGGCACGCATTCCATGGGTATTGGTCGGAGTGCCATCCGGGTGTTCGAAGTTCGTACGCCCCATTGGGTAACCACTTGGACACCTGAGCGGACCCTCGATTCGGGCGAATACCCCTTAGGGGGACCGTGGATCTTTTTAAGGCAGGTCGCCAACGAGAATGTCGATCTTGACCTTGGAGTTGTAATACTTTTAACGCGCTTGTAGGCCGCGTTCTTGTGAATCGAGTCGAGTCGGCGTTCTTCTAGCATGTCGAGGTCGAGCCTCCTTGCTTGGTCGTTGTTCACACCGAGCTCCGCGAATCACAGGCTCGGCACGGCGACCTCGGCCGGGATGGCGGCCTCGGTGCAAGGCGGAGCGAATGGGGTCTCGCCGTCGAATTTCTCAGTAGTCGTCCTGTAAGCCCATGGGACGTCCGTGCAGTGGCCGGGCAGCCCACTTTCCTTTTCTTTCCTCAAGCTTGGCCTTGAGGGTGTGCTTTATTATTTTGTTGGCTGCCTCCACTTGACCATTGGTTTGAGGGTGGTACGGAGTGGAGAATAGTCTTTTGATTTTCCAACGCTCGCGAGAATTCCAGGACTTCGAGCCGTCGAATTGCTTGCCGTTATACGAAACTATGGCACGAGGAAGACCGAATCTGCAGATGATGCTCTTCCATATGAATCGATGATGGCACTCGCGATCAATCTTGTTCGGCGGTTCGGCTTCCGCCCATTTGGTGAAATAGTCGACGGCGACCACGGCGAACTTACATCCCCGGCGCTACCGGCAGGGGTCCGATTAAATCGATCCCCAGCTGGCGAGCGGCCGGGGTGAAGATTGATTTCGGGTGTTCGGAGAGAGTTTGATGTTGGGCGCCATGACTTGGCATTTGTGACATGCCTTGGCGTATGCAATTGCATCTTTCCGAAGAGTGGGCCAATAGTACCCCTGTCTCATTGTCTTATAAACGAGCGCTTGCCCCAGGCGTGATTTCCACGGACTCCGTCGTGGATGTCCGCTAGGATCGTCTGCCCGTCCTCCGGAGTGACGCATTTGAGTAGGGGTAGAAAGAAACTTCGTTTATAAAGCGCATTCTCTATCGAGTGTACCTCGCCGCTCGCGGCTCGAGCCTTTGCTGGCACAGACTTCGGTCATTCGGGAGAGTGCCGGTCTTGAGGTAAAGGATAATGGGTGTCATCGATTCGCTTCCTCGGCACAGGACGGTAGCCAGCTGCGCGGCCGCAGCAGTGGCGAGCTTCATGAGGACGATGTTGGACATGTCCGCCGCTCCCTCCGAGGTGGCGTGCTTGGGCCAGTGCGTCACTTTGGGAGTTTTGTTCCCTCGGGATCTGCTCTATAAAAACTTGCTTTGAAGCCTTTTGCACAAGGAGGCGGCGAGCTCTTGGTACTTTATCATTTGCTCCCCGCGGCTTCATATTCCCCTTGATCTGGTTTACAACCAAGAGAGAATCCATGAATATGTGGAGACGCCGGACTCAGGCCGCGGCGGCGAGCTCTAGACCACCGACGAGCCTCGTACTCGGCCTCGTTATTAGTGGCCGGGAACCCGAATCGACGGCGTTCGTGAAGCATTGCCCCTGCAGTCCGACCAAAGCGATTCCTGCTCCCGAACAAGATTGTGTCGAGGAGCCATCCACGAACAACCTCCGGGCGGGAAGGTTAGGGTTGAGGGTTGTGCGGAAAGGTAAGCTTCGGCGGCAGAAGTCGGCCGGTGCCTGTCCTTTGATCGCCGTCCTCGGCGCGTATGTAATGCCGTCTTGGGCGATCTCGAGTGACCACTTTAAAAGGCGGCGGCGGTGTCCGGCCTGTGCGGGACTTGCAGAAGCGGGAGGGTTGTGAGGACTTCGACTTGATGGTCGAAGAAGTAGGCCCTCGGCTTTCTAACACTCATGATGAGCGCGTATGCCAATTTCTCCAACGGAGTGTATACGAGCTCGGCGTCGTGGAGAACACAGGTGGCCGAAGTAGATCGGCGAGTGGTCTGCGCCTCCGCCCCGACAAGCACGGCCTCGGGGCGGATTCGGAGGCTGCCAAGTACGAAATAGCTTCTCGCTTTGGCACCGGCTTGGCGAGAATGTTGGGGTTGGCGAGATATTCCTTTAATTTGAGGAAGGCATCTCGGCTTTCTCTGCTCCATGAAAATTTTTGCTTTTGATAGTGGCGAAGAAAGGTTTACTCTTGTCGCCCGGGCGGGAGATGAACTCGTTCAAAGCCGCCAGACACCTGATGAGTCTCTCGGACACCTTGACATTGCGAGGCTCCTCCATGTCGAGGATGGCCTTGATTTGGGCGGGGTTGGCTTCAATCCCCCTTTGGCTCACGATGTGGCCGAGGAACTTGCGGGCCGAGCCCGAAACTACATTTCTTCGGATTGAGCTTCATGTTGTACTCCCGGAGGATCGCGAAGGTCTCGGCTAGGTCCCTCGAGATGATCCTCCTTTTTCACACTTTTGGCAGCGATGTCGTCTATATATACCTCCATTGTTTTTCCGATTTGTTGGCGAACATCTTGTTTACTGACCTTTGATAGGTTGCCCCGCGTTTTTCAACCCGAAGGGCATCCTAGTCCAGAGTAAAAGCGTTCTTTTCGGTGAGGAAGGAGGTGTGCTTGATGTCCTCCATAGCCATCGGAATTTGGTGATAGCCGGCAAAAGCGTCCATGAAGGACATCATTTCATGACCGGCCGTCTTGTCCACGAGGTGGTCGATGTGCGGCATCGGGAAGTGGTCTTTCGGGCACGCCGCATTTAGGTCCGTGAAGTCTATGCATAGCCTCCGAGATCCGTTAGATTTTTAACGAGCACGGCGTTCGCTACCCATTGGGGCTCGTCTTGGCTTGCTCGATCGGCTTGTTGTCGAGCGGTTTTCACTTCCTCGGCTAGAGCGGCGTATTTCTCCGGCCGAATTTCCGCCTTTTTGCGAGACGGGCTTGCGACTTGGGTCAATCTTAAGGTGGTGGCATGCATGTTTTGGGTCGATGCCGACCATATCTTGGTGTGACCAAGCGAAGACGTCCACGCCGCTTCGAGGAAGTCTATGACATCCCCCGCATTTCGGCGGGTATCTTAGAAACGATGAAGACTTCAAGTTCGGGCGAGTAGAATCCACCGGAATGCGCTCCAATTCTTCGACCGGGGCAGTGCATTTTAGACGCGGCCGTTGGGGTCTTGGAAGTTTCCCACAGGGTCGATGTCTAGCGGCATGGGTTCAAAACCCAGGCGGGGCTCCAAGTCTTGCTCGGTCGCTGGCCGGCTCCATGGGAGGCCAGGGCCGAGCGGGCGAGCTCGTCTTGAGCATGCTCGGATTGTGTTGGATTTGAGCAATCCATTGGAGTTGCCTCGTTACATTCGGCGCGCCGGGCTCGGCTGGGTGAAGTGTTCTCACCGAGGAGTTCGGCACTTTGTTGTTCGGCCACGGTGAGAATAGACGAAAAATCTAAGCGAGTGCGAAATTAAATCTGGACACGAGTAGTTCAAACATTTCTTGGACATTTTCTGGTCACCCTTAATGGTGCCGACCTCCCCTCAACCGTGGGGAACTTAATACTGATAGAAATAGGAAGAGGCGATCGCCTCAAAGGTTTCAAGAAAAGGGCGACCAAAGAAGCCGTTATACATGTTCGGCGGTCGACGATTACAAATTCAATAGGCCTAGTTATCCTAACCCTATCATTCGCAAAGTCAACTAGCTCGACCGACAGCTTGATCTTCCGTATGCGAAAGCAGCGGTGTCACCGAAACCGCGGAGTTGGAGGTCATAGGGCTTGATGTATTTGGCGAGATTGCCCATCTCGGTCCAAGGCGAGACTAGAAGAGGATGTTGCGAGAAGCTGCCGTTATCGACCGGGACCCGGTCCACGGTCATTCCCGGGATGTTGGCCGAGATGACCGGAGCATCATTCTTTGGGCGAGAGAACCCCTCGCGGTCGGCATTTGAGAATGAGATTACCGCGGTCTTGGAGATGGTGGGCTCCGGAGGGCGCGATTAGATGGACGTGGTCAATGGCCCGCTTGATTCGGCCTTCCTCTTCTGTTTGGTCGTGAACACCTCAACCAATCCGCCAAGGCTACCCCGGCTTGGATCATGTTGATCCGTCCGCCGGGGCGAGCGGCCGGGAGTTCGTCGCCCGATGTCTCCATGTCGGCGGCGACCTCCAGCGCCGCAACCCTCTCGGGAGACCACCCTCTGCCGCTGGCGCCCGCTCTTGATGCTCCGGCCGCGGAGGGGCCTCTTGGCGTACTTGTCGAGAAGCCCATCCTCGAGCAGTCTCAGAGTGTTTAAGGAGGTCCGACCTTGGCTGGTGTTGTGTCCGGCGGAGTCGTGGTAGGCGCAGTAACTTGTTAGGATTTTGTTTGGTTGGGTCCCCCTTATGGGTTTGGGCTTGGGGACGATCCGAGTGTCTTGGATCGCGTTGAAAACGGCGGGGAATACTTGAGCTTGTCCACGACACAGGACGGATGCGTGCGGGGTTTGTCCTCGAAGCTCTTAAAGTTCCCCCGTAAGCCTTCTCGCCGGCCTTTCCTCCTGCTTGGGGGTTGGTTCGGCGGCCGGAGCTACCTTGGGGGTCGCCTTCCCTTTTTCGCCCCTCCTCCTTAACCTCTCCCGGCCTCCGAGCGAGCAACTTCGGCGGGTGATAAGCTCGCCTTTGCTCGTCGGCGGAGTCGGCGTAGGAAGAGGGGTAGTTCTTGGTCATGTGCGGAACATGTGGGATTCCGGTCTTAGGCGGCGAGAGGCTGCGTGTAGGCTGGAGCTCGTCTCCGACCGGCTCCCAGGTTAGAAGGACCTCGTCCGGGCGGTCGAGGTAAGCCTCATCGTCCTCCTCCTTCCCCGCTTGATTCCCATCGATCTCTGCCGGTTCTCGGCTGCAGGGATCTTGGAGGCGAAGTAGGTGGTGAACTTTTCGCCTAGTTCACGAAGGTCTTGACCGAACGGGCGGGAGAGAAACATACCACTTGTGGCGAGCTCGCCCAAAGTTAGCGGAAATTGGCGGCATTTGGTCGCGTCGGACGCCCCCTTCCGACCATGTAAATGTTGTATTTCTTGAGGTGAGTCTCGGTCGATCTTCCCCTCATAAACGGGCATTTGAGGGGAGGATCTTGGCTGAGCCGGCGCTGCTCGACCTCCATGGAGAGAGGCTCATTCGCGCGCTTCGCTTTGGGCTGCCCATCGCGGGCTCCAAAGCGGGATTCCATCTCGTCGATCTTCCTCTACATGGCGGCGAGGAGAGCATCGCGAGAATCGCTCGGGTTCGGGAGCAGAATGCTCTGGCGGAGGCTGGACCCAACCTATCTTTGGCCGACACTCGCCACGGCCTCGCGCTCCGAGGCGCGCTAGGTGCGAGGCCCTATTGGTAGGTCGGCGATCCTCGGCCGCTCGCCGTGCCGGGTGCTCCACTGTCCTAGACTCCGTTTGAGACTCGACTCGAAATCCAGTGTCGAGATGACCCAAGTCGTTCGAAGACGATCCCGATCCTCGGGCTGATCGCCTCGGCTAGGGGATCCCGGTCCGTCTGAGCTCGTTGGGCCTTCTTCTTCTTTTTCCCCTTACTCTTACGGGAGCGGAAGGACCAGGGGTTAGCCATGGTGAGCTCACGGCCTCGAGCTGAAGAAGCTTGATGGCCGTCTGAGATCTGTTCGGGGAGTTTGGTACTCACGAAGTGGGATGGGGACAGATTCCCGTGCCACGGTGGGGAGTGAAATCGCCACGAGGCCGTTCACCTTCATGAACGTGCATGGTGTCCATGCCGGCGACAGGGGTAAGATTTTCCCCACCGGGAACGGCGTTTCCAACTTTCGTCATCTTCCAAACGGGGAGGATCTTCTCAGGAAGGGAAAGGTAAGAGCAGTGATTTGAGTGAGAGTTATGGTTTGAAGAACGGTGAGTGTTCTTCAAAGTTTTTCCAGACAACTTCCTTGTGGATACGGTGGCGGAGTCAACACACCCTCCTTCTAGCGCCAATTGTTGTAAATATTTAATTTTATTTTTGCATATTTAAATTATCATTTCATTTTAAGTATATTGTGTATTATATATATTTTTCTTTATAAATATATTTAAACAACAAAAAGTTTATATCTAATTTTTTATTATACATATTCTTTAATCCCCACAAATTTTGGGCGGTCTAAATATGCTAGTTACATATGTAGATATATTCAATTGCGATGCATTTAAATAAATATTCATGCAAATAGAGAAGGGGTAAGATAAAGTGGTATACATTAAATGGTTAGAGTTTCACTGTGTATTTCATAAGGTCTAAAACCCTAAAAAAAAAAAAATTCGAGTCACTTTTGCCCGATAAAAATAGAGAGAGAGACTTAAAAACGTAAAATTATAAAAGAATTTTATTGCCGGGTAAAATCACGGATCAGGATTTCGTCTCAAGGGCGAAGAGTAAAGGGAGGAAAATTTAATAATTCAAGAGGGCGAAATGATAAAATATTACGAATTTAAAGTATAAATTAAAAAAATCATACATATAATAGAAAAATTTTAAAGCCAAGGGGGCGACCGCACCCTCGCGCCCCCTAAATCCGTCCTGGTTTTGATGTAGTATGTTTCGTATATATCGTTACGGTGTTTCACTGATACTCTTAGTTAAATATTTAATACTTTAAATATTATTTTTAATTATATCAAATTTTTATACTCTTGGCTAACCCTAATTTTTAATACTTCTAATGAAATTCTTAATATTCTTGATTAAATATTTGAAATATTTAAAAAATGGTAATATACAAAAACACAAGAGACAGTCTCTTAAAAACTCTATGCTGTCTATCTTCTTGTCAATAAACATAGGGTTGGATTTAGAGAGTGTGGGGCTATCACTCTCTTTAATTTTTCTAAAAATATCAATAATTTATATGAATTTATATTCTTAATTTATAATCCCTCAATCAACTAAAATTATGTTAATTTGTTTTATTTATCTGTCCATTAAAAGAATGTTAATTACTTTTGGCAAAACTTGTGTGACACTCTCTCACGGATCTCATTTCGTGAGGCAGGTGCACTTTTTAATAAATTGTTATCATTTTTTAAAAAAGTGATATAAATTAGTATAAAAGTGATAAAAAATTGAAAGTGATACACTTCACATTATAAGTTATAATAATATTTTAAAAAGTGATAGCAATTTATTAAAAAATGAACTCACACAAGACCTACTCATTACTTTTATAGAAACAATCATTTTATTATCACTTTTATATTATAACTTAATTACTCAAATTGTCAATAGACTTTACTCAATAATACTTATTTTATTCAAAAATTAACTCTACAATACCCCGCAATACTCTGATATTATCTACTTTGTATATTTTTCTTAAAGCTCGTATCTAGCTCTTTGATCATTGTTCGAATGAATAACCCAGTAATATTTTATTATAATATGAAGATTTTCAACTCAAAAACAAATTCCTGACGGTCTTAAATCTATGATTTTTCTATTTTAATCCTCAATTGAATAATATTACTCGTTTACAAAATAATTTTATTTATTTACTTAATAATATTACTCGAAAATCAATTATACGATCCAACAACTTCATATAAGTGTTACTCCCTCCGTCCCATATTCGTTGTGACATTTGTCAAAAAGGTTCGTCTCGTACTTGTTGCATCATTTTCTTAAATGGTAATAAAACAATTTTTTCATTTTTACCTATCCCCTCAAATACTACAATATTACACCATATGACACTACTTTTCCCACACTACCCAAATTTAAGACTATTAAACAACTCTCTTATTTAAGTTGAAAAGAATATCTCACCCCGTCAAAAAATAACTTATGTTATTAAACAACTAATATATTAAAACTTATATCAATCGGTAAATGTCATTGTGAGTATGAGACAGAATGAATATTTTTACACGTAAGGCTATTAAAAATTTAAAAATATTATTATTCTATACATATCTTCCTTGATTTTATATTATCAAATGATCTTTCAATGTACTATAAATAATAACAAAACAGAGTTCACATTTTCCAATACACCAACTTCTTTCTTTCAATATTTTTCTCTTTCTTCATAATTGTACTCGCTTCCAATCACACATCCTTTTCCCTCATTATTCCAAATATAAAATACTGTAAATCATCAATATACCAATAAAATAAAAATTCTAATTCTGTTCCTAGAAAAATTTTTATATATAGGAGGACACACACTTTAAAAAAATAATGATTAAGGTTTTGAGGGTAATTTTGTAAACTTTTATATATAAAGTAAAAAAACTTTCTGGATTATGTGTACGTGAGAGTAAAAGTAATAATATTTGTGTAAATTAGTGAAAATTGTGATGGTGAATTGGGAAATTTATAAATAATTTTTCATTTTAAGGATATGAAACTTATAATTGGACGGACAAAAAAGAAAGGGAAAATTACAAATAGGTGTAAAAATTAGCAAAATTACAAACAGGTGTAATGTGCAAATTTTTTGTACTTACAATGCAAAAAAATTTGTCTTACGTGAAATTTTTACAGTTGTAATAAGGTTTCTCTTTCTACCTTCTGACGACTCAAAAGAAATTGTGAAAGCTTGGACAAAATGAGTAATATTTTTAAATTTTATCAAAATATTTCGTGGCCCCACTTGATTATAAATCACATCAAGTGTGATTTCTTTTAGAAAAATGGATAATAAAAAACTAATTTCTAGCGTCCGGCGTTAGATATGAGTGTACTAAAATGTCCCCACGAGGCACAACAATTTACAGGGAAAAAAGACGTGGGACAGCCAATTCAATGGCCGTGAAAAGCTACTCAAACTAATTTGGGAAACCCTCAATTTCGTATAAAGCAAAATTTATCGTATTACTCAAATGTATTTTTAAATATTTATTTTTGTTTTTATGAAATAATTATTATTCTTCTTTCAAAAATAAAAATAATTAATACTCCTTTTATCCCATTATAAGTTACTTGTTTATTTTGTGCACAAAAATTATGGTATGATAATATAATATAGATATAGTAATAAACTAATAATGATGTGACCTGTCAAAAAAAAAAAAAACTAATAATGATGTGATGGTAAGACAAGAAAAAATAAAAGATTTAGATTAAAGTAAGGTTAAATGAGTGACATTGGTAAATAATATAAAAATATAGGAATATAAATTTAGTGGGTAGTTCAAAAAAATAAAATGTGTAACTTATAGTGAGACAAATCGAATGGAAATATGGATAACTTATACCGAAACGGAGGGAATATTATTTTTCTATTCAATCTATAAAGATTGAGATCAAATGTATTTTTAAATAGTTATCTTTTGAAAGGGATAAATATTTAAAAATACATTTGATCTCGATCTTTATAGCTTATCTTGAAAAATTATTAATATTATTTCACTAAATAATCACGATTTTTACTGTTCAATCTACAAGAATCAAAGATCTAATGAGTGTGAATTCTCGTTCTATCAAGAGTTTTAACTCTTGAATGGATGACTAGTTGTGAAAAAAATTCTTTACTTTATATTTTTCGGGTAAAAAAGCGAGATAGTGTTTCTTATTATTCGGATCTTAATCGAATGATAGTGAAAAAAATTGTGACTATTCGGTGAAAATAATTGTAACTGCTAAGTGAAAATAATTGTGATAGTTGACTTCTTAAAATATACTTGATGAGTTGCAAGGCACACACACCTTATGCCTAAGAGACTTATTCACACCAATTTATGACTTTTCAGTAAAAATAACTTTTAAAAATACATTTAAATTACATGAAGTCTTTCATAGCAGGATATAATTATTCTTCAGCAATTTGATAAATGCAAGAAAGGTTGTTGATTTTGATGTGCTTATGCATCATTGTTGCCATAAATATTGACCCATTTCCATTATTTGAGAGACTATATAGATGAGGTATTGCTATGAAAAGAAAAACATCCTGACCTTAAAATTCCCACGTATTTTTGTATGGGTATAGACTAGTATGAATCGGTGGAGTTATTAAACACGACAACGATTGTTGAACGTTAACTTACGTCTAGAGATAATTTTATAAATGGTTTTGTAACTTTGCTCGAATTTAGATTTGGTCTTTTTTCATTTATTTAATAAAGTGGTCTTTTGATATCGAAATAGGTTCTTTTCGGTTTTCAGGATAATTCAAATTTTAGGTGGAAAAATTACCTAAAAATGACTAGAAATCTGTTGTAGCATCTTGAATGACACGGAAATATACCAAAATGACGGCCTCGACAAAAGGAAAAGAAACTTATAGGCCTTAGCACTCTCCTCATCGTAAAACACTTGTAATTAGTGATGAAAATTTATAAAATTTACGACTTTAAAATTGCAACTTACGAGGAAGGTGTAATCGAAATTTGAAATTAATTGAGAGCTTTGCATCTGGATGAGTAACGATTCAAATGAGATTTGACACGACCGTTGACGTGATAAAAAATTGGGCAATTGTCCATCAAAAATTGGATTTTTCGGTGATAAAAACCAAAATTGAGATCAAAAGGATAAAAATAATTAATTAAAAAGAAAAAAGGCTAAAGTTGGATTAAAGTAAAAATACAAGACCGTTTATGATTTTTTTCTCCTTACGTCTATATATTTGAGTTAAATATAGTTTTTTTAATGGTAAAATTTTCATTCTTTTATATTTCATTTTCGATCTTTGTTGTTTCATACTCTCAGATTTACTCTTGTCAATCAAAATTGGCTGATTTTCAGCATTAATAATATATAAAAAAATTTAAAAGAATACGTTTAAATGAGAAAACTAATGTTATTGAAAAATATACATAAAATATAGACTTACACGATAAAAATTATTTATATTACATTTTGCATAATGAATAAGGGATGTCAAACACGTTTTTAAAATTTATGAGTTCTAAATGATGGTTTTTCTCTTTTAAACTTTAGTTTGATAATTTTCTATTTTTTCAGGTTTGATTCAGCAGTAAAAATATTAATTCTAAACTCATAATGGATAGTTTTATTATTTTACATGTCCTGAACTGACAAAACTATTTTAGAATAATATAAAAACATTTAATTCAACTTATTTAAGTAAATAAAACTGTAGAGTTTAGTAGGTATATATGATTTTTAGATACATAGACATATATACACTTTTCTAATGATTGATGAATAACTTAATTTATAATTGATAGTTCTTTTAGTTTTGAAAGAGCTCGAAAATCAATAATATATTTGATAAATTATGTTTAAATTCAACCTGATAATAAACAAGATAAACTTAAACACTCTAAAATTTAATTCAAAGTAATTTATCATCAACACATTATATTATACTCTAGTTAAAATTCATATGAGAGCGTTTCATAAATGAGATGAGGCTCAACGTATTAGATACATGAATAGGGATATTAAACGTTTGAGAATGAGAATTAAAAAAATTATCAAAAAATATCAAATATATGAGAAAGAATATCAACAAATCAGATATTGTATATTAACTTATATATATTTTTTACTAATATTTTTGGAGAACTTGTGATGATGCTATAAAAAGGCATTGAGATCTCAACCTATGATTCTATGCAGTATCTACCTACTACCTACTTCATATGTAATCAATTTACCCTAAGTATTATGCTACCTCGTGCATTTGTAAAAATTAATATTATTATTCGTAAAATTAAAACTATTATTTATAAAAATTAATATTATTATTTTAAGTAGTGTGAGACAAAGTCTCTGTAAACAAGGGTTCACGGTGAAACTTGATCCATTTAAAAAAGTATTAGTTGTAATAAGCGAAGATTATTACTTATATTAATTAAAGAGTATCGGTCGTGATAATGAAGAGTATGTCATATATTATCAAAGAGTATCAGTAGTAATAAATGAAGGGTACTAAAGGGTATTAGTCATGATAATTTAATGATATTACTTATATTACAAAAGAATATTAGTCGAAATAACGGAATTGTAAGTTGATTTGTTCTTTCAATGTGGATCAAATTTCACCGTAAAATTTAGTTCATGAGACACACTCATAGTATATAGTGGAGTATAAAATATTTATAAATACGCTCTCATCAATTTATTGCCAACCTTTTTAGGTTTTATTGGGATTTTGAGAAAATCATTTTAAATTCACAAAATATTGAATAGGTACCTTTTTCTGATAATTAAAATGTGATTTAATTTGAAAAATTTAAAAGGAGCTATTTCCTAATGATTAAAGAGGTTTTGAACAAGAAGTATATAAAGGTGCGTAGGTCCAGTTTATCATCCAAACGTAAGATTTTTTTTTTTCTATTCGCCAAATAATTTTCTGTGTATGCTTTGACATCTTGTTAGAGTTGTTAGGTTTTTTTTTTTCTAGTTCTTATTACATTGAGTTTTTTTTTTTTTTTACTATTGTGGATAATTTTTCTAATGATGTTTGCTCTAGTCAATAATTAAAAAATATTCTTTCTAGGGAGTACTTGGTGGAGGATAAATTTGGACCAGAATAGAGGGACAAAAGAAAAAAATGTAAATATATAATGAATAATATTTTATTCACTTTGAGTATAATAAAATAAAATAATTGTATTTATACACATCCTAGTCTACTAAGAAAATTTTAATACAAGGATCACTAAGTAATTTTACTAGATGAATCTGAAATGTCCAAAGTAAATAAGAAATGTCATTTTTGAGTAACATTTGTGTGTACTAATGGTATATGATGCAATTGGTATAATTTTAATTTAATAATTTTAACAAAATTCATCGTATGTTTCTTTTGCTATTAACTCTTTTTAAATTAAATTTCAAATTAAGGGGTGAGTCATTCTCATATAAAGCGAGTTTCATAGCATGAAATTACTACCATTATAATCATTCAACGGTACCATAATTATTTTATACCATGATATCAATTTATAAGTGCAATGGTATCACTAATGAATATTATGATATTAGTGATTGAATGTAATGATATTAATTTAATATTATGAAACTGTTTCACATTATTTTTTTAACGGTAAAAAAAAATTCATTAAAATTAGTACAAGAGATACTCGACCCTTGAAATACAAAGTCATCAAGAGAGTAATATAAGAGAGGATCAGGGGTAGCCAAGAGCTAACCTTAGAATTTGACAAGGAGATTTTGTAGTCAATTATTTTATTCTCAATATAATAATAATAATAATGAATAACACTTGTGTGCACCAATTGCATCATGTAATTGGTACATTACTAATATTGTTCAATAAAAATAACTAATATTGTTTAGTGAAAATAATATTAAATTTTGTAGTTAATTCTTTGATTTCCAATATAATAATAATAATAATAATAATAATAATAATAATAATAATAATAATAATAATAATAATAATAAATAACACTTGTGTGCACCAATTGCATCGTGTAAGCGATACATTATTAATATTATTTAATAAAAATAAATAATATTATTTAGTGAAAATAATTAATATTAACCAACTAATATTATTCAATGATAGCAACTTTTTTTATCAGGTAAAGAAATTTTTTATTGATAGAGATAGATATAAGGTATATTCATCCATCACAAGAGTTTATCAATGAATTACAAGTAATCACAAAACACGAAAGCATTCTGATTTAAAAAGGATCTTAAATTCATACTTGATGCGTCATTAAAATTGATGTTTCGAAAGTTGTCTCCTTAATAGTAACTCGGCTCTACAGTCTCCTTTTTAGCTCATCCATGAATTTTCTTCGTAAAAATCTCCTTCTTAAAATTACGACGTTTCTCCACTTCCAAATAACCCAAACAACCTACCCAAATTATCTATAAATACTTTTTTCTAATTTATATCGATGATGTCTTACATACTGGTCAATCAAACAATTTTTTAATCAATTAATGAGTATTTGAAAACACATAATTGGTTCAAATAATTTGGAGAAACTTTGAAAATAATTAGGTAACAAACTTTCTGACATAGTAAGAAGCATCCATGGTACATAAATATTAGGTAGGAGAGAGAGAGAGTCACATGATCACTTCTGAAAAAAATCGTGTTTAGATAATCAATATCTCTCTATCTTTTACTTGACAAAGTCCATGTGTACCGTATATATAGTAAGTTAAAAGTTTACTATATTTTACTTTTTAATTTCATTCGAATTTTTATATTTTTTTGTTAAATACTTTATTTTAAATATTATTTTTAAAATTCGATATTTTAAATTTAAATATTACTCTTTCTATTACTATTTAGACGGTTCAAAACCAAATAACACGTATTTTAATAAAAGATTTATTTATTAATATTCAAAAGTGTAAAATAAAGGGTAAATGAGTATTTTCAACTTTATTGGGGTGGGGGAATTGAGTGATATGAAGTGTAAGTAAGAAGTATTTCTAAGAGTTTATTTTTAGAGTTGTAAGATCACTTTTTAATTTTATCAAATTCTTGATATTTTTTGTCAAATGTTTGATATTCTTGATTAAATAATTGATATTTTAAATTTTAATTTTTAAACTTGATACTTTAAAAATAAATATTATAATATTATATTTTTATATTAAATATGAATAATTTAAATAGTAAAAATATTAATTTATTATTGATATTCCCAAAAAATAATGTGATGTCAACGACCCTAATTATTGATACTTGATGAGATTCTTAATTCTCTTGATTACATATTTGATACTTAAATTTTTTTAAATTTGGTGCACGATAATCTTCTTGTGTAAGTGAAAATATCAAGTATTTAATCAAGAGTACCAATTATTCGGCCAAGAATATCAAGAATTTGATGAAATTAAAAAGTGGTGCACTGATAACCCTACCGCGTAAATGGTACACACAAGACCTACTTATTTTTTAAAGTTTTATGAATAAAGTAAAGTAATTGGTTAAATTTTATATAAAAAATAATGATATTTTATGTAAATGTGTGTATCTTGAAAGGATAGATCTTAGGGAAATTTTTTAATAATTTATTAATAATATTTTGAGTAAATATGTGGATCTTATGGGGATGGACTTTAGGGATGGGCCTAATGAAAATTTATTTCCTTAAAAAAATTACTAATTTATTAGTTTATTAATTTCCCCCAAAAATGCATTACTAAATTGGCATAGCCTTATATAAATAGGGAAAATGGTCAAATATGCTTCTACTCTTATAAGCGGGGTCAAATAGACCTTTAAATTTATTTTTAGTATATTTAAACTCTTTTTTAATATTAAGATCAAATAAGTCTCTAATTTTATGTGTGGATCAAATAAGTCTTTAAACTTCTTTTTGTATATCTAATCTCTATTTTTTTTTTAACATTGAGATTAAAATTCTATTTTGTGTCATTGTATGAACAAAGAGTGATATTGCATGAGCAAAAATGTGTTACTAGTTCATTTTGTAAGTTGTAACACTCTTTTGCTCAACATCTAATACTTGTTTGTTCATCAATAAACATGCTTAATAAATAACTGACAATATAATACAATAAAAGATGACAAAATATACATGATAAAATATAATTAATAACAAAATGAAGACGTATGATGTTCAAATATAATAGTAAGAATGACATCTTTGTCCATATAGTATTGGAGTTAGCCTTTCATATACTATTTGAATGATTGATATACTTAGTAATGTATGTAGTTCATCTCCAACGTCTATGTTATTTGTAAATAACAAAATAAAGACATATGATCGATTCAAATATAGTAGTAAGAATGTCATGCTTTGTCTAAATAATATTGATGTCGACTCTTCAAAATGTCATTTGGATGATTTATATACATGGTAATGCAAGTAGTTCCTCTCCAACATTAATGTCACTTGTAAAAAAGAATATATACAATTAAAATTGTCTTAATCTAAAATATAAATAATTAGAATTAATATAATTAAAAATGTGAAAAGAGTATTAAATATGTACCTTGAATATGACTGGATATTCATTGTGGATTTGTGATGTATTTATGTTATTTTAGATAAATATATCATTTAAATTTTTTTAAAAAAATACAAATGAAATAAAAATTCAAAGTTAAAATTTCACTAAAATTGAAAATCTTGCGACCTTGTAAGTTATACTGATATTGAAATGACAACGAAAATATATTCTATGTAAAAGAAATAAAAAATAAATTAAAAATTCGTAATCTTTTTTGGATATTGCGATATTATGATATTCGAAAAAAATGCACTACGGTTGATTGATATTAATATTAATATCGATATTTTGCGATATTTTCATGATATCCGTGATAATTTTACTATTCCTAATATCCATATTTCAATCTCTATCTCTCTCTCTCTTTTTTATGATATATCCGTGATATATTCACTATATTTGCGATATTCTCATCCATAAATATATTTAGATTCCGGCATAATTTTTGGAATCGTCTCGATCATTATTTTTCGCACACGTAAAAAAATATAATATTTAATACTATCTCTTAAAAGTGTAAAAATAAAATTTTAAAATTACCGATGAAAGTTAATAAAGATTGTTGATTTTTTTGGATGGTTAATAAAGATTTTTTCGAAAAAAAAATAAAGATTGTTGATTGAGAAAGTGTCGTTTGGACATTGGAGATTCATTTCTGGATTTTATTGAGTCAAGATAATGTTTATTTTTCCTATTACTCCTACGTTATGCCACCTACCCCCAACCCAACGTCTCTTTTTCTTTTTCAATTCATTACATAAACAATATCCAAGGGGTGTTTCGTTTGTTGAAAAAAAAATCGGAGTGACAATGAATTTGAAAGTAGTGAAAAATAGTAATGGATATGTCGATTATTATTGAGTTATTTGGTTTATATATAAATACGATTATCATTATTATAGAAAGTATTTGATTTTAATAAAAATTATTATTAACTTTTTTAATATTAAAGAATATATTACTTATAATAATCATGCTTAGAATATTATAAATAATATTAATAAATAATTTAGAAGGCAGAATAAATTTTTAAAGAATTATATATGAAATTTTTGGAAAGAATGACTATCATTCCTACAAAATGGTGAGGAACGAGGGCCTGCTTGGTGTAGGGGTTACAACCTAGGAAATGAAAATGAAATGTGAAATAGTTGTTTGATTCACCATTCTTTTGGTTCTTGAGTGGAATGACTTTCATTCCTTATACCTTTTAGGTAAAACTTTACACATTAATAAAAGAGTCATTTACATATAGGTTAAAAGGATAGTATAATTATAAATATGTTCAAAAATTTGCACAGATGCACAAAAAATTTACACGAAGCACAAAATATTTGCACATTGAACTTATTTGTAATTTTAATTTTTTTGAACCTATTTGTAATTTTCTCTTGATAAAAAGGGTCATTTACAATTAAAATGTCTCTATACTCATTCTCTGAATTCTATTACTACAGAATTTGAGCAAACCAAACCAAATCGATGACTATGATAGTGATTTTCATTATTAACTAAACAAAATTATTATAAGGATTATATCTATTTCATTCCTCACTACTATCATTACTATTCCTTTTCCCATCCCTGTAAGTTGTAACAAATCAAACGGCCCCTAAATCTATGCCTTTAATTGCCACTTTTAAGATATCAAACATTTGATTTCCTCACCCAAACATCACACTCTCCCTGTGATTGTTGTTCCTTAACTTTAAAGGCGTGAACCAAACATCCCTAATTTTAATGATTTGATTAAGTTATTAAAAATATAAATGTAACTATTAAAAAAAAGTTACTATTTTTTAAATTGAAAATTTGAAGATAACTTTTGTCTGAATTTACCTAAGAATTTTTAAGATTTATATGTAGTTTTCAATTTAAATATTTCATTTTCATTGATCGCGATTCTTAGTACTTCTTGTATCTAATGAATCCGTCATTTGATTTCTATGTTTTTTCCAAAAAAAATAAAAAATTGTCATTGATCAAAACTATCCGTGAGATTTATTTTAAATGTATTTTTATGACAAAAGATTTTGTATTGATCGAAGATAAATTTATTTCCGTGCAAGTGCAAACCCCCTTGCTAAATTCTTTGTTGCATTATAGTGTGTTCTATTTTCACCCTTGTTTTTTATTATTGCATTTTTTATTTATTAATTGATGACTTTTGGCAAAATTCCGTTGCAAAAAGAGAAAACAACGACAAGAACCAAATTAAATTTGAAGTGCTTTTTGTTGAAGAAGTACTCAGCTTTATCTGTTCAAAAACACAAAAGTTTATGAACAATACCTTTTGTCAACATTTAAAGTAATGCATGGGGTACTTCTATATCTAAAGTAATTTTTTTAATTTAAAATTTGTAAAAATGTATAATCATATTGTTTGATCTCAAATTCTAATTCAAAAGTGTTTTGAGTAGATTTATAATGCAATTGAAGGGTTTACAAAATTCAAGAAGTGAATTATTAGATTTTTCTACAACAATATAGCATATTTCATCCAAATGAAAAATCATAATATTTTCGATAATAATACAATACATACGCTGTCAAACATGATAATACAGGGTAAAAAAATGTTGTTTTAGGTTCATATTTTAAAGGGTTTTAAGGACAATAATTTTACGGATCTGTGACTATAAAACACTATATTTTAAAATATATAAATGTAGGACAATTGTGCCAAAATTAACCCAAATCAAGCTCAAATTGCGCGTGAATTGCATGTTTGTTCTACATTTATATATTTTCGAGTTTGTGAATGTAGGACAATACTATAATTTTTAAGAGTGTGTGTTTTGTGAACCAAACTTGATTCACATTGAATGAACAAATCAACTTACCTTTCAATTATTCTAATTAATACCCTTTAATAATATAAGTAATACCCTCCAGTTATCATGACCGATACCATTTAGCAATATATGTAATACCCTCCATTTATCACGGCCGATACTTTTTAGTAATATAGGACATACTCTTCTTGATTCTTGATACCCTTTAGTTAATATAGGTAATACTCTTTAGTTATTACAACCGATCTGTTTTGAAATGAATCAAATTTTACGGTGAGCCCTTGTTCATACTCGACTTTACCTATTTTTAAAACCCGTAAATGTAACTCACCTAACATTTCAGTCCGATTTGAACTAATTCATTCTTCTTTTTTTTTTTTGACTTTAACTAATTCATTCTCTATCGTCATATATTTACAAATTTTAAAACACAATATCATACCCAAAATTCATAAAATTATTATTCTTAAAAGACAACCTCTTAAATCATGTCACTAAAGCAACATTTCACCCTGACCAGATATATACACTAGTTGTTTGACAGGGAGGGTTCAAAATTTGCCACAATGACAAGTAACATTACTGACAGTCAATATTAAAAATGATGGAGTACATACAAATGAAAAGATAGATCATTAATTGGCAAAAATAACAGCAGTAATATTAAAAATATATAGCAATGAGATTATAATATTAAATAAAATAAGTAAATAATTGAGAATGATTGGAGAGAAGCATGTGGTGTAATCATAAGGATGTATTGCTATTCGCCAAGCAGCGTATGGGTAGCCTAAAGATTCTCCCCTATCCTATACGTATATATTATTTAAATATATAGTACTATAAAATAAAAATATAGTATAAAATTTTTAAAAAAATACATAGATCATATAATAATACCCCATCATAGGTATAATGTTACCACTCATGCTTTTACTTTCACGTGCGTGCATTTTAATCCAATTCTTCCTAAATTTCCTTATATTCCGGGCAGGAGATATTTAATTTTTTTAAATGTTTCAAATTTAATATTTTTTAATGTTTCAGATAAATGCAGACTGGGTATAGGTAGGGGTCGGAGTAGCCATTTGATTATAGAGTATCGGAAATATCGAAAAAGGTTATAATATTAGGTTTCATTTGTTTTGGAAATAATTACATATGTTATACGCCGTAAATTTATAATGTTACTATTTTTAGTAAAAAATATTTTGGTCTCATAACTTGTTGGGTCTTCGGTTTTGGTCCTAAAAAAATTGTCTGTTCAATTTTGATCTCATAACTTTTAAATTTGTTTAATTTTGGTCACATTTTCACTGAAAAATTTAAAATGGCGTCGTTTTTGTCACGTGACATTGTACATGCACTAGTTTGATTAAAGAAAAAACATGCAAGTAAAAAAATATAGTACATGTGAAGAAATGATATTAAGCCTTAGATGTATTTACACATGATCAACTATTGGCAGGAAACAAAATACAAGTTGCAACTGGTCAATTTTTATGGTAAAAATTGTCATTGGAAAGAAAAATCATACAGATATCAAGTTGATAAAAGAAATATAATGTTTATTCATATAATATATGTTGCAAATTGATATTAATCCTAAAAAGAAGTTGTTCATATATTAAAACATACCTATTTGTTGTCGGCAAAAAAGTATTAGTTGTGTGTAAAGGGGTTTAGATGGAGGATTGAGTTAAATTCATTAGATTATGGGTTGATCAGATTAAAAACCTCAATTGTTTCTATTCACTACTCAATGCGTTTCTTATTTGAAGATGGTTTTTTTTTTTTTTTTTTTGGTCAGTTCTTATTTGAAGATGGTAATCATATGATTATATAATTAATGGGTGTGATTTGGTTAAAAATTTTACGGTGAAACCGAATCTATATTGCAAAAAATAGATCTAAATTTATGAATAATAAGTAATACTACCTCTGTCTCATAAAACTTTTTGTAATTTCATTTTTCGTTCATTCCACTAAGTTTCATATCCTTCAAATAGAAAACTCTTTATAAATTTCACCTCCACAATTTTCACTAATTTACACAAAATATCATTACTTTTTGACTCACATATATACACAATCCTATGATTTTTTTTTACTTTATATATAAAAATTTACAAAATTACCCCTTAAAACTTCAATCATTACTTTTCTTTTTTAAAGTGTATACACTCCCTCCGTCCCAAAAAAACTTTTATGGGACGGAGGGAGTATCATTTAGTAACGTAAGTCATACTCTTCACTTATCATGATTAATACTCTTTATAATACTGGTCATACCCTTCAATTATTACGACATAAACTCTTTCGTAATATAGGTCATGTCCTTTAATTATCACGACAAATACTTTAGTAATATAGATCATACCTTTCAATTATCACAACCGATAACCTTTAGTAGAGTAAAACTTGTGTGAATTGAATGCATACGAAAAAATTCTATTTTTACTATCACTTTATGTATATTCACTATCAATGTCATGCACCCGGTTCACACAATATATGTAATATCCTTCAGTTGTTATGACTAATACACTTTAATAAAATAGAATAAGTTTCACCGTGTCATAATTAATACTCCCTCGGTGCCAATACAAGATTTGCATTTTTCTATTTTGAACGTTCCAATTCAAGCTTCTCACATCATTTTTGGAAACCTATTGACCCCATTACTTCAAATAAGAGTAGGTTTTATACGAACATGATTCATGATATAAATCACCGTCCAATTTTTGATATTATTGGTCAAACACTTGATACTTTAAATATTTTTATAAACTTGATACTTTAAATATTTTTACAAACTTGATACTTTAAACTTAAATATTATAATAATATGTTGTTTATATTAAATAATAAAAAAGTAATTGTTGTTGAAACCCGAACAATAATAGATATCGCTAACTCTAATTCTTAATACTAATAGATTTTTTAATTCTTTTGATTAAATATTTGAAAGTTTAATTTTTCAAAACACTTTAATGATCCGTTTGTTATTATAGATAGCAAGGGATATGAAAAAGTATCCCTTACTTTTCACCGTTTGTTATTATTGATTTAGTTTTGCATACCACCTCCCATATGATATTTGTAATACGAAGAAATGTCCTTTCAAATCCCTTCAAATTTATTACATAATTTTCAAATCTCTTCAAATCTAATACTACAAAACAAACGGATTGAATATCATAAATCATTTTCATATAAAATTTTGTCATCAAATAATTATTCTTCTATTTCACTGTCACCCATTTTACTTTCATTATCCTTACACTTCACTTTATTTTTCTTTTTCAATCAATTGTACTACATTTTTACATCAACTGTACATGATTGATGGTTTGTAATTTATTCTCTTCACACATTTTTCTATTTGCTTGAAAGTTTTTTTTTAATGGATTATGTATTTATGTATACTTTTGCGGGAAACACATGAAATCTCACGACTTTGTTCTACTTTTCTTTAATCTGCAACTTGATAAAATCTTAATGCTATTTTGGCTCTTTTGTTTAAATTATACTATAATTTTTCTTCTCAACTTGGTTTACGATAAATTTTCCTGTTTAAAATACTCATTAAAAATATTTAATTTTATATATTATTTTTTTCAAAATTATTGTATACTTTGTACAATAATCGGTATATCGAGCGCTTCACAAATTTTCTTTGAATCAAATTCATATAAAAGCATTATCCTTTTCTTTGTAGTGTATGATTATTTTTAATAAAAATCGCAAATAATTAGTTAGTTATGTTTTTAAAGAAAAAAACTCGTATAATAAATCACGTAATCGATACTGTGTGAGCCGTTTATCTCGTTAACCCATAAAAGAATATCTACTTCAATCCAAGTGCGATGCAATAAAAAGTCACGAATTTTACTAACCATCGAACTAGGTATCGTTAACAATTGCCCAATCTATTTATACTCCAAATACCCTTCAAGCTTTCATAGGGTAAGTAGCACCTTTCAAGCAAAAATTTATTAGGCAAGGCAAAGGAGATACCAAGCCTACCATTAATCACACTTCATTTATATCGGTTGGTGGTTGGTATGTAGTCCACCAATTTGAAATATCAAAATAATAAATAAAATTAACAAATAAATATAAGTATTAATAGTAATTATTTTAATGTTACTATTTATTTGTTAATTTGTTTTTTATATATATTTTTTGGCTTTGTTTTTATTTTTTAATACTGATATCTATTTGTTATGCCTTTTTACAAAAAAATGATTTTATAAATTAACAAATGAAATGGATATCGGGAATTAAATCATATCCAGTTATAATAAGTATATTCGATTTACTTTAAATATATTAAATTTTTAATTAAAATATTCTAGATTTATTTTATTTCTGCTAATTAATTATTTTGAAACTATATTCAAATATTAAATTTTATTTTTATTTAAAATTTTGAAGTCATTTTTCATTTTTTTATATAGGGGTTTGTAGAATTCAGTTATTAAATCGAAATCGAACCGAAATATAAATTTGGTTAATTATTTTATAAAATTTTGATATTCGGTTTGGTTAGGTTATTTAGTGTGCAAATTTCAGTTAACTGAAATGCTAACCGAATTGTGTTTATATATATATATAGAAATATTATAATATATAGTAATTAATAAATTTAAAATTATAATATAAATATGTAATTTAAAATTATAATGTAAATATTTTGGGCATTTATGATTTATTGTACATTTTTAGGTAATTTCACAAAATTATGATTAATTCGATTATTTCAATTTTTACCAGTTTCTTATATTTAAGTTTAGGTATTATTCGATTTTGATTACTTATAATATAATTAGTTTTGATTCGGTTATAATATAATTTGTTTCGATTCGATTAGCGAACTGACCGATGTACGCCTAGATAATTTCACAATGTGTTGTTGGCCCACTTCTTGAATTTTAAGGCCCAATTCCATTTTAACCTACAATCTTCCTTTTCAATTTAAACTTCAAAACTATTGTAATAAAAGAAAAATCCATAATGAAGTACTTTCAAACTATTAACAATGAGATATACAAATAATATTTATGTGCAAAAAGTATAAAAACAAAATATTTCATATAAAAATCATACGTATTTTCCTACTTGATGGGCTGCAAATTGCAACCCAACCCACATATTTCTAGGCCGAAGAATAAGCTAAACTCGAAGAAGTGCAAAAACTTGCATTTTCATGTTTATAGATTGTGATTATGTAAATGTAGTGGCTTATTCTATTTCTAGGAACTCGTTTGGTTAAGTTTTATTTTAAATTCTTATAAATGTTAGAGAAAATTATAAATAGGTTAAAAAAATTAAAATTACAATTAAATAGGTTCAATGTGCAAATATTATGTGTTTTTTTATCGGTAAAAATAATATTTTATTAAAAAGAGATAGATATAAGATATATCCATCCCACACAAAGAGTTCAACCAAGGATTACAAAAGAACAACAACTCTAAGTGCTGTTTGGTAGGCATGTTTAGCAATAAGATAAGGACCTAATTTAGCCTAAATTAGGTTCTTATCTTATTGTTAAACATGTCTACCAAACGCACTAAGATTACAAGAATAGAGAAGATCTAAAGTTAGAGCTCCAGTCATTGAAACTAATATTTTGGCAACATATATCCTTTGCAACACACTAGCTCCAAAATCTCCTTTTCAACTCATCCAAAAATTTATCCTCCTCAAAAGTATCATTATTGAAGATTATGGCATTCTTCCACTTCCAAATGAGCCAAACAACACCAAGCCAAATACAAGTAGAAACTTTCTTACCTTTTTTCCCATGTAGGATATTCCTAAAGGCCATAAAGCTTGCAATACCTGCAGTGGCATTGGTGTTTGGATCCAAGTAAGACATTTCACCCAGGATGGAATGAGAGGTATGACAATGAAAGAAAAGATGTTCCTCCGAGCTCCTCTCGCTCATTGCAAAGGCTGCAGTTCATGTTACCAAGTTAATAATTATGTGCTTTTGTATAAATATTTTTTTGTGCTTGTGCGCAAATTTTATGAATCTATTTGTCGTTATACTATCATTTTTGAACATATATGTAAATGATCATAAATGTTATTATCTTATAAGTTGTTTTAAAAGCTTATAGAGTAATTCGTTTATTCACCACTTGCACCTGCAATCTTATAATCGTAGTAATTAATAAAATATTGCACCACTGCAATCTTATAATCGTAGTAATTAATAAAATATTGCAAACTGCATAGAAAAAAATCCGTTGCATGAAGTGCAACTTCTAATGCATTGTTTGTTTTATTAAGAAGGAAAAAAACCTTAAAAGTCAAAAAGATCAAAAAAGGATCCAGAGGCCGGGATGTAATTATTAAGTAGCTAAAAATTATTGGATTAAAAAAACTTAAAAGTTCTTTGGTAAATTGAGAGATTTTTATTTTTTTTTTTAAATTTTCATATAAAGTAATTATAATTTAATTTTTTTGGTATATCTTTTCATACAAAAATATTTTCACAATTATATACATATATGATGAAATTATTTAGTGCTTGAAGAATAACTATTCATATCATCTTGAGTTACCGTGGTTAGTATTTTTGTCCGACTAGTCATTACTAAAAAAAAAAATAGAAATTAGGAAATTCCCGCGGGAACGAGAATCCTCGACGAAGCAAAAATCTAGACAACACTGTTCTTTGCGGGAAAGAGAATGGGATTATTCTCCCGTCCACACCTTGCTAATAACCCTAATCATGCCGCTTCCTGTTGAAATAAGAGAGGGTGTGGATGGAGTAATTATTTTAAGAATAATAAATTTTGACTGAGTGGTATAATTGGTTAGAGTACCACTACCTATGAACTAAAGTTGCATTTGGATAGAGTGGATTTGAAATCGAGGATTTGAGAATAAGAAGTGAGAGGATTTCAAATGACTAGGTTTTGTTGAACATTTGAAATCCTCTCACTTATAAAATATTTGTGTGAACCAAAGTCATTCATTTAGTTTTTCTCTATTTTGATTTGTAAATGTATGGTGTATTATTCTCAAATCCCTTGATTTCAAATGACTTCATTCAAATTGAGCCTATAAGTAATGGGTTCTAGTCACCATTTGCCCGATTAAAAAATAAAAGAATAATACACTTTTAAAAAAAATTATAATAGTAATACAACTTTATGAGACTTTAGACAAATAAGTTGGAATATTGGTACTTTATTTTAACTTGTAAGCTCTTTGAACCTTATTTTATAATTTCATAAATTATTTTTATATATTTTTGTCAAATACATTAATGAAAAGAATTGGAGTTTTTGTTGGGAGGAAGTGGAACTATAGACATGAATAAATTATAAATCATTCAATCCATAAAATAATAAATCATTGTTAATTTTTATAGTTAAGTGATATCACTCATTCGTCATTCCCTATATGAGTGTGATTCGATAATAATATTTTTTTAATTTATATAATAATAATATAACAATAACTGCAAAATATATCAAAATAACAATTCAAATATCATCATTGCAATAAGTGCACTTAAATATTAAACTTTACTACACTGAATTTAGAATTTTAGTCTTTTAGAATTCAAAATTTGGTAATTTAAGTTTTGAAAATTACAAAAAGCCCCAAAAAGAAAATATTTTTTTAAATGCACCCACACCCTTCTCACACCAGATTTTCAATTTTGAGTATTTAATTTGCATTTCCATTTTTTTACGAATTAGCAATGTGCCTAATCGGGTGGGTGCAAATCCGTTGTGGATCCTGCCCGAATTCGCGTTTGCACGACTTCGATAATATACAATCATATTTTTAGAAAAATTCGTACATCATGAATATACACTTATTATTTTATAATTAATTTTTGTGTAGGGCAATTTTGTATGAGAAATATCTAAATAAGTATATTCTTACTTATTATCTATTTACCCACTAATTTATATTTTTTTATTTTGAATCCTTAATAAATTTTAACAATCTCACATGCGTTCCTCTTATTTTCTACTACTAATTAACTAGCACACTCAATTATTGAGTTAGCTTCTTCATTTCCCCGGTTCTATTTGAAAAAGAAATGTATTTATAAAATTAATTTTTAATAGTTGGTTGAGATTTAAAAATGGTCCTCTAATATAAAGCCTAAGAACAAAACATTAGTTTAAAAAAATTATGAGAAATGTTCCTCATTTTTCTTTTAATGACAAGCATTAAAGAATGACATTCTTATTGAATGTATTTTGTATAATATCAAAAACAATAACAATTTTTAAGACATTGGTTGTTTCATTAAGTAATACTTTCCAAAACAATATAAAATGTATTTTGTATAGAGAAAAATTCAAAATTGACAAAGTATATTGTGAACCAATTTCAACGTACACGTGTTTGTATTTTGTGTGTATCGGTTGGTTCATTAAAATAAATCGGTTTGATAGTAATATTGTATATTGAAAACAATTGCACGGTAAAATTGGTTCTTAAGAAACTTACTCGAAAAAAATAAGTGCTACATTTTAGTTTTAAAACATTTATTTTTTCCGTCGCACAGTCTCATGAAATTTTCGATTAAATATTGATCGATGAAACAATAACATGCATTTTTTAATATAAAAACTTAAACCAAAATGCAATAGAAATAAAATAAAAATGTAAATTGAATAGTATTTATGACTTATGAGGTAGCCAAAAGTCTAAAAATAAAGATTTAGGAGCCAAAATAGTAATTATTCCTAACAATAATAATTCCTAAAGTGTGTGAAAGTTGGCAATCCATTTGGTAGGGGTCGGTCCCCACTATATCACAAGGAGAAGATGACATTCTACTAACCCCTACCCTTAATGACAAAACTTGTGAGATAGGTGTTTCAAATTAAAGCCCCTCCCATTATATTAATACCCAATAACCATTCTTTAATTTCGATTTCAACTTTTGTTATAATTTGATATTTTATTCTATGTTCTTCTTTTATTTATACATTATGCGCGTGTAAAAAAATATAACATATGATTATTAAAATATGGTAAATTATTAAAAAAAGAACATCGAGAAATCTGTATTAGCAAAAGACCCCGTGATTTGAAATATGACCAAATCACTGTTGACTGGCTGAAAAATATGTTTTACTGACCGAGAAGTGCAATGTTATTTCATTTATTGTACTTTTCTCTTATTTGTATTGATGGTTTATTGCGTGTTTTTGTATTTTTGGTTTTGCCGAATAATTTTACGATCAAACAGTTAGGTACTTGATAATATTTAAAACCACAATATTTATTTTTTCTATAATTTCAATAAATCTCGATAGAAATTTGTAGAATTATTCATTACGATATTCCCCGCCCATTTGTAAAAAAAAGCTGTCCTTTTTTTTTTCGATTGTCCCTTCCATAAAAGCCAGTAAAGTGCATTCAATTTTTACAACTAGCCCCTCCGAACATCACAAAATTACATCTTATGACATTATTTTACACACAAAAAAGTAGCTATTTAATCTTATTAATAAAATAAAAATGACCTTCACCAAAAGCTATTTTATTACCAAAAATACTGATAAATAACTCTCATATTAAACTCGTATAAAAATAAAGAAGCAATCGAAAAAAAGACGGAGGGAGTACAAGATAAAGATGAAATGTAATAATGATGACATATGAGCCCTAGAAAATGGGTTTTGAGAAAGAAATTGTTAAAGGAAGAATTGTGGTCTCATCAACCTAATGAATGTAATTTGCCAAAGACTTCAAACAACCAAAAGTGGCCCTTCCTTTAGTGGGGACCATTTATTGGCATTAACCTAAAAGATTACGTGGCTAATGATTCTTTTAAGATTTGAAAGGTGCAAAAATGTGGTGATAAATTTTACAATTAAGTGAACATATAAGGATAAGGTCCCATTCATATCCTCTAATTTATTTCATGTTTATGGTTCAATCAAATTATATATTCCATTATGTATTTTTCAAGTTAGATATGTTATATCATTATTTTTATTTAATAATATCATTACCCTTATACATTACTCCTCCGTCTCGGATTTATCTTTATGTGTGAAGAGACACGTTTATTAAAAAAACTTAAAATAGTGTAGGAGAGAGAAAAAAGTGTAAGGGTATTTGGGTGGTTGTATTAGACAAAGTGTAAGAGAGAATAAAGTAAGAGTGATATTTTTTTAATTTAAATGGTTTGTGAGGGTGTAGTTTATGGAGGACATTTCATTTTAGGTGTGTGAAGTTAATTTAATTGTGGGACATCCCGAAAAGGAAAGTGTGAGGTAGTTGCGGGATAGAGGGAGTAATATTCTTTCTGTCTTATTTTTTATTGTTCAGGAATAACAAGGGTTTTAATGAGAAAATTATTTATTAATATTAAAAAGTGTAAAGTTGAGGGAGATTGTTTTAGTTTGAGAGGGTAGAGTGAGTAATTGAGTGACATGATGTGTAAATAAAAATATTTTAAAGAGTTTATTTTGAGAGAGTAGAATTATTATTATTATTAATATTATTATTATTACTTTATTTTGGGTGTGGAAAAATAAAAATAAGACTTTAATTTTTTCATTTTAAGCAATTTAAAATGAGATGGATGGAGTACTATAATATTTTACATTGTGATATTAATTTACAAGTGAAATGATATTATTAACTCGAATGTTATTGTACTTCTTGAATAAATGTAATAATATCAATTTTATACGGTGAACAAGTTTTACAAGAATTTTTTTGTATTTTATAGTTTAGATTTTCAAACACGTATATGTATGTTCATTACAATCTAATCGTTGAATAATTATAACTAAGCGCAGATCCCGCGTGTTACGCGTGTTATATGAAATATAAAAATTTAAAATTTTTTACATAAAAAAAATGTATTTTAAATTATAAAGTATAGAATATCAAATTTTAATAAATTTTGTGAATTGAGGAAAGAATATTAATTATAATAAATTAAAATTGCACAATTTTAGGAAATTAGTATCATTACAAAAATTCAAAATTTCCATTTATATTAGGAATTTAATATAAACTTAACATTTATACAAACATATATAACATATTGACACATAAGTAAATTAAGTCACAAGAAGATGACACGTAAAGCGAAATAAACCAAAAGACGACACGTGAGCGAAATCAACCGTAGTTCGACACCTCAAAGAATTTTAAACTCCCTATTAGTATAATAGGGATTACATATCTAAATAATAAAATGGAAAAATGAAATTGATTAATTTATGATTGCTTCCCCTACCGTCTTTTTTTTCTCTCATTTAGTACAACCTTTACCCAATATTTCTTTCTTTCTTTTCTTTCCTTTTTTTTTTTTCAAAAGTCGATGAAAAGCGAATACCTTGACTAAATATAGATTAGCAAGAAAAATTAATAGAAAATCTAATTTCGAACTTATAAAACACAATTTAAGTCTTGTAAATCAACCCAAACAAATTTCATGATAATACCTTTAAATGAACCCATTAATACATTTATTAATGAACCAATTAATATTATTAAAAATAAATACGAAATGCAAATAAATTTTATAGTGAAATTTATTCATAATATACTTTGCCATAACAATAATATCATGTGATGTTTTGGATTTTTTTCACTTATATTAGTTCCAAAACACTTGAGTTTACCTTTATTAATTAATTTCCTTCCTTTTTTCATGGGATAAATATGATATTCTAAATTTCTTTTTTTTTCCCCTGAGAATACACTAAATATCATCCCCGTATTCAATTTTAGTATGCTCATATTTTTTTAGTCCGTTTAGTTTTAATATACACATACTAAAATATAATATAACCACGACACCACCCTTCAAACATATCTTAAATTATTCAAATTGTTATTACATTTATTTATAAACAACCACTCTATTCATAAATAGACCCTATAATACCTATTAATATATTCCTTTTATATATAAGCTACTAATATTTCATAATTTCATGATAAATTCTAAAACATGAATTATTTAAAAATCATCGAATTAAAACGCGTAGTAGGGTTATAAATTGAAATTTTAAAAGGAAAGTGAGTGTGAAATAGTAAGACAAAGAATTGAATTTGTCAATTCCTTTGGAGAGTGCCCTTAATATATATATCATCAACTTGAGAAAGTAACCTCATTATGGGAATAATTATTGAAAATCAAACCATTCATTAGCCCAGAGATTAAAGTTAAAGATAAGCCTAATCTTAATCATCATCACTAATTCAAAATCAAACCCTCTATTAGAGTATCATTATTCTCTGGTTTTAGGGTTCTCTCTCCTCTTTTCCCCAAGATTAAAGTCCACCCAAAGAAAAATAAAAAAGAAAAAAAAAAATAGAGAGACCCCCTCTCTCTCTTTCTCTCTCTTCTCCCTCTCTCTCTGCTTCTTCCCGAGGGAGAAACGCCGTCAAATGAAAACGCCGTTTCATTAAACTAATCCCGTTTCTCACGTGACTTTGAACCTACTTATAAAGTTGAAGTCACGTGATCTTTGAAAATGGCGCTAGAGCAGTTGAGTTTGGGCACGGGGCCCATTGACGGCGGAGCAGACGGCCGTCAACCGGCCGGAGATGGCGGCGGCGGCGGCGATGAAGGAAGCAAAACTGCTCGATTGCCGCGTTGGACTCGACAGGAAATCCTCGTACTCATTCAGGGGAAAAGGGTGGCTGAGAATCGGGTCAGGAGGAGGGCATCCGGGTCTGCGTTCGGGTCGGGTTTAATTGAGCCGAAATGGGCAACTATTTCTTCTTACTGCAAGAGACACGGGGTGAACCGGGGGCCGGTTCAGTGCCGGAAGAGGTGGAGCAATTTGGCAGGGGATTTTAAGAAAATTAAGGAGTGGGAGTCGAAGATAAGGGAGGAATCGGAGTCGTTTTGGGTTATGAGGAATGACCTGAGGAGAGAGAGGAGGTTGCCTGGGTTTTTTGATAGAGAGGTTTATGATATCCTCGACGGCGGAGATGGCGGAGGAGGAGGTGGTGATGGTGGTGGTGGTGGTGAAGGGAGGTGGGGATTGGTGGTGGATTGTCTCTGGCTTTGGCGCCAGCGTCAGCCGCTGAGACGCCCGCGGATGTCGGCGATGGGGAGCCGGAGACGTTGTTTGACAGCAGCCGTAGCGCGGCGGTGGATGATGGGCTTTTCTCCGATTTCGAGCAATCGGCGCCGGAGGAAACGGGTCGGAGCTCCGAACAGAGCAAGGAGACTCCAGCTAAAATACCCGCACCGACGCCAATTTCAGGTAATTGTTGATCTCTATGCTTAAGATAATGAGATTGTTCTATCTAGATTACTATGCATGCAAAATTGTAGAGTGATTTGAATTGATTCATTAACAAGCTTCTGTATCATTGACTCCTGAAATTGATACGTGCCAACATATCATATGCTGATCTTCTACATTTTTCTTCATGGATAGGAGAAGTATTTGAAATTCTAGAAAATTAGTAAAATAATATGACAATCATATGAGAGGCAGAGGGTATGTGTGATGATTCTTGAAATTTCTGGGTGATTTTCTTCAATGCTGGCGATTTTCATTGTCGAATATCAAACATTTGGTGGGATTTTGTGTGGTTTGCATACATTCCTGAACATATTGGTTGATCATGGATGACTAAAAACAAGCTCATATGTTAAAAGTTTACACTACATTATCATTGCTATCCTTTCACCTCGAATATCGTTTGATTTGGTCTCTTGTGAGGTGATTGCATCCATGTTTGTTATGATACTTTTCAGTTAATTTTGTTGACATTTTCCACTTTTAGTTTGAATGATCTATTCTCTTGTGAGGTGAGTAACCTCATATGAGACCGAACCATATTGTTTTGTTCATTGTTCGACTAATTATTACGGGAATGTTGGTTAGGAGCCGTGGTAATGTTACATAGAGCTACAAGCTCACTGTTGAGTGTTGTTCTTAGTATTTGTTTCTCTGCAGTTGCGGAGAAGCAGTATCAATCGCTTTCGCCAAGAATCACCCGGTCCAGGTACTTTCTCCTTACCTGGACAGATACTTTTGCTCATTATGATTGCTGTTTGGTATTTTGTGGAATTACAAGAACAAACTAAAAGAACATAAGAACTCTGTTGCAAATACATGAGGAAAATAAACTGATGGTTAGTGATTACTGTCAATAGCTAAAGTTGAAATTGTTTTCAACACAAACCTTAATTTCGAAGGTCGAATGAGCTTTTTTTGATAAGGCTATAAATCACCTTCTGCTGGTTCGTTCGATGTTAAAACTAATACGAACCAAAATTAGCATCCCTATTTATTTGATTTCTTTGTTGTGGAGTGCCCGTAGTTTGATTTATGACCTTTAATAATCGGAAAATTTGTCTGTGATGGTTTCAGAGTAGGTCTCCTGTCAACTTGGGTTCACGTGAACTCTCTTTTCGGGTGTCATTGTTTAAAAAACGGTTGATTCTTAAATACTGACATTTCGTATGCAGAATAGTGACACTTTGATCTTAAAGGTCATCCTTATGCCCCCCACTGATTTTCAGGTAGAAATAGTGAGAAGCAACCTGGTTCAGAAGCAGAGACTGAAGAAGGAAGGAAACGAAAGCGACCCAGAACTGACGGAGATGGTGAAACTACGGACGTTCAACATAAGTTAATCGAAGCTCTGGAGAAAAACGGGAATTATTGAGCTCACAACTCGAAGCTCAGAACACCCATCTTCAATTGGATAGAGAGCAACGCAACGGCCACGTAAACAGCTTAATAACGGTCCTGAATAAACTAGCTGATGCATTGGGAAGAATTGCAGACAAATTGTAGGCAAGAGGTCAGTTGTACAGAATTGTTTTTGCTCAAGTATACAGATTAAATTGAATGCTTAGTTAGCATGCTTCAACCACAATATCTAAGAATGACTTTTGTTGAATTGTTGCTACTTCTTCTGTTTCAATAAACCTTTGATCATATTTAGGTGATTTAGCAGTGTATTAGACAACATACTCTGATTGTTCTGTTTTGAGTTTTACATGTTAAATGATAGAATGGAAGGAAGAGGGAAACATTTAATATAATTGTATTAATTTATGTGTATATGCTATAATAATTTCTTGGGGTGGAGTGGAGAGTGTTGATGTACTTGTATGAAATGATGTGTTTATGCTATAATAATTTCTTGGAGACCTTTGCATGACAAAAGATTTATTATTTTGAGATTATTGAGTTTGATTTGATCTAAATATCAAATAAGTATGATTTATATTCGATAATGAATATAATCTAAAGTTTGGTTCGAGCTTGAGCTCGATTGTAAATGTAAGTGTAAAAATATTAAACTACTTGAACTCGATTTGTGTTTGGAATAATTAGAGTTTGTTCGAGCTCGACTTGATTAATTATTAAACCCGATCAAACATGAATATCCAAATTTGATAGCATTTCAAATAAATTTGAACAACAATGAGTTTGACTTGACTCGATTATTTTTAAGCACTTAAAAGCGGAGTTTTTTTTTTTTTTTTTAATTAAGGTTGGAATAACAAATACTCAACTTTCGACTTTCGCAGGAAAATGTCGAATTTTTATTTTGTGCAATAAAAAAAAAGACAATTTTCGGGTAAAAATTGAGGGTATTTCTGTCAATTCATCCAAATTTTTACATCTAATGCTACGACCAAATTTAGTAGTAGTAAAGATAAATCATGTTTAATCCGCCCAACATTTAATATTTTTATTACACAAATAAATTTAAAGTAACACAGCAACAGCCAGCAGGGAATTAATATTTGGGAGTTAATTAAATTCTTCTTCCTATTTTCTTGACAAAATGTTAATTTCTTTTAGTAATCATTTTCTAATTTATATTTTAAAATTTTAGATTATTATTATAAATTCTAGGGTTTGAACTTTTGATAGATTTTGAGCATAATTCAACCATTGTGTGCTGTTGTAATTATCGGTTTGACGTGAAATTTCTCATTTAACACCGATTAATAAGTATTTTTAATATAAAAATAAATACTCTCTCTATTTTTCTTCAAATTTAATATTTTGAAGGATGACGTGGGTTTTTAATAAATTTAATATTTTATTATAAAATTATTGGTGAAAAATATAAAAATAAAAATAAAAAGATAGAGGGAGGATGAGAAAAGTAAAAAGATAGATCATTTTATTGTAAACTAGATGAGCTCCCGCGTATTACGCGGTATTTTCGTTAAATAAACTTTACAATATAATATACTTATATATAATATTTTCAAATAATAATATATATAGTAAAATAATGTATATGTATAAAAAAATTGTAATTATAATATTAAATTTAAATAATGATAATATTAATTGTATGACAATTTATGCTAGGGATTAGAATTATTATAATTATGTGAAACAATTTACTATAAGATTTGTTTCAAATTTATTTTACAATTTATATAAAAAAAAGAAGATTAATAGAATTTTTTTATATAATTGATGCATAAATATTACTCCGAATAATATATATATATATATATATATATATATATATATATCGTATATTTACAATAAATATCATATATGATTATATTAATTTTTTTTTTTATAAAAGTTGATACATCCACAATTTTTCTTACATACATTTAAAGGTTTAAGTTAAATATAATTTTATGTTTAAAATTTGTCATATGATAACAATTTTTAGATATAAAATAGATATTTAAAATATTCTGTATTTATATATTAACTTATTTATTAAAAATATAAATATTGTGCAAGAGGTCTAAGGTTCAAACCTCCTTAGAAACATATTTTTTAATTAATTTCTATATTAAAATGCCACATATATGTCATATATTAATTATAAATCAATAGGAAAATGACACATAGATTATTAACATATATATATATGTGTATATATATATTTAATAAGAATGTGACACATCATTCAAATTAATCTCATGACGACACCTAAGAAAAAACAAACACCCTATTAGTAATATAGGGATATGAGTTCACAAATTTTGAAAAAATAAATGTTAAAACTTTAGAAGAGACGCCCCAAAATAACAATATGTTGAACTTTAAAAAAATAAAGGGAGTATTATTTAAAAAATATATGAGTTACCGATGCAACTAGTTGCATATTTTTTTATTTCAAACAAAACCACTTAGTTTGATCACTAGTAATAATGTAACTATTACAGTTCGAGAGCATCTCGAAGTGATATATTGGAGCTTTGCACTGTGCTACTTTATTTATTTATTGTTTTTGTATTTTTACATTATAATATTAATTGTAATTTTGTATTCTTTTTGGATATGAATGGACGGATGGATGAGATTAAAGGATGAGAATATTTATCAATGGCTATGATTGAGTTCACATGGATTGTGTTTTTTATACTCAAGCTACTTTTTGAATATGAATGGACGAATGAGATTAAAAGATGAGAATGCTTACCAATGGCTATGAATGAGTGCACATGGATTGTGCTTTTTATATTCAAACTATTTTTCACATTTGAATGGACGTATGAGATTAAAAGATGAAAATGTTTATCAATGGTTACAATTGAATGCACATGGATTATGCTTTTTCTTAACAAGTATAAAATGAGCATAAACTACACTTATTTCCTCACTTCATTATTCAATTTTCTAGCCCACTTAAAAAAAAAATGAATTTCAACCATGTTATCTCTTCAAGCTCAAGCTCAAGCTCAAGCTCATCCGATGATGAGCTACAACAAATTTTGACGAGTTTAGAAGCAGAGCAACGAATGATTGCACAACGAATTCTACGAATAATGCGCTAATTCAATTTTACGCAAATGTCGATCTTACGCATAGAGGCTCGGTTGTTGGTGAAAAACAATTTTTCGTGGTCATGAAGTCAAGAAATGCTAATCTCTTTAACGACTACTTTTACGAAAATCCAACTTTTAATGATGAGCGTTTCCGTCAACGGTTTCGAATGTCTCGTACTTTGTTCCTCCATATTGTCGAAGCCAGTAAAGGAGCATGATCAATACTTTGTTCAACGAAGGAATGCACTGGAAAAGTTGGTTTGTCTACACTCCAAAAAATAGCAATGCATTTCGAATATTAGCATATGGTGTTCCAAAGAAATACAATGCAGACGAGTACATCAAAATTGGAGAGTCTACAACAATTGAATGTGTTAAGAGATTTTGTCGTCTTGTTGTGGAGATATTCGGCGAGCAATATCCGAGAATGCCGACACCAAACGACGTTGCTAGGCTCCTTCATATTGGTAAGCAACGTGGCTTCCCCTGGTATGTTAGGTAGTTTGGATTGTATGCACCGGAGGTGGAAAAATTGTCCGGCACAAGGGCGGGACAATATTACTACAGAAGTGGATCTCCAACTATTATTCTTGCGATTGTGGTGATTATGATTTGTGGATATGACATGCATATTTTGGCATACCAGGATCCAACAATGATATTAATGTGTTGGAGACATCTCATCTTTTCTCTAATCTTGCTAGAGGTGTTGCTCCTCCCGCACATTATATCATTCAAGGAAAAGAATATAATATGGGATATTACTTGGTGATGATATATATCCTAAATGGGCAACACTTGTGCAAACCATACGTGAACCAAGTGATTCCAAAAACAATATTTTGCAAAGAAACAAGAAGCATGCAGAAAGGATGTGGAACGAGCATTTGAAATACTCCAAAGTCGATTTGCAATTGTGGCAAACCCAACACGTTTTGGAGTAGGAGTGATTTGCATGATATAATGATCGCATGCATTATAATGCATAATATGATAATCGAGGATGAACGTGGTCTTGATGCTCCAATCAAAGCAGAGAAGAAGTGCCAACTCTAAACCTCAAATTTGTTGAAAATGAACCCGATCGATTTCAACTTTTCCTTAGCGAGTTTAGCCAAATTAAAAATACGAGAGGCCCACTTCGCACTTCAAAATGCACTAATTGATCATTTGTGGGAAGAACATTCCAACCGTGAATAATTAGTGTCTATTTTTGCAATTTTATTTTTCGTTGTAATTTACTTTTCGTTGGTATTTTAATTTTCGTAGTAATTTGAATTTTTCATTGTAATATTATGATGAATTTTCAATTTAAATTTAAATTTTGTATTAATTTTACATTTAAAATAATTTGACAAATGTATTATAAATATATATTATCAAATGCATAAATAAAAACAATTCATAAAAAGGAATCTAAATAGAATATTTTATTTTAGTGTAAAAAATAGTACAAATTGGTGGAGTAGTGCTACATAATGGAAATGACCTTAGAAGCTCTAATACTTCTAAAGTTTTAGCAGATCAAATAGCAAAAAAAAATTATGATTGTTTTTTTTTTTTTTTTTGTAAATTTAAGTATTACTTTCAATGCAAAAATTGTATTTAAACAGCTTTCATTCCTCAAATAAATATTTAATATCATTTCATACCCATATATATATATTCTTATTATCAATTTACTCCAAAAATAGCTAGGCCACTGTTACACGCCGTTCACCTGAGCTCCGTTTTCACTCGGCTTCTTTCTCTCTGGGAATCCGTAATCAGGTTCGGATTTCTCTATTTACTTCAGTAATTTCGAGATATATTCGCGTATTTATAGTAGAATTTTCAAGGTGTTTTGCATTAGGCGTGATTCTTCAATTTGGGCATGCTGAGTATGATGTCAATGGCTTTTCTGCATCTGTATTCATGTGCGTTTTAGTTCATTTTATCTGGTGTTGCCGTTGTTTTGTGCTAATGTGGTGTTTCTCGTTTTTTGTTGATGATTTATGTTTTAGTTTGGGGTTATACCTAGCAGGGCACTTTAATGTTCATTGAATGTAAAGCTAATCAGTATTCTTCTTACTCACACATCAAATAATGTTTTACTTGTGCTGAAGTACGAGAAAGGGCTATGAGTGCATATGAATTATCCACAATAAGCGCATAGCTTGATTGATTAACTGTTTATGTTCTATTTTATTTGATTTTCTATTCACTCAGGACATATAATATCTGATTACATCAATAATGGAAGTTGTGGGCAATCAAATCAGAGTGCAATCCTTGGTTGGTCAAGGGGCGGTGCCGCCTGAATATGTGCAGCCTGTCGAGACTAGACCACCTCTTAAGCATGACAATGATGATGTACTGAGTCCCCCATTATTGACCTTAGTGATAGCAACTCAGTCTACGAACAATTAGGACGAGCTTGCAGAGAATGGGGAGCATTCCATGTTATCAACCATGGAGTTTCAGTTGAATTGTTGGGAGAAATGAGGAGACTGGGGCACTCGTTTTCGAGGAGTGTAGTATGGATCAGAAGCTCAGTTACTCCTGTGATCCCAATTCCCCTGCTGCTGAGGGATATGGAAGTCGTATGCTAGTAGCATCGAATGATACAGTTTTAGATTGGAGAGACTATTATGATCACCATACTTTGCCCCTTTCTCGTAGAAATCCTTCCAAGTGGCCTCACTTTTCTCCCAATTACAGGTGACCCGTTATATACTAGTGATAGTAACTTTTTATCAATCATTGTTGGCAATCATTTGTTGTGGTGATATTTGTTTGGGTTAATATTATTTTGCCATTTGTGATGTACACCTTTTATCAAACTGGTAATTGTACATTGTTTTTTTTTTTTCAATTGCATCCTCCACTATTTGGGATTGACTCAAGTTGCAAGATGTACTTTGTTTCGGGGGTTTTTCCGTCCAAAAGTCAAACACGTGACTTGCACGCGGTTTCTCATGGGTATATCCGTCCATTCAAGATTAAATCCATTGTTTTTATCATTGATTTTTATGTATTTTAAGTGATACATGTACTATGTAGTACTCTTATGTTTGCAGATGTAATATTGAAGAAGAAAGGGAGAAGTGGCTTTGAATTGTTTTATTGTTCTTGCATTAATCTTGAATAAAATGGATATACCCCTGAGAAACAGGAATGCAAGTCATGTGTTTGACATTTGGGGAAAAACCCAGTCAATCCCAAGTAGTAGAGGATGCAATCAGGAAAAAAAAAAGTACAGGTACCAGTTTGATAAAAGGGGTACATTACATGTGGCAAAATAATATTAACCTTATTCGTTTGCTATGTGAAATGACTAACTGAAAGGACTTAATAACAGAGAAGTCGTGGCAGAGTATAGTGATCAAATGAATGCACTTGCTGAGAAGTTACTGAGTTTGATCTCCGAAAGCTTAGGATTGCCATCTTCATGTATCAAAGATGGTGTTGGTGAATTTTTCAGAACATAACTGTGAGTTATTACCCTCCTTGCCCTCAGCCAGAGCTCACTCTTGGTTTGCAGTCGCATTCAGACATGGGTGCCATCACGCTTCTCATACAAGATGACGTGGGGGCCTTGAGATCTTGAAGGATGGAAAATGGATATTTATAAATCCATTATGTGATGCTATAGTCGTGATTTTGGCCGATCAAACTGAGGTATTAGTCAATAGCTCTTCGTCTTTTAATTTTAAATGCTTCCAAATTGTACTTTGCGATTGTGTATTTATGCAATATCATCAGATAAGAGACAGTAAGCAAGTAAGTAGATGGTTATGGAAGTTGAATTGGTGAGTAAAAATTATTATGATTACATATAAACCCCTAGCGTATCTTAGACATAACATAATAGCTTGATGATGCTGAAAACCTCCTGCATCATGTGATTTCTGGTACTAGTCTTCCATCAGTGCGTTTTCTGATGCTGGAAATGTGGATGATTCGTTTCGTTACTGTTTCCTGGACCCTGCATGATATGGCCACCAACTACGGTCTGAGATGTTGAAGTGGATATTTAGGGGGCGCTCGTTCAAATTCTTTAATGGGAATTGTAATGGTAATGAGAATCATCCAATAGTAAATTACAATGAAATGATGGTTATATTGTTAGTGTGTCTCTCTAGTCTTGTAATAAATTGGGATAAAAATGATCGTTTGTTGAGGAATAGTGAAATGATTAAGAAGAAATTATTATTGAGGAGGGTAGTTAATCAAAATGAGATAATGATTAACATATTTTGAGTCTAATTACCTCTACGAAGTATGATGAAAGTGAATTGACCATCTTTTATTGTCATTGACCACCACAATTTTTATTTTTGATCGGGGAAATTGTGACTAAACCTCGACCTTTATGCCATAGGTAATGGAGCTCTAACCATTTGAGTTATACCACTTCATCATGTTAACCACCACAATTACCATATATTCATTTCTACTACCATTCCTATTGAAGAATTATGAAGCAAGCGCCCCTGTAAACTTCATGGGATCAGCTTATTATATATATGATAGGAAGGTTGATCGTCAGAAAACCTGTTCTACACCTTTGAGGAATGTCTAAGAATGTAATCTTATAATATTTGGAAATAAATGAACTTATTCCAGGAAATAGCATGAGCGATCAGAAAATTACCCTTCCTTAATAATGTAAATATGTTCTATAGCTGCTCCTTTATGAGACATTATTCATACTCATTTAGAATAAGAAGTCGAAAACACCCGTTATGAATTGATGCTAGTGTTAGGGCTTCAATACACGAAGTTCATGAGCATCAAGATTGAAATATCTCAAAGGTCACTCATATATATAAGTCCCCAGCGTCGAGATATATAGATCTTGAAGCTCTGGATATTAATGAATGTGGTGGGGCAACCTTTATTCATTAAAAGGGTATCTCAATCTTTTAAGGTATCAAAGTGGGAACAAGAAACATCTTTTCTTAAAGAGTAACCATGAATCATGTTGCCTTATGCATATGGGGTATAACATAACACCTGCCCGTTTTCGAAATGTACTTAAATGTATAATTGTTGTCATTTTTGAGTAGGATTGGGAGAGACTTATATTCATAATGTCTACTTTCAGATCATAACAAATGGGCAATACAAGAGTGCTCCGCATCGAGCTATTACCAATGCCAATAGAGCCACGAATTTCTGTCGCTACATTTCATGATCCTGCGAAGGCAAAGGTAATATGCCCCGCTTTTGACCCGCCCAAATATCGACCCGTGATGTATGGGGATTATGTTAAATCGTGGTACACAAAAGGGCCGGAAGGGAAACGAAATGTTGATGCACTTCTGCTTGAATGAGTTGCTCTATTTTCTCTCCTTGAACTATATTATTTGTACAATAATCTTGAAATTTATTAGTTAACTTGGATGAATCCTGTTTTTGTTTCTCAGTTAAGTAACTTGTTTTTTGTTGATGTAGTAGGAAAGAAAATGCATTGATAATGTGCTAATCTTGAACAATTTACACTGAAGAAACTTTGCCAAAAATTTGCATGGTGCAATTCAAGTGTTAAACAGTCACTTTTATTTTCACTGAACAGTTAGGGTCAGTTATAATGAGGGCAACAGTGACCGTTCGGCAAAAATAAGAGTGACGGTTGAAAAATGCTCTTGAGTAGCACGGTGCGTTTGCTTTAAAATACTTTAGATAAGAAGGAATCCTATAAATATTATCTTGATCTATTGCGATGAGGATGAATATTTCCTGAAAATTTGTCTCATAGTTCATCTGATCAACATATTTAGGCCCAAGAGAAGAGCCCTTGTCCTTGTGAATGCATATTCTCTCTCTCTCCTCTCTCTCTCTAGGAGTTTTGATGCAAAATTATAATGAATAAAGTGAAGGAGAAAAGCATGGCATTGTCTGAGCTTTGGTGTCTTCTAGTTGTGAAGTGTCCCCATCTGTTTGCCCTTTTGCTTTATCTTTTTTTATATTATAGTATTATTGTTTATTTTTTTAATGCAGAATTTCATCTCTTTTTTCTCTCTTGCTCTTAATTTATATATATATTTTTAAAAAAATTAAGAGAGCCTTCTTTCTCTGTCCCATGTCACTCTGGAAGCTTTATTTTATTTCCACTTTATTTTCTTTTTCTTAATATATAGTATTAAATATAATTATACAGTTTCTTTTCTAGGTTGGCAAATGATGCATTTCACATGTCTGTTTGCTTCTTGTTTTGCCATCTCTGAGGTTATTCATCTCCCCATTTTCAACAAACTTACATTAATCATGAATTATTTTAATAACTTATTTTAAAAATCAAGTATTATGTGATATTATTAATTTAAGGAGTGAAAATCAAGATGTGTTGGAATTGCAGGTATAATTGGTGTATATATGTATTTGTCTAAATTATATGAAATAAGATAAATTCTTAGGTGAGACCGTTCACAAATTAATCTTCATTTTTATAAATTAGTGTTGAAATGTCATTTTCAAATTATGTTCGTTTAACTATAAGACTATCTCATACGCCGAGACGTACGCACTTGTAAAATAGTAACCTAGTAGAAACTTTATCTGTTATGCTATTAATGAGTTCAAAATTTGTAGCTACAAAAATACAAATTAGGATTACTTTTTCAAAATTGAATAGGAGTTCCATGTTTGGGTCGAAAGCAATAGTAATATATGTTGTCCATGTCAATGCCTTCTCAATTTTTCAAGATTTATATTTGGGTTTTTGTTTAATATATATATATATATATATATTTGGGCTTTTTAATTAAACTCGAATATCCCTATATTACTAATAGGGAGTTTATTTTCTTAGGTGTCGTCATGAGGTTAATTTGAATGATGTGTCACATTTTTATTAAATGCATATATATGTTAATAATCTATGTGTCATTCTCCTATTGATTTATAATTAATATATGTTATCTATGTGACATTTTAATATAGGAATTAATTAAAAAATATGTTTCTAAGGAGGTTTGAACCTTAGACCTTTTGCACAATATGTATATTTTTAATAAATAAGTTAATATATAAATCTTTAAATATTTTAAATATCTATTTTATATCTAGAATTTTTTATCATATGACAAATTTTAAACATAAAATTATATTTAACTTAAGCCTATAAATGTATGTAAGAAAAATTATGGTTGTATCAACTTTTATAAAAAAAGAACTTAATATAATCATATATGATATTTATTGTAAATATACGATATATATATATATTACTCGGAGTAATATTTATGCATCAATTATATAAAAAAATTCTATTAATCGCCTCCTTTTTTATTAATTATAAAATAAATTTGAAACAAATCTTATAGTAAATTCTTTCACATAATTATAATAATTCTAATCCTTAGCATGAATTATCATACAATTAATATTACCATTATTTAAATTTAATATTATAATTACAATTATTTTATACATATACATTATTTTAATATATATATTATTATTTGAAATAATATATATATAATATAATATATTATATTGTAAAGTTTACCTAATCTAAAATACCGCATAATACGCGGGGCCCATCTAGTATTCTCTAATCAAATTGATCAGTTGATACTCGAATTAAAAATGGAAAGAAAAAAAAGTAGGTGTGAACAAGGAAAAGAAAATGATTATAGTTTGATCGACAAAATCACCTTCTAATTGCGTTGTACTGTATTTGAAAATGAAGGACTTGCTTCAAACATCGACAATAAAGTTTTAGGATATATTTAATTAAGTAATTTAGAAAATTGATGTCATGCGAATTAGTTTTACCGTGAAAGTAATTTACAAGTTAATATTTTATAATAAATAATTAATATAATTTAATGAAATAATTTATATCTTTATGAAATAATTAATATTATTTAAAATTAATAACTTATATTAATAAAAATTAATACCCTTTAATAAAATAATTAATATTATCAAAATCAATCACGGTAAAAACTTGTTACACAAGACTTGTCTTAAAATATACACTCTTTTAAAATTTTGTATAAAATTAAGGAACATAATTTTTGACATATTTGGCAGGAGTATTAATAAGTGAGCTAAGGTATCAACTATATAAGACGGGTTAGAAGTTGGGCTAATCATCTCATGTATGAGACCGTCTCACCCAAGAACGTCTCTTACTTTAATAAATATCTACGATGTTCTCAATATATTTTGTGATAGAATTTTTAAGTATATTTTTATTATGGCGTAATAAATCACAATATCTCGATGAAATGATATAGCTCAAGTGGTAAGAACATCACTACCTATGATTCAAAGATCATAGGTTCGAGTCGCCAATTGTCTCGATAAAAAAATCACTATATCCGGAAAGAAGTAATACTTATGTGAATTGGGGTATATATATATTATTCATTACTCATTACTCATTACTCATTACTTATCAATCATTATTCGTTTTAGGTTCGAGTTACCAATTGCCCGATAAAAATCACTATATACGGAAAGAAGTAACACTTATGTGAATCGGGGTATATATTATTCATTACTCATTACTTATCAATCATTATTTGTTTTAGGTTCGAGTCACCATTTGCCCGAAAAAAAAAAAATTACTATATCCGAAAAGGAGTAACACTTGTGTGAATCGGTATATATTATTCATTACTCATTACGTATCAATCATCGCTTTTTTTTTTCGTTGATTAATTGATGAATTTTAACTGTGATATATTATAAAACTGATACATACCTATTATTTGTATTTAAATAAAATAAAATATTTTATATAAAATAGTTTATTATACTAATTATTGTTGAAGTTAGATATATGGCTGCATTCAACAGTTCTTTTTAGTATTATAAAATATACCCCTTTGTTTTGTACTAAATACATTATTTATCAAAAATATTTATTTCGTACTAAATGTATAATTTTCTTAAATAGAAATAAAATAAGTTTAGTCATCTTATTTATCTCCTTCAAACACTTCATTATTACATTACATGTCATTACTTTTTTCAAAGTAACTCAATTTAATATTATTAAACAATTATCTTATTAAAATTGGAAAGACTATTCTACTCTTATAAAAATAATTTATGTTATTAAATAAGTTTTATTTTAAAATCTGTATTGAACAGTAAATATCACTTTGAAGTATCTAATGAAAAGAATAGTATTTTATTAAAATTCTATGATTAGAGAAAAAGAAAAAAATAAAAATTGCAGGTAGTCAAAAAGTAAACATGGCTAGGCCATAGTTGCCGTGTTAAAGTTGTATTCACCACCATTCTTTTCACATTTTAATTTCTCGATTTGGTCAGTTTTTAGAAAACTTTTTTAACACGATTTAGGTCAATTTTCAATCCGATTGCGACTTTTTTTTTTCTATTTTTGTAACATTCTTATGTAAATTCACTATTTTTAAACATAAAATTTAGTATGAAGCAATTTCATAGTATAAAATTAATATCATTATATGTATTTACCGATATCATAATAACATAACACTTGTAAACCGATATCACAAGATAAAATGCTTATGACCAGGTAATAATTCATACTATGAAATTGGTTTATAGGAGAGTGATTTTTTTTTAAAAAAATTGTTTTAGTTGTATTTCTTTTTTTTACAAGCTTGCTTATCGTTGTTACACCGATTAAATCACCCAAAGAATCGGGTATTTGATTGTTTAATCGGCTCGTTTAGAGATTTGGAATATCGTGTGTTGAATGCTTTGATGAATTGGCTATAAATGTGTGGATATTGATGAATAATGATGAGAGAAATAAATACGTAAAGCAAGAAATGCAAGGATGATTCTTTGGGAGGGTGAGTTTCGGGCTTAAAGTTGGATGTTTTTCCATCCGTATTATTGTGTCATGCAGAGTCTTATTTATACATGCCGATTGGTGGCTCATAAATCCCATAGAATCGGGTGCATTTAATGTAAATGTACGAATTAAATGCGCATGTGGAAGATCTTGCACGGAGGGTTAGGCTTCTAACCCTCTCGGAGCTTTCCACGTGGCTAGGTTGTTGGGATCCCTAGCGGCGGCGAGATCCTTTCCCTTTTGGGGCATGGCGTCTTCGACCACTGTCGGTCTCCGGATATCTTTCTTCTTTGGGAAGATCTTGTCTCCACTGGTCGCTCTTCGGTTTTCGCCGGGACTCTTCGCTTGGTTAGCCCTCCTCGCGTGATACGGGGAAGGTGCTCTCGTGGGACCGGTATCGTGCTCACCGAGCCAAGACAGTGCTCGCATGGTTGTGCGAACATTATCCCTTGGCTTATTCCCCATTCACAACAGCTACATATCTTTATTTTCGTCTTTATGGGTTTATCAGTAAGTTTTAAATTGTATTTAAAATTGAATTTATTAAAAGATAGAGAATATATTAAAAATGGTAAAGGTCGCAATTAAATATAGATTTAATCTAAAAATATTGTGAATTACTATAATAAAAATAAATATTTTTTATGAGATCATCTCTTTGAAACATTAAATAATCAATCTTAATTGTGATTTTATAATTTAAAATAAATTTGTTTTTTTTTAATTATTATCTATTATCCTCTTACAAATGTGCTTCATAAGAAAAAGATACCCAAATATTTTTCTTGACGCCATCTCCAATATCTTTTCCTTTGTTTTCTTCTATCCTGAGAAAATAAAAATGCCCAAATATTTGTAAAGCTAGATTTGCCATCTACAGTCAGTGGTTGTCCACTAATCTAACTTATTACTAATTTAATTATACAAATTCAAGGTGCAACTCAAATTCATTTTTAAACAATTATTATTATTATTATTATTATTATTATTATTATTATTATTATTATTATTATTATTATTTTATCGTTAAATGGTGACTTGAACCCATTACCTTTTAGATATAGATAGTGAAGCTATAACCACTTGAGCTATACCACTTCGTTAAACAATCATTATTATTATTATTGAACAATTACAACGGTTTTCACCGACGATTACAATCATTATAGTTTAACAAGTGATATTGTTTATAAAAGTAGTCATCCTGGGTTCCTCACTTTAATGAAAGAGAAAAATGTTTGATTTTTTTTTTTTTGAACAAATTAATGAAGTTATAAGGTGGCTTGGAGAAATGTAGAAGTGTTTGAGCGATTGGTGAACTAACTACTAACAACTAAAAATGACGGTATAAAAATGCACACGGTGTATATAAAAAAATGAAACAATAAAAATGGAATCTGTAGAATCAATGTTTGTAATTGTGCCATAGAGGCAAACATTACCATTCATATGTGATGCAATTACTAAAATATTGGTATTATATAAATTAATTAGTACCGAAACCTTGATTATTTATATATTTTATTTTATCATATAATTTATCCTTAAAAATTTAAAAAAATAAAAAATTAATTCTAATTTTTACATTTATTTAATACTCGCATATTATTTGATATTTTCTTGACGTTTATTGATGATTTATTAGATGGTTTCTCAAAAAATTTATTAGTTTGATGATTTTCAAATATTATTTGGTACTTCTTTTTAAGTAATTAATTCATTTTTCTTCTTTTATTGATTTCTTGATATGCTCCTTATGACACTTGTACACCAATTTGTGCATGAACCATTACAATGTAATTTTATAACGTTAGAATAAATCTTATAACTCTTAAACATTAGAAGAATTTGGGAAAAAATATAAAAATATAAAAATAATATGGACTTTTATCCATATTTCTTTCGGAAATTCAAATGTAAATAAAAATAATATTATATCAATTAAAATTAATCGACTCAATCCTATTATGAGCCAAAATCATTTTTTTATTGAGTTTCATCAACTTAGCATTTAATTACTTATAATTTATTTTTTAATAAAATTTATAACCGGATCTTATCCAATTTTGATTCAAACATATATTAAATTGAAAATAGAAAATTATAATATATTTATATCTATATCTATAAAAGGGCCAATTATTAGGGGTGTGCATCGGTGCATTCGGTCCACCGGCAGGCCAAAACCTCCAAACCGAATTGCAGGCGAATTTTTTCTCAACCCGAACACCGAACCGAAATTTTTAAAACCAAACGGTGGAAACCGAAATATTTCGGTTCTGTTTCAATCTCGGACCGAACAAACCAATTTTTTTTATATTTTTTAAAAATTTAAAATTATGTGCAAAGATTAATATTAAAATTCTAAAAACACATCAAAAGTCAACAATTACATAGTATTCATAAGTCCACACTTTAAATATAAAAACTAAAATAATCGCTTATCGTTTGACGATGATACGCTCCAAACAAAAATAAATATAAACATAGCAAACCTTGAAAAAATAACGATGACTACGATGGTGATGAGTAAGTATTATAGATTAATAGGATAATAGGATTAATATAGAGTAAGTATTATATATTACTTTCGATTGATTCTTGAACTAGGAATTAGGATAATAATAAAATTAATATATTAAATAAAAAATTATTAATATAAAATAATAGGATTAAGTATTATAGATTAATATATTAAGTATTATACTTAATATTATTATATAATATATATATGTATGTATATAATATATATATATATATATATATATATAAAACCGAAATTTTAAATTTCTTCAGAATCGAAAATTAAAAATCGAACCAAAATTTTTATTTGGTCCTGTTTGGTCATTTTTCGGTCCAACCTCGAATTTTGCACACCCCTACCAATTATAAATAGGTTAAAAAAATTAAAAATTGTAAATAAGTTTAAAAATATTTGCACAACAACACAAGATAAATTTGCATGAAACACTAAAATATTTGTATAATGAATCTATTTGCAATTTTGGTATACTTTTAAACCTATTTGTAATAATCTCTATTGGTAATTGTATTTTTCTTGTTTGTTTAGGTGGGGTTGTAAAATGAATAAATTCCGAAGTGTTGCATAAATTTTGGCTATTGCAATGCAATAATTTGAAGAAGGGAATAAAAGAAAGAAATAGTCAAATTAATAGTCACATTTATGGAAGACAATGACTTTATCATCAAAGAAGACAATGAGGGAGTGAGTTTTGTTACACTATTTATGAGACCATCCAAATTTAATGTCTCATTCCACCACAACCTTAACAAGAGAAAGAACTACAACCAAACAATTGCAAAAATCCAAAATATTAATAATTATAAAATAAATGAATGTATAAATAAGTGGACCTCTCATTTATCTTACTTTAAACCAACCATTAAATAAAGTTCATCAAATTATTATGAAAAATTATATATTAAATTAATTCGTGAAACTGTTTTGAAAATTTTAAAATATTAAATATTTAATTAAGAGTATTAAAAATTTCAATAGAAATATCAAGAATTAAAGTTAGTGGTATCATATTATTTTTCGTAAGTATCAACGATAATTAATTTTTAATATTTAAATTATTCAATCTAATTTTAAAGTATAACGTCTAAAATATATTTAAAGTATCAAATATTTAACCAATAACATAAAAAATTAGATGAAATTGAATAAGTCAAAAGCTTGTGTAAGACCGTCTCACGTATCTCATTTCTTGAGATCATTGTAAAATTATTATCACTTTTTAATAAATGATTATCACTTATAATGTGAATTGTATCATTTTTATTTTTTTATCTTAAAATGATACATTTTACATACTTTTAAAAAAAAAAATTGTACAATTTATTTAATACAAAGTGTATCACTTTTCAATTTATGACTTAAATGTACATCATATATATTTTTAAAAAAGTGATATAATTTAGGATTAAAGTGATAACTTTTTAAAAAACATTAAATTTGTCTCACGAAATGAGATTCATAAAAGCAGTCTCACACAATACTTAATCGTTGAATAATGATTCATATCAAGTATATCACGAATCCTACTCAATTATTATACATTACACAAAACACATAAAAATATAAAAGAATTTATAAGAAACTATTACTTAAAAGTGCGACTTAAAAATATTTTGGTATCTCATTCTCCTAAACTTTTAAAAACATAGTCAATATTATTCCTTAATTCGTCCAAAAGTAGGCCATCATCAAAATTACAAGAAAGATAATTTCTCTTATGATAATTTTCTATTAATTTTGATGACACTTCTTATTTTTAGTGTACATGATATTATTCAATTATTATAATTAATATTTTTTTATTTATGGTAAGTAATACTTTTTAATTTTAATAATTAATACTATTTATAGTGGATTCGAGTGTATATATGAAATAACCTCATATTAGATCCAACTAGAAAAAAAACAAGACAAATTCTTATATACTTGGGATTGAGTGTAATAATGTTTTCTTAAATTAATACTCAATAATTAAATACCTCCATTATAAAATAACTCTCCTACTTCAACTTGGGATTAATGAATAAAATAATAAACTTGACAAAACAACAAGATAAAAAAATAAAAAAATCACATGTATATTTACACGTCTCATTGTCATTGATAACATATATTAATAATCTTTTTAAATTCCAAACAGTTTACATATCATGGCATTTTACTAATAAATGATTTTTTTCTCTCAAATTAAATATAGACGTCTCAAATTCTAATAAAACCTAGAAGATAACGTTTTTTTCCTCTCTCAACAAGATCCATAGTATTATATTGTTTCAAAGTATTAAAAAATCAAATTGTACAGTGCAATTAAATTTTTAATCCAATTTTAATTTAATTTAGAAATGTCATGACCGGTTTTAAAATTAGTCGAAATTAAATTGAAATTGAATTAATTTATCTCATATACAATTAGTGCATACAAATAGACTCGTTATTCGAGAATTTGAGTATTGGAAGTTCGAGCTCTTGCTCAATAACATTAACGAGTTATAAATTGAGCTCGGCTCGACTAATGAAAATTTAAGAAAAATTTTATCTATCGAGCCTAACGAGGCGAGCTCGAGTCGGTTCGTTAAGTAAATGAGTATTTCGCGAGCTCGAGCTCGACTCGTTTAACACTACGAGTCGAGCCGAACTCATGAGCAGATCGTTTATTTTAACAGCTCTACATAAAAATACATATTCATAAAAATATTTTCCAATTATATATGGGGACAAATCATAAATGGTAATAAATTTAGTAAAAACGTTAAAAAAGAAAAAGAAAAGGCAGAAAAATGGAAAATTTCTGAAGCTGTCTCAGCTGTGTCGATTAAAGTATGTGGGCGCTGTCCTGTGTGTTTCTTTCTTAAAACACACACTGTCTTTTACTTTCCAATAACAACAGTTTTCAGGTTCAATTTCCATTTTTTTAATAATAATAAGAACATGAAAAATAATGGTAACAACAGTAATTATACTGAATTACCAAGAATTGAAATTAATCAAACTAATTTATTAGTATCATTTGTATTTAAGAAAAAGGGGCACATAAAATTAACACTTTTTCTTGATTCTTCAACAAAACATTCATCAATTCCCAAGACATCTGCATTTTATCTCACTTGCGCTCCACTCTCACACTCTTCTTCACTTTCCTTTACCCTAGGGTTTGGGTTCCTCATCTGTTCTAGGGTTTTGTTCCAACAGAGTTGATTTTTACACCTCATTTTAGTTTCCAATGAAAAAGAATTAAAAGGGAAAAAACCCCACATTTTGTTTTTCAAGGGAAAGAGTAAATTAAAAATAAAAACCCATTTCAAGAAAGTTCTTTTTCCGTCTTCTTTATTGGTTTTCTGGTGGTGGGATTTGAAGGTGGAGTTGGATCAGTGGAATTTCGAGATCGGAGAAGAAAATGCAAGGTCTTTTGATGATGATGGCTTGAGCTTAAAGTGGGAAAGATGGTGTTTTTATCAGTTGTGATGTAATCGAGCGTTGTCTTGAAAGTAAGAGGAAGAAGAAGCAGAAATTGCGGCTGTAAACATGCATTTTGCTAAGCTTGATGACTCTCCTATGTTTCGTAAACAGGTTGGCGTGTGTGTGTGTGTTTTGTCTTTCAGCTATTTACTGCATATTACCTAACTTGAGTTGAGCTTTCTTTTGGCTGATGGTGATTTGATTACTTGTTCTTTTGTTTCACATGTGTTTTGCTCGGGCTTTATTGATTTTTTCTGATATAATTGACTGCTACTCCAATGAAGTGTATGATTTTGATTGTTTGGAATTGTCCTTTTGAAATCTTCGATCCTCATAATTTCTGTAAACTTTTCTGAGTTGTGCTTTCAACTAATTATTGAAGAAATGTTGGCTTTTGTGTATATTGTTCTAAAATGAGAATAGTTTGAGTTCAATCCTCTCAATTATTGAGCTTGTCCAATTGGGCAATAATGTACTTTCCTGGTCAAATTTCTCTTATTCGTCGAGGAAACGAAGGCAAAATCTTAGGGTTGTTAATCCTTTATGTCGCCAGTATCACTCGTGATCCACGTGTTTGAAATAAAATCGAGGATGGATTACACTTTTTTGAATAAATATGAGGATTTATACCCTGAATCTATTCTTTTATTCAACAGCTGATCTGTTCTTTAGCAAATTTGTCTCATTCTATTGGATTTGATTGTAGACAAGTGATCCACAAAGTGCACTTTGATTTCGTTTCATGATTTCTATGTATATGCTTCTTGTTGCTCGGTATACCTTTGATTTTCATCTGTTTTTTTTTTTTTAAATGAGGCTTCTGTCTATGTGAACAACAGATACAGACCTTGGAGGAAGGTTCCGACTCCTTGGGGGAAAGATGTCTGAAGTTTTACAAAGGATGTCGGAAATACACGTGAGAAAGATATTGTTATGTTTCAATTTTGGTCATATTTTTACTTTTATATATTCAAGGGTATTTAACATTGGTGCTGCCATTTTTATTCAAAATTAGCCTTAGTCTACAAGCTTTGTGTTACATACAAACAAAATACTACTCTTTGATTCTCTGTCGATTTTTAGTGGTATCTTGAATATAATCAAATCTAGTTCAATTCTTTTGCTGAGTTGTGCTAATATCAAATTACCAATTCAGATAGTGCTGTAATTCAGACCATATAATTGATTTACCTAACCACTATAACGTAGAAAATATACGCTCAATGCTGATATTTGCTGCAATAGGAGGATCAATTTATGCTAGGAAGCTATGGTCTGTTGTTCTAGAAGATTCTCCACACAATTTTGTGGCATTATAGAAGATTAGGATGCAAGATATCAGCGGAAGGCACCTTCTCTGTGTGTACAAAAAGGGAACTACATATTTAAGTTTTAGGTCGATTTTAAAAATATGTGAAAGATGCTCCACATTTCTAAGAAACTGTTTCATTCAAATATATTTCAGTTACCGGAAAACTAGCGCTTCATCTACATTCGTCCTATTTGATTCTGTAGTACCTGAAAGTTTTTGACTTTCAATTCTCTCGTTTCACTTGCAGTGAAGGACTTGGTGAAGGATATGATGGAGACATAGCTTTTGCTAGTGCACTAGAAACTTTCGGTGGAGGCCATAATGACCCTATCAGTGTTGCATTTGGAGGTACAAATAAATGTTCTAAATTTTTCCTTATCATAGTATATTTATTCGCTTCATCTGATTAGATGGTATCTAACTGGAACCTTCCCGTATAACAGTGCGTTGCCCCTTGTTTTTTCTTGAGCTTTCTTCAGCAACTCAAAATCATTGAAGTTGGATTCGACAGTCTAACCATAGTTATGTCTTAGTTTAGAACTTTGTTATAAGACTCCATTTATCGCTTATTCAATCAATTTTTTTAGTGGGACTCCAACTGTTAAATATTTGGATTGTGAATGAGTGTACTGGAGATTTCCAACCATTTAGAGAGATGTATGGAAACGGTGGAAGGGATAGACGTCTGGTGCCAAAGCAAAATCTACCTTTTATGGCATATTGATCATTAATGGATGCTTAATTTCAAGCTTAACCTAATACCATATAGCATATTTGATTCTCTATGCTTATATCCATTAGGACTTCATATTCCTGTGTTTCCTGTGGTTTTTAATCGGCTGTGTGTTTGATAAACACTGTTGTATGAACATTAATAATTTAAATTAGATGCCTCAGCATTTTAAAACATGCTTATACATCTTAAGGACATATTTTATGTTATGGTTGTCTGCATGTCAAAGGATTCTTCTCTCTCTGTTTGGACAAAATGTTTCTTTACTTTTGGTTCAATCTTATCCCACAGTTCTTTTCTAAGTAATCCTGTTTGCAGAAAATTTCTTAATTGCATTATTTTTTTCTGGTTTTGAGCCTATCAGTACTTTGATTAAAAAATGATGGCTATTAATTCAAAATTCGATGCGTGTAGGTCCTGTTATGACAAAATTCACTATTGCATTGAGGGAAATTGGGACGTACAAAGAAGTTCTTCGGTCTCAGGTATAAACTCATCATCATCTCTTCATAGTCAATACTATTTATTCCGAAGAAAAGGCGTGCAAGAAAAAGTTCTCCAACAGCTTAGATGTGAAATTAAAATTTTGTGCTGACAACCTATTGTGTATCATGTATATTTAACTGTTTATATTTTGCATGTATAGGTTGAGCACCTGCTAAATGATCGATTGCTACAGTTTGTGAATTTGGATTTACATGATGTCAAGGTATCATATAAGGATATACTATAACTCCTTTGTTTACATTTTTGGTTGAAAAAATAAGTAATTACCCTCAGCAGGGACGTACCTAGGATTTAATGTGAAGGGTGCTAACCTCAATGTATAAACGACCACATGTTTACTATGTATAATAATTAAATTTGAGTATGTTATATTTTCATCAAATAATATAACAATAGTAATCATTTAATATCCCAGAAGTATGTACTCAATATAGCTTTTGATCGTTTCACTAACGGGTAATAGTATGCAGGAGGCACGCAAACGCTTTGATAAAGCCAGTCTTATCTATGACCAGGTGATGTTTTGACTGCTCAATTCTTGTTTTTGTAGTTACTGCATAATGTAGTATCTGTTGACAAAATGAATGTGAAAATATTTTTTTATTTATTGGTAAATTTGTTATAGTTCTAATTTGTAGTATGTTGTGATAGGCTCGCGAGAAGTTTTTGTCATTGCGGAAAGGCACAAGAAGTAATGTAGCAACTGTTCTAGAGGAGGTAAAATATGAAATTGGATGTCATATAGCGTAATCATGTAATGACCGTTGTATCCTTTTCTTCATATTCTAATACTGCTCGAGATGAATTCAGGAGCTCCATCATGCTCGGTCAACTTTTGAGCAGGCACGATTTAATCTGGTAGGTGATTTTTCCCATTTTCTGGTGAATTTTTGAGTATTCTGAAGGCGAATTGTGATTCCTCATGATCACATATACTTAATTTGAATGTCGATCCTTCAGGTGACTGCTCTTTCCACCGTTGAAGCAAAGAAAAGGTTCGAGTTCTTGGAAGCAGTTAGTGAAACAATGGCTTCTCACCTTCGCTATTTCAAACAGGTAAAGCTAAATTGTAAAACATAAATGTTGCTTTCTTTTTCAACTCCTCTAAGGACCCGTTTGTTTTGTGTGATTACTAGTTATATAGTTTGTTTTTCCTGGAGTACAAGTGTTTGTTATTGTTTGATTTGTATTACCTAAAGCCCGCAAAAAAAAAAAAAACCCGATATGCATTTTCCCATTTTTGAGTGTAATCGTATCCCTCACTCTAGATGGTATTAAAATTATCACCCACTGTATGATCAATTTAATTGACAAAAATACCATTTTTTATTCAAACATAGTACTTTAGACGGGGAGTATAATTGTAAAATTTGAAACTATCACATGAATTAATTCTCAATACAAATACTTGAAAATATTAGGACTCATGTTAAACTATTTGTAATACTTTTAACAAACATGTGATTTGTGTGATAGTAAAATATATCTTATATCACACATACAAAGTCAAATGTATCATATATTTCATTATTCTCCAAATTTAATACCCACAATCAAACGGGTTTTAATTCTTTGGTTTCATGCAGGGCTATGAGCTGTTGCATCAGATGGAACCATATATTAACCAGGTTTGTGTTAGCTTCAAATTTCTTTTCGTAATGCTGAAGTATATGAATATCGAAGGTTATGCTGTCTTTTTTTATATATTTAAATCGACTTTCTCTTCATAAGTAATTAAAAAATATACAACTTTTTATGGTGAAGGTCTCAACTTATGCTAAGCAATCAAAAGAGAGATCCAACTATGAGCAAGCAGCTCTTAATGAAAGAATGCAAGAATATAAAAGACAGATCGATAGAGAGAGCAGGTGGTCTTCAAATGGTTCCAATGGATCTCCCAATGGGGATGGAATACAAGCCATTGGGAGGAGTTCACATAAGATGATAGAGGCCGTCATGCAGTCGGCTGCAAGAGGAAAGGTTAAAGAGTATTAAAATTAAGATGACCACTGAATTTTTCATTTCCTTTTTTCAATTTCATTTTCTTATTGGCATACCTAGCTAAAGCCTATAAGATCTTTCAGGTTCAAACAATCAGGCAAGGTTATCTTTCAAACGTTCCTCAAACCTGAGGGGGATTGGAAAAGAAGGTTTTTTGTTCTCGATAGCCGAGGAATGCTTTACTATTATCGGAAAAGAAGCAGCAAACCTTCTGTGAGTGGATATTCGAATTATACACTGTAACAATTAGAGTAAATTGCAAATTTGATCCAGTATTTATTGGGTGTTAGCGAATTTTAGTCCTATATGAATCATTTTCTCAATTAAGTCCTACTCCCTCCGTCCCACAAAGATAGACCTATAATTATTTTCACACAGATTAAAATGGAAGGAATTATAGTTAGAACATTAAAATTTAGCTATGTTTTCCCATTTTGGCCTTATGGCTACTCGTTTCCTAAGACAATTATTAGTACCTAGATATTGATTTGGAGAAAAACAAGGTACATTTAGTAGGGGCAAAGATGGAAATGAAAAATTATTGATATATTTAATAAACTAAATGAGCTGTCTTTGTGGGACGGATGAAAATAGAAAACAAGTCTATATTTGTGGGACGCAGGGAGTATAACTTTTAAAATGATGCAATTTAGTCCTATATTGACAAGGTTGTACGTGCTGCTCACGCGAGCTGCCAGAATTCCATGCGGCAACTGGACTTATGATTTGACCTCGCTTATGTGGCATTATGAGACCTCTACATATTAATTTCAATTAAAAATTAAATAAAATCACAAATTAATTATCATCACAAAACCAAAAAAATTGTCAATATTGGACTAAAATTATAGCATTTTAAAAACTATGGGACTTAATCGAAAGGACTAAAATCGTCAACACCCAATATAATGTTGCAAATTTTGTAATTTATTCGTAACAATTAAAAATCAGACCTCTTTTTCTTTGGAGATCTTGTCCTTTAACCCCATTAAACATTGTTTAACTGCAGGGCTCAGGCACGCAACTTTCTAACCAAAGGAATAGTTCTGAACTGGGTTCCGGATTGCTAAGTCGTTGGTTGTCTTCTCATTATCATGGTGGGGTCCATGATGAAAATCTGTTGCTCATCATACTGTGAACCTCTTGACTTCAACAATTAAAGTCGATGCTGACCAGTCAGATTTACGGTTCTGCTTTCGAATAATATCCCCAACAAAGAACTACACGTTGCAGGTCTGCTTTTGTTGACATTTAGTATGCTTCTTCACTTCTCAATTGTGATATTCCGTTAAATAACCATTCGATAGCTGCTCCTGATGAGTTGGTAGTTGTTATAGGTAAAAGTTCTTTTCTTTTGCTTGTCAGTGCAGGCAGAGAGTGCCCTGGATCAAATGGATTGGATCGAGAAAATAACGGGGGTCATAGCGTCATTATTGAGTTCTCAGACTCCTGAAAGGGTAATTTTTCTGTGAGGTATGGTTTTAGTTATCCCTCCTTTTATATATTCTAATGATTGATATTTTGTTATCATTGATTCAGTTGTTACCTGCTAGTCCAATGGGTAGTGGTCATCATCGATCCACCAGCGAGAGTAGTTCGTTTGAAAGTGCTGACTTTGATCATGGAGCTGTTGAAGAATACGCA